>OY728135.1:924637274-927137274 GCA_963277665.1 Viscum album | reverse complement strand
TTCCCGAAAAATACCAAAAATTAGGCCGAAGATATATTAGATATTCTGAAAAAGGATGTCTATTTTACCAAATTCAAAACATATCAGTTGCATTACTTAATTTAAAAATTAATTCCCGTTGTCAAAACAAATAGAGTGTTCTTTAGAGATAATAACTATCAAAAGATTGACACTTATTTATGTCTGGTTTAAATGTGAAATTACATCTAATGACCAACATTGTATTAAATTGTAAAAATATATTCTAAATATACTTTAAAACCACTCATATTAATAATTTATTACTATTAATTATTTCGATTAAAAAGGTTGTTTTTAATTAAAATTTAGTAATTTTCACTATTCATCAGAAAATGAAAGTTATCCGAAATGTACCAAAATTTCACCCTAAGCTAATTTAGATATTCCTAATCCAAAAATGAAGTTCATTTTGAAAGATAAAATTTACAAAATTTTAGAAAGGTCGTGATTGCTTGTAATGCAAGGCAAGTCAAGGATGTGTGTTGTGCAAGATTCTTTTGGTGTAGCGTAAAACACAAGACATTAATGAAATTAAAAAGAATATTTTTCATAAAATCTCGGGGTCTTACATATTCCTATGTTTATAATTTTGGAATAAGGTTATGATATTTGAAAAAAAATGGAATTTTAATATGTAGGCATATAAGTCCTTTCTATTTTTATTATCTTATCAGGATATTGGATTATGGCTTTTAAATTCCAGCAAATCTCTCTCTAGTTCGTGATTTCTTCCATGTATTTCACATGGGGAAGTACATACACAATCCTTAAAATGAACTATTCATATATTTCATACCACTTGAGAAATATATATATTATGTGGAACAACCAGTGGTGATTCAAAATTTTTGACAGAATGTGTTATGAAACAAGACCACTCACCTAGTGAATGTTTTTTGGTGAAACCATAAATTAATGGGAACAATATAAGAAAGTGAGAATGTGATAATGGAGAATGATCCAATGTTTTTTTCATTATAATGATTTAATTTTTTGGGATTCTTTCTTTAAATGATGTGTAGAATATAACAACTGAGATTTTAGAATATAATTCTTTTTAAATAATTTTGTTTTCTTTGATTTTTTGTATCACACACAACACCAAGTTTAAAAGGAAAAAATATATACTAAGCATTAAAATTGGTGGTATGAATATGAATATTTTAAAAAAATTATATATAATTTATTTATATGAATAAATTATATTAATAAATAAATATTCAGTTTTTGTGAAAGTCCTTAAATACATCAAGAATTTTTATTTTTAAAAAATGGTTTGTATTATTTTTTATGAAAATCTAATGTAATTAAATTCTTCCACTTTTAGAAAATTATTTATAAAAATGATTATAAATTTTTAAATCGTAAATTTTTAATTATCATATAGTTACTTTTTGATAATGTAGTTTAAAAAATTAAATTTTTTATAAATCATGAAAAAGTACAGGTTTTTCTAGAAAACATATTTTATATTTAAAAAATTAAAAAAGTACAATTTTATTTTATTTTTTTAAAAAATGAACAAATGTTTTACAATATTTTGAAAGGTGTAATAAAAGTCATTGGAATTAATTTTATGTTGGAATTTGGAAAAAAAACATCATGCATGAGAAAACAAATTAATGGAAAACTGCATTTCATTTCATTTTATGTTTTTAATATTAAATTAAATTATTCTACATTTTTTATTAAATATAAAAAAACGGATTAAATATTTTTAATTAGAAGTATCAAATTTCAAAAACAGTTCCGTTTTATTTTTTATCATTAAGAACGATAACTTTAGTGAATATTTCTCACCTCAGTAAGTGTAAAACACTTAAAAATAGTTAAAATTAGTATATGGATTTGAAATTTATAGTAAAATTATATTTTAACTATTAGATAAATGTATTTTGGTCAATATCATCAAGTCCCTAAATAAATTTCCACTTCATTCCATTTTTATTATTTTGATCATTATTGTACATGAAGAAAATAATAAAAAATAATAGGTCACACTCTTAACATTAATATCTCCAATATTTGCCAAAAGCATAAAAAGTGGATATGATTAGATTTTAATGATAATTTTAAATTAAAATTATTTTTTATCATGGTATTTTATTTATATTTTTTAGTGATTGAATTGTTGCCTTAGATTCATATACAACACCGACACATTATTTAACCAATTAATAGAAAAATAAAATAAATAATTTTAATAAATATTTATAGTAATAAAATATTGGATCATTATTGTGTTAAATGAATTTTTCATATATATATATATATATAATTTTATGCTTGTGTAAATATATTTTATTCTAATTAATAAATATCTTGATGCCTATAAAGTGAAATTAAATTAATATTGTCACTAAAAACCATAATAATATTTTTGTCAAATTATATATTTAAAAATTATATAAAAACATAAAAATTATAAAATAGGATACATAGATTGATAAATGGTTGGAAATTGCATCTCGTGGTCATTTAGGAGCCTTTTCTACTAGATAACTAATATTAGATCCCATTAATAATAATAAAATTATTATGATATTTAAATTGATGTTGGATAACTAAGATAATTAACCAAAAGATATTTTTTAAATTTTATAATAAACAAATATAAAATTGTTTTTATGATGATATTTTGAACTTATCTCTTTCTCATAGAATTAACGACTTTCTAAAATCATTTTAATTGATAATTAATTAATTATTTTGTTAATATTTTTTGTAATTCCAAGTGTGTCATTTCCCTGCATTGTAAAATGAAACTCCTTTTCTCTTTTAATTACAACAATTTGAGATATCTATATTGATTAAAATCTATAAAATTATCTTCCCAACATCCACAATGATATTATAGAGGTTCTAGTCTTTACCAAAGACCAACCCTTGGGTCTATTTTAGGAGAACTAAAGGAATTCTTATAGAGAATAGTAAATCAACTTAACCAATCACTTTTTTCTAAACAAATTCATTTAACTCTTATAATTATATGGTATTTGTTATAAAATATTAAATTATTTAGAGTCAATATATAGAAATATTCTTATAATTATGAATCCACCATTATCAAGACTTTTCTTCATCAACTAGGATGTGAAATATCACCCGTGCGTATGTGTAGACTATCATCATCTCGCAGCGATACAAATCATTTCCTATAACCAAAATTAATGAATGGTTATTATGATGGGTTTAATTTTTAAATATGGTATTTATGAAATTATTATGATTCTAGAATTATTATATTATATCCTCATTGTAATGACAAAATCATTTATAAAAAGATTTTCACATGTTGAATGTATAAATGAATAAATAAATGATTGATTATTATAGTTATAGAAAATGCATGCCCTTCTTTGGTTATTTTATATCATTATATGGTATGTTATATTTAACAGATTTTTAATCATTATAACCATTGAATTTATATCTACCAAGTATTCACTATTAATATTAGTATATTAAGGGTTATGATACAGTTCAATTGATATATAATGAAAGTGTGATATCCTTGATATATACGATAATACCCAATAAAGCCTATTTCTTATATATTTTAAGGGAGATAAAGCATTGGGAGTTTCCATTGACCATTTCCAATCCATGATTTAATAACTAAATCACAATCAAGCTATTTATGATAGATGATCATGTTCATCAATGTGACATCTCAAACAACGTTCTCCAAACCACCCTAAAGAAATCTCTCAATCACACTCCTCATAACTATATAATTAGTCAGTGTAATAGAAGGATATGTATCAGGACCCTAATAATATGATTTTATATAATTTATTTCAATAAATATCGTTATATTTATTCCTTTTTTATTACCTTTTAAATGATTATATATTGAGTTTCTTGAAAATTATATTATGATATAATGAAATGATAGTTTTATTTTTCGGAAATATATCATCTTAATTAATAAACTCCATTAATAAATTAAATAAATTTTATTCTAGTGAAAAAATCTTATTAAATTATATATATTAAATTATATGATAATATGATGTAATAAAATCAATTGTAATTTTTTTATGTTTATGAAAACTATTATTATCAATAAAATTATATTTTTAAATAAATTTATATTTTTTATTTAAAAGATTTAATCCTCATATTTGGTGATAAATTTTTATAAGATGAATATTTTTTAACTAATATAATTTTAATTAGGCGGATTTTAATTTTCCAAAATTTCATGAGAGAATCATTTTTTAGGTAAAAATTAAATACATTATTATTATAAGTTATGTATTATAACATAATAAAAAGAAAGAAATAGATTTAAATAAAAATATAAAGTGTATCCATTGAAAATACGATAATTATAATTATAAATAACATTTTTATGTTAACTTATTAATTTTAAAAACACTTATTGAATCCTTTAAAACCTATATTATATTTTATGTTTTAAAAATGAATTATTAATAAACAAGACTTGCTTCCACATAACCATGGGTACTATTTTAATGACTTCAGTTCCAATATTTATTAAATAATTAAATAAATCCATTTTGGTTGAAACCATGGTGAAAACTATGGTTTGTTTTTTAATTTTAATTAATCTAATATAAATTGTCCAAAAAAATACTGGTATAAATTCATAGAGAATTACCCTATATTTCTATATATAAACCCATAAAACCTCCCATTACTCATTACTACAAACCCCTGAGGATTGATTATACTATTCCCTAGGCTCTAAAAATCCCTCCCATGGTTCCCCCAAAATCTTATGAAGCTCATTCAATGCCTTAATCACCCACTCAAGGTGAGAGATCATATCATCCTCATGATTCAATCACCTTCTTTAAATTATGAATTTTTCCAATTCATAATTTTATGATATGTTTTCACACCTAAATATTATTATACATAATATTTATATGTCATTAGATACCCATTTAACTCATATATATCCATTACATGAATCATTATGTTCTTTCGTTAGGATGCTGAAATCATCCTATGTTTTTTTTGAAAAATAATTTTTTTTGTAAATACCCATTTTGATTTCCACTCACAAGTATTTAATTACTTGTATCTATCAATAATTCACTGATGGAAACATTTTATATACCACTATTTGGGGTATTCATTGGGAGATTCAGCATGGGGATTAACCTAACCCAATAGTTTGGGGAAAACCATAGGGAAAGACATATCCCAGGGGTTTGTAAAACGCTGGTATAGACTAATACCAATGATTTTAAAACTACTAGGATATGTCTTTCCCATGTTTTTTCCCAAACCATTAGGATAGTTCTATCCCCATGGAAAATCACCCAATGGCTGTCGAAACCATTTCTATAGGTAAATTTTAAAAAAATACTATAGAGGTTTGGACCCACAACTTGTGGAATATATGAAAAATAATTTACCATTATCCTTCAATTACCTTTGTGAATATATATATGGATATATATATATATGTGTGTGTGTAATTTATGTATTAATTTATTTGACTACATTTTTCTAAAGAATTAATAAAAAATAATTTTACTAATCTCAATGGTTTTTAGAACCATTGGGATACATACCCACCCTTTCCCAATAGTATTTCCAAACCATTGGGAAAAGTTGTATCAAAGTGAAATTTCTCCAATGGTGTGAAAAACCCATGGATTTCCCAAACCTTTGGGAAAAGTGTTCTCAAAGTGGCCTTTTCCCAACTGTTTTGAAAAAACCATTGGGAATTCCATACCCTTTCCCAATGGGTTTTCCAAACTGTTGGGAAAAGTTCTATCAATGTGGTATTTTGCTAACAGTTTGGAAAAACCATTCAGATAGGTGGTCTAATGTGGGATTTTCCCAATGATTTAGTAAAACCTTTGTGAAATGTGGTAACAACGTGGTATTTTTCTAACGATTTGGTAAAACCTTGGGGAAAAGCATTCCCTTTCAAAATAGTTATGCAAAATTATTGGGAAAATAGGTCTAAATGTGGGATATTCCTTACTGTTTCGAAAAGCCATAGGGAAAAACATGTCCTTTCATAACGGTTTTTACAATACATTAGGGAAATTGGTCACAAAAATGATTTTTCCTAGTGGTTTGGAAAAACCATTGGAAAGGTGGACCTATCCAAATAGTTTTTAAAAACTCTTGGTATTGATTCGTTTGTTTAGGCAGGATTTATAGTAGTGATTGATTGGTTATTTATACTATATAAGGCACACTATTTAATAATTTGGTTAAAACTAATGAAATACATTCTTCTATTTTATGATCTATGTGTCACATTGATGCATTTACATAATATAAAAGTGATAGGTGGGACTAATATTATATAGTACAGTAATGGATTAGATAATGTATTATCTCATGATATCACATGAAGGGGTCATGATAAGTTATCCAAAGAACAGTTTGATACAGTGTCTTAGTAGTTATTAGTGAATTATGTTTATGATTTCATGCTTTCTATTTTATCCACATTCATATGTTTCCTCCTTGTTATCATTATATATCAGGCCTTGATAATCATTTTTATTACTATAACCACTTTTCTTTCTTTTTTATATTCCTATTCACTCACATGTACTACTTTTTACATTTAATAGTTATATTATTTCTTTATTGGGATTTATAACATAACCCTTTTGTATGTATACCCCTATATTATCCCACAAATTTATATATATAAAATCAATATACATAAATATTTTACTGTATTTAAATAATTATTTTGTACTCATGTTATATGTTATTATATATTTTACCAAATTTATCAAATAAAATAGTCAACATGATCTTATGAGGTATTATTAAGTGAAAATGTATTCAATAAATCATGAAATAAATTCTATGAAACATATGGGTTCTCAAATATGTAACTTGTAGAAACACTGGTTATATTTTTGGATTAGGATTAAAAAACTCTAGTTAAAGTACTGTGGAAAGTCATAATTTAATAAAACATCGTTTGATTTTGGTAAATTATATATTTATTGGCTTCTAATAAAATACATCCCTCTCAAGACACTATATGTGGATATGGATCTGGCATGGTTGTTACCATGACTAATAACCCTCAAAAAGGTGCATTGAGCTATATTCATTCATCATCTGGTGTATTCCAATGATTCTTTATGAACACCTAATTTGACATTTCTACAGGTTATGATTCAGTAAATTCACATTATATTTACATACCCTTATAAATGGCATAAAATTACTATAACATTTTATATTAAAAAATTGGTTATAGATAATATAGATTAAAAAAAACATTGGTTATATAATATGTAAACTTTATGAGTTATATGACTAATTTTAATGGATTAATGTTTATGTGTTTAATAGTATAAATATAATCCCCCCTATTTTTACAATTAGGTTTAGGGATGAGATGAAATTTGGAGAGACTCGGTCAACAACAAATGCGAGTTGCAATGTGATGACTATCCATATTTAATGAAAAGCCTTATAAGAGAAGGAATTAATAAATTCAAAAAATATATTTTTTCATTCATCTCATGTTTAAAACTGATACATTAATAAGTAGGAACTCATGAATCACCTAAATAAAGAGAAACATTCAATTGAGACTATAATGAGACATAGGCCTCTGACATCCAGAAGATCTTATAATAATTTAATCACATAACAATGGATTAACTCTATTGAAAATATCTTCTTCATCATTAAATACTATTCATATGAGATTTTGATAATGGTTGTTTATCATATTGAAGGTGAATATACTCAGTGGTGTAAATTAGTAAAAAACAAAAATCTTGGTGAGGTTTTCAATGAAACAGAGTAGAAGGAATTAAGAAAATAAATTGAGCAATATATTCATCTCATTCGCTAATATAAAAAGGAAATGGATTTACCTTTCCACAAGAAAAATTAAGATGAATAAATCAAGGATTCTAAAGATAAATTCATAATACTTTCACAATATTCCTCTGAATTTAACATTGATCGATTCTTTAATGGATAACGAAATTTCATTTAAAAATAGTATCCATTAGAGACATTGAAGAATATGATAAAGTTGTTCACTATTCCCTCAAATTAAAAATTTATATGAGTAAATATCAAAGTTCTCAATAGGATATGATGTGAAAAAAATAATTAAATTATGTAGATGTGATAGAAAAATATAATGGCGCAATAAAGTCAAACATCACCTTTTTTAAAACTATGGGAAGAAACTTCGTAGGAATTTATTAAAGGGGAATAGAAATGCATTAACTATAGAAATGGTTGGCACCCAACAAGTGATTAATGATAGTATAAAACTAGTAATGTGATTGAAGCATGTAATTCTTCATTTCACCCTTATTCTATTTTCTAATGTTTCAAATTCAATTAATAAGAAATCAATGAAAATAACCAAATAATACCAAGTGTTTTCAATGATAACCTTTGCCAAAAATCTAAAAGGATTAGAGTGAAATGGTGATATTATGGAATAAAAAATTTTTAGGTTGATTATAAAACTAAATTGGTGATAGGATCACTAGTTATTCATTAAATAATAGAAAAATACATATTTTAATATGTTTCTTTGAATTCTACTATATCATTAATGTTTTGTAGAAATATTCAAATGCCACCTCAAAATAAGGAAGTTGAGTTTTCAATGAAGAAGTTGAATGTTTTAATTATTAAATTTGAATTATATAACTCATCCTCTAGAAATATTTGTGGGATTAATTTTCTAAATAACCACATGGTACCCCCGAATAGTAGAATTAAATTATCTTATATGAATTTATTGTTTGTCCTTATATAGACACAACATAAATTTATACGAGAAGGAAATCACCCTCTATATCATGAATATTCCTATGATTCTATAAAAGGGAATAGGGTAAATATATTTTAGTAACTTCATTTAAAAATGGAATATTATTTCATTGAGGGAAAAGAAGTCTTTTAAAAAAATCTGACAAAGGAAAACCTTATCTTAAAAGTAAATACAATTGTAAAGGAATTCACTGATGTGTTTCCTAAATAATTTTCCAATTTTCCCCTTTTCTAAGAGGATTATTTCTCAATCATGATTATACCAATATATTTTTAAATATCAACAAATCTATAGATAATGGATTCTTTTGAACATGAAAAGGTAAATAAAAAATTTTAAATGAATATAGATAAGGGATTTATACACCAAAGTGCTTTATTGCAGGAAACATTGGTTCTCTATCTCAAGAAGAAGGATATGTAAATGCTCCTTATTATTGATTATTATTAGATCAACATGATAAATTTAATGCAAAAGTGTAAACATCCATGTATTTATGAATTTTTTCCATCATCTACATGGATCCAAATACTTATCTATTTTGGATATTCTGTTCAGTTTTTGTCAAGTAAATTTGAAGATGGTGTATATCCCCATGACATCTTTTAATTCAAGGTACAAGATCTACATGTTTATTGTGATGAAATTTGAAGTCCCTAATGTACTATAAATATTCATAAACATAATGAATATAGTCTTAATTAATGACTTTAATAAATTGGGGGTAGTATTTAAAGATGGTATTCTTACCTACTACAAAATAAAGGAGGAGGTTGAGGATTATTTGGAGGTTGTGATGAAGACCTCGCAAAAATAAAATGTATATTTAAACTATAGTTAATGAGTTTTTTATGGATAAAGTAATATAACTAGAGAATATTGTCACTAAAAACGCATTTTTCTGGATAATATAATAATAGATTCAATTTATGGTTGGTCCAGACTAACCTCTTGGTTGATATATATAGCTTTCTTGAATTAACTAGGAATTATCATCCATTTGTGGGAAATTTATTTTTATTATCAATAACATTAACCAATAAAACACTAAAGGAGGTGGTGTTTTTATGGAATTATTAATTTAAAATATTCATTAAAGAGATTAAGAAGAGGATAGTCATGCACCTATACTCATGTTACCCACCAAAGAGGAAGGATCTGGGGTCTATAATGATGTTTCTGAAAAGGACATGGGTTATGTACTCTAAAAAAAGATAAATTTATATCCTTTTCCACTTGAAAATTAATTATCCATATGAAACCCCACCTAATTCAAGATCTATTATTAGAAACATTTATATTTTCATTGAAGATTTAGATACATTACCTCTATGGAGAAAACTACAAAGAAAATATGAATTGTAAATGCCTCTAGTATATATTCACACAAAAGTAACTTAAGATGAAATAATGAATGTTGTCAAAGAAGATAAAGGATTATGTTTATTCAATCCATTACCATCCTGGGATGAAAAACAAAGTGAAATATACTCTTCCTCAAATGTATCATATAGCCTCATTCATAATGGGGATTGACAGAGATCTAGTAATCATGGACATGAAAAGGATGGATATGAGAGTAATGAAATGATATTTTTCTAAACATTCTCAACTACCTTCTCAAACATCCATTCGTGAGGATATCAAGGATGTACAAAAAATATGTTGAGTTTAAATCAGTAATATTTTGAATATTATAATGTTTAACATTTTTAATGATATATTTATAAGGTTTGAGCCTGAATATGAACCATATCAAATCTATAACTGAATATGGATGCGCAAAGATCATCCATCACTATTAATCATATAATAACAAATATTTATAGAATTTTAAAGAAATAAATCATTTGGGATAACATGATGAAGGATATTTTAGATTATTTTCTCAATGTATGGTATACTAACATGTTAATGTTTAATGACATAAGTCTAATGGTATGAAGTAACCATTTACCGTACCAATATGAAAATCAAATAAAATAAACATTGATATCATCATAGGACTCACCAAAACTTATAAATCCAATAAATACATCTATGTGGTAGTCAACCACTAAACGAATATAACACATTTCATAGATATCAAGGAATATTTCTCTCTTTACAAAATCACAATGATATAAATTAGAGAATTGGAAAGACTGCATGGAGTGCCACTCTACATTTTATAAGATTCATATTTGGGGTTTAACTCAATGTTTATTAGAATACATTAAACATAATTCAATATAGAACTAATATTCAACACTTCTTATAACCCCACATGGATATTAGGTCATAAAAACTATTCAAACCCTAGAGGATATGCAGAGATAATGATCAATGGGTTTCCAAGGATGTTTGGATCCAATCCTTCTCCTAGTAGAGTTATAATGTGAAAAAAATTACAATATATATTTAAAATGGAAACATAAGAGGATATTTATGGGAATGAAAGTGTGTATTAGTTATTCTAGGATGGTATTGGAGAGTGAAAACTGATGATACATGATATTATCCATGATATTATAGAGATGGATCAGACCAATCTACAGTATATAAAACTTGCACAGTGTTGAAAAAAAAATATATAGACAATGGTCATTGAGACTAGGAGTTTGTGATCAAAGAAAAAGTTTTCATTTTTATATAACCATGGAAAAAATTAATGAGATTTTCGAATTATGGAAATCTTATTCCACAATACTTCTTCATCATTGAGATCCATGATCGCATCAAAGTGGTGGGATATCATCTAGAACTCTCAACTAACCTATCACAATTAAAAGATCTGTTTTAAGTATCATTCATGAGGAAAAACATAATATACACCTCACATGTACTAAATAATGTCGTGGTACCATTAGGGAATTATCGTTCATATGTGTGAAATCTAATAAAGATCTGAGATCATATAGGTAATGTTCAACAAAATAAGAAAACTCACCCATTAAACTTTTTGTGGAGGAACCACAAGAGTGAAGAACTGTCGTGGAAATATGAAGATATGATGAAATATAATTACCTAAATTTTTATAGTGTATGTAATGAAAATTTTAAGGTTTTTTGAAGGTAGTTATTTGATGACCTGAAATTTTGTAAATGAAATTCCATTTTTGAATGAATAAATGGATTTTAGGTAGTGTAGTTATTGAAATAGTTTGTACTTATTTTATTATTTTGGGTCATTTTATGATTTTATATATTTAAAATATCTTGAAAAATCATATCCATTTATAATATATTCATTTAGTGGAAACCTTTATGATTTTTAAACTACGGTTTATGGTAAATTAGATTTAATATAGAAGGAAGGAGCTATACCATTGACTAGTAGGATCATACCTAATGAAGCCCATTTATCTGAGCATATGAGGGAGATTAATTCCCTATGATCTCCTCTTTGATAATACCAATCCTATATTCATAAACTAAATCATGAGTGAATCTATATATTGGATAAATACAAGATCATCATGATCATGACCAAAACATGTTTTTTGAAAACCCCCATGAAAATATCCCCCTCACATAGTTGACCCTTGATAAATTATCGTGCATAATAAAGTGAAATGATTCTATAACCTAACAGTGTAATGTTTTATATTTTCATTGCATAAAGTAATGATTATATTTATCAATTTTATTATTTCATTTTAAATGATTATATAATGTGTTTGATGAAAATTTGATTTTGATATGATAAACAAAAATCATATATTTCTAAAATATATCATATAAATAAATGTAATATATTAATGAAATCAATAAATTTTTAAATTAAAAAAATTTGAATAATATATTATTATTAAGTAATATTTGTTAAATATAAATGTTATTATAATATAAAGAAGTATAATTTAAATTCTAAAGGGTAAAAATGTATTATTGAAAAAACTATTTTTATAAAAAAATGGGGAGTTTTTATTTTTAAGATACAATTATCATATTTATAAAATTATTTAGATAATTGAAAGAATTATTTATTATTGCCTATTGACTGGTCAATGTTATGATTCTCTTCTAATGTGTATAGCAGCACTCGGGTCGAATCCTCGGTGATGATACTTTTTTTATAGTCGAATGTTTTTAGTTGATTGTATTTTGATTGGGGGGTTTGTTTGTAGAGATTAAATGAAGTGACTAATTATTTGTGTTTGTTTTATCAATTTTATATATATTGTTGTGAGATCATTTTTAGGGATTTAATCTTGTGATATCCTTGAGCTTTGCTTTATATTGCATTTAAATTAACACCCACTTCGCAAGATAATGTTTATTGGTATTCCTAAGTGTTAAGGATTTAATCTAATCCTTAACATAAATTAGGGTACTAATATCAATCAGAGATTGTTTATGGTAGTTTATTTATGGTTACAATAATCCAAGGAAACCACATGTTAAACAAAACATGTCATTAATCCATGACATGTTAGGTCCAATATACACAATGTTAAATTAAAGAATACTCATCCATAAAATGCTCTCAATCACATAACATATCTAAGTATTGACTCACTCCAATTGGAGATTTAATCATCCATTTAAATTATTATTAATCTGGTTGTAACAATTATGATTATAAATTAATAATATAAGAAAAATAAAGGGATAATAAAAGATTGGTGTGATGAAAACACACACAAACGATGATGATAATTAAAAATTAAATTTAGATTGAATAAGAAATAAAAATAAGGGAATGGGATTCAGCATTAAAATATTTTAGGAAAATTAATATTAAACTAAATAATGTGGATGATAATAAGAGATATTGATGAAGAAAATTTCATTAAAATAGAATTACAAAAAAAAGACTTAAAAGATTACAATAATGAAGAACACAAAAGTAAAAGTAAACAAAGAGAGATGAAAAGGACTCTAAATTAAAAACGTGAGTTTGGAAGGGCCTCCCAAGACTTTGTAAGGACTTTGGTCATCACAATTTATGATCCTCTCTTATGTAATGCCAACCCCTTGAAGGAGAGTAGGGGGATGTATTTATAGCCCAAGGAAGTGGACTGTTTTCCTTCCCAATCTTTCCCCCCAACTTCTTCACTGTTTTGATAATTCCAAAAGCCGAATCTCAAGAAATGATATTCTTAAAAGTTGTAGATAAATATAGCCTCTATCTACTCGGAATATTTGGAGGCCATTTTACTTAAGGAGACAATTTTATGGTCAGTTTAATAAACTACATAAATCTGTCCATTTCACTCCATAATTTTTAAAGGCCAATATGTAAATTGGTTTTTAAATAAGAATATGCCTTCAAATATGAATTCATTATTCAACAAAGAAGGTAGACTATATGTCTTATTTCACACTGAAAAATCTCTTCTTGATTGGATTCTTACATCATGAGATGTGTAATGAATACTGTACTGATTTTATTTTGGTCCAGAATGTTGGGATGAGTTTAAATGAATCATTGGGCCCCTTGTATTTGGAGTTGAGCCTTGAAATTTTTATCCAAAACTCATTACATTTAACCCATAACATTGGAGGAGAATAAAAGAATTTAGAAATCATTATTGATCCCATAAATTAAATATTTATGGCTGGTCCACTTTCTTCACAGATTTTATATGCCTTATTGTGTGGTCCATATGGGCCTACAAATTGCATAATTGGTCCATGATCCCTTTTAATAAAATATTTTATATTGAATAAGGAATCATTAAAAATAATAACTACAGTATTTGTAGCAGTAGGATGAGATTTATAAATAATATAGTAAACTGACTTAATTTGACTACTTCTGAAAATGCTCACAAATTATACTTGGTATTAAAACATTAATATTTCCCACAAATTATGAACATTTGATATAAATTCAGCAAGGGATTATATAATAAGTCTTGAAAATTTTAATAATATAAACTCCCAACACTTAGTCTTGTGCATGTCCTCATGTGAAACAAATATAAAAACATGAAAAATTCATTTTCACTCTCCAGCAAATATTAAAGAAATTTCCCCAATCAGGGTTGGTTTAGACAATTTCACTCATCAATATTGAATTCCACCACATGTTGATACAGAAACAATGTTAAAAAAATAATTTTTTTATACTGAAAATTAAAAATGGAAAATGGTGGCACACAAAACTCACTCGCCTCAAGATGATAAAATTAATTTATAGGGCATCACTCATTCACCAAACAAAATCATAAATCATAGAGTTTGAAAGAGATATAAGCTTACACTCCCTCTCCAATGTTCATAAGAATCAAGAGGTATTTATAAGGGGGTTTTATGTGGAAATTGGAAGGTAGGAATATAATTTTCAAGAGAGAGAAGAGAGGTAAAACACTGGCATGGAAAAAGTAATGCACATTTTTTTTAAATTAGACATTAAAAGAAAATGGAAACACATATTTTAAAGGTAATGAAAATGTGAAATAAGACAAAAAAATGGAAGGAAATATGATGGGAATGAGATGATAAAATATTTAGAAAACACAAAACATCTCCCAATGACATAATAATATAATGAAAGTGTTCTTTTTTTTCTTTTTTTCTCTTTTTTTGGAAATTTTAACTTGAAACAGATCCCATACTCATATCCCAACCCATTATTTATCTTCAAATGACACTAATTTTAACATTTATAGCAAGAAAAAAGGTTGAGGAAGAGTGATTTTTGACCTACCCAAGACACAACCCATTTTTTTGTTTTTTTTCTACTTTATTTTTTTGAACACTTATCAATAACATTTAAAAATTTAAATAAATGAAAGTAAATTACATTTCACAAAACACAATGAATGACAACCTCTCCCCCACACATAAATGGATGCTTTCCCTCAAGCATATGATAACATGGTGAAATCAATAAAGCGTACAGAAATGGAAATCCATTCCCCCACACACTTAAATTTAAAAAAAGTATGCAATAAAAATCCATGTTTATATTTGGGGGAAAAGGTTGTGGGCTTTTAATATGGCTATTAAAGAAAATGTTTTCAAAGGATAGAAGGGGATTTTAAAAGGAAGATTAATATACGCGAATTTGGAGTCTATTTGGATATTGTGATTCTCATGTGGTTTATAAAATGCCTCTATCATATTAATGCCCACTAAAGTAGGAAATTCAACTCGAAGGTCCACAAACTCAAGAATCGCAAATGGGGGTGAAATCACACATTTTGAAAATATGGCCATAGGTAGTCTTGGAATGAAAGCAAATGGTTTTCCTTATGGGTGGGGAAAACTATTTTCCAAATCAAAAAGTGATCATTAAAAATTTATTAGTTTTGATGCAATATTCTTTATCCAAATATATGATGAAAACATAAATTTTTTGAGTTGAAAACATGTATTTTAACTCCCCAAAATGGTTGGATAGAATTTAAAATTGGGATGGTGGGTAATCATGACACTTGTTTTCATATTTTTTAAGTGATTTTTTTTTATTTTTTAGTTTTTTAGGTTTTTTTATTTTTTTATAAAGACACACCAAAAAAATAGATGGAGTAAATAAAATTTTTTGATAAAGAACATGGTAAAAAATAAAATAGAGGTAAATAAGAATAAAGAGTGAGAGAGAGGAAGTGATAGATATAGAAGGTTAAAGGGAAAGATGTACCCCCTGGTTTGGATTTGTTGGGTTTTCATCTCCATCTAGTGGTGGGTTGACTGCAGATGTTGGGGAATCGATGGAAGTGGATGTGGTTCCAGGATTGTGTGTCCTATCATAGTGATGATTTAACTGATATCCATTAACCTTTAATGTCCTTTTGTAATATGGGTCTTGGACATGCATTGAACCAAATGGGTAAACATTAGTAATTACAAAAGGACTTTCCCAACAAGAATTAAGCTTAGCTGGGTGAAGCCGATATTGAGAATTAAAAAGAATACCTTTTCACCTTTATAGAATACCTTTCCTAGTATGTGTTTGTCATGGAGTACCTTAGAATTTTCTTTGTACTGACTGGAATTCTCATATGAATCAAATCGAAACATCTCCAGTATAGCCAATTGCAACAATCTTTCTTCACCAAATTTTTCACAATCAAAATTACAGGTTTTCACAACCCCAAGAGACTTATCTTAGATCTCAACATCAAATGAATTACATTACCAAAAACAAGCCTAATAATATATTTCTCAATGGTTGTTTTATAGGCAATTCAATAAGCCCAAAGTTCTTCCCCAAGTATTTGAGTTTAGACATTTTTGGTGGTTTTTACAATTCTCTGAAGAACTCTTTTCACTTCTCTATTATAATTTTCGGTCATTCCATTTTTTTGGGGGTGATATTCAGTTGTCATTTTATGTACAACACCATTCATTTTCAAAAGAGATTCCATGGTTCTATTAAAAAAATGGGTTACGGATCACTTATCAAGGCATGTGGTTTGCCAAATCAGTGGAATATGAGTGTATTTAGGAACTCACTAATAGTATATGAATCATCCTTTCTAGTGGGTTTGGACTTGAACAACCTAGAAAAATAATCAACCACAAGAAGAATGTATGAGAATCCATTGAAAGGGGTGAATGGTCCCATGAAATTTATGCCCCAAACATAGAATATCTCAAAGAAAATTAAAGGCATTTGGGGAATTTCATTTATTTTTGAAATTGTGCCAATCTCTTGGAAAGTGGGACATGATTGACAGAACTCATGTGAGTCCTTGAAGTGTGAAGGCTAGAAGAATCCAAAGTCTAGGACCATTTGGGATGTCCTTTGTGCTCCAAAATGGCCACCACCAGACATTGAGTGACAGAATTCTAAGATGGAAGAATGTTCATTTTCATCAACACATATCTTAACTACCATGTCTGTACCAGTTTTCCAATGTTGATTTTCGTCCCAAAAATAGTATTTTTAATAACTTTTCAACTTCATTTATTGTTATTTTGAAAAATAAATATGCAAAACACTAGAAACCATGTAATTTACAATTGGGGTATACCACGGTATTTTTGGAGTGAGAGATGAAAGGTGATCAATTGGAAATTCTAGATCAATTATTTCAGAATGAGAAGAATTACAAATTCTACACATGTGATCAACCATAGGGTTTTATTTTCCTGGTCTATCTAGGATTTCAAGGTCAAACTCTTGGATCTTTTGTATCCATATAAATAGAATTGGTTTGGAATCATGTTTCTTGTGTAAGAACATTATAGCAGAAATGTCTGTAACGATATGATTTTAGCACCTAAGAGATAGGGCCGGAATTTAACTAAAGAAAACACCACTGATAAAAGTCGTTTTTTAATCACAGTGTAGTGAGATTAAGTTTCATCCAATGTTTTTAAAACATAATATATGACATGAGGATTTTTTTCTCTTCATTAACCAAGAACATCCCTAATGTCCCTATCAAAAGTATCACACATCAGCTCAAAGGGTATGGACTAATCTGGGTGTTGGATTATTGGGGAAGATGTAAGTGCGGTTTTGAGTTCAATGAAGGCTCCCTTGCAAACCTCATCGAAATAAAAATTGACTTCATTGTGGAGAAATCAAGTGAGTGGGAGGTAAATCTGACTGAAGTTATGGATTATTCATTGAGAGAAACCAACATGAATGAGAAATGTACATATGTCTCGAAATAGGAGGGTTCAAGAAGTGATTGGATCACTTCAATTTTTGTAGGATCAACATCAATACCATTTTTTAAACTATGTGCACTAGAATAATCACATTTGAAAACATGAATTGAAATTTTTCAAAATTTAACACAACGTTACACTTGGAACACTTTTAGAGGACTAGAGAGTGTGAATACAAGCACGATTCAAATGAATCAACATAAATGGTAATGTCATCCATGAATACTTCCATGCAGTGTTCAATAAATTCATAAATAATACTCATAATACATCTCTGGAATGTTGCTGGAGTATTGAAAAGTCCAAAAGGCAGTCTCTTATATTCATATGTTCCAAATGGGCATGTGAAAGTTTTATTTTCATGGTCCTGAGGTGCGATTGGGATTTGGAAGTAGTCATTGTTTCCATCAATAAAGCAATAGTGTGACTTTTTGGCTAATTGTTATTGCATTTGATCAAGGAATGGAATAGGTTAGTGATCTTTTTTTTGTTTCAACATTCTATTTCCAATAGTCTATACACACATTCCATTTGTTCTTCACTGAAGTTGTGATTACTTCCCCATATTCATTTGTGACAATAGTTATCCCACCATTCATAGGTACAACTTGAATTGGACTAACCCATTAACTATCAGAAATTGGTTAGATAATACCAGCTTGAAGAAACTTTGTTATCTCTTCCCTAACTACCTCAAGTATTAGAGGATTGAGTCTTCTTTGTGGTTGTTTAATTGGTTTGTATGATTCCTTAAGATGGATGTGATGCATGAAAAAAGTAGTTTTTATTCATTTTATTTCATCTAGGATCCATCCTTACACCTTTTTGTTTTCCTATAACACTTGAACAAGTTTGGACTCCCCAGTTTTGGAATTTGAATAAGATATAATGATAGGATTAGATTGATAATGGGAAAGGAATTCATATTTCATTTGTTCAGGAAGAGGTTTTTGATCTGTCTCAAAGTTAATTTCTGGATTAGATAACTCAGGAATGGAGGAATGGACTTCAGTTGCGTCAGATTCATTTTTTTTAATACAGTCCATGGTGGAGCAGTAGAAATCAGAGATGTTGTGGGATTCAAGAGAGTTTTCATGCTCAACTAAATTGATGGATTATTTGAATGAGAGGTCCACATCAACTTCACCATTTAATGCATGGTTAATCATAGTACATATTTCCAATGATACTTTATCATTTGAACATAAATAACATGATGGATTTGGATTCAATTGATTTTTATTAGCCTACTTAGAAGCAAGGATTGATAATGTATAGTGATCCTTGGATGTGTATCTCATGGCTTGGAAAATGTTGAACATGACTAGTTAGTCACCAAATTCTATGGATACGATTCATGAATGGACATCAATCTTTGTTATAGAAGACATGAACAATGGTCTTCCTATAATTTGGGTAGATAGAGAAGATTTCATAACACCTTTAATTTTATGGACATAGAAATTAGCAAGAAAGATAAGATCATTGACAGAAACAAGGACATCCTCAATTATACCCCTGGGACTAGGAGTGATTCTATTTGCAAACTGAATGAAAACACCAATTGGATGTAAGGGACCTCGACCAAGGTTGAATAATATGGATTTGGGCATTACATTAATTGAGGCTCATAGGTATATGAGTGAATCATCGAAGTTAGAACATCAAATTTGGCATGGAACCGTAAAGGTCCCTAGATATTTGCACTTTATAGGAATAGAATCCTGGGTGGAATCATTTTTGAAGGTCCTAAGTTGTCTATTGTGGGTTCACAATTCCATAAGAATCTTTTCATAAATAGGAATTTGTTTTATGGAATCTAAGATGGGAATTTTCACTTCAGAACATCTAAACATGTCGAGCATTTCTTGATTGGGTTCAAAGGACTTCGTTATCTTAGAATCAGCTTGAAAAAATGGAATTGGGTTCCTAAGTGGAATGGAAGGAGGTGAGGGTATTAATTCAGATTCCTTTTCACGTTTCATTTTCTTTTTATTTTTTATGTCTTTATTTAAAGGGGGTAGGAGGACTTGTCATGAGGCATAAAAATTTTCTTCTTCGATCTAATTGAAATTGCACTTACATTACCCTTGGGGTTGGGTAATGGTTGAGCTTGGAGTTGAAAAGAATTGGATTGTTGTTGCTGGCTTATTTGGAATAAAAGTAGACCAATTTGGGTTTCAATGTTTTTGGGGCTGGAAAGGGTGAATGATGGAAGATATTCCACTACACTTTCCCGTGGTTACTTAGAATAAGTGGCTTGTCCTAGATTAGGATTTCCTTGATTTTTGTTGTTGGAAAAATGATTGTATTGGTTTGGGAATTGAGAAGACTCACTAGGATAGTGGAAGCCTGGTGGAGGATGAGGAGGGTTGATCCTTTGAGGTAGAGGAACATAAGGGTAAGGTTGATGGAAGTTACCAACACTTTGACCATATTTGAATTGGTTTGGGTTTTAATGAAGGAATATAGGGGGATGAGAGATGGGACTAACATACCTTAGGTCTTGGTAATAAGAAGAAGAGAAGGGCTCAGAGTGAGGTTGGATGAAATTTCTAATGAACTGACCTGATTGTTGAGGGTTGGGGTTCTTATGAACATATGATACATTGAGGTCCATTGTTCCATATGAATCAGATTGATCCTCTTGATGTTGTGGACATGTGTCAGTTGGATGAGCTGGTGAGTTGCAGATTCCTCAGTTTTTAATATTTCTAGGAAACAATTGTTGAGAGAAGAGGATGTTCGGGCTTTGGATGTCACAACTAGTTGTCTCACAAGACCTGTAATTTCACTCATCCACTCGGTAATCTTGTTCAGCTCTATGGATTGATTGACATGGACTTTTTTTACATGAGCATGTGCTCGAGTATGGAATTGTTGTGTGTTCATAGCCATGTTTCTTATAAGATCTCTTGCATCTGTAGGAGTTTTATGAACAAGAGCGCCGCCACATGTGGCATCAATGAGAGTTCTCTCCATAGCCAATAACCACTCATAAAGTAATTGGATCAAGAGTTGGTAAGGGATTTGATGGTGTGGGTAAGATGCAACATGAATTTTTAACCTCTCCCAGTACTCATGGAGTGATTCACTTGGGAATTGATGAATACCACTTGTATCCTTTCGGATAGAAGAATTACGAGAAGAACGAAATAATTTCTCTAAGAAGATTCGCATCATGTTATTATATGTGGTTATGGAACCAGGAGGAAGGTAATAGATCCATGATGTGGCGGAGTTAGTTAGGGGGAAAAGGAATTCTCGAATTTTTATTTATTTCTCAGAAATCCCTTGAGGCTTCATGGTACAGCACACCACTTGGAATTCATTAAGATAAAAATGTGGATCCTGACAGGCTATCCAATAAAAATGAGGAAGAGGATAAATCAAACCCAATTTTAGTTTGAAGTCAGCCACTATTTTTGGATATTTAATACCAATAGGTCAGTAATTCATATCAGGTGTAGCGAGTTCTTGATGTGTTTGTTCCCAAGGATTGGCCATATCTAATTCATTTGGATGGACAAGGATAGGGTCTTGAATTAATTGATTATCCCTAATGTTCCTCCTAAGTTGGCGAAGTGTTCACTCAATTTCAGGGTCAAAAAAATCTGAGGGATTGTTTCGGAGGCAACAGGGCATTCAGAGATATGTTGGATGAAAGAGGAATATGGGGTTTTCATTGTTTTTTTCCAAATTTTTTAAAATTTTAATTTTTTTGGTTTTTTGACAATAAATAGAAACTAATGACTACATAAAGAACCATCCCTGACAAAAGATCCATTTGAATGTGAGTTTGATTATGTCCTATTGACCGGTCAATGTTCTGATGCTCTGGTAATTTTTATTCCATCACTCGAGGCGAATCCTCGATGATGATTCTTTTTTAGTAGTCGAGTGTTTTTAGTTGATTGTATTTCGATTGGGGAGGGGTGTTTGATGAGATTAAATGGAGTGATTAATGATTGGTGTTTGATTTAAAAACATGATAAATATTGGTTTGAGATCATATTTGTGGAGTTAAGATTGCGATATCCTTGATCTTTGCTTTATATTACATTTAAATTAACACCCACTTCACAAGATAACGTTGATTGGAATTCATATGTTTTAATGATTTAATCCAAGAATTATCTTAAATTAGGGTTTTAATATCAATCAGACCTTGTTTATGGTTGTGTATTTATGGTTTCAATAATCTTTGGAAACCACATTTTTATGAAAATAAATCATTAATCCATGACATGTTAAGTATAACATACACAATGTTAAATTATAGAATACTCATCGAGCAAAATCTCTCAATTGCTTAACATCTCTAAGTAATGACTCACCAAAATGGAAGATTTATTTAGCCATTGAAATGATTAGAAATATGGTTCTAGTTATTATGATGGTAAATTATGATGATAATAAAAATAATGGGATAAGAAAAGATTGGTGTAACGAACATACACACAAAGGATGATGATAATTAAAAATGAACCTTAGAATGAATGAGAATGAAAACGAATGGAAGGGGATTCAACTGTATTTAAACTATTTCAATAAAATTAATATTAAAGTACCAAATATGGATGAGAATAACATATATTGATGATAAATCTTTCATTAAAACAGAATTACCAAAAATGACATACAAGATTACAATAATGAAGAACACAAAAGTAAAAGGAAAAAAAAGTGGAGGAAAGGCCTATCAAGTAAAAACATGAGTATTTAAGGTCCTCCCAAGACATTAGAAAGTATTTTTTCATGCCAATTGATGAACCTATATTCTCACATGACAACCCCCTTGAAGGAGAGGAGGGGATGTATTTATATCCCAAGGAAGTGGACTGTTTTCATTCCCAATTTGTCCCTCCAATTGCATCGCCATTTTGATAATTCAGACAGCTGAATCTCAAGATCTGATATTCATACAAGTTGTAGACAAATATATCCTCTTTCTACATTGATAATTCTGTGTCCTTTGGAAAAAATGATCCAATGTTATTTCCAGTTTTATTAAACAATGTAAATCTTTCCATTTCACTCCATACTTTTTGAAGGAAAAAATGTGAATGGGTTTTTGAATAGTAAGATGCCTTCAAATCCGAATGCTTTATTCAAAAAAGTCGGTCTCCTATATCTCCTTTTTCACACTGAATAATCACAGCTTGATTATATTCATACATCATGAGATATTTCATGAATACTGTACTGATTTTATTTCCGTCCAGAATGGTGGGCTAAGTTGCAATGAATCATTTGGGCCCATTTTTGGATTTTGGGCCTTGAATGTTTTATACAATACTCTTTACAATTTACCCAGAAAATTGGAGTAGAATAAAATAATTTGGACTTCATGATTGATACCATCTATTAAATCATCATGGATGGTCTAGTTTCTTCACAGATTATGTAGGCCTTCTTATGTTGTCCATATGAGACTTCAAATGGAATAATTGTCCCATGATCCATTCTAATGAAATATTTTATATTGAATAAGTAATCATAAAAAATAAAAACCACACAATGTGGATCAGTAGGGTTATATTTATAAATAAAATAGTAAAATGACTCAATTGGACTACTTCTAAAAATGCTCAAAAATTATACTTAGTATTTAAACATTAATATTTCACACAAATTTTTCCCATTTCATATAAAATCAGTAAAGGGAATATATAATAAGTCATGAAAATATTGATAACATCATCTCACCACACACTTAGTCTTGTGCATGTCCTCATGTACTATAAATATGAAAACATGACTAAATCATTTTCACTAAAAATAAAATATTAAAAATTTGTTTTCCCAATCAGGGGTGGTTTAGACAATTTCCCTAATCCATATTAAATTACACCACAAGTTGTTATAGAAACAATGTTAAAAAAATTAATTTTTTAATTCTCAAATTTAGAAATGTAATATGGTGTCACACAAAACTTACTCCTCTCAAGATGATAAAATTAATTTATGGAGCTTCAATTTGTAACGTCCCGGTTTCGGATGCCACCCAGAGGTGCCCCGTATCCCGTTGGTCACATCGCCTGAAGTGAATTTCCCCAAACGACAGAGGATACTGACTAGCAGCAAGGGCCTTGGGTGTAATAGTGTGGAAACGATTCCCACATTGGCAGAGTACACAACAAAAGTAAATAAACATACAATAGCGGAAGAATTAAATAACTATCAATAGTAAACAGTGGGAGACTAAATCAGCAATCAACTAGAGCACATATGTATATATATGAAATGATTCATGACACATATCTAATAAAGCATCCCAATAAGTCACAATGCTGAAAAATACAATAGTACCAAAACAAGTACAAAATAAAGTAAACAGCTACTCAACATCGCAAGCCAAAGCTTGGTCCCATGCTCTCCTTCTCCATGAAATCATGTACCAAAAGTTGAATGGCGCTTTCCCTTGTCTATACCGGCAACAATGTGGTCTATTTGGCCCCAAAATCATGACACAAACAGGGTGTGAGACTAAATCCTAGTAGCCAACCACCTGAAGATCTCTTCCTAATAGTTAGTGAGTATATGGAAGGTAATAGTACAATAAGCATTAAACAGTAGCAGCCACAACAGGCAATAATCAGTAAGCAATAAACATGATGATGTACAAGAGTGATCAATCCACAGAACAACAAGCAGTGATAAAGAAATAGATAACACAAACAAGAAACCCTCTGGTAAGTACTCACATCCATCCCCTATGGTCCTATCAAAGACGTTACACAACCCTCTAGGCAGTGCACTCAAACTAACCCATTTTTTTTGGTCATACGAATTTATAATACTCTCTAGGAAAGCATGCTCGGTCAATTTCAATTATAGTCCAGGGTAGTCCGGGACTCTCTGAGGAAGATCACATGGTCTAACACTCTTAGAGCCTTAAGGTCTAGAATCACTCTAAGGAATCTCACTCGGTCAATTCCTCCTATAGACTCCGGTCTATCACAGAATCTCCAAGGAAGCTCACTCAGTCAATTCCTTCCCTATCCTAGAAGGGTTTTAGAGAGATTCAAACAAAGTAAAGACTATCTTAGGAAGCTCACTCGGTCTACCCTCTTGTAGTCTATAATAACCAAGACTCTCTGGGAAGCTCACTCGATCTATCCCATGTAGTCTATAATTTCCAATAATCTCTGAGGAAGCTCACTCAGTCTACCCTCTTGTAGTCTTTAATATCTAAGACTCTTTGGGAAGCTCACTCGGTCTATCCCTTATAGTCTATAGGACCGTGTTCCCGCGGTCCCATGCCAGTCAGTGCATATTAAATTTATAAGGACAATGTACACCTATAGAGCTACTTGGATAACCAATGTACACATATAGAGCTACTTGGATAAATATTCTACAGAGCAACAATCATGTTAACAACATCATTCCATCCTACTATCACAAGGCATGGGAATAGGTATAACGTCTAAAGGCTAACGAGACACAAATGCGATAAATAGAGAAAGGTGTGGGAAAAACATCAAAGAACAAAAATTATCCTCAAACATGATCAAATTACCTCTACAAAAGCATACAAGCACGTAAATAAAACAACATGGGAAAAAAGGTAAACGCGCAGTACCCCGTTCATGGGTATTGGTGGAAATTTCACATAAAACTCAATGACTTTGAAAGGTAAGGCACAAACCACCTACCTCGATCCTAGGAGATCAATATACATGAACCACAAGTCTTGATTCTCCTCAAAATGGCATAGATATATGAAAAATCACAAAACATTCAACCCATGATAACATAAGAAATATGAAGAATTTGAAAAAAAAATCTCTAGGAGAAGGAAGAACTCACCACTGCGGTTCTAACACAATTGACATCGGTCGATTCAGAGAATGGATGGAGGCTCAGGGGCTCGGAGAAGATTCATGGACGTACCTGTCTCTCTCAGTCGAAGGTTCTCGAGAAGAACATAGTTCTGTCGATTAGGCGTGACCCCTGTCTGTATAATGAAAAAAAGAAAATACATGACGTGTACTTCTGTGGAACACGGCGTGTACTCGGCTTTTCTGTACTCTGCTTTAAGCAGCCTCTATATAACCCCTATACACCATGGGTGCGGCTCAGACACGGCCAGCACCCGGCCTGGTGCGGCAAGGGATTACACGGCGTGTACACATAAAGTACACAGTGGGTACATCAAAAAATTTCAGAAACACCTCTTTTCTCAAAAGCTTCAGGAAAAGGAAATACATACCTGAAAACGAAGATCTGGGTTCTTAAAAACTCCCCCCCCCCCACTTAAGGAAATGTGTCCCTAAAATTCCCTATTGAGGTGTAGAAGAATAAACCCCAAATAGATCTGGCTACTGCGATTGTACATCGGTCTCCCTCTCCCAAGTCTCATCCTGCAATTGCTCGTGCTACCATAGCACCCGTACAAGAGGAAGAGACTGGCCATGGAGAACCTTCGTACTGCGATCGACAATCCGGATGGGATGCTCCTCAAAACGACACATATTCATCAAGCTCAACCTCCTAAGGTTGAATGATAGGAGACAGGTCTGATAAGTAATGTTGGAGTTGAGAAACATGGAGGACATCGTGCATAGCCCAATACCTCTGAGGTAACTGCAACTGATAGGCAACCAGGCCAACTCTCTCCAACACCACAAATGGCTAGACGTACCATGGTGAAAGCATACCCTATCTTTGAATCCTCTTGTGTCCCAACCTCGGTGTGACACGCAGGAAAACTGATCCCTGACCCCGAACTCTAGAGGTCGTCTCCGCTGATCAACATAAGACTTCTGTCGAGACTGTGTTGTAGCCATCCGCTTCTGAATCAACTCTATCTGCTCGGAGGTCACCTGAACAAGACGAGGTCTCAGAAAAGCTACCTCTCATGCCTCCACCCAGCACAAAGGGTGATCCGCATGGCCTACCATACAAATCCTCAAAAGGTGTCATCTGAATAGTCTCCTGGAAACTATTGTTATTGGAAAACTCCAAAAGAGGTATATGCTTATCCCATGATCCGCCAAAGACTAGAATGCAATCTCAGAGCATATCTTCATGTCCCTGGATTATATGCTCAGAAGGGCCGTCTTTCTAGGGATGGAATGTTATACTCAAAATTACTTAGGTACCCAAAGCCTTCTGATGTCCCACCTAAACCGAGAAGTAAAGTGTGAATCCCTATCTGAAACAATGGAATGTGGAACATCATGTAGATGTACAATCTCTTGGATGTACAACTGTCCCAGATCATCAACACTGAAGGTCTTCTTGATCTAAAAGATGTGGGAAAACTTTGTAAGCCTGTCAACAACAACCCAAACAGTATCGGTGCTGATGTAAACCTCCCCTTCAGCTTCTAAAAGTCTGACTCACAAGAATCTGACCATAAAAACATCACCCTCTTCTTAGTCAGACCTATCAGCGGTGCTGTGAGGTATGAAAAGTCTTGTATGAAATGCCTGTAGTATCCATCCATACCTAGAAAACTCCTCACCTCAAAGATATTCTTTGGCTGCTCCCAGGAAACTACAACTCTCAATTTCTCTAGGTCCCCTGATAGTCTTGTCATTGAGATGACATGACCCACGATGTGAAAATGATCCATCCAAAAGTGTAATTTCGTGAGCTTACCATATAACTGATTCTCTCTCAGTGTAATAAGAACGATCTCAAGGTGGGTAGCATGGTCGTGTCGAGTGTGAGATTACACCAAGCTGTCATCCACGAAACCCACCACAAAGGAATCTAATTACATATTGAACAGTCGGTTCATTAGTGCCATAAAAACTGTTCGCATTTTCGTGAGACCGAACGGCATGACTGTATACTCATATAGACCATACCTACTCCTGAAGGCTATAAAAGGTATATCTGAAGGTCTAACATGAAACTGATGATAACCTGACCTCAAATCGATCTTAGAGAACACCAGGGCTCCTCGAAGTTGATCAAATAGGTCATCAATCCTTGACAAGGTATATCGGTTCTTGACCATCAACTGGTTCAGCATCCGATAATCCACACAAATCCAAAGGGTGTCATCTACATTATTTGCAAACAGGACAGGAGAACCCCAAGGAGAAGTACCAGGTTAGATGAAACCCTTTGCCTATAACTCCTCCAACTACTTCTTGAGATCTTGCATGTCAGGTGTAGCCATCCTATAAGGAGGAATGGTCACCAATGCTGCTCCTAGCACGAGATCAATCAAGAAGTCCACCTCCCTCTCCAATGTAAAACCTTAAAATACCTATATAAATACATTCCTGAAAATATGCACCACTATAGAAAAGTCTCGGAGGCATAGCTCTGAATAGATCAAAAGAACACCTTAGATTCGTATTATCAAAGACTGAGGACACAAGAGTAGGAAATGAGAACAAGATAAGGAAACATTCATGTTTACCAAACATGACTACACGACGTGTATAAAAACTACACCGTGTGTTCACTTAAACCATACACATGGGGGTGTACTCCCGCCACCTTTGTTTGTGTAACACCCCAAACTAAATGGCATGTTGTTCCCACACTCGGCTTGTACTTGAACTCCCTTCCCCTGACTGAGTCTCTTTATACGGCTAACCCACACAGTCATCATAACCCTAGACTACACGATGTGTTCACTAAGTACACGATGTGTACTAGACAAGGTTTTGGTGACCTGCGTTGTTACTTACACGGCCGACTACACAGCTGAACCTTACACGGCATGTTCTGAACAAACACGGTGTGTGTACATGAAGATAACACTGACCCGTATTGTTCGTGACACGGCCGGGTATCTTGAACTAGATGACACGGTGTGTTCTTTACCAACACTTAGTGTTCTACTCGAGCTTCCCTAACTCATGTTGTTAGTGACACGATTGGGTACATGGATCTATACTACACGGCGTGCACCTACCGTAAACGTCGTGTTCTGAAAGACATTTCCTCAACACTGTGTTCCTGCTCACACAGTCAATGACACGGTCTGAAACTACACGGCGTGTAGTCATAAAGTACACGTCGTGTAATCTATGTTTTTCCAGGCAGTAGCTCAGAAACAACACCGAAGCCCAGAAACACAGAAAACAAGGCATGAAGGTGCCATATTCTGATGCGTGAGGGCACATACTCCCCACAAATCAAAGCATGGCATCCAATGCATTCATATATAATGAAAAAAAATTCAATGATTCACCAATTTCTGATTCAAGAGGGCTCATAACACCTCAAGAACCAAAATTTGATGTTAATTTAAGCAAAGTACAATTCAAACAGTCCTCTATCAGACAACAGAGATTCTATCAATCCATCTATCACAACAGTATGAATAATCAACAAAAAGTTTATCACAACTACATGCAATCGCTAATGCACCCTAGATGGCATGACAAGAATGCATGGAATGTGATTTCTAACAAGTTCTTATATGATTCATGAGATGGCCTACCCTCATCTCATCAGGTTGAAACAGAAAGAAAACCATAATAGTAATAAAAATAACAACACAAGTCATCTAAATCACTTAAGGTGAAATCATATCAACCGTAAAAACTAAAAACCATAAAACAGCAATAAACGTGGTAGTATGGCTTTTCCCTGTACACAGGTTAGCTACTCCCGGGCACAGCTTATTACCATGTACTGAATCCATCCTATCCCTAGATAATGGAACCAAATATTTAATCAAGAGAAAAGAATTCCTCTAATACCACTTTGTTACGTCCCGGTTCCGGACACCACCCAGAGGATCCCCGTACCCGGTTGGTCACATGGCCACAAGTGAATTTCCCCAATTGCCAGAGGCTTTCGACTAGCAGCGAGGGCCTTGGGTGTGATGGTGGGGAAACTATGCCCTCATTGGCAGTATACTCAGTAGTAGTAAATAAACTTCCAATAGAGGAAGAAGTAAATAACCAACAATAATAAACAGCAGAAGATTAATCAGTAAACAACTGGAGCACATGTGTATATATATATATGAAATAATGCATGATACATACCTTATAAAGCAATCAAACAAGTCACATTGATGAAAAATACAATAGTACCAAAACAAGTAGAAAATAAATTAAACATCTCCTCAACATCACAAGCCAAAGCTTGGTCCCATGCTCTCCTACTCCAAGCAATCAAGTACCAGAAGTCAAAGGGAGCTTACCCTTATCTATACCTGCAACAACATTGTCTGTTTAGGACCAAAGGCATGACTTAACTAGAGTGTGAGACTAAATCCTAGTAGACAACCACCCGAAGATCTATTCTTAATAGTCAGTGAGTATATGGCAGGTAATAATACAATAAGAAGTAAACACTAGCAGCAATAGCAGGCAGTAATCAGTATGCAGTAAACAGGATGATGTACAACAGTGATCAACGCACAGAACAACAATCAGCGATGAAGAAATAGCTAAAAAAATAGGAATCCCTCTTGGAATTACTCACAACCATCCCCTATGGTTATATCCAAGATGTTCCACAACCCTCTAGGTAGTGGAATCAGCCTAACCCCTCTTGTTTGGTCATATGAATTTATAAGATTATCTGGGAAAGCTCACTCGGTCAATTTTCATTTATAGTCCAGGGTAGTGAGGGTCTCTCCGAGGAATATCACATGGTCCAACCGCCTTATAGCCCTAAGGTCTTGAAACACTCTGAGGAAACTGACTCGGTCAATTCCTCCTATAATCTCTGGTCTATCACAGACTCTCTAAGGAAGCTCACTCAGTCAATTCCTTCAATAGCCTGGAAAAGTTTTAATGAGACTGAAACAAAGTAATGACTCTTTGAGAAAGTTCACTCGAACTACCCTCCTGTAGTCAATAATATCCAGGAAACATTGGGAAGCTCACTCGGTCTATCCCTTGTAGTCAATAATGTCCAAGACTCTCTGAGGAAGTTCACTCAGTCTACCCTCCTAAAGTTTATAATATCTAACACTCTCTGGGAATATCACTCGGTCTATCCCTTATAGTCTATTGAACCGGGTTCTCACGGTCCAATGCCAGTCAGTGCATATTAATGCTATATGGAAAAAGTATACCTATATAGATACTTGGCTAACCAAAGTACACCTATAGAGCTACTTGGCTAAATAGTCTACAGAGCAACAATCATGTTAACAAAATCATTCCATCCTATGATCCCAAGGCATGGGAACAGGTATAACGGCCAAAGTCTAACGAGACCCAAAGGTTATAAGTAGACAAATGCATGGGAAAAACGTCCAAGAACAACAATTATCCTCAAACGTGATCAAATTACCTCTACACAATCATACAAGTAAGGCAAGAAAACTATAGGGGAAAAAGGTAAACATGCAATACCCCGTTCACAGTTATTGGTGGATATTGCACATAAAACTCAAAGACATCGAAAGGTAAGGCACAAACCACCTACCTCGATCCTGGAGATCGATATAATTGAACCAAGAGGCTTGATTCTCCTCATAACGGTGTAGATCTACGAAAATGCACAATACACTCAACCCACGATAACATAATAAATGGAATGAATTGGAAAACAAAGCGCTGGGATAAGGAAGAACTCACTGATGCGGTTCCAGCACAATAGACGGTGGTCGATTCGGAGAATGGATGGAGGCTCGGGGTCTCAGATAAGATTCACGGTCATACGGGTTGCTCTCGGTCGAAGGCGCTGGAGAAGAAGATAGTTATGTCGATTAGGCGTGACCCGGGTCAGTTTAATTAAAAAAAATACAAGGCATGTACTTCTGGGGTATAGGTCGTGTAATCGGCCTTTCCGTAATCCGCATTAAGAGGCTTCCACATCACCCCTACACACCGTGTGTGTGTCCCGGACTCAGTGAGCACATGGACTAGCATGGAAAGGGGGTACACGGTGTGTACTTCAGAAATTTCCAAAAACTCCTCTTTTCACAAAAACTCTAGGAAAAATAAATACATACCTGAAAATAATGATATGGGTCCTTACACACTTATTCACCAATAAAAAGTGAAAATCATAGAACTTGAAAGACCTCTCAGCTTCTTCTCCCAACCCAAAGTGCATAAGAATAAAGAGTTCTTTTGAAGGTGTTTTTCTGTGGATATGGGATGGTAGAAATATAATTTCCAAGAGAGACTAGAAGAAGGGTAAAACACCAACATGGAAAAGTCAATGCAATTTTTTTTTGAAATGGGAAATGAAAGGAAATGGAAATAAATATTTACGATGTAATGAAAATGGGAATTAAGACAAAAAAGATGGAATAAATTTGAAGGAAATGATAAGATGAAATATTTACAATACACAAATCTTCTCCTAATGAAATAGATCTCATACCCATAACCCAAAAAATAATTTATCTCTTCATGACAAAAATTGTAATAGTTATAACAAGATCAAAGGTTGAAGAAGAGTGATTTTTGACCTACCCAAGTCAGCACCCAATATTTTATTTTATTTGATTTTACATTATTTTAATTGATTTTTTTTGAACACATGTCTATAAAATTTTCAAAATTACATAAATTAAAGTACACTACATTTCCCAAAACACACTGAATGACAAACTCTCCCCCACACTAAAATGGATGCTTTCCCTCAAGCATATGATAACATGATGAAATCAATAATGTGTTCCCAAAATGAAATCCATCCCCCCCACAAATATATTTTAAAAAATCATGCAAGGAAAATCCATGTTGATATTGGGTGGGAAAAGTTATTTGGATTTTAATGTGGCTATCAAATAAAAGGTTTTCAAAGGCTAGAAGGGGCTTTTATAAGGAGGATTAGTGTAAGGAAATTAAGAGTCTATTTGGTTATTGTGATTCTCATGTGGTTTAGAAAATGCCTCTACCATATTAATCCACAATAAAGTAGGAAATTCAACATGATGGTCCACAAACTCAAGTTGCACAAATGGGGGTGAGAAACATGTATTTTGAAAACATTGTCATAGGTAGCCTTGGCATGAAACCAAATATTTTTCCTCACGGGTGGGAAAAATAATTTTCCAAATAAAAAAGTGATAATTAAAATATAATTGGTTTTAAAAAAATATTCTTTATCCAAATATATGATGAAAACACAAAATTTTTGAGATGAAACCATCTCTTTTAACTCCCCAAAATGGTTGGACAGAATTTGAAAATTGGAAGGTGAGTAATCACGACTCTTGTTTTTTCCACATTTTTTAAGTGATTTCTTTTTTGTTTATTTTTTTTTTAGGTTTTTTTATTTTTTTTATAAATACACACCCACACAAAAGAGATAGTGTAAATAAATGGGTTTGATAAAGAAACTAGTAAAAAATTAAAGAGAGGGGAAGAAGAAGAAAGAGTGAGAGATAGGAAGAGATAGAAAGAGAGTTGAAGGGAAAGAGGTTCCCCATAGTTTGGAGTTGGTGGGTTGCCATCCCCATCCAGATGTGGGACAACTGTAGAAATTGGGGATTCAATTGAAGATGATGTGGATCCAAGATTATGTGTCCTATAATGGTGGTGCTTAAACCAATGTCCATTAACTTTGAATGTCCTTTTGGAAGAGTGGTCTTGGACTTGCACTCCACCAAATGGGTAAACATTAGTAATATCAAAAGGACCTTCCCATTGAAAATTATGATTACCTTAGTGAAGCGAAAACTGATAATTGAGAAGAAATAACTTTTCACCTTCATGGAATGACTTTCTCCTGATGGGTTTGTCATGGAGTACCTTATCCCTTTCTTTCTAATGATTTGAAATCCCCTATGAATAAAGTCTAAGCTCCTATAGTTCATCCAATTGAAAAAATATTTCTTCAACATATTATTCACAATCAAAATTATAGGTTTTCACATCCCAAAAAGACTTATGTTGGATTTAAACAAGAAAATGACATGCTTTACCAAAAACTAGTCTAGAAGGAGACATCCCAATGGGGTTTTTATAGGAAGTTTGATAAGCCGAAAGTGCATCAACAAGTCTTTTAGGAATTTCTTTTGTAGTGGGTTTTACAATTCTCTCAAGAACTCTTTTCACTTCTCTATTTGAATGTTCAGCCATTCCATTTGTTTGGGGTGATATGCAGTTGATGTTTTTTGCACAACTCCATTCTTTTTCAAAAGAGATTCCATGGTTCTATTACGAAATTGGGTTTCTAAGTCATTTATCAAGGCACATGGTGTGGAAGATCGGTGGAAGATGTGTGTCTTTAAAAACTCACTAACAGTATGTGAATCATCATTTCTAATGGATTTGGCCTTGAGCCACCTTAAAACATAATCAACTATATGAAGAATGTATGAGAATTTATTGTAATGGGGAAATGGTCCCATGAAATCGGTGCCTCAAACATCAAAGATCTAATAGAATATTAAAGGATTTTGGAGAATTTCATTTGTTTTCAAAATTGTGCCAAACTTTTGAAAAGTGGGACATGATTGACAGTACACATGTGAGACCTTGAAGAGTGAAGGCCAAAGTAATCAAGAGTCTAGATCCTTTTTGGGGGCCTTTTGGTGTCCACAATGGCCACCACCAAGCATTGAGTGATAGAATTATATGATGGAAGAGTGTTCATTTTCATCAACCGATATCTTAATTGCCATATCTGCCCCTATTTTCCAAAGTTTATTTTCTTCCCGAAAATTGTATTTTCAATCACTTTTCAACTTCATTTTTTTTATTTTGAAAAATTTTCAGGAAACACACTAGAAACCAAGTAATTTACAATTGGGACATACCATGGTATTATTGGAGGGATAGATGAAAGGTGCTCAATTGGAAATTCAAGATCAATTATTTTAGAATGAAAAGAATTAAAAATTCTAATCAAGTGATCAGCCATAAGGTTTTCATTTCTTGGTCTAACATTGATTTCAAGGTCAAACTGTTAGAGCATTATGATCCATATTATTAGCCTCGGTTGGGAATCACTTTTCTTAAGTATGAACCTTATAGTAGAATGGTCTATGAAGATGATGATTTTATCACCTATGAGATAGGGCCAGAATTTATCTAATGAAAAAACCACTGCAAAAATTTTGTTTTCAATCATGGTGTAGTGAGATTGGGATTTGTCCAATGTTTTGAGGCATAATAGATGACATGGGGAATTTTCTCTCTTATTTTACCAAGAACGGACCCAATATCCTTTTCAGAAGAATAACACTTCAACTCAAAGGGTAATGTCGAATCTGAGGGTTCGATTATGGGGGCCGATGTAAGAGTCACTTTGAGTTCAACAAAGGCTCTCTTGAAAAACTCATCAAAATGGAATGTGACAACATTTTGGGTCAACCGAGTGAGAGGGATGGAAATCCTACTTAAGTTAATGATGAATCACCGATAGAATCCAGCATGAGCGAGAAATGAACTGATGTCTCGAATAGAAGTGGGTTCAGGAAATGATTAGATCACTTCAATTTTGGTAGGATCAACTTCAATACTATCTTTTGAACTATGTTTCCTAGAACAATCCCATTAGAAACCATGAAATGCCATTTTTCAAAATTTTACATAAGGTTACACTTGACGCACTTTTGGAGTAATAGAGAGAATGAATTCATTAAAGATTCAAATGACTCATCATAAATGGTAAATTCATCCATCAATACATCCATTCAGTGTTCAATGAGATCAAAAAAGATTCATTCTTCTAAATAAAACAACATTAATATTATTATTTATTTATTTTATTTAGTTTTTAATTAAATTTAATTGGTTAATCATTTTTTAGTTTTATTTAAATTATTAATTTATTTAATCTTTTCTTTTTTATTTTGTAGGTACTCATGGTGGCACGTCACACTGTTTCCATCATGGTGCCTCTATTCCCGTCCCACCATTTCAGCCTCTCTGTGAGACTGTGATCATCACTCACGGTGCCACTGCTTTCTACCCACCAGGAACACACCTCACAGTGCCACCGTCTACCAAACACACAGTATTCCCTTACTATCCCACACTCAGAGTCACAGTGAGACCGTGAGACATAATTGTAGTGGCATCGTTTCATTCACAGTGCCACTGCCACCATTTCCACACCCTTTTTTCACAGTGGAACCTCCCCTGTCTTCCTCTCTCCCTCACGGTTCCTCACCTACATCAGTTTCACGGTACCTCTAACCCCTCAACTTTCTCACCGCTTTCGGCTATTTCTTTCTCACCATCCATTCCCACAAATCACAACAGCAACACAACCATCACACAGAAACAACACACAAATCACAACAGCAGCATAACAATTAACCAACACCACCAATCCACAACAACAAAATGATTAACAAAACATAAAATCAAGATTGATTCAACAAATAAAAAAACAACCCAACTGTATATGAATACTTCAATCAACAACTTTTAAACACCATAAACCTGAGCTCACCATTTTCAAATCTGGATCCGCATCACCGATTCTCAACCACCTCTTCCGCACATCCTATGATTGAAGTCGGCGGTTCCACCTAAATCACCTCTGCAACATTGCACGAGCTCCTTCCATCCACTTCTAATGGAGTGCCACACCCCAGCCGCACATTTCCTCACATCAACATCTCCACTACCGCTTCTCAATTCCAAAGTAGCTACCAACACCATCCACCCAAAATCCCTTCACCCTCTTCATATCACCCCGCCTCTCCTACACTAAACCTCGCCGCACACCCCCTACATTCCCCTTTTCCTCACCACACTCCTCACTTGAATCTATGGTCGAAGCGTCGACGCCCGCCTCAACCCCTCGCTGCTCTTCATCTCCACTGCTGCACATAGCCAAGACTCCTTAGCCCTCATTCCCCCTTTCATCCCACTTTTTTCACTCCACCTGAAGCCTTGTGCCTCCCCTCTCTTTTGGATGTATAAACCAGAACCCCCTCTCCCCCTTCACTTCGTGAAACAAACCACCCTATTATTTGTGTTTTAATTTTTTCAGTTAGTTTTTATTTTATTATATTATAACATATAATATGATATATGTAGTATGTAATATATATGATATAGTATACTATAATAATTATAGTTATATCAATAATAATATATAATCTTATATTTAATATCAGTACATCATAATAACTAATGTTATTAAATAAATATAATATTCATTAAACATATATTTGTAATTATAATATTAGATATTATTATAATATACATACTTCATTATAAGTGTTTTCATTTATTTTATGTTGTGATATAATATATGGTAGGTTAATTTTATTATTTATTTGACTCATGTGGACTTTTTGTTGTTTCGTTGAAGGGGGTTGGTTGCACTTACAATGAGTTCACTTAAAAGATCATGATGTGAACATAATAGCATACCACGTGGATCTACTATTTATAGGGAAGAAATTTTCTCGTTGTACGTGCATATTTTTCATTCGGTGAGGATCAACTGCTCTATTGACCAACATAGGAGGAAGCAGCACAATGAAAGCTACACATGGAGGCTGGGGAACACTTTAGATAACATTCCAAAGACATTGACTGGGTGATGAAAGCACAGAGGGAAGGAGAGTCATTGAACAATCCAACGAAGTAGGAGCATTGGAAAAGATCATTCGTCATAGAGGGAACTCGAAACAAAATGATACGGATCATTTATTGAGATGAGGCAATTGAACAAGAGGTACATTGATATTTTCCATAGTGAGTAGATTGGATCCCCAATATTCCTAGATCAGATAATTTTCACACCTCGATTACCAGGGCGGGACATTGAGCGCATTCCAGTGTCACTTCCACCATTGAATTGCAAGAATTTACTACATCATGAGATAAAGCAGGGAGACGAACGATTTTCTTTTCCTTGTGCTCTATTTTTCTACAACTAAATTTAAACTGAACATCATTATTTCTTTTTTTTATTAAAACCAACCACTATGTTCGACTAATTTCTTTTTGGGGGGAATAAGCTGGTTGATTTGACTTTTTTAGTCTCATTCACGCACTGCATCATTTAATTGGATTGTCTCTCTCATTTTTTGTAGACGATATTATTTTCAAAACAACAGGATCGAGTGAAATCTGATCTTGTTTATACCATAATAAAAACTGTTTGAATTTGAGTAACTCACTACCAAGTGAGTTATGACCAAATGAGAGAGACACACTGAACTCAAATGAAAAGTTGAGGACTACGACTTCTGAGTTATTTTCACCATTGGATGGAATGAATTTTACAGTCGAAGGACTGTAAGAGCTATTTCATCACAAACTGACAAGACAAAAAATCTATCCAGTTTCTTTTAGTCAGATCCATAGTTTTTTTAAACTACAGTTCATGAACGAGGCTAAGCAATATCGAATCGGCCAGTGGAATTTCCCCCTTACTCGTCTATTGGTTGTTTGCACCAAAACATCTATTGCTTCTCTGTCTACACACATTGTACTCACCATCTTACCCTTACTTCTTCACACACTACGTCTCATTCACTCCACTTCACCACCACCATTTTTTCTTGTTTTTTTTGCTTGTTTTTTTTTGCGTGTGTGTTTTTTTGTTTAGTTTTTTTTTGATCGCCAAACACAACATGTGGCCTCCCTGTGGTTCTACCCTATCTTGCCACATTCCTAAGTAGTATGTAGGTTATAAATTTTTGTTTGTTTCCCGCAACCAATGATGCGCGAGCGTGCAATATTTGGTGCTATTTAAGGAGAGGATATGTGCATTTAAAAAACCAAACAAAATTCACATAAAATCCCAAAAAAATCGCTAAAAATAACTAAAAAATCAGTAAAAATAAGGGAAAAAAATAAAAAAAAACAGAAATATTTTGGGAACCTACTACATGAAAACCAGTTCTATGTCTGAACACTTAGTACTTGGTAACCCTAAAATTGTTAACCACCTTAATGATGTGATAAAGACCAAAGACAAGGTCAAAATTGAAGATAACAGAAATAAAAACATGAACAACCCAATTCCTGAGAATTTGAACAAACATGGAATGATGAACCCACCTGAGAATGAGATAGCTGAGAGGCGTAGTTTGAGAGAGTTCTTGTTACCTTCAGTGTCCAGCAACCCTTCATGCATTAGACTCTCCCCTAGGTTCATGTATTACGAGATCAAGAAATCTATGCTTCGTTAGTTACCCATCGTCAATGGAATCCCAAGTGATGACTATCTTGACTTCATTAGAGGCTTCTATTGTTGTGTTTAGCAGCTACAACTTTGGGGTCTCACTCAGTAAGAGCTTAAACTGAAAGTGTTCCCCTTCTAACTCAAGGGAAATGCTAGGCCTTAGTTTCAACAGTTAGAAGAAGAAATCATTGTCACCTGGGATCAACTTTACAATGCCTTCACAAAGAAATTCTATCCTAGGAGGATGACTTCTGAAATTAGGCAAAAAAATAAGTGGGTTCCTTCAGGATGAAGGAGAATGGTTTCATGATGCCCGGGATAGGTTTAGAGGATTAATTAGGCAATTTACAAACCATCAATGTACGCCTCAATTCTTCATGGACACCATCTATAATAGTCTCACCGCTTACCACCAAACCTTGGTGGATCAGTCTTCTGTAGGAGACTTTAGTGATAGGACTGCAGAGGAGCTCAAAAAGATCTTTAACACATTAGATCAAAATTCCCACCACAAATGCTCCAGGAGGAGAACCATTTTGAGAAAGGAAACCACCTCTGCTCCTCAAGCTGATGCCCGTGATACTGGGTTCTTTAATGAGAACCCACATGAAATCTTTAAGGAGCAGTTCCACCACTGTGGCATGTATGGATATTCTCAAACCTATTGTCCAATCTTTGATATGCTTGTCTAGCCTCATGAGAGTGCCTACATTACTGGCTATGGACCTCAGGTCCAGCCTAGGGACGATCTTTTTTCCAACAACTACAATCAGGGGTATAGGAACCATCTAAACCTGTCATGGAGGGAGCATGGAGTCCTTCGACCTACTGCCCCTCCTGGATTCCATCAGCCTCCTAGGTAGCAATTCTAACCCCAATCCCAACCAAAGGCTATGTCATCCAACTCAAAAGATGAGGAGAGAGACATATTACATCAATTAATAGGGATGTTTGATGAAAAAAAGACCAAAAATGATTTCGATAAAGCTCAAATGAATGCTATAATGAAGAACGTGGATATTAAAATGGGGCAGTTGGCTAGGGATGCTAGTAATAGAAAAAGGGTAGGCGGACCGACACCACTAAAACCAATCCTATGGAGAATTCCATGGAAGTGACCACCAGAAGTGGTCTATAAACTCACCAAGATTCTCAGAAAAAACACCAAAATTCTGAAAATGAGAAACAGGATGAAACCAGAAACTCTAATCTGAAATAACTTGAATCTGGAAAACTGGATAGCTCTACTAGAATCCCTCCAGTCCCTGATGATCCAACTCAAAAACCCAAAGAGAATGGATTTAAAAATAAAGAAAATAAATAGAAAAAATTTGTTGAAGAATAATCTGTAGAGATACTCCCAATTGTGAGGAAATTTTCCCCCATAATCCCCTTCCAACAATGAATTAAGAAACCAATTCATGATTCTGAACTATTGAAATTTTTTAAAGTTGTTAAAACGTTGAACATTGATATCCCATTCTTGGAAGCATTGATTCAAATCCCATCATATCTAAAATTACATAAGAAATTTTTTTCAAACATAAAGACATTGGAAGAATTTTCCACCTATAGCTTAATAGAGGAGTGTAGTGAGGTCTTATAGAATAGGATACATCCTAAGCTTAGGGACCCTAGAAGATATTTCATCACATGAACATTTGGGGATAGAGGTGGTAAGTTCAAATGTTTGTGTGATATGGGTTGTAGTATTAATCTGATTCAACGACCACTTTTTCAGCACCTAAGATTAGGATTTTCCCAACTCACCAGTGTTTTGTTACAGCTTGCTGATAGGTCCATTACTCATCTAGTGGGTAGGGTCGATGATCTGTTAGTGGGTATAGGAAAACTTTTTTTCCTGCTGACATTCTTATCCTTGATATGGAGTGTGACTAGGAGGATCCTATCATTCTTGGTAGGCACTTCCTGTCCACAGGGTGAGTTTTGATAGATGTGTCTAAGGGGAAAATGATTTTCAATTTGGGTGAATAGAAAAAAAAATTCAATGTGTTTAATAAAATCCCAGAACCCACCCAACCATTTTTTACAAAATATGTGTTGATAGTTACAGAGAGTAGTGTTGATAAGGAGGAATAAGAGTTTCTTAGAATGATAGATGAAATCAATAGTGAACCTAAAATCCATGCTACCTATTGCATGGGGATTAGATAAAGTATGGAGAGAGAATTTGTTGATGAATATGAGGTAGAATTCTTTGATAACATATATGAGTTAGTTTCGGAGCACATTCTTAACCCGAGAGAAGAGTCTGAGTTTGATGAGATATTTGTTGGAAGCTCTTGCACTGAGGAAAAATCCATTTCTACTACCTTCTTCAAGAGGCAGCAGGAAGAACTTTAGCCACCTAGGCCCAAGTTTCTTCCCTCAAGCCAGTCACCACCCACCCTTGAACTCAATCCTCTCCCCTCCCTTCTCGAATATTCCTTTTTAGGAGACAATTCCACCCTTCCTGTGATCATTCCATCCAACCTGGAAGTTGGTCAAGAGCAAAATCTGCTTACTGTTTTGAAGACGTACAAGCCTGTCATTGGTTGTTCAATTGTTGATATCCATGGGATAATTCAATACTTCTTTATGGATAAAATTCCAATGGAATATGATTGTAATCCCAAAGTTGAATCCCAAAGAAGACTCAACCCCAACATGAAGGATGTTATTAGAGAATAAGTTATTAGTTTTCTTGATGCTGGAATAATTTTTCCAATTTCTGATAGCCCCTGGGTTAGTCCTGCCTAGGTGGTACCCAAAAAGAGTGGAGTGACAGTGGTCACTAATGAAAGGAATGAGGAAATCCACATAAGAGCTGTTAATAAATGGAGATTCTGTATAGACTACAGAAAATTGAATGGTTCCACAAGAAAGGATTACTTTTCCATGCCATTTTTGGATCAAATGTTAGAGATATTAGCAGGAAATTAATTCTTCTTCTTTCTTGATGGTTATTCTGGTTACAACCAGATTTCCATTGCACCTGATGTCCAAGAGAAAACCACCTTCACCTGTCCATTTGGGAAATTCACCTATCGAAGGATGCCCTTTGACTTGTGTGGCTCTCCTCCAACTTTTTAGAGGTACATGATTGAAATTTTTTCAAACATGATTGAAAGTATAATTGATGTGTTCATGGATAGTTTTTCTATTGTGGGAGATAACTTTAACAACTATCTGAAAAAACATGAACTAGTGTTAGAAAGATGCCAAGAGACCAACTTAGTCTTCAAATGGGAAAAGTACCAATTCATGGCCACTGAAGGCCATGTTTTGGGACACAATGTCTCTAAGAAGTGGTTAGAGGTCGATAATGATAATATTGAGGTCATACAAATGTTTCCCCCACCGGAAAATGTCAAAGTAATTAGATGTTTTTTGGGTCATTCTCGGTTCAACAGGAGGTTCGTTAAAGACTTTTCCAAAATTACAAGACCCCTATTCTCCCTTATAGTTAAGGACACACCCTTTGTCTTCGATGAGACATGTCTAGAATCAATTAATTTTCTCAAGGAGAAGATAAATAATTCACCTATAATCATGCTATTGACTGGAAGCTTCCCTTTAACGTTATGTGTGATGATACTGACTTTGTAGAAGGCTCTATGTTATGGAAGATGAAGGATAAGAAATTACATGTTATTTACTATGCAAACAAGCTGCTAGATGATTCCCAGAAGAATTATTGTACCACTGAAAATGAGTTGGATATTGTGACGTCTGCTTTAGAAAATTTTAGGCAGTATTTTATAGGATCAAGGATCATAATTTTCACAGATCAATCAGCACTTAAGTATTTTCTAGCTAAAAAGGACTCAAAGCCCAAACTCATGAGGTGGACCATGCAGTTACAGAAATTTGAATTAGTGATTAAGGAAAAGAAAGGGGCTGATAATGTAGTTGATGATCACTTGTCTCGATTTTCCAATTCCCCAAGTAAGGAACCAAAATAGATAAACACTTCTTTCTATGATGAACAATTGTTTGCTGCTTCTGTGTAGTAGTCTGCTTGGTTTGCAGACTATGCCTACTTTCTGGAAGCTGGATTCATGCCCAAGGATCTCTCACTCAACCAGAGGAGGAGATTTATATCTGAACTAAAATATTATTTTTGGGATGACCCTCTTCTCTTTAAGAGGTGTGCTGATGGTTTTTGAGAAGTTGTGTGGTGGAGGATGAGATTTTACCCATACATGAGAGCTTCCTTTCATCACCTTGGGGTGGAAAACATGGAGGATAAAGGACTACGCAAAAGGACCTCCAGGCCGGTTTCTACTTTTCAACACTGTTTAAGGATTCTAGGAGTCTTGTTATTGGCTGTGAAAAATGTCAAATGTTGGGAAATGTTGTAATATGACATAAACTAACCCAAAAGGTATTTTGGTGGTCAAAATATTTGATGTGTGGGTCATGGACTTCATGGGACCCTTTCTATCCTCTTATGGGAATGAGTAAATTTTAGTTGTTATGGACTACGTGTCCAAGTGGGTTGAGGTAGTAGTCCTGCCTGACAATTCAACTGCTAGTGTTGGGAAATTCATCAAGAAAAACATCTTCTCTAGATTAGGTGTGCCTCGAGAATTCATCGCTGATAATAATAATCACTTCAAGAATTATAATTTCAAAGCTTTTATGGAGAAGTATGGGTGCTCACATAGGACATGCACTACTTATCACCCAGAGTTCAGGGGGAAAGAAGAAGTTTCAAATAGAGATCTTAAACAGATTTTAGAGAAAACAATGTCTAGATCTTGGAAAGACTGGTCAAGGAAATTGGATTAGGCCCTTTGGGCCTATAGAACTGCTTATAAGTCACCTATAGGGATGTCACCATATAGGGTACTCTTTGGGAAAGCATGTCATCAACCTATTTAGATGCAGCAGAGATCTTATTGGGTAATGAAGGAACTTAACATTGATTTTGAATCTGGTGGACAGAGGAGACTGTTAGGGCTGAGTGAACTGGAGGAGATTCGAAGAGAGTCCATTGAGAATTCTGAAATTTACAAAGAACGAACAATGTATTTTCATGACTCAATCATTATAAATAGGCATTTCAAGGATGGTTAGAGGTTCATGCTTTTCAATTCAAAATTGAACATGTTTCATGGAAAGTTGAATTCCATGTAGTCTGGGCCCTTTATCATTGTTAGAGTCTTGGTTATTAGAGTTGTTGAGTTGGTTAGAGAAGAGAATCGACCTTTCATAGTAAATGGTCAAAGAATAAAGAACTTATTTGAAGGGAATCCAAAGCTCTTGGATGTCATATCATTGTGGAAAAAATGGGCTGATTCAAGTCTAACTGAGGACTATAAACTCAGTGTTTCATGGGAACTAACCCATGATTTCTTAGTAGTTTCTCTTTTATTTTATGTTTTTCAATAAATTTAATCCATGTTTCTTGTTCTCTGGTTCAAATTCTTCACTCCTGATGGTGCCTCATGATCTTCTATTGTTTTAGAGAGAGTTGTTACTGCCAGAAACATGGCATAAAAAACCAAGGGAGTTATCCACTGCATAATATGGATAACCTTTCTCTCTACTCACTCTCTAGGGTTAATAATCATGAACAAAAAACTATGAATTCCTATTTTACTTACTTGATCATGTAGGTTGATGAAGAGGAGTAACAACCCAGTGATGCTAAAGAGTATCTGTTGATGAAAGCCACTATTAGTGGTCCAATAATTCAGGGGAGTGTTGTTCTGCATTTTTCAATTTCAATTACTTGATTCCTCTTCACAGTGAACTAAGTGTGGGGGACTTCTTCCAAATATATAAGAAATGATTGTGTTTAATTTAATGGGTGTTTAGCTGCTAGTATCTAGAGAGTTGAAAAATTATTTAGAGTTGATTTTTAAACATGCTACACCCACTGGTTTTATTTTCATTATGCTGCTGGTGCACATAATTGTTAATCATGTCACTATTTGAAGTTTACTGATTCAATCTTTTTTATTCTCACAATAATTCAAATCATGAACATTTTTGGAATAGAAATACACTTGGTTTCTTGTGATGGTCAGTGGTGTTGGGTTCTTCATTTTTTTTTTAGTTTTTTATTTCCTTTTACGTTTGTATGGAAAATAAATTTTTTGAATTTCATTGATACCCCTCTATATATTTTTTCAGCTGAAATGTCGATATGTATTGAAAATAAACTATCATCCACCTTAGAATACAACATTGGGTATAATGTTTGGTTTTATGTGTGGGGAGAGGGGTCATTCTAGTGTCATGTTTAATTCCCCCTTCTTGAACATGTGGTTTTCTAAAAAATGGTCAATTTTTTTAATTTGTTTTTCAAAAACATGGTTTAAAATTCCATTAAAAATTTTCAAAATCATTCATCACTTGATGGTAATTGGAGGTTAAATGGTACATCATTATTTTCCTATTTGGTGGATAACTGTTTGCTGGATGTTGAGAGTGGCACATCGTCAGAAAATATTAAGCATGAATGATTTCTAAGTGCAATTGTTCACTATCTCTATGGATTTGTCTATTTAGAAACTGAGGATAAGACTATGAAAGGATATGTTTTGTGGATTAATGATCATGGCATAGGGTAACATTATGTTCTCACCGAAACCCAAGGGACTCACATTTTTATAAATCAATATTCAATTACTTTAGGAAGTCATTTCGAATGATTATTAATTATGTCCTTTGTAACTGGAGTAAAATGTGAAAATGGGATCCCACGGTGAGTATCTTAGACAAGGTTCATTGGGTTCATTTCTATGAATAAATAAATCCAATTTAAATCTTAATAAGTGCTATGCATAGTGCTCTACATATGGAATATGGCTGTGAAAAAGTAAAATAAAGTGCCCTTGTCAAAAATGATCTAATTAAGGTGAAGGGAATTTTGAACCCAGATGAAGAAGGGATAAATTGAATTGGTTAATTTTCATTTCAGCTGAATCAATAAAGTGACAAAATAAATGGACATTAATTTTTGAAACCCAGGGGAAGGTGAGAATCAAAGGTGCCCTTGGTAATGTTTTGAGTTCCACTTAACCTAACCTATCAACACTACTTGAATTAGAACTTGAATTGGACAGTGAAGCAGGATAGTTAATTAATACACATAGGAGACATGACATACTTGACAGTGTACAAATTTGTGATGCTCTTGACTTTTAGTGGGTTTTTGAAGCTATACAGGAGATCATTTTTGAACACCTTTCGATAGCCTGACCTACTGCTGGTCCTACTCCTCTTAATGTTTAAGTTCAATCATGAACTTTTTCAACTGAAACCCACAAATCATATTTAAGTATTAATGTCAAGGGCATGTGCTTGTTTGAGGACAAACAAGCTTTCAAGTGTGGGGGAGACTGATGTGGAAGTGTTTTCAAACTCTTTGACACAACCTTTTTGTATTTTTATGGAAATTTTTATATAAAAATGATGTTTTTTATTAAATAATTGATAATTAATGTCATTTTGTACTTTTCTGTGTAAAATAATCAATTTTAGTTTAAATCAATTGGTTTTAATATTCATTATTGCCTTTTTAAATAATTCTTAAATTAATTTAGTCTTGTGAATTATAATTTTGTTTATTTATTATATTATTTTTATTATAGTTAGTTTATTAATCCATTAATTAAATTAAATAATTCTTTATTATTAAAATGGTAAATAAATAACTCAGTTTAGTTTTTTGTTTTTTGATAATTTAACTAGTTTTAACAATTTATTTTTAATCAATTAATAAGTTTATTCTTTATGTTAATGAATTTGTTAGTTTATTAATTGGTCACTTATTTGATTGATTAAATTAAGAAAGTGACGTTAGTTATTTTAGTTTATTTTAAATTATGTTTGTTTATAAATTTTAATAAATTCATTCTTTTAAATAAAACAAAATTAATATTATTATTTAATTTTGTTTTATTTATTTAGTTTTTAATTCAATTTAATTTATTAATCATTTTTTAGTTTTATTTAAATTATTAATTTATTTAATCTATTCTTTTTATTTTGCAGGTACTCATAGTGGCACGTCACACCATTTCCATCATGGTGCCTCCGTTCCTGTCCCACCATTTCAGCCTCACTGTGAGATCGTGATCATCACTCACGGTGCCACCGTCTTCCCCACACACAATATTTCCTTACTATACCACACTCATGGTCACGGTGAGACCGTGATACACAATTATAGTGACACCATTTCAATCACGGTGCCACTACCACCACTGCCATTGCTCTTTATTCACGGTGGCACCGCCACTGTTTCCCTCTCTCCCTCACCGTTCCTCACCTACAACTGCTTCATGGTACCTCTGCCTCCTCCACTGTCTCACCGCTTCCTGTTATTTCTGTCTCACCGTCTATTCCCACAAATCACAGCAGCAACATAACCATTACACAGAAGCAACACACAAATCACAACATAATCATAACAATGAAGCAACACTAGAAATCCACAACAACAATTAGATGAATACAACATAAAATCAAGAGTGATTTAACAAATAAAAAAACATCCCCACTGCAGATGAATACTTCAATCAACAATGTTTCAACACCACGAACCTGAGATCACCGTTCCCAAATCTGGAGCCGCATCACCGGTTCTGGACCACCTCTTCAATCCATCCACTGATTAAAGCTGGCACTTCCACCAGAATCACAACTGCAACATTGTACGAGCTCCTACCAGCCCCTTCTGATGCAGCGCCACACCCCAGACGTACCTTCCCTCACATACACATCTCCATCACTACTTCTCCATTCCGAAGTAACCGCTAATAGCCTCTGCCCTGATTCCCTATTCCCTCTTCATATCGTCCCACCTCCCCTGCCATAAACCTCACCGCACACCCCCTGTTTTCCCCTTTTTCTCACCACACTCCTCACCTGAAGTCACAATCGAAGCGTCAACCCCCACCTCAATCCCTCGCCGCTCTTCATCTCTGACGCCGAACATAGCCAAGACTCATTGGACCTCCTTCCCCCTTTCTTCCCTCTTTTTCCTTCCGCCCGACGCCCTTGCCTCCTCTCTGTTTTCACCACACGAACCAGAACCCCTCTCCCCCTTCACTTCACAAAAAACAGTCCACCATACTATTTGTGTTTTACTTTTTTTAGTTAGTTTTTATTTTATTATATTATAATATATAATATGATATATGTAGTATGTTATATATATGATATACTATACTATAATAATTATAGGCATATCAATAATAATATATAATCTTATATATAATATCAGTAAATCATAATAACTTATGTTATTAAATAAATATAATAGTCATTAAACATATATTATTAATTATAACATTAGATATTATTATAATATACATACTTCTTTATATGTTTTTTCATTTATTTTAATTTGTGATATAATATATGGTAGTTTAATTTTATTATTTATTTGACTCACACGCGTTTGTTGTTGTTTCGTTGTAGGGGGAAGGCTGCACTTATAATGAGTTCACTTAAAAGATCTTGACGTGCACATAAAATCACGCCACGTGAATCTGCTATTTCCAGGGAAGAAATTAGCTCACCCCATGCGCAACTATTTCATTCGGTTAGGATTAACTGCTCCAGTGACCGGCGCGGAAGAGAAAAGAATAGTGAAAGTGACACGTGGAGGCTAGGGAACACTTTAGATGAGATTACAGAGACTTCTACTGGGTGATGAATGCGCAGAGGGCAGGAGAGGCATTGAACAATCCAGCGGAGCAAGAGCATTGGAGAAGATCATTCAGGATAGAGGGAACTTGAAAAAAAGGGGTGGAACTTTGATCGAGATGAGGAAACAGAACAAGAGGTAAGTTGTGATTTTCCTTTATGAGCAGATTGGAGCACCGAGAGTCCCAGATTAGTGCATTTTCACACCTTGATTCTTAGTGCGTAACATTGAGCACATTCCAGCATCACATCCACCATTGAGCAGCAGGAATTTACAACTTCAGGAGAACAAGCAGGGAGACGAAAAAATTTCTTTTCCTTGTGATCTTTTTTTCTGCAACACAATTTAACATGAATTTCATTATTTCTTACTCTATTGTTTCATTAAATGCAACCACTACGTCAGGCTAATTTCCTTCGGGGGGAATAAGCTGGTTGATTTGATTTGTTTAGTATTTTTAATGAACCACATCATTTAATTGGATTGTATCTCTCATTGTTTATAGATAATTTTATTTTTAAAATAGTAGGATCAAGTGAAAACCGATCTTGTTTGCACCATGATAAAAACTGTTTCAATTTGAGTAACTCACTGACAAGTGAGTTTTGCTCGAATGAGAGAGACACACCGAACTCAACTGACAAGTTGAGCCCGGTGACTTGTGAATTATTTTCACCATTAGATGGAATGACTTTTACAGTGGAAGGACTGTAAGATCTATTTCATCACAAACTAAACAGATGAGAAATATGCCCATTTACTTTTAGTGAGATCCATATTTTTTTTAAAATACCAGTGCATGAATGAGGTTGAGCAATATTGAATCAGCCAATAGACTTTCCCCCTTACTCATCTATTGGTTGTTTTCACCACAATTTATCATGTTTCTCTGTCTACTCACTTTTCAATCACCATCTTACCCTTACTTCTTCACACACTATGTCTCATTCACTCCACTTCACCACCACCAATTTTTTTGCTTGTTTTTTTTTTGCTTGTGTGTTTTTTTGGATTAGTTTTTTTAGATCGTCAAACAGAACATGAGGCCGCCCTGTGGTTGGACCCTATCTTTCCACTATCCTACGTAGTATTTAGGTTATAAATTTTTGTTTTTAACCTATTCCCAATGACGCGTGAGCATGCAGAGGTGATGAAATATTTACCTCTTCTCCGGGTTCTTCCTTTTGATTTGATCAAAAGTGCTCCTTAGGTTGGATTTATGACTAAAGGGAGGCCTTTAGAATGAAGGTAGGATAGTTCAGAGGGTATTTGTGCTGAGGGTGGCCAAGACAAGAGGATTTCTAGGAGTTAATTCTATGGATGGGTGAGTGCACATTTATAAGAGAGGTGAGGGAACTTTAGAAAAATCATGAAATATTATTTTATAATTAAATCATTTTTGGTTTCTATTGGATCAAAAATGAATTATTTAAAGGATAAGGTAGGGATGGGTCCAAATCCACTCAAAAAATAGTTTTTAGACCGGTTTGGGTCATTATATTAACCTTATCTTTTAGATTTAACTCTTAGTTAAATAGTTTGACATTTACCAAGTCTCCTTGTATTTTTATATTATATGGTTACTAAACTTACTATATACTTACAAGAGAACCCCAAGTGGTTCATTAATGATACACCTATCATTATATAAGTCTTATGGAAGAACTTTATATTTTTATGAATATAATATCAATTAATAATATAATATTTGTTTTAAAAACTCTTTTATTTTAATTTTGACACTATTTGGTATTTTTTTCTAAATTCCTAACAGCAATTTTACTTCAAAAAAAATTCATCCAACTAACCCTAACATCTCATAGTGACCTATAAAATAAGTGGGATTCATAAAATGTCTCAAATTACATTTATTTAGATATTTATAATATTAAATATTTTAATATTTCATTAATTAGGTAATTACTCCATCATCATTGTTTCATAAATAAATTAAATTATTTAATGTATAAAAAATATAAATAAAATACCATTGAGTAGGAAGTTTATTTATATTTCTAGTGAATATTTATAATATAATTTATCTTCTGTATAACCCTATAATAAAAATGGTATAGTTATTAATCCTTGAATTTAACACTTTTAACTCTGCATCGAATTAAATAATAATAAACGTCCTAATCTAATCCATGTGGACCTAAAGGATCATATTTTTTTTTTCAAATTTTGTTTTTGGTTGAATTACACTTATCTAGTAGAATTAGTAAATGTGTTAGGGTAATAATAATATCATTTTTACCCTTAATTACCCTATTTACTTTTAACAGTGGTAAATAAAAGTCAAAATATACTATTCACCAAAAATTACTTTTATATTATTAAACCACATTTTACTTACTGATATCAACAGTGTCTCTCCGATTTTTAAAATTAAATTCATAGATGTGGTAAAATCATGTTTTATTTAAATTTGAAAATGCTCTTAGAAGGTGGGTAAAGGATGGTTAAAAAGTTCATTAAAATATTTATATATTTAAAATTATTATAAACTAACTCCAATGAATTATATTGAACTTATATAGGTATTATGTATCTATTTTGATCTAAAATAAAATTAAATAAAATAAATAATTATTTAAATAAAAATTCTGTTTTAAACAATAACTTAGTGGTTTTCACTATTTATCAAAAATTGAAAGTTTTCAGAAAAATACCAAAAATTCTCCCAAAGATAATTTAAAAATTTCGAATCCAAAAACAAAGTCCATTTTGAATGATAAAATTTATAAAATTTCAAAAAGTGGGTATTACTATTCATAACGGCTAGTTTGACTGGTCGCGATGTGTTAGAATCTCAATGTTGTGTACGATGCAAGCTATTACAATATTCAAAGGCGAACATACCGTGGAATCTTTGGGTGTTACATTATTCCCCCATTTTGGAAATTGAGTCCTCGTAATTTTTTAAATTGGGCTTGGGAACATTAATGAAAGTCCCACATCGGAAAAAGAGCCAATAAATATATCACTTTAGAAGAAGGAAAGAGAAGTACAAATGTCACCCGAGATAACCCATACTAGGATTCTATGTAGAAAAACATGGATATGGAAGATAAACTAACTTTCAAATTCTGATGGAGTGGGATAAAAAACATGATCAAGAGAAAGTTAACAACCAGAAAACCACAAACATTTGATGGGACAAACAGCCATTAGTTTCCCACTAAGAAAAGTAAACAGACGATGTTTTTTGGTTCTAAGTTAAATTTCATAAAGATGAGGAATCTATTTATGAGATTGACTAAGAACATAAAGAGATGTACTTACTTTTTAAGTAAAGTTTCATTCTTTATTAAATTCTACCACTGACGCATTTTTTTCAAACGATGAGTATTGAAGATGACTTGGTCACACCGAAAGAGCTAGAATCAACTTCTAGAGAATCACATGATCCCAAAGGATAAACAATATATTTACCTTGTCCTTAAATATTAATAAAAACCAAAATGGTTAGTACAAGATCTGATAATCCCCAAAATGATAATCTTTTATAGAAAAAAACACTAATCCAAATTTCTAAAATTAAACCAACAATAACCCAAAGTTAAATAAATACCATTCAATAAAAAATTCTTCCTAAAATACTTAAATATAATCCAAACTAATATTGAAACCCAAAACATAGAAGAATTTGGTTATGTAGTCTTCCACCTTAAATTTTTTCTCAAAATGACATCGACTACTCTTAAAGTCACATGCTTAAAAGTAATTATCCTAATCACATATTCTCTATTATGGGTAAATCATTTCCATAAATAACCCAAATCAATATAAATCCACAATAAAAACATAGATAAAAATACACCATTACTCCTCAAATGAAATCTCATAGTATTCTATTTTCCTTAGGCATATAGTCTTCTGAACAGAGCGAACGTCTTCCAAAATAACATTTATCACGTAATCACCAAATCATTTTCCTATACTAAGGGTATTCATTTGTAAATACATAATATCCCAAATCAAATCATTATTTATCAATAAAATAATTTAACAAAAAATAATTAGTCACACTAACCAGGGTCTTTACTTAGTCAAGTTGTAGGGGATAAATCTCAATCACACTCTGGTTGTGGGTTAGATTCCCATATCTTTGTCTGATGCTAGGGGTTATCACACGGTCTGCGTGTTGTCCATTTTCGAAAACTAAATTTTATAACATTACCAAAATGAGATAAATTCCTCAAAATTTCCATAACATAATTTAACCTCAAATTTTATATCATACCTTTCATTTTCATCCCAAAATATAATAACTTGTAATTTCCTCAAACCCAATGATAATATAAAACCAAATGGTTATTTATAACTATATCAATAAGAGAAACGATAATTCTTCCTCAAATATCATTTTCACATGACAAACAGGTGGGTTACAAATAGAAGAGAAAATTATTCCAAAGTAGTCACATCAATAAGAAGCACTATTACTTTTAATCATTTCCTTAACCATTGATTTCAACATAACTACTTCTTTGATAAAGAAAATATTCTATATAATAGGAAATTCACTCGGGTAATAGCCAAGTCCCCTACATTTATGGAAAATGACTGTAAATGGATTTGTGGGACCATTTTTATTTTCTACCATATAACTCTTCAATTTTTCTTGGCAATTCTTTACTTTATGTCCGACTATACCACACCTAAATCATTTATTTTTTCCATTGAGTCACTTTCCTGGGTGTCTCCTTCCACATTTCTTGCATAATGTAAATTGAGGTTTCTTTTCTCCATTGTCTCCACAATTGGAGCTCTCATCATTCATCACCTTTCTCTTTATTGTTGAGTCCAATAGTTGGTTAATATATATGTTTTTTATCATATTTTTGGAAAACTGATTTGGCACGAACATGATATCATTTATGCCTATCAAAATTCCATTTTGTTGCTCATTTCCACCATTGTTCCCACATTGTACATCATGCTCAAAGTTACTATGACTTACATGGAATCCAGCCATTAACTAAAACTATAAAGCATTATGTCAGTAATTGTATTCATAAATTCATTTAGAGAATATCATGACACCATATTTTCCATTTAAAACATGTTAAGATTAACCATGGTCATTTATTCTCATATAATATTAAAATCCTTCATATAATTTTGTAATGAAAATGTAAATTATCTTAACCATATCCCCTGGGAGTGTCAGAACTAGGAGTGCAGCATGGCCTGTTGTTGTGCACCAGTTCCCGTTCGAGTCTAGCTCAAAATGGTGTTTTCAGGTTTTACCCCTTGGAACATCTGTGCCAGAGCCTCCTCTACTTGCTCGTATCTAAACGAGGATGTATTTCATTGAAAACTCACAAAATATCTACAATACCACAATTTTAGGATGTTCTTCTATACAAAATCTCAAAGTCTATCTTAGGGCTACGTGCTCTAATCAGGGTTTATCTAAATCTAGTTTCCAAGGATTGTACTAAACTTTTTTTGATACCGACTGTAACACCCCGAGCCCAGAATACCAGAGTCGGTGAATTTTTACGTATAATTGGCATGATCACAAAAGATCATGTCTTGAAAGAACGATTAGTTTACTAGCCTTGGAAGTACTAGATACATTCAAACGGTTTACATTACATAATAAAATGGAATACAACAACAACATTATTTCCATAGACAATACTGAGATCCCATAGACTATCCCAATAGGTCTGTGATAATATACTTCTTTGCATCCTGGGAAAAATAAAACAAAGAAAGGGGTGAGCTCAGATGCATAGTAAGGATAACAATATAGCGGAAACTTTCATAAATAAGCATAAACATTTATGGCAATGTATAAGACTAAAAAAAGCCTTTTAAACATGAAATTTAGAAAAATATGGCAAAGATAAAATCAAATAATCCCAATTAATAATTCACAAGGATATTCTACTAGTCAAATAATCACATGCAATATTAATGGACACTTTCATAATTATGGAATGCATAATTCCAGACTTTTATAACCACATAGGCAAGGCCTTGTGCCAAGACTAAAAATAAGATTTTGTCAAGGCCTTATGCCAAGACACTAGTTTGTCTCATGAGACCTACAGATACATCGAGGAACTATAGAGGGCTCCACCCATCACATACTTAGTCCAATTCATTCCACATATGAAAATTTTGAAGCATAATCTGAACTTTCGTATTAAAACTAGCATACAAAATGTCAATATTTTGTCCACAAACCATGAATGGTATAAAAATAGCACATCCACAGTCAAACATAACTCATTAAATACAATATGGAAGATTGTAATATAATAGATCAAATTCAATAGGGAATAATGAAGAATATTGATATAGATGAGAATAATCATCAAAACTATTTGAGAGAAATATCCCCCATTTTCTTGAAAACATTTAAAAGTATCACTATTTATCAAGAAGCAGTTTAAAATAGATTTTTGAATCATTGTGTCCCATACCACTTTGAAACATTTAAAATGAATTTTAATTTTAAAACATTAATTTCCGTATAAATAAATCCTGAAAACCATTTTTAATACATGGAAATTATTATGAAATGTTTATAATAATAAATCTTTAAAATATTTTAATTTGATATTTTAATAAGTGTTCCTTACCAAAAAAGAGACACTTGAATACAAATAATTGAGGTAATAAAAACATTATAATATCATGGGAATAAAGGGATTTAAGATATACTATGTCAATGTACATTATATACATCATATAATAGTGAATTGGTGTATAACAACAAGGATATCTCAATAGAATATAAATTGAGATGAAATCTCTTATAAAGATTATATCCTTAGGTTAAGAATAAATCAACGACATAATTATGTGTAACAAATATAAATACACTCAATATTATTGGATATTCAGTGTAAATCAATCAGAGGACATTCACACATAATCGTGTAAAAACATCAACTATGAATAGGATGTTTAACTCAATAAATGAATATTGATTTAAAATTACTCTTATCAAGTTCATATCGATGACTTGAGAAATTATCAATCGAGTGATTATGTGTATAAAAAGTTTATCCACAGAAAGAGGATCAGAAATAACTACACAAATAATAAATAGTGATTCCACACAAAATCATGGAGTAAAATAATCAATGAAGTATGTGTAATGCCGAATGAGTTGAATTTGAAATTTGAAATTCCCTTACCAATTTTGTAACTTACAAAACATACATCCAATGAAATATGGGTTATAAAATGAAGATGTAATTATTCATAAAATAATGTATATTACACAAAGAATACAATAATTGGGTAGTACATACACCACACAAAAGTAAATAGTGGCAGTACGACACAAATACCACGGAAATAGGAAGTGAGATGAAAACCCATACTTTGTTGTAATCAATCAAATCACATGGGAAAAAGTTAATTTCCACCAGATGAATCACATTATACCATGAATATTAAAAGAGTCATGATAATATATATATCAAATTGTAGTACACAATACACCACATTTAATAAATAAGTGGCGTACAATAGAAATCTCACGGAATTAAATGTTAGATACGAAACCCCTTACATTGTAATTTTCCTTGGTCGAGGGTAGGTTGACCTCCTGTATAATGGTGAAATAATTTTTACTAAATTATACAAAAATCATATACATTAATATGATATCATATTTTCTCTCTTAATATTGCTTTGTTAATAATATTTTAGTATTATCGTCGTTTCGGATGTTAACTGATTCATTTTAATTTATATACTTTGTTTCGTTAGCAGTGTTTATTATGAATAGGATATATCTTATTAATATTCAGAATGATATTATGTCTTTAAAAATTATTTTTAGTCATCTAATTTAAATTATTCTTGGATGGATTATGATGGGAAATGAATCTCATCGCGTTCATGGAGACGGTAATCCGTACGTACAAACGATTGACAATATCATTTTTCGGTATGAAAATAATATATAATTGAATGGTATATTTTATATTCAGAATAATTATCATGTTATATTTATTATTTACATCAATTAAAATTCATTATTATACCCATCCAAATAATAATGTATAGAATAACAATTACACCACGATGTGGATACGGTAAGCCGTACGTACGCACGTATAGTGACATTTAATTCAAATGATGTATATATTAATGAATATGGTTATTCCATATTCATAATAACATCATAGTATATAGAATATACTGGTGTTATTATTTTATAATGGAAATAACAATGAAAGAGAAAGTGGAAGAAGAAAGAAACATGAAAGGGGTGATGAAATATTTTCCTCTTCTTCGGGTTCTTCATTTCTATTTGAAAAAATAGATCCATAGAATGAATTTATGACTAAAAGAAGGACTTTATGATGAAGGTAGGATAGTTTAGAGGGTATTTGGGCTGTTTTTGGCCAAGAAAGAAGGCTTTGAAGGTGTGAGTTTAAGGGAAGGGGGAGTTCCCTTTTATAAGAGGGGTGAAGGGAACCTTAAGAAAACTAAGAAATATTATTTTATAGTAGAATAAGTTTCACTTTATAATGGAAACAAATGAATTATTTAAAGGATAAGGTGGTTATGGGTCGAAAACCACTCAAAAAATTTGTTTTTGATAGGTTTGGGTCAATATATTATCCTTATCTTTTACATTTAACTCCTTGTTAAATAGTTTGACATTTACCATGTCTCTTTGTATTTTTTTATTATACGGTTACTAAAATTACAATATACATCCAAGAAAACCCCAAGTGGTTCATTAATTATACAATTATCATTATATAAGTCTTCTTTCCAATCCTTATATTTTTAAGAGTAGATTATAAATTAATAATATAATATTTGTTTTTGAAAATTCTTTTATGTCAATTTTGACACTCTTTGGTATTCTGTTTTTTCTATTTTTATAACAGCATTATTACGTAGAAAAAAATTCATCTAACCAACCATAACAGGTCATATTAACCAATAAAATTATTGGAATTAATAAAAAGTATCAAATTACATTTATTTGGATATTTATAATATCAAATATTTTAATATTTCATTAATTAGGTAATTATTGCATCATCATTGTGTCATAAATAAAATATATTATTTAATATCTAAAAAATATAACTAAAATACCATTATATATGAAATCTATTTATATTTGTAATTAATATTTATAAACTAATTTATCTTATGTATATCCTTAAATTAAAAATGGTTTAGTTATTAAGCTTTGAATTTAACACTTTTAACTCTACTTTGAATTAAATAATAATAAATGCCCTAATCTAATCCAAATGGACCTAAATGATCATATTTTATTCCTAAGGTTGTTTTTGGTCGAATTAAACTTGTCCAATAGAATTATGACCTATGTTATGGTAATAATAATATCATTTTTACCCTTAATTACATTATTTACTTTTAACCATGGTAAATTAAAGTCAAAAGTAACTATTCACCAAAAATTACTTTTATATTATAGAATCAAATTTTACCTACAGATATCAAACCTATCTCTCATATTTTTAAAATTAAATTCACAGAAGTGGTAAATTTAATTTTTATTCAGATTTTCAAATGCTCCTAGGAGGTGGGTAAAAGACGGTTAAAAAGTTCAATAAAATTTTTATATATCTAAAATTATTATAAACTAAATCCAATGAATTATATTGAACTTATATAAGTATTATGTGTCTATATTTACCTAAAATATGTTTTAATAAAATAAATAATTATTTAACTAAAAATCGGTTTTAAACTATAACTTAGTGTTTTTCACTATTCATCAAAAATTGAATGTTTTCAGAAAAATACCAAATGTTCATCCTAAGATAATTTTGATATTATGAATCGAAAAATGAAGTTAATTTTGAAATATAAAATTTATAAAAATTTCAAAAAGTGGGTGTTACTATTCATAACGGCTAGTTTGATTGGTCGCGGTGTGTTAGAATCTCAAAGTTGCGTAAAATTCAAGCTATTACATTATTCAAAGGGAAACATACCGTGGAAGCTTGGGCTATTATATTTTTTCCATCATTTATCCTATTAAATAGTGATGATGATGTCTATACCCATCATGTGGGTAAATATTGAGTGGTTGGATTAGTGTGAGAAAGGTTTTATTGACCGTAAGTGGAGGTTGATGATAGTTATGGTGTTGAAACTACTAGAACCTGGTACAGGTTATTCCATATTTTCTAATTCATTGGTAGTTGGTTTGGGATTTGTGTTGATGTATGAATATTGGGTAGTATATTATGTTTCTCACCAACTAGGATATCATTTGATGAATTGACCTAACCATGTCCTAGATTTGGATGTTCTTGTCCACCCATTTACATGTTAGATGAACTATCACATTGGGGAGATGTTTTGTGACTATATGAACCAGAAGAGTCTCTTCTGTATCTTTACATAAGAATACATGAATTGTAGGTATAGAAATTGGTTGATGTATCAATAGAAATTTGACATCAAGATGGCTTATCAACCATGTAAGGATAATATTGTTGCATATTCTATCATTAGAACGATTTAGTACGCATAAGAGATTTGAGGGAGAGCTTCAAATAAAGAGTGGCATATGAAGTATTTTTTGGATGATTTGATGATGGATGTGACTAAGGAGTGACGGGTAGGAACATGTGCACATTTGGTTATCATGTTAGCATTATTGGACTGTTAAAAGGACAACTTTAATTATATTAGGAGTGTGTAGGGATGTGAAAGTGGTTTTCTATAGTTGACTAATACTAGGATAGTCCATAGATGAAAATAATGTTCTTATTATCCAAGTGAGGGTTATAGTTCTTGATTTCATTTGGGATGAGATTATGAGAGAATCCATGGCTCACTGTGGATAATACATCTCATGGCAATGAATATGTATCATGATATCAAAGGACTACTTTGGTGGACATGAATGAAAAGAGATATTAGTAGTTTTCTATCATGATATCTTATAGAGTATATTGTAAATGTTTAGCATCAGTATCATAGTGGTTTACTCCATCAACTTTTAGTGCCCATGTGAAATTGGATGATTTCATATTGTATTTTTTTTAATATTTTTACCACGGGCCTCATGAAATCATGAAATTATAAGGGTGATAGTTGATCAGCTAAATAAGGTGGCCCATTTCTTTTCTATTGGGGAGAATCATTCTATTAATTATTTGAGAAAGATATTTGTCACTAATTTTTATATATACAAAGTTTTCCATTGATAATTTCTCTAAAATAAAGATTTATGGTTGTATAATGATTATAGTTGGGATTTAATATGAATCTGAGGACTCAAATGATATTGATCGTGGAAAATCACCCACGGAATTATGGGAAACCTGAGATTAGGATCTAGTTTCTTAACTATATTCTTCAAACATACATCAAATAATTTGTAGGATCATTGGATGAAAATGTTTACCGAGTTGATTTTTATTATAATAACATTTATCATGATTATATCTAGATGTGACCCTATTAATCTCTCTGTGGTCACCTTATCCCTCATAGTTAGGATGACCTGAGGCTGTGGAGGTATCGTTTGTGGTTCCATGTTTAGTATTGGGGACTTTAGATACAGTGTATTTGATCTAGAAGTATTTATTAACTAGCATAGTAGATATATAACACATATCAACAACTGGAAAAATCTATTGGTGTTCTCAATGTGAAAATGGGTTTTCTAGTTAGTGACTCATCATTTGGGGTATCAATATTTTATGAGGAATGGGGTTCTAGAACTGAAATATTTTGAATGAGTTGAGATCATCAAGAATATAGGGATCATGGATTAAGTTGGGTAATTCTAATCATTAAAAAGGTATAAATGATTTGTTCTAAATATCTCAATAACATATGTACATGCCTGATCATTTATATTCTATAGATTTCAATTATGTTAAGTTAGATACATATGAATTATATAAGGAACGAAAAATTTTTATATTTAACTGGTGTGTGATTGTTTTATGAGTGAATATGGTGATAATGCTTTAGATATCATCTAGGTAAAGAATTTAGAAAAGGAATATAACATTCTTCTGAAATTTCCTAAGTAATTCAAGAATGACTCTAGAGATACTTCAGGAGGTGGGTAATTAACTAGAAGAGAAATATGGAACCCCCTTTATTTTCTAAAGTAATGTTTTTATTTGTTTTGGTATTTCATAAGTAATGTCATCTCCAAATATGTTATTCATAACAATAACCCTCACTAAAAAATCTTAAATGGGGATACTATTTTTGGCCATGAAATAGTTATCATGGAAGGAACATACATGACATGGATTGGGTGACCTCACTACTCCCTTGATAGATATAATGGTGGGGGAAAACTTCTAGTTGTTGAGAAAAATTTAGTAGGTTTGGCTATTTATTACTGTACAATACAAGAACGCACTAAATTTTGCTAGGCCATGTTGTAGGAAATGGGGATGGTCAATCAACTTTGAAATTATTAAAATTTTAAAATTATACCTTACATATACATCAATGATACATTTTTGGATTTTGACGTATGTTCATGAATAATTATAGGATGATTAATTCCATCTACAATAATTTTAATTTGATTAAATTAAATGATTCACCATCCCTCTCATATATTGGTGTCATGGGAGAGTTCTTAGAAGAAACCCAATTAGAGTTGCAACCTCAATATGGTCACTAATTTCTTCTTTATTCGGATCAATATTTTAACAAACCATGGTTAACATACATATATATTTTGTCATTTTTGTCGAATACATACTACATTACACAACCATTCACCAAAAGACAATATTAGTTTAGTGCCTTTAGAAATGTTGAAACATAAAGACTAGTCCATAAGTCATCTTTTTCATCTCCAAATACGATATTCATAAAAAATCACCCTCACTAAAAACATCATTCAAAATAGATACCTTCATAACATGGAGAAATGAATCATGAAAAAGTATGAGCTCAGATCATAGTAATGGTAAACAAGAGATATTTGTAAGTATTACATAAACACAATGGTATGAGAAAATGATCTCAATATTTATAAATCATAACCTTTATAAAAATGATCATAATAATGAGTCATGAATTAAGGATTAGAATTACATAATACATCAATCATAATGGAGTCAAATAAATTATCCATTAGAACATAACATTGGAAGAAGACATGAATTTTTGTAATACACATGATCATAGAAAATGACTTCCATATTGGTCGAGGCACATTTCCAAGGAAATAATAGTAGAAAAATTTCTCTATTGTACCATGTTCACTCTTTATTCTAGCATTATATTCCTATACCAAGTTCAATGCTGTATTGGGTTCCCTCCTCATTCCATCCATATCTATATCTTGATATATATAAATCGTTACCCAAATCATTAAAGGGAGATATAGGGACCACCCATCACATAATTAAAACTATATGTATGTGTTTAGAAAGATCATAACAATTCATCACATCATAAACTATAAAATTAAATTCTTATCATTAAGACTTCATCATATCATAAGTTATGGAAAAGAATCATTTTTCATAATCATTACCTCAAAGCATAACAAAAAAAAGTGGGTTTCATAAGAATATATCCCATTTAAGTGAAACATGTTTTATAAGAATATAACTTATTGAAGAGAAATAGTTTTAATCAATATCATACCATCAATAAATAGACCATTCAGAGTGAAAGTATGAGTGGTTCCCATGGATAATATCCCTATTAAGTCATAATTAACTCTAACAGATGCCTTCTTAAATGGACGAATAATTTTGAATGATAATTTATATCATTTTTTGAGGAAAATATCGTTTTCACTTTGAAAAACACATTTAAATATATAAAATGATTGAAATCATTTTCCCTTGAAAATAAATTTGACATTATATTATGGATTCCTTGAAGAATCTTTTTTCTTTAACATTGTAACATTACGTGCATTCAATATATGAAAAAAAATGTTCCATTCACATTTTTAGTAAACTCCACATGTAAAATGTTTTGGAAAATGACATTATGATTACATTAAAAAAATTCTATAAATTGAAATATGGGTAAATTGATCTTTTAAAAATTATTAAATAGTAATATTTTTTAAAAAAATATATCTAGGAAACAAATTTTTGAATGAAAACTGGTTTCCGACCAAATGCGTAGGTAATGTAGAATCATTAAAAAAATTATTAATATTCTTAAGTACAAAATATTGATGAATGGGCCTATTACATGAATATATCAGGAATTACCAAATGAGAATACAATTCTTGAAATTTTTTGAGACATAGGTTATGATATATTACGATCAGATTCTTAAACATAAATAATCCTAATAAATGTTGAAGTAGTAACATAAATGTTTTACCACTTTGGAATAATTAAATCATAATCCCTATGAAGTAATAAAATAAAATTAATATTAAAATATGAATAAGATGAATAAAATAATGATTTTTTCTTTCTAATTTGTTGTATATACACCTCATAAAAGAACTGAGGTTCATAACACAACATATGTCTCAAAGAAGGAAAGTTTCTGACAAATACACCATTACCACTTTGGAAAAAAATTTCCTATAAACCCCATGGATTATAGAGCCATAAATGGACATTTAAATCCAAATAATTCCTTGTATAATAATCACAAAAAATATGTGTGTGATTTATACACACCACATACAAGATATAGGTGGTCAACATGGTTTGTGTCTCATAGAAAATAAATGTTATACATAAATTCACTACATTAATTTTTGACATCCTTAGTACACAGTCACATATATCAAACCATATATTATTTTTTTATGTCTTCATATTACCCATTTATTTATAATTCTATTGTAATGATACCTTTTGGGTATTAACCGTATTATTTTTAATATATGTTTTGATTTTTTATATTTTATCCTCTTAGTTTGATACTTTTTTAAAAATATATATAATAATAATCATGGTATAAATATAATATATATTATATATATGTATTTATAATTATCTATAAAATACATAAATAGGTAATGAAATACACTGTTCTTGGAGACGGTATGCCATAAGTCCATGTGAATGTTGTTTCTATTTTCTTATTGTATTGAAAGAAATAAATGTAAATGAGACATTATTATTAAAAAATAGTTTTATTACACATATATCACATATGTTTATTAAATAAATATTTAATATATTCTAGGTAATTTTTGAATTCATAACATAGATTCACAAGGTGATAGTCCATTGTACACACGAATGACATTATTGTCTTCGTAAAAAATGGAATGAATGAAGGTATATATGACATAAACATTCATGAATCATAGTGACATTATATCCAATAAAAATTTCATATATAAATATTATATCCATTAAAATTCTAAACCATAATAGGTGTTCATGAAAAAACTAACAACATCAGTTTGAGAGGTAGTTGTCTGCAGTACACACAAAGGATGATTTCATAACCCATTTGATAGATGTGTAGGTGGGGAAAACCTACCTCAAGGTAGAATTGATACAATTTTATGTTGATGTTTATTGTTGACAAAGTGGGTTTCCTTGGACTATTTTAGAGTTCCAGATATATTTTTGACAAGCTATGTTGACAATGATCCAAGATAATGGAATGGAAAATCTAGAGGCGGTACATTGTTGCAATGAAGATTGAAGGTGGTGTGGAAAGTTCATTGAAAGCCTGGTTTTTGGAATACGACATCATAATATGTTAAAGGAAAGATATGAGTGAAATATTTGTATTTTCATGAAAGATTAGGTTTCTCAAAAGATGGATATGTGCCCAATGAGACGTCAAATGTGGGTTTTCATGCTCAAAGAGGACCTTTCACATGAAAAGGAAAACATATCATCATCTTCCACACAGGGCCAATCGGTCCCATTAATAGATGGCGACCCACCATTTGATAATCTCAACACTTAATGATAAGATGAGCTATAAAGAACCTAATAATTTTATGCACATGTATTTTCATTTAAAATGTTTTTTGTGTGTAAGAATGGAGTTGTGAACAAATAATTTTTCAGCAATAGTGTACAAAAATTTCTGTTTTCCCTAAAAATATAAATTTTTCATGTAAGTCATTAAACTTTCATGCAAGTCACCCAAATGTTGTGTGAATGATTGAAGTTTCTGAGTGTCCATGTGGCAAATTAGTATTCATTAATTTGATTAATGTGGAACATCAACAGATCATAAATATATAGGTAAGGATGTGTGCATTCATGAAAATGAAAGAACCTATAAGTCCATAATCTATGAGAGGATCTCTTCCAGAGTAATTAGAAATGGGAGAGGAAGACAATGACCCTTTCTTCTATAAGTGATATAGATAAAGAGACTCATGGAGTGACCCTTGGGAAATCAATGTGATGACTCTAAGAATATTAGTGTTGGTTATCTTTGGCATAGAAATTATATATCATGGACCATGTAATTGGTAGTGAGATTTAATGGATTTCATACATTGAAACATCATCATTGTATTCTCCTTGGACGTATCCCGGAGGGGGTAAACCATGTAAAACTATTGTGTCATGTTCATGATTTCTTTTCTAATCTTATATTGTAACATGATAAGGGGAGAATATTTTTTTGTTTAATGGTGAATGTATATCTAAAGGGGTAGTAGATTTAATATTTCATATCCTGGATCACCCCTATTATGGTATTTGACCTAGTGGACCAAACAAATGGCATCAAATTTACTAGTTAAATGTTAGGGGATCTCTCTTAGTAGAAGAAACGGGGGTGGTAAATCACAATGAAATTCTGATTTTTGATGGAAAAAATTTTCATCTATGGATGGATCAGATAAAGCACTACATTCAATCCTTATAAATTGATGTCTTTATAGTATCTATGCATGGAATACAATCATATATAAATAGCGGTGATTTATATTAAGTCAATCGAATAGAATTGGATGTTGATTTTAATGGAATCAATAACTTAGGGGGAGACATATCAAATTCAATATATATGAATGTGATGGCATGTAATTCCTAACACGAAACATGGTAAAATCTATTCAATATTTATGAGGGTGATTCAAAAGTCAGAGATGAAAAGAATCAGGTACTGTAGAAAAAATATGAGGATCTTATAATGCACCCTAATGAGTCTGTTAGTACATTCATTGACAGGATAAATATTTTTTTTGGATGACATGCATGGTCTCAAAGAAATTATCGGAGATATAACGCTTATTATGTGCATACTAAGAAAAATACAACATCAATTTGATAAAAAGGTTTCTTTTTTATATGATAAAGATCTGAATGTGTTGAAATTGGATAGATTTCATATTACACTTTTAGAATATGAAGTTAGAAATAATTATTAAGAGTCTATGTAAAAAGAGGAAGTCTTCAGAAGTGGTGTTGAAGTCCATGATGAAGTTAACCATTGAATATGGTCAGTTAAATGAAGTGACAGATGAGGTGATTGAATTCATTTCCTCAAATCAACAAAGAGTAGGAACATATAATAGAAAACTACCCCTTGCATGATTTTGATGTGGAAATGATGGAAATATAACTGTAAGATGCCCCAAGAAGTTTCAAGAAGATGAAGAGGATAATGTTTAAATTAATGATAACAAGTCTACAACTGATGTAAAAAGAAATAAATTTTTTTATAAAACAATCATCCAAAAGATGAACATAATTTTCAGAGAAGATGATAATTCAAACAAATCTGAGTTAAAAGATTTGGAATATAGCAATGATCATGGAATGAATTTTATGGTGGTTATTTTCTGAAATTCCCATATGTAGGAAGAATGTGAAAATGGAGGTGGTTTTTATGAAGGTAGAGTTGACCTTCAAGACGAATTAGAACCCTATCTTGAGGAAATAGATATTTGGAGAGACAAAATGAAGAAATACCCCAAATTGGTTATTAATTCGACACATTACATTAAAAAGAATGAATAAGAGAAGTTTAAGATGAATGAAGAAATTTAAAAACTAGAGTACTTGATTCCCATGATTTTAGATAAGACTATTGAGAAAAAACATATAATCAATGAAAAAAATAGAACACGGTAGTTTGAATAAAACTGGAAAAGATCAAATCATGAATTTCAAAGAACATGAGGAGGAGTTAATATGTCTATGAGTAAATGTTAAGGATCCTGATAAGATTTTCACTATTACTATGATATTTATGATGTAGATCAGTTAGGTAACTAAGATGATTCAACTATAGAATAATGCATTAGAAGAACATAAGAAATGGTAAAATCCAATTGATAAATCTGGAATGAGGATTGATAAAAAAAATATGTGTGATGAATAATGTGAGACGACAAGCACTAACTCCAAATGTTAAAATTGATTTGGGTATGAATAAGATTGTGATTTTTTAGAGCACCAAACTGTCAACCAGTAGTGGAATATTTTCACACAGGAATGAACCTTGCATCAGGTTTTATTACTTAGAAATTATTGGGCTCTCACAAAATATGGGTTCCATATCCAAGACATATCAAAGATTAGAAGAAAAAAAAATATAATCCAAACATAGTGAAATAATCTAGAATATCTTTCTAGGGTCATTGTTTTTGTGTGGGGGGGATTTGGACATGTGTCCAAATAATATACATCGACCATGTTGAGTATTGTGTTGAAACCAAACCAAATTGGTCACAAGTATAAATTCCATGAACCGTCAAGCAACTGAAAAAGAAAAATCAGTTTTCAGTGTTTCAATATGAAGCTGGTACAACATACACAAAGAATGATAATGATTATCAATTCATATCAAGTATGAAGTCAAAAAAAATGGATCACTCTTAAAAGAGATGATAAGGATGTAGTGGTGGAGATTGATTATAAGGAATCATATCACACTGCAATATGGATTATAGACAATTTATTAACTTCTCATATGATCGGGAATTAGGATTTAGTTACCATAATTATTCATGATAATGATGTTATATCATGATTTGGAATTGATAAAGGGATTAGTAGTGTTGTTTCATGTAAATACATGTTTTGGGAAAAAGACATGATATGCGTGATGTCTTAGTTGTTTAAGTTAATAGTAACCACTTTCAATGTTTTAGTCAATTATGAGAAATGGGTAATGTCATGTGTTTTTTAAAAACATCATGTATAGTTACATCAAAATATGGTGTAATTGTTTTTCTGGGAAACAGAAAACGGAAAATATTTAACTCTTAAATGAAGGATAAGATATGTGATATTTTTTATAGAATTTGAAAATGTGTTATGGAATAAAAGTCATATACATTTGATCCAAAATTCCATACAATATCTGGTGAAATATTATTCTTCAGATGACCTCAATAGATTATCATGTGATCGTACCCATACGTGTGATTCTTATCTACAAGGAAAGATCATTTGAAAGACATATATGCTAAAAGAAAAAAGGTCCAAAAAATTATTGAGTTAGTGAATATTGATGTCTTAGAACCAATTTAACTAAGGGATATTGATGGGAGGAGATATTACATCTTATTAAATAATGATTTCAGTATAATATCTGTAATGACCCAATGTTTTTCAATTGAAATTCCCTTATTATAAATATATCATCAAATCACATGAAAACCCAACATAATGAACTTTTGATTTCTATGTGACCTTTAAACAAAATTTTGTCACTTCTGTGTTTGGAATTTTACAAATTTTAAATACACGGTTTCAATTAGTAAGTTATTTGGAGTCCAATAAAGAAAACATATTTTTTGGTGAATATTAACCAACCCTTATGAATAGTAAAATACCCTTATGAATATTGTTATACCCTAATGAATTGTAACCCTACTTATGATAATATATAAATAATATTCAAGTTGAAAGTATGATATACCTATATTTTAGAATAAGTAAACGTTTTTTTAAAACTTGTTTTTGATAAAAAAATTATTTTTTTAATTAAATATTAAAATAATAATATTTAGAATATTATTTTTGAAAAATGGACATCAATTTTGGATTATACATGTCAAAAAATGGTTAGGGTAAATTTTGGTAAGAAATCCCTCAAGGTATAATTGAAGCATTTTTTGAGATGATTGTGTTTGTTGAAAAAGTGGACGTCTGTGTTGTGATTGTTGACAAAGAAAACCATGAACAAACAAATTTGTTGAAAAAGGGGATTTCATAGTGGAATGTCTAGTTCAAGGTTTGTGGAAAACAATACATGTTTGATTCATGAACATCGATAATGAAATTGATGATCTGAAGGAGGTTTAAAAAGAGAAGATACAAGGTTGCACTGTTTTCCGGTGTTTGCCGAATTTTCGGGCCCGAAAAATGACAAATGAAAAAAAGTGGTTTTTATAAAAAGGGACTTGCGTTCTGTGTACATGAAGGAGAGGAAACTTTTAGGCCTATTTTTCTCAAGATCATAACATCAATATATGGCAAAGGGATAAGGGGAACCCAAGTTTTAGTGTTGGTCGTGCAAGTGACTTGCGTGGTAGAGACTTGCGCGCTGAAACATACGCGTCGATGGAAGACTTGTGCTCTGTCACACAGGATGTCCAAATGCTTATATATAGAGGTCCACCCCTCCACATTCGAGATTAGTTCAACACTTAAAGAAAATCATATCTCCCGTCGTGCAGGTGTGGTAGTTGCGCAAGTGGTGTGTTGTCGCGCAAGTAGAAGTTGTGCGCCTAGGGTGGTTTGGGAGAGAAAGGAAGGAAGTCGCCCATGTTTTTATTTACAGAATAAGGCTTTGCGCAAGTGGTTTGGTGACACTTGTGCACAATATTTTGTAGAAGTATGACATTTGATGGTTGCACACCAATATTGGTTTGGGCGTAAAAGGGTGTGAGTTGCGCATGTTTGGAGTTGTAGAAGCTTGTGTCATGCAAGTGGTTGAGGTGGAATTGTTCGCCAGTTATAACTTGCACACTGATACTTGTACGCCTTCTTAGAGAAGGGTTCCAGGTGAGGATGACTCACAGTAGTGATTCAAGGCTTCATGAAAGCCGCATGATTGCCCGATACCTTTGGTGCAAAGTGAGACACATCAATGGGTGAATGTTGGACTTAAAGAGAGCATCTACCTACAACAGAAGATATATTCATTAGTGATAATGAAGAGACCTACATTTCTATAAATGTGAGTGGATTTATTCCAGAACAGTGAGCAAAAGAAGAGGAAGAAGGTGATCGTCCCCACCGGCAGTGAGCCAGAGAGAGAGAGAGATAGGGAGGGACCCTTGGGAAAGCAGTGAGCTGACCCTAATCATTGTAAAGCCAGTGAGCCTGGGAATATAAGTTATATATCCCAAACCTTGTAAACAATAGTGTGCTTATAGTGGATTTGTTACATTGGCATATTGTTGGTGTATGATCCTTGGATGTATCCTAGTGAGGTTGAACCAAATAAAGATTGTTGTGCCATGTGCATGCTTTAATTTCTGTTTATATTTTCCAACGGGAAAGAGAGATAAGAGTGTTTTTCTTAACAGTGAACCAAGATTAGAACAGATTTTAATTCTAAATTATAATACCGTGACTCTCCCCCACTCTCAGGGTATTCAGCCTTATGGACTTAACAATTGGTATCATAGGGAAAGGTAGATATTAGTTCTTCTCCCAATGGAGATCAATAATCATAATGGGATTCCGATCTTCGATGGAAGTAATTTTCATATATGGAAGAATCGAATGTAACATTATTTTTGATCTTTGGGAATGGATGTGTTTTCAGCAGCTATGCATGGTATCTCAGCTGACATCAACAATAGAGCATTATCAGAAGCTGAAAGAAGGGTACTAGATGTTGACCTGATGGGTATTAATGCTTTAGGTGGATCCCTTTAAAATGCTATCTATACAAAAGTGATGTAATGAAAAACATTACATTCTATGTGTGAAAATAATTTTATTATATATGAAGGGGATACAAATTTTAGAGAGGCAAAGCTGCAAGTTTTGTGGAACAAGTATGAAGATTTGAGAATGATCCCGAATGAATCAATTGATGAATTTTTCGATAGGGTAAATGTTTTTGTGGAAGACATGTGGGGTCTTGGAGAATTCATTAAATATATAAACATCATGAAGTATATGTTGAGGAAACTTCCACCTCGGTTTAATCTGAAACTATCAGTATTGGAAGATGAAGACCAAAAAGTGCTGACGTTGGATAATCTTCATAGTACACTTATTGCATATGAAATGAGGAATGATGAAAATGATGTTATGGAAAAGGGGAAATCCAAGGAGGTGACATTTAAGACCATGAAGAATACCACCATTGAAGAATCATATGAGAATTAAGATAAAGATGAAGTTATGTCATTCGTTTCCTTGAACCTTCAAAGAGGAAAAGGAATGTTTAAATGGAAACGTCTACTTTCATGTTTTAGATGTGGAAAGGTTGGACATCTTGCAACAAGTTGCCCCAAAAAGTTTCAAGAAGAAAATGATGAAGATGATGTTGAAATTCACAAGAAGAAATCTTTAGCCAATGTGAATGGGAATAAGCAGTTGAAGAGAAATTTCTTCAAGAAGAAGAATCTTCTTTCACATGAAATAGACATTTCAGATGAGTCTGTGGTTGAAGAGGTTGAGGAGATTGAATATTGAAAAGATCGTGGAGAAAATTCAATGGTGGCAGTTGTCTTTAGTTCTCAAGAAATAGAAGAAACTGACGCTACAGTAGAAGAGGAAGAAGTTGAAGGAAGAGTTGATATGGAAGCCTAATTGGAAGCATCCCTTGAGGAGATTGACGTTTTGAGAGCCAAAACAAAAAAAAATCCAATGAAGTGGTTCATGATGACAAACTCTATAAACAACAATAGGATGAATAAAAGTCTGAGCTGTTATAAGAAATTGAAAAACATAAATCTTCAACACTAGAGAGCTCAAAAAATATTGTTGAGTATAAGCTTAAAATTGATGAACAAAAGAATGAAATCGATTTTTTGAATAACACTAGAAAAGAGCAGGTAAAATGTATCATTGAACATGAAAAAAAGTTGTCGGTCTAGGAAAAAGGATAAAGGATCAAGAAAAACTGGTGACACCCAGTAATGTTCTAGAAAAAAAATTATTCAGAAGACTGAAATGAATGAAGTGGAGCACAGACCTCCAGTGGAAAAGAAGCAACAGTCGTGTTCCAAATATAAGACTGGTATGGGACATGAACAAAAACAGAATGTGGTCATGGATGAAGACAAACTGAAAGAACCTCCTATGAGAATAAAGATAGATTTGGGTACGAAATAGAATCAGAATATTTGCAGATCCAAAGGAAAGACCAGTAGTGCAGAAGTGACACACAAGAATTCTCCTTACATTAGGTGCTATTACTGTGGAGATATGGGACACTCACATAATGTGTGTTCTATAGACAATAGATACCAAAGGGCAAAAGAAAAACAATGGCAGCCATACAGAGCTCAATATTATAAAACATCCTTTGAAGGTCATTGTTTTTGGACTGGTGGATTTGGTCACATGGCTAGAAATTCAAATCAATCATTCAATGAAATGTGCCAAAAAAAACTCGAGTATTCATAAGCTGCAATTTAGGTAATCGACATGTGAGATGAAAACACAAAATTGATTTGCATCTCTATAAGATGATGCTAGTTTATCCCACTCTAAGGAAGATCAACTTATCCAAACCACACCGAGTGTGAAGTCAAAGATATGGATAAAAATGAAAAAGGATGAGAAGGCAGTAGTTTCATAAATTTCCCTTAATTATTCCGATCATAAATGAGTATTGATCCTTGATACTGGTTGCACATCCCATATGACATGTAACGAGGATCTCATTACATGCATTAAATGTGACAAATAAGGTGTTTTCAAGTTTGGGAATGATGAAGGGCTGAAGATTATTGTTTCCAAAAAGGATAAATTGGGTGAAAAAGAAATTTGACATGCTGATGTCTTGGTAGTAAAGGGCCTCAGTCATAACTTGCTCAGTGTCAGCCAATTATGTGACTCTGGGAACTCTATCTGATTTACCAAGAAGTTGTTTATTGTGAAAGGAAAATATGGAGCAGTTGTTCTACAGGTAAAAAGGAAAAGGGAAATCTTTAACTTTTAAGTGGGGAAGAAGATATGTGTCTATTATAAAGAGAGGAAGAAAACATGTTGTTGCATAAGTGACTTAGTCTTCTATGTCAAAAATATGTGGAAGATCTTGTAAAGTGTGATACTGCTAGAGACCTTCCCAAATTATCACATGATCGCACTCATTCGTGCGATGCTTTCCAACAAGGGAAGATCATTAGAAATACAGACAAGACAAAGGAATAGAAATAAACCAGAGTGCCCGAATTGGTGCACGCTGATGTTTGTGGACCTATCTCACCATGAGACATAAATAGGAAAAGGTACTATGTCCTTTTCATTGATGATTATAGCATAATGTCATAGGTATTTTTCATTACCTATAAGGAATAAGTGTTCGGTATTATCAAGCAGTATAGGAGGGAATTAGATAGGATACTTAGGTAGAATGTTCTGAGGTTTCGTACTGATAACTGTTCAGCATTCAGAAACAGTCAAGTGGAAGACTATCACGAGAAACATAGGATAATGCGTCATGTTTAATCAGTAAGAACTCCCCAACAGAATAAATTAGCTAAAAGGAGAAATCGGATCATAAACACCATGGCCAGAACAATGCTTATTGAAAAAGACATACCAGAGAAATTTTGGAAGGAAGAAATTTTGACATCGGTCAATATTTCGAACATGGCTCTGTTGTGTCTGAAGGATGGAAAGCCTCCGTATGAAATGTGGTACGGAAAGAAGCCAACATTGAAATTTCTTCAAATCTTTGGAAGTAAGTTTTTTCATTCTCAAAAAAGAAAACCACAGGATGTTTGAGTCACGAGGAGATGAGGGGATATTCCTTGGCTACTCAGGTAAAATAAAATCATATAAATGCTTCAACAATAGGATGGAATGAATTATTGAGAGAAATTATGTCACTATAGTTGAAAATGAACAAAATACTCAATGACCTAGTGAACAGTTTCTGGAAGAAAGTGATGAAGAGGTAAGAAACATAGGGGTATTAGAAGTTGTGGAGGCTAACTCAGAAAAAGATATTGATGATGAACCAAAAAGTTCCAAGTTTGTGTATGCAAGGAAGCCATAGAGTCGAGCTGAAATTGATAGAAAAAATATCATTGGTGATTAGACAGCTCCAGTTTAGACTAGAAGAATGAAATCATTGCAATAAACATCATTTTAATCTCAAGAAGAGCCAAAATATTTTTTCAATGAAGCTGAAGATGTTTGCTGGGTTCATGCTATGAATGAAGTGCTTGATCAGATTGAGAAGAACCATACGTGGGAGATGGTTTCGAGACCAGCCGATAAGAATCACTACTAAAAAACTAACCTACACCAACGGTTTGGAACCGTTGGTATAGGCCTCCAAACCGTTGGTATAGCCTATATCAATGGTTTGGGGAACCATAGGCAAGTAAGTCGTTGGGATAGGCCTATACCAACAGTTCCATAAAACCGTTGGTATATGTATTTCCAAAAAAAATATTCACTGGGATTTGATCCCAAGACCTCCTTTTTATCATTGAACGACCTAACCACTAACCTAACATTACTTTTTTGAAAATAATTTCATAAATATATATATGCATTATCATAATTATTTTAAATTTTGATATATAGAATGTTTTGGTTAAGAGGATCCGAAAAAAATCAAAGGACATATACCAACGGTTTTCAAAACCATTGGTGTAGACTTATACCAATGGTTTCGACAACTGTTGGTATAGGTCCCTGGAATTTGGGATGTGATGTCGAAATATTGGGGACTTTTCCCAATGGTTTGGCCAAACCGTTGGGAAAAGTGGCCATAAATTGGAGTTTTCGCAACGGTTTGGCCAAACTGTTGGGAAAAGTGGCCACAAAGTGGGATTTCCCAACGGTTTGGCCACACCGTTGGGAAAGGGGGTATAGAAGTGTTGTGAAAGGTCACATTTCCAGTAGTGAATATCATCAGGAGTAAATGGGTTGTTTGCAACAAGATGAATGAATATGGCATAATAATTAGAAAGAAATAATGACTCGTGTATAAATGAAATTCCCAGATAGATGGTATTGATGTTGCTGAGACATTTTCACCAGTTGCAAGGCTGGAGACAATCTGATTATTTTTAGCCATATTAGTGAAAAGAATGTTCAAAGTGTTCCCGATGGACATCAAATCTTTATTTCTGAATGGGTTTCAAGAAGGAAAGTTGTACATTGAGCATCAAGATGGTTTTATCATTCATGAAGATTGGAATAAAGTTTGTCGGTTGAAGAAGGCATTGTATGGGTTGAAACAATCACCATGAGCATCATACTCAAGGCATGACCAATTTTTGATGAAGCATGGTTTCCAATATGTTGGAGTTGATTACAATCTATATTTCATCAATTACTGTAATCAAAGGATGATGGTGTTGTGTATATCGATGACATAATATTTGGTAGATCAGATGAAGATCAGTGCAAACAGTTTTCTGATTTCATGAAAACTGAGTTTGAAATGTCAATGATTGGAGAGCTAAAAATATTCCTTGGTTTACAGGTGACTAAAGGCATTAATAGAACTTTAATTTCTCGATCCAAATACGCCATGGAGGTTCTGACAAAGTTTAGAATGGATAATTCCAAGTAAATGAAGACTCTGGTTGCTAACCGGATGAAATTATCAAAATATCAAAATGGCAGGGAAGTTAATATCACTGAATATATGAAGATTATCATTAGTTTACTGTACCTAACAGCTACAAGACCTGATCTTGTTTTCGCCACATGCCAAGAAGCACATTACTAAAGCTATCCAAAATAAATCCACATGCTAGTAGTGAAAAGAATACTTTGTTATATCAAAGGCACATTAGATTTGGGTCTAATGTATAATGACAAATCTTAATCAGTGTTATTGGGTTACACAGATGCAGATTGGGCCGGATCAGTAGATGACAGAAAATCAATGTCAGGAGGTGCATTCTATCTTTGTGGATTGTGTATTTCATGGCTAAGCAAGAATCAATATTACATTTCATTGAGCACCATAGAAGCTAAGTATATTGCGGCCACTCAATCATGCACTCAGTTATTGTGGATGTAAAAACAGCTTGAAGATATGGGAGTTGAAGTGAAGTCTCCAATCGGAATCCTGTGTGATAACTCATGTGCTATAAATCTCAGAAAAAAACCCATCCATTACTGATTTGCAAAGCACATTTAGATAAAGTAACATTTTATCAAGGAAAAAGTTGAGCAGGGAATCGTGATGTTGGAGTATTTTCCTATAGAGCTACAAGTTATAGACCTTCGGACAAAGTCCTTACCCAAGGAAGCATTTTAGTGGCTTCGACTAGCTCTAGGAGTTTAGTCGACTCCCCAAAACTTAAAGAGTGCGGATGTGGACACCCCCTCTCCCTGAGGTATGTTGTGTGTTTTCCCTAATGTGCTGATATGTGTTCTTTACTCTCCTACAGACTGCAAAGGTGTCAACTTTGGGCTTGTTCAAAAAGGGGGAGAAAATAGTGATTGTTCAAGGGGGAGATGGTGTGGCTATTAGTGAAATCATGACAGAAAGGGGGAGAAGATGGAAGATAGAGAATCCCGATAGGGGGAGTTGAAGCTGTGATCAGATAGGTGGAGTCCTTTAAATATGACGATGCTAGAAGTGATCGATCAAAGAATAGATATCACGACAGCTAAGGATCATGATAAAAGTAGAAGAATGGTGTTGGAATGCGGTCAGAATATTTCCAAAAATCGGTATCAGTTTTTTTTCAACATTGTGTGTCAGAATAGAAGTGATTCATTGATGAAATTTTCATTTACTCTTTTTTCTCACGCTGATCATTTCTGTAGTGGTCTTAGAGTATGTTTTCAGTAAATCCTTGATCGCTATCGGAATCGCAATAGGTGAATGGTGGAAAAAAAATTAATGATGTATCTTTTTTATGGAAGAGTTGTCAACAAACCTAATGGGGGATATTGTTCGCCAAAAATCCCTCAAGGTAACATTGAATCATTTTTGAGGTGATTGTGTTTGTTGAAAAAATGGACAAATGTGTTGTGATAGTTGACAAACCAAACCATGAAAAACTAATTTATTGAAAAAGGGGATTTCACAGTTGCATGTCGAGTTCATGGGTTGTGGTTAACGATCCATGTTTGATTCAAGAACATCGACAAAGAAATGGATTATCTGGAGGTGGTTCAAAAAGAGAAGATAGAAGGTGGAACTATTTTCTAGTGTTTTCCAAATTTTTGGGCCTGAAAAAAGACAAATGAAGAAAAGTGGTTTTTGGAAAGGGTAATTTAATGATGTGTACATGAAGGAGAGGAAACTTGCACGCCTATTGTTTTTCATGTTCAGAACATCAATAAATGGAAAAATAATAAGGGGCGCCCATGTTTTAGGTTTGGTCGCACAAGTGACTTGTGTGGCAGAGACTTACACGCCGAAACTTACACGTCAAGGGAAGACTTGTGTGCTGTCATGTAGGATGTCCAAATGCCTATATATAGAGGTAGACCCCTCCACATTCTTCATGAGTTCAACACTTAGAGAAAATCAGATCTCCCGTCGTGTAGGTGTGGTAGTCGTGCAAGTGGTGTGTGGTCGCGCAAGTAGAATTTCTGCGCCAAGTGATAGTTGCGCGCCGAGGGTGGTTTGGGCGAGAAAAGAAGGAAGTCGCCCAAGTTTTGAGTTGAAGAAGAAGGATTTCCGCAAGTTTTTTGGTGAAACTTTCATTATATATTTTTTAGAAGCATGATAGTTGATGGTTGTGCACCAATATTGGTTTGGGCATTAAAGGGTGTGAGTCGCGCAAGTTTGGAGTTGTAGAAGCTTGTGTCACGCAAGTGGTTGAGGTGGACTTGCGTGCCAGTGATAACTTGCACACCGATACTTGCACACTAACTTAAAGAAGGTTTCCAGTTGAGGATGATTCACAGCAGTGATTCAGGGCTCCGTGAAAGTTAGAAGATTTCCTGATACCTTCGGTGCAAAGTGAGATTCATCTATGGGTGAAAGTTGGACTTAAACAACGCATCTACATACAATAGAGGATATATTCATTAGTGATTATGAAATGAACTACAAGTCTGTAAACTGAGAGTGGATCCTTTCTAGAACAGTGATTAAAGGAAGAGGAAGAAGGAGATCCTCTCAACCGATAGTGAGCTAGATAGAGAGAGAGATAGGGAGTAACCCTTGGGAAAGCAGTGAGATGACCCTAAACATTGTAAAGGTGGTGAGCCTGGGAATAGAATTTATTTATCCTGAACATTGTAAATATCAGTGTTCTTATAGTGGATTTGTAACATCAGCACATTGCAATTGTATGCTCCTTGGACGTAGCCCAGTGAGGGTGAACCGAGAAAAATTGTTGTGTCATGTACATGCTTTACTTTCTGTTTATATTGTGCAATGGGAAAGAGAGATAATAGTGTTTTTCTTAACAACAAACCAAGATCAGAATAGTCATTAATTTTTAATTAGTAATACCCTAATTCACCCCCTATCTCAAGGTATTTAGCTTTGTGGACCTAGCAGTAATGTTTTGTGATTTTTATAAAATACTTGAATTTTTGTGAATAGTAAAATACATTAATTTACCGTATATATACATTATAATTTAAACCCACTATTACTAACATCACAGGTCATGTAAGAAAAAAAATATATAACTAACATTCCCTCTTTAATATTATTAGTCATGGAATCATCACTATTTATTTTCTTAGGGAAAATTAATAAACTAATGTATTAAATATTAAGATAACCCATCTCCCCTCAACTATAAATACCACCCTTCACACCCTCATTTCCTCACACCACCCAAGATTCCTGAATTGTCTAAATGCTGACCAAGAATCTTCCCTATCACCTTTCCCACGTACAAGTGCATATATTCTCATCAAAAGACCAAGCCTAGGTTCCTTAATAAGGATCTCAATGGGAGGACTGAAGACAAAATTTCCCTTCCTATTTCCTTTAATTTCCTTTCAATTTCATGTTCTTATATTATTATCTCCCCACCTATCATTTCCCACATTGTATGGTAACTCTAGTGTCATATATATACATTAATATTATGATACTAATTGGATATTATACCATCCAACCCATAATCCATCTTACATTTATTTTATAAAAGAAAATGTTGTTCAAGAGGTGTTAATCTATCACCTTCAGGAACGATATGTTTTCTTTTTCAATTATTTATTTAATATCTGGTCATGAAACCATTTTTACTGTTTAAACATAATATTTTACATGTATTATTTCCTATTTAATGTTATGGATCTATCTTATGTACATATTAATAAATGATAATTCAAAACAATTTCATTGTAGTCGAAATACCACCCAATTTAACCCAAACAATCATCTTTTACTTATTATCTATTGATTCATCCACGTGGTATATAATATAATTCATTAAAAGATCATATAAACTTTTTTAATATCATTAATAACCTGAAATATCATATCCTTATGTTTATCCATGTTATAAACTAACTTTCATTTAAGAATACAGGTGAACTACTCAAGAAAACCCAAAAAACAAACATTCTAGAACAAGGTTTTTAAACACATTAACTCATCAAAAGGCCCATAAAATATCATAATGAAACCAGAAAAACCATATTCGTGTATAATAGGTTATTTTATTTCTTATTAATGAATATAATGTCATTATATAGGACATTAAATAGAAGGAAGTGTTTAGATACAAGGTAAGGGGAAAATCTCGAACCCAATTTTCATTCATTGGGTTCTCCTACTTCCACTTCATATTTGGTATGGTCACTTCCTAAAAATAAATATTTCATCATTATATTACAATTTCTGGGATATAAATGTTTTATACTAAATTTTATGTCAATCAAAAGTTTTCTAAAATAACTCTTCTTTCAAAAACATACCTTTTACTTCTTACTCAATGTTGATGGCTATAGTATCAAGTACGATATTCCAACAAAATAATGGGAACCCAATGTTTATGAATGTGTTATTATGAGATGAAACCCATTATATTTCATGGGTAATTTTAGTTCATTTTTGATATATCTTAATTTGGGAAGGCATTAGAAATGATAATGTTATGATGTAACGAGTGCGCCCATAATTATATAGCACAATATGAATGTTTCAATGTGACGGGTGCGCCCTGAATTATACAGTGCTCCAATGAATTGTTTGAAGTGATTAATCTCATGAGTTAATGTGATTTTTTTTTGAAAAATAATCTATCTTTCCTTAAAAGTATGTGTAGTAGTTCACCACTATGACATGATGCTTCATTTTTATGCATTGCCACATTTCATTTATTTTATTTATGCTTCCTCTCATGTTCATGATTCTTGCCTATGATATGATTATGATCACGCTATGATATATTGTTCTTATCTATCCTTTTACTGGGATTTTATCTCACCCCTTTTTATTTATATCCTCACATTTCTATATTTACCAAGGATAGGTCAAGTGTCGACAAGAATATAGAGAAGAAGAAATTAAATAAATGTTTAATCTTTATGTAGTAATAGTTTTGTATGGTCCCAGTTTTCCAAAAACACTAAAACATTAGATCCTCTATATGTAATACTATTATGTTGTTTATCTTTAAAAATGATATAATTTTAATTTAGGAAAATTTTGGGTCGATATAGTTGGCATGAGAGGAAATATTTAGTTAATATGGGAATTAGGATTAGTGAACCCTAGAGAAAACCTCTAGCATGAGACTAAGTACAAATATGAACACAAGAATCATTAAATAGGGATCCCAAATGTTATTCATTTAGTAAAAATCATAAAACTTAATATGTTATCCATGAATTGTTGACTTATGTTTTGTTCTTACATTTTTTTTATAAAATGGTGAGAACTAGGAGAAACTAGGCCAACAACTTGTGCGAGGGCCAATGTGATGATTTCCCAAACAACATCCCCAATGATTTGATAGCTGGAGTTTAAAACATTATGATGATTCTTATCCAACTATCATAGGTTATGAACAAAAACCATAAAAATTGGGAACATCCTTCTTAACCAAAGGGGGACCAACTAGCTATCGAGTGTTTTATGCGGCAAGGACCACCAATGTTTTTTGTATCTTTTACTCCACTACTTGCAGAGTAGTGGGTCAACTCCATGGAGAATATATTTTATATGCTTCAATTTTCTGAGATGGACAAGGTGACACAATCCATTTATTTTCTAGATGGAGAGTCCAATCATTGAGGGGCTATGATTGAGAAAACTACACCATAGGTGGAAATTGAAGATATGGAATGGAAAGACTTCAAGATAATGATTATTAACAGGTATTTCTCAAGAACTCTTCACACAAATATGGAGAGATATTTCATAGAGCTTATGAAAAAGAAGGATAATCTTTCACAACCTATGAAGAAAAATTCAAAAGCCTTTCAAGGTATTCTTTGGGTTTTGTTTTCAACAATGATAGTAAAATTGATAGATTCTTTTGTATATTAAAACCAAACCTTTGAAAGGATATTGCAATTAGAGACTTCGGGAGTTATGAAGAAGTTGTTAGTTGTGCTCTCACAGTGGAGATGGAGTTTCGAAAATGGTCCCATAGCTATCGTGATAAGTACGAAAGATGGAGTTTCAAGAATATGTATCTAATTACATGGTGGGAAGAAAACCCAATGAACCACATGCTAAAAATTTGGGAATATCAACCATGGTAATTTCCTCAAAATGTATGGGGAAGTGCTTGATTTTTGGGAATGATGGAAATCGTGCTCAATAGTGTTGAAAAGACATGAAAAGGAAGGATAATGTAGGCGATGAAAGGAGAGAACCACCCATGGTTTAATGATTCAACTGTAGAGAGATAGGGAACTATGAAAGCCAAAGCACTAAGCCATGAGTTTTTTAGGGTAATCAGCATCAGCAGCCACCGAAGGCAAAGGAACAGGGGAATCCTTATGCCACCACTAATAATGATGTGGAGAATGATAATGGAGTCGTACAAGGTATTCTTCATATTCACTCAAGAATTGAAGAATTATTATTTTATTCTTGTTCTACACATTCCTTTATATCTTGCAAGTTTTCTAGATCTATAGAATCGAATCCCCAAAACCATGAATTTGAGATATTTTTAAAAACACAAAGTGGTGAAATCATTACAACCTAAGTGTTTGACACTTCCCTTGTTAGATTATGTGGAAACAGTCTTCCAGTGAATCTTGTAATACTTCACTTGTTGAAATTTGACGCTATAATGGGAGTAGATTGCCTCTCGTTATATAGATCTTGTATCAACTGTTAGGACAAGGAAATATCTTTTCATATTCCAAACCATCCCATGCTCCTATAAAAATTAAATGAAGATCATGAATCTCCTTTTACAAATACTTCAATGGTGTGGGTATTGATTCCCTATGAAGAAGCATAACATGCCCAAATGGTTGAGTCAAAGGATAGAACCAAACTTTCAGGAATGCCCATCATGTGGGAATACAGTGATGTATTTCCAGGATAGTTACACATAATTCCTCTAGATCATGAGGTAGTTTTATCAATATAACTCATACCTGGAGCTACTCCATTCCCTAAGTGTCCCTATAGGATGGCTCCTATCCAACTGGAGGAGTTAAAAAAGCAGCTACAAGAGCATCTGGACAAAGGGTTTATACACCCTAGTGCATTACCTATGGGTGCTCTAGTGCTCTTTGTGAAGAAGAGGGGTGAAAAAATGTGGCTAAGTATCGATTATATGGAACTATAAAAGATCAACATAGAGAAAAAGTATCCTCGTTCAATTATTGATAACTTGTTCGATCAGTTAAGATGAGCTAAATACTTATCAAAAGTGGATGTTAGTTCTGGATATCATCAACAAAAGGTGGAGAAGGAAGATATTTAGAAGACGTACTTCCGTAAAAGGTGTGGGAACTATGAGTTATTGTATATTCCCTTCAAACTTACTAATTCCATTGTAATCATTATGGATTTGAGGAATATAGTCTGTATTCATTACCTCAAAAAAATTTGTGGTATTGTTTATTGATGATATTCTCATATATGCCAAGAGAAATGAGGAACATGAAGAACATATAAAACATATGTTGGAGACATTGAGATAGGAGAAGTTTTACTCCACGTTCACAAGTGTGACATTTGGATGAAGCAATTCTCTTTCTTGGGACATGTGATCACAAGTACGGGAATTTCTATGAACCCTTCAAAAAAAGGCAATTGAGGAGTGGTCCATGCCCTCTAGTGTCATAGAAATCACTTTTTTTCTAGTATTTTTTGGGTACTACGGATGTTTTTTGAGAAATTTATCCTGATTCTCAAGCCGACTAACTAAGTTAACAAGGAAAATGGTAAAGTATGTCTGGATGGAAGAATGTGAGGGAAGCTTCATTGAGCTAAAGTGAAGGCTTATCACTGCACTTGTACTCACACTACTAAAAATTTGAGAATGTTTTGTGGTATATAGTGATGCTTCAAAGAAAGGATTGGGTTGTGTGCTCTTGTAAAATGACAATGTGATGGCATATGCCTCACATAATTTGAGGATCCATGAGTAGAACTACAAAATTCATGATCTTGAGCTTCTAGCCATGATTTTTAGCTTTAAAATCTTATGACACTACGTTTTTGGAAAGAAGTGTGACATATACAATGACCACAAGAGCCTAATGTGTATTTTCACACATAAGGTGCTCAACATGTGTCAAAGGATATGGTTAGAACAAATCAAGGATTACAGTTTCCTTATTCACTACCATCCTATAATGGAAAACAAGGTAGCTGGTGCTCTAAGCAGAAAAGAACCTACTACTCTATCCATGTAAAAGATTGAGAAAGACCCTATCTTCTAGGATATGCAAAGGATGGATTTAGAAATCATAAAGATAGGGGATACATCATACCTTTCCCAAATGATTGTGCAACCATCCATCCCAGAGTAGATTAATGAAGCAAAAAGGGATGATGTGGAGATACAAAATATGATGAATGCAGTAAAATAATGGAAGCATCAAGAGTTCCATATCGAAAATTTTGGTGTGATTTGGTTTGGAATGTAGCATTGTGTTCCTTTATCACCCGGGAAAAATAAGGAGCTATTGGACAATGCACACAACTCAATATTCTCTATACATCCAAGGAGTACCAGGATGTACCATTATCTCTGAGAACACATCCGGTGAGATAACATGAAAAAGGAAATCACAGAATATATCTCAAGCTACTTGGTATGTCAGCATGTTATTGTAGAGTGACAAAATACCAAAGGGTTGTTTCAGCAATTTCTTATACCCTTGTGGAAATGAGAAAATGTTAGAATGGAGTTTGTCACGGGTCTCCGGAAGAATTCGAAGGAAAATAATATGATATGGGTTGTGGTTGACCGACTCACCATGACTACCCATTTTATCGCTATTTGGAAAGATCTCTCACTTGAAAACTCGCAAGGATATATGAGAAGAAAGTGGTGAGACTGCATTGCATTCCTCTCTCGATTGTCTCTGATCATGATCCAAGGTTCACATCTAAATTCTGGAGGATTCTTCAACATGCTCTAAGTACTGAATTAAATTTTAGCATTGCCTATCACCCCCAAAATGATGGCCAATATGAATGGACTATTTATATTCATGAAGATATGATAAGAGCCTTCTGTCTAGAATTTAAAGGTGGATGGGATCAGCATCTCCCATTGGTTGAGTTCTCATACAACAATACCTTACACTCATGTATTCAAATGGATCCCTATGAAGCTATATATGGAAAGAAATATAGAACTCCAACCTATTGAGATTATGTTAGAGAATGAATGCTACCTAGACTCAATGTTGTGCAAGAGATGACAGGGAAGGTTCATGTCATCCAGAAACACATCAATACTACTCAGAGTCAATAAAATATCTGTCCTAGAAACCATCGAAGATACATATTGTTCGACATTGGAGATAAAGTGTTCCTTCAAATATAACATTAGAAGAGATTCATGTGGTTTGGAAAGAAAGGGAAGAGAATCCCAATGTACATTGGACCCTTTGAGATCCTTGACCTTATAGGAGGTGTGGCATATCGCCTTGATGTTCCACCGAATGTGGCTCATGTTCATGATTTGTTTCACGTTGCACTCCTAAATAAGTATATCCCAGACCTATCAAATGTACTAAACTCATAGGTGGTACACCTGGAAGATGATCTCTCTTATGAGGAGCAACCAAAATATATTCTTTACTATAGAGATAATATTCTACGCAACAAGGAAATTCACCTTGTCAAAGTGTTATGGAGGAACAATAAGTTTGAAGAAGCTATTGGGAACTGGAATAGGAGAGGAAGGAGAAGTACCCTCACCTGTAAGTTTAAAATGAAATTTTGATGGAAAAATTTCATAAGTGGGGAAGAATGTAATGAGCCAATGTTTTTCAATGGAAATTGCCTTCGTATAAATATGTCATAAAATCACATGAAAACACAACATAAGTAACTACTATGTTCTAAGTGACCTATAAACATAAGTTTGTCACTTATATGTTTGGAATTTTAAAAACATTTTTTTGTGAATAGTAACCAACCCATATTAATAGTAAAATACCCTTATGAATAGTGATATACACTAATGAATAGTAACCATACCGATGATAATATATAACAAATATTCCCATTGAAAGGTTGATATACCTCTATTTTAGAATAAGTAAATGACTGTTTTAAAACCGATTTTTGATAATAGATTATTATTTTAATTAAATAATTAAATAATAATATTTAGAATATTATTTCTGAAAAATTGAATTCATTTTCAAATTCTACAAGTTGAAAAATTCTTTGGGTGATATTTTTTGATTTTTATGAAATACATGAATTTTTTGTGAATAGTAAATTACATTAAGTTACTGAATAAATACATCATAATTAAATCCCACTATTCCTGACATCACAAGTGACGTAAGCACCCAAATCACAAACTCACATTCCCTCTATACAATTCATGGTCATGGTATTATCATTTTTTCTTGTCATAGGGGAAATTAATAATGCAATGAATTAAATATTAAGATAACCCCTCAACCCTCCACTATAAATACCACCCATCACACCCTCATTTCCTTACACCTATCAAGCTTCAAAACATGTCTAAACTCTTCCCAATAATCTTCCATAGCCCCTTACCCACATCCAAGATCTTATGGCCTTATCAAAATACCTTTCCTAGGTCCGTTAAGGAGGATCTCAAGAGGAGGATTCAAGATGAAATTTTCAGTCCACTTTCCATTAATTTTCTTTATATTTCACATTCTTTTCTTATTCTCTCCCCACCTATATTCATACACATGGTATGGTAACTCATTTATCATACATATAATGTAATTTTATGAAACTAATGGAATATTATACCATCCAACCCCATTTCCCTCTTCCTTTTATTTTATAAAAAAAACGTAGCTCGTGTGGTGTTAATCTATCACCTTCAAGAACGACATGTTTTTCCCATTTTTGATTTAATATCTAGACATGAAACCATTTTTATGTTTGAAACTAAATAACTTATATGTATTATGTCGTATTTAATTTTTTGGAACTATCTTATGTACTTATTGCTAACTAATTAATCAAAAAAATTTCATTGTGGTTGAAAAACCACCCAAATTAACGCAATCAATCGTCATTTAATTCTTATCTAATTATTCATCCACATGGTATATAATATAATTCATTATAAGATCATTTAAAATATTTAAATATCATTAATAACATGAAATATCATTTCTGGATGTGTATCCATGCTCTACATGAACTTTCATTTAAGAATACAAGTGAACCACTCAAGAAAACCTTAAAAATAAACATTCCCAAATAATGTTTTTAGACCCTATAACTCATCAAAGGACCATAAAATAACATAGTTAAATTTTGTTTACCATATTAATGTATAAAGTGTTCTGTAATTTCAAATTAATGAATATAATGTCATTATATAATAAAATAAAGTGAAGAAAGCATTCAGATACAAGGTAAGGGGAAAATCACGAACACAATTTTCTTTCTTTGGGTTCGCCCTCTTTCACTAAATTTTGTGTATGGTCACTCTTTAAAAAATCATATTTTAGTCATTATATTACCATTAATAGTATATAAATGTTTACTAATGAAGTTTATTTCAAACTAATGTTTTCCAAAAAAAATCTTCTTTAGAAAATACACCTTTTCCTTCTCACTCAAGGTTGATGGCTATCATATCAAGTATGAAATTCCCACTAAAATTTGGAAACCCAATGTTTAATAATGTGATCTTATGAAATTAACCCATTCATTTTCATGGGTTAGTTGATAATACTATGATGTGATGGGTACACCCAAGATTATACAGCACTCTAATGTATTGGGTAAACTGATGAATGACATGAGTTAATATTAAATGATGTGAGAACATGATTCTAGATTAGTTCACAAGTTTTGTGTGGGAGTTAACCACTAAGACATGATGTTTCATTTTTATGAATTTACACATTTCGAGTCTTTTATTTATGCTTCTTATCATTTTCATGATTCTTGCCTATGATATGATTATGATCAACCCATTATATATTGTTCTTATATATAATCTGACTAGGATTTTAGCTCACCCCTTTTTATGTATATCCTCAGGTGGATACATGTACTATGGATAGGAAATGTTCCAACAAGAAGCTACAGAAGACAAAATTATATAAATTTTTACAGTTGATGTATTTATTTTTATGTATGGTCCTTGTTTTCCCGGGACACTAAATGTTTAGATCCTCTGTGTGTAATAATATTATGCTATTTATCTTTAAAACGATGTAATAGTAATGTATGAAAAGGCTCGGTCACTATAATATCATGGGATTCAATAATCTCCAAAAAATATGAAGAGTTCTGCTGCATAAAACTATATCGTAGAGAAGTTGAGAAGATTATGGGTCAAATATTCAAGAGTATTTGAACTAATAATGGAATAGAGTTCAGAAAATTCCAAGGGGAGGATTATCTAAAGAAACATGGGATAAGGAACTGTGTTTCTTTAGTAAGAACTCCATAGCAAAATGGAGTAGTTGAGAAAAGAAATTGAATTATCAATAACATGGCTAGAACAATGCTCAATGAGAAGAAATACCTTCCATATAAATTATGGAAAGATTCAATCATAGAATATTTATTTATATTGAATAGATCATTATTGTTTCTAAAAGGGGAAAAGTCCATATATCAGATTTGGTATGGAAAGAATCCATCATTGAATTAAATTCATGTATTTGGAATTCAGTGTTTCATTCTCAATAACGAGAAACACATGATGTTTGAATCCTATAGAGATGATGGTTTCTTTTCTAATCAAGAAATTTAAAAGTGTATAAATTATTCAATAAGAGTATGGGAGTGGTAGTTGAAAGAAATGATGTAACTTTTGTAGATAATGAGTAGAATAATTAGAAAATATATTATCAGTTTTAAGAGGATAGTGATAAAGAGATAATCAAATACAGGGATGTTTCAATTCTATAGGATTCTTTAGAAGAAGTCTATGATAACGAGAAGGATGATAATAAATTTTTATCTACACAAAAACCAACAAGATTATATGAAATTGATAAATAGAACATAATTGAGGATCATATGGTGTTAGTGCAGATAAAGAGGATGAAGACTCTCCAACAAGAATCATATTTATCATAGGTAGTGATAAATTTTTTTATGAAGCCATTGGAGATGGGAATGGGGTTCTAGATATGAATGAAGATCTTGAAAGAAATGGGTGAAAATATACATGAGAGATTGTTTCAAGGCAAAAAAATAAGAATGATATGTTTTCTATATTGGTATTTCCTAACAAGATGAATGGAGATGATGTTGTTATTCGAAACAAATAATTACTAGTGTGAAAAGCATACTCCAAGATTGAGGGTATTGATGTTGATGAAACTTTTTCACCTATTGTATGACTATAGACATTTAGATTATTGTTATCTATAACAATGAAATTAAATTTCAATGTTTTCAAGATGTATTTCAAGCTTGATTTTGTAATGGAGACCTATAACAAGAAGTTTACAAATAGAAGCTACATGGTTTTGTCATTAATAATGATTAGAATATTGTTTCTCAGTCAAATAAGGTGATATATGGGTTGAAGAAAGCGCCAAGATCATGATATTAAAGACTATATTAGTATTTGAGGATTCATGTTTTTCAGTATTTTGGAGTTTATTACAATATCTATGTCAATAATAACAACAATAGAAAGATTATGGTTCTGGTATTTTTTAATGACATAATATTTAGTGGATCAGTTAAAGCTAAGTTCATATATTTTTCCTAATTCATGATAAGTGAATCTGAAATTTCAATTATTGGTGAACTAATGTTTTAACATGGTTTACAAGTGAAATAATTAATGAATAGAAAAATAATTTAACTTTTTAAATATTCTTAGGTATTTTTATGAAGATTTTTAATGGATAACTCCAAAGATATGATGACTCCAGGGGATACATAGATGAATCTATCATGGGATGATGATGGATGAGTAGAAAGTTTAATATAATACAATAAAATAATTAGTATTCTACTATAAATGAAAGCAAAAATACCTGATATTGTTTTTTTCCACATTCCAAGAGGCGCGATATAAAAATTACCCCAAGTAAATCCACATGATTTATTTGAAAAGAATACTTAGGTATATCACGAGAAACTAAAATTTCATTTTGATGTACAATAAAAAATCTAAACAAGAGTTATTGGGAAATAATGATGTAGATTGGGTAGGATTAGTGGAAGATATAAAATCAGTATTAGGTAGATAATTTTATCATGGAGGAATGTGTATTTCTTGATTAAGCAAGAACAACGATTGTATTTCATTGTGCACTATAGAAGGTAAATATATTGCAACCACTCAAGCTTTTAGACAATTATTTGAGATGAAGCAGTAGGTTGATGATATGGGAGTTGAAGCAAAGTATTCAATTAGAATTAATTATGATAATTCATGTTCTATTCATCATGGAAATAATCTAGTCCATCACTCAAGGATAGATAACAATGAAATCATGTATCATTTTATCAAGGAGAAATTAGAAAAAGGGATTGTCAAGTCGAAGTATGTTCCTAAAAAATTATAGGTTGAAAACATTTTGACAAAGTCCATAATTAAAGATGCAGTTGAGTGTCATTTACTAGTTTTGGGACATTAGCCAACTCCCATGACTTGAAAATTTGTGGATATGGGAAACCCACTCTCCCTAAGGTACGATGTGTTTTCCCTTAATGTGATGATTTTTTTCCCCTATTATAGACCAGAATGGAGTGACCTTTTGGTTCATTGAAAAGGGGAGAGAATGTGTGGCTATTTAAGGGGAGAATTATTTCTTGTCTAATACATGGGGATAAGATAATAGGTGGAGTATCAAGACAATGGGGCATTAATATAAGGACTATTTAAAAATATTATGATGCTAAAGCTAATCAAAGAAAGGTTATATATCATTAAATATGTGGTTCATGATAAAACCAGTTGAATTGTTTTGAGACAAGTGTGATTCATTGATTAACATTTCTTTATTCTGTTGCTTATCATGCTGAGCATGAATCATCTGGGATTAGAGTTTTTGTTGAGGGATTCTTTGATCTCTGTCTAAATTTTAATAATTAGATGGTGTGAGGATATTGAAGAATCTTTCACGAGGTATCAAATTGTAAGTACATGTCAACAAATACAAATAGGGATATTATTGGAAAATTTTCATAAAGGTGACATTGAATCATTTTTGTGTTGATTGTGTTTGTTGAAAAGGCTTGTTTCCATGGTCTTTTATGGAGTTATAGAGATATTGTGAACATTATATGTTGAAAATGATCCAATATAAAGGAAAGGATGGCCTTTATGTGGTACAATGTCTCAAAAAATATTGAAGGTGGTTTGGAATGTTGCACATTGTATATATTTTTGTAATCTTGTGTCAAAAAACAGAAAATGGAAGAGGTATATGAAATATTTGGATTTAAATGAAATATGATGTTTTTTGAATGAGATTTGTGTTCCCAATGCGACGATACATGTCATGTTTTATGATCAATGAGGATTTTATACGTGGAAAGGAAGACACATCAGGATCCTGCATGTAGGGTCAATCATCCTACAAATAGACATCTATGTTGCATCATTTGATAAGATCAATACTTATAGAGAATATAACCTCTGAAGTGCATATGGATTGCATTCTAATGGATTTTCTCTTAAGATGTGGTTTGCACATAATAAAGGAATTCTCTGAAAAAATTGCATCCACTATAGTGGAATAAATTTTTTGGTTTTCTGTGACAAAACATAAATAGGTCAAAGAATTCATTAAAAAATATCTCAATTGAGAAAATAAATATTTTAATACATATCAATACATTACAAAAAATTATATTTTTCAATATCAATGTGTTTTCATTATATAAAAACATTATAAATAATATTTAGAAATTCATTTTTAACATTTACCATACCATGCTTAACATATATGCCATAAATTACTTTTTTAAATAATTATTGTTATAAAATTTTGTTTCATAGAAACATAGTATTGAATATAATTATGTCAATCACATTGTTACATGAAACAAAATCTTGAATATGTGATTCTTATAAGGAAATCCAAATAATAATTTTATTTTATTCAGAAAAAATCATACAAGCTCCAGGTGTTACATTCTCCCCCCCCCCCCCAAAAATAAATTTCCTATTAAAAATTCTTCAAAAAACATATGAGGTTACTTTTTCTTCATCATATCTTCCTATTCAAAAATAACTTCTTTAAATTGGGGGTTTCACTACAAAAAATTCTCCATCTATGTGACCTTGTTTCATAGAACTCTATTTGTATGACCTAGAATACATAATTGTTTTTTCCTCATAATAAAAATCCTTCTTCATCTATGTGGCCTTTGAGTTTATTACATATAAAGGCTATGATATGTACTTTCTTAAAAGAGATACATGGAACACATCATGGTTTTTGATCGATTTTTGATGTACATTTTAATTTATAGGTAACTATCCTGATATGATCATGAATTTCAAAGGGACCAAAATATCTATGGATTAGTTTTCCTATCATAATAAATATTATAACCTTATTCCATGGATAAATTCATAGAAACACTATATACCAAACATCAATTTCTATATCACATGTGTGGTCATCCACGTTACTTTTCTGCCATATTTGAGCTGACATGGTATAATGTTGAATGGTTCTAACTATCTCATCCATATATTCATCTATATAATGTTCCAAAAACATTATTTCTCCAACTTCATTCCTTAATGTTGGAGATCTATATTTCTTCCCATATAGGGCCTAATAAAGAGCCATGTGAATGGATGAGTGAAATCTGTTATTTTTATGAAAAATTAATAAGAGGAAGGTATTGATCCCAACAGCCTATTAAATCCAGAAATAGATCTCAATATAATATATAGGGTTTTAATTTGTATTTTAGACTAACAATGTATATTAAGATGATATTTGGTGATAAAACTAAACTCTATATCAAAAAATTCTTGAATAATTCTCTTGAAAATTGGGGTAAAAATTAGGTCCTGGTCAGGTACAATGTAATTTTATACTCTAAGAAACCTTACCACTTATTTAATTTATATCATCACACAATTATTTAGATATAATACTTCTATAATATCTATGAAGTGTACAAACATGGTTAGGTGGCCGACTAGAACAAATATAGAATTATTACGTTTAATAATTTTGGGAATTCCAGGGAAAGAATTAATGTTAATGATCTCCCATTTACATTATTTTATGGGTAATGGATTTAACATCTCATTTGGATTTTTTCTTTCAACAATATATTGTTGGAATATTAAGCACTAAGATAAAAACTCTGCAGTATCTCTCTTCATTCCATCACACAAGAAGTATTATTTAAAATCTATATACATATTTTTACATCACTGAGGAATATAGAAGGAAGAATTTAGCGATTACTCTAACTCCATTAAATTTTTTTAAAGAGGTAATGCATACACAGTATGAGAACAATATCATTTTTTCCTGATATATGTTAAAATCAGGATCATTTCTATCCTTATTTTATATCTCTATATCATCCTTCTACACCTATTTAATCTTCACATTAATAGATGGTTCAATATTCAATTTATCTAGATAATATTTATCCCATTCTAATAGTATTTCAAGATCCAACCATTTAAAATCCAAATATATTGGGTCTTTTTTATCTGCATCATGAATAAGATAGAACACTCCATTCGAATCAAAGCACTAGTTTCCTTGTTAAATTTCTCAAGGTGGTAATAAATTTATCATTCATAACATTTAATCACTTATAACTATCTTCTTTGGGGCATGTTTAACTCATTCTCTTGGAATATATACATTTATAATTTTATGACCAATATATTTATAGACAAACACACACACACACAAACAAACACACACACATATATATATAACTCTTTTAATTGTAAATATATTTCCTCCATATCATTAATGTAAAAAAAAAAGACATCTAATAGAAAATCCTGTGTTGGGTAATTTTTCTCATAAATCATCAATTGTCCTGAGTAATAATCTATTAACATGTTATTCTAGATAATAACACATACCAATCCCTTCTTGGATGCATCACTATAGATTAAAAACTCTTCTCCCCTATAAGTTGTTATTTGAATAGGCAGGCTAACTAATATTCTATTCAGTTCCATGATATTTTCATCTCATTCATCATTTTGATGAAATTTACCCCATTTTGAGTTAATTTTTTTCATAGGATTAGATAGTGGTGAGAAATTATCCACAAACCATTGAAAGTTTTTACATAAACCAAAAAATATATTGATCTTAGTCATTGTGGTTTGTCTGGTCCAACATTAAATATCCTTCTTCTTTAATAGATATATTAATATACACTATCAGGAGATTATATGACACAAAAATGAAACCAATTTCATCTAATATTCACACATTGAAAATTTTACATATTTTTTCTCCTTCCAGAGGGTGTTTTGTGAAATTATCAAGTGATTTTCATGATCTACAATAATCATTTAAAATATAAGAATATCATCTATAAAGACTACTTCAAATTGATCACTGTAATCTCTATAGACATTGTACATTAAATCCCGGAGGGTAGTAGGGGAATTAGTGAGACCAAATTTCATAAATATATAATCATGGTGTTCATACCTTATATGAAATATTGTCTTGGTTATATCCACCTAATTAACTCTCAATTTATAATATCTTGAATGGAGGTCATTCGTGAATATGTATTGATATCTACACATATGATCAAACATTTCCTTAGTAAGGGTAAGATGATACTTTTTCTTGATCATTATATTGTTCAACTCATGATAATAAATGAATTGTCCCATCCATCGATATTTATTTTTTGATAAATATATCTCGTTCCCCACAAGGTGAAAAAAATAACTGAATGAATCCCATCTCATGGTATTCATGGATTTTATTCAAAAATTACTATACTCAATTAGTTACATTCTACATAGAGTCTTTGAAAATTTTGTGTAATGAGGAGTGAGTTATATCCAGAACTAAACATAAAAATTTGGTGGAATACTAGGAAATTCTTCTAATAATACATTAAAATATTCTTAAATAATTGGAATATCATCAATGTCAAGATTCTCCCCAACCAACTGAGATAGAAATCCCATTTGAATGGGATTTTTGACCCATACATTGGATGTGATATCCATCAAAATCTCATACATATAATCACATTGATATAATATTACATTTTGGTCTAAAATATTAACCAGGACTTCCCTTCACTGACAATTTATGTGGGTTTCTTATAGATAAATCTAATCCATGCCTATGATGACATCAATTCCAGCTAGAATAGGAATGACAAGATTTGCAGGAAGCAAATTTCTACCAATATAAACTAGAGTGTAATCATAGACATGATATTTGATCAAGGTACCATTAAAAATTTTCGATGAAAAATATACGCCCAATAATTTTGGTGGTATCTAGATACCATAAGAAAATTCTTTTGATATGAATTAATGGGTATATACAAATAAATATAATATATCGGGAGTTCTAGAGTGGATATAAAGCATACCTTTCACCACATCTTTATCGAACCCCTAAAAAAATATTTATCCTTTGATATTTCCCCTTATCCCATAGATTAAGAGCTTTGGAATTTTGATCACTATCATTTACTCTCTGGTTTGTAAATTTCTTTTTATAATGATCATTCTCTTTAAACATAATGCATTGATGTGGGGGATCTTCATTAAGTAAAAAATTATCTCTGTTTTAATGTTTAGGTAATTTTTTCTTGTCACTTTGGTAATTTATTTGATAATGACCTCCCCTTAATTACTGAAAACATATAGTAGTTCTATTAATATAATTTCCTCCATGCTTCTTCCAACACATTGATCATCATGGAAATCTCAGCTTCTTCCCTCCATGGGATTTATATTTCCCTTTTAACACTATATTCTATTTCTTGTTAAAACCATGATATTGATACATAACACCAAAATCTATTTCCACCTTGATAGAACAAAACATGATCTCTTCATAGCTACTGAAGTATATTGTGGGAAACTCCATTTAGTTTTCTTATTCTATTCCTTTGAATAATAAATCAACCTATTTTTTAGGATAGATGATAATATCAAATACACACCTCGTGAGTCTTGTAAAATTAGAATCATATGTTCCAACAGATTCATCATCCATTTTCATTAACTAAAATAACTGCTTATCTATCTTCATACAATGAACATGAGTGCAATACATATTGAAGAATAATTTCTTTAACCCATCCTAATAAAAGGTGTAAATTTCATCTTGTTTTCACTTATTCATGATAAGAATCTATGGTTGATCCACTTCATCATCCAAATGGAAGACAGCCCAAATGACTTTTCATTTTCCAAACACTACAGAATAAATGATATATTTTTAATGGTATAGATCCATTATTAAAAACTAGTGGAACATAAAACCCACTAAAATAAAGTGAGTGTTTACTAATGAAAGACTCAATATAATGTTGTTCCCTCTTATTTTTGTTTTTAAGTATATCATTATTCATTTCTAGAGAAAGTTGTGTGAACCTATAAATGAGTTTTCGAATTCCATATACCATGAGATTTTGATTCTCATGAGTAAAATATTTTAATTTTCCATTTCACATAGTGTTATCATAGTTCCATCTAGTTCGATCCATTTACAAAAACCAAAAACCATAGAGTAAGAATCAAAAATCATATTGGGGATCCAAATAATCATGTAAGTCACATGGAATTTGTACAAATTATGGTACCATCATTAATATATGACATCATAGGTTTATCCTAGTTCATTCATTGTAAATATATATTTAAATTTTTCATGATGATTTAGAATGTGTTTTTGAATTTTCAAATCATAAACCCGAGTATTGTTCTAGGTGTGCAGTAAGGCCCATTGACTTGCACCAGTTCCCATTCAATTGAAACTCAATTTAGTGCATTAATGGTTATTAACCATATATATGTTTGTTCTAGAGAGACGTCCAATTGTATTTTTCAGAGAGGGATGTATTTATAGTAAACCAATCACTCTATCCTTTAAAAAAATACTTGGAATTTTCCAATACTTTAAGTACTATCAATAGACATGTGTATCTAGATCTCAATAAGATTATACCATCAATGTTTCCAAAGATTTACTAAAACAATTATCTGATACCAACTATGGAAACATATTTGTAATATACATAGAGCTTGAATAATTTTTTGGATAATTTACTACATTATAGAATCACATTCCCAAAGACCGTAATAGTTTAGTGCCTTGGAAACATAGAAACCAAAATACTGTTCTATGAGAAAGCTACATAATCTCCCACTCTAATCTTCATAACTACAACCCGTCATAGAAACATTATATAGACTAAATATCATCATAACTTGAAGAAATGAAACTAAGAAATGGATACCTCATATTCTAGGAAATGGTAAATAAGGGAGTTACGTAAGCCTAACATGAATAGATTTATTTACGAAAATGAGAATAGTATTTCAAAACCATACCCCGCATATTAATAATCATAATGATGAGTCATGATATAAATATTTAAATTGTATTACACATTAATCATAAGGTTATAAAATAACAGGGGCTATAAGAACATAACAAATGAATAAGATATGAATTTGTGTTATAAACATAATCATTGAAAATAATTTACAGATTTGTTAAGGCCCACTACCAAGGCCACCATATGAAAAAAATTCCATTACTATAATTTGTTCACTCTTCATTATAGTACTGTATTAATATAATGATTTCACTCTTCCTTCCATCTATGTACTACTTTACTAGGTTCACTCCACATTCTGGCCATGTCAATCTCATGAGATATGTAAATATTTACCAAATTAATTAAAAAGAGATATAGGTCCCACCCACCACAAAATGTAAAATATGTTTATGTGTTACAGAATATTATAAAAATTAATTATATAATAACTCATTAAATGAAATGTGTATCATAAAATTTTCCTCAAATCTTATCCTATAGTAAAGAGATAGGTTTCATAATCATTTTATCAAATCATAACCCATGATAATTAGCATGGTTCAGAAGAATATAACTCATGGAAGAGAAATGGGTTTAATAAGCATATAAATCTTGGAAGAAAACGAAGTTTCCAAAATATAATTCCATCATGTAATAAGAAATTCAAAAAAATAATATTCATTGTATTATGGATTGTAATCCCATTAGGAAATGAGTAACATCAACCAATGACATCTAAAATAGAAAATAATTTTGAAAGGTCATTTAAAACTTTTCCCGAGGAAAATATCTTTTCCACTCAAAATCAATATTTTATAAATAATGAAAGTTGATTACTTATTTATTTAAAAATAAAAATAAAAATTTTCTATTTAATATTCACGGAATTGATTGTTTATGATGTCAAAATGTTCCCATCATTCCATAAATGTGAAAACAATGGTTTCTTTCACATTTTTTGTTAACTCGAAAAAAGATTTTTTTTTCGAAAATTGATATGATGATTCCTTTAAAAATATATTAAAACATTAATCCTGGGTAAAAGATAATTTTAAAAATTATAAAATAGTAATAAAAAAATATTGAAAATTTGTTTAGAATATAATGTTTTGAAGGATGATAGATTTTCGAACAAATTGGAAGACAAGATCGAATATTTATAGAAAAGTTTTCTTAATAATTATTATTTCATGAATATATAATTAATAAAAAAGAAGAGAATAATATAAATGATTATGTTTGAGAGGTCGTTAATGAGATTTTAGTATCTGAGTCTTAATCATAAAAAATCACGATACATGATGATATTTTAACATAATTTTTTTTAACCATTTCGATAACATTGAATCATAATACTTATTAAGTAATAACATTTAATGACACATAAAATATTATAGGGATGAAATAATTCATGATAATACATTTCATCAGGGTAGTATATCCACCTCATGAAAAAATTAGATGATTACATGATGTACATCTCATAAAATGAAAATTAAGAGGGAAATCCCCTTACTGCTTTGTTAACATTTTAACTATAAGCCACATAAAATATATATCCTAAAATAGACATGTAAATATCAATAATTATCATTATAATCGACAGAAATTTCATCATTATGAGTTTTACACACCACATATATTAAATATATGCCAGAATTCCTTATATTACACAAGAAATAAATGTGCGACAAAAATATCTTACCTTATGTCTTCCCATCCATCATACTCATTCAGACCTCCCATATAATATATATAAGTTTGTTATAAAACTATAAAAGAAATAAATTCATATATATCAACCCATATATGATTTTCTTATTACTTCATATTACCTATTAATTAAAAATTCTAGGTGAAAGATATATTTTTGTTAATAAAAGCATTGGTTTTAAATATCTTTTGATTTGTTATATTAATAACACTCATACATTAATTATGATCTCAACATCTCAATAATTATAATAATGATATAAATATCATATATATTTAGTGTATATATGTATTTATAACAACCTATAAATTATAGAATTGGGACATTAGGAAAATGAAAATCAGGAAAATTAATTCTCTATAAAATCCTAATTAAATAATAAAGAAGACTCCTCAGCATGATTAGAGGTAGGATCCCATAGTCGGATTCCATTTTCATCAATAAGAGGGGACAATGTATAGGAAGTAGGAGAAGGTTTCTAAAATATCTATTAAGAATCTACAAACTAGAGATTCCTAACTGGTTCGATGGGAGGGTGTTGATAAGGGTGCATAAATTGAGGTATTAATAGAAATTAATAGTGGTGAAACTATTTTAGTCATGGTTCTATAGATAAATATATCCATCAATTAAAAAAATTGGGTAATCACAATACCACTATTCTCTTTAACAATTAAAATTATAATTTCCCTTCACACACCACTTGACCATGGGTGAAAAGGTCTTCAACTAGTTCCCTATGTACTGGAAGACCTTATTCACTGGTGGCATTCGCTTATTTTCATCCATGAGCATAAAGTGAGAATGAATTTATTATGTATTATAAATCATAGAATAAAATACTTAATGGACTTAGGGATTTCTTATTTATTACATCTGGAATCAATTAAGAATTGCCTAATAAACATGTAATTGTGTTCACCAAGAGATTTCATTTTTTTATATTCATCCTCGTGAGATGTATATTAATCACATGTCATAACATGTATCTATTCTCTAACAATAGATCTTATTAAATTAGCACCAATTTGGATAGGGATAGAATGAGGTGGAGCTTTATAAAAAGATTCCATGGGAGTAAAAAATGAATCTTACCTTCCTATAAGAGTTATATATATTCTTATGAAACTATAACTCATTAGTTACATAATATTTTGAATAGAATCCACATGATCTACCAACACCATGTTCATTATTTCCATGTTTCCTCCCTTTAAGAGGTTTCTTGGTTATATATGATGAATTTCCAGAGAAACCACCATCCTGGTTAAAAAATCAGATTTCTTTTTTATGTTGAATGGATGAGGGCCCCATAATCATAATATGATTTATTAAAAAAAATACCTTAATGGAAACCATTTAATCTATTGTTAAATAATTAGACTTTAGAGGAAGTGGATGATGAGGTGAGGACATCTCATATCTATGCATTGCAGTATCATCACGACCATTTTATACATCACGACCACAAAAAGTAAATGGTTCAATACACTATTCCTTTTCAATTATTTAAACAAGGGATACCTTATCATATATCTGAGATACTGAGAAGGAAGGTGCCCTATGTTCTGGTGGAAATCATTGATCACCATTACTGTGATTATAATCATCAACATTATCAGAGTCAGAGTAATCTAATCCAAGTATGGTAGATCAGGGGGACTTCATCTCCTTAGTGATTCTCTATCATCATTATTTGAATCCACTTACCCAACATGGCATCCATAATCCATAACTTCTAATGTAGTCAGTTCACCTCTACTTCCAGATTCTGTACTTTTTAGTTTAGGGGGAAATAACCCACTACAATCCATTGGAAGACTTTATATATTTAGTGACTATATAAAATGGATTTGATTTCTCAACTTCACATCTACTATCAAAATCATATTAAAATTCAAAAACTAACACAACCAATTCCTCTTTAATTTTGTAATAATATCACAAGAAAAATAACATAATTATAAAATTTTGGTGCATATGAATCATCTACTTATAATAAACACAATTTGGTAGTATGGGAAGGATGGGGTTTAAGAGATCTATAATCCACATTTATATTTTAACAACATATTTTTCACCCCTCTCTTCCATTGAAATAGGTATCGATTCATCTTCCATATCTATATATTCTCTCACTTAAATTTCAACCATAGTAACATCCTCACCCTCTTAATATGAAAAAAATATTACTACCTCATATAGACTTAAGATATGGTCAACTGGATATCTCAGAATTAAATTATTCTTTAATGGGATGAATTTATCAAACACCTTATCATTTTTTACACCCCATATATTTATCTAAGGTTTCCAATTGAATATAATCCTCTTGAAGGTGACTTGGTCAAAGGATAAAAATCACAATTTATCACATTTCCATCTCCTTTAGAAACTAGTCATCTATCATCCATAATAGTATAGACCATATTAGGATAGGGAAGGGAGTTTGACATTAAAGAGGAATTTCAATCCTCCATCATATACACCATCATATATATATATATATATATATATATATATATTAATATTGTATGCTATTTTTAAAATACATAAAAAAAATCATAATGCTTAAAAAAACTAAAATCCTCCTTCCTACGACATAGTATATACTAAATGATCATAAAAATAAATAGAAATTATCCATATAACTCTAATAGAGTATGTATTCTTATATTTTCATTCCCAATGAGATCAAGAATTACATCCTAAATCATGCAGTTCTCATGGTTATGGGAATAGATCCTTGATAATAATCATAAACATGTTCACAGGGAGCATTCAAACACAGATCACACAAAGATAAAATGACCTATTTTATATACAATATCATTTATTTAAAAAAATTATTATCCAATAACCCTTACCCAACATATAGATAGAATTCATGAACCAACATAGTGTAAAATATCGCATCATTCCATGAAAACTATTCATCCCATCCATATTAATAGATAACTTTCCAAAAAAAATTTGTATTCATCTAAAAACAAGAATTATCAATTTCCCTTATATAAACTACAACTCAAAACCGACGTTGGGGGTTCCTTAGTTCGAAATGTTCTTTTCGAAACTACTATATACTACATTGTGGACCAGGAATCAACTGGTGAAAATCATGTTCTCTTTACACGAACTGCATTCAAATTGTTCAAAAGCTTGATGGTTGAAGAAAGAGGGTCATAGGTCAAAAGAAGAAGAGAAATGTTTCAATGAGAACATCAAAGAGTGAATATTAACATTAGACCTGAAATTGGGTAGTCTAATCATATATGGATTTGAGAATTAAAAAAATTAAATTTTGGATAAAATTTTGAAAAAGATATTACAATTAAAATAAATTAATATAACTGGTTATATTTGTAATGGAATAAACCTGAGGGTATTATTCTATTGATAGCATATTCATGGAAGCTTGTAATAGTAGATTAGTTATGCTATCATACTAATGGTATCATTTCCATGGTAGATCAACCAATAGTATATTTCTTGATGATAGATCACCCAATGGTATGTTACATAATGGATTATAACCCAATGGTAGATCACTCAATGATATATCACCCAATTTTAGATCACCCAACGGTAGATCCCCAAATTCTAAATCATTAAATTGTAGCTCCATAAATAATAGATCACTCAAAATTAGTACATGTTTTTTTATTTGTATATTATATAAATAAAGTACACTATTAAAAAAATTACATAAACAAATATTATCATTCCATGTTCATTCATCATATAGATTATTCTCTCAAAATTCAATGTTTTTTTGTGATTATTTCATCTAAATTATGTTCATTTCCAATGAATTCAAGAGTTATATCATAATTTTCAAAAAAAAAATTCTAATGATGTGACGTCTTAAATCAATATGTATATTCCTTTAATGAGACATATGATTCTTTGAAAATTTTATATCACCAGTATTTTCGTAATTATAGATACATGTTAAAATTTATATCCATAGTTTACCGAAGTATTTTTTTATCCAAAAAATATGTACACAAAATCTATTTGTTGTTATATATTCATCTTTAATATTCAATAATGAAAGAGATTAATATTTTCTATTTCACTAAGAAACTAGATACATTAAAGAAAAGAAACATTTACCAGATGATCATTTTCTATTTGTCTTAATACCACCTAAATCTATATCTGAATAACTAACAAAATAAAATTGAATTCCTCTAGAATAAAACATTGCTAATATGGTTTTTCTTTTCATGTATTTATAAAAAATTTTCATTTCATTTAAATTATATTATATTGGATTTGTATGAAAAAATTAACAAATAAACACACTTATTTTTATATTAGTTTGGCTTTAAGGTAAGCATAAAAAACATCCAATCATTCCACTATAAGTTATTTGATCAACTGGTTTCCCAATATCAACAACATATTTTTTACAACTTGTACTCATGGGAGTATCACAACCTCCAGTAATATACATACCAAAATATTTTAAAAAGTACATAGTGAACTTTATCTCATTTATAATAATTCATTACTCATTTGAAAAAACCTAGAATCCAATGAAAAATTTTTATTCACCCATTAACACATTTCAAATTAATTTTTCAACATTTTTGAAAATTTACTATTAAATAAATTTTAATATGTGTAATAATTATATCATCAAAATAGAGTTATACTACTAAATCATATTTTAAAATATTCTAATAAATAAATTAGGGTGATTTTTTTCATTTAAAAAAATATAGAAATCAAAAACGAGAAGGGGATTTCATTCCGTGGTCTAAGAGCTTATTTTGAACAATATAATGATTTTTTAAATTTTAAATAATGATTTAGGTTATGAGGGTTCTCATATACATTGTTTGTTCTAAAAAACACATCTATTAAAATAAAATTTTAAAATGAACTCTTTAAATACATTTGATAACATTTTTATTCAAAAATGTGTTACACAAGAAAGAAATACCATAATGGCTTCATATATAGCAATAGGTAAAAAAAGTTTCCACATTGTCTATACCTTTCAATTTATTATGACATTGTGCAAGCTATAATGATTTATTTCTAATTATAGTTCATTACCCATAAAAATTATTTATAAACACCCATTTATTAACAATGGTTAATTTGTTATTAAGTATTTACAATAGTTCCCAATCTCTCTTTATTTGAAATACATTTATATTTTTTTTATTTTAACTAGAATTAATAATATATTTTATTATTGATGTTCTTATCTTCAGATTGTGAAAAGAGATCATGATGTTAAAATTGGTTTCTAAGAGAATATATTTCTTATATTCTTTTATCATGGTCTCCTAAGACGCCATCTAGAGGATGATCTCTTTGATTACTAACATATTTAGGGACTAAGGTATTTTATAACTCATTTTCACATATAGGTTTTGGTTTATAAAACTCCCTGAAACTATAACCATTATATTTAGTAGTGAAAAATATCGCTTGGTTTATTACATATATCTAAATTTTAGAGGTTATCCTCATGGTTCTCTAATAAAACCGTAGGTTCATATGGATCTATCATGATGAACATGAAATTTATATGTTCTTCCTTATTTATAGTTATTTTTTTAAATACCCAATATGATTTACTAGGAGTATAATATACATTGAAAATTACTCCACCAATTTTCGATGCATAATTGTATAAATTATTAATTTTATTAATTATTAATTCTTTATAACCAAAAAAATAAATATAAATAACTTTTTTTCTACCATTCCATAACACATAATGTGTTATCTTTAAAAGTGGTTTAATAATAACTCTAATGTTAATATAGAAATATGTATTTATAGATTAATCCCAAAAATAAAAAGGTAAATCAATCTCATTGAGTATAGTCCATCAATTTCCTGAAGGTTACTCTTTATTTTCAGTATTATGCCATTCTATTGCTGGGTCTAAGGAGGGTAAAAGTTAAGACTATGGGCATGTTGTGAGAATAATGATTCAAATTCATGGACATAAAAATGTAATAATGATTTTATTTTATGTTGACTTATATTCACTATAAATTTTTCAATAAAAGAAAAATAAGAACAAGATCCACTTTTATTGGATATAAATATTAGTTAGGTCTATCTAGAATATTAATCAGCTATTACATAATTTTAATGTTTTCCTACTAAACAATAACTCAATAGGGTCCAAAAAATCCATTGGAATAGAATCTCACTATTGTGAAGTTCTAAATTCATAATTTTATTTGAATGATATCTTATATTGTACCTCATTTTGACATGGGTTATAGACTTAATGTTATGGGAATTTTAATTCAGGGAGTTCCCTGACTAATCCATTCCTAGTGATATTTCTATGTGGGAGTATATTTCATTTTCCTAGTCACTTATTACAAATCCAAATCACTTTGTGAATGTCACATAATATATAAATATTTTAAGAAAATAAGGAATTTAAATCAATAACATAACATTATAAGTTCACAAGGAAGTGAAAATTGGAGAATGTTTAGTATCATAAACATAAATATAATTATTTCCAAACATTTCATGATAACCATTATCACATAAATTTTACACTATAATCATATTATAACCTAATACATCTTTAAATAAAAATATAAAAATTAAAACAGTACTAGGGATACTGATTTGAATGAATCCATCAATTTTCCCTTTAGATTTTTCACCAAATGTGTCATTTCCCCCATCAACATGATAAGGTTATTAAATCATGAGTATTCCCTAGATATATTTCTTGAGAATTCACTATCCAAATACCCAATGTTCTTACTAGTAATATTGAATAATTCTTCCAAAAACACATATGTAAACAAGAAATGTTTTTTGTACCAATGTATTCATGGTTCTTGAAATGATAGTAATATAAGACTCATGAATAAATAATTATTTAATTAGTTTGATGTAAGTATACCTTATAAATAAATAAATAAAAAAATTAATATTTCCATGTTAGTAAGGTTTTATTATATACATAGAATAAATGGAACTTAGAAAAGATTTATTTTCATAAATCCTTCTATTCTATGGATGATATCCAATTTTTTTAGTTAATTTTAGAGTGGTTTTTTATCAATGATCTGAGTATGATTTTTATTACCTTTAAAAATATTTAAAGACCCTTTATCAATTTCCCAATATATGATTTATTTTCATTTCTTTTTTCTATCATTTGATAATTTGTTTCCTTCTCCATAGTTTTTTTTAAATTGTACTGTTAAATCATGCTACTTGATAGCCCATGGGGAATCATAAAATCCAAAAGGGTTAGCGAATTTTGAAATTTATAACAAGAATAAGATAATACACTTAATTACTAGGTACTATAGTTTATGAATGTTTGATGAGTAATCCATGGAGATAGAGTTAGATAAAATATTAATTAAATAATAAAGGCATAAACTAATTATAATTTTCAAAAATTTAGACTAATCCAATGATCCTATGATTGGAGTAGAAAGTGGGGGATGTAACAATAAAAATGGTTCCCGGTTGTAACGAGTATAGGTTCTTGGGAAACCATGGAATTAAATAACTAGTTACCAATTATGTAGTGATTAGAATCAGGTCTTAGTGAGTCCAATAGTAATGGTAAATTATCACTATCCAAAAATATCATCTTTTAATAGTCATGTTCTTTGAATTGTAATGAATGGGTTGCCATAAATCATTTTGAACATATTCTAAGAACAATAAAATTGGCACGGTGGAAGTCGAAACCCCAAACCTCATATTAAATATAGGAATTCAAGATAATCAGTCACTTTTCATAATCAAAGAAATAAAGAAACTAAATCCATTTCTGAACCACATAACCAATTTTTATGAAATAAGAATAAATGAAAGAGATAGCAATGAAAAAAAATACCCAATCCCAAAAAAACATTCAATAAAATATAAAATAAGAAAACAATTTAATTCAAATTTACCACCCAATAAAAAATAAAGATAAATCACTCCATCATTATATCCATTAGAGGGTGCTAAAATAATGGACAAAAACCTATAAAAATGTGGAAATTAATGTCTCAATGGTGTCATGTATTGATGGAGGTCATAGATCGAGATCATTTATCCCATACAAGATTCCTAAAATCATTATATGTTGTGTGTATAAATAGGTCGCCACATAAATATCATTTATGAATATATATTTTTTTAATTCCTAACACATTCAAGATATGTAATTTTACATGATGTGTAATCTGCATTAATGGATAATAATTTATATCTTATTTGTATAGAAAATTTCATGACTTGTATTGTGTACACATCATGTAATGTATTTTCACAATGTTGATTACTTTCTTTATTATTATGAGTGGTGACCATTTTATCCCAATGAAATCATGTCATGTAATGAAATACATATTGCATAAATCTCCTAGTAATGTTCTGCAACATGATATTCCCTTATGTAATATTGACATTTCCTTTAAAAATTTGATATCGCGCCATGATCTATTTCACTCTTGAAAATTATATAATTTTTACTCACTTTTCATATACCTATAATATCTATACATAAAACCCATAAAAAGTAAAATATTTATATAGGTTTCAATAAAAATTAATTAAATATATACATAAATAAATTAATAAACCATAAAATACATGCATGAAATACAATATCACTATTTCTTTAAAATTTTGTATTTCTATTTCAATTTATTTAATAAATTTTTAAAATATTATAGAATTACCATAAATAATAAATAAAAATATTTTCTCCACTATTTTAATCTTTTTAAAGATTAAGTAACTTTTTAGAATATGTAGGAACTGTTTTTAATACCTCAGATGTGTTTGTTATGAAACACATGTTGTCTCTTTCACTTTGGCCTTCTCTGCTCATGTCTGAGTCACTTCATCTATCCTCAAAATCACTCCAGGATTCTTGTATTTCATTTTTATAAATTTTTTACATTTTATCACATTATTTTTCTTATATTTTATCTTAAAAATTATTCCATTGATGCTTCCTTTTATTTTACACTCATATTAGATCAAATCATTAGACGAATCATCTTATTTCTATTCTTTTCTCGAATGTCATTTTTCCAAACTTACCTTTAATTTTTTTTTCTTTTGAAGAATGTCATTTTCATAAAAAAATTCATCAATAATTTAGATAAATTATCAATTTTTTCATCACTATCAGTGGTTGATTCTTAATTATTGGAACATTCAACTAATATTTTTTCTTTTCTTACATTTAGTCATAATTATTTAACGATATTCACCTCTTTATTAGTTCATTAACTTCTTTATTATATACAATGAGTTTTTCTATGTATATCATTAGATTTATAATGTTCTCCTTTACTAGAATACTAATAATTTTGTAGGATTATAAGATGGAATCTAATGCCCCCTTCACCTTTATGGTCGACATCTTAGTTGTCAAATCACTTGATATTTTCCAAAAAAAATCCAAGGCCACATATTGTTTTTATTATTTCATTAAAAATCTAGACAATATCAAATATATATTCATTTGAAATCATTTAAATTATATCATATTTAATAATATAGGTATTCAAATTCATTTATTTATCATTTGAAGTTCATTCCAATGATATAGGATGTGTACCCCAAATTTCAAATGTGACTGAATGGGAATACATTCTATTAAATTAATTCATGCATAAAGAATCGTATAAGGAATTTATTTCATTGAAGTCATAATAAAAGTTACCTTTAGGGGCCTTAATCCAAAATTTTCTAGGAGCTTTATGTGTCTCATAATTTTCCTCAATAATTACCCCAATATAAAACCCCATCTTTTTTAAATGAATTCTCATTTTAATACTCCATTGAGCATAGTTAGTTTAAATAAAATAAAGTGTCTGATTAGTGGAAGTTCCTTATATTATATTATTATCCATAAAGAATAAAATTTATATTTATAATAAATTTATGATATTTAGTTAAAATATTATCATAGTATAAAGTGATTTTATAAAAACATCGTAAAAAAATGTTTTTCAGAGTAGATTACTAAATAGGTTGAATTGTGTTTGAAATATAATTTATGTTAAAAATATTTAAGAATCTAATTTTTCAATTTAATAAAAACATCTAGTAAACTAAATTAGTGGAATTATAAAATTTTACCTTTGTAAAGGATTCTTAAAACCTTGATCACATATTTTTTAAACTAAAATTGAGAAAAAAATCACTTTTGAAACTAATATACTCATATAAAAATGTATATGAAAAATGTCCAAAATATAACTATCAAATTAATATTTTGAAAATATAAATCTCTATGATTACAATAATAATAAAATAAAAACATGAATCCCTTCATTAAAATTTTAATTAATAGGTTCATTATTAATCAAAAAAATATTCCCCCACCCCACATAGAAATAACCTACTACCAAGCTGTTTTTTAAGAAATAAATAGATCAAAAACCTAGATCAGATTTTTACAAAAAGAAATACAAAGACATCCTAGCCTATATAAAAGACATTAATAGTGTATTAAATGGGATAAAAATAGATATATATTACACATTCAATCTTCCACATTTATATGTAGGAATAAAAATTATAATAAATGAATGGTAGAGATTATATTTCTCCATTTTCTACACGAGACTATGTTTATAGATAATGAGGGTAAATAAAAAAAATTATAATATGATAAAATATAAAGGGAAGTAGATGAGAGATGTGAAAATTCATTTATTCTTAATCAAACCATATTTTTTTTCCGAATTCTGTAAATTTAACATTGAAAAGATGAAACCATGTTTTCTTTGAAAAGGTGGAAAATTGAGTATAATGGATATCCTGAAAAACCTTTGTTATATATCAACTGATTTGTTAGTTAATTCCATAAAAACATATTTCACATCATATGGGGTCCTATCTATGTGTGTCCAAATGTGATTACATGCCTTCATGAATGGGGGGATATTCAGTATATATAGCATTCTACCTAGTCTAATTTCTTGTTAGAGTATAATAATCGAATAATCATTATCCTTGTACTAAAAAAATCAATACATTATGAATCATCCTTTAAACCATCCATGGTGATTTTTAATAATAATAATTCACAAATATACATTATTTTTACTTTAATTTATTCTATCCATTGGATATTAAATTTTGAAATTAATTCTGAATAGTGGTAGTAATTAGTATGACATAAAGTAGAAGCACTGGTGGTAGATCTTTGAATATAACACTTAACATATGATGAATCTATACATAATTGTAGATCTATCTGGGGATACATCCATGTAATAGTTGATCCCTGAAATATAGGTATATCTCATGGTGATAGAAATTATTTCTCGTAGAAACATTTAGTGAACTAATTGTAGTTCACTTGATAATGAAAATTTCTAGTTGTAGAATCATATGGATGTAGAACACATCGACGGTAGGAGATTTAACCTAAAAATATCTTATTTCAACTAATTGTAGATAAAGAAAGTACGTTCAAGACATTGAAAAATTTAATAAATTGATATATAAAATAATTAACTAACATAAAAAATTAATCTCATTAGTAACATCACTATCATGATTTTAGATCATCAAAATAATTAGATTCTTAAAATAATCAAACAATATTATTTATTTTACTTCAAAACATATAGAACAGTGATTTATGTATCTAGATGAATAGGTTTTTCATTATTGGTTAGTTTACCCCTTGGAGGGGACCGTGGGGATGTGATAATGGGTACAGAGTATTGATCATTTGATACTATTTTTTATATGATGGACAATTCATCCAATATGGGAGTAGTCCATGTAATGGTGTTATATAGCAAATCAATAATAGTCTAATATGGGAGTATTCCAAGTATTGTGGATTATCACATTCAAATTAGTCGAGCATTTCATGCAGGTCTTACCATCATATAAGTATTATAACCACTATTAAGGTTGGTTGTGTGGAATTCCACTTAATAGCAACTATCATGGAGGGGAATGTGTTGATACTTAATTGAGGAACTTGGAATATGACTAATAGGAATAACATCTCAACTAGTACTAGGAATTGTGGTAGATTTTTTTGAATTGTAGGGACTAATATTAACATCATTACCGATATCATTCTGAAGTAGGTGGTGTTAGGGTTTATTGAGACTTGGTAAGAACATGATGAATCATTGTATGTGTGGTTATATGTTTCTGTATTCATTGATATCATGTCATTAAATTAAATACTATATATTTATTTATCATTTTTTGTTATGAAATAATAGTTTGTGTTCTACTATATTTATACCCAAAAATTTAATAGGCTATATGATATGTGGCTGCACATCTTTCATGGGCCACAACGTTTTTTTTGTTCCCTCTCTTGTTCATACTCTTATTTGACTAGCACCATTGAAAGTATTTTGTTTATTAATTTTCACAACTTGATATACATGTCATGATATTTTTTTATATTTTCATATTATATTAAATAGTGGAATTATCTATGATTTTATTCATTGATACTGAGCGTTTAGTCTCCCTTGTGAATCCATTTATAACCTCATTTATATTTTATAACCTCTTGTGTACAAGTAGGAACAGATGAGACAATGTGGAACTCAGGCCTGGACCCGATGATTCAGTTAATGGAATTTATAAATTATTTGAATATTATTCATATAAATTTTTAAATTCTGAGTCAACAAAAACATCATATTAAATTCTTAAAATCCAAATTCATTGAATATCACTATTTCATGTCCCCCATGCATTCAATTTCATTACATTTGTTGTGCCTAAAGAAAAATATTTTACCACATAATAATTTTGGAAAAATCATGACATCCTCATTTTAAGTTTAATGCTTCTAAAAAATCCACACATTAAATTTAAATCAAGTTACCATAATAACATTTCACAGAGAACTCAATTACAGTGTGAATGTTTCATTAGGAACCTTATAATCTTATGAACCCTATGAACTGCATAAGGTACAATAAACCATGAAAAAGACATAATCATATATGGTTATAAACCTTATAAACCACCTTAATCTACCTTATTATGAATAAAGTGTTTTAAAGTCTTCATTTAAAATGAAAATTTATTCACGATATGTTCAGTGTAACATTATCATATTTTTGTGTCCAAATTATATTCTGAAAAATAATTTTGATTCTTTAACACAACTCCTCATAATATCACTATAACTATAAGTGGATGCATCATCTGATAGGTTTATTATTATTGAGAATAATTTTATATATTTCTTTAGTTTCTATGATCTAGAATGGAAGTCACTCAATCATTTAAGGTCTTGAACTCATCTCGCATAATTATTTGACATTAAAACCAACGACATAAAAATCATACATAGATTTCGGTTGAAAAGAAAATAAATATAAGTGTTTCTTTTAAAAAATATTATATCTCATCTTTAGGTGGTGAGAATTATTTTCTATATTTGTGTGTCCCACATAAAAAATCTTCTAGTGTAGTCTATTAGTTTAATATACATTTCATTCATAATACACATCCAAAATCCATTAGTGACTAACATTCCAAGTGGGTCATTGTTCCACCCCACACATTGATTCTCTCATTTTCTAAACTACCCTCTCAAAAACATTAGGCAATTGATAACCCATATTTTTCATTCTTATCAGCTTCTCTGTGGACTTTTCTCTGCCATTATTGACCCATAATCTTGGATAATTATAATTGTAATTTTTGTTTATTGGGTTGTTTTTTCAGAAGGTTTTTAAAAAAAATTGGTATGAAATATAATCTATATTAATTTATAAAATTTAAAAAGGTAAAAAAAATGGATCACATATAGCCTAAAAGCTATTCATTCATAGGTGGATCTACTATAAAAAAACCCTTGAACAAAATTACTCTGTAAAATATTACTTCATAAACTTGAAATAAAAAGATTAAAATGATAGTAACATAGATTTCAACTACTTATATTAAATTATATACTTCAAATAACATTATTTAGTTTTAAAAAATAAATGCACATCACGAATTATAGAATAAGGAATCATCTAAAACATTCAAAAATCATTTTCATCATGCAAATAATAAATTTATAATCTAATAGAAGAACTCTCACTCTTCCATATTTTAATAAATTACATTACTTATTCATTAAATACATAACACACATGGATTTGGAGCTCCATGATCCTTCTTAATGATATTGAGAACATAATCCACCTTCTAATAAATTTTCCCCTTTTATATATTTTGAAAACATATTTTTCCTAATGACATTTATCTTTATTAATAACAAATACAACCTTTGATATGGTCTCTTCAATCTACCCCAATTTGTTTGTTATTAATATCCTCAAACATTAATTGGTCAATATATGTGAACACTGTCTCATTTTCATCTTACCTATATTGATACTTAATATGAAGTTGTTGGAATGAGTTAGACTACACTTATTTCAAAACTAATTCCCATATCATAGTTAATTTTTAATTAATAATGAATAAATTAAGAGATGTATGGTACCCCATGTTCTCTAATTTATGATCCCCTAGTTAATAAACCCTAATTATATATGCACTAACATGATGTTTAAAAAAATTGAGTTTTAAAGGTGTTCAATCATGTCTATAAATATGATTAACATGTGAAACCACAGCTACAAATTTTTATTATGGGTCATTAGGGTCATATTTATCAAAAACTACATACACATCTTTCATTCATCTAAGAAAACACAAATGAAACTTCAAGTAAATGATATATAACAACCCTGGAACTAAACATTCCTAAAACAATATCACTATCCATTTAGAAAAAAATTTAATATAAACAATAAATGTTATCAAAAAAGTAATTTTATAACCTGAACTTCCATTTCATGAAGAATGTGTTGAAATTCATGATCAAAACCTTTAAGAAGTTTTATATATCTTCTTCTAGCCGCCACATCAAGCGGTGCATGATAAATACCCCAACCCTAGTAGCCGATGGTTGGTGGTTACATCATTATTTTGGTACTAGATAAAAGTTTTTACATCAAAATGAATCATGTATTTTATAAGTCTTAAGAGACTAGATACATAATTTAATCTCATATGATATTAAGAAACATAAAATAAATCATAGTATTTTCTGTGAACAAACCATTATTCCTTTTAGAATATATATTAATATCAATCATAATAGATGTTGTGTAATACTGGGGAATGGAAACATATGAAATACATGATGTAATATATACACCAAGGGTATAAGTACAGTGGAAGAACAAAATAGTAGAAACAACATGAATAATATGTCAAAGAAAACAATTAATAAAATATTACATTTAATTTATACCAAAAAATAGGGTCCAAACTCCATGGATGACATAACAACATAAATAATCAAATCGATAATAATAACTATTTTCATAATGACTAAATACATATTTTTAGAGATCATTATATTACAATCAAGCACTACTGGAAAACTGCCCTATACCCACGGTTCAAAACCATGGGTATAGCCCCACAAACCATGGGTATAGGCTATACCCACGATTTTGGGAACCGTGGGGCTGAGTGCTGTCGGGATAGGGTTTTTACCTATACCTAGGGTTTGGAGAAACTGTGGGCATAGAATGGCCACCAGCGTGGCATGCACATGGACACGCTAGTAATGAAATACCCCACGGTTTGAAAACCATGGGGTTATTTTAAATTAAAAAAAACACTGGAAGGGGATCTTGAACATGCGCTGGCGGTGAAACTCGGAGCCAAACCCCAGCCACTAACCACCCCAGCTAGGATTTTAATTTGTTACATAACCATATATCTGCCTATGTATATTAATATCAGGTATTTAATTCAAAAAAACACGAACAAAAAGTTTTGAAACCGGGCCGCACGTTAAGCCTTGCAGCCACATCCCACCAAAGGACCAACCAAGCTGGATTTTTTATCTATTGGTAATATATATATCCGCATATATATATATATTAATATGGGGTATATAAATTCAAAAAAATGTGCTCAACAGGTTTCAAAACAGGAACACGCGTTGATCCTCGCGACCGAGACTAACCAATGGACCAACCTAGCCCTAAACTTCATAAATTACATATACATAAATATGTGTATATATATATATTAATATTAATATTCGTTATTTAAATTCAAAAAAGCAAGTCCATGCGGTTCCGAACCTGCGTCGTTGGTTGAGCCCCGAGGTCGCGCCTCTACCAACGGACCAACCCAGCTACAGAACTTTTATGCATTTATATTTATATGTATAGAAATATATTAATCTAAACTATGAAAAAATTTCATCCTCGTCACATTTTTTCCATGTCCTGGCACTTTTTCTTCCCGCCAAAGCTATAGCCACGGTTCTCAAAACCGTGGGAATAGGTCTTCAAAAAAAAACCGCAACACCAACGGTTTTCAAGAACCATCGGTGTAGGTCTTTCGGAAAATATACTATACCCATGGTTTTCTCCAAAACCATGGGTATAGGTCATAAAATAAAACTATACCCACAATTTTTGGCACAACCGTGGGTATAGGTTCACATACAATCACTATACCCACAGTTTTTTAAAAAACTATGGGTATAGACCCATTTTCCAGTAGTTAAGGCCTTATACCAAGAAAACATACATAATCTGGTAATTTGTATGTCAAATACCAAAACTCATATGTATTATGGGACATATCAATTCATTGAGGGGATATATCTGGCAATATTCATCAATTATTAGGTTTAATACATTTGTCATATAAAATATGTGAATAATAATTAATGCAAACATTCATATTGAATGGCTATCAAATGAAATGTTAAAAATTTCCCACAATAAATCATGAACAATGTAGACTAATATGGAAAACGGTATCAAAATAGTTTATCCCTAGTAAAACATAATATTAACCAATGAATTTGCACATAGATTAATATACATTAAAATTATCACGAGAATATTTATTGAGGTTGGTATCCTTTTCATTTAAAATTCAAACATCCAAAAAAAATAATGGGATATTTTTTTGAATAAAACATGTCAAATTTTAATGTAATTTTCATAAAATTAATCAATCATAATTCTGGGAAATAATATTAAATTCATATGAATTAAAATAAAACATTCCTTTCACTCTTTGTTAAATAATATTCCAAATGTACTCACTCGGAAAATGAAATGAATATTCCATTTAATGCTATGTTAAAGTAAAAAATGGGTAAAAATTACTTTAATTAATATTTGGAGAATAAAAAAATATAATGAATTTATTTTCAAGGAAAATAAGGATATGAAAAAAAATTCCCAGCCAGGTATAAAAATTCTATTTTCCTTAAAAACATTGCTTGAGTATCTTGATTATATAAATAGTGAAAGGAATTTAAAATATGAATTTATATAAATAATAATATTATAATTATATTTATTTTCTAATCTATAATGATCATATTATTCCCCATTTTTATACACTAACGAAAACAATCTCGAATAATGATGATATTGAGAAATAAACTTGCACCTCATGGTTGAATTCTTTTGAATTAAACCAAACCACATTCAAAATAAATATATATTTATTATATATCTATTCATTTATTATAATTATATATATCATTCCATATATGATTTATATATAATAATTTATCATCAGTTAGTCAAAAATTCTTTGTTAAAATCACAGTTTCAGGTAATAACTTGATTATTTTTCTTGTGGACTTTGGTCCGGTTGATTATGTTTATATACATTGATTATAGTTAAATAATATAAATACTTTTAATCATGATATGAAATAATATTTATCCATTAAATAGATATTTATATTATTCAATAAATTTTATAGATAGAAAAATTAATAACACCATTCATTGAGATGGTAATCCATACGTATGGATGAATGTTGTTTTCATTTTACGGAGAATGAAATGGAAGAATGGAAAAAAATAAATATTAGAAAACAATTATTATATCATATATCATAAAAAATCATTAATTATAACCTTATTACCATCCATGTAAAATGAAAATGGAAAAAGTCACATCATATTGTGATGGTGGTAGGCCACACATACACATGAGTGATGATATTTTATTCTTATGTATTTGATAATGAAAAGATAAATTTTATATTATAATTAATTAAGTTTAATAATTATATATTTATCATATAAAATCATTAAATCCCTTTTATAACCATCTAATAAATATGGTTTCGGAAAATGAATTGTTTCACTATGATGGCATAGTGAACCGTACGAAGGCACGATTGATAATTTTATTTTTCATTTTATGGGAAATAGGTGGATAATTGTAATATAAAAATCATAGTAACATTTTATTATATTTAGGATACTTAATTTATTATTTAATGATCATTAAAAAATATTTATAGGAGGTGAATAATAAGTAAAAGTAATTTGATTGGTTAAGGAGACAACCTCTTCTTTGAATGAACTCCTTTAGATCCCATTTTAATTATCATATGGTTGGACTTTTGTGAAGTAGAAAATATATATTATGTTTATAATGAAGATAAAAACATATATTGGTATGGGATATATGATCTAAATGATCCAAAGTGTTGTAAGTGGTAGGAATAATGAGTGTCCTTTTATAATGGAGGGAGAGAAAACACATGGAATTTCATAAAAGATTAAAATATTTTTAGTTAAATCTCAAGAAAAATGAATTAAAATGGAAATAAATTTTATAAAAACATTCAAAGGATTTAATTAAAATCATCTAATTAAATGTATACTTGTTTTTGTACCATTTTACACCATTTCATTTTTATTAATAACTTTTCTAATTATTTTCTAACTTAACCATGGTAACCACTATTTATATTACAAATGTGTAAGAATGTTAATGTAAAAGTAAAATTAACTCACAAATATAACATGAATGATTTTTAGAAACATATTTCATTTACATATCTTAATATAATATATTTATGAATTTCAAATAATTTAATAATATATTTATTTATTATAAAATATCATTAATATTAATCATATAACTATTCATATAATTAATCTCTAATGACTCAAAGAGAAATATTAAATTTGAATATAATCCTTTTAAAAATCACTAATATGTACTATTTATCAACTACTTCTTGTAAAATAATAAATCACTAATATTATATTATTTTTAATATATTTATAATAAGGTATTTAATTTACTTATTCAACGAATAAATACTATATTAATGTTGTAAAAGTGTTTAATTTAATTATATATTCACATTTTTTGTAAATATATTAAAATTATTAATATAATTTCGTTATTCGCAAAATGTCAATAATATTTTTTAAAAACTTTCATTTGTTCTTTTGGGAAAACATAATTTTTTTTTAAATTTTTGAGAGTGACATTTCACCATGTTCATTGCTTTAAATATAATATAGATGGTTTTAATGTAAAAATTGTTTCTAAAAATAAAATTTAAATCCTAAGGTTACAAGGTTTAAATTTATTTCATCCTAAAATAAATTAAATGAAAAATGTTTGTCTTATCACATAGTTTTAGCCAATATTAACTAGTTTTACTCTTTAATATGGGGATAAATTTTACCATGATGACAATTTTTAATGCCTAAAAATAAAATGAACCTATTTACCAAATTTGGTCCCCTGATTCAAAATTTGAAATCCTTTTTATAAAATCTAATAGCTATAATTTGTAGAACCTAATTTTAATATAAGTGTGAAAAATTTGAAGGAAACCATTTTTTAGAAAAATATAGTTTTTATTCATAAAACGTGATTTATTCATATTCTATGCATTGAAAATATTATTTTTGAATATTAAAATGTTGATTAATTATTTATTATACATAGTTGGTTAAAAAAATCATTGATAGTGGTTTATTAAATTTATTAAATTAAAAATATATTTTTTTTCTAAAAAAATCTTTATAAAACATCTCTTTTCCTTTCAAATGATTTAATTTTTTAATTATAATAAATTGATAACCATAGAATATAATTTAAACCTGTGTAAAAGATAAATTTTTAATAATTTAGTTAATAATATTCCTAAATTCTAATTTAACAACTATGATATAATAATATACTATATTATTGTTCATTCCGACTTATAGTTACATGCTTCATATGCTAACAATATGATAAAATTTATTTAAAATGAAATATATCACAAAATATCATAGTGTTTCATTTTTCCATCTTTCAAAAAAATTTATCCTCAAAATTTATATAACATCGCCTTAGGACTATATTCAGGTATTTATTCATCATAATTTCATTATGTTACCACATCACCTCTTTATCTTATTATTTCTTCAAAATTCCCTAACTGGTCGAGTCATCTAATTCCTCAACACTTTTTCTCTAGTGTCTAGAATCATGATAAGATCATCATAGTGAGATAAATTAGGTTCTAATTATAATTATTCATAGGTGAGTACATGTGTTGGGTCCAGCCTATATTCCCTTAATAAATATATATGGAACAAGTCATATATTTAGAGTAAATTAGTGTAATTTGAAAATCATGATTCACATATAAATTTTATTAATGTTTTTCAAAATATATGATGTACTTAGGGATTAGTATTAATTTCTTACTTAATCTTATAACATCCTTCCATAGAGATAATTTCCTTAAAACATGATTTGCCACTTGAAATTACAATTATTTCCTTTGGTTATCATAACAACTCATTTTCATCCTTTTAGCTGCTCTAATATGGATTTGAATATTCTTTATGATCATCAATGTCTCATCAATATGTTTTGATATTATTAGCTTCCTTTAGAAAACATCATCCCAACAAGTTGGAGTATGACATGTCTTTCAATATAATGCTTTATACAACTTTATTTGAATATTTTAATGGATGATATTTTTATAGGAAATCTCTACCAAAGGTAAATACTAACCCTATATACATTTAAAGTAATTTGATAATAACCTCAACATGCCTTCTAATATTTGTATAGTCCTTCTGGATTGTCCATCAATTTGAGGATGAAATTTGTTTCTCAAATGAAGATTGGTATCATGTGCCTTTTGAATAATTTTCTATAATATTAATGTAGATTATGGTTCTTTATCAAACATAGTTTAAGGAGGTATTCAATGAAGTGTTACAAAATCATTCATATATAGTTGTGAATGGATATCTAGAGGTAAATCTTCTCTTATAGTGAGAATATTAGAAGTATTAATATGAAGATAATCAATAACCATTATTGAATCATTCTTTTCATGTTTATTTGGTAATTTAGTGGAAATATTCATTGTAATGTCATCCCATTTTTACATATTAGTTGGTAGAGAATGTATGACCCCACAGGATGCATTCTATCATGCTTCACCTATTGGAAAAACTAACATATTGATACATAATTGTAACTTTACCACTTCATATTATCCCACAAAAACATTTCTTTCAAATGTATATACGAATTAGTGCTACTATGGAGTATAGAGAAATTTGAGCTATTGGAATCATCTAATAATTCCATTTTTTTCTTAGTAATTGATAGAACTCATAGTCTCTTTCCAGGATACTAAAAAACATATTTATATGAAGTCTCTAATAATCCCTTCATTAATGACCATAATTATTGATTAAAATTTATCATCATTTTGCTAAGAAATTTTATCTTCTTTACTAAATATTCTTTAGGAAAAAATTTAAAAGATTGGTGATGATTCCCCATCTTTCATAATTCTTAGATCCAAATTTACTAATTCCATGAATATAGGATCCCTATGAATCATAATTTTAGTCATAACTCTATAATTATTTTAGCTTAATTAATATTCTAACATATTTTCCTTCACTAGTTGTCACTTTACAAAGAAATCATAAATCTTTTTCATCTAAAGTAATTAACTTTATCACATTTTGAGTTTTCTATGGACCAATTTATTATAAATACTATTTATCCATGAATTTCCCACATAATTTTTCATAGATATATTTTCTTCATATCATTAGAGAAAATATTATGGTTTCTTAACTCAATATCATGTGTTAGAATGGTATGTTTAGGATTTTTTTTATTTTATTGATGAATAGGAAACATAATTATCATTCAATATATTAGAACAACCATGTTCCTTCTTTTATGTGCCACTATATATAAAAAACCCATAATATATTAATGGTTGAGTCACCATTGGTTAATTCTCTTGTTTCTTCTATAGTTTATCAAAACATTATTCAAAATAATTTTTAAATATTAACTTAATCCCTTTACAAATAATCTTGGTTAATGGGTTAGCCCATGAGAAACTTTTTGAACTAATATTTTAAAGTAATCATCCAAACTAATGATGATACATAACTTAGTTATGTTCATTAGAATTGGCCATTTCTGGATGACCTTTTTTATCATAGGATCTTCTGAGATTGCATCCATAGATACAATTGATATAATAAAATAATATTTCTAAATCCATAATTAACTCATAATAAATTTACCATATAAAATTTTTCATATAATATATTCAACAATTATCTAAAATTGATTTCCATAATCCCCATAACTCATAGATTACACCATGATATCATCAATAAATAACATAAACAAATTGTCAATATATTATATGAATATTCTGTTAATTTGAACCATAAAAATAAAGGGGATATAATTCAATATAAATAGAATTTCTGTGAAAATATACATACCTCCACCAAAATGTTTCCTTTAGAATATATACCTTATTACTCTCAATTGATATTACCCAGAATGATGATAAATCATTTAAAATTGTTTATTTTTCTTCAAAGGATGGGGTCGAGGCTTCATTTTATTATTAAATCAATGAAAATACCTCTTTTAATAGGGTAGAGGGAGACCCATTATATATCCAAAAGGCCCAGTGTCCATAAAGTCCATTACATAGCCCGTAGGACCAATTTTATGTCCCAAGTTCCATTATGTAAATAGAGCTACTACAATACCAACCTACTATAGTACCATCATTGTTACAGTGCCATGTTGCCGCTATAATGTCATGCCACCACTATAGTACCATTGTTGCTATAGTATCGCTACTGCTACATTGCCACTACATTACTTCTATAGTACTTCTATAATAACCTGTTCCCAATGTGTTTTGAACCCCCATTTTTCATGTTGGATTACTGGTTTTTTACCAATAATACTAACCCCATGTAATTAAAAATTGATGATCTTCATGTAGATCATTGAATAATTCATCAATTAAAGGAAAAGGATACTTGTTATTTACTATAAATACATTTATTTCCCTATAATAAGTGGACAACCTCATAGTCCCTTATTTCTTCATAATGAATTGAACAAGGGAAACCCAAGGTGAAACAGTGCCTCTTATAATTCCTTTATTACATAAATCATCATGATGTTCATTCAATTACAGTAATTCTACAATTTCCATTATATAGAGAGTCTTCTATATAATTCATTCATCCGGGATTAAATTAATTAAAGACTCAACATCACACTCAATTGGATGACTATGTAAATCCATATTAAATACTTCGATTTATTCTTGTACAATTTTTACATTAGTAGTTTGTTTACTAACTATTTAATCTATAAGTTTTGTATATTATTCTTCTCTATGAATTTCATTTATATGAGATAATGGTGGTCTATATAAACACGAATTAGATGATTAAGTCTCCCCTATAAAGTTATTTAAATCCATTTCTTCATTGGAAAATTTAATCTCAATATATTTTCTATAAATTTTTTCTTCATATTTCAAATCTAGTCTATAACAAGGATTATGTCAAAATAAACCATAAGTATAATAACAATGTCCAAAAATTGGGAATGCGTATGTGATATAGCTAGATCTGACCACCACCAGCTTTTTGTGGGGATATTTCCACTGGGATTATCAATTGATACGAACCTTCTATCATTCTAGGGAAATATCTAATTTTGATGAAAAAATTGTATATATAAAAGAGTGTGAAGTTCCAGAAAAAAATATATCATTAGATAAAATTTATACAATTATTGATGTACCATAGAATACTTTTTCATGAACTACCACATATTCCTTTATTATCGTATAATATTTCATGTTCTCTCACATCCTTTTCTATCGAAAAATCCATTTATGGAAAGGAAAATCATTTTCAGAGGGCCATATTTCTTTATAGTTGAATAATTAAACATTAGAAGATTCTATCATTCCCATTCAATCATGATATTGGTGGCATTTATCAATGAAGTTGAATAAAAATATGATTCCCTATAACTATGTTCCATAGTGTTGCAATCCACATTTTCTACATGTTTGAAATTTCTCCCATACCTTCTTCCCTTTTTCCATGTTTCCTTTTAGAGAGTGTTCATCTACCCTTTTCTTACCTTTCATTATTTTTTTGTCATAATAATTTTGGTATTCAGTCTCCATCTAGATAACACTTGATATTATATCGTTGAATGATTAGAAGCATGGGTATATTGGTTCCCTTTGAATTATTGTATTTATCCAATCAATGAAATTCATGATCTTAATTTTTGGGTTACGTATATATTCATTAGCTTGCCTTGATAACCTTGTAAAATTGGATCAAATCTAGAATCCATTCCCTCCACCTTATTCCATGTATACAAGAATATTCCCTCCATATCCATTAATTTATCATGAAGATTTTTTTCAATAAATTTTCATTAATATCCATCCATTCCATGGTAATTATTTCCTCCCCAACCTAAGTGTTTCAAACCAATAAACACTATTTATCTACATCCACTAAGAGACAATAAACCACCACAACAACCTTCTCCCTTTCATTAAATCCCAAAGATTGAAATGTCTTCTATATGGAAGTTTATATAGATTATATATAAATGGATTTATAGATATTTTAAATTATGAAGTTTGATGATTCATGAAAAAGTTTACATTATTAGGACACTATGTGGATTCATAAGATGACCCATTTGAGCCATGTTATTGGTCATTACATAATTCAGCTTCCCCAGAATAGTTATAATTTTTTATCTCTATTTTTAACTCGCGATCTAACTTCATTATCTTGAACAACATGTCAATATATATATGGATTCCATGAGTTGATACAGTTTAATTTCCTTCCACTTAGTTCCATTTTTAAATAATTTCATATACTATATTATATTAAAATATTATAAATCATAATTTATAATTTTATTATAAGTGAAATTGTTAACATTAATTGAAAATTTCTTTGTAAAAAATCTCAAAATCTTAAGGTTGGTTAATTTTGAAATATTCTCAAATACCAAAATAGGGTTACATTCACTAATCTATATTTCGATAAATTGTATTCCCATGTCTTATAATAAACATTATTTGATAAAATATTTAAATAACATCACCCTAGAAGCCTAAGTTCTGTGATTAATCCATTATATTGGTATAAGATTCATGTGGTCACATCCCAAAGGATATAATAGTTTAGTGGTGTTTGAAAACATAATACATAATTGAATCTCACATTACATTTGAAAACATAAAATACAACCTAGAATTAATTTTTATTTCACAATTATTACATTTATAATACATATTCATATCAATTATTTTACACCTCCATACATCATGGGGAATGAAAATATATGAAATGGGTGATCTCAGATTCTATATAATGGTACGAATACATCAAAATATATCAGAAAGTAGATAAACATAGAAAAATATGGATGAAAAAAATAATAAAATATTACATATAAATAATACCATAAGTGAGGGGAAAATATACATGGATAAAATAAAACCTTAATAATCACATTTCTAATAATAACTACATTCCTAATTATTGAATTAATATTTTCATAAATCATAATTTTTCTGTGAAGGCCTTGCGTTATGTGAACATACATAAACCATTAAGTCTAACTCCAAATAAAAAAACTAGTATATATCATTAGACCTACCAATAAATTGATGGTATATATATGTATTTGTCCATCACATACTAAGTCCAGTGTATTTATAATATGAATGTGGTGATTCATAAAGAATGTAATTATTTCTATTGAATGATGGGAATATGAAATATTAATAATTTTCCCAATCAAAAAACATAATCTTAAACCACATATAGTAATATGATGAATTTTATTAAAATAGGACATCCTTATCAAAACACAATACTCACCAAATATTTTAATATAGATGAATAAAAATTAAAAACATCACTAGAAGATTTCTTGAGGAAGACATCCTTTTCGGAGTGAAATAAATATTCCCCAAATATTATGGTAAAACATTTCATTGAAAGTAAATTTTAAACCATAAAAGGAAGCGTGAAAATATTAAATTTTATGGATAGTATGATATTTTTTTCATTCCATATAAGTTAAAAGGAAGAATTCCCTTAACACTTATGTAAGAAACATAAAAAATTACAACATTCAAAAAGTGGTCAAAATATTCCATTTAAATAATCTTCAAAAATATAATAATTTTAAAAATGTTTTATTAATTAATAATTTAAAAATAATACAAATTTTCCAAAAAATATATTATGAAAATTTTTATTTTCCCGAAACCTAATCCAGACTGACTTGAAAAACAATTACCGTTTTCTTTAAAAAGTCTTGTTTTGATATAGTGAGTACTTAAACTGTGAATAATGATTAGAAAAGAAGAATTTATACAAATAAACAAAGGATAATAATATATATTGATTTTATGATATAAATATCTAATAATTCACACATACAATACTACAACATAAATAATCTCAAATAATGATGAGATTGTGAAATAAACCCTTATCACATGTTTGACTTCCCTAATATGATTCTGAAACCAATATATTCTATATATATAGAAATATTTATTATATATATATATATATAATTATATATGTTATATAACCATTACAATATATATAATACACCATATGAATTACTTATAATATTTTATCCCCCATTTATTAACAATGCTTCCTTAAAATCATGGTTCTGAGTAATAATTGCTTCATTTTCATGTATCTATAAGTTTTCCATTTTTGGGCACTGCACTTTGATAAATGTTAAATAATATCCAGAATTATATTTATTTTATAAATATCATATATATTTTTATATAATTATATAGTGTCATCTATGAAATATATATATATATATATTACACTATTTATGGAGATGATAGGTCGTACGTAATCATGAACCTTATTTTCAATTATTAATGGATGGAGGGAAATAAAGGTGAATAATAATTCAATATTATATAATAATTATTATATAATTTATAATATATATATTCATTAAACATATCCTTATTATAATACCACTAAAATAGAAATGAAAAACAAATCACATCACTTCATGGGGGTTGCAGTCCACATGTAGGCATGAGAAATGTTATTGTTCTCCAACGGATAGGGATGTTATAAGTTAGATGTGATATTAAATTTCAGGAAGTATAATTATATCATAATTATCATATATAAACTTTAAACCCATAATAATAACTATCCAATAAAAATTGTGGTAAAAAACTGAATGATGTTGTTATATGGGGACAATAAAATGTATGAATGAACGAGCGATAGTTTCACATACCATTTGATTGAAACTTTGGTGGATAATGGTGAATTCATATTTATAATAACATTTTGGTATATTTATAAAACATAACTATATATTTTATGACAAATACCATTTATTTAGAGGTGTTAAATTTATTTTTAAAGAGGAAGTGATCAATTAAGGTTATTAACTTCTATTTGAATGAAATCATTTAGATGTCCTCTAATGCTTCTTAGGATTGGAATTTTTTAAATAAAAACAAATATATAATTTATATAATGATGTAGATAATGTAATTTTTATGGTTATTGTTGATCTATTTTTCATAAGTTGTTTTATGGGGGAAAAAGTATGGGTTCCGTTTTATAAGGGAGGGAGAGGAAAAAATGGAATTTCATTAATGAATAAAATATAATATTGTCATTGTGAAGGTAAATTCTTCAAAATGTTCATTAATTTGAAGAAAAAGATTATATAGTTTTAATAAAATCATCCAAATAAAAATATTCTGGTTTTGGGACAACATTAAACCTTATCCTTCCAATTAATCTCTTTGTAAATTATTTTAGACCTTAATCGTGGTAACAACTATTTAAATTATAAATGATTAATAATGTTTACATAAATTTAAAAGTGACTAATAAATGTACCGTGGTTTATTTTTTGAACATATAAAATTTAAATTGTCAAAGATAAGATATATATGAATTTCATATCATTTAATATAACTTTTTTTATTATAAAATTTCAGTAATATCTATTTTTGAGTTATTCATTTAATTTGACTTTAAAGACACCATGAAAAAATTAAATTTGAATAAAACCATTATAAATTTCACTAATATGTTATATGTATCTAAACTATTTGTGCAAAACTATAAATAAATCACATAATTTTAGTATTAATATTTTTAAATACATTTATTTTATTTTATTTTATTTATTAACTTAATAAATTCGGTATTAAAATTGTGCATGCATTTATTATAATTATTAAATGGAAAAAAATTATACATAAATTTCCATTATTAATATAATTTCATTCTACACATAATTAACATTCATATTTCTTATCATATTTTTTTCTCTATTTGAACAGATAAGAGTTATTTAAAACAAATAGAGTGGCATTTGGTAACCTTCTTTACTTCAATTATTAAATAGGTAATTTTAACATAAACTTGTATCCTAATCAAATAAATTACTATTATAATGTGATATGTGTGGAATTAAATTCATCCAATATCAATTTATATAATAAATGTTAACCTTCTCACCTTGGTCTAACCTGGAATAAAAAGTTCTACTCTTTATTGTAGTGATTTTTTTCCACGGTTAATATTTATAAAGACTGAATGTAATAGTGGAATATTTAACAAATTTATCTTCATGATTTCAAATAGAAAATTTATTTTACCAAATCCAATACCTATTGGTTTTTTAAATTATATTTTAAATAAGTGCACAAATTTAGATGGAAACTATTTTAAAAAAATTAAATTTTTTCAAAATAAGACTGCAATTAATATTTTTCAATAAATATTAAAAGCATTAAATGAATAGTAAAAATTTGATTGAATATATAATATATATATTTTAAGAAATTACCATACATTATTTTTGTATATAGGAACACTATATTTAAAGCATAAAGTTATAATAAAAATATTAAGAAAAGATAGTGGGACTATCTATTCCTCAATGTGAATAGAAAGATTGAGATGTTTTCTCAACCAAGTTACTTATTTTTTTCATGTATTGGAACACAATTTTATTCTATAAAATATATTTTTTCCTTATTTTTTATTATAGTATGAAATATTTCACTGATTCCATTTCTTTAGGTCTGAGGATCCTGTTTTCATTATCCACCAATGAAAATTGATAAAAAATGTAATCTACAATACTTTTATATATTTTACATATGTTAAAAGTATTATAAAGAATTATTTGGAAGTTATTTTAATAATATTTTATCTCTCACACAAATATTATAAAAATCTTAGATAATATTTTATTTATAATATCTCATTAAATTAAAAAACTTATGTGAAGTTACTTCCTTCTCTTTTGAATAAACTCTCGCTTTTCTACATTAAATTTCCCTTCCTTTTCAAAATTGGATTCATAAATTACCGTTTATTTTTCAAGTATATTGGAAACCATTTTCTAATTCCAACATGACTACTTATTTGTTAAACTTTACATATTATCCCCTTTATGTTTCTCTTAGTATGGTTTTCCATTTTTCTTTTATATTCCTCTATTTTCACATATATTCATTGATTGTTTTCATGAGTCCATTTTATTTCTACTTCTTTAAAAAAAATATAAACTAATAATTTTAGGTGTTTCATTCTTCTTGTACTACCTGGGTCTATTAACCAAGCATGTATCGCTTGTTTTCATTGAAAACAAACTAGTAATATTATTTTCAACTTCATTTTATGGAATTTTATAAGGTCAATTCATCTCCTGTCTTTTCTTCGTTTATTTTTTTTTTTGAGGTATTCTTATTTACAAAATAATTTTATTTTATTACTATTAAAAAATAATAAACTTGTCATAATTTTGATCATATAGCTTTCAAAATTAATAGAATCATTCCATACAATCAAATCTATTCTTTATAAACATATTACCAATTTATTATAAATTCAACATTTTCATTCGAGGTTTTCTTATTAATTCGGAGCTATACCCCCCCCCCCCATTTTGGATTTCATGAAACTTTATAAATTGATACGTATTTTAAATCAACTAATTTTCCATTCAGAAACCTTTAAAAATACCCTAATTTGCATAAAAACCGAAGCTTTTTCCATTGAGTGCTATTCTATGGAATGGTTTCACTGGAACATTTATGCTTTGGGGCCTTCCTCAAAACTATTATGATTTTTCCTGGTAAATAACTCTTCTATATATTATTTTCTTCACCCTATTCATGTTGGATGAATTTTAATTATTTAGCGTCATCTATTTTTTTTATAATTTTTATATTATAAACATCACTGTCTACAGAAACATATGTAATGAATTTATTATATTTTAGATTGAAAGGTTCCATTAATATATATATATTGATGGGGAATTATTAATGAATGATCTTTATTTATTAGTGTTACCAGTTGTGTGTCTTTTATTCTAATAATATCCAATGTAACTAGAATAAATAGTCTATTTTTCCCGTATTTTTCCACCAAGGGATGATCTAATTTGGTTTAGTTATAGATACTTCAATGTGAAATATAATTTAAAGAACTTTATTTAGTTGGAATTATTTTCATCATAAATTGCAATACCTTGGTCTTATAACTATTTCCTAGAAATTTAAATTTTTACTACATTAACCATATACCATTCATATAATCTTTTATCATGCCCCTTCACCCTTTTCCCCTTGATTTATAATTATTAATTTAAATGATCAGAAAAATTAATGATAATTTTTTAGTTTGTGGATTACTTTTACACGTATCATTATTATGTCCATATTCTCATATGAAAGCCATTTCAATTATTCCTCATTCTATAAAAAGGATGAATTGTAAATCGATACATATTCTTCCTTGAATTTTACAAGATATATGAGAGTTTTAAATCAAGAGAATTTCTTTTCCAATGAATTTTTCATTTATTTATACTCATACATTATTTATATTTATTAATTAATGAGTCCCTTAACAAATCCTTGTATATATCTGAAAATTTTAATGGGTAATTCTTTCATTTAATGTTTGAAATAAAATTATAATTCTTCAACTATTTTTACATCCTTATCATATTCATATTCTTTACATCTTGATATTCCTTATTTAAAAGTGTCACTATCAACTCATTTAATATAAGAACTCTTATAACATTTACCATCTTCATGTATAAATTAAAAATTCATATTTATTGATATTTTAATAATTTCTTTTCCTCTCCTGTATTTATGTTTTATGATGTAATGAATCAAAAAACTGTAAATGAAAATACCTCTTTAAATTTGTATATAAATAATTAAAAATTTTAATTATTGAAGAAACATGCACTATGTTGGTTACTTTAAACAATTATAAGGTCTAATATTTCATATTTGAAAGGTCGTTAAATTTCATAACTATGTCTAATATATCTATTTTATAGTGATCGTATGATTAGTTATATATAGGGTTACTAAAAATCCATTCGACACAGGAAAATGATGTGATGGATTTGATTGGTAGGATTTTACCTTATGGAGTCCATTTATCAGACCTTCTGAGGGAGATATCTCATTCTCATCTTTATTTAGGAACATTAATTATATTATACTTTCTGTTTTTCAATTTTTCCTCTTGGTAAATGTTTTTAGACATAACTATTATAGTAATTATTATGTAAATGTTATGAAGCCCCAATTCAATCACATTTAACCCTTAAATCAATCAATATTTTATATCATTATGTTGTCAAATTTATCTTTGGATTTTCCATGCCAAACTTTTCCCTAGTGAATACCCATCCTCGTTTAAAATCAAGGGTATCCAAATAAATGTACCTATATATAATTAATTAGAGACATATATTTATTTAATGCATGCCTCGTAATCATATGATTAGATGTGATGAAATATATTCTTATGTTGTATGATCTATGTGGAACACTTAAGCATGTATATGTTATGAATGAGACTGCTGGTCTTGAAGTTATATATCCCTCCAAGGTATTGAGTAATGATTTTTTCTCATAGTAAATTTTTCATGGTATTAAAAAGTAAACCAAATCCCTAGTGGAATTTTATTATCATTCTATTTTCTTTCTTTAGTTATACTTAACTTATGTTTATTCAATTTTTATTTTGTTCCTAAATTCCCCTATTTCCAATATGTTTTGATTTTATACAATGATTTGATGTTCATATTAATAATTTTTACACATTTTATACATTTTTTGTATGAATATTGACTGAAATTTATTTAACTCATCATGTTATTCTATTAATATTCTTTTACATGGATTTGTATCTCACCCCTTACTTATTTACATAACCAAGTCATCTTATTTTGTTATTAAAAAGGAAGGGTGTTTTAAGATCATCATAATTTCATTTTAAATAATTATGTAATATCCTTGTTCATGTTATAATGTAATATACCTTATTTCTAAAATACACTTTCCCTATCGATCTTCAAGGGCATTATAATGTGTGTCGACGTGTAAAAAATCATAAAATAAGGTGTATTAAAATATTGTTTTTGTTGTTTATGTTAAAGGAATCCTAGTTTATTTTGGTGATAATTATAAGAAGAATAAGTATAGAGTTAGTGGATTTCTTAAAAATATGTCCTTGTTAGGAATGTACATGTGGATTTGGATCTGGTATAGTTTTCCTAGGTGTAATAACCCCTAAAAGTGGGAATTGAATTGGACTCAATCTTCACCTCTTTCATGAAAATAGGTCTTATTACACACATAGTTTGACAATCCTTGGGCTATTCATCAATAAATTCACAAGCTCACTATAAACTAGTTCTATTGGGGAAAATATTCATATAAGTAATTATATTATGAAAAATTTCATGGAAATCATATATTGAAATCAATAAAATCATAGGTTATAAAGTGTTTTTAAATTGTGAGTTATCTATTTGATATTTTGAGTTTCATATTTATGTGATTCATAGATTAAATATTGCTATACATAATTCAATATTAGATGAATTAAATTATTAGAACTCTAATCAAATATATAAATTATGTATTATCATATGTTTATGGAAAAAAATACAATATGGATATGGTTCTACACATTATTTCAAATCACGCAAGTTTGGTAAATGTATTCAAAAACTATATAAAAACATAGATGTATATCTATCAATAAAAATTTAACTTGGGAAAATTACTAAATCACAATTATATAAATCCTCCCTTTTCAAAATTTATGGGATGAATATCCCAAAAAAATTATTCTCCATTTATTAGGATTTGATGCTATTATAGGCAATTATTGGATTTTATTTTATATAATTAATTTAAATTTTTGAGAAAATTACATTAGTATTTTTATAGTAAATCTCCATTCAAATATATAAAAGTTAAAGTATGAGGATGAGTCTCATTTGGTATCACAATCTCTAGCATGGATATGGTTTCCTTTTAAGAAATCATATCTAGCTCGATTAATTGAGACTAAGGAAAATTCCGTCCTTATGACATGACCATTTTATGGGAATTCAATGATATTGTTTCCAAATAATTTCATGGTCTTTCTTATAGCTGAGATTTTAAGTTCTCAATCAAACATATACCTATATATTTTTCGATATCAAAGATTCCATGTATAATGGAAATTTTTGAACAGTATTTGTTTGAGTAAAAGACATGAAGAAATAAAAAAGTTTTTATATGACCTACTTCTTCACCAATTAGTGCTTTGGACTTCTTCCTCAAGAATAATGATTGTCCAATGTGTCTCTGGGTTGATTATTATGAACTCAAAAATATTACAATAAATAATAATTATCCTCTCCCTTTGAGTGACGATTTGTTAAATATTCTACATGGAACCTAGTACATCTATAAGATTGATAGTTGGTCATGATATTACCATGTAATTGTTGAGATGGGGGATATCCCCAAGACAACGTTTCATACATGGTATAAGAACATTGACATTATAATTATCTCATTTGGACTCACTAATAATTTAAAAATATTAAAATATATAATTAATATAGTCTTTGGGTATTTCCTAAAAACCATTTTTTTGTTTTAAATATTATATTCTTATCTAAACCAAATGTAATGTAGAGAATGTGGAGCATTTGTATGTTGTGTTGAAGACCTTTTGGAAATAAAATATGTAATAAAAGTAAATTAAATGCAATTTTTGGTTAGGTTAAGTAATATTCTTGGGGAATTTTATCACGATTAAAACGATATGTATAGATTCTTTTAAAACAGTGGCAATAGAAGGATTGTGGGGATGGTACTTTGTAATATAATTGAAGAGTTTCTATGGAATATATAGGTATTATCCTTGATTTATGAAAAAACCTCTCACAGTTTTCAATACCACTAGCTCTGAGAACATGGAAGGGGGTTATGTTTCTTAGGAATGATAAATGTCTAGAATTATTTAAATAGCTAAATTAGATATTAATAACTACAATTATTATAACATAACCCACTAGTTGGGAATGATTTGTGATCTGCAATGATGTTTACAAGAAGGATTGGGTTGTGCAATCATGCATGAAAATAAAATTGAAATCTATACTTCCCACTAATTAAAGATGCATGAGAACAAATTCCAAACACGTGATCTATAATTGGTTGTAGTTATCTTCACACTATGTATTGATAGATATTATATATATGTGGTGAAGTTTGATGTATATAATGTTTATAAAATCCTATAGTATTTATTCATAGAAACATATATCAATATGAAACAATGATGATAGTGAGATCTAATCAGAGATTATGAATTTTCAATCCACTATCATCGTAGGAAGGAAACCAAAGTAGAAAATACACTGATTATAAAGGATCATGTAACCCTCTCAATTATGTTAATTAAAAGGGATCCAGTATTCATGGAAATATAGATGATTGAAATAGGAATAATATATTGATAATTATCATACCTATATCAAATGAATCCTAAAAAATTCCTTCTAAATAATATCAAGGATTCAAAGAAGGATTATGTTTTAAAAAACTAAATGTAGATAATATTCTACTATTATACATTGTTAATGATGGAGTTTAAGGTTTCAGAACCAATATATATGCACTATAAAAACAATATATAAAGATGGACCTTCTAGATGATAGAAATAGATCATTATTCTATATTCATCCAGTAAGCACTATGATGTATATATATGATAATAAAAACATCCAGTGGGATAAAACTGATAGAGAATTACATAATTTGAATCATAAGGCTTTGTATACCATCCAATGGGGGATGGATTATATAAATATAATGCTATGATGCAACCATTTCTTATACCATTTTTAAAATGGGGGAAAATAACCTTGTATTTTCTCATAGGAATATTTCAAACCCATAATGGAAATAATAATATCTTGGTTGTATTATATTTCCCAAAAAATTCAACACATTTCATTACTATTAGGGAATTTTTTTAAATGGGACATCTATCAAAGATATACATAGAATAGGGGTAAGATTGTATGGACTTCCAATATATTTTGTAGTTGATCAATATTTGAGGTCTACAATAGTTATTTATAGAAGTCATCAAAAATAATTCGATATAATACAGAGCATTAGGTATAGTCATCACCCTCATATGGAAGTTCATTTAAATAGAACCATTCGAAAAATCAAGGATGAAAATAGAACTTTTTTAATAAATTTAAAATGATATTGGGTTCAAATCCTTCCCCTAGTGGAGTTATCTTGTAATAAAATTTTACATTCATGTATTCAAATGTTACCATAGAAGTATTTATATGTTATTATGTTTAAGAATAAAAAATAACTGGATGGTGTTGGATATTTAATTATGATAGGACCAGACCCAATCAAAGAGAAGAAAGATTTAGTTCAAACCATCTAGATTCTTATGAAATCCAAAAAAGAAAACAAAAAAACTATGCAAACACTCATTAATGATACCTAGAGTTTGAGGTCAATATTATAGTGTTCCATTATCTATCTTCAAGGATTAAAGTCATGAAATTTGTGAAGAATTGGAATCATGGACCAAGACACATCAACCCCTCCTTGTTATGTGATAACATCAGAGTAGAAGACTATCGACTAATAGTCGCACGTAACATATCTCTAATACATGATCTATAACATGGATCCCTCTTCAGGAAGTACATACCTGACCCTTGACATGTAATAAATCCAAATTTGGTACCATTATATATTTATCTTTTATTGAGTGGTAGGTGAAGAACTTAGATTATATTTCCATTGTTCTTCAAAACTAGAAAACTCAACTGGTCAAAATGTTCTAGTGGAGCAAAACGATTGAGTAAGTGACACGGGTTCTTGAAGAGGTTGTGAAATATAAAAACAATCCTTTATTTTAGTATATAATAGAAATTTTTTGATATAAATTTCTAGAAGTCGAATAATGTAATAACCTGAAAATTTACAAATGACTTTTTTTAAAAGGAATAAATTATGTATTATGAAATTAAATTATTGAAAACAGATACAAAAAATTGGTTCTTTGAAACTACTATAAGTAATATCATGTCATATTTAAAAGACAATTAAACATCAGGACCATTTATAATGTATATTTTAAACATTGATCAAGTGATTTCAATATATATAGTGTTGTGGTAAATACATTTGACACAGACAAGAGAAAAAATAACCTCGACTAGTAGGATCGTACCCTATGTGGCCCATTTATCAGATCTTTCATGAGAGATATCATTCTTAGGATTTTACCTTGACTAACACTAAGCCAATAATCAAAAAATAAATCAATAGTAAAACCATTTATGAGATATGTTCCAACTTGATGAGATTACGACCCAAACCTTGTTCATTAAACCACACCAATAAAATCTCATCCTCACAAAATGTACACATATATAATTCATTGTTGTAATAATGGGATCTGTATATATACCATAATAGTATTAATTTAGATGTTTTTATTTAAATTAAATAATTATTATATTTATTCATTTTTTATTACTTCTTAAATGATTAGATAATATGATTGAAAAAAATTAAGTTTTTATATGATAAAAAAATATTTGGGAAATATATGTTCTTAATAAAGACACCCCTTTTGATGAATTAAAGATTATTTGAAATAAATGTTGTTTAAAAATGTTATTAAATTCTATTTTTTAAATTATAATTTCACGAATTCAAATTTAATTTTAATAAGTGTCAAAAAAACAATTATTTCCAAATACTATTATTTCTCAATAAGTGGGGATTTTTGATTTATAGTAAAAATTCTAATATTTTTATAATTATTTTTATAATACAAATACTTTTATAAATCATCATGTCAAGATTATCTAATAATGAATTTTTTCTAATTATTTGAGATAGTAATTTTTTGTGTAAAAATTATGTAAGGAATAATTATATAATATGTATTATGATATTATAAAAATGAAAAGTCAATTTAAAAAATACAATAACGATTCCACAGGACCAAAATTATTTTTATCTTTAAAATAATTTTTTATACAATTTGAATAATTTTATAAACCTTTAATGAATCCTACAAAACCTATATTTTATTTTACAGTTTAAAAATTACTTCATTATATACATGTCTCACATATAATTCCCCAATTGTATTATTTTAAATATTTCATTTCAAATCCTTATAAAATATTTAAATATAATCCACCTTTTATAAACATGATAAAAAATCATGCGATGGTTTTTAATTGGTATTAATTTTAAATGTAGAGTAAAAAATCCGATGTTTAGAAATTAATGAAAAAATACCTTTTATTTTTCTATACAAACAAATCCAAAAACTAATTAATGTTCAAAAAATACCATGGGAGAAGGAATTTAATATTACTTTTCCTCTCTATATCCACCACATGGTTTCCCTAAAGTATTAAGAATCTTCTACCATGTTTTTATAAGCACCCACAAAGGGTACATGATCCTCTCGATATCCTCATTATTCAAAAACCATATTTATAAAATGTGTTTAGTTTTACAACTTTTAATGTTGGTAAATGTTTCAATATGTATATCTTATTATTCTTAAGATGTCTCATTTATGTGAGACCCGTTTAACTCTCCTTTTAACCATAAATTAATCTTTGTGTACCATTATTATGCTGTTGAAATTATCCTATGATTTTCTATGCCAAATATTTGTGTAGTGAATAATGATTATCATTTTCACTCAATGGTATTCACATAGATGTATATATACTACAATGATTGGGGACATAAATTTCTATAACAAGCACTCCTTAATATCGGTATTAAAATCAATGATTCATATACTTATTTTTTATGATGTACGTGGAACACTTATACATGTACATGTTATGAATGTGGTTGTCGGTCCCAAAATTATATATTCGTACAATTAATTTGGAAATTTTTATGTCTCATGGGATTTTATGTGTGGTATTAATGAGTGAACGTAATCTAGAATGGGACTCTGTCCAATATGTGATGTTGTCTTATAAGTTAGCATTTCCTTGTTCTTGTTTATTATTTTATGTTGTTTCCACATTCCCAATATGACTTCATGTTACCATCTAATGTCATGTTTCAATGATAATGTTTATAACACTAACATGTATTTTTTATCATTGATATACTTATTTACTATCATTTGTTTCTTTCAGCATGTTATTATAGGATTCTTTTTATTTAATACCATTTTTATCCCACCCCCTTCTTATGTATTTCCCTAGGTTATTCAATATAATTTTAAAAGAGAAATGGATTTTTAAGATCATGTTAATGAAGTTTTAAATACTTTTGATATATCTCTATTAATTTTATCATATTGTGTTAATAATTTACTATAGATTATAGACCCCATGATCCTCTTGGATATTATTATGTGTACCATCATGTAATAAATCATTAAATAAGGTTTAATAAAATATGGGTTTTCATATTTATAGTTTTGGGTGAATTTTTTTTGTTAAATTAAACATGTATAAAGACCAAGTCTTCTGATTTATTATCTTTTAAATTTACATCTAATATATATATAATATAGTTCTTATAAAAATAAAATGGGAAAATATATATTGAATAATATGAAAGATTGTATTATCATTAATACCAATTTTTGGTCTCATTTGATCATGCATGGACATTAAGAGGGTGTATATTAGTGGCTACCAAATTTTACCAATTTTAATTTTTTTAAATTATACCCTCATATACATCAACGTATATCCCAATAAAGAGATATGTATCTATTAATACAAACTCAAACATTACCTCATTATGAAATGTAGAAATAATAATGAATTGTGACATGAGTGTATTTTTCATGGTTTGTGAATGTCTACTCTTATTTGTTATTGAATTTTTATCATGTCATTAATTTTACTATCACTATAGTATGTATTCATTAGATGTGCTATCCATGTAGCCAAAAAAAATCCATTAATAATTCATCCACCTTCCCTAGGGGATATACCATTCTCGTCCCTAAAATATGAGTGGTATTTGTTATAATAGAACCTATATTAATTATAAGTTCCTCATAAAATTCTAAAGAAGACCTCTTTATTCTACTTCATATGTGACTACAACCAATTAATGGGATTTTTATCTTCCAATTTATCTTAATATTCCCAGATTAATAAAAATAACATTGAATTTTGGGAGGTTCTTTTGTATAATCTCATACTCACAATTTTTATTTATCATTGTGGTATTATTCTCAGTATAGGTATCAACACAAAGATCTTTAACCATAGTAATAAGGGAGATCCCTTTTAATATTTTAAATATTTTTTTCCTACTTCTTAGAATTATAATGCTTCATCAATTTCACCATAGTAAAAATGGAATTCTATTATTATTTTTATCCTCCTAAATAGTTATGTTTTAATTAAGTTACACAAGTGTCAAAATATCATTATATATTTATTAGCTCTCTGAATATACCACCTGAATGACAGGATCAAATCATACTAAATTGTTCTTCTTATATTTATATTTTGTATTCACTTCATCTTGTAAATGTTTTAATGATAATATTTCAAAATTTGAATCTCAATGAATCTCATTTTTTAATATCCAAAAAACATTCTTCAATAAGTCTCTATATTTCTAATCATCTAGGTATTAATTTTTATACTTTTTTATATGCCTGAAGTCTCATCATTTATACCACTTCTTTAAAAAAAATTAAACACCACAAAATCTACATTTATATGTTGTAATGATTCACCAAAATCCATAATTTACTTCTAAAATATGTGACCACACTGACATACCATACTAATATCAGTGGTGGTGTGAAACTTTTATTAGGAAACTATATGATTTTTAACATTACATACATTTAATGTTTTGATCTACCTTATCATAATCAAAATAATATGTGGTTTGAAACATATGGACTTAATGTATCTATCTTATAAAAAAAATCTTAAATCACAAACATCATCTAATATGAAACCTAATACATGCTATGTAAAGTGTACCATCATCATTTTTATGTCTCCAAATTATATTAAAACTCATTTTCCTTATTCAAAATATTATCTAATAATATCAACACAAATTAACATAAATTTTGCATATAGTAAATTTTTCGTTTCAATGAAATATTTAAATCATAGTGAGGGCCTTTGTTATCTTGCATAGAAATCAATTGATCATTTCAATGCACAAACTCAGCTTGTATAAAGGAATGACTTGAAAATAGTGTCATTATTCTCTTTCATAGTTTGATACTGATGATAAATGAAATGATAATGTTTGATTTAAAATATTTTGGTTCCATGATTAATGTAATGAAGAGTTTCATGAAATTGTTTTCATCCCACATCAAAACATATGTTGGGAGAGTCTATCGATCTATTTTCCATCACACTCCCAATCCCCACCATAAATCTATTAGTGACTAACATGCCTTATGGGTCATAGCACCACCCTATAAAATGATTCTCCCATGTTCTAACTCACACTATTTCTCAACTAAAGCCGGTTTTTTACCCCCACTAGGATTTTCTATCTAATTTTCCATGGATTCTCTGGAATATTTCTGACACTTAAGATTAGTTTATTTTCCTTATAATGTCCAGCATGGTTTCTTGGTCTACCCGGAGAACTATAGTTTTTTTGTTGGAAATATATTATATATTAATATCTAAAATTAATCAAATTTATGATAATAACTCATACACATCATGAAAATGATTCATATATAGTTGAATTCAATATCAATGAATCTTCCACAAAAATAATTTATCAAATATGAACTCATAAAAATGTAATATATGCTTTCAAATGATAGAAACTCAACATAAATACATTTCAATTAAATTGTATACTTATCATCCTTTCTCTTTTTCTTTTAAAAAATACCACTTTTTGAAAAATAAAACATGGACAAAGATCAAACGTTCTAGATACCTTACCATTATTTGAATGGAAATTTAATAATACAATGGATGCACTCCAACAAAAATACTAATAATTTCATTGCATTAATCATTCATTTAATCCTCAACACACATAGAATGGTAAATCTATAATCCTTCCCAATAATATTGACTATATCAACCAAAATTCATAAAATTTATTCATTTTAATATATTTATGAAATCCTTATTTTAAAGAATATTATCATTAATAAAAAAATATAATTTTTATATGGGATATTCATAGTATTATTTTATGCTTCTTATATAATAGTATTTTATATTATCTACCACATCTCAATTTGTGTTCATAATTCCGAATTATATCCATACCCTTTGGAATATAAGAACCTATATAATTTTCCCTATCAATGAATGTGAAAATTATATATTAAATTAGTATATATATTCATGAACATAACTATTTAAAAATAGCAGTCATACATTGGTAATTAATATAATAGGGATGAAAATGAAGTAATGTTTGGGTTATCAGCTCTCAGATTCTATTAATATTATGGATTGACAATAATCCCACATGAAAAAAAATGTTACCTCAAGAAGTTTTCAATATCTAATTTTTTTTTTTTACTAAATTTTATAATGTTTACCAAATTTTAATTCAATGCTTCTGTATATGAATTTACTTATATTAAGTTATCATGTTTTTAAAAATTTAGTTCAATTTTTCTGTGAGCTCATGTAAGAAATTGATATAATTGAAATCATTTTAATTTTTCCAAATATGCGTTGTTCTTTTAAAAAAAATTATCCCCAAATTTTTCTCTATCTCAAGATTATACTAAGGTATTAAATTAAGATCAAATGTTTTCCAAAATTTAGAAAAATAAAAAAAAAAGTGAAAAAAGAACATGAATATTTTTTCATCTATTGAGCATTCTTATCCCACATGTTTATTTCATTAAATGTATAGTGAAAATTTTAAACATTATATACTTTCAAAATATATTATAATATAGGATAAATTTAAACTATGTAAATGCAAGGGTTGACAAGGTGGGTTTATTTATCGAATGTGTGGAGGAGTTTAATCTCCCTCATTAGCTCATTTATATAGCTCTAATAGAATTCAATAACTCTATAATGATCTATAGTAAAGGGTTTAATTAATCTTCCTCATGTAATTGATAACATACCAAATGGTAGACCACTAATAATAATAAAAGGTATTCCCTTCTATAATGATGCTTAGATGTCAAAAATTTATGCCTAAACTTATAAAGAAAGATGTTGACATAAATTATAAATCCTCTTTTATATATACTTTTAAAATATTCATACTTCTATTATTTATAATTATATAACTCTCAATTGAATCCATTATAATTTATTTTCACTATTGTATCTACATCATTAATTGGTTTATTGACTTTTCAAAGTCCAAATTTATTATCATCATCACTCAGCATGTATTATGCTTTATTTCTATGGAGAGGTCAAAACTTTTCTTATAAAAGATAACCTATGGAATCATTACTATGAGTTTTTTATAATTACATTATAATCCCATATTTTTTTTAAAAACAATTATATAAAATAATTTCTATTTTTTATAGACTTATTTATTATTTTTTTAACTTCGTTGTTGGTTAACTTAGTAAGCCCATTGGTATGGGGATGGTAAAGTTTAGATATTCTTAGGTTTACACAATATATATTAATAATGGATTCTATGATTCGATTATTTAATTGTGTTCCTTTATCATTATATATTTTCCTTGTTATTTTAAATCTAAAATATGAAATTAGTTCTAAAAAAGCATAAACAATTGATGAACTATTAGTTTTGCTATTTTTTCCTTCCACCCATATAGAATCATAATCTATAAGAAGAAATATATAATAATAACTATAATATATTTGATAGGGTTTTATAAATTCAAAACCACATATATAAAATATTTTTAAAATAATTCATCTGTCATTGAAGAATTTCTTTTTTAGGTATTTTTTGTATTTGTAATTATAAAAATAATTTACTAAATTCATTGGAATCATTGAAGATATTTTTCTGGTATTATAAATTTTCTATAAATTTTCAATTAGTTTAATGTGATATAAAGTGACTTTTATATGCTAGTGTGTGGGAGAAGGTATTGTAAAAAAAGGTACTTAACTCTCTGGGTGTCACCTCCTTATGAACTAGTTATTTTAGTTTCTCCAAAGGTCTAGTTAAACCTATAAAGAAAAAAAATTCCACTATAATTATTTCATTTTTTTGTGAATTAAGGTGTTATGAAATATTATATTGTTTATTAAAATTTACCATATCACTTATCATTCAATCAAGAATAGTTTATCACTTGGAATGTTATCATTGATGGTTTCCTTTTCTAGAATTCCACCCACACTAGTGTGGGTTAGTATATTCATGGATATTTCAACATTGTTATTTGTTACTTCTCTGTATTTAATATCAGCATTGGACACTTAGAAAATTAATATACTTCCCAAAATCCATGTATTACCTTATTTTTACTTCAATAGATACATAATAGTTGTATTATTTGAGAAAATAGTAACCTTAGTTAAAATAATATATGATCAAAATTTTTTCTAAAGTATAAAAAAAAAGCAAAACTCCTCTTTAGTGGTGGAAATGTTTCATTAGGAAGAATTTAATATCCTTTAATAATTACATATATCATGTATTTTACCATAAAAACTATGAGTAATGTATTATCCTTTATCATAATTTAAATCATCACGTAAAAGTTTAAATGGGTGTTCTATGTTTGGTTGGTGTATAACATGTGGTGATGTAAAATTTATATTCATCACATTAATGGATTTTTTTATGAATATTAAAAAATAAAATAAATTATATTTTAATATAAATTATAAAGTAGTACAACTTATTACCAAAAATCCTTTACAAACCTCTTGTAATATCAACTATTAAATATGAATAATTTATCTAGTTGAACACAAGTATGATAAAGAAAAGTAGCGAGGATTTGAATCATTAATTCTTCATCCTTAACTTTATTTTTGGAATTAAGAAGTCCTGATACAATTCCCTTTTCAAGCATGGAATTTAATTTTTATAATTGGGGAAAGGGACATTTTCTAATCATGTTTTGATGATTTTATCCATGTTATATTATAAATGATCAATTAATTTATTAAAAATAAGGAAATTATCAGTAATCACTTAAATGGTATTTTTAACCAAATAAATAAAAACACTTAGAACACATTTTTAGAATGTAACAGCGTCATTACATAATATGAATGTAATTATTTTATAGGTAAATGTGTTATAACAGTAGGTGACAATAGTTTTCTTGTGGTTTTTAGGGGAAATGGTTACATGGAAATGGTTATCCTATGAAAGGTAAATACCCTATGATGGGGTCGAATTAGCATATCCTTATCATTTATAAATGAACCCTTACCAATGGTCTTATTCCGCTATTATTATGAATACTCCACTCCCATGTAATTGTTAATAAATTATAATGAAACTAGTTGTGGTACACTAGTAATTTAAACAGTTCACACGAACTCGGCTAATCTGAGGATCATGCAATGGGAATGTGTCCTATGCCTAAAACACTATGTCCACAGATTATTGGTAAAATTATGAGAAACCAAATAGAATAAATAGTTTTAAAACCAACATAAAAAATAATATTACTACTATCACACACTAAAATAGGTTATTGCTTTCATGAGGGCTATTTTCTTGATCCATATGAATAAAGACTGAGTTTATACTAGGGTAGTGTATCAATACTATTATACATTCATCCACTAATGAAATCCATAATCCTCCATTGATAATACCTCATGTATATCATTTTTAGTAATTTCTTAAATTTATAGAATTCATCTATTTCCTTTAACTATATTATCTCTCTTTATCCATCAATATATTTTATTAAGAGAAAGATATCTCTCATATCATTATAGTTCACCATGTGTCTCTATAGAGTGATTGTTAATCCATATTTTGTAACTGCGTTAAATTAATCAAAAAATGTTAGTCACATGTATTTTTTGTGTATATTTTTTGGATATTATATGAAATATTTTTGATACCATACATCGATACAATGTGTGATTTTGAGGGCTGATGATCCCATAATAAGTTTATGAAATATATTAAATATATTATAAATTACACGCATGCGGTTTTTTATAAAAAGGGAATTAACATCCAAATAGTTACCCAAATCCGAAACACAAGGGAATCCTTGAGTAATAACATAGGTTTCACCCTAGTAACTACATAACTTGTTTCCATGTTGGGTGTTTTGGAGAAAGATATCGTGGGTGTATAATTAAAAAAATAAGTTAATTAAATGATTTATTTTATTTTATTCGAAACAAAAACCAATACTGTCTACAAATATATTATTATATAATTTGTCTTAGGGTTGTATGATAAACCATGGAAACATAGATAACTGTTGGAGATTGTTCTTGGTTGACAATAACCGGTTAAATCAAGATCATGAATTGTTGCACTAAAAGAGTTCATGGATCTCATCAACGATCGTAATTCATAACCATTCTTTATCAAAAATAGATCCAAAATCCATGTATAATGTTCTTTGTGGTTTTCATTATATTTGTTTATCTTGGTTGAATGGGGATCAATTCCATGAAGATAATTGATTCTCACATTAGTGGTATATTTAATTGAGATGGAATAATTTTTTCATTATGTTGATTAACCTCTTGATCTATCTATTTTTTAAAAATTGATAAATGATGAATGAATAATGGTTGATTTTTTTTAATTAAAAATGATTGATTAACCCCCCCCCCCATTATTTTCACATCCATCATTCCATAATTACACAATCATAGACATGTCGAGTACACTGACACATACACAACCAGTTATACACAGTAAGGCCAATAGTGTATAAGCACATGAATATGACACATGAAGGGTGTTGCGTGGTATCTACAAACTATTTCCTATTTCAATATTATCTGTATGTTATTATTTACATGAAATATGAGTCATCACCACACTAGAAGATCTAGTTTGATTGATGATCATGATCTAGTCACATTACACATTGCATACACCCATATAAATATCTTGGATCTCTTCATCTCTTCCATTTAGACTATTTTTTGGTTGATTGGTTTCTCCCTTGGACCTTTACCTTGGTGGTATAGTGTGTCATTACATCCACATCTTATGATTATGATCCCTTTAATAGGATGAGTCTCATATAGAGTTTTGGGCGTCCCTATTTGAGACAAGATTGATATCCTCTTTCTTCAATATACAATAAATGGTCTATGTGGATTTGGAATGCCCTTCGTGAGAAGGGTGTTTATCCTCCATATAAGAGTCCATATTGGTATCACTCATAGGTTTCAATTTCATGTAATCAATTGTGTAGAAGGTTGATCTATATTTGGTTCATGGTGTCCCGTAGTGGTCCTAGGTGTGACCTCCTATCTGAGTGTTGGGGTTATCTTAACATGTGATCTTTTATGGGTGGGGCCCAATGATCATGACCTCTGGAATTACTATCTCTGGTGATTTCATGACTCATCGAGTTTATTTTCCAGGAATGAGAATTTCACTAAGCATCATCATTTGGCTGATAGATGGTTGTTATCTCTTGATGGTGTTGTGTCAATCTTTAGTATATTTGGGTGTTTTCTATTATGAATTACTCTCTGTATCAATGTTATGAGGTTAATATTCTTAATTATTTCTATTTATTGTTTTTAAAGTTTCATTATGCATATTTTTATACTCACCCACACATAGTCTCTTCATGTGTGTGTCATGTATTATGCAGATGATGGTCCATTTGATGGGTTACATGGAGGATATAGAAAAGGAGGATTATAAAGTGAGCTTCACAAACTAATGTGTTTTCCTAGACTTTTTATTTAATCACAGTACACACACATGGAGAAGTTTGGAATATCTCAATAATTTGTGTTGGGATTTCATTTTTCCTCTTATTGGTATTCAATAAATTAATTTCAACTATTTTGTGGAATTCAGAGATGATATCATTCATTGGATTTAGGTGTTTTACATTTTAATGTTTTACGGGGGGATGAGAGTTCTATTAGAGAACTAGCTGTAGAAATGCTTTGTGAGACCTAGTATTTACCTCTTGGGAGCCCCAATGTTGTTCACCCAGAAGAAGGATGGGATATTGATGTTATGTGTGGACTACAGGCTCATGAACCAGGTGATAATGAAGAAAAAGATTCCACTACTGAGGATCAATGACCTGTTCAATCAGTAGAGAGAGGCATGATGGTTCTTTAATATTGACTTCATATCACAATATCACCAGCTAGGAGTATAAAAAATTGATATAAATAATATGGAATTCAAATTTATCTATGGTTACTATGAGTACTTGGTGATTCCCTTAGTCCAAAATAATTCCCCAACAGCATCCAGGGGTCTCTTGAATTGTATCATTAAGATTATCTTATCATGGTTCATGGTGGTCTTCATCAATAATATCATTTCATACTCAGCAACTAAGGAGGTGGACATGAAAAATTTGAGGATGGCCTTGAAAAAACTCTTAGGAAACCATCATTATTGTAAGATCTCTATGTGTTATTTGATGATTCAATATTTTTACATTTTAGGAAATGGCATCTTAGAGGTATTAGAGGTAGTGGATGCATCGAAGGTTGAGGAAGCTCTTATTTGGTAGCCACCCAAGACTGTTAATTTGGTTTGGAGATTCCTTTGGTTGGTAGGCTACTATCATATGTTTTCACCTGATTTATCTAGTGTGGAACTACCATTAAAACCATTCACCATGAAGGGTATTCCATTATTGTGAATAGAATCATTCCATCGGTTCTTTCAGAAGTTATGGAAGAATATTGTGAGCATTTCCAAATTTAGGTTTTTTGGGGAGGGGGTCTAGTTAGTAGTGTTCTACGATGCATTGAGGATAAGTATTGGTTGTGTTTTAATGTAGATGTAGGTTGTTATTATTTATAGTTTACATCAGTTGAGACAATATTTCATGATCTATGTGACATATGATCATAAATTATTAGATGTAGTCTTCGCACTGAGGATGTGTGGACACTAATTGTTGTCTGAGAGGTTTATCATATACTATGACCACAAGAGTCACAATGTTATCATATCTTACAATAATCTTAAAATGAGTCATTATTAATGGATTTATTTCCTCTGGGATTGTGGATTCTATCAGGTTTATACCATAGGAAAGGGGAACAAAGTTGAATTTTCTCTCTACATTAGATCTTGTTCATAGTTTTTGGTTAAGGAATCAAAGAAGTTATCTTTAATATAGTTATCCTTAGTAAACAAGTATGGTTCTATATATCTTCATTATATAGTTTTAACCCAAATTATTTTATAGAAATTTAGGTATGCTCTGCATTGAGATACTGACTATGAGACCTACTTACTTAGTTATCCATTGAAAATGATCATGTTGGATATTATGAATGTGGGGAGAACAATATCCTTTTAAGATAAAGAATGATGGTACCTTTTATATTAGATAATAGGTGATCTATTAGTTTTATACATCACCTTTGGAGGTATATCCATGTGTGATGAAGATGTATTAGGATATATGACATCAGTTTTCATGGTCAAGCAAGAGTATTTGTGTTGCAGGTATTTTCCCTTGATGCCTCACATGTCTGAAAGTGAATTATGAGAACCAATTTCTAGTGGGTTTATCCCAAACCCTTGAGTTATGAGAGTGAAAATGTGATAAGATACCCATGAAAATGATGATGGGGTTACCAGGTACAACTAGAGAACATAATTCCATCTGGTTGATCACAGATAGACAAGCCATGTCAGCCCACATCCTAGCAATTTGAAAGCGGAATTCAGTAGAGAGCTTGAGACATCTCTACATGGAGGAGATAGTCCAACCCTGTTGATTTCAATTGATGATCAATTTATAGATTTATTCTCACTTCACATCATGATTAGAAATAGTATTTTAGTTGAAATTTTGGTCTTAGTTGCAATTGAGCATATAGTTTCTCCCTCAGACTAACGGCTAGACTTAACCGACCATTAATTTATTAGGGGACATGTTAAGGGGTGGATTGTAAAATTTTGTTCATATTATCAAGGATCACCTACCATTAGTGGAATTTTTATACAACAAAAATATACATTCAACCCTTTATATGGTTCTATTAAAGGCCTTGTTTGGGATACCTTCCAGGCCACAACTTTGTTTTATGGATCCCAGCAAGTCGGCACTCATGGTCCCATATTTTGTAAAAGCTGCCAAAGAGAATGTATAGATCTTCTATCAGTGGATAAGGGCTACATAGATCCCTGATAAGTATTATGTGGACTAACAAGGGATACCTCTTTAGTGTGAGGAGGCTTACAACATTTTCTTGAGGGTCTGACCATGATGTGTATTGCAGTGTTTTTTGAGGCAGAAATAATTATCAAAGACTCAATGGTGCTTTCAAGATGAAATGTAGATTTTGTGAGGCATCATACAGATTAGATCTACTAACATAGTTGGATTTAGTTTATAACAACATCTATATATCACATATGAGGAGGTACGTGCATGACCGTTTCATGTTATAGACTGGGGTGAGATGGACATCAAGAATGGAGCTACCATTAATAAGTACCTAGTGGAGTTTGAGGATCTATATGATAGGATATTTCATGGGATATTTATTTCCCTGGTGTGTGTCCATTGGAAGCATGAGAATCTCTAGGAGATTACCATAGAGTAGGATAGTAATATGTTATCCCAAAACCCCCATCATTTTGAGAATGATATACTGTTTTCCAGATGAAAGGATGTAATTTGGAGAGAATGTTATGGCTTAGAATTGTAAGGATTTACTCTTAGATATGATATGAATATTTTCAAGACTAGGTGTTAATACAATGTTTGATTCTAAGGAATAATGTTCCCTGAAAAAATGTTTGAATAATATTAAATACATTAAAAATCACACAAATATATTTCTCCTAAAACGAAAAATAACTTATTAATGGTGCATTGAATATGAACTATGGTAGCAACACTGGGCTCATAATTCTTTTTTAATACCAGAAAAAATACCATTTTTTAGTGTGGGGTGTTTGTGAAATAGTTATTAAGTGTTTGGAATAAATAAAATAACTAAAATAAACTATTTAATTTCTTGTATTTTACAGATAGACTGATATTATCTATAAATTCATGGTCATATATTTCTTCATAAGGATGACTTCTAATCCTTTGAACCCTAGATATTCATTATATAGTATTCCAGGAAGAATAAGACATATTAGATCAAGATTATGGTTCATTATACTAATAGAGTTTTTAGATATCATCAATGAAGGAAACATACAATCACTCAAATTAAAAAATTATGAAAACTTCATGTAGGATATTTCTTTGGGATTTCCATTCCTTTCTTTCATCTCATTCAAACATTAATCAATTCAATGATAATAATTTATTATAACAACAATGATATATTTAATTGAGATGGGTTGATTTGTTTTTTGTGTTGATTGTCCTCTTTTTATATCTATTTATATGATAATGGATTAAGGATGAGTAAAAAAGGTTGATGTTAATTCCTTAAATATTATGAATTATGGATTTCTCTACTTTTTCATCGCATGTTCATTAACTGTGATTTATTTAGACATTTTTTTAATGAATACATAGTATTTGATCATTATGAAACTTTTCTTCCACAATAAAGATCGATACATAGTTTTGGTTCGTGATCAAGTGTGTGATCGATATGAAATGATTAAGAAATATGATCAGAAATGGATAAGAATGGTTTTTTAGTACCTTATGATAAGGGTTTTAATAGTGTGTCTAAAGAGGGTTTGAGTTGGCATTTCCCTAGTGGATTCAATGTTAGGATATATTATCTCAAAAAATTTGAGTCTTGGATAACTGAATTTATTCATGTTATAGTGAGGATGATGCATATCATGATGTATTGAACATTACAAAGGATAAAATACATGATCAATAAAAACCTAGGGTACACGACATTTAATCCGTCATTAAACGTCTCGTGGGACCCCTAGTGTTGTACTAATTTTTCCATGGTGAATTAAATATCACATGTTGTGTGACCCTTCCCTAGATTCTTTATATATACCTCAAAGGGTATATGGAGAGGACTATAGTTAAATGATCTCTGATATACCATGTACTCCGACAAAGAAATGTCTAGGTGTACATAGAAGAACCAGTGGTACATGGGTATATTTAAGAACACCAAAAGGGGTTTGAGATATCTCCACATTACTTTTACTCTAACTACAAACTTTTTATATAGATATTTACAATCTATGTGAGGTAGAAACACATTAGCATATCCATGTTGAGTGGTGCATAACATGTAATTACTTAAACATTGTATACTCCATTAGATATACCATGGATATCTTTGTCCCTATAGAATAGACTAGTTTTAGTTTATTGGTTTCCCCCATAGTCCTTTCCTCAGGGGTATAGTGCAGTATTATATCCACATCATAGGTTTTTGATACCCTATAGAGAAAGAGTCTCAGATACAGTTTTTGGTTTCCATTTGTGAGACTAATGTGTGATACTATATCTACTTTAAACCATAGATTAGTTGTTGTTATTATTATTAAATCATTAAGAAGAAGATTTATCATCCTTCAAGTAGATTTTATTGGTAGGTTTAACATTTAATGTTGAAATATGATCCCCTACATAGAAAGTTGATCCTTATTTGTTTATGGTGTTCTCCATTAGTCCTTGGTATGACCCCTTACCAAATTATGAGAGTCCTCTTAAACATCAATTTTTTTGTGGGTACCAATAATCATAACAATATGGACGAGTGTCTCTAGTGATATCATGTATCATGTAGTATATTCTCCCAGAACAATCATTTCATCAAGAAGAACCATGTGGCTTGTTGTTTGTTGTGAACGGCTAATGGTGTGGTGTCCTCACTTACTGTAATTGGGTGTTTTATATTATGTATTGATTAATCTATAATTTATATTATCATTATATTCATTATATTTTTTAGTGTTTTTTGGGGTGTCTAAATAAGAATTTTTATACTCACCGATGCATTGGCTCTCCCCGTATGTTTCTTCTCTTATGTAGATGATAACTGATTTTATGATTTCTTTGTATGATAAGGTGAAGGTTGAGAAAATATTGATCATGTTATACATATATATTTTTTAGAGTTTTCTTTTGATTATACTCCTCACCCATGGTTTAGGTTGTACACTCTCTAAATGTTTCAGTTAGGCTTTTATTTGGACCATTTTTCACTTTTAGTACTTTATTGTCATTCACTATTGTGAGAATTATAGATTAAATCATGCATTGGTATCATTTTTATTTCATTTTAGAAAAATGTGGGATTGGATATGTGTTCTTGTATATAATTACATTTGGATAATGCAGCTAATTTTTTGCATATACCTGCTCAGTTTTGGTTGACATACCCAATCCTATTTAAGGTGGGATTAGGGAATTCATGTATCCCACCCAAGTGGGGAGGGTTGTGAAAGAAAATCCTCTTAAAAACAAATTAATGATCCCCCATTAAATTTAATATAGTTACCCTAGAAATATTTAAAATATAAATCTATAGGTATACAAACTAAACACAATCATGAATTGAGTATGGTATCCATGGAAAAAATTTCGGATCCACTTGAAATCTTAAACATGAAATCGATTATTTCCATGACTCATTACACATAAATAGAATGTGTAATATATATATATTTAGAATTTTGGAACATATATATGGATGAAATTATATGATTATAAATAATGGATTCATCATCCCACATTTCATGATTCAATTTACACCACCATGATGTAGACAACTCCAAAAATGTAATTCTATAAACATATACCTCAAACACTACATGGTGAATTCAAACACCACATGGGATGATAAATGCTTCTCCTTTAATTGGATATGTATGTATTCTGATTTATTCACCTCTCGTCCAATAAGGTAATTTTACATTTTCAAATATTTTTCAATGTTTTTATAAATAAATTCATTCATGAAAAAATGAAGGATTTCAGGTTGTGACCACTAAACAAGCTTGAATCCTAAAAATCATATTCACTTATCATAATTTGAATATACCCCCATAAATCCATCTTCCCTAACATGATCCCCATCCTTAGATAGTTCAATGTGCCAATTTGTTTCCAAATACCCCAACCAATATTCTCCCATATAAAAAGTGTAAAATTTTAATCGTAACTCTATATAATAATGTGTAATATACTAAAAAATTGTAAATAATTGGGGTAACTCTTACCTATAGTAGTTTTAAATAACCAAAAATTTAATGTTACCAAGAATACCATGGAATAAATTATGTTTTAAAGACCCATTCCCTGGTATCCTAGAGTAGGAGATTAATTTATAAAATTGTTACAAAATAAAAATAATCGCATCCCAAATTACCAAATAGTTTGATCTTTCTTGGTAAACTAGATACATAAATGAATCTCAAATTAAATTTAAAATTTTATAATTCATTATAGTAATTTATTTCTGCTCAATTTTATTACTTTTAGAACTTCAATACATATTAATAATAATTAATATCATAGTATGTTGGGAAAGGAAAAACTATGAAAGGGGTGTACTCTGATTCATAGTAATGGTATGCATTAAAAGTAATATTATACGGTTTAAATATTATTTAATGAATAAATTTTCATAAAATAATGCTATATAAATAATAACATTCGCTCAAAATATATTCATGTATTTCATAACTATTAAAATAATAACTTGTAAATAATTAATTATTTTCATAACTATAGAATTCATAATGTTTGACAAATAAAACATACTTACAACACCTCATTCCAATATATAATATAAAAATAGAAAAGGCAACATCCAAATACAAAATCCCGATTATCATAAAAAACATACGTATGCAATGAGTGGATATGTTATTATATGAACTACGCGTCTCTAAAAAATACAAATTCATTCCTCATTTTAATAAGAAACATAACATTATCAACATATCATAAAATCGATAACTCTCTGTATTGGATATATTAGAATATAGATTAATTGTACTACCCCCATTCAAACACATCATAAAATTTATAAATAAATGTAATGGATGGTATCCTTTGTGTATATCATCATTATAAGATTCATCAAAGTATATTTTCATAGATGAAAATAAATTTAAATTTTCAGAAGAAATTTTATGGAGGAAAATACCCTATTCAATTTGATATCACTTATTTAATTCTATAATATTTTTAAAATATTAAGGAAAACAATTTTTCTCAAAGTAATATTGTAAATTTTTACTGTATTATTCAATTTAATGAGTTATTATAGTGGAAAATTGTTAACATAATGTATAAAATAAAAAAACATTTCCTTCGCACTTCTGAAAAAATGTCTAAAAATATTTCCTTTGAAAAATGGAAAAAAAAATTTATTTTAAGGCATTTTATAAAAAGAAAACTATAAGCCCCCAGCCTTAAACCTTACTTAATCTTGAGTTATTACAAGATTACACATTGAGTATCTTTTCAGGTTTACAGTTTTACAAAATTAGATCATAAAACATGCATTACATTCAACATTTAAACAAAGTGGTTACATAAAAGATAGTATTCATTTTTCCCATCAACAGAAACATATTGAAAATAAAACATGGATTCTTTCTTGACACTTCCTTGACATTATCATCACATCATGTACCTTTCCCTTGACCTCTGAAAAACATTTCGAAAACATGGGATGAGCATAAAAAAGCTCAGTTAGTGATATAAAAATATTGTAAGGAAACACGAGTTCATATATACATAAGAATGAAATCCTAATTTACCCATAAAACATAAGCACTCTAACATACCTCATAAAATCATGAATAAATCATAGAAATCATAATACATAAAGGTAAAATGAGGCATTCATAACATTCTTACGTAGAGAGTAACCCTCTTGGTTACGTTTGGAATACCCATCATAGTTTTTTCCCTAAATCTCTTCAAAGAAACCATAACGTTTAACTCCTTCATGTTACCCAATGAATTGAAAAGCTATATTTGTCTCACCTGCCCTTAGTTTATCACGGAACCACCCATCTTCATAATAATGCCCAAGAACCACAACATAATCGTATCACATAAAACATGCATAAAGGAAACATAACATTTCCACCTTTCAATCACAAGATATCAATACAACACATTGATATAAAAACATTATGATGAGAATTTTCAATACCAAAATAAAAGAAAATTAAAACATGGTATTTATTTTTCTTTTAAAAAAAGGTATGGCTAGTAGAGGAAGCCGAAACTCAAATAATGGTCACTACGGAGGAGAAGTCGTTGTCACCGCATATGTATGACAACAACATTCCATTTTTTCATTTATTAAAATGCTTCATATAAAAATGATTCCTTTTGGATAAACGTAAAATTAAAAGGTTTTTATACACCATATAAAATAAGGTTGTGTATAAAACAAAATATGCCTCAATGAATGGAGATTGAGATGAAGTCCCTTACCTCAGGTCCGACTTGACTCGATCGTTCTTTAATCTCCTGAATAATAAACATGAGTTAATTTCTACTTTCTTAAGAACCATTTTAAAGTTCATTATTTCTTTTATATCACTTATTACCATGTCATGAACACTATGTTATTATTTAAGTTAATAACGGACGTTTTAACGATCATTGGTACTTGAGTAAAAAAATAAACTCTTTATAATTACAAGTTGTTCATGTGGTAAAATATCCATTATATACAGAATTGTATTCATGATGTAGATATCATATAAATCATATATATCCATTATATTCATGCATTTATAATATTATATAACATTTATAGGTAAGAAATTAAATGCACCGTTCATGGAGACGGTAAGTCGTACGTACGCATGAACGCTACATCCATTTCTATTTCATATTTAATAGAATTAAATATTAATGATACATAATAGTATTTTAATTCCTGTATGGTATCATATATAATATCATTTAATATATCCTTTATACGTACCACATATGGTATTAACGAATCAAATCACTTTGAGAGGGCGGTAGTCCGCACTTCCTAAAATAAAGATATCGTGTATACCCATAATGGAAGCCATAAAGATATGCCATAAATGAAATATAATGAAGCTTAAGGAAAAAAATAAACATATTATATATCATATATAAATATAGTGACATCTTAATGGCCACCTTTGAAGGTGTTTGAAGAATATTGAACAATCAACGTTTCGTGAGGCAGAAATTCTCCATCCACAGAAACAGTATGTTCTTTAACCATTAGATGTAGGTGTGTGTAATTGTAGCTCGAATCCTTCTTATAAAAACATCTTAGTATATGGAAGATACTATTTTGGTTAAAAAAGAAATGAATAAAAATATTTTAGGGGGTTGGAGAAGCAAAATAAAACATAAGAACACAAGAGAAGACACTACCTTTAAACTGGGTAACTCTTTTTGATTTGAGCTCAAACGCTTCCTTTGGAAGACTTCTGCCCAAAGTGAGGCTTATAAGAGTTAGAGAGGTATGTGTAGAGACAAAATGGTTAGGGTTTGTCCATGACAAAGTCTTTGGAAGTGTGGGTAAGGTGGTCGAGTTGGGGGCCTTTTATAAGAGGAGAGGAGGGGCACTCTTGGAAAGTTACAAAATGTTACTTTATTTTCAAATGGGTTTCAGATTTTTAAAGGTCTCACATTGATGTATTTCTAGGGTAAGGTGATAAGGGTTCAAAATATACTCATCCAATAGGTCTTTTACAGGTTTAGGTCTTAGGTTTTACATTATCGATTTATTTTATTTAAATCGCTAAATAATGAGGTAATCGCTGCATCATCATGATGTCATAAATAATTTAATTTATTTCATGTTTAAAAATTATGAAAAAAATAATTTGATGTAGGAAACTTTTTAACTTTCCAAAGATTATTTATAGTCAAAAATATCATCTATGTAGACAAAATTAAAAATGTTTTACTCAGGTGATACATTCTTTGTTATATTTACTTTCTTTAAAATTAAAAAGATAAAAAGTCACGTTCCCACAAATGTGATTCCATGGGGTCCCCAAGTTTGGCACAAGGAATCCCATGGTCGGCCATGAGACAACCATTAGCATTAGGACACATTTTGGTGTCATTGTTTATTATTATTATATTATTTTATTATCGTTAATTACCCGATTACTCATTAATAAAGATAATTAAAGATAATTACCGTCGTTACTATTCATAATGTCCAAAAACAAAAGAGTCTTAATTAAATAATTTGGACCTGATGATTCCAAATATGTAATCCATTTTACCAAATTCCAAACATAGAAATTGAAATAATTAATTTAAAAATAATTCTCGTTGTCAAAATAAATAGCGGGTTTTTTTGAAACAATATCTATGAAAAGTTTGGAACTTATTTATGCCCAATTGAAAAGTGAAATTAATCCCAATGACCCCCATTGGATTACATGGTAAAAATATATTCTAATTACACTTTAGGACCAATTAAAAAGATAATCTAACCATATAAGTAAATTAGCTGAAAAAGCAGTTTTGATGTAAAATGCAGTATTTTCATTATTCATACAAAAAATGAACATTGTCAGAGAAATACCATAAATTTATCCAAATTAAATTTAAAAGTACCAATCATAAAGAATAAGTTTATTTTGACAAATATATCTTATAAAATTGTCAAAAGTTTGATTTAAAAATGGGTTTCCATCAAAATTCAGTAAAACAATCTTTTAAAAATATTAGTGTATTTCATGCTTAAGATTGGATTTATTCTCATTTTAAGCCTATAAACCACTATCTAATTCATTAATAGAAATAGATAAAAATATATATTATTCATTACTTACTTGGGATTTTACATCCTTCCCCCCTTTAGAAAATTGTGTCCCCGCAATTTATTTACTTATCGAATAAGTGGGGGTATTTATCCCTCATTACATTTTCAGATTCCCAAGTTGCCTCTTTAACCATATGGTTTTTCCACAAAACCTTTACCTGGTGAATCAATTTATTCCAAAATACTTGCTCCCTAAGGTCAAGAATCTGGACCGGTTGTTCCTCATAAGATAGATTCTCTTCCAACTGAACTACCTCTAGACTCAAAACATGAGAAGGATCTCACATATACATTCTCAACATCGAAACATGAAAAACATTATGTACTTGAGATAAAATCAGAGGTAAAGCCACTCGGTAAGAAACTGATCCAACTCCCTCCAGAATTTCATCTGGTCCAATGAACCTTGGACTTAGCTTTCCTTTCTAACCAAAATCACATCACACTTTTCCATGGTGAGACTTTGAGAAAAACATGATCACCTACTTCAAAAGAGAGATCCTTCCTCCTATTGTCCGCATAACTCTTCTACCTGCTCTGAGCTTTTCTCATGTGTTTCTGTATCAACTGAACTTTTTCTGCCAACTCTTCTACCAATTCGGGTCCCATCGGCTTCCTTTCACCCACTTCATCCCAGAAAGCTGGAGTTCGACACCGCTTCCCATATAACGCCTCAAATGCTTCCATCTATATACTAGAATGAAAACTGATAATATATGAAAACTCAACCAAAGAAAGATGTTGGTCCCAACTTCCCTGATAATCCATCGAACAAGCACATAGCATATCTTACAAAGTCTGAATTTTTTGTTCTGACTGCCCATCTGATTGAGGATGAAAAGCTGTTCTAAAATTTAATTCAGTACCCAACAACTTCTGAAGGCCTTTCCAAAATATAGAAGTATACCTAGTATCATGATCAGATACAATGGATATGGGAACTCCATGTAACCTAACTATCTCTTTAAGATACAAACGGGAAAGTTGATGAAGGGAAAAAGTATCTCTTATAGAAAGGAAATTAGCAGATTTAGTCAAGCGATCAACAATATCCCAGATTGCATAATTACCTCGAGGTGTCTTCGGAAATCCCACAATGAAGTCCAAGGATATATTTTCCCATTTCCACTCTTGAACTGGTAAAGGCTGAAGCATCCCTTTCGGTAACTGCCGCTCTGCTTTTACCTGTTGACAAGTCAAACACTTCATAGTAAAATCTGAAATATGCCTTTTCATTCTGTCCCACCAGTAATACTCTCGAAGATCTCTATACATCTTAGTACTTACTGGATGAACTAAAAACGGAGAACTATGAGCTTCACATAACAACTCTCTCTTCAACTGTGAATCACAAGGCACACACAATCTCTTCCCAAATCTCAAAACACAATCATTATCAATGTTGAATTCAAGCAACTTACCCTTCTGAACAAGCTCTACCTTTTTCTGTAACTCACTGTCTTGCTTCTATGCTTGCTTGATTCTGTTTGATAGAGAAGATTTCACTGATAACTGAAATAAAATAGAAGAAAATCCTGTACCAAAAACTTCTATGCCAATGTTCATCAAATCCTTAACCAAAGGATCATGTTCCAAACTCAACGTTGTTAATGAAGCATTACTTTTTCGACTCAAAGAATCAGCCACTTTATTTGATTTTCCCTGATGGTAAGGAATTTTACAATCATAATCCTTGATTAATTCTGGCCATCTCCTCTGTCTCATGTTCAATTCATTCTGAGTGAATATATAATTTAAACTTTTTTGATCGGTATATATTTCACACTTTACTCCATACAAATGATGCCTCTAAATTTTCAAAGCTAAAACAACTGCAGGTAATTCCAAATCATATGTATGGTAATTTACCACATGAGTTTTCAACTAACATGAAGAATAAGCAATTACCTGATCATTCTGCATTAGGACACAACCAAGTGCTTTCAATGAAGCATCATTGTAGATAACAAACTCACCATTTGGGAATTTAGTTCCAAAACTGGAGCATTCACCAATCTTCTTTTTAGTTCCTGAATACAATCATCACATTCTTTTGTGAAGATAAACTTAACACCCTTCCGAGTTAGCTTCGTCATTGGACTAGATGACCTTGAAAAATTTCTAACAAACCTTCGGTAATAGCCTGCCTAACCGAGAAAACTACGGATCTCGCTAACATTTGTGGATCTTGTCCATTCTTCAACAACCATTGTTTTTGCGGGATCAACAGTTATCCCATCTTTAAAAACAATGTGACCATGGAAAGAAATTTGTTGCAACAAAAAATCACACTTGCTAAATTTCCCCTACAATTTCTTTTCTTTTAAGGTTTGAAAAAATAACCCTTAAATGTCTTTCATGCTCCTCTTTACTTTTAGAAAACACCAAAATATCATCAATGAAAATCACCACAAACATATCCAAGAACTCATGGAATATTCTATTCTTTAAGTCCATGAATACAGCAGGTGAATTGGTTATCCCAAAAGGCATTACTACAAATTCATAATGGCCATATCTTGTACGAAATGCGGTCTTCGGAATATCTGCTTCCTTTACCTTCAACTGATGGTACCCTGATCTCAGGTCAATCTTTGAAAAACACTGAGCTCCCTGGAGCTGATCAAACAAATCATCGATATGAGGCAAAGGATATTTTTTCTTAACAGTGATGTTATTCAAGGCTCTATAATCAATTAGAAGTATCATAGAATGATCTTTCTATTTAACAAATAAAACAGGAGAACCCCATGGTGATGTGATAGGTCGAATAAAACCTTTCTCTAATAAATCTTGCAATTGCTCTTTCAACTCTATAAGTTCAATTTGATCCATTCGGTAAGGGGGTTTTGAAATTGGATTAGCATCAGGAACTAATTCAATAGTAAATTAAACTTCCCGGTCTGGTATTCTTCCAGGCAACTCATCAGGAAAAACATTAGGATACACATTTACCACTGGCACATCATTAATCTGAATAGTTCATTTATTTTCAATGATGTGTGCAAGGTAACATTCATTTCCATCTTTTACAAGTTTCTCACCCTCTTGATATGTTATCAATAGTAAGGGTTCATTCATGTACACAAACTGAAAGTCTTTCTGAAAAGAAACTTCCTTAGCTCTATAGTAAATCTTAGCATGGTAAATAGAGACCCAATCCATACCCAAGATAACATCAAACTATACTAGAGGTAAAACAATAAGGTTCGCAAGTAGGTTCTTTCCACGGTTAAGGATAGGAATATTTTTATAAATTCGTTTTGCCTCAACATTTACCCCAGGTGTTTTTACCACAAGTTTAGGAGTCATTTCTTGAGATGGTATTCCCATTTTACTAGAAATGTTTTCAGAGATGAAAGAATGTGTAGACCCCGAATCAAACAACACACTGGCATAATCTGAAAAAACAAACAATGTACCTGATACAACTCCATTTGATGGCCCGACATCTGCTGAAGTAGTCGCAAAGGATTTCACCACCCCTTTCTGCTTGTAGTCTAACTGCTTCCCATCACTCAAGCTCTTTGTTGGACACTTGTTTGCATAGTTACCCATCTCATTGCACTTAAAACATTTTACTAACTGTAAATCAAATTTGGCCTAACCATCAATCTGATATTTTTCAGTGAAATCACGAGCCTTATGTCCCATCTTACCACATAGGTAGCACTTTCCAGAATTCAAAAAACATTCCCCATCATGCCTTTTACCATATTTATCACAAACTGGAAAAATAGTTTTCTTACCGTCAGACCTTGTTGAAGAATTCATTCCTTTCTCCTGCCACCTCGGTCTCTTCTTCTGCTGGTTTTTATATAACACTTGATCATCGGCAAACTTCATTTCCACCTTCTCAGCACATCAAACAAGCTTTTCATAACTTTTTAACTCACGAGAATCCAATGCCCTTCGATATTTTGGCATTAATTTTGAGTAAAAATGATTGATTTTACTATCAAGGTCTCGGAAAAAATTTGGAGCATACCTTTCCAATCGAGTGAACCTTTCTTCATAGGCAGCCACTGAGTCTTCCTCTTGCCTCAATTCCAGGAATTGTTTTTCCATCCTATGTCGAACACCCTTAGGAAAATACTTCTCAAGAAACATACATTTGAATTCATCCCAGTCGAGAGCATCAATATCATCAGCGTCCCTAATATTTTTAACCATCGACCACCACTGATATGCTTCACCCTCCAAACGGTAAATAGCAAGACTAACCGTTGGATTGTCTGAACACCACATGACATCAAAAATCTTCTCCAGTTCTTGAATCCACCCTTCATCTAGCATAGGATCAAAAGATCCTCTGAATGATGGGGGATGTTTCCTCATGAAATGTTCCACCACTGACATGTTCCTCTGCGGTTGATCTGGCTGATCTCGTGCATGGATACCGCCACCATTTATCGCTTGAGTAAACTGCTCCATTACTGTAACAAACTATTCAGTTCCAATTCTTACCATCTTAGGATACTGATTCGGAAGGTCATTTCTTTCTGTATTCCTTCCTAGCACTGCTTCCCTATTTCCTCTGTGGAAAAACATTCTGAATAAACATGTCTTAGATGAAGCAACATGGTAATCTCCAAATTCCATATCATTTCAATTTTACCATAAAAAATATTTTTGGATAATCATTTAATAGAATTATAACTCCTAAAGTTATCTAAACTGACCTCTGATACCAACTATAAGGCTCCATCCTTAAACCTTACTTAATCATGAGTTATTAAAAGATTACACATTGAGGATCTTTTCAGGTTTAGAGTTTTAGAGAATTAGATCATAAAACATGCATTGAATTACACATTTAAACAAAGTGGTTATATAAACGATAGTATTCATTTTTCCCATCAACGGAAACATATTTAAAATAAAACATGGATTCTTTATTGACACTTCCTTGAAATTATCATCACATCATGTAACATTCCCTTGACCTATGAAAAACATTTCAAAAACATGGGATGAGCATAAAAATCTCAGTAAGTGATATAAAACTATAGTAAGGAAACACGAGTTCATATATACATAAGAATGAAATCATACTTTACCCATAAAACATAAGCACTCTAACATACCTCATCAAATCATGAATAAATCATAGAAATCATAAGACATAAAGGTAACTTGAGGCATTCAAAACATTCTTATGTAGGGAGTAACCCTCTTGGTTACGTTTTGAATAACCATCACAGTATATTCCATAAATCTCTTCGGAGAAACCTTAACATTTAACTCCTTCGCATTACCCAATGCATTGGGTAGATATATCGGGCTCATCCACCCTTAGTTTATCACGGAACCACCCGTCTTCATAATAATGCCGAAGAACCACAACATAATCGTATCACATACAACATGCATAAAGGAAACATAACATTTCCACCTTTCAATCACATGATATCAATACAACACATTGATATAAAAACATTATAAAATCCATTTTCAATACCAAAATAAAATAAAAGTAAAACATGGTATTTATTTTTCTTTTAAAAAATGTATGGCTTGTAGAGGAAGCCGAAACTCAAATAATGGTCACGACGGTGGAGAAGTCGTTGTCGCCGCATACGTACGACAACAACATTCCCTTTTTTCATTTATTAAAATGCATCATATAAAAAAGATTCATTTTGGATAAACGTAAAAGTCAAAGGGGTTTATACACCGTACAAAATAAGGTTGTGTATAAAACAAAATATGCCTCAATGAATGGAGATTGAGACGAAGTCCCTTACCTCGAGTCCGACTTGACTCGATCGTTATTTAATCTCCTGAATAAACTTGAGTTAATTTATACTTGCTTAAGAACCTTTTTCAAGTTAATTATTCCTTTTATATCACTTATTACCATGTCATGAACACTATGTTATTATTTAAGTTAATAACAGTCGTTTTAAGGATCATTGGTACTTCAGTCAAAAATAAACTCTTTATAATTACAAGTTGTTCATGTGGTAAAATATACATTATATCCAGAATTTTATTCAGGATATAGATTTAATATATATCATATATATCTAGTATATTCATGCATTTATAATATTACATAACATTTAGAGGTAATAAATGAAATGCACTGTTCATGGAGACGGTAAGCCGTACGTACGCATGAACGCTACTTCCATTTCTATTTCATATTTAATGCAGTTAAAACATAATGATACATAATAGTATATTAATTCCAGTATGGTATCATATATAATATCATTAAATATATCCTTTATACGTACAACATATGGTATTATCGAATCAAATCACTTTGAGAGGGTGGTAGTCCGCACTTCCTAAAATAAAGATATCACGTATACCCATAATGGAAGCCATAATGTTATGGCATAAATGAAAAATAAATAAGCTTAAGGAAAACATAAACATTTTATATATCATATATAAATATAGTTACATCTTAATGGCCACCTTTGAAGGTGTTAGAAGAATATTGAACAATCATCGTTTTGTGAGGCAGAAATTCGCCATCCACGGAAACAGTATGTTCGTTAACCATTAGATGTAGATGTGTGTAAGTGTAGCTTGAATCCATATTATAAAAACATCCTAGTATATGGAAGATACTGGTGTTGTTAAAAAATAAATTAATAAAAATATTTTAGGGGGTTGGAGAAGAAAAATAAAACATAAGAACACAATAGAAGACACTACCTTTAAATCGGGTAACTCTTTTTTATTTGAGCTCAAAGGCTTCCTTGGGAAGACTTCTGCCAAAATTGAGGATTATAAGAGTTATAGAGGGATTTGGAGAGACAAAATGGGTAGGTTTTTGCCGAGCCAATGTCTTTGTAAGTGCGGGTAAGGTGGTAGAGGTGGGGGCCTTTTATAAGGGGATAGGAGGAGCACTCTTGGAAAGTTACAAAATGTTACTTTATTTTCAAATGGGTTTTGGATTTTCAAAGGTCCCACATTGATGTATTTTGAGGATAAGGTGATAAGGGTTCTAAATATACTCATCTAATAGGTCCTTGAAAAGTGTAGGTCTTAGGTTTTATATTATCTTTTTATTTTATTTACATCGTTAAATAATGAGGTAATCGATGCATCATCATGATGTCATAAATAATTTACTTTATTTAAAGTCTAAAAACTATGAAAAAAATACTATGATGTAGGAAATATTTTTACCTTTCCAATTAATATTTATAGTCCCAAATATCATCTATTTAGAGAAAATTAAAAATGTTTTACTCAAATGATACATTCTTTGTTATATTTACATTCTTTAAAAATAAAAAGATAAAAAGTCACTTTCCCACAAAAGTGATTCCATGGGGTCCCCAATAATGGGAAAAGGCATCCCATGGTCGGAAATGAGACAGCCATTAGTAGTAGAAAACATGTTGGTGTCATTTTTTATTATTATGATATTATTTTATTATCCTTAACTACCTGATTACTCATTAATCAAGATAATTAATGATAATTACCGTCGTTACTATTTAAAATGTCCAAAAACAAAAGAATCTTAATTACATAATTTGGACATTTTGATTCCAAATAATTAATCCATTTTACCAAATTCTAAACACAGAAATTTCAATAATTAATTTAAAAATAATTCCCGTTGTCAAAACAAATAGCGTGTTTTTTTAAACAATATCTATGAAAAGTTTGGCACTTGTTTATGCCCAATTCCAATGTGAAATTAATCCCAATGACCCCCATTGTATTAAATGGTAAAAATATATTATAATTACACATTAAGACCAATTAATAATATAATATAACCATATAATTAAATTAGGTGAAAAAGTAGTTTTGATGTAAAATGGAGTATTTTTTACTATTCATAAAAAAAATGAACATTGTCAGAAAAATTCCAAAAAAATTATCCTATGTAAATTTCAATGTCCCAATTATAAATAATAAGTTTATTTTGACAAATAGATCTTCTAAAATTGTCGAAAGTTTTATTTAAAAATGTTTTTCCATCAAAAGGCGGTAAAACAATCTTTTAAAAATATTAGTGTATTCCATTCTTAAGATTGGATTTATTCTCAATTTAAGCCTCTAAAACACTATCTAATTCATTAATATACAAAGATAAAAATATCTATTATTCAATACATAATTGGGATGTTATAGAAACCTTGGGTTATAATTTCTCATATAAAAAATTTTATAATTTTAAAAACATCCTTTTATACATTTTATTATTTTATGGGCATGAAATAAAAACATTCTCGATTTAATAGGGAAACAAATATGGATTTCCTCTAAAATATTATTTCTATATATTGAGTAATTAAAGGGAATAAAATATATGGATGATTTTAATCAATATAAAAAAAATATGAGGAGAACAGATATTAGGTTTAAAATACAAATTTCCAATATTTCCACTAATAGTGACTTAAGCATAAAAAATATCATATAATGATGTCATTGTGAAATACACCCTTAATGTAGGTCCAAATTCCATTATATCTGTTTTAATGTCATGTATAATAAATATATATTGTTTTTAAATATAAACTATAAATATTATCACATATATATATATATATATATAATAGCATAATGTAATTACATAAAAACATTTATCAACTGTTTATTAGAAATTATTATTTAAAATCATTGTTCAGGGTAATAACTACATCCTTTATTTATTTATTTTTTGGGTTTGTAGTTATGGACCTTGTACATTAATCATTATTCCATAATCTACATAATTTTAATCATTATATAAATGTATTATATATATATTATTTACATATTAATATTCATCCCAAAAATTCTGATATAGAAAAATAAAATTCAGCATTCGTGGAGATTGTAGGACATATAAACACATGAATGTTGATTTCATTTTTCGATGGATGTAAAAAAAAAGAAATATAAATTGTAATTCACCTATATAAACAACTATTATATCATATAAAATATATATATTCATTAATTATATCATATTTTCCATTAATTATAGTATAAAATGAAAAGAAAATCACATCGCTTTGTGGAGGTGGTAGTCCACACATATGCACGAGACACATTGTCATCTTCCTAAAGATTATAATATAAGAATATAGATGTGATATTATAATTTAAATATTATATTTATGTCCAAATTCTCATATATATATATATATTTTAACTCAATCATCATATCTAGTTGTGAGATTCAATTATCAAAAAATAATTACATCTGATTGGGATGTAATAGTCATCTATAAACACGATCGATGGTTTATTTTCCCATTTGATTTAGGAGAATATGGATCTAGGATAAAAAATTAACATAATTAAAATTAATTATATATAATTTTTTTATTTCATCATTTTTGAATAAAAGTTTACTGAGGATCAATAATGAATAAAATGAAAAAAAATCTTTAAGAACCATAAATCTTCTTCGAAAAACCTCTTTATATTTACACCAAAAGTATTTTTATTAGGATATTATAATAAAACAAAACTATCTTAAACATTTTGATGGATTTAAGTAAGGTATTTTGGATGTTAATTTTCAAACTGAAATTATTTTATAGTTTAAAAAAATAGAATAATATGCTTCTAATTATAATATTGTGGAGGGGAACTCTTGATGTTTTTTAATGTATTCATTTAATTAATATTGAATTTCATATTAAAATGGACATAAATTTTAATGATTCAAATATAAGGTGTTTTTGACTTGAAATAATCTCATAAAATAAATAATCAACATGTTTAGCTTAGGTTTTCACCCTGATAATTTCTTCTTTATCATGTCTAACACATTTTGACAATGACATCGATATTAAATATTTTTATCATCTTATGTAAATAAATCTACTATAAAAGGAAAAAATTCCCAATATTTTCCCATAGATGATATTATAAACAATATAATATTATCTTGGATGAATAAAATATTATATTAATTTTAAATCATTTAATATAACAATATTTATTATAAAACAACATTAATGAATATTTTCAATCTATAATATAATTTGAATTTTAAAACATCAATAAAAAGGTAAAATTGGAATATACACATTCTAAACATCACTAAAATATCATATTTTATAAATTATATTTGGAACCCAATAATATTCTCAAATTATATTAATTGTAATGTTTTTTATGTCATTTATTTTATTTTCCATTTATTTAAATAATTACTTCATCATCATTGCGTAAGTATTTAAGGTAATTATTTCAATAATAACAATTTTTATTCAATTTTAATTGTTGAAAAAAATTATTTAAAACTAAAATAAACATTTATTACTAAAAGTACCCTATTCATAACCCTAAGTCAAAAAAATATTGATAATAAATTAAATTAAATTATATTATCTGTCTTATTTTCACATAAAATATAAAAAACATCATAATCATGGTAAAATGGGAAAAAGTCCTATATTAAAAAATTTTATGATTATAGATGAAATAAAATCATCTAATAAAGTTTATTCTAGTATTAGGAGTTGTGTTTTTGCTTTGATCAAATTATTTATAACCATAATTAACTCATTTTTACCAATATCAGGATAACAAATATTTACTAAAATTTTTATTTTATGTGGAAAAAAATATGATTGATCTTATTATATATTTTTAATTATTTTATTTCAAAATTTAATCTATCTCAACTACTTCAATTAATATAATTTTATAAATTTATCTTAAAATTAAACCCAAATATATGATGAAAACAGTTTTCCAAAGAAACTATTTTATTATGTATAAAAACGTTTCTTTCAAAATTAAAAACATATTGTTTATAGTGTCATAATTTATAATATTAATAATATATTTGAAATAATTTTACATTTAAACCTATTTTAAACAAAATTTTATTTTTGAATTCCCTTAAATGAAAATAACTTTTTAATACAAATCAATGTATTCACTATTCAGGGAAAAAGTAACCTTTTCAGAAATATCTATGAAATAAATTCAAAAATAATTTTGAAATGTTTATTTAATATAATTATAATAATTTTATTAATTTTATTACATAAAAATTATAAAAATACCAATAATTAATTACAATTTTGACACTCAAAAAAGAAAAATTTTGGAAGCATAAACATAATTCAATAAAAAATGATTAAATATTTCCTAAACATTAATCAAAGCATTTTTATTGGAGTAGAAAAATTATTAAAATTTAATTATGTGGTTGATAATATTTATACAGCCCAATTTAATTGTTACATTTTATCATTCATGTTTAAATAGTAATATTTTAATTATATTTTGGTTCGTTATAACTCAATAGTCCATATACAGAATGTTATAGAAAAAATTAAATTTATTTGAAATGAAATTCACAATGATATTAAGGTGTATAATCTACCACCCTTAAATTGGATTTTCCACATTAAATTCTATATCATCGACCCACAATAGGGATATTTTTGATTCATCACATTCTTGGGTCCCATGCAGCTTCTTTGAATTTTTTATTCCTCTAATTAGCTTTAACAAGGTGGGTAGATTATTACATTTCACTTTATCAATAAAATTATAGATTTATAATAGTTTATCTTCATTATAAAGTTTATTATCTAATGTTATATGCAATGATTACATTACATGTGAAGGATTGATAACGTAAATTCATAACATAGATACATGGAACACATCATGAACTTCAGAGAGGACCAGTGGAAGTGACAAAAAATAAGTTACCATCCCTACTCGATCAAGAATATAAAAGCGGAAAATAAATCTAGGGATCATCGTTCAATTATTTTTGAATATCATAAATTTCATCCATGTATATATTCATAGAAAATCATTATCATGAATATGAAATTTCATACCAGACAACTAATTGTAAGAATAACTTTTATATTGACTCTGACTTTCATTGATGTCTTGTTGAAGGGTTATGACTTTCTCTGCCATTTCTTTTACTAGATAAAGTTGAAAAGTCATTAATTCTCCAACTTATTTCAATCATATTATAGTTCCACTATTCTTACCATTGAGGAATCTATAAGTATCCGTATGAATTCTTGATCAAAAGCTACTATTGTAAGAAGACTTGATTAAGGATGGTGTTAATCTCAAATACCATTTAATTATAGAATATATGACATCATAATATCATATAAGGTATGAAATATTTTCTCCAAATGAAATTATAAATATTTATAGCTATATTAAAACATTACTCTATATCAAGAGCCTGATGAAGACTTCCCCATAAGATTGAAGTAATCCTTTGGTCCCGATAAGATAAAACAGAATGTGGTACTCTATAAAACCTTACCACTCCCTTATTTTTTATTATATAAATTTGTAAACAAAGATATATTATTTCATTGAAATTAAGTATTCTAGATTTTTAAGGTTGTTAACTATAACCATGATAACAATATGGCCTTTAAATGTTTTGGGGAGTCCGATGAAAAATCACAAATGATGTTTTATCATTTTCTATTCTGGAATGGGATATGGTTATAAAATCCCCTAAATCATTTCCCAATATACTATATATATTTTTACATACCAAACACTAAAATACACACTCATCAATACATCACTTCACATTATCCTAAAAAAGACTCTTTCAAATCTCTAAACATCTTGTCACGTTACTGTTGAATAGATAATGATGAACAATGAGCCTTAATAAAATTATCCTTCATCAAATATCATATGGAAAAAACACATAAATGGTTCCCAAACCTTATCCAGTATAATTTTTAATATTCTTATACACTTCCACATATTCCTTCTACACCTCCTTATTCCTCACAATAATATATGGATGAACACTCATTTGAGCATGATAATATTTTCCCCTTACATAAATATTTTAATATCCCCTCTTTGAAAATAAATAAATATTTCTAATTTTCTAATTCTCGGAATACATAATCGAGCATGATCCTTTTAAATCAATGTATCTACCACATTCATCACTTTTCCATAGTGGTAATGTGCTATGAATTATTAATCATTAATTAGCACTAATCATATTCTCTATCACATATTCAACTCCTTTTTATTGAATATATATTTTAAAATTTTATGATCAGTATATATAAATATAACATATTAAAACATACTAATAATACCTCCACCACATTAATGAAAAAATACACACTGCTAACTCTAAATCATGGTTTGGGAAATTTCTCTAATGCACATTCAATTTTCATGAGTCATAACAAATCACCATTTCATTTTACGTGATAATACATCCCGATCCCTTATTCTATACACCAATTTATATTAAAAACCTTTCATCACTAAATATTAGTGAAATAAAAGGTCTTCTTACTAGTTTTCTCTGTATTACCTTAAAATTTTCCACCTCCTTTTGTCATCAGACTCATGATCTTCCTCTATATATCAACAAGTTATTATAAAGGAAAATATTTTTTCATGAAAATTTCTATAAAACCCATACATTCAATGATCACTATTCCCTCCACATCCTTAGTGTCTTCAAATAATGACTATAATTCATCTTCAGCCCCCTAGAGATGATAAAATATATGAGATCCTTCTCCCATTCATTATTCCCAAAGTAAGAAATATTTTTCATATGGAGCCTAACCATTGATCATCTACAAATAGATTTTTTCCCATTAAATTAAGGATTTTTATTTATTATTAATTTGTCTATCATTATTTCAACACATTATGGATCAACATGAATTTCTATACAGGCATGGTTACTGGTCATAACCTGAGTTAGCTTCCTAAATAGAGTTATTATTTTTTATCTTCAATGTTATCTATAACTCTAACATAATTACCATTCCTAGGATGGAAATATAATCATTGATTACATGAAATGATAATGTATTCATTCCATCTACTATGAACCATTTCTAAACCCTGGCCAGTACTAGATTAGATAATAATGTTATGAATCATAATGTATAATTTCAAAACTGATGAAATTCTTATCAATAATTGAATAATTTATGCATATATAATCTTTGTATCATAATCTTGACTTATCTGGGTGAGTTCTAAAATAAAAATAAAACCCCAAATCCATTATAATTGTTTTAAAAAAATTATCAATTAACATAATAATATCCATCAGTGGATTCATACCTTGTCTACTATGAGGAAACACACATTGGGCACCAAAATCTTTGTTTAGATGTACTCAAACAAACTCTTTTATGGGTTTTTACACTTAGATGCATCAATAAAAAACGATGTCCTCATGTAGTATCCAAAAAGTGATGTATTGTTAGGAGAAGCACAAAATTTGTACCTTTACAAAACTATAGGATGTTATCCAACACATAGACATATCCTTAAAATAAATCATTTTGTTATATTCCCTAATATATGGTGTTGTAAATCAAATTTCCAAGAATTATTATAAATATAATCCAATACCAAATTATATTTCCCAGACCCTAGTAGACCAGAGTAAGTGGTGAAATTATTATGTTTTCATGAGATACAAGTGATCACATTTCAAAAGACTGAATTTTTTTATTTTGGTAAAAATAGATACATACTTGAATCACATATTACATTTAAAACAGAAACAAAAAATTTTAATTTTCATTTATAATTATCTTATTAACTTTATCATATACTTTTATATCTATAATAAAAACCTTCGTCACATTCCAGGGAAAGTTAAAATGAGAAATAGATGAGAATGTTTCTCAGTAAGGGTATTTTTATAGGAGAAAATAATTATATATATTTAACATGGAAAGAAAAATGATGATCATATAATTATATATAAAAATTTACATGAGATATAAATTTATACATTGATATAAAAGAACAAAAATAATCATATTGAAATTAATATATTGTTTCATGTAGATGAAATTCGTAATTTTAGATATATAAAACATATAGTTAATGCCTCGTGTCCATATATCATAAATAAATGGGAAATTATTCTTCAAATTACACATTATAGTTTGTGTCATTAGACCTATAAATTAATCAATGGTCAATTTAAATTCATACCCAATTCATCACTAAATATCTATAATGAATTCATAATTTTCAAAAATAGCATTTCTTAATCAATATGCCTTAAAAATTGTCAATATTAGAAGAACTAGTTATAAAATATCATTACTTTCACAATTTATAATGATCAAAATATATAAATAAATATTATGGATTGTATCGTTAGATTATATAATCAGTATAATATTAAACAAAGGATTTTGACATGGAGTAAAATATAATAAAAATACCAATGGACATTTTCTTATAAAAAATAACCTTTTCACTTTTAAATTATTTATTTAAAGAATAAAATATTTCTGATATATTAAATAAAATATTTTATTTTAATGTAAATTTATAAATGTTTAATTTAATTTTCTAATTAATGAGTTATCAGGATGAGGGAAATTTTTTTCATGTCATATAATTTTAAAAAACAACCCATTTAAACATTTGTAAAAAGTTCAAAATATACATCATTTGGAAAATGATAATAAGATTAATTTTAAAACATTATAAAAAAACTAAAAGATAGATAAAAAATATTTAATAAATTATTGTAAAATGTTAAATGTATTCTTTAAAACATTTTATTTAAGGTGTGGAAATAGATGAAAAGAAATCCCGACTAAATGGAAAAAAGTATGTTTTCCATTAAAAAAATATTTCAGTATATTGAGTACATAATATAGAGTAAAATGATTTGAAAAAATTTATTTATAGAAATAAAAGTACTTGAATAATATATTACTATATATTTATTAATATATAATTTTTATATAATTCCCTTAATGGAGACATAAAATAATCAATCATGAATTGTGATGTGATTGTGAAATAAACACTTACCACGGGTCAGACTTCCTTCATATGTGTTAAAACCAATATATTAAATATCCATACATCTATATCGCATACCATATAATATTTATTTATAACATTTAATCACTCATTTATTAGTTATCCTTTATACAAATCACAGTTCTTGGTGATTACTACTTCTTTTTTCTTCCATGTGTTAGTTTGGTAGTTTTATCCCCTTTAATTTGATCATTGAGCCAAAAAACATAATGTTAAAATTATATAAATATAGTGTATATATATACTAATTAATTATATATATATACAAATATATATTATGATTCAACTGTAAAAGTTATAGATAGAATAATAAATTAAATTGTTCTAGGAGATGGTAAGTCTGGCATACGCAAGAACAGTGTTTCAATTATGCAATGGATAGAACAAAAGAATGTTAAATAGTAATTAACAATTAAATAATAGTTATTATATCATATTTTCCATTTTTATTAATTAAGTCTAGAATTATAACCATCCATAAAAAATAAAATGAAAAATGTATCATGTCACCTCATGGAGGTGGTAGTCCACATGTACGCACAAGTGATGTAATCAAATTCCAACGGATGTGAGGGTAGAAATTTTGATGTGATATTATAATTATAAATGTATTACTATATAATAAATATAAATCATATATATTAAATCCACCATTATATCCAACAATGAGAGGTAATTATGGAAAAATAATTATCAGTTTTCAATATTGTAGTCTTCCATACACAAGATAGTCTATTTTATTTCCCATTTCATGGAAAAGGATTTAGATATAGGTGGCTCCATCTAAATTATAAAATATTATTATAAAAAATATATTAGTTTAATTAATTCATCTTACGTGAATAAGGTCTGAATTATTTGTAAGAAAAATAAAATTAAAACACCTTGTTAATAATGATACCTCTTCTTCAGAAAACCTTTTTATGTTTTAACCAAAATAATTCCTAGGATGGTTTTATTACAAAACCAATTACTCTAAGATGTGGTAGAGATAATATTAATCTATTTGGGTAGTTATTTTCAAAACAAAAATTATTTTTTACTATGAATGAAAAGATAATAAGAGGTTCCATTTTATTAGGAAGTGTGGGGGTTATAACATCTTCATATTTTGGTAATATATTATTTCAAAATGAATTTAATATTTTAGATATATTGAATTACAGGATACACTAGGTTTATATTTTTTATATTCAAAACTGATTTTATTTATCTTGAAAGACTACACAATGTTACTCTTGTTTTATGCACACTACCATGTTTATTGTGCATTACATGTAACAACAGGTTCAAACAAGATGCGGCATACAATGAAAATATTATTATTTACTCTTATAGTTATCTCCTAACCTATTAAATAGTGCATATGTATTGGAATAAATAAAATATTTATGTATTTTATTTACATATGTATATTTAATTATTTATTTTGTAACCAATTAATTATAAATGAGAATAAAAACATTTCTTGTAGAGACCCGAAGCCTGACGTACATGGACATTACATTACATTTGCAGAATACATAATACATAACAAAAATAGACACACAAGAACCGTAATAGTTTAGTGCCTTTGGAAACTTGGAACATAATATTCTAATCTTGGTGAAAGATCCTCAACATCTCCCATAAAGATCTTCCCTTTTTTTTCTTACCTAAAACTATTCCTTATATCCTGGGGAAATGAAAACATCAAAAGGGTGATCTCACATGCTCAGTAAGGGAAAAAATAGTGAACATAAAACAATCCATAAACATTTGAAAGAAAAAACTTGAACATGAAATTTAAACATCAAAATCTTGAGCAAATACATAAATCATGGAAGTACGTAAGGCATGAACCATAATGGAACATCAATCATGATAAAATATAATGGGAATAAAACATGTAATTGTGGCAACCATTCAGAACATGTTCTGATTTCCATAGTAGCAAAGGAATTGCTGCTAAGACCATCTTAGTGGACAAATTCCCTTTCTGAATCGAGTTCACTCCTCATTTCAGTCCTGTAACACTGAACCAGATTAACTTACCATTCCATCCATGTCTATCTCATGAGATATAAATCTTTACCCAATGCATTGGAGGGAGATATAGGTCCCACCCATCTCATAATGAAATCATTATTACATGTGCTACAAAATAAACATACATCATTCATAATAACCCAACGAATAAAATGGGTTTCATAAACATCATTCCATCATCACATAATCCATTTAAAATAAATGGATATCATTTCATAATAAAAAGTGAAACCATTTAAATCATGGAGGCATTATACATGAAACATACACTTATCAAATAATGTCATCTTAGATGGAAAAATGGTTTTGATAAAACACTTGAAAAGAATTATTGAGGAAAATCTCCTTTCTTCTTCAAAATCATTTTCTTTTCACAAAATTCCATGCAATTTTGAAAGAAAAGGGTTTTATTGAAATTAATCATGCAATCCTGTGGAGTAAGATTTATGAAAACAATGAGTTATAAAACCGTAAAAATATGTTCATGTCGTATAAGTTAAAAAAACATTCTTCTCGTACTTTTTCCGGAAATGTCAAAAAAGTACCTCGTAACGTAAACAAAAGAAATATTCCTTACATACAATGTAGTAAAAGTCAAAAATGGGTAAAAAGGACTTTAAAAATTCTTGAAAACACTTTTATAAACATGGGCATGGATGATATAAATAACCCCAGTAAATACTTACGAATATGAAATCTCGGATAAAAATGAGATTAGCAAAATTATCCCTTACCTTATGTCTGATATGCTTCGTATGGATCTGAACCTTCTCATCTTTGAAGCACCTATTTGAAACTCTTATTAGGGTACTAAAATTTGTATTTGAAAAATACCAAGACCTCTAGAATGTTTCTAGGGAAGTTTAGAAGGGAAATGGGCAGGGGTTGGCCGATCTTCAAGGCTCCAAATTGTGTGAGGAAAAGATGGAGGAGGTTCCATTTTATAAGGGAGGAGAGGGGCACCTTTGGAATCCTTAAAAATATTAGTTTAATATAAATTTAAACCCCACATAAAAACCTCCAAAAATGACTCAGTTATAATATTAGATAAAATAGGGTTGTAATCTCATCAACCTATAAAATTTAGACATGTAGGAAATTTATTTTAAACATTATCAACTTGATTTATCATTATTTAATCTATTAAAATTTTTTTGTGGTAATAAGAATCTAAAATTTAAATTGTTATAAATAATTACTTATGTGCTATGAATTATCCACAATTAGATGAATTATGAAATTATAGACTATATAAATTTCAATTTATAATTTTTAAATATTTTTGTGATTTTTAATCAATTTAATAATATGTTATTTTTATAAAATAACAATAGTGTCAATTTTGACACTATTCATTTATTTGAATTTAAATTAAATCCACCCAAAGGATATATTAAAAATAAAATATTTAATAGGTTTCTAACATATCATAATAATCTATAAAATTAGTGTAGTACATTAAATAGTTCATATAATATATATTTAAATATTTTTAAAACCATTTATTTGGTATATATCTTAATAAAATAATTAGTACAACATTTTTGTATAATTATTTAATATGATTTTTGTTTCCGAAAAATTAAAAATAAAATCATTTGATGAAGATAAATATCAAATCTTTTATAATAATAATTTTACATGAATTTATCATCTTAAAATAAAAAATTTAAATTTTTATCTTTATTAAATTATAAAGGTGACAACTTTGGAATCATTAAAAATTAAATATTATATGTGTCATAATCACTTTTATAAGGCTCCAAATAGTCAAATATTCGACCATTGGATGATTTTTTTACATTTACATGACTGATAAGTTTTGGTCAGGGTTTTGGTGCCTTTTATGGTCACTATTAGTTTAATAAAAACTATATTCTATATTTTTTACTTGATAAACAATTTTTGTATCCCTATTGTGTCACAATTAATGATAATTATTTAATCCCAAAAAATTGTAAATAAATTCATATGATGTAGATAATTTTATTAGATTTCTGGAGACTTTTTATTTTTGAAGTTTCATGAAGTTTATCACTAAATTAAAATTAATATACTTATATGATTTAAGAGAGTGACATGTTGTCACTTTCATAGGTTTTAATAATAATTAAATTCTTTTCAAGGAAAAAAGTCCATAAAATGAATCTATTCCAACTCTTAAGTTATATGTGTCCACTTTTAGTCATCCAATATAATTTTGGCAGGTGTTAGGGTAATGTTATAATCTTATATTTAACCTTAATTACCCGATTTACCTTTAACTATGGTAAATAAAATTTAACGTAGTTACTATTCATAATGCCCAAAAATAAAAAGTATCATATTAACATAATTTGGATCCAATAATTCCAAATATGGAATCCATTTTTTCAAATTCTATACAAAAAAGTTTCAGAAATTAAATTAAAATTAATCCCGTTGTTGAAAGAAAACAGGTTTTTTTGTTTAAAACATTGCAAAATGTTGAATTGATTTAACCTATGAATTCAATGAAAAATCAATGCTAGTGACATTAATTATATTAAATGGTAAAAATATATTCTATTTATACTTTAAAACCATTAAATATTATAATTTAACCATATAAAATATCTTAATGAAAAAAGTTGTTTTTAATTAAAAATTAGCGTATTTTTATTATTCATCAAAACATAAAAGTTATCAAAAAAGTATCAAAAATTTATCCAAAGTAAATTTTTATATACTGATTCCAAAGAAGAATTTTATTTTGTCAAATTGAACTTATAAATATGTCAAAAACTAGATTTAATGTGGGTGCGCCATCAAAAGGCGGCAAAACTACATTTTTTTAAAAATACTTATTCTACCCGAAAAATTTATTTTGTTCTCTTAACATGTTCTAGAAAATGTGTAAGATGAATAATAATGTTATAAAATTAAAATTTTAGTTAATTCTATTCATAAAGGCTAGTCCATAATAATATAATAACAATATATCACTGTTTAGTGAAACCCGGTATTGCGTACAACACACGCTATTGAGGAAGGTCGTGATTGCGTGTAATGCAAGCCAAGTCAGGGTTGCATTTAGTGCAATATTCCTTTGTTGTATTACATGACATAATCCAACCATATTTCATTTATAAATTGAATATATATATATTCATATATATATATACGCTCAATGTATCAAACTTGAATTTGTGTGTAATAAGATCCAAGAATAGTGTTCCGTATACTACAAGCTAATACGGTGTTGCGTATAGTACAAGATAATCTTGGTGTAGCATACAATAGACGATATGAAAGAAAATAAAAAGAATATATCTTATAAAATATCGTGTTGTTACATTCTACCCCCCTTAAAATGAATTTCTCCCTCGAAATTCTTCGGGGTTATAAATCATTTACTATTCATAGAAACCCACATCGTAAAAAGGAATACAAAAACAACATTTTAAAAACTAAAGTATGAAACATAATAATTACCCAAAATTAACTAATCACTGGGTTTCCATGTAGGATAACATAGGTGAAATATTAATATAGAAGATAAATCTAACCATCATGTTCTGATGGAGATTAGTAGAGAACATGGCTATGAAAAACCCAACAATCACAAAGCCATAGATTTGCGCTGATCTAAGGTACCATCTGATTCATCAGATATAAGGGAACTAGGACAACATTTTTTGTTTTCAAGATCATTTCCCTAAAGTTTTAGAAATTGGAATTAGAAGAAATACTTTCTTGATTTTGGTATAGTCTCACTGTTGGTCGTTCCTTGGATAATTTCCACTTCATCTCTTAAAGAAATGAAGTTGAATTTTTCATTCGTGAAGTGTTAGCATATCATGTGATAGAATGATGGGTCATTCCATCTGTCTCAAACAAAAGGTTAGAAAAAGTTATCAAAAATACATAAATCCATATATAGTGAGATTAATCATATATGGTTCCTAAAATTGACTTATATTCCATATATAATACTGATTAATATAATAAAAATGGTTTCTACTAAACATGGACATCCTGTAGGCCAGTGGTAGGTGAGAAAGGCCTGTCGCACTTCAGTTGTGGGTTCTATTCCCATAGCCTTGTCTGACGTGATGGGTTGTCGCCCATCTTGCAGGTTGTCCTTTTATTAAATCTACATTACTATAACATCCCATCAATAATATCAAAAAATGTTCTATCCTTAAATAATACTATCTTCTGTCGATCATAATCCATTCCAATCTTTAGGATTATCTAAAATATTTCGGTTCATGCTTATAGTATAAAGAAAATGATTAAATGAAATGTCACATAACAATCACGTGAATGCCATCATTTATCCCCCATATATCATAAGATATATCTTGTGGGTCAAATTACAAACATGTTAATACCTTAATCATATATTCTCTTTAAAAAATTAAAACTCATTTAACCTTAGTGAAAACATGAATGCTGTCAAAAGTTAACTCTTTCCACATACCAAAATGCCGAAAAATTCTATATACTCAAACCATGATATCACTTAGTCCTTATATCAATCATGAGCTCATGAATACAATCAAACACCTCATTATCTTCTTATCCCTTAATTATGCGCATATCATCTACTTTCCAAAAATATCTAAATAACCTTCCATGGTTACCGGTACCATTCAACATATACTTTCAAATACTTTTGGAAAAACAATAGTGTAACAATCCTTAGATAATTATTTATTCCATAGTACCATACATTATTCTTTATAAACATACAATCATTCCACTAACTTCTTAAACCACTGACTGAGCTTCATCCTTTCTTTCATCTCATATTTCATTTTTAGTCTCTTCATCATCATCCACATAAATACTACTTATATGACCATGTTGATTATTTTCATGAGATTTTCCCTTAAGGCATTGGTTTGGATAATTCCCATACATTCCACATCTAAAACATCTTATCATTGTTGATGTCGTAGAAATACCATTATCCTTGTCCATGGTGTTAACTGAACCTTTTACTCTGCACTTACTAGCTATGTGTCCTTCTTTTACACACCCAAATCATGTTCCTGTTCCTTTGAAACAATCTCCCTGATGACTCTTCCCACGTGATTTACATGAGGAAAACTGGACTTTCTTTCCTCTATGATCATCATGAAACTCCATCTTTCTCTTATTATCTGAGTCGGGAAACTTAGCCAAGTTGAGATTATTGATCATATTATGAGATTGATAATTAGGCATAATAACGATGTTTGGACTTCTAAATCCCATTTAATTTGGTTTCTCATGAAGAATCTCATTCCATTGTCCGTCATATCCTTCATTATCGTGAATCTTCCTATTTCCTTCCATTTTATAAAACCCAAAAAGAATAGTGTGAGAGGAAAAAATCATGCTAGGGAAAACAACATAGTAAAGGGGGAGTACCCTCAATATCTAACATCTTAGGTTAAATTCTATGATCTTTACCATAGTACTATGACAATATCCTATACATATACTTATCCTTAGGGACATCCGTAGACATACCTTAGAAATATCTCTAGGGATCTCACTAACGTTTTCTCATCCTAGTGACCAAAGGTTGACTAAACCTTTCCTCTGTACCAATTTTAGAGGCCCAAAGCCTGACTTACATGGAGATTACATTAGATTTGCGGAATACTTAATACATAACCAAAACAGACACACAAGGACCGTAATAGTTTAGTGCCTTTGGAAACATGGAACATAATCTTCTAATCTTGTTGAAAGATCCTCAACATCTCCCATAAAGATCTTCACTTTTTTTCTTACCTAAAACATTTCCTTATATCCTGGGGAAAAGAAAACATATAAAGGGTGAGCTCATATGCTCAGTAAGGGAAAACATAGTGAACATAAAACAATCCATGAACATTTGAATGCAAGAACTTGAACATGAAATTTAAACATCAAAATCATGAGAAAAGACATAAATCGTGGAAGTACGTAAGGCATGTATCATAATAGAACATCAATCATGATAAAATATAATGGGAATAAAACATGTAATTGTGGAAACCATTCAGCACATGTTATTATTTCTATAGTATCCAAGGCATTGCAGCCAAGACCATCTTAGTGGACAAAGTCCCTTTCTGAATTGAGTTCACTCCTCGTTTCAGTCCTGTAACACTGAACCGGATTAACTTACCATTACATCCATGTCAATATCATGAGATATAAATCTTTACCCAATTAATTGGAGGGAGATATAGGTCCCACCAATCACATAATTAAATCATTCTTACTTGTGACACAAAATAAACATACATCATTCATAATAACCCAATGAATAAAATGGGTTTCATAAACATCATCCCATCATCACATAATCCATATAAAAGAAATGGATATCATTTAATAATAAAAAGTGAAACCATGTAAATCATAAGAGAATTATAATTAAAACATACACTTATGAAATAATGTCATCATAGATGGAAAAATGGTTTTGATAAAACACGTGAAATGAATTCTTGAGGAAAATATCTTTTCTTCTTCAAAATCATTTTCTTTTCACAAAATTCCATGCAATTTTGAAAGAAAAGGGTTTTGTTGAAATTAATCATGCAATCATGTGGAGTATGCTTTATGAAAATAATTTGTTATAAAACCGTATAAGTTAAAAAAACATTCTTCACATACATTTTCCAGAAAAGTCAAAAAAGTACCTCATAACGTAAACAAAAGAATGATTCCTTACATACCATGTAGTAAAAGTAAAAAATGGGTAAAAAGGGATTTAAACATACATGAAAACACTTTTATAAAACATGGACATGGATGATATAAATAAATCCATTAAATAATTATGAATAACCAATCTCAGATAAAAATGATATTTGTAAAATTATCCCTTACCTTAGGTCTGATATGCTTCGTATGGATCTGATCCTCCTCTTCTTTGAAGCGCCTCTTCGAAACCTCCTCTTGGGTACTAAAATTAGCCTTTGAAGATGACCAAGACCGCTATAATGTTTCTAGGGATGTTTAGAAGGAAAACGGGAAGGGGGTGGCCGAGCTTCAGGGCTCTAAATTGTGTGAGGAAGAGAGGCAGGAGGTGCCCTTTTATATGGGAGGAGAGGGGCACCTTTTGAATCCTCAAAAATATTAGTTTAATATAAATTAAAACCCCACATAAAAACCACCAAAATTGATTCAATTCAAATATTAGATGATATAGGGTTTTAATCTAATCAAAAAATAAAATTTAGACATGTAGGGAATTTATTTTAAACATTATCAAATAGATTTTTCTTTATTTAGACTATTAAATTTTATTTGTGGTAATAAGAATCTAAATTTTAAATTGTAATAAATAATTACTTATGTGATGTGAATTATCCACAATTAGATAATTTATGACATTATTGACTATGTAAATTTTAATTTATAATTTTTAAATATTTTTGTGGTTTTTAAACAATTTAATAATATGTTATTTTTATAAAATAACAATAGTGTCAATTTTGACACTATTCATTTATTTGAATTTAAATTAAATCCACACAAAGGATATATTTAATAAAAAATATTTAATACATTCATAACATGTCATAGTAATCTCAAAAATTAGTGGAGTACATTAAATAGTTCATATAATATTTATTTTAATATTTTTAAAACCATTTATTTGGTATATCTCTTAATATAATAATTAGTACAACATTTTTGTATAATTATTTAATATACATATTTTTTGACTAAAAATAAAAAATAAAATCCTTTGATGACGATAAATATCAAATATTTTATAACAATAATTTTACTTGAATTTATCATCTTAAAATAACAACATGTAAATTTTTATCTTTTTTAAATTATGAAGGTGACAACTTTGGAATCATTTAAAATAAAATATTATAAGTGTCATAATCACTTTTATAAGGCTCAAAATGGTCAAATATTAGAAAATTGGACGATTTGGTTTACATTTACATGACAAATAAGTTTTGGTCAGGGTTTTGGTTCCTTTTAAGGTCACTATTAGTTTAATAAAAACTATATTCTTAATTTTTCACTAGATAAACAATTTCTGCATCACTATTGTGTCACAATTAATGATAATTATTTAATCCCTAAAAATTGTAAATAAATTCATATTATGTAGATAATTTTATTAGATTTCTGGAACTATTCATGTTCAAAGGTTCATGAAGTTTATCACTAAATTAAAATTAATATACTTGTAATATTTAAGAGAGTGACATATTGTCACTTTCTTTGGTTTTAATAATAATTAAATTATTTTCAAGGAAAAAGTCCATAAAATGAATCTATTCAAACTATAAAGTGATATAGGTCGACTTTTAGTCATACAATAGAATTTTGGTAGGTGTTAGGGTAATTTTATAATCTTATATTTACCCTTAATTACCCAATTTACCTTTAACTATGGTAAATAAAATTTGCCGTAGTTACTATTCATAATGCCCAAAAATAAATAGTAGCTTATTGACATAATTTGGACCCCCTGATTCCAAATATGGAATCCATTTTTCCAAATTCAATACAAAAAAGTTGAAGAAATTAAATTAAAATTTATCCCATTGTTGAAAAAAACGGGTTTTTTGTTTAAAACATTACAAAAGATTGAATTGATTTAACCTACGAATTCAATGTAAAATCAATGATAATGACATACATTATATTAAATGGTAAAAATATATTCTATTTAGATTTTAAAACCATTAAATATTATAATTTAACCATATAAATTATATTAATGAAAAAAGTTGATTTTAATTAAAAATTAGCATATTTTTACTATTCATCAAAACATTAAAGTTATCAGAAAATTATCAAAAATTTATCCAAAGTAAATTTTAATATCTTGATTCCAAAGAAGAATTTTATTTTGTAAAATTGAACTAATAAAAGTGTCAAAAACTAGATTTAATGTTGGTGCGCCATCAAATGGCGGCAAAACTGCATTTTTTGAAAAATACTTATTCTACCCGAAAAATTTATTCTGTTCTCTTATCATGTTATAGAAAATGTGTAAGATGAATAATAATGTTATAAAATTCAAAATGTAGTTAATACTATTCATAACGGCTAGTCCATAATAATATAATAACAATATATCACTGTTTAGTGAAACCCGGTATTGCGTACAACACACGCTATCGAGGAAGGTCGCGATTGCGTGTAATGAAATCCAAGTCCGGGTTGCATGTAGTGCAAGATTAATTTGTTGTTTTACATAACATAATCCAACCATATTTCATTTATAAATTAAATATATATATATATACTCCATGTTGCGAACTTGAATTTGTGTGTAACAAGATCCAAGAATAGTGTTGCGTATACTGCAAGCTAATACAGTGTTGCGTATAGTACAAGATAATCTTTGTGTAGCGTACAATAGACGATATGAAAGAAATTAAAAATAATATATCTTATTAAATCTTGGGTTGTTACATTTCTAAAAGAATAAAACTGTTTTATGAAAACTATTTTTATGCACATAAATTCATTTTACCTCAAGATATTAAAAAATATAAATTTTTCTGATTTATTTTAAAAAATTATATATTATATATTCAATCAAATTTTAAACATTAAAATTATTTTTTTTCTATACTAGAGATGTGAATGACAAAAAAATTGTGCGTAAAATTGAATTTTCTATATAATTTAGTGTCGACAATTTTGGCACACTTACTTTAAAAATAACATTTAGAACCATTAAAAAAATTCTGAAAATTAAAATTAATTTTTTATATCATAATAAAAAAAATTATCTTAGTTTAATATTATAGGATTTTTCTAAAATGGTTGCTTTTAATGCATAGTGAAAAATATCGAATTTTAATTAAAAACTGGATTTTGCTAAAATTATTTATCATTTTAAGGTATGTTTTAAATTTAATTTTAAGAAATTTACTTGCAATATATATATATATATATATATATATATTTAAAAACATTGGTCATTTTAATCAATTATATATTGAAATTGGACATTAAAACATTATAAACTTATGAACATTTTGTCTTAAAAACCATCACTCCGTCTTGTTTTGAAGATTGATTTTAAATTAAAATTTACAAATTTTGTGAATTGAATTATGAAAAATAGAATAAATATTTTTAATAATAATTATTTATATTATATAATAAGATAATCATAATTTTTTACCAAAAATTACAGTAAAAAGAAAAAAAAATATTTACGGTAGTTATGTTAAAAAATGGTTTACTAGGGGTTAAACAAAAAAATATAGGAATAGAAAACGACCCAAAAAATTTTAAAAAAAAGTTATTTTCATATTTTCTCTTTATATATTTTTTTATAATATTCGATTTTTTATCATTTTTGTAGAGAAAAACTTGAGTACACATTTTTCTTTTCAAAAAAATACAAGTGTGTCACTCACCTCTCCTATTAAAGGATACCCCTTATATTCTACTCTTCACACAAAGAAACCATTTTTCATTCATGGATTACCAAACCGAATAACATAAAAACATAAATACTATCATCCTAGAGTCATTGTATTATACATAAATACAATCAATGAGTTATTTTGGTTAAACCCAAGGAGGATACCTTAAGATGATATAACATTCCCCAACGACCATTTTGTTTTATTTATTCCTCCACCGTAGTATATTATTATTATAACATAATGATATAATAAACATAGTATATTACTTATTATAATACGTTTTTATGTTAAAATAATGGCCTAAAACCTTGAAAACTACCATCAAATGGGTTATAAAATCAACATTCATGTGTTTTACGGATTACCACCTCAAGAACTGATGTCATTTGTTTTTCCATTACCACCACTCGCAGTTGAAAATAATTATTTATTTATTGTATATATGTGATATTTATTATACCATTATTAATTTTTAATTATTATTTAATTCATACCTTCAATAATTCTATATTTTTTGGAATACGATAATGTCTCTTATGTGTACGACGGACAACATCCTCATGAAGTGATGTGATTTACCAACATTTTATATAGAAATTAATCTGGATGGGTTTAATAAAAATATGTTATATATTTGATTTAATAATTATTCTTTAATTATAATATATAATTTACCTTTATAACATTCTATAAGTTGAGAAAATGGAATTAGTATTCATGCGTATATATGGTCTACTATCTACATAAACCGTGTATGTTATTATATATATCTATCCCTTACAGATTACAATAAATAGAATTATAAATAATATATATGTTATTAATATCATGTTTTAAATTATTGAGATTTTGGATCCATAATCAAATTATTATGACCAAAAATAACCAATCCAAATATATATAGAAAATAGTGTTGTAATTTCCAAAAAGATGAAGTTACCGTGAAATTGTAAATTAACGGGTAATAAACGTCCATAAGTAAATAATTTATGGTATTATTTATATAGTTATGGTTCAATAATGGATTTATAATAAATTTATATTTATTAAAAAAGTATTCTTAATGTTAAATAATGAATTTATGACTTAAGGTAAGAGATTCATAGTATCTCTTTTATTTATGAGGGACATGTGTGTTATTGACCGCTTAATTTTTTTTTTGGGTAAATATACTTCACCATTGACATGTTATATCACTAATATAACAGTTTTAATGATATGTGATTTTTATTTAATTTTATTATTAAATGGATGTTATGATTTATGCTATTACTAATGTGGTAGGGGATTTATATCTAACATTTACGTTTTATGAGACACATTACAATTTCACCACATATTTAATTTATATTGTGTATTTTTTCACATGAATATATATTATTATTAATATAATTAGAATTATTTTTATTTACATATTCCTTTTAGGATCTCGCATTCATGGGGTTTACAGTTCAAATATACCAAATCAGAAAGGGTTTTTTGTCTCAACTTTCCATCTTTGAGAAATATGATTGTGTTTTAAACCATTTTTCATGTAAGAGGTGTATATAAAACCGATTTGAAATGTAATATCATGATGGTAATTATACTCATGACATTTTAAGTTTCATTTATTGTTATTCCTTCATTGGGTTTATGATTCCATGTAACCAATGTGGTTTATATTTATGTTACAATATCAATGTTTATCTGGATTGCTTATGATCATTTTCCAATTATTGAATTTTATGTTATATATATAAATAAAACTGATGATTTTTATTCTCATATTTTTATTTCATAAGAATACATGTTTACCCTTCATTTTTATTTCATTGTGTATTAAAGTGCTCAAACAATTGTTTCTATGAAAAATTGTCTTTACAGTCAAAAATATTTTTATTCTAAAACTATGTTTTATAAAACATTATCCAAAAATATTTTTAACATTATTAAAATTATTCCAATAATTTAATAAATAAATGGTAACCAATTTTTTAATTTTTAGGATAAAATTTATATGTAATCATCAATTGTTTCAAAAAATAGTACGCATTTATCTTTTATAGAAATTGTAATTGGAATATTTGTTTTAATGTGTATGTCATAAAGGGAATTTCCTACCCTATTTAACATTATTTTATATTACATATAATTTAAAAAATTTAATAGATATTTTAAAAGGAGTTTATTTTAAAAAACATATCTTTTAAAACGTATTTTTCAATGTTGAGAGGACATTTTCCTCAATCAATGTTTTAATGGTCATTAAAGATCTGTTATAAGATTTCATGTTTATTTCCAAAGAAATAGACAACTAATATATTTTCTAAACATTATATTTTTAAAAAGTTATTTGAAAAGAAAATTTATTTTAATCAGGAAACGTTCCATGTGATTTATCATTCAAATTCATTTTCCGTCTATGATTACATTATTGGAAGTTACTTTTTCTTTTTTGGGGATATAATCCATAACATTATTAATATATCTCTAAATGGATTATTTTATGGTGTAATGTTTTTTATAGAACCAATTTTATTTACATAGTTTATACCATGATAAAATAATTATTAATCTCACATATTTTCCCTTGGATTTTGCTTTTATGAAATGGTGAAATGTCTATTAAACCTTTTTATTTTATACATGTTATTTTATGATGAAATATTTATGAAAAACATTTCATTAAATAGGTTCTAACTTATTGAATTTTTTATGATATTATAAACGAAATATATATGATTTTTATTATGTGATAAGGTCCAACTTATAACCATTGATAGTGGTTATTTTATAACCAAGGATAGTGGTGATGTTATATCCAAGGATGGTGGTAACATTATTACCAAATACATGTCGTAAAAATTTCTCCCTCTAATGCATTGGGTAACATTTTAAATGTCATGAGATGGATAAGATTGGACTGGAGAGTTAACCTTGTTTATTAGGTGAATTTTTCTTTTATGGTGTTCTTGGGAGTGAATGTTCACTACTATGATGTTTTGGGGAGTGAACCAATTCCACATTAAGGAATGACAGACCACTAGGGAAGGAAGTGTGTCATTCCCACACATTGTAAAATACAATGGTGTTATATGATAAGCCTTTGAAATGATCCATGACTACTAAGGATATTATTTTCTATGATTATATGTATTCTAAAATATTGTGTCTTATAAAATTTCTAAGATCACACGACTGAAGTTCTTTTATTTTCATATGATTTCTGTCTTATTAATATCTATTTTTTAAATCATGACTCGAGATTTAAATCTATTATTTTCATGGAATGGTTTTAATTTTTTATTCCCATGTTCTCATACAATTATTCTCACATTATATTTATTTATTTCCTATTTTTTCAATTACTTAACATCTGATCTCACCCTTTATTAAATTTATGTTCCCTAGGTTATAAAGAAAAGTTTTATGTAGCGTTTGCCTATAATTATTTTTAAATGGGAAGATATTTATCAGTAATATTGAAGATCTTTAATCTAATTGGAATATTGTGTTCCTAGTACCCAAAGTCATTATAATATTATAGTACATTGTCATGTATTTTTGTAATATAATGAATATAAATCTAGTAATATGTTAGATCCATGTATGAGAATATTGGGTCAATATATATTATATTAAATGAAATGTGAATTTATCATTTGGATAAATGATCAGAAAACATTTAATAAACCCTTAAGTATATTTATAAGTATATATCAAGGGATTTATCAATGGATAAGTCACTAGATTATTACAATATAGGAAAATGTACTATAAATTTTTTAAAGATAGAGTGGGTGGCTTCAATGAAATTACATCAGTGTCTAGATATTTTATGTGTATGTGATTATAAAATATAGGTACCTAAGAGTAAAAACACTAGTAGGGGAACATTGTGTTTGATTCGATCATAACCTGGTGAATAAAAATGGGCTTTGTTACAAACCTATTTGGAAACTACCTAGTGGATATTCTTTGGATGTTCACAAACTCTTTATAAACTATCATAAAGGATTTAAATAGTTTGTATCTATTAATGATGTAGGTTAAGAAAAATGTATCGTATATTTGAAATGTGGTGTCAAAATTTAGATATATAATAATTTATTTCTCATGATTATGTGGTTTCTCCCTATTCTTAGTTTCTATCACACTATGCCTATTAGTTTTAATCAATGATAAGGACCAAAAGAAACTAGGATAACATTGAATGTGGGTTAATTTTTTGATGAGAAACCAAGTTGTATTATTACTTGAGTAAAGTATATTCTGATTATGCCTATTAAATTATCGTGGATCATGATTAACAATTTTCACCTTAACCAACTCTCAAACAAGCCAAATAATATGAGGATATAGTTCACCAAAAGTTATGGTAATGGAGGGCATGGAGGAACGAATATCCAGTATCATATATGTCATGAATGTATTAAGAAGCACTCACAGGAATGTCTCAATGAAACTAAAATATTTTTTGTCTTGTGAAAAATAATGACATAATGAAAGTGACATGAAAAGAACAATGAAAAGTTTGGTTAATTAAATGGATGAGAATAATGGCCTCTCTAAGGAATCATTGATTGTGATGTGTTTTAAATATATATATTTTGGGAATTATGAAAATAAATGTTCTATTTGGAATAATAGTGAAGAGAATAATCAGGGTTGAATGAGTAATAGTGTTTGTGATGATGATGGAGAGTAGACAAATGACATATGAAATGGATGAGGTAAAATGGAAAAATATGATGGATCCTAATTAATGGATCAAGGATTTGGTGGAATGGTAAATGTATTAATTTATTGGATTTCAGGGATTATATTATATGAATCATGAAACAAATAAAATATTGTTCATTATAATATTTTTATTATGGATATACAAGAATATATTGAACAATACTAATGACCTAGAAATTCTATTTAAAAGAAATGTAACATTTTATGAAAAAACATTATTAAACAAAGATAACCCATAATATATTCCTAAGGATGAGAGAATGGTGTTCAGTTTTGATAAGAAGATTATTCGTATATAAAAATTAAATTAGATATTACTTTTGACCTCATTGCTGATAAAGGATTTGGTAAAAAATTGGTTTATGTTATCCTTGATGTTGTGGACGTCATTTTTATATTTAAGTAATATATCAAGTAATATATGTATTATGTATGTAATGATGAATAATATATGTTTTCAACATGATATTATGGTAATTCATTTTATCTCCATGTTTTAAGAGAATACATGATGTAGGTAGTCACATATTTGTAATGTTATAGTCAAGAGGTTCTTTATGATATATAGTGTATTAATGTTATAATGATTTATAAAAATTTATTATCCTTATTTAATAATTTTGATTTTTTGAAGGGTTATATGGTTAAAAATTCATGGAATGGTTTATATTGAACATCGAAGGATATTATATAGATTAAGTTATTAAATCATCTTATGAAGATTTATATATATTAGATACTTAGTGATAACATTTCTAACGATATATGGAAGGAATGGATTATCATTCCATTATGGATTTTATTTAGTTATTTAGACATGATAATTTAATCACTTAGAGTAAGATATGAATTTTAAAATTTTCAATGCAAATAGACTAGATGAAATTGTGTATTTGAAATAAAGATATTCTGATTAATAAAATATTCATATGTTCTTAGATAAGACAGAAAATAAATTACCTGACATGAGGAAAAGTATAATGTAATAAAATGGCTTCCTACTATCATTATTTTTTATGATAATAATGGAAATTTTAATGACTCATTAAATTATATATTTTTGTTCATAAACTTTACCGAGACCATTTTAATTATCACTCTCCATCAATATTTTGGTGTTATATTTCTCTTTTATGTCCATGTTATTACATCGCAAATATGTTGTCTTAATAGGAAAACTGGTGACTATTATTCTAGATATCATTCTCACATTTGTATTTAGTAATCAAGATTATTTATATTATCCTTATTTATGTTCTGGGTTTATATAAAGGAATTTCTAAATGGTGAACCTTTTGTTATCAAGGCTAATTTTTCTGCTGGTATTCATAATAAGGGGGGAGGGGTAGAATGTAAAACCCTGATATTTTGTAAACTATTTTATCAAATGAATTTATTAACAATGATAATTTTTATTTCAAGAAAAAATATATTTAGATTAAATTTCATGTAACACTGAATTTATTTTCTGTAACACTCAAAATTTAGTTTTTCTTATTTTACACATAATACCAATTTTATATTTCTTTACATGTAACAATGAGTGTAAATGATACGTGACAAACTATTAAAATATTTTTTTTATTTTATAGTTATCATCTAGCCTTTTTAATAGTTGTTATGAGTAGAATTAACTATATTATAAAAATATAAGGTGAAACATTCATATATAAGTATTTATTTTGTGAAAAAGTAATTATAAATGAAAATAAAAACCTTTTGAAAATAAAAGAAATACTTTTCTTTAAAACTATTTTTATGCCTATAAAAATGATTCAGATCAAACATTTAAAAGAATCACTTGTAGTTATTTTTATAATTAAATTTATATTATATATTCAATCACATTTTTAAAATTCATATTATGTGTTTTTTGGACAATAGATAATGATAAATCCAATTTTCCATTTAAAACATTATTTTCTAAATAAACAATGTGGTCACATTTGGCGCAATTATTTTATAATTATATTTTACGGATTATGAAACATTTTAGGGAAAAATGAAAATACTTTTTGAAATAATAATTTCAATATTATCCCAAGGATTGTTTTTAGTGTTTTTCTGAAAAAGGTTAATTTTTTGATGAATAGTGAAAACATTGAATTTCAATTCAAAACTACATTTTTTGTTAAAATTTTTTTTAGTGAAAAATTTATTTTTCAAGTTTTTTAATATAATATAAGTTAAATAATATATCTATTAATCCAATTTATAAAATTTTAATCAAATATCTATTGAAATAGGATAAAAACATTGTAATTCTATAACCATTTTCTATATAAAGACTCGCTTTCTCATCGTATCTGCGGGATTAAATTTAAACTAAATGCATCTAATCATGAAAATTTAAATAAGAAAATTTTTTAAAAATTTTGAACAATAATAATTTTTATTATCTAAAAAAATTGAATTTTTCCCAATATAGATAGATAGAACTTTATGAAAATATTTATTTCTATTGATGTAAAAATGGGTTTACTAAGATTAAACTAAATAAGATAGGGTCAATAATTACCCAAAACACGTTCAAAACCAATTTTATTGCCGTATTTATATCCTAAAACATATTGTAAAAAAATTAATTCATTTCAGAGACTTTAGGAATGAGAAACACATGGGTACACCTTTTTCATTTCGAAACAAAACATGTGTTTCACTCACCTTAATTTTAAATGGTCATCCATAATCCTCTCATATTAAAACTTTAAACACTTTTGTTTCTACCAATAACATCCCACATAACTTCCCAAAATATATAAAAATATCCTAGAATCTGTATTTTGTAAATATATCCACCCTATTAAAGATTTTGGTGCAAACCAATGGATGATACCTGAAGAAGAGATATAGTTCATCAATGATCATTTTTATTATTTCTTCCTCCACATACATAAATTTTAAATATTAAATTATGATATAATAAAATAAATATATTAATTTAAATTAGATATTTTTATGTTTAAATAAGGACCTAAAACCAACACTAATTCCTTTAAATGGGTGAGGGAATCATCGTTACTATTTTAGTCAGAGTACCAAATTTGGAACCAATGCCATTCGTTTTTCCATTAAATCATCTCATGGTTGGACATAATGATGAATTTTTTTTATATATATTATATTTATTATTATATTATTATTATGGTATTGTTATATCATACATAATTTCCTTCTCTTTATTTTGTGGGAATGTTATAATGGCGCACGTGTGTATGGAAGACTACTGCCTCACGAAGCGATGTGATCCATTAATGCTGGAAATTGAAGGAAATAAGGATGCATTTAGTGAAATTTTCCGATCTATATTACATAAACATGATTGTTTAATTATAATACAACATTTAAACTTTTTCTATCAATAATTAATGAAAATGGAGACATTATTCGAGAATATGTATGACATATCGTCTCTATGAAAGTTGTATTTCATTTTATATATCCATTTTAATGGATTTTATAAGTACAAATATACTGAATATATATGATATTAATATCATATTTATAATTTTGGATATTATTGAACCATTTTAAAACTAATAGTACAAAAATTAACCAATCAAAACATACATGAAAGACAATGAAGCTATTTCCTGAAACATCACTTTAATAGGGAATTATTAAAAAACATGTAAAAAGGTAATAAGTAAAATAAATATGGTATGATTTATATGTTTAATTTTTTTTAATTGGTTTATAATGTACATATATTTATTATAACTGATATTTGAAATTGTGTGAGGGAAGTCAATACTTAAGGTATGTGATTTCTTGTCTCTCTTTTATTTCATGGAGACGTATGACACGTTCAATAATTATTTTATTAGTGTGGTTTATATATTACACCACTGAAATGTTAATTCATTAATATAGCAATTTTCAATTTAATTAATTTTAATATTGATTTTATTTATTTACTATGATTTTGATTAAAGTGAAAACTATTGTGGCTAGGGATTTTCAACGCACATTTACATTATATGAGACAAACACCCTATTAAAAACATGTGACTTTTATGTGGTTTATATAATTACTATTAATTTATTTTATTATTCATAAACATATATTTATTGGTAATTAAATATCAATTTTTTATATATATTTCATGGGGTTTATAATTATAAATAACAAATGTGTAAGGGATTTAATTCTCAATTTTCTAGCATTTAGTTATATGATTATGTTATACAACTATTTTCTTGATTAATGTGTATATAAGGCCCCATAAACATTTATTATCACGATTTTAATTATCCAAATTACATTTTAGTTTGAATTTATTGACTTTACTCTATGGGTATTATATTTCCTAGTTTTCAAAGTGGTAAATATTTTATGTTACAATCCAATAATTTATTAGGATTGTTTTTATTGTGTTTTGAATGATTGAATAACATGATACATCTCTCATGAAACCCATGATATTTTTAATCCTTTAAATATATCATGAGAATAAAATTTTCACCTCATTTTATACTGTTTTATGAAATAATTTGTTTACAGATAAAGGTTTTACGAAAATTATTTTATTCGGTGGAAAACTCATCTTCTTCCAATATAATGTTTTTTGAAAATGGTTTCATAATGACTTTTAAAATAATTAAAGATATTTATTAAAGATATTTTTACGCATGTTTTAAATTTTCCAAAATATAGTAAGTATAAAATCCATGCTGTTTTTATAAAAAATTCCCATTTGGATTTTACCAAAAAATTTAAATAAATATTTGTTTTAGTTTTTATGACATTAATAAAATTTACGAAAATCATTAACATTATTTTCATTGGTGTTTCTTTTAAAAAATCTTTGTTTTATTTTAAAAGAAAATAATTCTAAAATTCTTTTATATTTTTAATATTTTTAATTTAGAATGTTTATTTTCCTGAAGAAATGTTTTGAAATATTTTTATACATTATTTTTTTGATTTTACATGTTTATAACTATATAAAATTATTTACAAAATCTTTTATTGTGTTTATTTTATAAAAAAGTTATTTTTAATGAATTTTAATTTTCCTCAAAAATAATTACAATTTATTTATATTTTAAAATCATTTTCCATCTAAGATGACATCAGTTTATGTTACTTATTCCTTATTGGGGATATGATCTGAGGATAAAAATATTATTCTTTCACTAAATTTTTTATGTTTGAATGAAAATGTGTTTATGAAACATGTTTCCCTTCCATGGTTTATACTATGTTAAAATTCTTATGAAACCTGCCTTTTATAGGGGTTATTAATTGAAAAAATTATTAAATGATTATGAAACCCATTTATTTTCTATAGGTTATTTTATTAATAAATATTTTTTGAAAAAAATTTCATTTCCTGGTTTTTGAGATGAATATTTATATCCTGGTCATGTGGAACACATAAGTATGAATTTAATTATGTCATGGTTGTTTTGTTATACCCATGGATTGTGGTTATGTTATATACTAGAATGATGGTGAGATTATAACCAAGGATATGGTTTATGTTATAACAAAATAAGGGTTGGCCTAATATATTCCACTAATGTATTGGGAAAGGAACTATATCTCATGATATAAATCGGAATAGATTAGGGAGTGAACCTATTTCAGTAATGGACTATATCTAAAGTAATTTTCTTGGGAGAAAACCTGGAAAATTAGGTTGTTTTGGGTAGTGAGCCCTTTCTAGAATGAGGAATGGGCTTCCACTGGTGATGTTGGTTTGTCCCATCTATGACGTGTAGATGCCCATTGAGTTCCTTGAAAATTATTGTTAATGAACATTTACTACTAAAGAAAGTATTTATAGGATTGACTATATTCCACAATTATATCTATTATTCCAATGATATGCTCTCATGACTCAAATTATTGGATTTCGTTATGATTCATGTCTTATGAACATCCAATATTTATGTCGAAACATAGGATTCTGATCTTTCATATGTAGAGTATGGTTTTCATATGTTATTTTTTACATCCTCATAGTCTTATTCTTATTTAATGTTTATGTATTTCCTTTTTTCACCCTTACTAATGATCTCATCTCTCAATTTCATGTGTTTACATTCCAGGGGTTATGATGAAAGGATTAATTTAGGGTATTTCTATGATGATTACTATATTGGAAAATATTTTTTGGAATCATTGAGGATAACTCACCAGATTATAATATTATGTTTCAGGTCTCCAAATTAAAAAAAAATACTACTGCCCATAGGCATGTGTTTATGTCATATTATGAATATTCATCTAAAAAGATTTAATATTCATGTATGAGAGGCAAGGATCTCTATAGGCGTACTCTTTTAATTTCATAATATTTTACGTTAATATAAATAAACATTCAAATTAAAATGGATCTCAATTGAAAATATTATAGGATAAAATATTGTCGAGTCTAAATCGATTCAAATGAAAAATTTAGGACAATTTAGTTGATTTTATGCCCTTAACATTTTTAGCCCATTTTAACCCTTTTTTATAATAACCACAGTATAAATTGTTTTACTCTTTATGAGTCATGAATTGTAAAATATAAGAAAAAGAGGCCCATAAATGGACCATGATTAATATTATCAACTATTTACCATTCACTTGGATGAGTATAATATTTATTTTAATTTTAAATAATTTAATAAAACATTATTTATTATAAAATATGTTTAATATTAATTTTTACATTATTAATTTACAATGAAATTAAGAAAATAATGGAAAATGTGGAATTCTAATATATACCTTCCACACATCGAGGAAATTTTATAATTACATAAAAAATTTGGAAGGTAAAAATACTGCAAATTGTATTACTTTTAATATTTTTAAAAACCTTTATTTTATTTTCTATTTAATTAAATAATTATTTCATCAATATTGTGTAAAAATTTTATGTAATTGATTTATCGCTATAAATTAGAAATAAATATCCATTATAATAAAAAATTATTTATCTTGAAAATAATCATTTTCAAAAGAACATAAATTTATTTTATCCCAATGTCAAAAATTTAAATATAATAAAACAATGAAAATGTTATTTTTTTACATTCATTACATATTATATTATAAAGTTCAATATCATTTCCATATGGAATAATATCATATATTTCATTATTTAGTGACTTTGGATGAAATGAAATCATCAAATAAAATAATTTATTTTGTTTGTTTATCTTTTCAGTTCTTATAAAAAAATTTACTCTTAATTTAGTTATTTTACCTTTAGTGTTGTAATAAATATTTACTACTCTAATGATTCATTTTGATGAAAATTTAAATTTAATTTATTAAATAATAATTATTATGTTTATTCTATATATTTAAACCATTTTAACAAATAACAATTATACCGTTTTTAGAATTTAATTTAAATTTAAACTCTCAAACGCAATGAGAGATTTTTTTCGAATAATTTTTTAAATTGTAAAATAATTTACATAATAATTTAACACAAATTATTTTTATAATGATATAAATTGAATTAATTATAATATATTTTACTAATTTTAAATTGAATACCATTTTTAAAATATTGAACATTTTTATTTGTTTAAAAAAAATTTCATTTTTAATAAAAATTACTCTTTATCACTATTCATCTAAAAAGTAATTTTTCATACAATACTAAAAAAAGAAATTCTATGATAAGTTTTTAGGTTGAAATTAAAAAATGAATTTTATTTATTATAATAAAAATTATAAATCTGTTAGAAATTAATTATATGTTCGACGCGAAGAATGCAATAAAATCATTTTTGAGGAAAATAGATTTTTGAAGCATAAAAAATATCTACTAAACAAATTCAGTCATTATTTTCATTGAATTAAAAAAAATTAACGAGTATAAAAATTATATATATTTCTTAATGTGGTTATTTTAATTCATAACACCAAATTTAACATTATGTTTATAAGAGTCATATTTGAATAAATATATTTTTATATATTGTTGCTTATTAATACTTTGTCTTTCTTATAACTCAAGTAAATTAAGAAATTAAATTTATTTGAAAAAAAATATTCCATAAAATCTTATGTTGTTACACACATCCTACATAGGGAATTTCCATAACATCCTCAGACCACTTATTCAACTCATATATCCCTTATTAAATATAATATAGATTCTTTAGAGGTATTTATCTACATTTTAAAAAAATTTCCAAAAAACGACGGGGATTATATTCTAACAATCCATCCCTTTGGTTTTGTTAAAAATACTTCTAAAGAAAAAAATTAGATTCATAATCATATCATATGTGAAATTTAAAACTAACATAATCCACTTTATATATAACCTTCTTTATTTATATAGTTCAAGATTTATGTTCCAGGTGCAGTGGTAGAACGGGATGGGGGTGTTCCTAAAACTTCAAATTATAATAATTAATGATTAATCTGGGATCAATATGATGATGAACACCAGTATCCATGGAATTAAATAAAATATAAAAAATCAAAGAACCTAAAACAAGGAAGATAAGATTGACATATTTTGTTTGTAATCAATTTAATTAAATTATAGAATTACCACCAAGGTGATTCTTTCTTCATTGATGTGTCTGACCATGGATTTTGTGGAAACTTATTTGTGATATAAAATCAAAGGACATGAATCCTTTAATGGTGATCCAAACATTCTCTATGTATCATCATACATCGTCGAAGGAGTCTTCGAGTGGTAGCATGAAATATATTTGTGCTTGTGGTGTCCGTCATCGATTTCCTTGAGAATCACTTCCAAAGGCTTCTCCTTGATCTAGTGGAGGATGATGTCTCTAGATTATGAGAGTGTTCTTGGAGATACTAGATTTCTCTAGGCGCAATATCGTTTCTCCAAGGATGTTGTGCACATATAGATTGGTTATCTAGTCGAATGACTCCTAGGATAATATAGAGAAAATTAACATAACATGGAATTTAATTCACCAGGTAATAATAAATAATTAACACAGGTGTAGTTACTTTATTTATTATTCCAGGTGAAACCTCATGTAAAATAATAATAGAAATGCGATTATTTCCATGACAATTTATTTACTTTAACTTTATATTTAAATTTTATTTAACCAAATAATATTTAATTTTATTTCTCATCAGACCCACAACTTGGTCCACCAATCCTCACTAATATTTACCAACCCTTGAATAATGACTATTTATATATTAAATAAATGTACATGCATTATTTCTAGATAAATAAATCTTCCATCCATATTATTCTCTTTAATAATTACTGATGAAATAAATGCAATAGGGCATACATGAATAATTATTAAACCACAACCAAGAAAAATATTTTTTCAACTTCTTAAATAAATAATTTATATAACTAAGATACTAGATACACTTAGTTTCTGACCCACTAAGCATATTTCACATTTTAATTAGGTATTTTTTCATAAAGTCCATGATTAATATCTATAAATGGGTAAAATCACCCAAATAAATGAAATTTACGTCACAATGACTTGTCACCCCATAGGAATTCTTGACCTGTAATATAATCCCTATGTCCTGATATATCCAATAATGTGTGTTTCTTGATATTTTCATCAGCCCATGTGTTATATTTCATATTCTATGACTTCTAGAGTTGGACATTCGTAGAGAACACCATGGGTATTGATTTAGTTCCATCAAATGTCATGAGATATCTACTTCTATAGAACTGAAAAATCATTTCTCACATTATTCATTAATGCAATATTACTTGTGATGCACCAAACATATCCTACCTCATCATGACCAACTATCATCACAGTTTTCATTAATACATCATAGTACATGATTCATAAAATCTATTAATAATAATCTTGATGTCTATATACCAATACACACATCCACTGATAAGAAAATCCACTGACACTTATGAATGTGGATTTCTTACTGGATGGTCTTTTTCTCAGAATATCCTCTAGATATTACCAAGGGATCACACCATGAAAATGTGCCTCAATGTTTAAGTACTCTCCACCCCTAATGTCCTATATCATTTGTGTCCCTTCAAATGATATCATCTGACCATAGAACAAATATTCAAGAATAGTGTCATGGAGCTTGTGGGTTCTAATCATTATAGGGAACTGAATACAAAAAATTAATGATTCAATAATAATCAAACCTAATTCCACATGAGTCAAGATCATCATGAAAAAAATTAATTGAATTAAAATATCCTCATGTAAATATTTCATGTGACATTAATTTTCTAAAATACTTCATCAATATAATAATTCCATTGAAAAAAAAATCAAACACTCTCTCTATTTACACAATACTAGTATATGATTTCAACGCCATTTATAATAGGAGGGAACAATTCAATACTTTTTCTCCATTATCTAACTAAAACATCACTTTTTTATTTCTTGGAATCTTATCCTTGATTTCTATGAACCCAAAGTAAAATTATATAACAATTCAAAATATAGGGTTAACCATATAAATAGTTAATGTTATAAATAGTTACCAACTATTTTAATAAACAGAAAATCCCATTGGGGAGTTTAGTCTATTATATAAAAAATTCTTTTATATAGATATTATTGGAATTAAAAATCATACAAATTCTTCTCTAACTCAACTTTTTGTAGTTCCATCATAATGACAACTGAAATATGATCATATATTAACAGGTAATCCAACTGCATGATCCCTTCTTCCACCTTCTCCTGGATTGCTTGATATTATTATTTATGTTTTTTTCATTGACTGGTGGATTTTATATTTTATATAATTAAAAGTACCCATATTATTAGACCATATTACAATAGGTGATTTCACATCATTGTTTTCATACTAAATGTTTTCTTTATCCGTAGTAGTTGGGAACATGATTGAGTATTAATTTTACGTTCATGATATATAGTCTTTCTTAATTTTTATAAAATAAATGTTAAAACCTATATGATAAAAATCACCACATGAGGTCGACTTTTGATCATCAAATGAGGCAACCCAATTTTCATCTATATATCCCAATAATTATTTTTTTGATGTTTTGTAATACAATATCAAAAAATCCATAATTTGATTGATGCATCAAATAATTATTTTCACTAATATCATTTGATTTTGTTTATGAAAACCTATATATTATATGGATTGAAATGAGGAAAACATAATATGAAATCATGTTTTTGTTAGATATGATAGGCTTCCAATGATTATCTTATCTTCCATTACATTAACATTCTTTACATCATAATCTCTTAACAAATTCATCTGATTAGCCATCGTTGTTGTCGTTTAAATATAATCCTTTAATCAAAATATATTTATATATTCCTTGGAATATTTTGGTTGAGAAATAAATATACCATCCCTTCTTTGAGTTCCCTATAAATCGATAAAAATTTTTTACTCCCCAATCATTTTTATTTTGAATCATAACTTAGAATTATCTATAAAAAAGTTTCCTTATGAATTTTAAAATCTTAAAAAAGATTAAATAACCCTTATATATGAGGAAAAATTATAAATATCCTTTTTGAAGTATATACTATTATCAACTACTTCTAATTAGTAACAAGCATTATTGAGAAGTGAACAATCTTAGAATAACAATCTCTAGGTTTTTACATAATCCCATAAAAAGAATTATTTATTCAATAAATGTTTCCCGCATATTTATCTATAATAAATCAATAATTTTAAACAATATACTCTTATCCCTCATTAAATATATTGATAAATGATGATTTTATATCCATTTATTAAACCATTAATCTTATTTGTTTTGAAATTTCCAAGAAAATTCATATAATTTCCCATTATGAAATAGTTTAAAATATCTCATCAATGTTAATCCTTTAAATTTGAGAACACACATTTAGCACAAGTGATTCTTTGTTTCAATCCACCATGATATATAAATTAACCATTTAGAGAATACCCACTTGGTTTCAGAAAAAAAATCCCTCCAACCATAATAAGATTACAAATGTTTCATTCATCTCAATTTCTATAATCTCTACGTTAATAAATTTGACATCAATTTCATATTTTGTAGCCTATTCAAAAAAAATTAAACTCTATTTTAGATAATGAGGTTTATTATAGAGTATTCACCCTAGGTATTTTCACTTGAGCTGTTTAATCACCTATTATATTTCCTTCATCGATTTTATCTACACTATTAGCTTTCCTCAAAGATATTGACATAGTTATGTTCTCATCATGCCTCTATAGACAATTTTTTTTCTGTTTCTCAGTACCTCATGGATTTTTTCCCTTAGTAATATCTTCTGTATCACTCTCCTATGAGAGTATGAAACTGATTTTTTGGAAAACTTCACACTAGATTTTGAAATCTACCAGTATTACACAATAGTTATATCGAAACATTAAATAATTTTTCCAATCCTATTAGTGTTTCATTTTTATTACTTAATTTTAAATTAATATTGAAGAAAAATATTTTCATAACCATGTGTGCCAAACATATCATTGATATCATTATTGAGAATCATTCATTTTCTTATGAAAATTTATAATTACTATAATGATAGAATTTTACCATACCATATATTATATAGTCTCAAATATTGATTTACCAGGTGAAATATATGTTTCATAAATAAAAACCATTATAGTTTCTTACTTCAAATATTCTAATGGTTGATCCTACTTTATGAGCATTATCTGAGTCGTGTTAGTAAAAATATAGTTCTTCCAATAAAACTTTATATTTTATTATGATAAAATCAACATTAAAAATTGATGTATTATCCCATCATTTTATAGATACTCCTCTAAAATATTTTTAGAGGATTTTATATCATTATCATTCCTTGAGTTCAAAATTTTTAACCCAATAAAATTATCTTCTAATATCTTGAATGATTAAGTCAAAATAAAACATTATATTTTTTGGAGATAATCATCATGCATGATATTATATTGAAATAATTAATGAAAATAACTTAAAACATTTTCAATGAATGTAACTGGATGTTATTATCCCACACAAAATAGTGTACACCAACTCAATTAATATCATTTTACCCTTTACCATTGCATTGTAGGACATCCAAATGATTTACCGTTTTTAAAAATCATTACATGTAAAATTTAAATCATTTAAAATTAAATGGATATCATGAGCACCAGGAGAACTCACCATGTATTCATCAAATTAATTTTTGATCATGTGTACAATCCTCTTGTTTGATACATTATTCTATTTTTACATGGATAGATATAATATCTCTTGTTTTCTGAAAAATGATATAGATATTCCTCTTAGTGTACTTCCAGTGCATTGAAATCAAACATTTTATTATGTGGATTATGAAGTCATTCTTATTTAAATTCACCAAATTCCTTGATTCACAAAATCTATTTACAAATATAAAATTTTACCAAAATCCTTCAACCATAAAAATAATAATTCACTTAATGTATTTTCATATTATTTTTTATTTTTCAAATGGAATGATCCTTAGGATTTTTCTTTTCAAAAAAAATGACACCTTGTCTTTCACATTTAATTTCCATGTGAAAATTATAGTTTCTGATCATGTGTTAAATACATCCCCCATAAAGTATATGTACACTATCTTGATTTTTCATTTTCAAAGATACCTCTATTAAATTATCCTTCTCACCATTTACATTATTTAGACTTGTTTTTTCCATCCTATGGTGTTAAAATAGATTATTCCTCATATAGTTCCAATTTATTATCCCTATATTGGAAGGATAATAATTTTATATCAAATTTGATCCATCAAGATTAAAATTCAAATAGTTGGGATCTATTTCTATAGGTCATCATTACCCCACTCATATGTACCTTTGATAAGAAATTTGACTCTTTATTTCCAAACTATTTACCCTAGAAACTATCTACAGTAAACACCGATTGTTCTTAGGAATGTGTACTAATTTACTTCCTTTTTCTATTATCAACTCAAATTATTTTTTTCTACGCAATACATTAATTTTGCATGTGATTTATTTATATAAAAAAATGTTGAATTCAAAGGCTACTATTACATGTCATCACAACTCCAATCATGGTATTTTGGGTATTTTTTTAGTTAGATAAATTAAATTTCTTCCTAGGTGTCAGTGATCATGTATTAGAATCACTAAGCTCTAATTTAATTCATTTGATCATGACCCTAAATATATTTTTCTTTATCCATGAACCACTACACATATTTAAAAGTGTTCAACATATTTTTTGACTCTTTGTGAACCTATGTAACGTTATCTATATAAAAACCATTCAAACTTCTCAATTTCATGTCAATTAATATAATTCTTTCTTGATCATTACAAATTTTTCTCATTGAAACAAATCCACCTTCATAAACCTCAATAATTCATACTAGATAATTCATAAAATTAGTCAATTAGTAAATTATTTTATCCTACACATTTATTTTGATACATAGATAATTTCCATATTTTTTTCATTTAATCATAGCTTGGAACATGGATTTTCCAACATCTTACTACTTTATATATAGTTTGGAAAAACATAATAGTCTATTGTTATTTTTTAATTTATCACTCCCAACAAAAATATAATTAATATAACCTAATAGTTCAACCATAACGTATAAACTTACATCAACATTAGATATTTCATCATCAATGTACTCGAGTTTTTATTTGTCTATGATAACAACTAGAAATTTCTAAATCTGGTCATTAAACACATATACATTTTTTAATTTTCCTTCTTTTAATATAACATCCAATTTTGAAATAAAGGTAATACTTTTGAAGAAAAATATTTTTATGTTTTTTTCAATTAACAAATGTTGATAAATTATTAATGGGTTCTAAATATTTATAATTATATTGGAATTTATTTGAAAACTTTTTTATAAGATTCCAAAATTTTCCATAAAAAATAATGTATGTGGATGTTTAACATTGAATCATACTTTTCCACATATTAAGGCAATAGGAAAGGATATACATTACATCATCAATTTCCCAATCCTAAATAACAATCTCTAATGAATGTTTAGTCATCAAATCCAACACTAATTCTTTATAATTCTTCTTTATTAAGGTCTAATTATCATTATTCCTTATCTCATCGAAAATGAGAGTGTTCTAAAGACAATACAGCATCACCTACCTAGGGTATATATCTTCAAGAACTGATAACATCAATATGAAACTCAATGGTATTTATATGAGGATCCCTTTTATGATGTTGATATCATTGAGAAACTATTTATATAAGGACCCAACCTTTAACATTACATAATCTTGAATGAAATAAATAATTCACATTGATGATCTTTTCAGGTTTACAGTTTTATATAATTAGGACATAACTATTACATTAAATTTCAAAAATTACAAGGTTGAAACTTCTACTCAGTTTCCATTTTTTCATAAAATAAAAACCCTTGAAAAGAAGATTCATTTCTAGTACCATGTTTTAGAAAAAATGACATTTCCTTGATCCCATCATTTAACCTATTCATATTTAGGTCTTATGAAAAATATTTCAAAAAATGGGATCAACACAAAAATCTCAGTAAGGGTTATTAAAAAATGAAAGAAAACATTTGTTCATAATTTCATACATAACATAAGATCTTTGACATACCTCATGAAATCATATTATTTATTAATAAAACATAGAAAACATAAATCATAAAGGTTACTTGTGTCATCCATATCATACTTACGTTGTAGCTCTCACGGCTACATAGGTAGTTACATTTTGAATACCCATCAAGGTATATTCCATAAATCATAAAGGAAAAACATTCACATTTACCTTCATCACATTACCCAATTAATAGGAGAGCTATATCAAGATCACACTCCCTAGGTTTATCTTGGAACCACCCATATAGGTAATAATGCCCAAAACCATAACATATTCATAAAACATAAAACAAACATTAAGGAAAGATAAGATTTCAACATTTCAATACCAATATATCATTTAAATATATTGACATAAAAAATCAATTATAAAAACTATTTTCAATACCGAAATATTTAAAAGAGTATATGTTATTTATTTTTCATTTTAGGAACATTACGTCTTGTTAAGGAACCCAAAGATCAAATAATACTCGTCGAGGCAGAAAGGTCGTTGTCATCGCGTACGTTTATTTTTTTCATTTATTAAAATGAATAATAGATAAAAGATTCCATTTGAATAAAAGTAAAATTCATAGGGGTTTATAAACCATATAAATTAAAGTTTTGTATAAAACAAAATATGCCTCAATGAAAGGAGATTGAGAGGAAGTCCCTTACCTCATGTCCGGCTTGACATGTTCATTCTTCAATCTCTAGAATAATAAACTAAAGATAATTTCAACTTGACTAAAAACCTTTTTCAAGTTTATTATTACTTTTATATCACTTATTACCATTTTATAAACATTATTTATTCATTTAAGTTAATAATTATCATTTTTTCGATATTTAGTACTTGAGTAATAAATGGACTTCTTATAATTACAATTTGTTCACATGGTAAAAAAAATTTATATCCCGAATGATATTCATGATTTTGATATCATATATATCATAGATATCTATTATATAAATTTATTTATAATTGTACATAACATTTGGAGATAATAAATGAAATGCACCGTTCGTGGAGTCTATAAGCCGTACAAATTCATGGACACTACTTTCGTTTATATTTCTTATTTTAATTGAATTAAAACATAATGATACATAGTTATATTATAATTCCATTATAATATCATATAAAATATTATTAACTCCATCCTTTATACATCCCTCATATTGAATTAACGAGTCATATTACTTTGAGGGGGCGGTATTCCGCATTTCCTCAAATGAAATTATCACATTTACCCATAACGGAAACCATAAAGTAATGATATAAATGAAAAATATAGAAGCATAAATAAAATATATATATAATATATACCATATATAATTAAAATTATATCTTAATGTCCACCGTGAGAGGTGGTACGAGAAAATTGAATATTCATCCTTTCGTGAGGCGTTAGTTTGTCATCCACAGAAACAATATTTTCATTACCAATTAGATGAAGGTGTTTAAATGTGTAGTTAGAATAAATATAATAAAAACATTCTCTTATATTGAGTATATAGGTATTGTTATAAAATAAAATAATCATGGTTTTTGGGTGTTGGATAAGGAAAATAAATCAAAAGAACTTAAGAGAACACGTTACCTTTAAATCAGGTAACTCCCTTTGGTTTGAACCAAAAGGGTTTCTTGATGTGCCTTATGCCTAATTTAAGGCTTCTATGTGGAAGAGGGGATTGTGATGGATTATTTGGTAAGGGTTTTGATGCGCCACGTATCTTGAGGGGAGTGATGAATGGGTTAGAGGTAAGGGCATTTTATAAAGGGGAGGAGGGTCTCTTTAGGAAAGTGTGAAAATATTATTTTATTATATAATTATTTTCGATTTCTAATGGTAAAAACTATTTAAATTATAATATAATATAATTAATGGTATAAATAAAATCATCCAATCTGAATTGGATAGGTTTTGGGTATTATTTTAATCTTTATAATATTATTTATATAAATCATTTATTAATGAGGTAAACACTACATCATTATTGTGTCATAAATAATTTTATTAATATGATGTATAAAAATTAGTAAAAAAATACAATAATATAGGAAATATTTTTATATTTCCAATTAATATTTATAGTGGAAATGGTAAATTATATAACCCCATGTAATATTTGATTTACTAAAATATATTTTTCTATTTCATTTTTTTCTTTACTTTAAGTTTGTTAAATTAAAGTGTCATTATCACTCTTAAGTGGCTACATGGGGTCCCAAATTCAACCCAACGATTCCCATGGTTGGAAATGGATCAACCAATATTATTAGTACACATGTTAGGGTAGTTTTATATTACTATAATAATAATTTTTAACCTTATTTACAAGATTTAACCTTTAACCATGGTAAATAAAAATTTTACTGTAGTAAATATTTAAAATGTATAAAAATAAAAGTTATCTATTTAAAAAATTTGGACCCACTGATTCCAAATATGGAATATATTATTCTAAATTCAAAACACATAAGTGGAATAAATTAATTTAAAATTAATTCCCATTATCAAAATAAAAAGCGTGACTTTTAAGAAATAATAACTATCAAAAGATCGCTACTTTTTTATTTTCAATTTCAAAGTGAAATTATATCCAATTACCAAAATTGGATTAAATGGTAAAATTATAATATAATTAAACTATAAAACAAATTAAAAATATAATATAGCCACATATATATATTTTATTAAACGGCCGTTTGGAATTAAAATACATGATTTTCTACTATTCAACTAAAATTGAATATTATCAGAAAAATACCAAAATTTTACCCAATGTGAATGTTGATATACCAATTCTAAAGAAGAATTTTAATTTTTTTCAAAAATAACATATAAAAGTGATCAAAAATAGATTTAAATAGGGTTCTCCATTAAAAGGAAATTAATCAGCCTTTTTAAGAAAATTATGCCTAAAATTAGATTCATTCACATTTTAAGCCAATAAAATTTTATGGGATAAATGTAAAAACATTTAACAACCATATATATTCATACTGTAGTTATTTCTTTCTATTCTCAGTAATACAATGACTAGCAATTGACTACCATTTAAAATAATAATATAATATTATTAGTGTGCAACGTAAGATTTCAATGAAACCCATTGTTGAGTATTGGGTACACCATCGAACATAGAGTCCCCTTTAAAGTAAATTTAATAGATGATTCAAAAATACTAATAAATATAAAAAATGTATATTTCATTATTTAGCTAGGAAGTTACAATTTGAGTATGATAGATTCATTTGGGTCTACGCTCAAATGCTCAAAATTTTCTTATAACATCTATAATATTGATTCACATAACTTATAATTACCATTAAATATGTTGAGAATATTTTCTCACACAATGTTTAAGTATTTACATAAAATCATCTTAAGTAATTTATGTTAGTTAAAGAACTAACTAATACACAGGCTTCTTTTTTATGAACATCATGTACCTTTTTTTCTTGACCTAATAATGATCAACTATACATGCTAGCAAATATCATTTGTATGGTAGAAATATATAAATTCAATACCATTGATCATAAATAATCATTCATCTTATTCTTATATATATATAAAATAATGTCAAACAAATTGGAATTCAATTATGGTTAATGACTATTTTAATCACTTATGAGATAAAATAATTCACCCAATAACATTATCTTTGACACCACATATTGGTCCTAGGTTGGGTAAATATTTGAAGGAGGTGTGAATCATAATATATTAATCTTTCATAAAAGACCCACCCCAACAATCATGGTCCACCATTGTTAGGAACACACCGCACCCACACATGTGTTATGAAGTGATAATGAAAAAATTAAAGGGACAAAAAAATAACAAAGATCACTAAAACTAAGATATTATAAGGATCATAAAATGGTAATCTTTAACTAAACTAAAATAGTATGATAAATTATTTTTGTTTACAATTATGATTGACCTTCCTGACCCTATATGTTAATAACTCAAACGAAAATAAATAACTCACTATACTAATACTCACAATCCGATGACAACTTATATGAGTGTTGTTTTCGTCACCCACAAGAACATAGATTCAATTTAAACTATAGTGTGGTGTTGATTATTCCCAAATTTTATCCACAAATTATATCTATAATCCTCCAGTAAGAATAATTCCATGACCTCCTGCCTAAAAATATAGTGAAATTATGGTATTCCATTTATCTATAAAACTGTATGATCATTCAGGATCCTTTATTATATATTTTATAAGGATGAATATCTCTCATTTGTTTATAAAATCCCTATGTTTCCCTCTAAACATATTATTAACCCACCTTTGGAATATAGGTAATATTAATCTAGAAAACCTCTTCAAATATTAGTAAATATCACCCATAATATTCCACCTAATAGAGATGAAATGAAATTATATAGATCTTCTGAATAAACAATGTCATGGTGCGAACATCACAATCATGACATGTCCATAAGTTTTATTTAAAATTTTAAACTCAAGACCTAGTATTTCTATACTATGTAACTCTTTATCATAGATTGTTTTATTTATCATTTAGACGTTCCATCTCACTTCCAAAAAACTTGTTTTGAATATAAATTTAGTAATCATATCTAACACACCATGGTAAATTTTTCTCTATAATATATTTTACTATACAATAAAATAAGATCCACAAAATTTTAGTTCATCCAATTGGGGGTTCGACAATACTCCCAACAACACGACTTTTTTTTATCTTGGATTGTAAAAGGAAATAATTTTATATATTCTCCTCTCATCTATAGAAATTAACTTTATATTTGAAACAAATTTTCAATATTTTAATCTAAATATCCCTTAAATATGAAACAAAATATTTCATAATATAACCACAAATACATATATAAAAACAAAACGTGTGATATCCTGTTAAGGTGTAATCATCCCCCAGTGAATCTATCCTCCATAATTGGACCTTAATCCAAATCTAGGCCAATAAATAACTAAAGTTTTCATCAAAAAATGATACTCATCGCCCATAGAAAAAACCATAAACCATACACACAACTCTTAAGAATACTATATAATATATTCAATAATCATTTATATATAGGGTACCACATGAATATTTAATTTTTTTATAACTTCTTACATGATTTGATACAGAATGGCAAGTTATAACTTCTATCCTATAGAAAAATATACTATAAAAACATTAGACCACTTCCTCAAATTACTTATCCATTATTCATGAAAATTAAAATTATTTTAAAGTCTATGAAAAAAATTTTAATAAAAAAACTGAATATATTCCAAGGATATTATTATTAACATAATATGCCATCAAATTCCATCTATGAATCAATAATGGGGATTTCCTCAAAATATTTCTGTCATTTTTTTCAATGAAATTTACATCGAAATGATATATCTTATAAAATTTATTTGGTTTAAAATATAAACTTACACATTCTAACTATTTATACACTCAAGGGGTTTAGTTTATTATTTTTATTTATAAAAGTGATTAGACATGAATTCTTATAGATAATGTGAATTGGACTTTCCACTATATGTCCAAAAGAGGGTAAATTATGTATTCTTCTAAAAATTTCTCAATTTACTTCTACAATAACTTCAAAGTAGTTGTTTCCATTCACCATTGAGGTTGTCTGTTAATTTTGAAATCATTCTAAAGAAATATTTTATGAATAAATAATCTTGGAATTACATCAAAACTATACTACATCATTCATATTATTTTTCAAATGATCAATGTGTTGGAACACTTGGTTAGATGAATGTTTCCTAACAATAATAACTTGTAACACTTATTTACTTACAAGTATGGCATATTTCAATTATTGGAGTAGTGGAATTAGTTCAATTTTGAATATATGAATTAAATATACATTTAGGTTGTGTTTAGTTAAATCTATTATAATTTAATTATCTATAAAAGACACACACATAGTTTCATAATTAGAGAATAAATAATAAAATATATCAACGGAAAAAATTACACCATTCTAATATAGTTATTTTCGGTTAATCTTAGAGTTTTTCTAATTAGTAAAAAAATTCCTTGTTATTACCCAAATCCAGTATCACATTTATAATATGGGTTGCAATACATTATAAATATTTATTATTTTATATGATAGTGTAATGTGAATTCCCTTATTGAAGGTATAACATTGAATCAAGAATATTGAAATGAATGTTTTTCTCTTAAAAATAAAATATAAAATATGCCTTTATGAATATTTGTTATTTTTATTTTTTCTTCAATAATGGATATATAGTATTATTGGAGATTTAACATGTGCTATATCTTTCCCTTTATTGAGTGAAAATAAATCTATTAGAAAAATTGTACTCATTACTCTGACTAGAACATACTCAAGTAATATTATTATAAATATAGGTAGACTATTACTATGTTGAGAAACCACAGTTATGGGATTTATTTATACAATATTGATGGAAAAAACACAGAATGATTCGTAATAATAATAATGGAAGCTCTATAAATCTATAAAGAGTCTAGGAATGACATATTTCCAATGGTACTAGGAATTGAAAATGTCCCCAGATCATTTAATTTTATGGTCAAATTTAGAATTCCCAAGTTCATAAAAATCCTTCTAAAGGACACTCTATATTTTTCTTATATCTTATTTTTCTTCATTCAATGTTATTTATGTAACATAGCATATTTTGGAATATGTTTCATATATTTTAAAAGTTTTATATTAATTTCACCCATTTTAAAATTTTTATAGATATCCTTTTGAATTTATTTTTAATGAATTTTCTTGAATGGAGTTTTACTTCTTTAAAAGTTATATATAATGTTTCTTTATCATTTAATGGGGTAAAATATTTAGATATTGATTCCTAACCTTGATTTTAAAATTTGGATTCATATTTTTTATTAGTTTATTTTGATATTTATATGATTTATTTTAGGTTATGATTAATTTGATTCCAGTCTTATTGGGTACCAAGCTCGTGTTTCTATTTAGATTTGGTTGTTTTTGAGAAGGTATATTCATAGGTATCTTAGTCATATTTTCAAATATAATTCATAGATGATTATTCATTTATATCACTTTATTTTTAAATTATCCAAAGTTTTGGAATGTTTGGTTATAATATTATAGTTGAGAACTATAAAAAGGATGATCATACAGTTTCCTCTATTGAAATGGAGGTGGTTTCCTTGTCTGTTGGTATCCTTGATGAAAATTATATTAAAATATTTTTGTTTGAAATAACTATTATTGAAAATGTTGTTTTGATTAAACATATTAATTTAGAAATCTATACTAGACTAGTGAGTGTTATATATGTATTTTATTCAGTTGTATAATATTTTTATCGTGATAAAAAATATTTAAAATTTTATTTCCCATCACTTAAATATTATAATCAGTAAAAAGGATAGGTGAAGAACAAATGATGAATTCCATAACAGGTCTTGGTTTCTCAATAAAGTTTTTAATTTCCATTTTTTAACTAAAGTTACAATTTTCCAAACTTATATTCAATGAATATTTATTGAGTATGTTTACGTCATTGACCCCTATAGTATAATTACCTCTACTTTTTATTTGTTGTGAGTTTTGTTATTTGTTTCAATATATCCAATGGATTCCGCTAGTGATTCATCAATTAATACTCTCCATGATGATGCATCAAGTAAGTTTCTATCAATATAAAGTGTTACATGATAGAATAAATCCTGAAAATGATTCTTTTTTATGGTTCAGTGTGTATTTCATATATATATATACCTAAATAAATTCTTGTATTCTTGTTGTGGCTCTATAATTTCTTTTTATATTTCATGGATTTCCATTTTTAAGGTATTTTTCCTTAAGTTATGGAAAATATTTGAAGTAAATTCATCTGAATATCATCCCAACTAGTGACTTCTCTTGGATTTAGGTTATAAAATAATTCTTCGGATATTACTTCTTGTGATAAGGTGAATGCTCTCCACTTTACTAGTTCTTCAGGGTATCTTCTCATAATAAAATTGTTACATGATATGGAAAACACTTTGATGTTATTTTTTTAAAACAACTCCTTTATTTTCATGAATCATTGATAATAATTAGAATAACAATCTTTTCAATTCAAACACATCTCTCAATGTAAGATCTACAGTTTTATTTTTTTTATTCACAAATTTTTGTCGATACAAGTTTTTTATAGTCTTGTATTGGTTTTCATCATTGATTTCATATTCAAAGTGAAAAAATTGATTTTAACTTGTGTATTTTAATTTAAAAATATCAAATTTAGTCTATATATTATCATGGTTTCTTATATCGATAAAAATATATAGGATATTACAATCCATAAATAGAGAAATATGGAATTGTTTATTTCAATGATATTTGATCAGAAAAATCTAAGTAAATGTTTATGTATTTGGTAATTGGAGAAACATCAACTATATATAGTGATGCAATATATAAAACATTTTTTAGTAAAAAACTACTACATCCTTTTTCAGATAATCAACAAAAAAGAGATACAAATCCTGAATCAATTGGTTTAATGTGTTAGGAAAATAATGATCATACATAACATTTACATAATATATCAAAAATATTAATAAATTACATAGTCAATATCTTCTTAGTGGCCATCAGGTTCACCTTAGTAAAATTAATACCATTAGTCTATACATCAATAAAGGGGGTGATCTAAATTCCTAGTGAGAGAATAAATAAGGGACACAAATAAATATAACATCAGTGAGCATAATAATCACCAAAATATAATAATAATAGGATCACCATATATATAATTATTGAAACATGTGACAAAATAATGTAATGTGGTAATGCATTAAAATGAAATGTCATATTATAGTGGTCAAATACCAGACAGAGTTGGGACCAAAGCTAGCATCATGTTCTCGCATAATATATTTCTATAATATTAACATCAACATTGTGAAAAAGATATAATTATGATCATGTAAATTACAAATTATCTCATAAGATATACCACATTACCCAATTAAATTTACGGATTCCTAATTTTTTTCCCACCCGTCACATTATAATAGTTACAATATCATTCTAGTTACATAAAATGCATAACAATGACAGTTAATAATTTACCAATGTAAAAGAATGTGATTCATCCTGATTTAATCAATCATGTTTTCATGAGTAATCATAGGGTTCCAAAATGAAAATGGTATAAATATGTTTTGTAAAATAATCACACTCTTTTCATAAAGAATAATCAATTCAAGAGGAGTCAAAGACGTATTTTGTAGAGGAGATTTATTTTAGAAAATCATTTTATTTCTAACAAACTAATCTGGGAAACATGTATATTCAAAAAAAGAAAAATATATATTTAAGAAAAATTTGATGAATATTCATGAAACATTAATACCCAAAAGAAAATATGTAGGGTCCTACAATCCACTTACCTTTATTCCCCCTTTTTTCACTTTTGTCCCTCCTAAATAATAAACATAGATTTATTAATTAATTGATCCAAAAGTTAATTATTTTAATTTTTACCATTATTTATCCATTATAGTAATTTGATTACATTTCTTATTTTCCTTGGTTATTGGGTATCCATTTCGGTATATTTTTCTTACTTTATAAATTTCCTCTTTTGCCTCGATTTTCCTAATGTGTTCAATATAATTTATGCACAGTACAATTAATTCCATAATATTTTAATGATATATAATTTCATGTTTATATATTATATATTTAACATAATATCCATCAATGAAGATTATTGTATATTTTTGGCATGGAAATGACTATATAGGTGGTTAATCGATATTTGAAAGGACATTGTCAAGAGAGTAGAAAAAAGAAGTCTAATATATATATATATATATTGTAAATTTGGTTCTAATAGTAGGTTAAAATCATTAATATAGTTGTAAATTAATGAATAATTAATCATATATGTTCTGGTTTTTCAATGGGTGATGAAAAATTAGAGACAATAAGAAGAATAAATAAAAAATATAAGAGTTAATGGGTACTTACTGAAGGCCTTTTATATCTTATCCTATAATACATTAAAACTCCATTGATTCTTGTAATCAGATTACACCATAAAGTACCTAAGGATTATATGGGTCTTTAGGAGAATCATTTCTGTAGAGTTTCATATTTTTAATGTAGGGAATGAGTGGTTTTCGATGGTTGAAGAGAGATTAATTATACTTGATTAGAAGTGTATTTTTAGAATAAAAAATTAAATAAAATACTACATCAATGATAAAACATAAAATTTCTTTTTTTAAATATAAATCAATAATAAATGTAATATAATAGGTTTACACTCTAGATAGAAATTATAATTCTAATTCATTGGTTTATTAAAAAATAATATATAAAAAAAATAATTTTCTATCTTAAGGGATCGCTTTTATCTTTGGGTTTTGTAAAGTTATTTTTCTGTTTGGTAATTATTTTTAATTTATTTTAAGTAAATATTTATGTAAAAAAAAATCATGGCCAAACCAGATTTTTTTTGAAATGATTATGTAATTATTACATCTCAAATGTTTTAATTTAAGATACACCAGTTATATAAAAAATTAATTTTTTACTATTAACTTGAAAAAATATATATTTCAAAAAATTACTAAAAAATAAACTGTAGGAAATTTGAAGATTATAATTTTAAAAATAATATTAATTTTGTCAAAATATATTTCTAATATTGTTAATTTAAAATTTAAATATAAAAATTCAGCTTTTTCATATTATATTAAAATATCATTGTAAAAAAAATTCTATTTTAATTTAGGTTTTCAATCACTGTATTTCATTTTCTGCAATATAAACTAATTAATTACTTAAATTGTGATAAATATTATTTATATCACAATTTATTTATTTTGAGGTAAATTTACTATTGAAAGGGCCATTTTAGTTTTCCCAACCGCCATTTTTCTATTCCAAACTGTTGAGTTACTATTCTCAGCGGTCACATTCCCATCTATATATACCACATCATTGTTTCATTGAATATTTAACTCAATTCCACTCAAAAATATATATTAAAAATGTTTAATATCTTGATTTTTTACTAATATTTTTATTCTTTCCTATGGTGTTTGATGTGGGGGAAATGATTTTAGATGATTCGGGTGATCTATATTTTCCAATTTTAAATTTTCTGTTTTATGTTTTTTACCAAGTTGTAATGTTAGGATTTTCAATTGGTTTCATTAATTATTAATGTAATAGTATTTTTTTAATGAAATAAATTATTCCCATTTTTTATATGTATTATACAATATAGTATATTATAAAACACATTTATTACAAGGGAGGAATATCATTTATAAAATTTAGGGTTTTTACATTCTTCACCCGTTTATAAATATCCTCACAACAATTTCAACTTGTATTCTATGATGATACTAGTTTAGGTTACTTATATTTCATTGTTTCCTCTGGTTCCAACATCATCACTTCTGGCATAAAGTTCCTACACAACAATTTTACAGGGTAATTTTTCATGTTGTGTGGAAGTTTTTCTCTACTTTCCAAAATCGTTATCATTTGTTCTTTTTTTGAGAGACAATTATATAGTTGTATGACCTATGTATTTTTTACATTTAAATGATTTAGTATAATCTTCATTATGAGTGATACAATGAACACATCATGAACAAAATCCATACTTAGAAAAAGTTCATGTTGATAGGTCACTACTCGTATTTGATCAAGGAACTCCAATGGGTTAATGTACAATGGAATATACCTCCCTTTCATTCCAAACTGCATGATTCTATTACATTATGATGTTCAAAGGAATAAATTTCACTCCAACAATGAACTCCATATTCCTTCGATGGTTTTCAGCGTATATCTTTTGTCGACGTGGACTATATTTTATATATTGTTTGATGGATTAAACCATAAATATCATCCCTTTCAGTAGATATGGTCCAAATATCTTTCATTCCCAATATTCATCTCAACATTTTGGAGTTCCACATCTCGTTCCATAAATTGTTTCATATGGATCCATTTAAATATGGTATTAGAAGCTATTCTTATATAAAAACTCAACTAATAAGAGATTTTGATCTCATCCACATTTGAATAGCTTTGAGAAAGAACTTATTAGTTCCTCATGCATCTATAAAATCATTTCAGATTTCACAACAGTTTAGGGGTGATATGTTGTGTTGAGATTCAATTGAATACACAAACAATTTTGAATAATTCTATAAAATTCATATTTCATCCTTAGATCATGATATGATAATATCAAAAGTGAAACCCCATTCACCCTGACCACTTTCGTCAGATATATATTGACATGTTGTTCAAGTGATAAATATTCTAAAATAGAAATAAAGTGGGTAGTCTTGGTGAGTCAATCCCCCGAAATACATATTGACTTATTTTTTAGATTCATTTTAGAGACTTGTAACAAACACTATAGAGGCATTCTCACATTTTTATGTGGGCATAAGAAATGGTTTCATCATCTATTTTGTCTTATATCACTCAACAATAACTTGTTGATGTACTAAAAACCTTGATATATAATCCACAACATCTATCTTCATGTAATTTCACCTTAAGTTCTCTCAAATATCATAGTACATCATGTTACTTCCAGGACAGATTGAGAATGATTATCTATGTTCGTTATCCAATAGCTCATTATTTATCTCATGGGATTAAGGCATGTAAAAAATTATTCTAAATTGAATCACACTATCATCATCGATGTTAATCCTTTTTAGATTCTATTATATTTAATCTTTCACCATATTTTGTTTCTTTATATAATCCATTTATTCCTCCTTGATCTTTTCTCTGAAGGATGTTTAAGAAGTAATTTGGAAATTGTTGGTTGTTAGACCTACTGTTAGGTTTTCAATATCTATCATTTCTATAAACATGAAGATTGGGTCATTGTTAATCAACATTATAGATAAATTAGCAGGTTATTTTCTACTAAGAGCATCAATGACCATTATCCCTTTCTCAGATGGTAGTGAATATAGAAATTGTAGTCCTTGATTAGCTATAACCATCTTATTGGATACATTTTATTCCCCTTATAGGTGAATGTTTACTTTCAACACTTACACTCAGTGTATATGTCACACTTCTCACATTATAGATATTGTGACCAAATAATTATGGGAAATATCATAGCTTCATAATCTAGATCATTCATATGGTAGTTGTGCTCATGGATCTTCAACATTAAAATGGATTAGGCCAGCAATTCATTGTTCTTCATGAGTACTCAGCCCATGTTGTTCATTGAAGCATCATTATATATCACAAAACCCTCTCCATATATTAGTATTTTGAGTATAGGTATTGTGATTATCCTATTCATGAATCCTTATATATTTCCTCACATTATTCTTTTTTGTCAAATATTACACAATTCCATTTTAACATTTTTAGCATGCTAGAAAATTGTGAAAATTTTGTCACAAAACATCACTAGTAACCAGTTAATACAAAAAATTGTTTTTCCATGGAACTATTTGGTCTATACCATTCTTTAATTTAAATTTTTATTGAAGGGTCCATATAAATTCCCTCACATGTGATCATGTTCCTCATGAATGTGACTTGTTGCTGCTAAAAGTCACACTTTTTGAATTTAGCATACATTTTCTCATTCCTTCATATCAGCAAAAAAATCCATAGACTCTATACATATTCCTCAATTATTATAGTGTAAATGATAATTTATTGATAAATAGTACTAATTTTTTTTGAGGTAGTCTCTAAATACTATACTCACCACATAGATCCATATTTAAAGTGAATTATTAATTCAGAACGGCATCACTATGAAATCATAGTTCCCATACCTTGTACATAAACCAGTCTTCTGAATATCTTTCTTATTCACCATTAGTTTATGATATCTAAATTTCAGATCCACCTTTGAGGTTTAATCATCATATCATAGTTCATGAAAAAACTCATAACTCCTTGGAGGGGGATACTTTTTCTTTATGGTGATATTTTTGAGCTCATAGTAATTGATACACAACTACGTTGTTCCATCCATTTACTTTAGAAAGATCCCTGGTTCACCCCAAGATAATGCACTACATCATTTTAAACATTTTTAAAATTTATCTTGAAGATAATTATTTAACTCTTCTTGTCTAATCGAGGCCATCCTATAGGGGAATATTGAAATAATAGTGTCTTCTAGTACAATTTATATTTTTAAATCAACCTCCTAGTCTAGGGAATATTCAAATAACTCTATGAAATTCATCATTGTATTCCTTAACAATGGTAATTTCCTCCTGGTTGATATATTCCTTTGACTCAACCATTTGAGATAAGTATGCTTCATCACAGTGTATCAAAACACACACCATTAATGGATATTCCCAAATATATTCCTAATCTTCATTGAATTGTTTGAAAATAATTGTATGGATTAGAAATATTAAAATATTTTTTCATTATTAATAGTTAATGATTCCAATATATAATGAAATCCAACCTAGGACAAGTATACCATAAAATTTGAAAAAAGATATTTATTATGAGATTTGATGGAAGAATCTTCCCAAAAAACATATTAGAGAAGATTCCAATACTTAGGATGTACTGATTTCACCCCAATGTGTTTTTATAGTAATCACTACATCAATGTATTAGGGATTAGATTCAAAATTTCTAGAAAACATTTAGGATAAAAATGAGCATGTAGAATAAGAATAAAATGAAACATTTTCTATTCTTGAGTGAATTGGATGTATACCATGTATGACTTCCTTTTCACCCTCCACATTAGGTGTAGTGATTGAATAAGATTTCCCTTTCTCCTTTTCAATTTGTAGTTTTTGAGGATAATTACCCTTAGTGACTTGTGGTTTGGTGCACAAGCTTGTATAGTTCCCTTTCTCCCTATAGATGACACATTGAACCATGGATGGTGCATTAGAAGGTTCCTTCCATTACTCCATCATGTTTTTCATCTTCTTCAGGTATCTTCATCATTCATGAGTGTTGTTTCATTCTATCTCAGAGATGAATAATTTCCCCGTCTTTTTTAGACTTTTCACACGATGATTCTTCCAGCATTTTTTGACATGTGGGTAGTTGGATCCTCTTTCCAACATTTTTTAGTTCACCCGCCTGTGTGAAACTACATATTTATCATATTATATCCAAAAATGGGAGACCATTCTCTAAAATCCATCCCTATTTTGTGGTCATATCAAACCACTTATTCATTACTCTAAAATTCATAGGTAGATAGATCCTTTTGAATGTGTGGGTTTAAAACACTCATGAATATATCTATTATTTTATAATTTTTTATAACCAATCATGAGGTTTATCTTATAGAAGTTTTGAATTATTACTCATAATTTGTTATACGTTCAATTTAATTTTTTCAAAAGCTTTAGTCATTATGTCAATGTGATTGTTGGAGTATTTTGAGGAAAATACCTGGTAAAAATTATTTTCATAAAACCATTCGACTCTATCTATTTAATTTCATCCTTTATCTTGGCGTTCATTGTCAATTCCCACCATTTATTGGATTCTTCATCTAAATGATATATTTATAGAGTTACATTCCATTTTTCAAAAAAATGGATCATAGATAAGATCATATCCATTGAGTAAACCCACTATTCCGTGAGAGGAAGACTGGATGTTCCACTAAATGTTGGTGTTCATTGGCATATAATGGACTCATTTTCTACTTGACCCTTATTTGGGTAAGAAGGAAATTCATTTTGGTTCATGTTATTATTCATATCCTATAATGGCGTACTAATAATTTCCATAATTTTTTTGAATCAATCTATCATTTAATTTGGAATGTTTTTTGGATTATCATTTAATTACCACCCACGTGGGTTTTTGTACGGGTTTCTCTTTGTTACCACCCTTTTATAAAATAATAATATTTTGAAAATTTTGTATGTCAATAGTGAAGTAAAAATGTATACTTTATGATATTAACACGAAAAGAATTTTTATGGGATCCTTATGTTTATCTTTTTGAAAAATATTCTTCTAGGATGTTATACCCGTACACAGACATAAAATTATATTTTTCCCCATTTTTTTGAATCTTAATTATCAAATTATCTAAATTTTCCTCTAATACCAACTATAAAAACCATAGTTTTATAATATAAATATTACATATTATTTATGACAAAAAACATAATTTCTATACAAATCCAACATCAATGGTTTTTTCTGACATGGGATAATTACGCTCCCATATAACATAAAAAAATAAAACATAAACATTAATTCATTCATTCTTATTTATATTCTTAGTTTCCCTGGTGTTATCCTTAGTACAAGAAATCACATGTTCATATACATCAATGAAAGGGGTGAGATGAAATCTTATTAATATAATTAATAAGGGAAATGAATCAACATAATTTGGGAAATTAATGGTAATGATATGGAATGTGGTAAAGAATAAAAATGAAACCTAATGCCATACTGGTCAAATACAACATATAGTTGTGAACAAATCTATTATCATGTTCATGTATAACATATTTTCATAATCAAAATATCATAATTGTTAACAATTTTATAACATTTTTCACACTTATTACACAATATCCCATGAGATACATCACATTACACAATGAATTAAGGGAAACTTTAATTCTAGTCCCACCTATCAGATCATAATATTTAAATAATCATGCATGCCACATACAACGTATTGCAATTTTATTTGTGAGTTTACCCATGGAAAGGAATGAGTTTTATAAGGATTTCAGAAATCATGATTTCATGAATAAATTTGGGGCTCCCAAATGAAAATGGGAAAAACTTTTTTGGTATATGAATCAATATCTTTCTTTGAAAAAGAAACCACTCAAGGGGGGGTCAATGATGAGTTTTGGAATAATGATTTCATTTAGAAAATCACTTTATTTTTCATAAAATCAGGTAGGAAACATGTATATCCCAAAATATAAAAGGAAATAAAAATTAAATTATATTTAAGTAACATTAGTGGAGTACTCATACCAAATATTTTTTGAAATAGGGATAATATAGATAAATGGAATTGGGTTGGAGAATCCCCTTACCATTATTCCCGTTTATTTCATCACTTCTGTGACTCCTTAATAATGAAAATAAATTTATTAAAATATCATTTCAATTGTGAATTAATGAAGTTTTAAAAAACTATGTATCTATTGTGTTAATTTTCATACATTTCTTGATTTCCTTTGTTTTAGGGTATTCATCTTGATATGATGTTTTACTTAAACAAATTTCATGTTTTTCCTCGATTTCACTACTTAGTTCAATGAAATTTATAAATTATAATAATAAATTATAAAGGCTTAAAATATTTTTAATTTTATGTTTATATATTGTATATATCTTATAATATTCATATGTGATTATTATTATTCTTATTGACATGGAAATGTCTTTCTAGGTGGTTAATAATCCATTGATGAGACATTGTAGGGACAGTAGGGAATGTGATGTTTTAAATTTATATATGTGTGTGTGACTCTATATATATATTAAATTTGATTCTTATAGTAGGTTAACATCATTATTACAATTTTAAATTAATTTCTTATAAATCTTATTACGGTTTTTTGTAAAATGGGTGACATGAAAAAGATAATAAGAAGAAGAAATAAAAAAATATAAGTGTTGATGGGAACTTACTTAATCCACAATGTAGATTCTCTTGTTCGACACTAAAACTCCATTAATGTGTGGAGAGATATTACACCAAAATGTCCCTAAATATTACATAGGGATTGAAAGGAAGGATTTTTGTAGAGTTAAGTATTTTTAAAGTGGATAACGAGTGCTTTTCCAAGGCGGAGAGGGGTTATTAAAACATGAGGAGAGTGGTATATTTAGATTAAGAAATTGAATAAAATATTAAATCAAAGGTAAAAATATATACTATTTTAAAATATAAATCATATATAAATATAAAATAATGATTTTAAGGATTCAAATTCCAATTATAAATATTATTAATTTGTTTATTATAATTAAATTAGAAAAATTGAAAGTGTTATATTATGGATTTGATTTTAACTTTAAAATTTGGAATTTTTTTTAGTTTTTTAAATTATGTTTATTCTATTTTAATTCCTAATTTAAAAAATAAAATATTAAATGGATGGTATTCATGTTCTAGAAATAATTATATCATTATTACACGAAGAATAATCTAATTTAAGATACATTGGTCATGTGAAAACTGTATTTTTTCTATCGACACAAAAATTGAAGTACATAAGAAAATTGAAACATAATAATTTTAAAATTTTAAAAGTATGGTTTAAAAACTGCTATAAATTTTATAAATATAAAATTTTAACTTGTGTTATTTAAAAATTTGATATAATATTTATTATTTTTACGAAATACATTATAATATACTTTATAAAAAATTTGTATATATTTTATTTGATTTTTTAATCATGGTATTTATCTTTCATCATTATAATATTTATATTTAATTATATTAAGCAATATAAATAATATTTATGTCATGATTTATTATTTTGAGTAAAAATTTCTATTCTACCGGTCAGGTTACTATACCCAATGGTCAGGTTATTTTTCACAACGGGAACATTACCAATTATATATACGACATCATTCCTACACATAGTATTCAATTAAATTTCTTTTAAGGTTATATATTTCCATTTTTAATATGTTTATTGGTTATTTAATGTATATATTTTTTCTTTTATATAGTGTTAATAATGGGGGCAATGTTTCTAGTTGATTGTGGTTATCCATATTTTCTATTTTAGATTTTATGTTTTTTTATTTTTTATAATGTTCTAATGTTTGGAATTTTAATTGGATTAATTATTGATTAATGTAATAGTAGTTATTAATTAATTAAAATATGTTCATGGTATTTATATGTATTATACTATTTAGTATATTATAACACATATTTATTTGAAGAGATTAATATCATTTACAATCTTCTAGGGTGTTATATAGAAGATTAAAAATTATTTCACTCTTTATTATAAATATATGTGTTCAAAAATAATTTAAATCGATGTAAATAAAATATAGTAAAAAAATCTCTAAAGGATAAATTTTTGTTTACCGTAGTGTTAAGTTTCATTTTCTGGGTTGGAGTATAATATTGTGTTACTATAGGCCAAGAGAATATTAGTCAAATGTAATAATGAAAAAATAGATCATTGATTGATCAAAAGGTTCGTTTGTTAATTTAATTATATCATTTTCTCTAATAATAAATTCTTATTCTATTATTAGTCATTTAATAAAAACAATCATGCATCTACGACCTTTAGTTTATAGTGATTGTGATTTATACTGAGCACTAATAATTATGAACTACAGATCCATTTTATCTTTATGGGGATGTTTTGATTAATATTACAACACTCTAACTGAGGAATCAACCATAACTATTTAGGAACAATAGAATTTGGAGGTGGAGATCTAGAACAAATGAATTTTATTTTTAAATTCCACTCATGTAACAATAATTACTAAAACTCCATCCATTCACCACTCATATTCCATTGTAAAAAAACATGGCTGAGATTAAGGAGGGAATGGTTTAAAAAAATTAAAAAAATGATTAATGATTGATTACTACTAAATTTAAACACAGATAAAATTATATAATATTATATTAAATAGATGTATAAGAATAAAAGATGTTACTAGAAATAATGAAACAATAATTCCAGCCCCTGTTATATTAACAACTAGTGGGGGTTTTAGAAATCTATATGAATGATCACATACATGTACAAAAATATTTCATAATAAAAATAATGTAATCTATAGTAAATATAAATTAGAAAATGTCCCTAAATGATGATCATTATCCTTAATTTATAAGATCCTCCAACCTTTTTTGATCATTCCACATGTCACTAGGATGATTTGAATTTCTTTCATGGGGGAATATATAATATATCCATTAATTCAAGTGTGAATCATAAAATCATATGATTGTAATAAATTTACCATGAATTATTTAAATCCATCCTAAATTTTCTAAATCAGCTAAATGAAATGGAGGGAATATTTCATAACTCTTTAAACTTGCTTCACATTCTGCACATGGACATTATTGTGATCATATGAATCCATGTTCTTGAATCTATACCCCTTGATCAGTAAAGAAGAAAAATCACTATTTTCAATATTCATGTATTCTCTTATATATGATTTATTTTATAACTACATAACAAGGTGAATTTTTTAAATTTATCATTGAGAATCCATGGGATCAGACATAAACTGTGTTGATTCCTATTATATCATTGGATAGAATAAATAATTTCAGGTTAATGTCCTATGGGTTAATCTACGGAGTCCAGTGGGTCACTATTTTCAATAAAATATTTCATTAGATGGGGATCTACTTATTGGGAAATGAAAAGAGTCATGTTTTATTTTACATATCCTCAAGAAGTGACACAGATCATGTTGGCATGTGAACATAGTCTAATTTTCCAGAATATTTGGATTCTACCAAATAGAGGATCGCAACATGAACTTAATTATATCATATTTACAATGTGAATTAGTGTTGAAACACCATTTTCTAAAATGTATGAAAATAAGATTATGAAAAAATCACGAGGAGAAGAAAAAAAGATATTTGAATAAAGGAAAAGATCATAACTCCTCTAAAGGCCAACAGATCATGTCCTAGAGAACAGTGGTGGCATGAAGGCTACCTATGAATGAGAATACGTGAAATATCGTCACATTGACCTACTTGACTAACCTACACATTAGTCTGCATGATAGACCTGTGAATCATTCTGTTCGACAGATCTACACAAGCCATCTTCTTCACCAAAGGTCCTTTATATTTTCTAAAAATAGGACCCTCAGGCTCTTAATTTGGATAGATATGAAATCAAAAAGATATCTTGTTGCTCTTCTCACCCTATTACTTCACCAAATCCCTATGAAACATTCCAGTTACCCCAAAAAAACCTAAAGAAGACGGAATTAGGGACTTAATTGAGAAAAATTCTCCCTGTGGATTAAAATACATAACACTTGAAGAAGGAACCCTTTCCCATGTGGTTTAAAAAACACGCATGAATTCCCCTTACCTAACTAGCAAATAATGTGATACCCTTATGGGAAGACCTGTGGGGACCCATGAATCCTTGTGAAAATCCTCTCCCTAGTGTTATTTCACAAGTGTTTCGTGGCCCATGTACATTCATCTCGGGAGATCCTACCTATGTGAAGCAGATTCAACTCTTGTAGACCTACTTGCACAAGGAAATCCTAGGTTACACAGTCCTTCCCAATTCAAGTCCCACTTCGATCTTCCATCCTATAACATACATGATCAACTTCATAATACTTATTCCAAGACACCAATGGAAGGGCCTCTCTTCCTTTGAATCCTTTGTTTGATGTGGACAAAATTGGAAAGTCCACCAAAGCCTTCATACATGAAAACCCATGAAAAGACGCACACCATCATGTCCCCCATTTGGGTATGAATTATATTTTTATGTGGTTTCCCACACATGTCCTACCTAATGGGTATGATCCTCAAGATGCATATCAGTATATATTTCCATGGTCATGAGGACCCCAACCATAGGGGTGATGTCAGGAAACTCCTAGTCTCAAGTATTAGGGTTTGAAACATGTCCTCTCCTAGTTATATCTAAGACATGGAGCCTCTAGTTCCAGGATGGGAGGGCAAGGAACACACATTCCATTCACATAAACAAGGAATGAGATCATACACATGAAACCAATTTTATTTCATCATTCTAGAGTAAACCACTAGAATTTCATTTTGGAAAACTCGTACTTCATTCCTTTATTATCTTTATTATACATGGTTTAAAAGGGGAGATATGATTTAAATACCCAAGATTAATGTATATGGACATTACATTACTTTTACAGAATACATAATACATGACACAATTATACGCCCAAAGACCATATTAGTTTATTGTCTTTGGAAACATGGAATATAATCACCTAACATGGTGAATGATTTTCAACACCTTCTATAAATATATTCACCTTTTATTTTCCTTCCTAATTCATTTATTTTGATCCTAGTGAAAAGAATACATATGAAAATGGTGTTCTCAAATGCTCAGTAAGGATAAAAATTGAAGCCATCACATATAAAATAGTCATAAGAATGTAATAACATATTGCTAATTTTGAATATTGAAATCATGAGTTATGAAATAAATCATGGTTGTATGTAAGGAACAAATCATAAATGAATAATACCCATGATTAAATAACATTAGCACAAAACATGGAATTATCGAGAAAAATAATCACATAATAAAATTTCCATAGTAGCCAAGGAATTTCTTCCAAGACCATCATATTGGATAAATTCCATCCCCAAACTAGGTCTACATGTCATTCTAGCCATTTTTTACTGAACCATATTTACTTTTCATTCCATCACTATATTAATGAACCATATTCATTAAAATTCCATTCATATCTATATCATGAGATATAAATCTTCACCCAATTAATTGGGGGGAGATTTATCTCTCACCCTTCTCATAAAGAAGTAATTCATACATCTTCCACAAAAACAAAAACCATTCACCATAGCATAACCCATGGAACAATGAAAATACGATTCTTAAAAATCCTTCCACAATTATTTAATCTATATAAGATAAATGGATTTATAAAAATAATTCCCTCATAAAAAAAATAAAATTATAATAATTATAGGGTTATAAATTTAATCTGATGTCAGCTTAAATAAAAAATAATTTTGTTAAATCATTGGAGCTAAATTCCTAATGAAAATATCCTTTATTCTTTAAAAATGTTTTCCATTCTAAAAATTCCAAATAAAAATTGAAAGAAAATAATTTTGATCAAAAAAATTGAAATAATGTAGATGAAGATTCATGTAAATAAGTAATTATGAAGATGTAAAAATCTATTCATGTCATATAAGTTAAAAAAATCTCCTCATACTTTTGCCGGAAAAGTGAAAAAGTACCTCATAAGGTAAACAAAAAATGTTTTCTTCCATACCATGTAGTAATAGAAAAAATTGGTAAAAATGACTTCAAAATTGCATTAAATAATAGTAAACTTTTTATGAAAATTGTTTTATAAAACATGTACCTGGTTGATAAATATATCCCCAATAAACAGTTACCTATAAACAATCTCAAATATAAATTATGTATCAAAATTATCCCTTACCAATTCATAATAAGTCAAATCATATACCTCATAAAAGAGAAAAACATATTTTCATATGTAAATATCATAAAAATAATAATAAAATAATAAAATCATTCATGGGTAACATAAATACCAAACAAAATAATTAGATGGTGTATAAGGCATATGTCCTATTGAAATAAAAGTGAGACAAAATTATCCATTACCATAGGCCCAATATGCTTTGTATATATCTAAACCTCTTTTATAATTATTTAAATAATTTTATTCAATTATTACTGAAGAATATTAATTTTTATGACATCATATATGATCATATTGTCATAATTTGATTTTAACATTTCATTATTACTCATTATTAGGGTGTTCACTGCCTTATGTTCTTATGCATGTTTTGTCGAATAAGTTATGTTTCTTCTTCTTGGGTCATAATTATATCATTTGGAATTTATAATAATATTATATATACCATTTATATTAATTATATAAATTTATATTATCATGCTTTAATGAAGATCATATAGATTGAATCACATCGCATTGTGGAGACGGTAGACCCTAGATACACATGAGTGATGATATCATTCGAATAGTTGTTGACCAGTTTTATAAACTGGATTTTGTATACAATTTAAGAATAAAAGTCATTTTATTTTAATAATATATAGTCATTCCTTCCATCATTATACCCATCCATGTAAGGTAGTAGTTAGAAATAGAGTAGACCATGACATGGAGATGTTAAGCCATACGTATGCACACATGGTGAATTTATTTTTCATAGGATGGGTAGAAAGTGGACTATGGTTTTTTCATAATCATAATAACCACTGATCTTATAGGTACTACTATAGTTATTAATTTATAATGAAACAACTCGTGATGTGGAAGGAGAAGAAGAAAAATGTTTGAAAGAATCTATAAATGGTATTACTTATTCTTCGACGTGCCTCCTCTAAATCTACTCTTAGAGACCAAGTTGGTATTTGAAGAAGACCATGATATCTATAATAATTCTAGTTAATTTGTGAAGTTAAATAGTCAGGGTATAGACAAACTAAACAGCTTAATGAGTTCTGTAGAAACGAGGGAGGATATGTCCATTTATAATTGGGCTGATGAACTCTCTGGGAATTTCAGAAACTATTAATTTATAATAATTTGAAAATCATTCTTAATACCTCAAAAATTTCATAAATTCAAAAACAACAAATGAAAATATTTAAATATAATCAACCAATATACATTAGACATGTTTTTATATAATCTTAAAATTATCATTCTAATTAATAATTAGTTGTCCTATTTAATTATAGTTAAGATAAAAAATGTTTCAATATTAAAAGGGTGAAATATTTAATAATTGTTTCTAAATTATACAATAAATGAAAAACATAGAACATTTTTGACCATATCATAATTATTATATATTTTTTTTAAAAATATTTGATGATTTTAATACATTATTTTAATAAAATATCAATTGTGTCATTTTTGACACTATTCATTTCATGGTGTTTTAGAAATATCAAGAAAAGGTGTAATCCTCAGAAAAATATTTTTATTATATCACTATAGAGTCAATGGAATAAATTAAAGTCACTAGAAAAATTAATTATACAAAATTATATTTATTTTAATATTTTAAATATCATTTTTTTTTATATTTCACTCAATAAAATAATTACTACATTAAAATGTTTAATTATTTAATATACTTATTTGATGAATTAATATTAAAAATAAAATATTATTATGAAGATAATTTTACTATATTTGAGAAAAATATATGTAGTCTAATTTATCTGCTTGAAAATTCAACATTAAAAATTTTATACTTATTAATGTATGAATGTGACAATTTGAAAATTACATTAAATAAAATAAAATAATTGTCTTAATCAATTCCATATGAATAAAAACGGTACAAAATTAGACCATTTAATGATTATGGTTAATAAATACTCAAAAAATAATATTTGATAATGTTTTTTCCCTTTAATGGTTATTAACGTTTTAATAAAAAATAGTTTATTCATTTTTCATCAATTAAAAATTTTCTCCAACCATGTAATAAAACATTAAGGTAGTTATTTATTTCCTAATAATTAAAAATAAATTACCATGATAAAAATATTACTTTTATATTTTTAATTAGTATTTATAGTTGAATTTATCTTCTGTATAACAATATTTTATAAATGATGTATTATTTAAAACATAAATGTGACGTCATTAAATATTCATGAAATAGAATATTATAAATACCATAATTTATCCCAAATGACCCAAAAATGTCAAACGTAAATTCATATTAGGAAAAGGATTTTATTCATTTAAAATTTAAAATTTAGATTCCTTGATACGACCCATTGTTTTATATGTGAACACATAAAATATATTAAAGACAAAGAAAAGGACACATTGTATCTTTCATTGATTTAAATATTATTTTTGTAATTTTAAGGGAAAAGTGTCCATTAAATGAAATAATATAGATCCTTAAGTGTTAAGGGTCAAATTCCATTCCTCAAATAAATTGTTTTCATTTGTTTTGGTAATTTTATAGTCATTATAATTTTTTTAACCTAAATTTCCAAATTTACCATTTATCGTGGTAATAAAATTTACTATGGTTACTATTCATATTTTTCAAAACTAAAAGGGACCTAGAGACCAAATTTGGACCTCCTAAATCCTAATTTTTCTTTCATTTTTTTAGAATTCAACATAGAGATGTTGCAAAAAACAATTAAAATAAAATAGTTAAAATGTCAGGAAAAATGGTTTTTGAAAAAATGATCCTTTATAAATGGATATTTTTTTATAATAAATTCATGAATAAAATAATTTTAAAAAACCATAATTGTATAAAAATTAGCTAACTAAAATTTAAAACAAATCCAAAACATAGTTTTACTATTTAATCAAATAAAAATCAATATTTTTATTATTTATAAAAAATTAAACATATCATAAAAACACCAAATATTCAACCAATGTAAATTTTTTTATTCGACACTAAGAGACTGATTTTATTTTTTCAAATAGAATATATCAAATTATTAAAAACAAGATTTAAAATGGGTACACCATCAAAATACTATAAGTCAATATTTTTTGAAAAAAAAATACTTCTTTTATCTGAAAATTTGAATTTGTTCTTATATCATGTGTTGAAAATACATAAGATGAATGTTAAAATTATAAAATTATAGATTTAGTTAATAATATTCAAAACATCTAGTTTATATCCCATTAAAAATAATATTTTAATAATATATCGTTTTTAGTGAAACTTGGTATTGCGTACAACACAAGCTATCGAAGAATGTCACTCTTGTGTGTAACACAAGGGAGAAAATGTGTTGCATATATCGCAAGATAATATTTATGTATCATACCACACAAGACATAAAAGAAATTAGAAAAAATATATTTCATAAAATCTCGGGGTGTTACGTTCTACCCCCCAAAAAATTAATTTCTCCATTCAAAAATTGTTGGGGTTATAAAAGGATTACTACTTTAATGTTACTTTCATAGAAACCCACATCATAAAAATGAATACTAAAGCATCATTTAAAAAGGAATGTTGGAAACACAATAGTTACCCAATGTAACTAATCACTGGGTTTTGATATAGGATATCAAAGGTGGGAAGTGAAAACATGGTTATAAAAGAGAAATCTAACCATCACGTTAAAATGGATAGTGATTGAGAACATGGTTTTGAGAATGTCAACTATCAAAAAGCCATAAATTTGCGATAATTTAAAGTACCATTTGATTCATTGGATAAAAAGTTACTAGGATAACATTTTTTGGTTTTCATGATCCTTTTTCTAAAGGGGTAAAATTTTTAATGAGGATAAATACATACATGATTTTGGTACAATCTCACTGTTGTTCGTGCCTTGAACAATTTCCGATTATTATTTTTTTGATGAAATAATGTGAAATTTTTCATTATTGAAGTGTTAAAAGGTCATGAAATAGAATGATAGGTCATCCCATCTATCTCAACAAAAAGGATGCCATTGGTAATCAAATATGCATAAGTCCACCTATAGTGAGACTATACATTAATCTAACAAAACTCATCCCAAATATATCTTATACTATCCGTAAATGGATAACAATACAATCCTTAAAAAAATTATAAAACTTTAGAAATATATGAACTAAATTGACTTAACATTTCTCTCCCATATCTCATAATGTAGTTCTTTGTTTTTTCATTCCAAACATGTGAATACTTAAATTTTGTATTCTCTTGAAACATTGTAATAATATTAATCACTATAGACCCTTAGTGAAAATACTCATTCTGTCAAAATTAAATCTTTCCACACACCAAAATTACGAAAATATATATATATACTCAAACCATTATATTAATTTTTTCTTATATTTGATCTAAATTCATTAATACTATCAAACAATTCATTATCTACATATCTTGTTTTTATCAAAATATCATGTGTTTTCAAAAAATATCTAAATAATTTTTAGGTTTTCTGATACCATTCAACATATACATTCAAATACATAAGAAAAAATAATAGTGTAATAATCCTTAGATGTTTCTTTATATTAGAAAATAAAATAATTATTTATACAACAATACTCTGGATAAACATGCAATCATGCCACTATCATCGTAAAACCATTTATGAAGCTGTATTATTTTATTCATCAGCACTTCTTCCATATAATATATCATTTGTAGTCTCTTCATTTTCATTAATATAAATACTAACCATACAACAATACTGATTCTCTTCTTAATATTTTTCCATAGGTAATTGACTTTCATAATGCCCTTACATTCCTAATTTAAAACATATAACCATTTTTCATTTCTTATCAATACCATTATCCTTGTCCATTGTGTTAACTGAACCTTTTCCCTTGAAATTACTAGCTTTGTGTCCTTATTTTCCAAACCCAAATTATCTTCTAGTTCTTTTAAGTTGTTCTACCAAAATCCTATTCCCACTTGATTTGAATTAGGAAAATTGAACATTCATTCCTCTATGATCAAAATGAAACTACATCTTTCACTAATTATTTGTGTTAGGAAACTCACCAAAGATGATATTATTGATCATATTATATGATTTCTGATTTATCATAATAACGATGTTTCTGCTTCCAACTACAATTTCATTTTGTTTCTCATGAATATTATCATTCCATTTCCCATTATATTCCCCATTAACATGAATCCCCTTATTTTAAACCATTTTTTAAAACCCAAAAAGAATAATGTGAGTGGAAAAGTCATTTTAGTAAAACATTATTATCAAGGGGGAGTACATTCAATATCTAAAATCTCAGGATTAATCCATGGTTATTTACGATCATTGTTATAATTAAATAATGGAAACATGTAGTCCTAATTAACCTTAGGTATGTCCCTAGACATAACTTATAAATAACTCTAGGGATCACACCAATGTTTTGAAGTCCTAGTTTCTAAATTATGACTAAACCATCTCTATAATACCAATAGTAAATATCCAAGCTTGACGTACATGGAAATTACTTTATATTTGCAGAATACATAATACATAACACCAATTGACTCCCAAATACCATATTATTTTACTGTCTTGGGAATCATGGAATATAATCTCTTAACTTTGTGAAAGATCTTCAATATCTTCAATAAAGATCTTCCCCTTTTGTTTACCAAGGTAAAACCTTTCTTTTTATCCAGGGGAAAAGAAAACATATGCAAAGGATGACCTCAAATGATCAGTAATGATAAGAATTTAAAAAATCATACATATCATAATAATAAGAATGTGAAAACATGAACATAACTTTTGAATATCAAAATCATGAGTTATCAAATAAATCATGGAAATACATAAGGCACAGGTCATAAAAGAACATTATCCATAATAAAATAGCATTGGCATAAATAATGGAATTGTGGAAAACAAATAATCACATAATATTATTTCCATAGTAGCAATGTAATTCTGGACAATACCATCATTGTGGACAATCTCCATTACTGAACTAGGTTTACTTTTTGTTCCAGCCATGTATTACTGATCATGATTTACTTTTTTTTCCAGCCCTAAATTACTAAACCAGATTTACTTTACATTCCAGTCACGTCTATCTTGTGAGTTATAAATCTTTACCCAATTAATTGGAGGATATATAGGTCCCACCCATCTCATGGTGTAATCATCCATACATGTTCCATAAAAATATAAATCATTCACCATAGCATAACCCAAGGATCCAAACAAATAGATTTCTTAATCATCGTTCCACCATTAAATAATCCATATAAATTAAATGAATTTTATTAAAAAAATTTAAATCTTAAACAAAATAAAATAAATGTAATAATAGGGATTTAAAAATAACCCTATGCCATCTTATAAGGGAAATAATTTTGTAATAACATATGAGCTTAATTTCTGATACAAATATCCTTTCTTCTTTAAAAACGTTTTTATTCATAAAATGTCCTAAAATTTAAAATAAAATAATTTAATAGGAAAAAAACTGAATTCATGTAGAGGATGATTCAAGGAAAAAGGTAATCTTGAATATGTAAAAATCCATTCATTCTTTATAAGTTAAAAAAAATTCTACTCATACGTTTACATGAAAAGTCAAAAAGTACCTCGTATGGTAGTGAAAAGAAATATTCCTTCCATATCATGTATTAAAAGTTAAAAAGGGTTTAAAATGACTTTAACAATTCATATAATAATAGTAAAATATTTATAAAAACTTTTTTAGAATACATGAACATGGATGATAAATATATCCCCACTAAATACTTACGTATAAACAATCTCGGATAAAAATTAGATTAAAAAATTATCCCTGACCAAATTATAATCAGTCAAATTGTATAAATCCTAAAATAAATAAAATTATATGCTTATTTAAATATAATTTCCCTCATAATAACAATAATAATAACATTAATGGGTAACATAAACACCTGACAAAATAATTAGATGTTGTATTAGGCATATGTCCCAGAGAAATAAAATTCAGACAAAATAATCCATTACCTTAGGCAGGATATGCTTCGTAGATATAAAAACCTCATGTATAATAATTTAACTAATTTTATTTACTTATTCTAGAATCATATTAATTTTCTGGATATCATATATAATCATATTATCATCGTTTGTTAGTAACATTTCATTGTTACTTGTTATTCAGGTGTTAACTACCTTATGTTTTATGCATGTTATGTTGAATAAGATCTGGTTATCATTATTAGGATACATTTATAACTTAAAAAAATGTTATTAAATTAATATATACCATGTTTATTCATTTTTTTCATTTATATAATCAATTTTTTTTTGAATATCAAGTACAATGAATCACATCGCAATGTGGAGACGACATACCGTTCGTACACATAAGCAACAATATCATTTGAATAGTTGTTGAATGATTTTTAAGTGGATGGTGTATAAAATTAAAGATTAAATATCAAGTTATATTAATCATATATAGTTATTAATTCCATAATTATACATATCCAAGTATGTTTGTGGTAACAAACAGAGGACACAACGGTGTGGAGACGGTAGGCCCTACGTACCCATGCATGGTGATTTAATTTTTCATAGGATGGGTAGATGGTGGAATATGGTTGTTTCATAATAATAATAACCTCTAGTTATATAATTACTACTAGATTTATTACTTTATAATGAAACTAAAAATTATTTTTTGGTATAAAAATAATGAAGTTTGAAAAAAATCAGAAAATGATATTACATCTTCTTCAACTTGCCTCCTGTAAATATACACATAGAGCACTTGAGTTGGTCATTAAAGATTACCAGGACCTCTATAATGTTTCTAGGTAAGTTGATAAGAGAATTGGGTAGGGTATTTATGAACATGAAGGCTTAATGAGTTATAAAGAAATGATGGAGGTGATTTCCTTTTATAATTGGAGTTAGGGAAACTATGGAAATTTATAAAACCATTAAATTATAATAATTTTAAAATCAATTCAAATACCTATAAAATGAAATATATTCAATGATAAGATATGATAGTATTGGAATTATATAATCCAATATAATTTTGACATGTTTTTATGTCAATTTAAGTATTATCATTTTAATTCACAGTCTGTTATCCTATTTAATTTTAATTAAGATGACAAATATTTCAACATTAAAATGGTGTAATATTTACATATTTGATTAAAATTATACCATAATTGAATAATTTTTAGCATTATAGACTATATAATAATTATTCTATATTTTTAAAAAATTAATATGATTTTAAAACATTATTTTAACAAACTATCAATTTTTTCAATTTTGACATTATTCATTTTATAGATTTTTTGAAATATCAGGATATAGAGTTATCCTAAAAAAAATATTATATCCCTATGGTGTAAAGGGAATATATTAAATTCAGTGGACAAATTAATTTCCCAAAATTATGTTTATTTTAATATTTTTAATTACATTTATTTGATATTTTCCATAATAAAATAATTACTACATCAATATTTTTGAATTATTTAATATAAATATTTGTTGAAAAAAAATTAACAATAAAATACTATTAATAATATAAATTCAATATATTTTCTCAAGAATATATCTTTAAAAACATATGTACTTGAAAATACATCAATTAAAATTTTATATATATTAGGTTATGAATGTGACAATTTTAACATTACTTTAAATAAAAAATTATAATTGTCCTAATCAATTCCATATAGCTCAAAATGGACAATAATTAGACCATTGGATGTTTGAGGTCAATATATACAAGACCAATAAAATTTGGTAATGTTTTTTCCCTTAAATATTTATTATCATTTTAATAAAAAAATTATTAATTTTTCATCAATTATATATTTTCTCCATCAACCATATAAAAAATTAAGGTATCTATTTCTTTCCTAAAAATTACAAAAATTACTATGATAAATATAATCATTATATATTTCTAATAAGTATTTATAGTTGAATTTATCTTCTATATAACCATATTTTAAAAATGTTATATTATTTAATACATTAATGTGACCTCTTTAAGTTTTCATTAAATAAAATATTCTATATACCATAATAACTCCCAAATTAACCCAAAATGTGAAAAGTAAATTTATATTATAGAAATTTGTTTATTAAATTAATATTTACAAATTATAGTCATTGTTATCACCTATGTTTCCATTTTTGAACACATAAAATATTTTAAAGACAAAGAAACTGACACTTTGTGTTTTTCTTTGATTTAAATATTATTTAGGTCATTTTCATGGACAAGTGTCCATTAAATGAAATAATTTAGATCCTTAAGTGTTAAGGTTACAATTACATTCATCAAATAAAATTTCATCATTTGTTTTGGTCATTTTATAGTCATTATTATTTAATTTTTAACCAAAGCTAAATAATTTACTCTTTATCGGGGTAATAAAATTTACCGTGGTTACAATTCATATTTTTAAAAAATAAATGGGACCAACATAAAAAATATGGAACTCCTAAATACAAATTTAACATCCATTATTTAAAAATTTAACACATATAAGTTGCATAATTAAATTTAAAATTAATTTTTTTTAAAGTCATGGAAAAGATTTTTTTTAAAACAACCCTTTTAAACGGAAAATGTTTTTATAATAAAATCATTTATAAAATCATTTCAAAAATCCATTATTAATGAAAAATGAACTAATTAAAGTAAAAAACTAATCCAAAATATAATTTAACTATTTAATGACAATAAAATTAAATAAAATAAATCTATATTTTCACAATTTATAAAAAATAAACTGAACAAAAAAATAAGAAAATTTCAACAGTAATAAATTTTTATATTTTTCATTAAAATAATATTTTAATCTTATCAAATAGAATATATAATAGTGCTAAAAACTATATTTAAAATGAGTGCACCATCAAAATGTGAAAAAAAAATTGTGAAAAAAAATAATTCTTTTATCTGAAAAAAATTAAGTTGTTATTATATAACATCTAGAAGATAAATAAGATAAATTTTAACATTATAAATTCCCAAATTTAGTTAATACTAATCATAATGGATAGATTGTATCGGATTAAAAAATAATATTATAATACTATTTTATTGTTTAGTGAAACACGATTTTGTTAGAACCATGTCTGTTCTATGGTGGAAATAGAGTATTGTTTGTTTTTTTTTGTCAATCCTCATTATAAATTCAGGACGTTTACCTGGAAAGAGATATTACAGTTGAGGTTGGTAACAATCTTGATGTGGGTGTCATTTTCCAGTGGTTGCAAAAAATTTGGGCCAGAAAATCTGGAAATGGAGAAATGTATGTTTATAAAAGGAAGTTGTGGTCAAGATTGTAGGTGACATAAAAACATGAGCGCAAGGAATATTTACAGATTTATGCATCAAAATATTTAAAAGGAAAAAAGTGTGCACAATACATGGTAGTTTTCGAAATATGGTGTTGCATGAAAAAATCTTATGCGCCCAATGCAACATCAAAATGGGATTTGTGCACTCGGAATGAAACTTATGTGCACCGAAGAAGATGTTTCGGGATCTTTCATTCAGGGTCTTCAAATTCCTATAACTATGTGGATACCCCCATGTAATACTTAATAATTCTCCTTCAAAAATCAGGTTTCTCAGCCGCGAAAAATATTTGTGCGCAAAAAGATTAAAAGGGAGTAAATCTTGGGAATTAAGTGTTCCATTAGTCCGAAAAGACCATGTGAACCCTTTGGTGTAGTTTCACAAAAGATAAGGGTTGTGTGGATAGCAGGGGTTTCAATAATGTCATCCTTCATGACAATTACCAAATCTTGAGTGTAATTTGAGGTATTGTGCGCAAGTGATATGTTATGCTTCTAACATGCTTCTGAATATCCAATTCAAGGGATCAATGCTTTCAAGTGAATAAGTTCAGGAATTTAATGCTAGCAGTGTCTCATTCTGAGTAGAGAAAAAGACTTTAATGAAAATATATTGGAGAGACCTTCATACTGATAAACTGATCTTGACTTCTCTCAAGGTAGTGAGCTCAGGGGTTGATAAAAGATATCTAAGTGATGTAGAGAGATATACCTGAACCTGGTAAAGGTAGTGTTCCTATCACATAATCACTGTGACAAAATCTTATAATCCATAACATGTAATGATTAGTGGATTTAGGTACGACTGACACACTGTCAGTGTATTCTCCTTGGACTTATCCCTTTGCTGTGAAACAAGTAAAAGTGTTCTGTCATCACCCTGAATTCATTTGTTTGACAGATTTATGAAGTTCCTACTAAGTTGGGAAGAAGATCCACAATATTAAAAAGAAAAAATTTGACACCATGATTCACCACTCCCCTACCAGGGTGTTCTAGGGTTCATCAAGTGGAATAATAGGGATTTTCATTTATGTTTGATATGTCTTATACAATTATAGGGAATTCAGCCAGTGTCTGGGGAGTCCCCATCTATGATGGAAGTAATTTTACAATCTTGAAGAACAGAATGAGATCTCATCTAATATCTCTTGGAATATAATTCCTATTTTATAGTATGCATGTAATAAAATTCATTGATTCAACAGGCCTGTAATTGATTGACATAGATAGAAAAATTCTTAATGTAGATGCTAAAGCTCAAAATTCACTCACCATAGCCCTTTTTAGTCAGATCTATCTATAGGTGATGAGTTTCACCTCAAAATATTCTATGTGGGATAAAATTTAAAATATCTATGAATGATACAGAATAGTGAAGGAGGTGAATCTAAAAATCCTTTACAATATGATTAATGATCTGATGATACATTCTGATGAGAATACAGACTTTTTCTTCAATCGAATTTCTGAAGTGGTTGGAGCAATTTAGGGTCTAGGAAAAGAAATCCAATAAATTTATATTGAAATGAAAATATTAGGAATAATTCCACCCCTATACAATGAAATGTAATCCAGCATTGAGGAAAGAGATCATTCCAAACATTCTATAGATGATCTAATGAGCAGCCTTGTGGCATATGAAATGAGAGTCAAACTAGAAGATGCTACGACTCCATTGAAAAAGTAAATTTCATTGATGGAAATGAAGAAACATAAAATTTTAAAAAATATTAGTGGTGAAAATTATTAGGAAAATTAAATTTTTTTCCCACTTTTTCATGACGTTTCATAAGGTAAAAGGAAAATTCATAAGGAAGTTACATCTTTCTTGCTTTAATTGTGGAATAGTTGGGCACATTGCCTCTCAGTGCTAAAGAAATATCAATGATGAAGATAGTGAAGATGAAAACATTAAGAATCCTTAGAAAAGGTTTTCCAAAAATGGATAATTCAAATCTAGAGAGATAGTACCAAAGAATATTTTTTTTATGTAAATTGGAAGATATTGATAATGAATTATTTGAAGAAGATGACCCAAAATTTAAAACTGGAAACCATGCTTCCATGATAGACACTATTGAAAGATCAGGACTATAAAATGATAATGGTGGATATAATCTGCTAAAAAATAATTCTAATACTGAGATGAAACATAAAGATTCTATTAGTAATATAATGATAAAAAGTAAGTGTTGTAATTAGTAGAAATAAATTTTAGAATAATCATCTAATTATGCTGATCAGATCTATGCTGAAATTTAACTACAGAAAGAATTCCTGAAGGTGTAGTAGAAAATACTTGAATTCACTGATGATATAGTGGATCTGAAGATATGAATTGATGGGTAAAAAAGGTCATCAATGGCCTCACCACTATACTGGAATAAAAGACCAAGACTACTGACGGTATTATAGAGGAAGTTGGTACTCTTAAGAGTAAACTTGAGACTGAATAAATTTCAATAAAATCATGGAAGAAAATACGGTTTTGTAGGTTCTCATATATTGAGCTGTTAGAGAGAGAAAAACATGGTTCTAATGAAGTTGAAAATTTTTTTAATGATCACAGAACAGCTTACATGAGAAATATTGGAAATGTTTGTGAGGTCGAATCATCAAATGCTGCAAATAAAGGTGACCAAAATAAAGGCAAGATAAAAGTGGGTGATGTGGAAAAATCACTTAAAGTGCTGAAAAACAACCAATTCAATATGAATGAAGAATATAAGACTATCATTGACCCTATGGTAATAAGAGGCAGTCAAACTACTATCATGTGGAAGAAGGAATGAGTATAAATAAAAATGAGGAGAAATTTCCTCTCATGAAGTGACAGTTATTTGGATATATGGGCCATACCATGTCTTATTTCAAAGAGGCAATAAGATATTTTAATGGAGAAGAGATGGGAGATCGATAAATGAGAAGAAATTCATATCCTAATTATTTTTGAAGAAACATTACATATGGATATTGTTTTCGTTGTTCTAACCTTGATCATATGGCTGTTGATTGCAGGTATAGGAGGGACATGGACACCTTATACCAGAGTCCAAAAAAAAATCAATATTCTTCCAGAAGACTGTGTTGGCCATACAAATGAGTTTTCTCCTCTGGAATAAGATTTCAACTATAAAGAACCCATGTACACAGAAGATTAAAATGAAGGGTCTTCAGTGTCCTACAGTCAGTCCAATGTCTCATGGAATGAAAAGAAGAAAATTGAGAAATCCAACCTTGTAGTGGTAGCTCTAAAAGCTACATAAAAGAAGCAAAACTTGGATTCTAGATAGCTATTGTTCATCTCATATGACTGGTATTTCAGAATTTATAATGGATGTCCAGAGGAGGGATGATTGAATAGTACAGTTTGGTAATGTTATAGCTATGAAAATCAAAGTTAGTGGAAGTGATTAACTTGCTAATGGAGAGATAAAGAAAACTGAAGTCCTTTTTGAGGATGTCCTACATCATAATCTTCTTAGTGTGAGTCAACTCTGTGACTCAGGACTTTTAGTTACATATAATAAAAAAGGATTCACTATCAAGGGAAAGACAAGAAATCCACTTATGAAGGGATGAAAAATAGAAGGAAACAAGTATCAGGTTGATAGTAAAGAAAACATTCACAACATGAGTATTTAGTAATAAAATAACATTTTGCATTGTAGATTGGTGCACATCAATTAGAAAGACATGGATACAATACCTAAATTGAATATTTTCATAGACATTCCCAACCTAATGTGTGAACATGAAAAATCATGTGACGCATGCGTTCAGGAGAAGTTTGTATGTTGTTCATATTGTCCGTAGAATAAAAGGGCATCTCATCTTTTTGATCACCTTCATACAAAATTATGTGGCTTGATAAATGATTTTAGAACTCATAGTGAAAGGTACATAATTATTTTCATAGATTAATACTATATAATGGCATGTGAAACAGTTATTCACATGAAAAAACAAGTGATTTATTTCATGTAAACATATCATTGAATATTTGATAATGATACTGGATAAACAATCAAAGTGTTTTGAGATGAAAATGGAGTGGAATACATGTCCATGAAATTTAAAAATTACCAGGAGAAGAATGGGATATAACCACTGGTACCTGCTATGAGAACTCCACAAAAAATTGAGTTTTGATTGCAGGAATTGATAGGTGAATATCATGTCAAGAACTATGCTGATTGAAAGTAGTATTCCATGGCATTATTGGAATGAGGCCATTCAAGCTACATTGTATATTCAAAATAAAACAGGTCTTTATATGAGTGAGACAAATACACCATATGAATTCTTGTGTGTAAGGATTCACTATTTGAAATAGATTTTATTTTTGGAAGTAAATTCTTCATCAGAAACAAATAAAACAATCAAGGGATGTTTGGTGACAATACAGATGAAGGAATTTTTCTTGGATACTCAATGAATATCAAGGACTATAATTGTTTCAGTAAGAACATAGGAAGGATTTCGGAATGTAGTAATGATAATATCATTGAATATAAAAAAACAAATGAATCAAGTATTTCATATGATGATGTGATAGAAAGTGAGAAAAAAAGTGAACATAGAGTAAATACAAATACAGAAATAGATGTAGGTGTACAGAACACTCTATAGTCACATCATGATGTGGACTCAGATAAATAATCTTAAGAGGAACCCTTGTTTGGAGAGAATGAAACTGAACCTCACAAGAGAAATCGAATAGATGATATTGATACATCTAACATAATTGTGCATAGGAGTACACCCATACAAAGAAGGAGGATGAGGAATAAAACACAATCATCATTTCTGTTAGTTGTGGAAAAATAATTTTTTAAAGAAGCTAGAAAATATGAATATTGGGTGAAAGCCATGAATGAAGTGTTAGATTAGATTGACCAGAATCAGAGATGAGATCTAGATAAGAGACCCAAAGGTCACAAAATAATTGGTAAAAAATTGATATTCATGAACAAGTTTTATGAGAATGTATGTGTTATTATAAATAAGGCATGACTGATATGTAAATGATATTTCCAAATTAAAGGCGTTCATGTTGAAGAAACCTTTTCCCTGGTGGCCAGAATGGAGTTAATGAGGCTTTTTCTTTCCATGGAACAACAAATAGGATATAAATTATATCAAATTTATGTCAAGACAACATTATTTATTGGTGTTCTCAAAGAGGAAGTCTACATTGAACAACCAGTGGGTTTTCTTATTGGTCTAGATAAAACAAAGGTTTTCAATATAAAGAAAGCACTCTATGGTTTGAAACAGGCACCACAGGTATGGTATTCCCAGCTAGATTCTTATCTCAAGATGATGGAATTCAGAAGAGGAGGATTAGATCACAATCTCTATTTGAAGAATTAACTGAAAGATTGGTTCATGGTTCTATTTTATGTTGATTACATTATATTTGGTGGTAGCGGGCAGAAATCAGTAGACAAATTCACCAATCACATGAAATCAGAATTTGAAATGCCTATGATTGGGGAGCTCACATATTTCCTGGGGTTGTAGATGATTAAAAAGAATTATTACACATTCATTTCTCATGAAATGTATGCAAGAGAGCTGCTAATGAAATTTTATATTCATGACTCAAAACCAATGTCAACTCTGATTATGGATGGACCCAAATAAGGAAAGCATGATGATGGGACCTTTGTAGATCCCATAATGTACAAAAGGACCACTCGGAGCTTATTATACCTGACATTAACACGGCTAGATATTGTCTTTGCAACATTCTTATCATCCCTATATTAGAGTAATCTGAAAGAAGAACGTATGGAATAAGTAAAAAAAGAATCATGATTTATATTCCAGATACTCATTATTTTGGCTTATACAATACTACAGTAAGGGACAGTGATTTATCAGCATTTTCTAATGCTAACTATAAAGGAGATGTAGATGAATAAACATCCACCAGTGGAGGAGAATTCTATATTGGGAAGAAATTTGTTGTCTAGTTGAGGAATAAATAACAAAGTACTTCTTTTTGTAATACTGAGGATGAGTATATCACTGCTACAAAGGCCATCACTCAACTACTAATGATAAAAAAACAATTGATAGATATTGGTGATGAGGTTAAGCAACCAATGGTGATTTACTATTATAACAAGAGTTCAATTGATCTTATGAAGAATAATGTTCAGAATCCTCATACAAAACATAATGAAACATGATATCACATTTTCAATGAAGAAGTATAAGAATTTGTGATTAAAATATATCATGTGGGAACTGACGAGAAAGTGGTAGATATCCTAACCAAGCCCCTGTCAGCCATTGTGTTTGAGAAACATCAGTTTAACATTAGTGTTCAGCCACCTCCCAGGGCATATGAAGGTTATGAAATTCCCCTCTCCATGTTATGTTAACAATATTTAATCTATTTGTGGATGTGATATAGGTTTATGAGGGAGATACAATCCATGGGTGTTTTATATGTTCAATGAAATTTTACCGATCTTTGGGATTATAGTCAATGGTTGGAAAGTAATAATTTCATTATTCAAGAAATGTACATGTAATGAACATGTAATTCTCTTGTGACACAATTAAAATTCATTTTTAGGTGGATAAGGAATACATTCACTATATGTAATGATTCTGTGGAATAGTAAGTGAATTGCATGGGTGGTGTCTTTATGAATTTCAAAACATGGGATCCCAATTCATTCATCCCCTCTTGTTTTCAACATCGTTCATTGATCACGTATACATAGAGTGTTGAATGAGTTAATTCATGTGTTTCAGGTTTTTCTTGTGGTTGATGCTCTATTTATTTTATCAGATAATTTCTAACAAACTCAAAGGGGTATATTATTGGAACCATGGTCAACTTATGTTGGAAATGGAGTGTGGTTTTGTGTTTGTTTTCAATCCTCTTTAAATGTTCAAGATGTTTTCACAGAAAGGGATCATACAGTTCAGGCAGGACTCTATATCAAGAAACATGCCTTGCACATAGGTTTCCAACGCACCTACAATCATGCACACAAATTCTTTATTTAAATAGACATTTCTCCATTTCCAGATTTTTAGGCCCAAAAAATTTGCAAACACTTGAAAATCAATAAAAATACGATTATATAGCTACAAGAAAGATTTTTACATGAAAGATTAGAAGAGAGTAAATCATGTGTGCAAGGTCTTTCTTTAGTCTAAAAAGAACAAGTGAACCCTTCTGTTAAATTTCAAAAAAGATAAGGGTTTCATGGAAAGTAGGGGTTACACAAAAGTCGTCTTTCATGACAATTAACAAATCTTGCTTGCCAGATGAGGTATTCCTTAAAAGTGTTGTGTTATGATTTTGACAGGCTTATGAATATCCAATTTAGTGGTTCAGTGCTTTCAAGTGCATTAGTTCAGGACTTGGATGCAAGCAGGGTCTCATGCTGATCAGATACAAATACTTTAATGAAAATCCATTATAGAGACCATCATGTCGATAAACCGAGTTTGACTTTTCTTAAGGTAGTGAGCTAGGGGAGTTGATGAAATTGAACTGAGGGATGCAGTGAGCTATCCATGAACCTTGTAAAGGAAGTGTGCCTGGTGTAGAGTGACAATGACCAAATCTTGTAATCCAAAATCCTATAAAGATTAGTGGATATATGTATGACCGACACACTATCAGTGTATGATCCCTAGATGTAACCCTTTGAAGTGAACGAAGTAAAAAAAATTTGGCATCTCCTTAATTTCATTTGTTTGAAAGATTTAACTAGTTTCTACCAATGTGAGAACATGACCCACAACTTTAAAAAGAAAAAGATGACACCCAGATTCACCCCTCCCATCTCAGGGTGTCATGAGGTCCTTTATGTATTGCATATAACGCAAGCTATAGAGGATGGTCACTCTTGTGTGCAACACAATCCAATAATAGTGGGCATATATAAAAAACTAATATTGGTTTATATTACAAAAAAAGATATAAATAAAATTAAAAACAATCTATTACATAAAATTTCAAGGTGTTACAAACAGTTATCTCAAATCCCTTTCCCTATCAATTAGTTCCCATGAAAAAATGATTGGGGGGAATGGTTATCAAGGAATACATTCACTCTTTATCAATTTGGGTTTCAATCTTTGCGATCATAAAATATATTATATTGTGTGATTACAAATATCTACTGCATCATATTTTTTCTCACACCAACCAAGACTCATGTTGTCTTAGAGGTTGTCAGTGATCTTGGAATCCATATGATCCTCATCCTTTGTCAAACATTCAAGTTTAATTCCCAAATCGACCATTCATTGGCCTCCAACATACTATAATCCCCAACTGTGTAACCTCTAAAAACTATGGGCATCTTCCTACGGGTTATGCCACAAGAATATTCCATTAACTATAAGAATCCTCATTAGAATTAATCCCCAAACCTAGCCTCCAATCACTCTAGGAATCCTCCATAGGAGTAACCCCATAACAAACCTCCACTCACTATTGGAAACAACCATATGAGTAAGCCCCAAACACAACATCTAGTGACAAGTTCATCCCCATTAGGAATAAGACTAACATAATACTCTCAATTTTCCATACTCTAATGTGAGACAATATTTTAAATGTCCTTCATAGGTGCGGTTCCTTATAACAAAACTATGTGGTCATTGATTCTCCTCCAAATGGGATAATTTGGAATCCTCCTATAAGTTAAATCCCATCACACAAAATCATTCTTATTCCATAAGGGAACATTCCCAGTAGGGTCTTATTAAAACTAAGAATCCACATCCCTTCCACATTTCTGGTGTCGCTTCAGCATAATTCCTACACCAAACATGGTCATAGAACCATCCCCCTAGACATACTCACAAAATGATGTTAAACTATGTGGTTTGATCTAAATAAAATGACCTTAATAAGTATGATTTTTCTCGTTATGTGGTACTGAACTATGTGGGGTCTGATTCTTTTCCTAATGATATGAAGGAATCCTATACATGGGTCTAACCCCAACATCAAAAAACCTCTCATCTTAATAGTTGATAATACACTATTAACTGAACCACGATGTGGATGAAAACCATCATCATCGCCATAATGAAGAAAGAATAAAAAATCAGTACAAATGGTTGTACCATTTATAGATATCTTTATATATATACAAATATATCCATTGATGAAGAACCTCATATACATGAAGACGATTCAACGTTCTATACCTGATAATAATTTGTTATTAATTGAAGGGTGACTCATGTCATACATCGGAATTAATTATGGATTTTCTTACATATAATAAATATATAAGAGACTCCCAGATTCAGCTAAAATATCCCCATAAAAGGGTGTGATGAGCCCAACCTCCCTTCTACTTGACTAATGTCTGTTTTTAATTATCATTAAAAAATCCATAATCATCACCTTCCTATGGAAAGTACATTTATATTGTATATTTATTATTTGGGTGTGTCTTGGTCCATGAAAAACACCATTGGAAACCATTTGAAATAGTGAACTAGATATGAATGATTTCACAAATCCCAACCCCCTACAATCAATCATCAGGTGATTGCTTTTTCATTAGAAAGAAAAATGGTTAATCCAACATGAATTGTTAACCAAGATAAGAGTGTAACCCACCTATCATGCCCTAATATATCTCCAAATTAATGTGTTATAATCTAGATAATCAATCATTAATGTGTTCTTTTATGTGGGATGCTACTTTGATAGAGTTTTCTTGTTTTTGATGGTTATCTTTATCTAGGAACATCCAACTGGATCTCCCTTCAATCTAAATGGATTGACACTTACTCTCACCAATGTATAACCTAGATATTTCTCATTATCAATATCTATCCATGAAAATGAATTTTTCACTGAGTCAAAATCATTATTGTTTGGTCTATAATTCACTACACTTGGTGATTTTACAAAATAGTACAATCCATACCCCGGAGGCTTCCCAACAAGCTCTCTATCTCCCAAATCCCCATTGATCATCCAATTAGTGACAAACAGTGTTCCAGATGAACATGGGACTAACTAATCTCTTCAAACATTTGAGGATCTTCTCTCTAGAACGCAACAAATTTTCCTTCCCTTGTCGTAGATAGGTAGATCAGGAGTCCAATAATGGACCCATTCATATGACACAGGGTTAATTGAAGGGTATCATTCGGGAAATTATCACCAACAATTTTACATTACACTGAACCCTCAACCTAGTGATTGTTCCATCCTTGGCATTCTAGCTCAGATCATCTAGAACCAAGAAATAAAGATAGAGTGATGGGAGAAACAAGTGGCCTACATATGGAAGGTTAAAACCATTGTCCCCTCAAGAGAATCCCACCAAACAAATTTTTTGGAGAACTATGAGTGATCACATGCATCCACCTTACCTAATCCAGCTTGCTATATAGACCTCCTAGAAGCATCAAAGGAATAATTCCATTGAAATCTAATGAGACACAGTGAGTTGAAAAAATCGCTTTCTCGAACCCAGAATCCCCACCAGTCAGATTCAGTGGAAATTAGAGAGTAGACACAAATACCTTCCCACATCCATCAAGAATGCTAACATCCTATCATGAATGTGTTAAATGAATCACTCCTACCATGATTTATGGAAAACTGTAAGAAGGATAACACACTTGCTTTCATTCAACAAGCCTTCCAATAGTTTCATGAAGAAACATTTAGGGAGATCTGACAAATAGTTATGATGATCAATATGGGGTAGAATCAAACCCATATCCCCATAATAGATTACTCTCAATGTCCACTATATAGAAATGGAATACAATAGCAGGTACATACCCCTTCTATAGATGTGTAATGGTTATATATCCTCATTCTAATCACTGAAGAATTCAATAATATCCTAAAATTGCTGAATGAGAAGACATAAATCACTACCTACATCCTACTTAACATACAGTAAATCATAATGGTGAGAAAACTAGTGACATTAGGATGGAAACATAGCTCCATATCTATAAATGGGGTGACTCACTGGCATGTTACCACAGAGTGTACACATATAGCTTCTCCCATCTAGGAGGTTCATGGGAAAAATTCCACCGTGATATATGGACAACTAAATCAGTCACATACACATATTTCAATAGGATGTAATTATCATATTCCAATGGAAACATAAATTTTGACACAAAACCTTGAACAAATATCTATGAGCTTATTGAAAAATTCTTCTACTGACATGGGAGTTAGTCACGAAAGATTCCATAGAAGATAACCACTTATCCTCCATGCGGTCCCAGTCACATGAAAGAAGGAAGCCAAAATGAATACTCATGAGAGATGACTATAAAATGAAGATCTAATATATGGGACTGATCTATTAAATTATAGAGTTATTGAAGCCCTCAAACTCTTATATATCACATCCCTAGATCCACTCTCTCATTACCAAATTAATAAAGGAGTAGTAGTAACTCCGAAGGTCCACCTCAAATACTTCACCCTGAAGGAATTCATCATGTCTGTAACCTGATCAGTATTGAGATCCTATCTCTAGATGTGAGTCACAATAACCATCTGAGTGGCTATAATATCATAGAGTAAGATGGTCTTCCTCTTATTTCAATATACTATGTTATTCCAAAACATGATGGAATTTTATGTGATTTTTCTCCCCCTAATAGTGTTTCATTTCATCAAAAATATCTTCCCCTTAGTGATTTTATGATGATAAATCCATACTACTGTAAGTCATTTGGGAATAAGGGATAGTAATTTATAATGAATTTCCATTAAAAATTGAAATTATTTCTCAGCCCGAAGAAATCATAAGCTGATGTTAATTCTATAAACCCACATTGGGTCTTCTTCCACCCAATATGACAGAGGAAATCCTTATCGAAATCATTATTCATGATAAAGGAATGTTAAAGATTTCACCCTAGTAAAAGCAGGTTGAGTTGCATTTGAAAAAAATACTGAGATGAAATGATGAACATGTGGAACCAGGTATAGAAAAATGAATTACCAATCATGTTCTAACCTTTTTTTACCCCACAATAGAGCTTAATGAGGTTTTTTTTGGAAAATTCTATGAATGATGTATGCCTCAATATATAGAAAACTCTCTATCACATGAGCAAAAATTCATTACCCTATGATGTTTATCATAATAATTTCCTGGTAATAGAATGGATGCAATACTAACATGACTTGTAGGTCTCCTAGCTGCATGAAATCTTATGGTCATGAATTTTCAATGTGCCCTTCAATGTGCTTGGCTAAGCATGTAAAAAAAGAATGAAATAGATAATCATAGATAAACCATATTTTTTCATATTATATGATGGATTTAAAATTTAGAATTACATTTCGAAGCACTCCACTCCTATAAATGCCTATTGAAATTGGTATCATTCAATTTCATAGCTTTAGGATGACTTCAACAAACTAAATATGTTCACAGTTGATGATATAATCCAAAAAATAAGCCCTGACTAACTATCACCGATGTATAACAACATTACAAAAGGATATTTGGAGAAACCTACATTAGGACTATGAAAATATTTATAAATACTCCCATTTAAGGGAATTTAGTCATCCGATAACACAAATTTTAAAAATTTCATAATGATCTTTTTAAAGTGGGTGATTCTGCTGCATACCAAATGATTCACCCAACCCATGATTGAAAAAAACTCCATAAAACCATAAGGTAATACACAATAGTAGAATATATGGAATCTCAAGTTAAACCCCATCCCTTAGGGTTGGGGTGTTTTTAAAACATCTGTTCAGAATGAAAAGCTATGATTGAAGAGTTTGGAAAGTAAAGCAGGAACAGCCCAATCCCCCATGGTTAAGGGATTTTTCACCTCAAAAATCTATTCCATAGTGGATATTAGTCTTATATAGATCAAGAGAAATACCATGGTTTCGATCCTCCATGTTCCTCACATACCACGATTTATTATCCTCATTAGGGATCGTCATGACTAATATATCTAGAGATTCCCTTCAAATTACCATCCTCCAAACAGCTCCCAGATAATCAGAAATGGATAAGAAAATGACTTTTAGAGGGAATATAAAATTTTAGACTCAAAAAAATTAATATCATTTCATCAATGCATTATAAAATAGTTATTGTCATTAACACTACCCTTTTAGACCCTAAAAACATAGGGATAACTCAAAGAAAGAATTTGTGGATGATATTTTAGTTCAAAATATGGTACCCACTAAATCGATTGAAGGACGTGTTCATACTAGGAATAATAGAATCTCCCTTATTTGGGTTTTCCCTAAATCACTCTATAATTATCTCTACAAAATGCATCCATCCAGGATATGGGTATGGGTAATATATTTCCTTGCTTTCCATAGGGAGAGGTTTAGCTTGTTTCACTCTAGGAATGATTTTATCAATAATAGGAAGTGATGAATGAATTGAGGAGAGTAAATACAGAACTAATCTGAGGAATCATTCCTTCTGGATATATTTTACAATAAGATCATAAAATCTCACTTCTAACTAGCATACCTCGCCATAGAGAGTTCTATGAAAAAACTAAAGTGGATTTAAAAACTCTTCTTAATGACGAATAACAACAAGTAATATATTGGGATCACATAGCATTAGATTGGGAATTCCATCTTTTAGGTTAACAACCAAAATAGGGTCATGCACATCCTTATAGGAATTTTCCTATAGTATACCTATGATATATACCATAAGTGCCACACAGATGGACCTACCATCCGCTTCACATATCCCATCATTGGATCATCTAGAAATTCCCTAATGGATCATGAACTATATTGTTTCACTGATGGATATATTGGAATCCTTGGAAGAGTGTAATATGTCGAGACAACTGAAATATAATCCTTACATTGATTGGGTAGATCTGACTCTTCCCCCATCAAACATTGGGAGACATACATTTCAAATTCTTAATGTATTAGGAGACCTAATGTAGTATTTGACACAATTATTATTTCATTTTGATCCCTTGATCAGGACTCTTGAAAAAAATGAGGCAGTGAAATTGAGTTTCTTCATTCGTTAACTTTTAGTAATAGCATTTTATGGTACACTAGCATTACAGCTCTATCAATTATGGGCTTGGAATACCTATTTTAGATTGTTCTTTTTTAATATCATCTATATACTATGTAAGACAATAGTCATCAACCCCTAAAACTACATGAAGTGTGAGAATGAAAGGGTATCTGATTTCACTTCTTGTTGGAAAGTAATGACATAATCCTTAAAACAATTTATATATATATAATATTTTTGAAAAAAAAAATCACACCACTAATCCTGATTAAATATACTACAGGGATTATGGACCATTCTGTGATCACTCTATGCGTGTAAGACTCCATCAAACAGACAAAATCATAGTCTCAAGTAATTCCATCAGCTCATGGAAAGTGAATAGAGAATGAGAGGCCACCACTGTTATGCATAAGAAGACCCCATTACCCATTCCCACTAAAAATACCACACCATATCATGTGGATCTACCTACTAAACATCAGTAAAATTTCTATCCTATCTGGATGATCAAGGGGGGAGATTAAAAAACAATTCTTGGTGATGAAATACTAGTTATGTTCTTTTATATGGGACCATGTCCCAGGAAAATTTACCTCGACATTGGAAGTCAACTTGATCATGTTACCAAAGGTGAAGAAACATAGCATGTAAGGTTATTAAGATATATAGAATTATTTCCACTTCCATCAATTACTATGTAACAAAAGCGAAGAGATTTTTTTAAATACATCATACAAAATATGGTGGAATTAGGGTATGTAATGTTATGATCAAGTTGCATCTGTTTTTTCAGTGATCCAGAATATGGGAGTCAATGGAGGGAAGTTAAAAAATGATTACACAAAAAATCAATTCCTATATGTTTATTATTATGGTTAACTAGACTCATTATATCATCTGAGAACATTAGACACAGTCAATTGTTACCCTGACCACTTCCGCTATAATAGTTCCAACTCCATCGTCAACTCAATCCTCTGAAATTCAGTCATCCAAAAAATGTTATAGCCAAAAAATTAAGAAGAAAAATGTAAGATGATCCTATTTCAGGGAAAAATTTGTCTTTGAATTTAGAATACATCATTCCAACAGTCTTAAGAGCATGGTCACCACCCTTCCAATCAATACAATAACACTCAACCAGCCTAGAAGAATCTACTTAAGATGAGAATTTGATATTTGGTTCAATTAATGTAATTCTCTGAATAGATCCCTAATCATATTATGAGAGTGATTATGAACCAGAATTCACTATACTTGACTGAGTAAATGAAGGTAGATTCCATTATAGTTGATGATATAAGGGAACACATGGTCATGATAGGAATCAGTAATCTAACCACATACATTCTAAAACTGTCTACACATCTAAAAATTGTGGGAGAACTCTCCTACAATCACAACAGGAGATAAGAGATTCCCCCACACATGACATGGTCTACACAGACATGATTATCCTAGAAGATCTACTAGATGATATTCTATCACCAAATCAACTAAGATGTGAAAGAATTCCTAGTCGAAAAAACCCACTAGGAGTAAAAGCACCATCATCTCTTATTCCAAGGGCTGAATCATCCATATCAAGCACTTATACTCCTAAATAACCATTTAATAAGAATATAAATGTTAGGAATCTTATAAAATTGGACTATAAGTATTATTTTTTGAATAAATTACCCTTGGATCTAGCCAGGTTGTCAATCTCGAATGCTCTGAGTCTATCAAAGGAGATATGGGAAGTGCTTGTATAAGTCTTTTCATTCCATTGTGAATTTTACATTGAGGTTGCTTCTTTGGATGTGTATCATTATGAGAATGATCCTGCAGAGTTCAACATGGACATCTATTTCCTGGACCAAGATGAGGCTTCCATCATTCCAAGGACCTATTATACCCTTGTATATATCTGGACGAATAAATGAAATTGAGATTCGATGATATTAAATTAATAATAGTAAAGGAGTAAACCTAATTTCAATAAAAATGCTTCATCAACTGAGTTTAAATGAATCTCACACATCCCCCTACACATTAAAGTTATAGGGTTAAGAAAAGAATGATAACATTCCACTTATTGAAATCAAACCCAGGACTCAGTTCGGGGATATATTGTCTTACATAGAATTCATGGTTTTTAGGAAGGATAAAACCATTAACATTCTAGTAGGAAGAAATTGGATACATCATCATATTTTTATCCCCTTTTTATGTCACTACTACCTCAAATATTGTATCAATGGTAAAATTTAGACTTTTAATGGTGGGAAATACCCTTTCAAAACCAATGAGTCGATGTAAATTTATGTATGATTCTATGAGAGGGAAGGGAAATAGTCTTTGATTGATATTGTTTCTAGAATCAATGCCCTGAATTTTTTGGAGATGATCCAGGATAATTATTTCTATAATATTTGAATACATTATGTTCTATGCCTAAATAAAATCAAAGGGGGTGATCCCAAATTCAATAACCCAATCTATAATTTCTGTGATATCTGTCATGACAACAATCCAGACATTAATGGAGAAGTTTTCTACTCTTTGAGTAGTATTGAATGTATCAATGAAAATGTCTACACTCAATCACTAGAGCTTAAAAAATGTATGTTTAATCAAAAAGGCAAGATGAATTTTTCATGTAAATGGTATTAAATTAAAATTCACATTCTCAGTCTCGTGCCCCCAGTTATCATCACCAAAAGGCCCCATTCCATCAATTGATCTGAAAACAGTTTCATCATCTTCTAAATGTCCAAATGTCAAATCCTCCCAAAACATTGAGAAACATGATTCACCGCCTAAATTCCATGAATATATTTAATATAAAAAATATTATGGGGTTGAAGGGGAGTAAGACCTTGGGAACACCCATCCAGCATTGCATGATAGCGTCTACACCACCATTAATGATCTCAGATAAATAAATATGGGTACATATGAAGATCCACAACCCACATTGATCATTGCAGCCATAAAATATGAAGAATAAGAGGTATATACCACCGTCTTGAAGAAATTACCATATCATTTCACTTAGAAATAGAGATATATTCTATCCCGTGATACTATGGTTGACACACAACACATGTTCTTTATAGAAGACCAATGGGTATACAAATAAGATGAAATAGGCATACATCCAACTCACATATCCAAAATTTATGCTGATATGAATAATATCATCATGTATGGATTCATCTGATACGTAAAACATCTATCCAAAATTTTCCCAGTGATGATGAATAATGGAAAAATCAAACTTTTTATTGATTTCAGAGATCTCAACCGACATTTTTAGAAATATGACTCCCATGTTCCAATAGCAGAACTTCTAATTGATATGATGGATGGTTATAAAGCATTATCATACATGGAAAAATATTTAGGGTAAAACTAAATTTTTATGTCCCCAGAACATAAAGAGACCACCACATTCAGCCCCCCCCCTGGGATTATTATACCATTGGGGAATTATCTTTGTCTTGATGAAAACTTCTTTCACTTAGCAACGTTCCTAGTATCGCATCATCAAACATTTTTGGGATGTTTTTGTAATACAACATTGATGATCTAGTGGTTAAATCTCCATATTGTTCCAACTACCTGGGTGTCCTGAATACCAACTTCAACAAGATCTAACAAACTATCTTGATGATGAACCCCCAACAATATTCATTTGAGGGTAACCACATAAATGTATCTTAACATCATTGTGCACCATTGAAGAATAAATTATGACATAGAGAAAAAATATATATCTTTACCATTCTCACCTACACAAAACATTAAAGATATGAGTGATATTTGTGAAAAAATGGCCAATATATACTATTTCATATCTAACTATATTGGAATTTGTTTTTCTATCACCAAAATTATTAATAGGGGTCACATATCAGTGTTCTGGTGACTCCTCGATAAACATCTCTTGTCCCCACCAGTATTAATGATACATGTGGAGGAATGTCTGGAGATTATATATGTGATAACCCTGGAGATATCACTACATTACTTCTTTTCAAAAAAATAATGATTTTGGGAATGAGAACAACCATTATTATTTCAATCAAACAAATATAATTTATAAGACTTGTATGTTATATATTGAGAATAACTTCCAAGCATTAATCTTCACTATTGTAAAATTGATCCACTACCTTCAACACTATGAGGTCCATTTTGTATCTTGCAATAACCCACTCAAATAAATACCCAATTGTCCTTTATCTATAGGATTTCTAGCACGATGTACGATTATTCATAAATAGATTGATGTAAAATTCATTCCTTAAAATGTATTGTATGTCTATGACATAGTAGATTTCTTTTCAGAACACACATTTTTAGAAATAATAATGTTAAATACTTAATTTCTATATGAGGATATATTATCTATTCTAGATATTCCCAAAACATAGGAAATTTATCTTGATGGAGCCTCTAGGAGGCAAATAGGGAGGATAATAGAAGACCCTAAGCTCTATGAAACTAGGTTAGGGATTGTGCTCATTTCCCATGTGAACGATGTTTTACCTTACTCCATCATATTATTTGAAGGATGTAAAAATAATGAGGTGGAGTATTTGTTCCTCACTAGAAGCCTGGAATTGGAACTCCAAATAACAGTCAGACACATGGAGGTTAAAGGTGTCTCAATGTTAGTAATCAAACCAACCAACAAGGATTAGTCTCTAAGAAGAGAAAACATATTCATCCTTCATTAATATTTACAAGGTTCAATGACTAATTTTCCATCATACCCAACACTTATTCACATCCCAAGATTGAATAATTCCTAAGAAGCTGCATTGCAAAAAGTAACTATGACCTTGAATGATCCAAACCGGGATGAAATGGACATCTACATTTTTCATTATCTAATGATCTCCCCTTTTTTCAGGTCAGAATGGAAGATATTAATGAAGTTAGTCCTATCCCTCAACCATATGTTCCTACCATTGGTAGGATGAGTCCAATCATAGAAAACATTCATGATAGAGAACTCCCACCATATAGTGATGGGAAGGAGAAAATTAGATGGAGTGTAACCAAATTTGAATGATGCCCCAAATAGAATGAATGTCTGCTATAAATGATCCTTTTATAGAGTCCTTTTCAGATGTATTAATGGATAATACACAATTTATATCATGAATGATGTGAACACTAGTGCCTGTAGATCCACCAGTTAGGGATCAAGCTTTCCAATCAATCCTGATGGCTTGGGTACTACTATTCTACTATGACCTAAGATTCCACATAAATCACAAAAAAGTGTCATTCCCTCCACGTGCATGGAAACTTCATCCATTAAACCTCAGAGTTTCTATTTACAAAAAAATATAAATTTCCATTTTCCATATAGTGAATGGATGTTGTGGGGCCATACCCTCTATCTACATCTAAGAAGTTCAAATACATATTATATACTACTAATTTCATATCCAAATGTGATGAGGAAATAACCCTCAAAGAAAATGAATCCAAAATCATTTTTTTCTTCGTGAAATCCAACATCATTAGAAGACTTAATGACTCTCATATAATACTGATAGATAATGGCACCAATTTCTATTCGTTTGTGGTAGAAAATATATGTCATGAGTACAAAATCAAATCCAACCATTCTTCCCACTATCATACAACAGTTAATTAAAAAATATATTCCTTCAACAAGATAATATCAAATATATTGTAACTAATATTGGATAATGATAAAATGTCTTGGAATGAAGAGATCTTGCATTATTTATGGGCATACTGGACAACAACCCATACATCCACACAAGTGACCCCATATTTACTCATGTATGGAAAAGAGTAAGTCCTTGAAATCGAGGTCTAGTTTCCATTAACATGTGTTTCCATCTATGAACAAATATCCACTAATGATAAATCCCATAAAAGGATAGATAAATTAGAGCATCTTGATGAGAAATGATTAAACACCTTGCATCAATTGTTAGTCTATCAAAATTGGATAACCTAGGCCTTTAACAATAGTGTCTTCATCTGTTCATTCCACCATGGATAACTAGTATTAGTCTCAAATAATTTTATAATAATAGAAAAGATGACTCTAAGTATTCAACCAATGTTTTAGGGACCTTACTCATTACAAATGGTCCACTCTAACAAATCATTTTTATTGATCTCAATGGATGGAGTGATCATTATGACCCCAACCAATGCAAGATTCAAAAAGAATTATTTTGTTTCATCACATGAGGCTCATATTAGTGCAATATTTTAAATTTTATAGTCGGGCTTTATCACATGACCTAAAAATTAATGAAATATAATCCTAGCTACAGTATGTTAAACTGCACAACACAGTATATTTTCTATGTTTGAAGTCTCTAAACTGCAAAGCATATCATCCTAACGGTATAATATTAAAGTACATAGTTCATGTCCTTATTTCATGTTGTAAAAATATGCAAGATTTTGATCCGTGTTTTGGTGGATCATACTATTTGTTCTCGGTACAACTATAATTCCATTCTTAAAGAATTACATGTGGCTTAATTCTCATTCCAATGAGATATGTCATGTTTCTTGGACCTCCCGTCTGAGTTCTATCATTGTTAAGACCCTCTTTCTCTATATACGAATCAGAACATCATAGGCAACTATTCCATAATAATGTATGGCTTGATTCTCGTATTAAAGATATATGTAGTGACACCAAGACCTAATTTATTTGGACCTACCATCATTCTAGAAAATATCAAACCCCTCATTTTTTTAGGTCAAAACCTGATCGATGTGGGGAATAATTAATCCATTAAATATATATTGCATGATTCTCATCCAAATGAGGTACACAGTGGTGCTCAGGTCCAATCCCATGGTCCAAAGAAATGTTCCATTCCAAATCGGGTGACCTAAGTCCTTTCTACAAGATGTTATAAAACATAACCAACATCATCATTGCATGATGATAAACTTCACGATACACTCAAAAACTATAAGGTTATTGATTCTCATCCAAATTTGATAGGTAGTTATGTGTGTATCTCTAATCATGGGTCAACTAATGATAAGAATCCCTCAATCCTTGTGTATGATCCAGACCTACACTATAAAACATTCAAGAACTATGTGTTGATTGATTAACATTGTAATGATATATGTAGTTATGCCCAGATCTCTAATCCTATGTAGAACCAAAATTAAGAATCAAATTCCCCTTTTCCTATGTACGAATCAGACATGCACCAGGAATCATTCAAGAAATACAAATAGATTGATTATAATCCTGATAAAATTTACAGTGAGGCCTGGATCATACCTATTGGAATAGGCACTATAAAAACCAAATGACCCCATCCTTCATTTGTGTTTCCTTTGTGTGTATAAATAAACCATTACCCATCATTTGTTCTCACACTTAGAATATCTAATTTAGTATTTTAAATTTTGCTAAATGAATTCCCTTTTTATGTAAGGCATGTCAATTTTAATTGTAGCTATCTTTTTTCTAGATTCATGACCTTAAAAGGAACATAATAAATCCTCACCACATGGAAATAAATAGTAGTGTTTCCTTAAGAAATATGTGTGGCATGATTATTATCCCAATGTGATTCTTAAGTGATATCCAGATCTTCAATCTTGGACCCAACTACAACCTAATATTATAAATACCCCCACTATCCTATGTATGTGTCATATTGACATTAGAGGATTAAATATGGTGTCTCACCCAATATGTGATCCAACCCCCCCCCCCCCCACATTTTCTCTACACGAATATATAATCCATATGGGGAATTATTATTTTGAACTAGTTGTGTCTTGATTCTTATTTCAACAAGATTCCAAATGACACTCAGGTACTATACATTGGTCTAACAATAATGTTACTTTGTTTTTTTACATCAATTCATTGACATTCTTACTATAAGATGTTAAACTTCATGGATAACATCCTTACCAGATGACATTAAAATAACCAGTCAACATCCCTACCACATTAATTTAAACGGCACGACTAATTTCCTCACTATATGACTTAAAACTACATGGTACCTCAAGACTATTGTGTGAATTGATTTTCATTCTAGTGAGATACATAGTGTAACCAAGTAGTCATTTCCTAACCCTATACATGAGTTGAAAAACATAATTACCCATCTTTTATGTACGACCAATGGTCTTTATAGGATCTCTTAATTCGAGTCCCCTCATTATGGGGTCCACTAGGGAAATAGTGATGTCCCCATTCTATATATGAGTTGTGTATATTAATGGAAATATATGTTTCATGCCGGATATTGGTCAAAATTATTCCATCATACTGAGATATATCCCTTTAAAACATCAGAATCCTAATCTTAGATAGTTTGGAATCATCATTATCCTTACCCAATATTCGGTGATATAATGACTGATACATGAGGACTTGTTTTCCTGAATAAGATGTAACACACCCCAATTGGATATGCATAAAATATCCCAAAAATATGTTTTTCATATAGAGGATAGAACTATAATACAATACAATATCATTCTCTAGTTTTCTTTGCATAAAGTATTCCATAAAAGGAATTTTTCAACCAGTGATAACTTCTCCCCTGGGTGATTCCTCTTCTATCCTCATATGATTTGATGAAATTATATTGGATCATCTGACTAAAATCCACCCATTGTCACCCCTCGCATAATTTTCTCATATCTATTCCCTCAATTTGAGAACCCCAGAACATGGTTAACATTTCCTGTCCTCAGGTTCAAAGTATACTGGAATTACCATGTGTAACATCCCAGGTAAATAAAGAATATTAATTTTTCAAATTTTTTATCATTTTTGAATAAAATATAAATTTTACTTTAAAGGAAATACTATGCTCAATGGTGTACCCAATACGCAACAACGAGTTCCTTTGAAATCTTACGTTGCACTATAATAATAAAATATTATTATTTTAAATCGTAGTTAACACCTTGTTGTTGTATTGGTGGGAATGAACATAACTAACTACAAAATGATTATATATGTTTTTCAAATATTTTTACTTTTATCCAATAAATTTTAGAGTCTTAAAATGCGAATGAATCTAATTTTAAGTGTAAATATTGTAATATTATTTAAAAGGTCGATTAACCGACTTTTAATGGAGAACCCTTTTTAAATCCACATTTTGACAATTTCATATGGTTTATTAGACCAAATAAAATCCTTTTTTATAATCTGGACATCTAAATTTACTTTGTGTAAATTTTTGTTATTTTTCCAATAAAGATCATTTTTAGTGAAAATGTTGTATTTAAATTCCAAACCACCTTCTAATCTGATTTATTTATATGGATAGATTATCTTTTTAATTAGTTTTAAAGTTTATTTAGAATATATATTTAACATTTAGTCCAATGGTGGTCATTTAAATTAATTTCACTTTAAAATTGGACTAAAACTTGTGTCAGTCATTTGATATATTTTGTTTCTTAAAAACACGCTATTTGTTTTGACAACGGGAATTAATTATTAAATTGATTAATGAAACTTATATGTTTTGAATTTTGAAAAATATAAATCATTTTTGAATTCGGAATATCAAATATATCTTGGGGTGAATTTTTGGTATTTTTCTAAAAAACTTCAATTTTTGATGAATAGTGAAACCACTAAGTTGTAGTTAAAAAACTAATTTTTCTTTTAAATGAAATTTTACCACCTCTGTGATTTTAATTTCAAAAATCCGACATGCATGGAAGTTATTAGGGTGTAAATTTTTTTCAATGGGATGAAAATATTTTTTATGGTGAATAGTAACTTTTATGTTTTATTAAATCACGCTTATAGGTAATTAGTGTAATTTAAGGTTAAGATAACATTATAATAATATGAAATGACCTTGAAACATGTCCTAAACTTATTGGATGAATTATGGCCCATCTATAAAATCCATGGGTCCACTTGGGGACCCCATTTAGCAACATGGGTAAGAAAATGACATTAATAACTTTTTGTTTAAAGTAAAAATAAATATGTCTCAAACGTGTATTGTTTTACTAAAACAATTTTTACATGGGGTTATACAAGTCATATTTTTTACTATAAATAGTCATTGGAAATATAAAACGATTTCCTACATCATAGTATTTGTTTTATAAATTTTAAGACATTAATTTAATTAATTAATTAATGACACCATGATGATGCAGCGATTACCTCATTAATGAACGATTTAAATAAAATTAAACGATAATGTAACATCTAAGACATAAAATTGTCAAAAACATATTGGATGGGTGAATTTAGAACCCTTGTCACCATATCATCTAAATATATAATTTTGGAACCTTTAATATCCAAAAATCATTTTATAATAAAGTAACTTGTCAATACTTTCCAAGAGTGCCCCTCCTCCCTCTTATAAAAGGGCCCCACCTCTACCCACTTACCCACACCTCCCAACCCTTTGTATTGAAAAAACTCTTCTCATTTTATCTCTCCACATCCCTCTCTTCATCCTATAAACCTTACCTTAGTAATAAATTTCTTCAAGAAACCCTTTTTGTTCAAACCAAAGAGAGTTACACGATTTAAAGGTAATGTCATCTCTTATGTTCTTTTGTTTTATTTTGCTTCTCCAACCCCCTAAACTCTTTTTACTCCTTTATTTTCTAACAAAAACAGTATATTAAATATACTAGGATGTTTTTATGAGAATTATTAGAGCTACACTTACACAGACGTCCATATAATGGTTAAAGACCATACTGTTTCTCTGGATGGTGAATTACTGCCTCACAAAATGATGATTGTTCTATCTTCTCATACCACCTCTCATGGTGGACATTGTGATAGAAATATATTTATTTATGATATATATTATATTTATTTCCTCTCTATTCTTCTTTATTTTATATTTAATACATACCTTTATGCTTTTCATGTTGTGAAAATGTGATAATATCATTTGAGGAAGTGTGGACTACCACCCCCTCAAGTGATGTGACTCATTCACGAAATACATGGAATGTATAAATAATGAAATTGATGAACATATGTGACCTATATAACATATATATTATACTTTAATTATAATATATATATATATCTCATCTAGTTTTAATTCCATTAATGTGCCAAAGAAATGAAAGTAGCGTTCATGCGTACGTACGGCCTACCGTCTCCATGAACAGTGCATTTAATTTCCTTTTATCTCCAAATGATATGGAATAGTATAAAATGAATATATAATGTATATATATGATTTTTAAATAATTAATACTATTATGGAGATGATTTACTTATAACTATATGGAAAATTCTTTTCCAACAAGTTCAATATCTACTCATGTACCGAATATCGACAAAAACGTCTGATATGAACTCACATTATTAACCAATTATTATAACATTATATATGTGATATGAACTGAATAATAATCTTTAAAAGATTCCCTTAATAAATTATAAACTGACCAAAGTATATTATTTAAGAATATAAATAAATGAACAAGACAAGTCGGACTTGAGGTAAGGGATACTACCTCTCTCTTCTTTTTAAGTACTCTATTTTATGTCATTCCTTTTAAGCACATATTTCTTATGACAGAAGATGTTATTTAATATCCCTATTAATGTAATTTGTAGTTTCAATTGATGAGAGACCCTATTTGAACTCATCAAACCATTTTTGGATGTTTTAGGTGGCGCTGTTAGGCTGCCGAATTTTCGTAAGGGATTTCTTATCTCACTTTTAATTCTGTGAGATTTCCATTGTTCACCACATATTTATTTCATGTGGTGTAATGTGTACTTCCCTTTTATATATATTATCATGATTCTATTTAAATTCAAGGTATTATGTGATTCATTTTTTGTTTATTATCTTTTGGTCATACGACTCGATTGATCACAATGAGGTGAGGGGTTTTTATCCCACTTTTTGTTCCCATGAGATTCATGCTACATTTTCCACTATTTCCTTTTGTGTGGTGTATTTACTGCTCATTATTGTATTATTTTTGTAATATACATTAATTTATGGGTATTTACATCTTCATTGTATGACCCTTCTTTCATGGGGTGTACGTTTCGAAAGTTACCCAAATCAGTAAGGGAACCTTTCACCATCCTCTTTTTAAAAGACTTATTTTTGTTGGGTATTTTAATTTACATATTTTTATGTTGGGATATGTTCTTATATATACTTATTGATGTAAATTTAATTTCCAATTGATGAGATACCATTTTCTCTCTCATAAACTCATTTTCTGAATTTTAAAGTGACGCTAATAGGCAGTCGAATTTTTACAAGGGAACTTCTTAACTCAATTTAAATTATTTGGGTTAAACATGTACTCCTTGAATATGCCATTATATGAATAAGTTTGAATTAATATGATTGTTTTACAAGTAATATCCACTTTTATTGGGTGTATTTTTATTTGACACACATAATTAATTGATTTATTTATCTTTAATCTAAGGTTACCGTCTTTGAATGGGACTTCATCTTAATCTCCTTTCATTGAGTCATATTTTGTTCTAATACAAGCCTTTTATTTATACGGTGTATAACCCCCTTTTACTATTAATTTTATTCTAAAGGAATTTTTTCTGTACCAATCATTTTACTAAATGACAAAAAGTATGTTTCTTTTTAACGTATGTGGTGACAACGACCTTTCCGCCGCCGCGAGTATTATTTGATCCTTGGCTTCCTCAAAAATCCATAATGTTATTAAAAGTAAATAAATACCATATACTCTTTTATGTATTTTATTATTGAAAATGGATTTGATAATGGATTTTTTATGTCCGTATATTTAAGTTATATATTGTGATTGAAATGTGGATATGTTTTCATTCCATTATAATTGTTTTATGTGTTATGATTTTATAATGGTACTTGGACATTTGATGGGTGGTTATGTGATAAACCAAATGACGGGTGGTCCCATGAATACTAGGAAGGGTGGTTACATTATAACCTCCAACTCGTTGGGTATGGAAGTCGCCTGTATGGCTATTCCATGTAGTGATATGTGTGGAAGTTGACGGTATGGTTATTCCATTTAAGTATATTTATGTCCCAAGTTACCTTTATATGTTATGTGTACTTTATATGGTTTTATAGTAATCTTTTGGATACAAAGGATAAGTGGTGATCTTTTATTCAGTGAAGAGTATTTACTAATTTGTAAAGGTGAAAAGTGTTACTTTGATAAAGTATTCATGGTTTACTTGTTGTTTTGAAAAACTATTAGTTTTATTTCTTTCTCTATCCTTTACTGGGATTTTTATGCTCATCCCAAGTTTTTGAAATTTTTTCCTCGATACTTAAATATGAATAGGTCAAGGATGGGATAAAGGAAAGAAATTCTATCTAAAACTTGGAACTAGACATGTTTCTTTTTAAGAATTTTTATTTTATGGAATCTTAGTAGAAGTGTCTACTTTGTATTATTTTGAGATGTAATAGTTATGTCATAATACTCTAAAACTATAAACCTGAAAAGATCTTCTATGTTAATAATTCATTTAATTCATGATTATGTAATGTTATAAGGATGGGTCCTTATAGTTGTTATTAGAGGTCTATTTAGATAACTTTAGGGGTTAGGGTATTCTCTAAGCATAAGTGACATTACCATAATGGTTAGGATTTCAGAAAGAGTCATAGTTTTAGATAAAGTGAATGAGTAAGTATATCTTAGTGTTTATCTTCCTCATTAGTACATGATAATTTTTTTGATATACTCACACTAAAATTTTTTGTTTTAGAAAATGGATGGATCTAGCAGGCACCAGAGTGACAATGGGTTTGAAGGAAACTCTGGTGGTTCTCGGATTAAGTGACTCTATGAAATGGGGGATTCAATGAGGAATCTCGTGGGTTTTCTAAACCAATTATCAGGGAGTCATGATTAACCACTTGAACCTTGGTTATTTCTCTGATTCATCATGTACGAGAGAACCGACTTGATGTGGAAGTTCAGGTAATAATTATATTGGTAACCATTAGGGTTTATATGATCCTTACATTTGAGGTAATTATGGGTTATTATATGATGGAAGATGAAAGGCAAGAGGTAAAATTGAGGTTAAATTATGTTATGGTTATTTTTGAAGATTTTATCTATTTTGGGGGAATGTTTTAATAATTATATAGTTTTGGAAAAAGGACAACACGCAGACTGTGTGACAACCCGTCGTGTCAAACAAAGCTGTTGGAATCGAACCCACAACCAAAGTGCGATTGGTATTTATCACCTACCACTAGACTACGTGAAGTCCCCGGTTATTATAAAAAATTCATTTTAGTTATTAAATTTTATGAATCAATAATAAGTTGATTTTGGGTTATCTATGAAAATATTGACCAATCATGGAGGATATATGATTAGGTTAATTACTTTTCAATATGAGACTTTAAGAGAAACTGATGTTATTTGGAGATAAATGTTAATTTTTACCTTGGAAGACTATGTGATTATATCCTTAAAATAGTTTGGTTTCATTCTTAATTTGGTTTACATTGAATAATTTTATGAAAAAATTGATTATCGAATGGTCTTCGTTGAACTTTGGGTTTTGTTGGACAAATTTTGGAGATTAAGAATATATTTTCTTTTTATAAAGGATTATCCTTTTGTGGATTATATGATCATGTTCTAAAAATTTTTGTTTTGGTAAGTGATTAAAGACATGGGAAATATATAGTTCTCTTTTGTGGATTAGGTTATTCTCTAGAAGTTGATTATATCGCTCTTAAAGTGAACAAGTCATCCTAAATACTCATCTTTTGGAGAAAATATGAGTTTGTGTAAGAAATCTATTAAGAGATGAAAGTATACATGACAAGTAATTATGTTTCCTTAGGATTTAGTTAATCTCATAAATAAATTCCTCAATGAAAATTAACTTAAAACAAAAATGTTTCCCATTAACTTTTTCTACTAGGTAATCAAATACCGTTTAACCCATCACTAGTTTGTGATTTTATTGTGGTTAACTTTATCCTAATCATGTTTTCTATCACTCTCCATCAGAACATGACCCTTTGTTTTCTTCTTTCATATCCATGTTTTCATGAAATCCTATTACCTATTGTCTAGGGTTACCTTGGTACTTTTTTTTCATTCTTTTAAAGTGATAGTTTAACTTACTCCTTTTCCGATGTGGGGCTTTCAATGAAGTTTTCAATCCCAATTTTAAAATTACGACGACGCAATTCCCAAAAGGGGGGAAGGATGTAACATCCTAGGTAAATAAAGAATATTACCTTTTCATATTTATTAATATTTGTGAATAAAATATTAATATTACTTTAAATGGAATGTTATGCTCGATAGCATATCCAATACGCAACAACGAGTTCCTTCAAAATCTTACGTTGCACTCTAATAACAAAATAATATTATTTTAAATTTTAGTTAACGCTTAGTTGTTGTAATGGTGGGAATGAACATAACTAACTACAAAATTATTATATATGTTTTTCAAATATTTTTAATTTTATCCAATAAATTTAGAGGGTTAAAATGCGAATGAATCCAATTTTAAGTGTAAATATTCTATAATTCTTTAAAAGGACGATGAACCGCCTTTTGATGGCGAACACTTTTAGATCCACTTTTTGACAATTTCATATGTTATATTGGACCAAATAAAATCCTTCTTTATAATCTAGACATCAAAATTTACTTTGTGTAATTTTTTGTTATTTTTCCAATATAGATCATTTTTAGTTAAAATATTGTATTTTAATTCAAAACCTCCTTTTAATCTGATTTATTTATACAGATAGATTATCTTTTTAATTGGTTTTAAAGTTTAGTAAGAATATATCTTTACCATTTAATTTAATGGTGGTCATTTGAATTAATTTCACTTTGAAATTGGAATTAAACTAGTTTCAATCTTTTCAAATATTGTGTTTCTTAAAATTACACTATTTATTTTGATAATGGGAATTAATTATTAAATTGATTAATGCAACATATATGTTTTGAATTTTGTAAAATATACATCATTTTTGAATTTGGAATATCAAATATAGTGTATGGTGAATTTTTGGTATTTTTCGGAAAAACTTCAATTTTTTATGAATAGTGAAACCACTAAGTGGTAGTTAAAAAACTGATTTTTCATTTATATGAAATTTTACCACCTCTGTGATTTGAATTTCAAAAATCCAACATACATGGTTTTCAATAGGATGTAAAATGTGGTTCAATTGGATGAAAATATTTTTTTTGTGATTAGTAACTCTTACGTTTAATTAATCGCGATTATAGGTAATTAGTGTAATTTAAGGTAAAGATAATGTTATAATAATATGTAATGACCCTGAAACATGTCCTACACTTATTTTATGAATCATGGACGACCAATAAAAACCATGTGTAAACTTGGGGTCCCCATTGATCCACTTGGGTAAGAAAATGACATTAATAACTTTTTATTTAAAGTTAAAATAAAAATGTCACAAACATGTATTATTTTACTAAAAGAATTTTTACATGGGGTTATACAAGTAATAATTTTGAATATAAATATTAATTAAAAGATAAAAATACTTCCTACATCATATTTGTTTTTTTATAATTTTTAGACATTAAATAAATTAATTTATTTATGACACCATGATGAATCAGTGATTACAACATTATTGAATGATTTAAATAAAATGAAAAGATAATGTAAAATCTAAACCATAAACTTGTCAAAAACCTATTGTATGGATTTATTTAGAACCCTTATCACCCTATCCTCTAAAGTTATAATTATGGTACCTTTAATATCCGAAAATCATTTTATAATAATGTAACTTTTCAAGACTTTCCAACACTGCCCCTCCTCCCTCTTATAAAAGGCCCCCACCTCTACCCTTACCCACACCTCTGAAGCCTTTGGCTTGACGAAAATCTGCTCATTTTATATCTACAAATCACTCTCTTTATCCTAGATTCCTTACCATATGCAGAAATCTCTTCAAGGAAACCTTTTGGTTCAATCCAAAGGGAGTTACCCGATTTAAAGGTAATGTCCTCTCTTATGTTCTTTTGTTTTATTTTGATTCTCCAACCCCCTAAACTCTTTTTATTCCTTTATTTTGTAACAAAACCAGTATCATAAATATACTAGGATGTTGTTATGAGAATTATTAGAGCTACACTTACACACACCTCCGTCTAATGGTTAAAGAACTTACTATTTCCGTGGATGGTAAATTACTGCCTCACGAAACAATGATTGTTCTATCTTCTACTACCACATCTTATGGTGTACATTATGATGTATATATATTTATTTATGATATATATTATATTTATTTCCTCTATATGCTTCCGTATTTTATATTTAAAACATACCTTTATGCTTTTCATGTTGTGCAAATGTGATAATTTCATTTGAGGAAGTGTGGACTACCGACCCCTCAAGTGATGTGACTCATTCATGCAATACATGGAATGTATAAATAATGAAATTGATGAAATTAGGTGACATATATAACATATATATTATACTATAATTATAATATATATATATATATATCTCATTTAGTTTTATTTCCATTAATGTGCCAATGAAATGAAAGTAGCGTTCATGAGTACGTATGGCCTACCGTCTCTATGAACAGTGCATTTCAATTATTTTTATCTCCAAATGTTATGAAATAGTATAAAATTAATATATACTGGATATATATTATATTTAAATCATTAATACTATTCTGGAGATGATTTACTTATAACTACTTGGAAAATTATTTTCGAACAAGTTCAATTTTTGCTCATATACCGAACATCGACAAATACGTCTGATATGAACTCACATTATTAACCAATTATTATAACATTATAATATGTCATATGAACTGAACAATAATCTTTATAGGAGTTCCTTAAGCAATTATAAATTGACCACGGTTTATTATTCATTAATATAAAGAAACGATCAAGACAATTCGGACTTGAGGTAAGGGATCCAACCTCTCTCTTTCTTTTTAAGTACTCTCTTTTATGTAATTCATGTTAAGATAATCTTAATTATGTTGGGGTATGTTATTTTATATCCCACTTACTTTACTTTTTATGTTAATTTGATGAGAGACCCTATTTGATCTCATAAACCATTTTTAAAAGTTTTAAGTGGCGCTATTAGGCTCCTGAATTTTCGTAAGGGATTTCTTATCTCACTTTTAATTCTATAAGATTTCAATTGTTTGCCACTTATTTATTTCATGTGGTGTATTTTGTACTTAACTTTCATATGTATTATCATTATTATATTTAAATTCATGGTATTATTTGATTCATTTGGTGTTTATTATCTTTTGGTCATAGGACTGGATTGATCACAACATGGTAAGGGGTTTTTATCCCACATTCTGTTCCCATGATATTAATGCTACATTTTCCACTATTTACTTTTGTTTCTTGTATGTACTGCCCATGATTGTATTTTTTGTGTAATATAATTTAATTTATAGGTATTTACATCTTCATTGTATCACCCAACTTTCATGGGGTGTACGTTTTGAAAGTTACCCAAATCGGTAAGGGAACCTTTCACCCTCCTCTTTTTAAAAGACTTCTTTTTGTTGTGTGTTTTAATTTACATATTGTTATGTTGGGATACGTTCTTATATATCATTATTGATTTAAATTTTATTTCCAAGTGATGAGATACCATTTTCTCTCTCATCAACTCATTTTCATAATTTTAAAGTGATGTCGTTAGGCTGTCGAATTTTTGCAGGGGAACATATTAACTCAATTTCAATTCTTTGGGTTAAACTTGTACTCATTGAATATGTAATTATATTAATATGTGTGAATGAGTCTGATTTTTTTACACTTAATATCCACTTATATTGGATGTATTTATATTTTTCACGCAAAATTATGTAATTGATTTATCCTTAATCTAAGGATACCGTCTTTGAACGGGACTTCATCTAAATCTCCTTTCATTGATGCATATTTTGTTCTAATAGAAGACTTTCTTTTATATGTTGTGTAACCCCCTTTGAATTTTACTTTTAGTCAAAAGGAATATTTTCTATATGATGCTTCTACCAAATGACAAAAAGTATGTTTCTTTTTAACGTACGTGGTGACAATGACCTTTCCACCGTCGCGAGTATTATTTGATCCTTGGATTCCTCAACAAGTCATAATGTTTTTAAAAGTAAATAAATACCATATAATAGTTTATGTATTTTGGTATTGAAAATGGATTTGATAATGTATTTGTTATGTCAATATATTTAAGTGATATATTGTGATTGAAATGTGGAAATTTTTTCTTTCCTTTATAATTGTTTTATGTGTTATGATTTTATAATGGTACATTGACATTTTATGGGTGATTACGTGATAAAACAAATGACAGGTGGTTCCATGAATACCAAGACCGGTGGTTACATTATAACCTCCAATGCATTTGGTATGGAAGTCGCCCGTATGGCTATTCCATGTAGTGATATGTGTGGAAGTCGACCGTATAGTTATTCCATTTAAGTATGTTTATGTCCCAAGTTACCTTAATATGTTAGGTGTTATTTATATGGGTTTATGGTAATATTTTTGTTACAAAGGATAAGTGGTAATCTTTTATTCAGTGAATAGTATTTTCTACTTTGTAAAGGTGAAAAGTATTACTTTGATAAATTATTCATGGTATACTTGTTTTTTTGAAAACTAATAGTTTTCCTTCTTTGTGTATCCTTTACTGGGATTTTTATGTTCATCCCAAGTTCTTGAAATGTTTTCTATGGGACTTAAAGACGAATAAGGTCAATGATGGGGTCAAGGAAAGACATTTTATCTAAAACATGGAACTAGACATGTTTCTTATTAATGGTTTTTATTTTATGGAAACATAGTAGAAGTGTCTACTTTGTAATCATTTGAGATGTAATAGTTATGTCATAATTCTTAAAACTCTAAACCTGAAAAGATCCTCTATGAGAATTATTAATTTAATTCATGATTATGTAATGTTATAAGGTCGGGTCCTTATACCATGGTAGTGTAGGCTACAAATCACCTGTTGTTTCTATAATAATAAGGTTGTAGTCATGTGACACTTAACTATAGGCACCATATTTATTTCGATTGGTTCACACCATCATTGGAAACCATTTTCTTCAATTATTAGGTAATTTTGACTTGAAAAAATCTTACAATATTTATGTCCTTTATTTTCACAACTGAAATAATATGATTGGGGAAATATAAATGACTATAAGATTCTTTTTCCATCAAAAATAGAATATTAGAATTATTGATAACTCCAAGGATACCATCATGTAACATTCCTTAGATGGATATGTAGAAATCTCCCATATACAGGTCTATCAAACATAGGATTCCACTATTTGACATTGAAGTGACATACCCTAGTTGGATTGGAATAAAGTAGTGTAAAGTTTGGATTTTCAACAAGTGGTAACTTCATCTTCATGAGATAAATCCTCTATTACCATAATACCTTTTCCCCAAACAACTATTTGGATCTAGAAATCTATATATTTTAGATTGCATCATTTTCCTTTACGTACATAAATATTATAGTGAATTCATAGAAAAATTACATAGAATGCGATGAATAATTAACCTTTCAGGCATAGATAAATACCATAAATTTTATCCCCCCTAACTTCTATATATTATGAAATTAAACTGAATATCATAATTTATTCATTCTGTGACATTAAAATAAATGGTCAATTTCCTGGTTTCACAATGTTAAATGTCAAAATGCATCAACACCTATCATAAATGGGACTTCCCCCTTGACAAAAGTCATCTAAAAAATGAACCCTCTTTCACACAATCCATTTTTTTATGAATCCTTTCCCATTCTTGGATAATGATAATACATATTCTCTATTCATTCATAGTCATATTGTCTTGGGAAAATCCCCTGTATTGGTCTCTGGAAATAAAAATCATTATAATATTCTTTCATCCATCATCAATAAAATGTCAGAATTCTTAAAAGCCCCTTTTCAGGACTATGTTGTAACATTCCCTAGTTTTATGCGCAAAATGTTTCCCACAAGACGAGTTTTTCAGCCAAATGATGCCACTATTTGACTATCAAATAACAAACCCTAGTTTTATTTTCATAAAATAGTGCACTTAATAGGATGTTAAACCAGTGGTAACACCATCCTTAGGAGCGACATGTTATATTCTCAAATAACTTGTTTTAAATTCTTGAAACAAAAAATCATGGCTCAAATTTCTTCATCATGTATCTGAATACTTTTAGAATATTATTGGCCAACAGGACTTGTTTTATCCATCATCTCAAAAACTCATGGTCAAGGTTGATCATCCAAAAATGCCAGTCAAATTTCGTCTCATGGGTGGGATTGTTTGGGCGAACTCGGGACATCTTCATCTGTATCATTCAATGGAGCTAAATATCCTTATGGAAAGGGAATAGATTTTATAAATCTCTTTTGATGCTCAGTAGTTGTTTTAGCCCCAAATCAAGGGATAACATCCTCTACCAGTCCCTTAGAATATGATAAAATCATTTCCTCAAAATTCCAAGAGGTACATCTAATGGATGAAACCTCAAGAGGCATGTTTATTACCAATATAGTTTTATAATTCACTATAATCATTCACAACTATTGCAATACCATTGGATGATTTTCTAATATAACATTCACAAGATGAGAAATTAATAATTTTGTGGGCACTAGAATTGTAATTCAAATCTGTATGGAGAATACGACTCATATGTATCCTTTCCATCGATATAGGTCACCATCAAACCATCCTAAAGGTAATAATTTAAGATATTTAAACCTCTCCAGCATTTCAGTAATTATTAAATATCCCAATAAAAGGTTCCCAATGCGAGAATAAGTTTAACTCCTTGAATAGTTTTTTCCTCATCGTGTTCTTACAGAGCATCAAGGAAAATAGTATAATAGTAGAAATAGACTGAGAAAATGTTGAAAATAGACCACTGGGAAATTCAACCCCACATAACATGGAATAATATTCAATGTTTGATGTGACACATCCCCACATTACATATAATGGCCTTGAAATTCTGAAATGGGCATTCACTAGGTTAATATGAAGATGGAACTGTTGAATCCTCGTCAGGATAGGGATTTTCATCCCTATGTGATTCTTCTCTACTAGCATGGCTATAATGGTGATTGTCCCTACACTGACGCCGTCATTGGAGTCAATTTAAGGAAATAGGTATACACTTAGCCACATGGATAATATTCATACAATATATATCATTGCAGGTATGCAAGGATAGGGTTTGTACCCCCATTCTATTTCTACCATTTTTTCAATGTGGGATTCAATTTACTAAAAGATATCTGCTTCACCGTCACTGAAGAACCCATAAGAATTTTTTAAGTGGGACACTTCCCTTTGGCTCTAGGAAATCAATCATCCATACATCATGATAGATATCCCACATTGGTCATGGGTCTTCCATCTTAATTCCATGATCTATCTTCAACACCTCATGCACCAAAAATGGAATACGTTTAGTTTCAAACTGAGTCTCTCTCGGTGGGATGACCTCTTGATACATATCTCGAAGGATTGGAGACCCAGACATCTTGTGTACATCCCATTAGTAGATACCATATTTCCCATCAATTAGGTAGAATTATTTAGTTTTCATGATCTATCAACTTTTCTGGTCAAGGATGAATTCAGTTTTGTTGTATATGTATGTCTGAGCCACCTAGATGTCCTCATAGATTCCTATTTTGGTCAACTAGGTAACATATTCAGAAAACCTCTCGTGCACCCAATACACCAACATCATCTCATGTCTAACTTTCCCTCCCGAGCAGAGATCCTAGTATTCCCTCAATGACTTTAATTGGTCTCCCTTAGAATCAAGGAAGACATATTATTAATATGTGACTTGAAATACGGTATATGTGTCATTAAATATTGAGAACATTGGATATTATGCATCATACTGGCCATGTATAATGTCACATCATTAATGTATTCAACCATGCATGAAACATTGGAATTATTGATGTTCATATAATATTTAAACTAGAAAACATGAGTGTAATTATTCTACTCTAATATTACAATCTCCTTCAAGTGACTATGTCTATAAAGTGGTGGATAATCATTCTCAGGTTACTCCCAATGATTTTGCGAATCCTCTTCCAGAGTAATCCCCAAACACAACCACCAGTAATAAAGGGATTCTTTTCAATATTAATAACAAACTTAATCCTCTCAATGGAACATACTCCCCTATGAGACAAACATTTTTAGGGCCTCTATATGTCTGGGCCCATGGAACCAAACTACATGGGATTTGATTTCTGTTCAAATGGGATACATTAAAATTCTTCTTGAAGTTCAAAGCCAACACCCCAAATCAATCATATTCTCTCTGTCCCAAAATCCTATGTAGACCTTATTTAACATGGGAATCCATATCCCTTCCAGGTTCCCTAGACAACTTCAGAATAAATCTCACACCAAAATATGACTATGAACATTCATCCTATACATCCTCACTACATGATGTTGAACTACATGGTTTAGTCCACATCACATGACCTTAAAAGGAATGATGTGTCACATTATGTGGAACTGGACAACATCGGTTCTAATTCCTTTCTCAAGAATAATTAGGAAGCCCATATGTGGGTATAATCCTGACATGAAAACAACTCATGTATCATTGAATGATGATATAATCCATTGCACCCTGCTATGTGGTTGAAAACAAACATCATCATAAAAACAAAGAGTCTCTAATCAGTACATATGAGGGTTCCATTGATGGAGAAGATCATATACTTATATATACCTACTTTAAAGATTAAACCTAAATACATATAGATGATTCTATGTTTTATATATACTAATAACATATTTTTAATTCAAGGTTAACCCACAAGAATATTGGAAATTAATAATGGATTCACAATCACATCAAAAATCATTAAGGATGTCTTGGTGTAGAAAAAAGTCCTCTCAAAATAGTATGATGAGGATGACCTCCCATACTCTTGACCAATGTGAGGTTTTATATATTTTTGTCCAAACACCCCAATGAGTACGTTATTTTGAAAAGAAGCTCCCTTATGAGACATTGTTAGTAAGGATGGTATCTTGATTGTTTCCCTCATGTTGTGCTAAAGATTGTGAGTCCTAATTAGTCAATGAAAAGTTTTTTTTTGTGGGGGATATTCTCTCAATAAGAGAATATTATATAACATTATAGTTCTAAAGTACATTTATGTTTTTATATGGGGATCGGTTGAGTCTAGTGGATCCTTAATTTTTAATATGAGATTATATTGGCCTTTGAATGTATTATGAAGTATAAATGGAATATTTCATACATCAACTGATAGTTCCTTGGGAGATAATGTGGGGACTTAATGGAATAGTACATATTCTCATGGAAACATTCATGAGGAAATATTTTTCTCTCACCATAATCCTAAGAAATTTCATGGCTATCATTTTCTTCACAACACAATGTACGCTTCTTAGAAAATTCATAGTATTGTCATTTAATATGTAACTTCACTCTATTTAAATAAATTTCCCTAATTAATCATATTTCATAAAGACAATAAATCATTGATATATATATATACATTAATTTTTTATCGTCAAATATTGAATGATCAATAATGTTCCAAATTAGTAGAATTAGAGAAATATTCTTCAAATCCAATTCAATGAGGCGTTAAACAAAAAACATCATAGAATATAGGTATCTAAAATTTGTGAAGGAATAAAATTAATTCCTTATGAATAATATACAATGGTTTGTTTAAATCCACAATATTTACTAATTGGGAAATGTATTTGAAACCTAATATTCCTTTGAGCTACAACATCATATTTACACGAGTGTATAAGATAAATGTCAACTCATAAATATCATTAGGAAAAACTAAATAATGATCATCATATTATTCCATTAATAATGAAAAACCATAAAATACATATGGTTTTCCAAAAAAACAACTCATACTTAATGGTGTTCAACCTCGAACAAGTCTCCCAAGTCTGTCTAATAATAATCCTCTGATAGATAAGAAGATGCAGAATATATTCTATGTCGTCTAATGTCACTATTTTCTCCTCATAATAAAATGAAATTAGTGGGTCTATGGTCCCCATGTAATGATAAATATGGTAATTATTTGATGATCAATAGAGTTAAATACCCACATCCTAACTTTATAAAATCTAGTGCATTATAGGTATTGAAAGATGATAGTAATATTTTCATCATAATGGAAATGATTTGATCATCAGATTATGAGAATTTAAATTTGATTCTATAACTTTATGTCATATAAGGCATGGTACTAATGGGTGGATAACAACATCTCCACCATCAAAATTAATTATATTTACATAAAAAATCTACTAAATTTATTATTTAAATAATTTATAATTATATTAATATTTAATTTTTCTATAAATAATTACATTAATGAAAAGACAATATGCGTTATGTATTTATAATAAAATATAAATTTATTTTATTTTATAATAAAACATAACATCTACTTTGAATGTTTGTCCCTATTAAGAATTTTTTTAATGGAACATCAAAGCTATTGATTAATTGAATATTTTTTTATGTATCTTGAGAAACACATGTTGGTGTGACCATCCTATCCCCATAGAGATCATATTTATAAATTTTCCCACTCACATGTCTAGGACAACTCATTTTAAATGATCATCAACTTTTTCTTACATATTATTCACAACCTAAACATATTTGGATGCAGTGAACGTGAATTAATTAATAGGATGAAGTTATGAAATTACCCTATGCGAATCCGTGAATAATTAATATAATCATTCATGGTATATAGATGATAATTTTTATAGATAAATTACACCAAAGATAATGGCGTTTAAGATAATATTATGTAAATATGTATGAAAGGATACCATAATTCCAAGAAGTTACTAAAATCATTATAATATTTCTCCAAAAGGCAAAAATATTATGATCAATCATAATTGTAAAATGATAATGAAACTATGTTATATCAAATTTTCTCCCCACATGGTCAATGTATTGAAAAATAAATGATCTTTCCTCTTTTTAAATCCATTAAAACTCATACATAGAAAGGTGAATATATCACATCTTTTTTTAATAACACCCTTAGCCTACATTCCACTTTTTAAAAAACTCGTAACTATGTAATAAAATATTTATTTTACTGATATTATAAGAGAGAAATTTCAAACACACTTAGAGACTCTGTTGACATGTTCCTCGATGTTATTAATCATTTGAACATTTCCTCACTTTTCAAAATATGTAGAAGACAATTTGACATAGGAATTTAAATAATATTGTAATATACCTCTTCATATTTATGTGGATTCCTTAAAAACATGAAAATATAATTTTTTATAACAATTTGTGTTCTTGAAAAAAATATAATACCATATGTAGGAAAATATTTATTTAAAAATACTATAAATATTTTTCCCAAAACCATATATTAACCAATCATTATGATAAACTTTTTTATGGATTCATCCATGATCTTCTTCCACATGTTTCTTACAATATTCCTAATACAATATCAATGATATTAATATTTTAACCCCTTTTAAATATAATGAGGCTATATTACCTCCTTAATCAATTGTTGTAGATCTTAAATCATGATAATTCTTATAATGATTCTCAATTTTTATCATATGCAATATAGATACCAAATACAAGATAAGTATTTATCATTATAAAAAATAGTAAATACCTATTGTTAATGGGAATTATTTTTATCATATGTAGTGTTAATCTACATTAATAAAGTACATTTTCATATATAAATGGCCAATTATTCTTGGAAAAATACTTATAATGCTTGAATGCAATCAAATCAGTTAATAATTCCAATAACATTTTATTGAACACAAATTTTTATTGGCCAACTCATGTTATTTTTACCACATATTCCAATATAAATAATATCTAGGAAATGTTATTTTTATGAAATAAAAACATTAAATGTTTTCATAATAAATTATATGAGTCACTTAATCCCCCACACATACTCACAATATCCGTCTTTCGTGTATTTCAGGCATTCTTGTAAGATATTTCATATCACAATTTTTTTTCATTCCCTCCCTAAAAAGGACTATGAGAATATATTTAAATTGTATTTTCATTTAAATAATAAGTATTAATATCAATCCATTATCTATATAAGTGTGTCCTTATGATAAAAATAGATATCCACGTATTTATTGAGTAAATATTGAAATCCACCCTTTGTTAATGTCTTCATAATGTATAGATTCTAACCAGATATGGAAATATGAATCACACATTTAACACTAAATTATATAGTGAGATCTCATTCACTTTTCAATGAAATAACTATAATTTTGAATTATTTTATACTATTTGATCAATTTTTGAAACATATATATTATTTTAAATTCTCCCCCAAAATAAAAAATAGATTTATACACCACCTAATGATCATTTGTAATAATTCATTAGAATTATATACTAGTAGTAATGATAAACCAATCAAATTATATTATATGTTAGATATATTCCATCAATAATAATTACAATATTAGAGTATAATTCATCGATTATTATAACTGAAATGGGGCTAAATTAAAATGTACTTAACCCTCTTAATGTGTTTTGTATCCGCATAAATGGAGACCATATCATCCAATGAAACTTTATCATCCATGTAATTCTCTACAATCATGTATATGTTTTGAGGATGAATTTAACTAAATGACCCACTATTTATGTGAGTTTCTAGAGTGTGAATATAAAACATGATATCCTATGATTTTGATAGATGAGATTCACCTAGATACCAATCATCAATGATAGTAGATGTTGTTAAAATAAACTCCAAAATTAGACCTCTAAATTCATTCATAATAACTGATGGTACTTTATCAGCCTTCTCCATTAATAATGGGATATGATATATATAAATACCAATATATATATTAATGATCCCATAACATGAATCCATATGAGGTATATTTTTTATTTAAATTTCATACAACATCATTTATTTTAATGAATTATGAGTATTGTATGTGCTTTTTATATCATATGGTATAGTTTTCGGAAACTTTATTGGGTTTTAAGATATCTATCCCTTAACATAATTCATCAAATATTATGTAGACTATTATTAGTTACATTATTGAGGTGGTAGAGGGGGTGTTACTCTAGTTGGAAAACTAGGTAATCCATAACATTAGAGAGGGTATATGATGCCTATTAGGTACCTATTAGTGGGTTGGTAGGTAAACGATGGGTTACTTAAATGTCTTTTTATAATTTATAATTTATTCATTTATTTCAAATAAAATCATTTAAAATGATAATTTCCCTCATTTTCCTCACATAGTAACTAAGGATTTCCACCCTATACCCTCTCCTACTTGTTCGTTAGTTGATGATTTTCCATTGTTTTGGATTGGATGGATGTTTTATTCCCCATCATGGGTTCTTATAGGTGATTACAACAATCAACTTATCTTTTGTTGGGTTATTTCTTATCATTTCACCATGATACCCCAAAAAATCATTTTATTTTTAGGTTGTTTTTTCTATTTAGGAAATAATTAGGTATAGATATTTGATGAATGGGGCCATTTTAGATCCAAGGGTGTGGTGTATTAATTTCTTATTAATTTATTCATCCATTGTATGAGCTGTATCAAATACAGTAAATGTAAAATTATTTTTTATTCTCTAATTTTAAATTAGAACAGCTTCCTCAAATCCATATAGTATGAGTGGATTTCGGGAAGTCCATGAGTGGTATGTAGGATGTGGGAGTTTTCCATTGATGGTCACCAATGAAAATTTCTATAATGATATAAAATGTAGTACTATGAATTGGAACCATAATGGGTTCTTATAAATGACATTTGACCACAGGTGCCTATTGTAGTGGCCAAGTGTATACCTTGGTAAGTGTTAGATTGATAATGTGATACAAAAGGTGTGATCAGGCCCAGTAATGAGGTTTCTAACATATTAGTGACTTGATATCCTGGACCATATTATTTTAATTAATTATAAATTCTTTAGAGTGGTTCTAAATGACTAATTTTTCACTTAAAATGGATGCATGGTTGGTGTTGGTGCCTCTTACTCATAGAGCTTCCTAGTTTTTGTACCTTTTCCACCATTAGAATGTTAGTGATATATTATCCACTTCTTACTGGTTGGTGATGTCTGACCAACCTAAATAGGGCCAATTATCAATTTTTCATTGAGAAAATATAGAAAATACTGATATTATATTTTTTATATCAAATATTCCTCCATATTGTCATTAGTTTATTGAAATTATCACATCATTGGTGTTCTCAAATAATCAAAAAATAATTTTTAAATGGATAAATTTTATTCTTTTATAATATTTAATTATTTTTTATTTTATTATGATATTTACCAAACATAAAATAATATTTTCATTTATTTTTTTGTTTAAAGTATATATATGTATGATTTGATGTGAATTTTGTGGTTTTTTATTATTAAATCAAATACCGTATAATTATATGGTATTAAACTAGAAATTTAAAGACCTACATGAAATTTAATATTATATTCCTATTGTTATGTATGAATAAATTAAATTTATGTTTCTTATTTGTGATTTAATTAGACATAGGTACACTAATTCAGAAACAATTTGACAAAATTATTGAATAAAAACAAGGCTCAAGAGCTATATAATAATCACTATTAACATGTTGAGATTTATAAGACTTAAACAAACTGATCTATATTCTTTTTAATAATCATTAAATTCGACAAATTTCATGTTATATTAAATTTAATATGATATATGAAATAAGATATTAAAATAAATTATCCTTGTTTGTGGAATATTATTTACAACAAATAGAATATTAGATAATTTTTATTAGGATTTATGTAAGATTAACATAAGATATTTGAGTGCCATAGATCATTAAACATTATGAAATTAAGGTAATGTAATAGTAACCCTATTTCATTCATTTTTTAACTCAACATACACATCTTTGTGTGTATCAAAAAAAAACTACTTGCTGCTATTTATGAGTATTTATATTTCATGATGTTTATGATCCACTATTTTGAATAATTGTTAATCATAATATATATAAGGGTACATGTAAATTATTAATCAAAACCATTAAGTTATTAGAAAACAATAATGCTTAATGACGGAAAAATTCAGTTCATTGAATTTGGAGATGTGAATGTTGAATCCATTCATGAAAAACAAATGTAAAAGAATATTCTCAAATTACATACCTATCTAAATCATGAAATACTCAAAATAATACCCATTTTGTCATGCATATTACATAAGTAAAAAATGGAACGTGATTCTTTGGAAAATCGTGGAGAATTTCTTAAAATTTATTTATTGAATAAATAAAATACAAATATATAAAATTAATCATGACAACCACTATATGTTAAATAATACAAGGATTTAGAAAATATTTGAAATAGTTATGAAAAAGGGTATATTAGATGAATTAACCCAATATTGTAAGGGTTCCCCTTCAAGTGATTATCTTAGGAGTTTTTTTTATATTATTTATTCTGTATTTCCACTTTTTTATGGTGTTTCCTTCCATATAATCTCTCTTATAAACATGATTGTAGATATTATCCCTATTTTGGTGGACTAAGGTGGTGAAAATATAGTGTAGTTGAATATAAATATATTACATTATACTTATTTCTAGTTTCATGATGTGAACTGGTTTTTTTCTGAGTTTTTTAATGAGAGGTTTTTATCCTTTCCCTGTTATTTTACATTCCCATTATTATTTCGTTATAGGGTATTTTGAAATTACATTTATTGTTTTTTCTTCATATGATATAGATTGGTATCCCATTATATAATGGTATAGTGGTTTATCATAATATTTAATGTTGTTATTATTCTTGAGAAGTTCTGCTATATTGATTGTTCGAGGCTAGATAATATTTCATGGGAGGTGATTTCCACCATTGGTCATAGTAAAATTTAAAGAGATAGTGAACATACATTTTTAGTGTGTTCAATTATATAAAAGGAAACATCGGGATATGATTTAGTAAGAGGTATCCATTCTAGCCATTGAGTGACATTTTGGAATAGAGAACGACATTTTTTAGGATTATAATGCTTCACTCCTCAAAATCCCCCAAAATTCCTACAATTATTCCAAAATAAATTGTTTAAATATTCATAATTTTGTATCAACCCATTATTACATAACTCTCATACATCCAATAGTTTTAAAAAAGTCAAAAAATATAAAGAAAAGACGATAAAGCGTTTTTTCAAATAAACATTTTAAATTAGAAAACAATGTAATCTCCAATGTTATAATCATAGTCAAATTTAAAATTTTATTTTATATCATCACAATAATCGAATTTATATTCACGAATAGGCTGATAAAATAGTGAAACATTATCCACATTTTGATGGTGACTAGTGGTATATCATCCACTTCACATTTTTTATTAGTGGAGCATCATCCACCTATGAGATTCATATTAGTAGCAATTTTTTCTATAAGGTTACCACTTTAGTTCTATATATTCTACCTAAGATTTGATGTTTATGGTGTATTATCCACATTTGATATGATACAGGTGGAAAATCATTCTCATAATGAATACTATTTGTGGATAATTTCCACCAATGGATATTGTATCAATGTTTTAATTTCTATATAGTTAATTATGATAGTGTTATATAATCCACCAAAGAAGATATATTGGTGGTATATAGTACAAATAGTTGAAATCTATTTGTGGAGTTTCACCCACTCTAGTAATGTAAACTATGGTTTTTCATGAACATGATAAACTATGGTGGTGGTGTAACATCTATCTAATATCATTGATGCCTAGATAACCAATTATTAACTCATTTACATTTTTATATTGGTTTAGTGATGGATCATTCACCAAAATGGATAATGATGGTGATTAATTATTCACATAGAAAATAAGATGGAGATATCTCATTCACCCTGATTATTATATGATTATTGATATATCATTAACCCATGAGGTGTGTTTAGACCAAAGAAATTTCATCATATTATATAAATGGATGATGTAGTTATGGTTTCATGTGGTTTACTGAGAATACACTATTAGGTGATAGAATTATCCAATTTTGGTTTTATTAATACATTGCATCAACCATTCATCTGTATTTACTAAAAATTATTTGGATACCATTGATGGTGGTCCTCTGAATTATACTCACAATCTGTTCAGGCATTTTGTTACCCAATATACTATATCATTTATGGCTTGTGTAAGGACAAGGGATATATTACAATGGTTGGAGGAGACCATTTATATTTTTTGAGGATAGGGGTTTGGAACATACTATGACTTGGTACCCATTGGTGGATATATCCTTATTTTGTTTTCTTTTTGACCTAATTATATTTCCTCCTCCCTTGAGAGAAGTTTTTCATTTTTTATGACTTGTATAAAATATAAAATAGTTCATTTTTTACAATTTATTTTTGATATTTACTATTTATAGATTTATAACATCTAGTTTATTTTATGATACTATGGTATTGTGATTACTAATTATTCATATAGTATCTACTATGTTTCTATGGTTGTATATAATTGAATTTATAGTCTCAGAATTTGTTATATTTCATCCTTCCCATTAGTGAATATCATCTAGCATATGACGAGGCTCACATAAGGTATGTAGCATCCCCATTTAGTCACAATGGAGTTGAAACAAAAAGGGGATGATACAAAGCACTATATAATCCTTGTTTTTATTTTATCTATCTATTTTGTATTGGTTAGGTATTGTATGGAATGTTTACATGGAATGGAATGGATCATGTGTCCATGTGTAATTAACCCACATATTAAGGATTTTCAAGTTACTAGGTATGGGAATTTTATTCATGGTTTTCACATTCATGGTGGGGTTACATTTTCAATTGTGATTCACTTTGATGTAGATTTATGATTTATAGGTTTCTGATCTTGGTCAAGGGTGTTAAGAGGTATTAATTCATGAAATATTCATAGTATATGGAGCTCAAATAACATTCTTAAGTTTTCCAAATATTGATATTATTGGATAATAAACTTGTTACAATTTTTTTGTTTGTTAATTTAATGTTTAAACACTAAAATATATATATATTTCCTATATAAATTATTTTTGGAACTCTAATGGATCATGTGATGATTTTTGACTTATATTATGACATGAAATTATTTTTAGTTGACACTATGTCTTATTTTTACATTACATTTGGGTGGGTAAGTTATTCTAGACTCCTTCTAGGATCATGTGTAGTATAGTGTGTATTTTGAGTAGAGTGGTATGTGCATATAATTTCATACCCAAAAATTTAATATTTGGACCTATGATATAAATGAATTCAGAGTATTTTTCATGAAATTTAAGAGTCATTATACCATTTTAATCATGGTTGAGGTGTAGGAGAGTGAGAATGAGCATGGCCCAATGGTAGTGGATCCAGAACGAACAATTTTTCAAATTGAACCAACCGATCATCTTCTCATATAGAGTATTTTTTAATTTTTATTACTCATTGAGATTGGGGTGCTAAGAGTTAGGTTGTTTATTTCTTGTTTCACTTATTTTTTCAAATTGTTTCATCAACCACTCTTCACAAGTGATGGGTGATCACATGCTGCTGATTTCTTGACAGAGTCTAGGAATTATATATTTTAGCTCCTTCAGACTCCTTTTAATAGTTAGGTGAAGCATTCTTATATTATTTTTGTACTAATGAAGGACATTTGGGATGATCTAGTTTAGTTATTCTAGAATGTGAGGTCTTACTTCTTTGAATTTCCGTTTAACTTTTTCAATCACATCTTTTTAGAGACCCTGAGATCTAATATAGAAATTGTGTTCTTGCATTTGGTATAGTCGGACATTTCAATGAATGATTATTTCACCTACATTAATTTTATGCTCTAATGTTCACCTTCATTGGTGAGTGATGACACAACCAATTTCAGATATTTTGAGGATTTTGAAATAAGATTAATATGAACATAGGTAAAAATATGTCAATTAAAATAGTTTTTTTAGTCTTGATTAGGGATATGATTATAAAGTAAATATATAATGAGGGTGGTACATTAAGTAAAAATACATCTTCTGAAACAGCTATTAGTTTATCATTGGGAATCATGAAATAGATATTTGAGGGATCTTTCCAGGTCACAGATAGGTTGGGAAGCTAAGGTAATAGTTTATCACTTCCTATAGGAGCGATAACCTCAGTATAATGTTATAAATGTGTTCATAAGGGATATATTAAACAAAATTATGACAAACAAATGTTGAATTTTCAACCCAATAATGAGTTGGTCTTATTTGTAGATATTTTTGAATGACACCACTTCTAGTTAGTTGGAATGGATCTGGTCATACAATGTAGTATGAAATAGGGATACGAATTTAGAAGAAATTTGGAAGGTATCATATGGTTTTTCAGGTCATGGAGGTGGTCATTATACCCAAGGATAGGGGTTATAGTGCTAAAAGGACCACATCCCTCATGGGAGTCTTGTGAGGGGATCTCTGGGCCGTGGTTCAGTCTAGAATCATGCCATCAAGAAAAATCCTATCATTCATGGTGATAATATATCTAAATTGTGATGAACAATTATTATAGATTCGACCCTACCATTTTAGTTATTTGATATGGGTGCATCACTCTCCTTCATATCTTCTCATCAAGTTAGTGATCTATAGATTTCAATAGAGTATTTGTATGGGGTATTTTCAACAAAATTTCTATTATGGGTGATATATGAGGGTATATATAAATGTATAAATTGTTATATAGTGATTAGTGTTATGGAATTTTCATGGAATTCCATATGTTGAAAATTAATTGTTTCAATTTGATAACTGGAATGGATTGTATATCTTAATAGTTTTAACACATAGACTACAATCACTGATGAGGAACTTTTATCTATGGAATGGGTAACTATTATACATATGTTTTTAAGTAGTATTTTTATGATTGATATTAAGGACCTTTCTAGAAATATTTTAGATATCACATCCTAGTATAGCTAGAATTATTTGAGATATTGGAATACAAATCATGTGGTCTTTTCACATATAATTGACTAATATAAGGATATGTTTTAAATGAATTTATTATTGTTATAACATGATCATGAGATCAATTTGATGATTGAGATTATTCCTATTATGGATCACATATCCCTTCTTCATTATAGGATGGATCCTATAAAGACGTATAAGTTGAATGCTTGGATAAAGAATATCAAGGTGAAGAGATTTATTTACTGAATCACATCCCCTATGGGTGATTATATTTTTTAACCAAGAAGGAAGATGGACCGTTGTACATATGTTTATATTACCAAAGGTTGGACCAAATGATAATCAAGAACCTTTAACCTTTTCCTTATATTAATGCCTTTTTTGACCAGTTGAAGATAACTGAGTGGTTCTAGTATCTATTTTTGGATTCTTTTTTATCAGTTGTCATTGATACATTTTGATATTCCATATACTACAGTCAGTAGTAGGTATAGTCTATATAACTATATTGTGATTTTTTAATGGCTGCTGAACATAATGATTTCTTTTATAGACCTGATTAATATGGGTTTCCATTATTATTTGGATTCTTTTACAGTTATATTTATTAATCGTATTTTGGTGTACTCCATGTCATGGGAGGATCATACTCAATATCTAGATATTGTTTCCTAATAAATTTTTGAAAATCTTTTATATGCGGTGCTCTCAAATTATCATTCATGTAAGTGCGGGGAAATTATTATGGGATGTGATATTTGAGGTAGGGATCTCAATACCCCTAGAGAAGTTTAAGGTTGTGTTTTCTTGGGAGTGGACCATGAATGTTTTCAATATTTATAGTTACCATATATAAGAAGGATACAATGAAAGGTTAATTTAATATAATTCAAGTTCTGTAGCACCATTGATGACCTTGAATAAGAAAGGTGTAATGTATGTATATTTTTATTGGACTTAGTGAGTGTTTAAATAGATGAAATGGATGTTAATTAGTGTAATGATCTAAACCATAACTGATATGAGTAACAATAATACACTGTATTATAATGCTTAATGAATTTGGATTCAGGTAGTTTTAACGTATGGGTAGTATTAACTTATGGGTCAGGCATCAGAGTAAATATGGGAGAAAACACAATACATTATTTAGATTCAAAAGAAGTTATTTAAGAGGTGATATATTGGCCTCATTGGCTTTTAGGGGAGAGTTTCATGGTGTATATTCAACATAATTGCCTTAGGAATATCTTTTCCCATTAGAACATGAACCTTCAATAGATGAGGTCGGTTGATTATATACATTATTTTTTTTGAGATGGACTATACCTCTAGAAAGTGGAATGTTTTTTATTAATTCACTGAGTAGGATGTCTTAGGAATAGGTGGTGTAGATAGATAGTATGATGTTTTACGTGATAAGATTATTCAATATGATATACCTTCATGTTTGGGAGTATCAAGATAGAGAATCCTTTACATCATTAGTTAAAATATCCTCACTCCTTCATAAGGTAATGGATATTCACCTTTATCACAGAGGTTATCCGTTGATTATGTAACATATATAAGGTGGGGAGTCACCACCTGATTAGTACATTGATTTTTATGTATAATATTATTTTTGGGGATGTGTGTGAGTTATTATGAGTATAAAAAAAGATAATGATACATGATTTTTAACCCTTTATACGTACCATTCACCCAAGGCTTACGAAAATGTTTTATGTTCTCTAGGTGAAATATTTTTAGCCCGGGATAAAGAAATACATAACGAGTTTTTTTTTGTTCATTAATAATAGTTTGGAAAGACTATGAAGTAGTTACATGTAGGGATTCGTCATTCATTGTCCCTTTCTAAGAGTAATTTTGATTATGTGACCATGAATTTCATTATAGGACTATTTAAGTATTCTTGTAAAAGTGGTTTGGTATGGGGTATAGTGGACTAATTAATGAATTTTTCATATTTTCTCTACATGGGAGACCTATTTCATTTATGAACATGGTATAATATATGATTTGGATATAGTTTGTCTACACAGGGTACCTAGTAGCTGGTTTTATGATGTATATTCTTATTTATTATCTTGATTATTTAAACGGAAATATATATTACTTGATTTGATGATGAATCAAATCACTACCTATATTCCATAGATATATAGTCAGTATGATCATTCCTTATGGTTTTTTGAGGAAATTTTTTCATGATGCAACAATGATTTTGGCGGTTTAGTGTAGAACTATTTTATAACCCCATTGCTTTCTTTTATAAATAGTTATTTGGAATAAATATAGAAGGTCATTTTTTAGGATTTATATATATGATTATTATGATTTAATCTATTTTGGATAGTGGATAAGTGGTAAACAGTCATCAATCCATGTATCCATTATGGGGAAACACTACAAATGTGTCCATCATATGTTATCAGAAATGATTTTTATAGCATGATGGTATATTTTAGTGATGATTAGAGGTTTCTTAATATATTGGGTTTCAACACATTCTAGTGGTGTCTTAAATAAATTAATAACCAGTAATTTAGAAGCGGTTGGAACACCATCAAAATTATACATAATGTTAGAGGTAGTAAGAACAAAACATAAATATCTTGAAAGAATAACATTTTGAGATGTTCATCAACCGCACCTATTTCCAAGAACATTAGGGGTGGTTTGAACCATCTCTAATGTTACCCATTTTTTATTTTATTTTTTGAATACACATAGGAACACCCCAATCTCCATTCAGTTCATCCTAATCAGTGCACCCCTTTCCATCCAATTTTCATCATGTTAGCCTCCATTTCTTCCATACCCTAACAGTTCACCCCTTGTTCCCTCCCTTTTCCATGTTCGTGCCACATGGCTGACCAGTGTACCTCTTGTGGGCCCCTTCCTTTCATTACATCAGGCACATCCACCCACCACATTCGTGTGTGTGTTACCCAAACTATCTCCCTAAAAAATATCATCCACGATGTTTCAAACCCCACCCAATGAGAAACCAAGTGATGGATGACCTCTCACACCTACCACTATGGTGATTTATTTTATACATTCTATCTATATATGATTATATTAAAATATACTTGATCCATTATTCTAATAAATATTATTCACATAATATATTTAAATACATTTAAATTTATAACATATAAATAAATTTAGATAAACTATATACGTCTATGTATATATAAATACATTTGAGTAAGAATAATTTTTATATGTATTTATTTTTCTATTTATGTTATGTATATTCACATTTATTTACAAATTTATAAAGATATGTATGTAAATTTTTATATACATAAATAAATATTTATAAATATACATAATTTAATTAAAAATATATTTATATATTATATTTCAATACATATATTTATTATTATGCACATTATTATGAATTTATTTTTATAAAATTTATAATATTATATATAATTAATATTATATGAAATAATAGATATATAAATATTTATGGAATTTTATATGAAGTAAAATTTATATTATATTTATTTAATATCTATATTTCATATAATTAATATTGTATGAAATACAATTTATAAAAATATTTCTATAATGTATTTCAATACACTTATCTATTACCATATACATTAATATATATCTATTTTTAAAAAACTAATTGTATATTATTGTGTACGCTTATGTATATTTATTTACATAAATTATAATTCAAATAATTTTTTTTAATTAATATAAAAGCATAAAAATATTATTTAAAAATGTATTTGTTCTTATATAATACGATTTATAAAAACAATAATCTTGGGTTTTCTTTATGAAATATTTTTTAAAATAAATTATATTTATATATATTTATATTTATATTAAATAAAATTTTAAAATTTTGTATTCTTTTATATTATATATGAAATAAAATTTCTTTAGATAATTATTTATTAATGAAAATAATATTATAGAATTGTATTTTTCTACACATAAAAATTAAATTAAATACAATCATATAAATATTCTATATAATAAGATAATATAATGTATTTATATACATATATATTTTGTTTTGTTTATATATTGCTGTTAAAAATATGGTTTTTTATTAGCAGGGCTTGAGAGCCCCATCAAAACTTTAAAATTGGAGGGGGTTTCAAACCCCCTCTAATATAAATAGAGTTGTAGGTATTTTGAACCCCACTTATTTCAGACATTAGAGGGGGTTTTCAACCCCCTCTAAAATACAACAAGATATTAAAAAATTAAAGGGTGTTCAACACCCGTCTTATATAAGAAATTATAGGGGTTCCATAACCCCCTCCAAATTTGATGATTAGTGAGGGTTTTATATGACCCTCAACTAATTTACATAAAAATGAATTTATAAGGAGATCATAACCCCCTCTAAATTTTATTATTACAGGGGGTTGTGTATAACCCCCTGTAAATATATTTTAAATGAATTTAGAGGGGTTTGAGAGTAACCCCGTCTAACAAACCCCCTCAAATCTACTATTTTTTATATTGTAAATCCATGTATTTACTTATGTACCTCGGCAATTAGAGAAAGAGTGTATTTAAAGATATTGGAAATGGTAACCCATGCTCATATTGTTGTCTGGTATTTTATGAAGGATCTGTATCATGGAATACATATTATTTATTTTATGTAGATACAATAATATACATGATGTATTCCATGTATCTAATCATTTGACGATACCATCTCAACCCTTCTCATGTGATCGAAATCAACGAGGTCGACATGAATCCATACATATTGTTTGAGTAGTTCTAGGTTGTGATTATGGATTAGAGTAGGATGTCTATAAATAAGAAAATACTCCCCTGATAAGCATTTTGTGATATTACATAAATATTGTTGAGAATAATTGGGAGCATGAGTCTAATATGTAGGCATAATAGCTGGAAATTTTTATTGAAGATGATTAGTGATGCTCAATAGTGTAACTCAGGATTGAGATTCCATATATTGGGGAGGTTTTAATTCCTATCACTCATACAAGGTGTGTTTTTTATTTAAATTTCACTAAATATCAGGTAATTTGATAAATAAGCACATGAGCCTCATCTCGGTTGGTGAGGTCTCTTAAGTGCATCCAGGTGACCCAGGATCAAATCCAGGAAGAGGCATAATTTTCTTGGGGAACTGTAGCATTATTGTAGTGGGAAAAGTAGTAGGCACTGTTTGGAACTGTAGTAGTCGGGAATTTTCACCTGTTTGGGCCTTCAGGCTTCCGATTTGGTCCCCGAGTCCTTTAAGGACTTTAGGCCAGTAAGGTTGTTGGGCCACCTTAATGCTTTTGGGCCACCATAATTGCACATGCACACCACACAACCTACAGGGAACAAGCTCTATAAAGAGGATGGGCAAGGAGCTTTCACCATTGCAGAAGATAATCGGATTGCAAGAATGAGAGGGTATGGCACCTACAATCGGGACAGGCTGGTGCATGCATGGGAGAGCCTAGCCAAACATCAATGGGAAGGTGGAGAGTTGATTTCACAATGAAGATGATGGGGCGGTGTAGTTCAAAGTAGTTATTCTGGGATGTATGTAATGTTTGAACCCTACATGTAATAAATTCTTCTAAGGCCTATGATCCATGTAATACTTACGCCTACGGGCCTTATAAGGGTTCCACATCACCACTTGAAAGGAGGATAATCATAAATCAATAAAAAAAATGAAGGCCTTCAGGCCATTGGATGGATGGATAAATAATAAATTTTGGAGGTATTATAGGGTGCATGTATACCTTTTTGGGGAATACGGTCTAGGTTTAGAATCATTTTTCCTTTGAAAAATGACAGTAAGTATCTTTTGGACTTGAAATAGGTACCTAGTATAAGTGGTAGTGGGGGAAGTGGATCCATGTGGGCCAATCTGTTGGTAGTGACACTATAGCGGGTTCCTAATTTCCATTTTGTAATCCAGAGTTGGGCTAGTGGGTACGACCTATTCTCTGGAAGCGTAAATGATGGGTGAAATTCATGGAGTTTATTTTGTTAAACAAAAGGGATAAAACAATGTTTGGATACAAAGTGATTCAATCACTATTTTCCATGCTATTTTGAATGGTGTGGTGCACCTTTTCTGGCCGCTTACTACCCGTTGGATGAGATGCCTAGCTTCACTTGTGGAGATCAGATATATTGTTACTCAATCATATCATGAAGTGATCATAGTTGTCGACGGTCTTTCCAATAATTAAATCATCTCGGTAAATACTTGGTTGGATGATATGCCTATTTATCCTCTCCCTCCTTATGAAAAAGATTGTAATAAGATCCCCTCGTTCAGACTCTTGTTCTTTCTTTATATTTAATAAATTTTATCATGGTCTTTGACTGAGGCACCGCCTTCTTAAAAAAATATGTTATTAATATTTATTATTAATTATAAATCTTATTATTATTTATTAGTAATTATTATTAATTATTAATTTTTACTGACTATTAATTAATATTTATTAATTACTATTAATTATTTTTATTTAATAATTAATTATTATTCTTTGAAATTATTATAAATTATTATTTAATATTATAAATTACTATTTAATTATTAATTTTTTACTATTAATTATTATTTTTAATTTTTAATTTTTAATTATTAATTATATAAATAATAATTATTAACTTTGTTCTATTATTTATTTATTTTAACAGGTTGGGTTCAAAGTTCCTTTATTATGTTGAGACAAAAACAATAGAAGATGGCATGAGCAATGTAGTGAAAGAAATCACCAACACTAATGCAGAAGAAAAAAAGCCTAGAAGACAATCACATTCCTAGAATGTAATAGGTTCTCTATTAACCTTGTACTTACTCTATCTATGGTGATTCCTACCTCTTCTCCAAGATTTAGTCTTTTTCTAAGGATCAACCCTCAAATCTCTATTATATTTTCAGGATAAATATTGTATGTCCATGATCATATTTCACTAATGTTTATCTTCAATGTTGGTGGAGATAAAATCTAAAACCACAGTGAAATTTTTGTACCAAAACTACATAGGTTCTATCATAACAAAAATGAATTTTTATTTCATGTAAAACCAATCATTATCATTTTCATTAAGTCAATATTAAATCCATAATTGAAAAAAAAATATCTAGAGAAATTTAAGAGTTTTTACACCTCACCTCATCACATTCCACATTTTAGGATTTTCCAAAGCTATCAATCATAATTTTCATTGATTTAGAAGTGTAACAAGTAGTATTTACATAATACATCCAAACATAGTACCTTTTATGGATATACTAACTCTTTTTCGTTAAGAAATATGGTGGCTTTTTTTTAGTACCTTCTTGTTGTATCATTTATTGACCCAAAACAACGTCTCAAGAATCAATTTTAGACCCTTTCTCTGACACCTGAGAGTTAAAAAAAGAAACATCATTGTCCATGGAAGATTGTTGCTTCATGCTTAACACCATAACCTTTATTCGGGGAGACTGGTTAGAAGAGAATAGGGTGTTTCCAAAAAGAAGAGATCCCTAGTTTTTATTTAACTTTGTTCCCAATTGGTATAATCTTATTATCATCATGTAACATTTATTGACCAACATTAGCTACCTTGATCCATTTCAGAATCCAAATTAATCCTCACCAGAGAGTCTATAAGGGACCCTTAACACAATAATGTTTCCTAAGTTAACGCCACTTTTTTCTCATTGTTTGGTGCAAAAATCTTTTGATACTTTTATGGTCAAAAATCAAATTCAACATCCTCCTGCCAGCTTTTGAAAAGAATGTACCAAAAAGAAATACAAGTAAAATGTGTTTCTATTTCCATTAAAGGATCATCCACACCAACATCCTACTTTACAACAATCATATATAAATAATACCAGCAATTATAATTCAAAGGTTGATCATACGGTCAAAAATGAGTTCCATGGGTTATCTACATATTAGAATCCACATAATCTGTATAATTGAAGCCTGAAATCCAAGTAGGATAACAATTAATGTCTAAAGGACTGAAACAATGGGATCTAGATTCATTCACCTCTTAGGCCTATGGATTTTTTCTGTTGCTCATCATTGAACATTGTACCATAAAAATTGCATTTGAAAGAATATCCTAGGGTTGAAAATCTTTCAACTATATGAATTCAAAACAATTTTTAAAAAAAATTATATTTTCTTGAAAAATAGAATAATGAGAACATAAAATTTCTCTCTTATATAATATCATATCATGCCCTATAACCATACAATACAAGGTGAATTTGGGGTTCCCATTTATTCAATCCTTAGGGAAATTGGGTTTGGACTTCTATTGATTTTAAAACCTATTGGATATGGGGAAACTTCTTTGGAAGTACATTGTGTAGAAATTGTAGATGCATCATGTCTTAAGAGGTATGAGGAGAAGAGGTGGTGAGGGAAAGTATTAATAGTGGTGGAGTGGTTTTTTTATTTTTTTATTCATTAGTTTATTATTATGGATCAAGAAAATAAATTGTGCTAATTAAATGACCCAATAAAATAAACAGAGAAGAATAGTTACATATTGTGGTTCTTACGTTAGTTATAACTAATGGAATAATATTTTTAATTTATAATGTATATTTATCGTAAATTTCTATATATCACTATTCAATAAAAATTCAGCTATTGCAGAAAAATCCCAAAAATTCACCCTGTCTATTTTTCAAAATGTATAATTCAAAAACTGGAGTCCATTTTATGAAATTAATTTTCTAAGTATGAGAAATTTTATTTTTAATTAAATTTTTTATTTATTCGAAGAAAGAATTATTTTAAATTTATAAAAAATTATAACGCATTGAAAAATTAATTATGGGGTTATAAGATTTTCTTATAATCATAATAAAATAAAATATAATTTTTTAAATTTATTTCTTGAACATATAGTTTCTTTTAAATAATTAGTTTTAATATAAAATTTTGAATTAACATTTCTGTTTCCCAAAAAATACCAATCATTAATTTATCATTTTTAAAATATTTATTTACCTATTCTATGATACAAATATATTTAATTCCAACACATAATATACATAAATTTTATGTATAATTTCTTAGGTTATATTTTTGTTCTAATGGTTACATTATTATTCCTAACTGTCGCATTATTATTTCAATGGTAACATTTTAAGTCATTAAAAATGAAACTAATAACAAAAATACCAAAAAATTAACAAAATTAAATTTTGATGTTACTCTTTAAAAAATAATTGTTATTTTTCAAAATAGAATTTTTAAAAGTGATAAATTTATATTTTAATGAAATTTTCCATTAAAAGGTTGTAAAAATATATTTTAAAAAATATATCCTTTTTTGTGCAAAATTTTCTTTATTCATATCTTATGAAAATAAAAATTATTTGGATGAATGTAAAAATAATTGAATGAATATAAAATATATAAATTTTATTAATATCTTTCACTAATAGTGTTTAATTAATTTATTAATATAGAATGTCATTGTGGGCCTAAATATAGTTTTTCTAAAAATATATCCTAAATGATAAATTGGTTTTCATTTATAATTAATTGTTACCAATAAATTAATTTTGTACACATGTGTAATCAGTATTTTCATAATTTAATTAATCTCATTAATTCCTACCATTCCCAAAATTTGTGATATAACTATGATAATTAAATAATATTTAATCATTTTGTTTTCCCATAAGATATTGAAAAGGTTAAATTCAAAAAGAGAACTTTTTTAAAATATTGGGGTGTTACAAAGAAACCTAGTGATTCCTGAATAAATGTTTGCTATGGATTTAAGTTCAATGAAGGTTAATTGTTATGGGATGAAGAGTTTCATGAAATATAGTAGTGATAGTAAAGTATTTTCATATTGGTTTCTACATCTATAAATAGGAATTTACACACCCCAACCATAATTTTAGAAATCATAACGCATTAAATGTCTCGAGGATCTAATTTCATGAAATAGTTGCATGAATTTTTTTTGAATAATTAATAAAAACCAATTCCATAAAGAAAAAAGAATGTGTCAATCTTACCAAGGTAGTTTCATAGAAGTTCGACAAGATTCCTTACATGTTGTGAGTATCTTGAATGTGTCGAGTTTCATGAAGCATTGGATGCTTCATGAATTTTAGGAGTTTTGTGATAGAGAAATTTTATTCGAAATTTTCATTAAAGTGTTTATAATGACAAATAATGTGAATGATAATCATTACTAACCTTTATAAAGAAGGTCAGTATTCATTGAAGATGACTTCCATTGTGAAAGTGAAGTTTATACAATAGTGATGTTCAAAAATTGTTTGTTAAAGAGTACTACAATTTAAAATGTGTATTAATCACTTATTCATTTATCTGATATTGAAATTGTTCATTGGCATATGAGCCAAAAATCATTCCCTCTAAAAGTATGGAAAATGGGATGGAACAAATTGATTGAACAATGGGTTGAAATTATCAAACCCAAAATATAATAAGGGGAGTATACCTAGGAATGGGTGTCCTTTCTTACATACACCATTGGAATTTTATTTGTGTATTTTAGAACATCAACCCAATGTCAGTATGTTCTTATTGAACATAGACCAGTGTGGGTGAACCATGTAAAACTCTTTTTTTGTGATTTCATTTCTTATATACTATAGGATGACAATAAGTTTATATTTATTTAGATATTATCAATATTTTCTTAATAATTCTTATATAATTTCATTATTTAATCAAATAATCACTAAATAGTTAAACATAAGAGTTTCCCTACTAATAAGTGAGGTTAAGATTAGTTAGGGTATTAAGAGTATAAGGTTATATAGGGAAACATGAATGAGTTTCATAACATAATTCACCCCTCCCCTATCATCTCATAGAATATATCACCAAAATACCTTGTGCATCCAATAATTTCTACCAGATTTAGTATTGTCTTGTACTATTTTTTTATTAATTAATTGATCCAATCTATTTTTGGAGTTGATATCTATTCCTCCCATCAAAGACTGGGAAATATAATGAATTAGTAGAACAATCAGGACTCTGATGGAATTAAATATATTGGAAAAGTCCTTGATAATTTTTTGATTGATCTAAAAGATCCCCACAAGCCTAAAACATAAGGTAAGGGTAAATCTTGTTATTTATCTAATTGTTCAAACAATGATGTTGCAAGTAAACATGAGGATCCTGATATGCCAGGAACATATATCAATAATGAAATAGAAAGATATACAAAGGTGTAATGTATCCAAATATTATGGGATAATGATCAAGGACTAAATAAAGAATTCATGGAGAAGAGAATGAAGAATTTGACTAAAAGAATCCATATTGAAGTAGTAATACGTGAGTCCAAAGAACTAAAAATACTCAATCAAAGACAAACTAATGTGGCCCTGGATCTGAGAGAGAAAAATGATTCTAAGGTAGTTTAATTGGTGGATATTTTTTCAAGTTGAGTGATTGTAATATTTCTTCTAAAAATAAGATCCTTAAATAAAATTAATTTCCGAATATGAGGGCTAAGAAAATGTAAATTTCTAAACACTTGTCAAATTTTGTTGAGGAGAACCCATGTATGAGGAATGAGAAGGAATCCTAGTATGTCAATATTGTTAATATTGTTGTAAATATGATTTTTAAAGTGTTTTACTTTAAGAACATCTACATGAAGTGGAAAAAAGTTGGATAAGGAGAAGAAGTTGAAATAAATAATTATATCTCTCAAAAATCAACATGACGATTGGTTAAAATATTAAAAAGGAACATACTCAAGACTTAAGGATATATCATCATAACTATAAGGGAAGGATTATAAGATTTTGGAGGATGAAATAGTGTTGGAAACCACAAATTCTAAAAATAATATTCTTCCTATAAAAGAATAAAAATGGGGATACTGATGATGTGCAAGTCTAGAGTCAGTTAGTATGATAAAGCATCTTTCCAAACCTAATAGGGTAAACTATCTTATGAGGGTATCCACTAATAGTTACTACTATGGAATCATGATACATACAATGAGTTTTTTCCTAAAACCTCTATGTCTTAAATGAATACTAAATTCTACTGAAACAACAGCTCAAATAAGTCATGTATATATGATGTAAAGTTTTAATTAGATATTTTTTGCTATTTTAATAATGTTTATATGGATATAAAAAACAACACAATGGGAATTAAATGTATGGAGGGGAATTCTGGCATCTATACAAATAATTAGAATAAATGTTTTACTGCAAAAAATTATTTTAATTTAAAAAATATTTTTACTTATATTGGTCAATATATTGGATCTCAAAAAAAAATTCATCAAGAAAAAACATCATTTTTCATATGATGGGACTCTTTAAATGAAACAAAACAAATCTAGTGGAAAAAATAAGGATTCATATAAAAAATATGAAAATTATAGAGGATCATGTTGGATAGAAATGAATAAGTAGATGGACAAATACAAGAGGGGTAAATTTTATGTTTAAAAACATTCATATTTAAATTTAAAAGAATCATAGTTTAATAAGGATAAATAAATTTTATTCACAAAACCTCTTATGTATTTAAACAGTAATCAGACATGGCCCTTATGTTTGATGATAAAATATCAAAATCAAATAGATACTGATAATAATCACTGATCGTTACGAGAAATATATTTTATCCTCTTACCTTTATAATCATATATAATAAATTGTGGTAACATAATCAATGATTAATCATATTTATAGTGGAAAATGAATATATAAAGAATTTTAATCACAACATTTACAATATATTACAGTAATAAAAAATTATTATTGATTATATCGCCATGTCTATAGATTCTTATTCAGAGTAATAATGAATTTGAAAATTAATATAGAGTATAAAAATTGAATTTTAGTCAATAATATTATTATAAACATGTTACAAATATAAATATAAATATTAAAATAATCAATTTTTATTATATCTAGCAAAATGAAAATATTGGTAATAAAACAAGTAATATAAATGATTACACTTCTTCGGTCACAAAAAGTGTGGTATCCAAAGACCTAGGATAAAGGTCTTATGTTTTATACATTCAATTATGTTTTTATTTCTCTTACTAGAGAAATATGTCAATATGATGATTTGTATTTATCACAATCTTCACGAACCCTTGATATGATGATCGAATTTGTTATCATGTTATCCCTCCAATACCCCCTTAATGAAGATTTGATTCTCTATCTCTCTATCCCTGTTATTCCTTGATCGTATTCATAATCATCCAATAAATCAATTACAAAGACTAACTCAAAAATATTACAAATTAGAAGAACAGGTAGTTCACTCATGTAAGCTTCAGATCCCTTGCACCATAAAATTAGCAGAGTTTACGCAAAGTGTCTCTACATGAGTCTATATCATCTCATTTAGAAATATTAAAATGACATTATATTTATAAAAAACTACCCAATGGTTATCTTGATCTTCCAATGGTCATATTTTCTTTTTATTTTATGTAAGTACATAGATACCACGAACATCAATAGTAATATTATAACATAATTGAAGACATAATTTTCATATACACCATATATATTGTAAAATGAATTTATTATTTTAGAGATAACATTTTTAGTGTATGAAAAGGTCATTGTGATTAAGTATTTTAGTCTGAGTATTAATTTAATCAAACCTTTTATCAATGTGAATATTGATATAATTTTGGAATAAAATTAAAAATGAGATATCTTCTATTCGATTTGATAATTTTGAGTACGATAATCTACATATGATAAAACTGAGTATGATAATGTTGATTATGATAATTATCTTATCCATTTTCATTATGATAAACATATCATATCTTGTCTCATTATGATAATTGGAATATGATTTTAACATATTGAACATGTTTTTATATAGTAAATAAGATGTGATTTTTAAAATAAATGTCTGAAAAAGGTCAGAAGAGAGCCTTTTAACTCAACAATCTACACAGTTTTGGAAATAAAAAACCTCTAATATTAGATTAATACAAAACATTGAATAGTTTTCATAAATTAAAATTATACCTATCTCCCCATTAGTTTATAAATCTTCTTAAATTAATGATGAATACGACTAACTCCCCTTTAGGAAAATAGTTCCCCTTAAGGATCATATTCACACTTAAAATGAAATTTCTTCCACATAGTTAAAACTACTCCCCATTTCAATAAAATTTTCCCAATTTTTTATTTTAAAAAATAAATATGTAATAGACTCTATGATACACGAAAAGGTGTTATAGAAATAGTTATATGAGACAAAATAGTACGTAGTTGATCTTCTAAAATAAATGAAAGAACATTCAACAAATTAATAATTGGAAAATATTAAAACAATTTGTGAGTAGATTAAAAGGTATTAATGTGATAATTAGATCAAAATGAGTTAGAAAAATAATTATAAGAAAAGTAATTATTCTTTCTTTGGTATGAAGTATCTTACTATTTTCTTTAACTTGTTGAATTTTTTCATGTCTACTTCAAACATGAAAAAACATTCTTCTAGAGACTAGTTCTTATTTTCATGATCTTTTAAGCATAGATATTGAATCTGATTTTTTTATCATGTGTTATAATCATGTCTTCTATAATCTCAGTATTATCTTCTAGATCATTGATTCATTCTGATAAGAAATCATTCTGATTTTTCAAATCAAAGATTCCATCTTTAGAGTGCTTGAAACAGTAGTTGGACTTCCAAAATGATATGATGGATGAGATTTGATCAAACTATTCTAATAGTCAATAAAAAATCCAAATAAATATATTTTAGTGAATTTAAACTTAAGATTTTTTAAAAAAATTATAGTATTGAATAAATAGTAAAATAAAATGAAAAAAAAACAAAAAACTTGGATAAAATAAATTATAATGAAATAGTGTAAAAGTATAAAACTAAATCAGAATACCTTTTGGAGTGGAATCAATGGTATTATTCTTTTTTATTCTTATTTTTAGAAAAATAATAGATTATTATTGTTGAAATAGAAAATTATAAATGCTGAAAATGTTAGATTATAATTTTTTAAAAAATTAAAAAAAAATATGATTACAATGAGTTGAAGATAAAAATATTTTACAATTAAATTTTCAAATAATATTTTGAATATTTTAATACGAAGCAAAATCCAATCCAATTTTAAACTAAATTACAAAAAAACAACAAATTTAATTCTAAAACCGAATTCAAAAAAATCAATCCATATTTTAAACATGAATCCATAAAAATCATTATAATGGAATATTTAGAAATTTTAAAATGTAATATTTTTAGAAAACTAATGTTTGATAATTTTAAAATTAATAACAATCATTTGTACTCTCCTTAAGAAAAGTAGTAACATAGTATCACAAGATGGGTAAAAAACTATATATGAATGATTAAATTAAAATGATCATTCCTATATTTTGTTTAATGTATTCAAATATATCTGAAGGTAATGGTTTTTTAAAAAATATCACCATGTTTTTCTTGCCTTCTGATTAATTGTAAAATAATATCTTTTTGTATTGTTTGATCTCTAAGAAAGTGATGTGTTTTATCTATTGGTTTTGAAGAAGATTTATGTGTATTGTTTTTACATAATGAAATGGAATTATTGTTATCTCATAATATTTGATTTTTGGTAGAACTCATGCCACAATATGTGATTTTGTGTTTTATCCACAACACTTGATTAGAACAGCGTCTATCTACCACATATTAAACTTAAATAGAGGATAGTGATACCAAGTGTTTTTTATTACAAGACTAGGAAACTAATTAATATCTTATGAAATGAAATGTTTCATAAATACTTTTTCAGTCCAATATAATACCATTGAGGTTAGTATTCCAATAAAATTTTAATTCAAAATTATTTCCAAGAGTATAAGTAGTCAAAAATACATTTTTCCTCTTAGATAACAAAAAAAATGTAATATATATTTTAAATTGGATTCCTTTAAATTATCTTGATAAATTTCACATAATTATATAAAAAATAATAATTTTGGGTGAAAAGCTATTATGTATTGTAAAAATCATATAATTCTTCAGAAAATTGATTGATCAACTAGTTTCTCATCTTTATCAAGATCAATTATACTCGAGTTACCAATTAGAGTACTAATAATTTTATTATTTGTCATATCCATAATTTTGAAGAAAATATTTTATATACTTAGGTTGAGATATATAAGTACCTTCTGGTTTTTCATAAATTTGAAAATCAAGAAAAAATATTAACTCACCCATCATACTCATTTCCTGCCCATATTTCATATGATTCACAAAAGATTCGATTATATATTATTGATTTGATCCAAATATAATGTCATCAAAATATATTTTGATAATCATAAATGTTTTATTAACATTTATTATAAAATGATTTGGATTAATTATTCCCTTTAAAAAACAATTTTTTAAAACCATCTTATTAATCTATCATACCAAGCTCTAGGGGTTTGTTTAAGACCATATAAAGATTTTGTATGTTTATAAAAAAATGTATGATTCTTTTTATATTCAAACATCGAATTTTTTCAACAAAAAATTCATATTTTACAAAACCATTAATGATAGAACACTTTAGATCCATTTGAAAAAGTTTTAAATTAATTAATTCAACAAATGATAATAGAATACAAATAGATTCAAGTATATAAAATGTAGAATTGGATTATTCAAAATATATTATCTATTTTTGATTGAAAACTTTAGAAACAAGCCCTATATTATTTCTAATAATAGTTCCAATTTTATCACCCTTGTTTCTGAAAAAACCAATTTTACTCAATTTACTAAATTTTCATTGTGTCTTTCAAATAAAGTCTGGACTTGGTTTCATTCAAAATCATTTACTTCATCCTGTTTTTAATTAATTCAATACTCATCACTGAGATAATTATCAGTAGTTTTATATTCAAATTAATAATGAAAATCAGGATTCACTATTTTATTTCATTAGTAACTTCTTCTAATGGCTAGTTGATTCACACCACCATTTATAATATCACAATGATGATTCCAAGGAAACAACTTAGTTGGATTTTTTAAAACCAATACTTCAAAATAATGTACAAAATCATCATGAGTAAATAATTGTGAAAATATTTCTTTAATAGTTTCTTAATTAGAATAATATTTAATTAATGGTTCAAAATCAGTTCTGGAAAGCACATATAAGGATGTTGGTTGGGTTTGTTTAAAAAAAGGATCAGTTTCATCAAATTCTATATGTATTGTTTCTTCAACAGTGCATAAATTTCTTTTAAAAAATCTATATTCCTTATAATAAGAGGAAAAACATAAAATAAAACCTTCATCTTATTTGGTTTTACATTTATGTAAATTATCTTTTGTAATCAGAATGAACACTTTTCATCCAAATACTCTAAAGTCAGAAACTTTTAGATTTGGTCATGTCCACAATTCATAAGGAGTTTTATTAATAATGGGATGAATTAAAACTCAAATTATAGTATAACAAGTAGTATTAACATATTAAAACAAAAAATATTAATTGAGTATTCAATCAATATGGTTCTTTTTATTTCATGAAGAATAAGATTTATTATTTCAACAGCAGCATTTTTTGAGGAGTTATAGGAGATGAGATGTTATATATAATTCCATTTTTACTACAAAAAAGTCTCAAAATCATAATTTAAAAATTCTCTACAATGATAATTATGAATTGTTATCAAGATAATGTTTTTCTCATTTTTAAATTCCTTTATAAAAGTTTAAAAATAACAAAAGGCTTCATATTTCATTGCTAGGAAATATACCCAAGTGTATCTAGTGCTATAATCACATAAAACAAATACATAGTACTTTCCACCAGTACACCCAATTTTTTTAGGACCAAATAAATCCTTTTTCACTAACTATAAAGAATAAAAATATGAGTATTTAATAATTCATTTAAATCCTGACATGTGTTTCTTACTATATTGGCAAGGGTCCTAGAATTTTGAAGAATGAAATCTATGTTTCCTTAGAACATTAACAAATCTATTATTAGTAAAAAAGAATACAATATTTTATTGTTACAATATCCAAAATCTCTATTCCACAACTAGGATTTACCTTCCAGTGAACTAAGATAATGTATGTCTTTTTTCCTAAGGAATTCTATGTTTAGTGTGTATACATTCTCATGTTAATTTGAATAATGAATGAATGAATCCCTGGAGTTGTGTATTTCACATTTATCATTCCAAAAATCCACTAGTTAACCTTTATCACATAATTGATGTATACTTATAAGGTTTTTGTTATGACCTTTAATAAAAAAAATTAATGCTTTTCTAGGTAGAACAATTTTACTTATACTGATAATCTCCCCATGATCATTATCTGCAAAATTAACTTTTCTACATTTCATCCTGAAATTATTTTCAAAGAAATCATTGTTACAAGTAATATTTTGAGAAAACCCACTATTGATGTACCAGAAATTCTTATTTTTAGTACTTTTTTTTGAAAAAAACAATAAGTCTTTCGGAACCAAAACAATCTTAGTTCTGGAAATATCAGCCAGTTATATTTTAAAAGTCCACATTTATTTTTGAAAAATAGGTTTTTTGAAAAGATATATATTTAACTTTATTTAAATAAAAATTATTTTTCTAATTTCCTCCACATTGATAGTTTGTTAAAAGGGGGTAATTATTTAGAACAAAGTAAATTTTACTAAAAATGGTTTTTTGATGTGGCAACCCATTCCAAAATTAGTACCATGAGGAAGCATTTATTGATATATCTTGTCAAAATTTTATTTTTTTATTGTCATATTTTATAATATTTTCATTATAGAATTAATTTCATATTTTTATATTAATTATTTAATCTTTATCCCCACATGTATTTGTTTCAGAATAGAATTTTTCAAAACTATTTTGTGAATAATTAGTTTCATAAATTACATTTTCTAAATCATTATAAATAGTATTTTTTTCATATATGGTTGAATCAAGATCTTTGAAAATATAGGATACCTATTTTCTAAAAATATTAATCCTTAAATTTTTATTATCATGATTTTTTCTAAGTTTTCCATTTTCAATTTCATATTGTTTTTTCATAATGAGATACATCCCTATAATAAGGTAAAGTATTTTCCTCCACTGAGGGTGATTATTCATCCATGGATTTAGAATTTTTTATATCCTGATATTTATAATTTAAAAAAAACTCTCTTAAGTATTCAGTAGTACATAACTTATCATGGAAACATTATTTTTAGATGGTATTCTAAAAAAGACATCAATATTCCAATATCCAGAATTTTCATTATCATAAGAATCTTCTGAAGAGTCTCCTCCAATTTCATTCCATGAGTCATTAGAATTCATAACATTCATTCAATTTGACTTGTAATAATTTTTCATATTTCTATTAGTATATATATCCTTTTCTAACATTCCAATTCAATATTGGATAAATAGGTATTATATATCTAGATTTATTACATTCATAAAATGTTACTTTATAATGTTTCTTTTCATTATTATATATGATGAATTTCTTATGATGATGATAAAAGTCCCTTTTACCTAAAATCTTTTTCGTTCTTTAAGAAAGGTAGCCAATTTTTTCTAAATGATAAAAATCACATGAATTAGATTGAACAACCTCATTTTTTTTATGAATTTTACACTCTTTTTTGAGTCTTAACCATTGTCCTAACTATAGTAAAATTGAATGAAACACCCCCCATTTTTCTTATTTTATTTCTTATAACTCTTTTCATTCTATTCTAATATTGAAAATGAGTACCAAATAAATCATTAAGAGTAACATTTGATATATTTATTAACTCATAAATAGATGTTATATTATAATCCCATTCATTGGGCCTAATATAAATTTTATTTTAAATATGAATTTCATATTATAATACTTTCTCTCTCACAAATTGTAAAATATTGACAATTTTAATTAATATTTGTTGTACCATTACAGTAGGTTCACCATAACGAAATTCAAATTCTTGATTGTCAACTCAAATCATTTCTCTTCTAGTCTAAACATCTTTTGACATTCAAAAATAAGTAATCTGTTGATTTTTCCAAATACTTTTGGCTATTTCATAAAAACAATTGATATATATGTTTATTGTTATAGACCATAATAAAGTATTTCTTAACATGGAATTCAACTGATATTCCATATTTTCTAGATTGATAAATGTTATAACTTATTTATTAAGAATTTTATAATATCCCCTTAGCACAACAAAATTATATAACCCTATGTTGATCAAAAAAATTCTTCATTCTATCCTATTATTATCAATAACTACTACCATAAAAATTTGGTTGTCTAGTGGGATTCATGTTATAAATAGATCCAAAATTTTATCCTATCATTTATCAAAACAAATACAAAAAATATTTTTTCTATAATACTCATTAGTATAATAAATGTATTTTTAAATTCAAGACTAACAACAACATGTAATGAAATATAGAATCGTCAAGTATATGAGTAGTTGAAACCTCCTTTTGATACCAGTTCTTAGTATTAGTATTACAGACACATAGCACTGATGCAAATTTTTGGATCAGAATGTATATGTGGATGGATAAATACAAGAGGGGGTGAATTTTTTGTTCAAAAAATTCGTTTGTAGCCATAATAAAATATTAGTTTAACAAGGATAAACAAATAGTATTCACAAAACCAATTTATTACTTAAACATTAATCTAACTTGGCCCTTGGATTGATGATAAAATATCATAATCAATTCGATACTGATATTAGTCATACAATTTTACAAGAAATATATTCTATCTTTACATCATATATAGTCATATTCAGTAAGTAGTCGTAACATAATTATATATTATTCTTATTCACAAAATAAAATCAATAAAAAAATAATACAATCACAGTGGTTATGATATATGAGAGTAATACGAAAAAAAATTATTCTATCTTGAATCATATAGAATAATATTCAGAGTAATACTATATTTAAAAATTAATGTAGATTATAACCATTGAATCGTAATCAAAGCTATTACGATAAATACGTTACAAAAAGATTGATGTTTATAAAATTATCACTTTCTATTAAATGAGGTGGAATTAAAATACTTCTAATAAAACAAGTAATAATAATGAATAGACTTATTTTATCCAAAATTGTCGGGAATCCAATAACTTGTGATAAATGTATGTTGTTTTATACTTATAAGAAAATATGCGTTTCTCTTACCAGAGAAATCCCTTGATATCTTGATCGATCTGTCTCACTATCATCATGAACCAGCTATACAATGATTAGATTTTATTTCTTATTATCCCCATAATCACTCTATCATGCAGATCAGATTCTCTATTTATCTATCCACATGATCCCTTGATCGTATTAACAATCGGATTCTTAAAGTAAGTAAAAAGATCTCAATAATATTACAACTAAAAATTACAAGCAGTTCACTCCTTTAAGACTTAAGGATATCACACAACAAAATCTTATGAATGTTTGCATAGTGTCTCTACATGATTATATATCATCTCATTGGGAAATGTTAAAATGACTAGGTTTTTATAGGATATTATCCAATGGTTATCTTGATCTTCCAACGGTCATATGTTCTTTAAGTTTTTCACAATGACTTCCACACCTGGAACATCAAAAATCATATAATGATAAAATTCACTATATCATTTTGATATACACCATTTTCAGTTTAAAATGAGTTTCTTATATTAGAGGTAAGTTTTTTAGAGTACAAAAATGTCATCATGGTAAAATCATTTAGTGTATGAATGATTTTATTTGAAAATTTATCAATCTGAATATTGAGATTCAGTCAGTATGAAATAAAACAATGATATCTTATATTTGATCTGATAAAGATAGGTATGATAAAGTTGAGTACAATAAATATGGCTATAGTGGTGATCCTACAGCGGCATACTTCGCGGTTCCGATCTTGTCCAACTGACTCGACTCGTCCCAGGCTGTTGGTGATGTGAGCTTCAGGATCCAAAGGGTGTGTGATTGCGGTGATCCTATGGCGGCGTGTTCCGATCTGGTCCAATGGTTGATTTCAATTCATTCCTCAAGATACTGGAGAGCTTTTGACAGAGGCCCTTATATTTGGTGGGATGCGGCATGATATCGAGGTCAAATGTGACACCGTTTTTGGTGGAGTTCATGGATTGGGAAGTTGTGCCAGGCAAAGCCAGACTGCGCCCGTGTGGAAATTGTATTACAGTTTTCTGTTGAATATATGTTGGGATTTTCATTTTCAATTTTGGGCATTGTGCCAATGGGATTTTGGGAAATTTATTTCTAAGTTTGTTTACCTCTCGACATCGGGCATGTAATGGGTTCCCTTACCAAATTAAAAAGGGTTCTTTCATTTTCTGTTTTAAAAAAAGGGGATTGTCCCCAACTCTTTCAGTATAATATCTAGTCTCATTATGATATGATTCAATGATTTAAACATATTAAATGTGTATGAAAATAAATAATTAATATGTTATTTATTTGAAAAAAAAATTATGAAAGAGGTCATAAGAGACACTTTTGACTCAACCGAGTATGAAATATAGCATCCACCATGGAAAATCATTTTACATGGCTCTATTACCTACTAAAGAACGAAAATATGAGGTATTTTTCTATGGGATTGAAAAATTTAGCATCGTTAAAGGGAATAATTTATCTATGGTAGATACCAAGAAATGGTAAAATATTAGTTTTAAGAGGAGTTACAAATCCAATATTTAATAGGAACATTCTTGAAAAAAAATAGAAGTCCAGGAAAATTAAATATTTTCTAAACTCCACTCATGTATTTGATACATCTTAAAAAAACTCATGGGTTGTGAGTGTTCATAAATTAGGAATGGATAAAGAGAGCTTTAATAAGATTTTGAGGAGAATGATCCTATATGTATTGTGTGGTTAGGTCCTTATTGGTGAGAGCACCTATGGAAGAATATTTTCTAAGTTATGATATAAATTAAAGTAAATTACCAAGTCAATAAAAGGTAATTTTAAATGAAACATTTGAAATGCAGTTTCTGTAAGTATATATATTCAAAGGATAGCCTATTATAATGAAAAAATATTATTAACATATTGAACGATTAGTATGAAGAAAAGGATTATGAGTTGTTGGAATAACTTTCCTTGAATTTTGAATGGTGAAAAGGAATGTGTGATATTTAGGGTAGGTTTATCAAGATTAGTATCATTCCTAAACATGAGAAATTAAAATCAATCATCTCCCTATGTATTTAAATGATATTAACTTTTTGGGAAGTGTTCTTTGTTGTAGGGGATATAAAATCAGTGTGTATTCGCATCAATAAATGAAAATGGTTGTTTTGAGATGTTACCAACATCCAACTAATTAAAATCAATGTAAGATGGATTTATTTGTATATTATATCATAATTAATAATAATAGAAGAAGAATAATATCTATATCATGCAATGGAAATGATTATAATCAAAATAAAAATATTATATTTAAATTGATTTCATGTTCTATCAAGATCCATGAAACATTGATGTTAAGGGAAATTTATCTTTCTAACCATATATCATGATGATTGAATATTACAGAAGTAGAAAAAATTGAGATCTAAGTTGTTACTAGTTTTTTATATAACATTTTATATCTTTTAACTATTATCATGATATCATAAGTTTCTATGGATGGATAACTGTCATGTTGAATTTCAATGATATATTTAGTGAAAAGGGTTAGAAAGTTAAGGGCAGTTTTGAGATGAAAATAAATTAAATTCTATCCCCATAAAATAATGAATGGAACTGTGTGGGTGAGAGATGAAATCAATTACCATGTAATGTTAGTGAAGTGATATAAAAATATTAAAAAATGAGTCATTATTTGAAGATTAACTATTGGGAAAAAATCCAAAAAAATGGTATATTCCATCATTTTGGTATGTATGTTAGTTTCTATCAATATCATTAATTGGTAACATCTTGGTGACTAATGATAATAATAGTTGTAGAAGAATAAAATGAAATAATATAATGTTCTATAGGTTCTTGAAATGTATTGAAGTGAGAGAAATGGATTGTGATATGGTTATTATATTTATCTATTGTTTTTTACACTAAGCCATGATTTAGTAGGATTATATTTTTTCGTTATTGATATATTCTATGTGATATTTACACCCAATGAAAAATATTTGATAATGCATGTTTTGAAGAAATATTTTTACATTGGATAAATCACTCAAACATGTAGTCACATGTCAATAGATGATGTGGAATAATAGGATATTCTTTCGGTCAAACACGGGGGGGGCTGACAAGTGGAGTTGTTCCATATTATAGGGGGATAATTATCTCTCTATATCAAATCAAATGACAACATTGAAAAAGGGGGTGAAGAAATAATGTGATGCACATAATTGATAAATTATAGAGTGTATAATTGCATAATTTATGGTATCAAGCATAAACATGATGGAATTTTATGTTTTATGATATGATGAAAACAGTGGGAGAATGATTCATTTTAAAAATATTTTCGATGTTTTCCATGGTCTGGGTTTATCTACATTATATATATGGTTTATATGGTTTAAATTAATCTTTTTATTTGATTTTAGATGGTGAGTAGAAATGATCATGAATCTACATTTGGTTTATTCCCAAACATGAAATGATCAAGTATCTATGTGTATTCATTATCATATATTCATAATGTGAGAAGGATGTGAATGATGTAAATATGATGATGTAAAATTATTTCATTCAAAGAAGATATATCATGGTATTATTTCATGATTAAAGTCATTTCCCTTGGTGTTGAAGATGTTATCCCTATGTGTCCATTGTATTGGGATGATGTTGATATTCATAACCACCAAAATTATATAATTAGTATCAGGGATCATGGAATGATTTTATTGACAATGGTTTATCATGTGGTATCTATTAATATGTAGGTAACTTATTCATGCATGTGTTGGAAACAATTCCAATTTGAGTATTTTTTACACCAATGAGAATTGGTGTTTCCACATGTTTTGTATTGTATTTTTTATCCCTATAACTATTGACCCTTGTGTGTTTGTCTGATATATTTTGTGTTTATATTGATATGGTGTGGTCAAAAATGATATAATTGTTTATTACTATGTAAATAGATGAATGATAATATGATATTCCTGTTAATGTAAAATTGACAGATTGCATGAAGATATCTGCAAGATCGGAGTGTTGATCATGGTAATTCTGAGAGATGGGTTGAAGCTATTGAAGAAATTGGAGTAACCAAGAATATATTCGTCATGAACTTTTTTTATAAGTTCTAGATCCATGAAGACTTTGATTGGATTATGATAAAAATGGATAAAGGAAGAAGGATCATTCAAATCCTTTGTTTTTTTAATAGTGTGATTCTAAGACATCCTAAGGGAAATTGGTAAATTATGTTTTTAGAAAAAATTATAAAATTTTTATGAAAAGAATAATATTTTTTGATGTTTTAGGAAATTATTCCCAATGACCTCTTCATCAAATTATGTAAAATTCATTGAATTCATTGAAGATTAATTGATTCATAAAATATTGTGTCTTTGAGAAGGTAAGATTCATAATGTTTCTATGTTCTATTGAGGTTGCATGTTATGTAATGATTCCATTTTTTTAGAGGCATATTAAAATAGATGGTTTTTATTTAGGTTTCATGATTAAAGGATGTTATGTGAATATAATTAAAAGTTTTGAAAGATTAATTGGAGAGAAATAATGTTTCATCAAATGGAAAATGAATATCAATAGGATTTACTCACCATATTTTATGAATCTAAACCAGATGAAGTTATGATGGCTCTAAAATTATGAAATATTGGTTTGATGTCTTTTATTGTGAAAATAATTCATAAGGGAATCAATTTTGGGAATAACTTATCTTGTATCAATCAGACCAATATAGTTTGGGGAATTATTGAAAATATTCATTGATGTTTGAGAGTATCATGAGTGTGTGGAGTGACACAAAATGGTAAATGTTTCTTGAATGTTTCAAAAAATTAAGGATATTCAACTAATAGAAATTTTTTTACAAAAACTATATGATTTGAAACATGGTGAAAGTTCTATGAATGTGTTAAGTTAATGAAAGGGTTTATTCTTATAACAAATAATGTGATTATATCTCATTAAATAAGTTTCTAAAATAATTATTTGTTATATGAAACTTTTTTCAATTGAGAAAGTATATATTCAAAAAAAATTCAATATTAGTGTATAATTGAGAGGTGTGAAGTTATATGGGCACTAATCATTGCATCCACTGTAAAAAATCATAATCATTCATTATATTTTTATCCAATAATAATTTCCACCTGATGTGAAGGGAAAAGGGATAGGTAAATGGAAGTGACCCATGGGTGGATGTGAGATGGACTACAATCAATAATGGGTGTGACCCTTGTTATAAGAGTGACCAAGCCTAAATCCGCAATTAAACATTTTTAGAATATTTTGGTAGGTCAACCCAACATTAGTGTGTACTATTTGGTATTATACTTATGTTTGTGAACTATGTAAAATTATATGGTCCTTTATTATTTCTTTTCTTTTAATATATATGATTATAATTAGTACATTCAAATTAAGAGATCAACAATATTTCTTGAATACGTATAAAATAAGAGCATCAACTAATCAGATCATCACTAAACAATTGAATGGAATATATACCCACTAATGAGTGTTGTAAATATTGGTTAGGGTAGTAATATTTTAGGGTTATGTGTCGAAAAAAACTTGATTCAAACCTTGATTCACCCCTATCTCTCAGTGAATCGCTCACTAAAGAACATTGTGGGTCAAAAATTTAATTTACATTTTTTTCTATGGAATTATATATTTGTTTTTTCTTTAAATATCATATCATTGATGGTAATAATTTTGTAACTCTAACTTCAAAGGATACCTTTAAAAGTGATAACATAGTACCTCTTGCGATGAAGAGTTTTTTTACTTACTTTCACTGATATTTTATTGAGTATGAGTTTCTTTTGTAGTATTTGTAAGTTAATTTTTCCTATATTAATTTGTTCATATTTTTGAGTATCTCCTCATAAGTTTTTCTTCTAATTAAATTTGAGATATTGTGTCCCATTTACCATATTATTAGTACATATATTATCATTGGAATTGGGATAATAAAAAATTAATGTGTAATTTATTTATGCTCTGAGGATTACACTTATATTTAATTAATATGCTTATGTGTTAATATTTTACCATCTTTTTATATAAAAAATCAATTTTAATGGCCCATTATCATATTAACTCATATATTCATTGAATTCAATGATATTTACAAAATATTAGTGAACTCTTTAAATTTACCAATTGTAGAGACTTCTATCTCCGGGAATGCACACGATAAGAAATAATGTCATTGAGAATTCAGCATAAATTTTAATTAAAAGTTTCTTAATAAATTAGATTTATTGAAAGGGTTCTCATAATTTTTCATGGGAATAAATATTTTTCTTTGAAAATATTTTAAGAGTATGTGATATTATTTTGTAAAATTATAATTTCAAATGGATCATTATATTTTTTGGGTAATGATTTGAAATATCTATTTGTTAGTTGGATTTGACCAAGGGGGAATTCATGTTATTGTTTCATGATAATTTAGCTTATGGGAGAAAATCTGTAAATGCTAGATATTTTATTTACACGAATTAGATTAATATTTTTATAAATTATTTTTATTTATTAAATTAGTTTAATTTTAATTTGTTTAGGTTATGATTTTTTTGTAATTTTTGGTTTTTTTGATAATTTTATAATTAAAATTTAATTTTATAATAATATTTGGTATTATTATAATTATTAATTATTCTATAATATTAATTGTGGAAATGTTAAATAATATATTTAAAAATGTATTTTATTAATTTTATTTCTATAATAATAAATATTATTTTTAATTATATGTAGTATAACTATATGTAATTTTATATATCATTATTATTTTTACAATATCCGATTATATATTTTTTCAGTGGGAAACTAAAAAAGAACCCCCACGTTAATGATGTTTTGGTGTGAACTTCAAAGTGGGCTGGTTATTCGATGGGAGGTGTCCATAGAGGTGTGTTTTATATAATGCATTTACATCCTCATTGGTCAAGTGGGTGGTAGTTTAGTTTCATCACCTAAGGTTTAGAGATTATTTTCTACTCTTGGACCCTATTTTGTAATTATGTTTTTTCTCATGAATCCTTCATGTGTCCCAAAATGAAAATAGACTCCATGATTATAGAATTGTTTCGTTAACATGAATTGATGAGAACAATTGTATCTATTAGAGTTCATCATTAATTTTTCTTAACTAATTTTGTTTGCCAAATTTTCTGATACTGTTATTTTAAAACACCCCTTTGGGAACTATCCACATTATCTCTACCTAGGTAAGTGATGGGTGTAGAAGATGTTTAAATCAATCCCTTGAAAATAGAGTCTTGTGTATCCTTGTGAAAGGAACTAGATCTCGTGTAGTTAGGTTTCACATAACATGATACATCTTACCTTTTATGTTTATGGTATAAGGAATAATCCAGTACATTTAGTTCCATAGGTAAGGATAATTATGTGAATAGATTGTGTGGGACTTACAGATGAGTGTCTATTTCTAAATGAGATGAAAATGAATATGGCCCAACAAGGATATATTTTGTGATTACCATAAGAGATTATGAATTTCAGGGTGGAGGATGGTCTTATTAATATTATGGCCCATCGAGAAAGATATGGTAATACTTGAAGAAAATATATTACTCTAGGAAATTTGGGAATAATTCCATTGACATGATGATGAGATAAGGGGAATTCTGATCTATAGGGAGAATTTCCCTCTATGAAAACATTTAAATGTATTATGGGGAATATTTCCCCATGATGGTTGATTTAGAAGATATATGATATTTGGTTTGAACCTTAGATAGGTTTATTATATATCATGGTTAAGAGGTATTAATTACCGCAATGTTTGAGCTACACAGTTTATATTCATATGGAAGAACCAAACCATGCAGTTTACCATTATATGGTAATGATATTTTCATGTAGTGTTCTATCATCATACTATAAATTTGGGCATATAATTTTATATCATGTTCAAGGTACATATGTGTCATGAAAGGTGAATCATTAGAGGATCACATGGAGAATACACATATAGGTTTTACTTCAAAATATCTATTGGGTCTTACACCTAGTAGGAGGCCCAGATTAGTGGTATTTTGACCATTATAGTGTAATAACAAACTCAGATATCTAATCACACATGATTCGTTCTTGATGTGAGAAACATAATATAACAGAAGATTAGGAACATTGCCTAAAATTAACCATATTGGTTTGAGTGGGACTTTTATATTGGTTCTACCATTGAATGAGGTGTGGTATTTTTTATCATGATTTGTCTCATTCGTTTCATATAGATCATCCTTTGATCACCAAATTAATTCAATATTCAATTTTTCGTCATACTTTGATAAAATTAGAGGTTATAATAGAGATAAAAAAAGTATGTAATGGTTATTACACATTGGTTTCCTTATAAAATATTTTTAACTTAGAATATATCCCCTTTAAGGTCATTATTTTTTATGTATGGGGGTATTCAGGTCCATTTGGGTTTGATTAGAAATTTTGGATGACAATGTTGTAGGATAGGATACATATGAATCTATTTTTTCCTTATTTGATTACATTTTAATAATAGACTTAGTCTATCCAAATGATTTTCATGGCATGGTAATGGATGGGAGCATAATAAAAAACACTTAAGGAACCCAGTTATTATAGGAGAATATGCTATGTGATGTGGGGAATCATGTAGAGGGTTGAATCAATAGAGGCTTCATAAATAACCCTCTAAAATGAATTCTCTATTAATAAACATCCAAGAAGCATCCTTTATATAGTCTCGTCCATAAATAATCTTCAACAAATTATCCTCTAAAAGGAATCTAATGGGAATATTTTTTCATGATGGATCAAATGTGAGAAAAATACATTGGGTCACTTTCTAAGGAAACTCCCCAAAATTGATTCCCAATAGAGGTGATAATTCACAAAATGCCTTTCGAAGTCCATTTTTAGGATTACCATGCTTTAAAAAATTGAAATATTTCTTCTAGGATAATTATATAAATTTTCCCATTAATGTACATTTGTCAATAAATCATTCCCTATATGAATCCCACTTTAAGTGTGAATAGGGAATTTACACATGGTTTTATTTAAAATGATATCCCAGAAACATGCTACGATGTGGTAGTATATGAAATGCATGAAATCACCTCTCGACCACTTCAAATAAATTTTGCTACACAATCTGACCATAATGAAAATTACTCGTGGTACCATAAAAAAAATTAATCCTCAATGAATGTGATTCATAGAGGATGAAATTCATGGAATAGATAGTTTGTGATCACCCATTATTCCACATCACCACTACAAATGAAATGGATTTTTTGGAGGATAGGTAATCTACATCATACTTGACTGATTTCTTCATGAATAATGGTTTTTTTTTTCACAAGATTATGACAATGCAGGTGTGTCTATTTTTTCAAAATGGAAAAAATAATACATGGATGTCCACCAAGGTATGTTATGTACCAAAATCTAAATCTTTATACTGGAGTTAGGGAGCATTAAAATTGGGTATGAGTCAACATTATCTCCACAAATTATGAGGCATTACATCACAATAGATATATGAGATGCTTTGTGGGAGGTTATTTGTTTTTTGAATCATGGATACCACAAGAAGGAGGCATATTTTTGAGTAAAGGATCTATGATTTTTTATGATCATTCCATTACCGATTTTAAATTTAATTTGTATATCATAGTGAAACTTTTATCTTATAGGACATTTTTCTAGAACATTGTGGGCATCAAACAATCCTCCCTATAATGGGTTCTGACTAAAAGGTAGAAATGAATATTTTAAAAAGAACATTTAACCTAAATATAACCCATAATTATTATTTTTAGTGGGTATACCCCTATAAAAATAGAGCATAGTACCCTCATTTGTCATTGTTTCTCTAAGAATTATGCATGATCATGAGGAGTGATTTATATTCTGATATCAATCCTCATAGGTATTCATCTTTTTGTGAAAACCTCTATTCAAATTATCATTCTTCCTATATACATAGTGCCCATTCATAACAAATTACATTATGTAAACTCATCAAGTCCACATAGCACTAATTTGTGGCCCACATTGCATTATGTGGGATTTGGGACATTAATTTTTTCCATCTAAATTCCTCTAAACTCACATAATTTATATTTTCTTAAAAAATTCAAAATAGAATTACTTAATAATAGATATAGTGGGCCACTAATGAGATTATTACCACCATGATCAAAATATTGATCATACTACTCGATAGTGAGTCCAACCCAAAATCAAATACTATCAAATATTATGGGAGTCATCCAATGAAATTATCTAATATCTAGAATGTTGTTGATATACAGTTTTGATATTCGAACTATTTTTCCAATTTATGAACCACTTTTTATAAATCAACCATTCACCTAGACCAATCACTATAGAGATTATTTTTGAGTAAACATCTCAGAGGATGGGTACGTTTTAAAGGAATATAACCACGCTTTGGTGTACGCCTTGCTATATTATCCCTTGATATTGGAAGATATATAGAATGTTATAGAGATAGATATTTCTATAAATGGATATATCATTAAGCGATGCACATTAATTTATTATCATGGGAAGCTACTAAGATGGGATATTCACATTGAGGGGACTTTTAGGATTGAATGGGGATGTCTATTATGGGTGAGTAAGAATTATGATAAATTTTATAGGGATCTCCAGTATTTGGGGCTTTACGAATCAGTCATGGTTTCCCAAAAATTCTCTACTCGTAATAATGAAATTCTTAGAGACCTACATATCAATTAGAGCTTTGTTACAAAGAAGTTTCATCTAATGCATGGAGAATATGGCATCTGCATTTGATATTTATGGATGATTACAGGAGATCAAATCGTGGTGGATAGGTTTTATGAGTTCATTTCTCCTACATCATGTTGGGAGGATTTTGAGATGATTTCTCCACTTTTAAAGTAAGTTTCAAAGATAACGAAAAATCTTTTAAATGTTTAGTATTTTAGACCTCTGTTTAACATTCCATTCCTTCATTGGATGCAATTGTTCTTAAAAATAAATTCTCTTGAACTTGGGGATAGGTGGCCTAAAAATTTACAAGTCCGTTAAACATATAGACATGTAGATGAAAAATATCCAACACTAAAAGTGGGATTCTATACTCAATGGAAATGTTAAGTGACCTATTGAGTTGATAGAATAGTATAAGAGGAAGATTCACATCCATGTTCTTAAGAGTCAATCTATTTAATGTATATGAGTCCCAAATAGCAGTCGTTGTTGTTCAAATTTTCTTTTTGAAAACACTGGAAACTATATATTGTATTAATATAGAGATCCTAGTTCTAACAAGTTTAAATCACAAATTCACACACATCAACATGGGAAATATCCCTTCTAAAATTTTAATCTTTTTTTAGTTTTTTGGGGGGGAATGAAGATTATTTAGGGTACAATGATTTCATAAATTATCATCCTATCCTAAGACCCCACATTAGGCTATATCTTTAATGTATCGGTGGATGTCACACATTGAAATATGATATGTAGAGTTTGGAGAGATGTCACGCATTGAAACAATATATGTAGAGTTTGGAGAGCTAGTTGAGTTAATATGAACTCATTATTTACATGATTTATAAACTTCTTATTGGTTTAATAACAAATAATGAATCTAAAACATATACAGATTTGGTGTATCTCATATCACTTAGAAGGGTAATTATAGAAAACATGATATGTGGGGAGTTGATGGGTTAGGATTATTCACCCATAATATTTTGATAAATATTCTAGGGTAAAAAAAAATATTTCCTTCTATTATAAAATTTTTATATGATTAAAATCATTTATTTTTCCCACATAAATTTTCCCTCATGTTTACCTAAGAATATACACGAACATATGTGGTCCTTCTACCAACCTATATTGTTTTCGGTCTTGAAAATGCATAAGTTGTCTATTGGATTCATTCATACCCAAATTTGTAGATTTTTAAACTGGTGACTCAAATTGAGGGTCCTCCATCAATCACTGAGAGAGAAGAATAATTTGAATCATAACCACCTATGGTGGAGATAGAGAGGACTCACAAGATATCATCCCCAAGGAAGAAACAAATTTCTATGATACTATGGAACAAAATTAGATGGTTATATTTTTCGACTACAGTAATTGGATTATGTCAATATCTATGTATTACTCTAAATGAATAATTGTCTTTTAAATAAAATGGAATTTGATTATTGTAGGAAAACATGAGTTATGGAAGTGATTTGGGTACTTCTATATAAGGGTGATATAAAATTAACTAGTTTTGCGCATTTAACCACCCATGTCCACATCTCTTGTATATACCATATTGAGAAGTTTATGGGAAATTTTAAAATATTAACACAAAAGTCCTTGGTACTGATCAACTAATCTAGTTTTATTTATAATATGTAAATATAGTAATCATTCATGTACCATATCTGATTTATTCAGTTGAGGGAATGAAAATCAATCTGGGTACTCCACAGGAATAATGATTTGACAAAAAATATTTCCCATGAAAAATTCCACATATGGTGGAAGTGAGAGATATCATTGAAGGTGTGTTTCTACAACTTCCAACACAAACTATACCTTTATTGACACTACCATTACGGTAGGTTTCTAGGTGGGGATGATCATGAACTCTAGTGATGTGTTTTTTTCGGGTTAAGAAAGTTATAATTATACATACACATATTTGAATTATTCCCATTTTTATATTAATGTACTAATTTTGTAAATGATTTTTCAGGATAGATATGTTTGAGGCTACACTACAGATGAATGTTTGAGTAAATTGAAGTGTATCATATGTGAGAGTGCTTGAGTAATTCCAAACTTTGATGATCCCAACTAAAATTCAAATTGCACCATTCATCCCACCCATTATACCTAGATAGGTAGATGAGGTCAATTGAACTGTTGATTAATGGATTCTATCTCCACAATAATATTTATTATCTATCACTTCATAAGGGATATCTTTGAGGATATTAATAGATGTATTATAGAAGTTTCTAGAACTAAATAAATCAGTTAACAGTTTTACTAATCCATTACTATTTGATGACATCAAAATATAACTTGATTTACATGAATCATATCCCAAATATAAAATATCCTCTATTATTATAGAAGTGTATTCTATAGATGTGAAATTATGGAAACATATTAGAGGTTTGAAGTAATTATGTCATCCCTCATTATCATCACACAAGTATTGTTTGATGGCCTATAAAGCTTATATATTTATGTGTGTTGATTTCCAAAGGTAATATTGTCCTTATCCCACCATAGAGGGAAACCGGAGGGAAGGAGGTGACTAGATCACATGGAGAATTGGATTTGTCTATTGATCTTGGTTTTTTTGTCTTCATCCCTATTAGTTTTACATCAAAATTTGAATTCTTAATGGTCATGAATATGATTTCATATTATTCCATTTATAATAATGTTATACATGAAACTATAAAAGAAGGTTAGTGATCTTGAGGATTGTGAATTATCTTTGAAATTATACCAATCTATAATAAAAATCTATATAAAAATATTGATAATTGTAACTCTAGCATTCTTATGTCAAGAAGTCTTTCATGGATTGTTTCTTCAATTAATGATGTAGTGCCCTCATGAATTGTATATGGTGTTGCACCAATGGGGATAGAAGAAGTGTCTCAATAACTCTTATGGGAACTGTAATATTTGGGTACCTATCAATTGTGTCTATTATTTCGGAAACATCCAAAGATGTTATCACCCCTATTAGTGGGATTAATAACTCATATAACCAATTACTTCATTTCATGGATTTACAATAACATATTCTAAGTGTTTATTTTAGTAAATATAGTACATATTTCTATAGTTAAATATGTCACTCTCTCAATATCTTAGTTGGTGGTGGGTACATAGATACCATCTAGAATATTATTGGTTTCATTAGGGGGTGTTGATCCAAGGTCTTCATTGAATGACCTAGTCCTTGAATACAATTCCCCTCATATGAATGAATTTTATTCATACCACAAGTATTTTAATTCCTTCTACCATGGTTCTCATTTTGTCTAGTCAGACACATGAATATTAGTTTTAGAGACTCCTCTAGATGAATTATTCCCTCAATTTGATATACAATATAACATGTTTACAAAATTGGGATAGACTGGTTTTGACTATGTTTTTAATTATATTTTGATGGATATGACTTGATAAATAGATATAGAGAAAAAAATTATAGAAACTTCTTATTATGGTAATATTATCATCACTATATATTGACATCCAAGATACAACATCAAAAGAAAAATATTATTATATAGAAATATCAATGGAATACTTGAATAAAATTGATGAATAATTCCTATATTTGATTTATATTCAATAATATTTTTATGATACTAAAACCATTTTGTTATATATACGTTTATTAATATAAAACATTCATACCCATGGTAGAAATTTTTCTTCCATTGAAGTAGAAAAACATTTCTTTTCTAAAGAATATGGATAAAAAATGTTCACTTGGATTTAACATATTTTCAATGAGGTCCAAAAATTAATCCATTTATTTAAAATTTATATTCATATCATTTTATTGTTTCCACTATTATACATAGAGACTCTGGACTATGTATATTTTTCTTATCTCTATTTTTATAAATGAAAAAAAATCCACAATTATTTTCTAATCTATTGATTTCATGTTTCATTAGGATTATAATTATATAATAACCTATGAAACTATGGAAAAAATATAATAATAACTCAAATCAACATGAAAATTTAATGTGAAATGTAAGATCTGAAATTTGGATGCTAAATTATTGATTCAAAATGATTTCTTCGTAGGAATGACTTGCTAATGGATATAGTCCTACATATTCTCACTGTAAAACTAGACTTTTTTTTCATTTTATGGAATTATTTTATCTAGGGTATGGATCATGGAAAACTATAGGCATAAATACCATCACTACAACACTATTATTTTTTCATTTATATTAATAAATGAAGTCAATTGAGGTAGTGAGGATATAAAAAGTAAAAATTGGAATGAGGATTAAAATATTCAATAGGGTTCTAGTTCTATGATAAGTCATTACCCATTTTTCATGGATTCCCAAGACTAATATAATAGAGATTTTATATATACTACATAATATATATTTCATATACCTAGGGACCAGGAGCTAGTAGATTAAATTATAATAATTTAATAGTGTGGACCACACAAGATTTAAGTCCTTTATTTTATTTTTCTGAACTTTTATAAGCATTATATGGGGAATCATAGTGGATAGGAACTTTACTTAATAATATCCAACATTTTAAAGGTTTTTTGGATATAATTTTTTGTTCTTTATCAATTTAGAACAATCAAATTTTCTTAGATCACATGATATACATATCCAGTGAGCTGATACATGACTTTTACCCACGTTTACATTCTCCTATTTTCAACCTGAATATTTTTTTGTTTCTTTTCTTTTCTAGTTTTAGGTAGCATATGGAAGGCCATTAAATATGATGTTTATGTTTAAATAAATTTTAAAAAAAGGGTTAGGTTATCTATATATTAAATATATAAAGTATAAGCATTATGTGAATGGGAAATTCTATATTTCAAATGTAGATATCCTTGATGTGTAGTTCACATATGTTGGGATCATAATTGTTGTACATGTGATTATATAAGTTTTATTTAAAAAACCTTTGACCAAATATCTAGTACAAGACACATAGAAAGGAAATTTTAAATACCAATTTGAATTAGGGTTATACCAATATAATAGATTATACTAGAATTAGAGGATAATTTAGGTTATGTGTATTAATATTGGATTATTGTTTCATGTGATTTAGGTTCATGTGGTGAAGACTATAAAAAACATAAAGGGAGATATTTCAAATGTTTTCTCTAAAGGTGATAATTATGTATTAGTCTGTAACATAGAGGGAAGTGAATCTATTTAAATAACTTTGTTCTATGATGTGTAAATTATAACTCATAAATTGGAATTAGATATTATAGTAACTTGGAATTGTCATATATATATATATTACATCATTTGTTATGAATATTTGTTACATTATTATAATAATTCCCTAAGGATTGCAATAGTTAAGTGCCATTGTAAACATGGAACCACAAACACTGATCCATTAGTGGGATACATCATCTCCCACAATGTTCTTATCAGATATAAACCATTGTCATCATATCATACATAATAAATTTCATCTTAACCTGAGGAAATAAAATATAAAAAAGGGTGATCTCAGCTACTCGGTAAGGATAAACAATGGAGATGCACAATTACAACATGAATATAAGGGAATGAGAATATGATAACGTCCTTTTTAAAACCACACCCTCTAAATAAAATATAATAATATTGAGTCATGATATTAATATTTTCAGTTCTTAAGATATGAATCATAAAAAAATCATGAAACATGATCCATGAGATAATAACAATGGAATTGGATATAAAATTTATAGATTACACATAAGCATAGAATTTCATTTACATATTAATATAGGATTTCTTCCCAAACCATCATAGTGGAAAATGTCCTTTACTGAACTGGTTTCTTTCCACATTCCATCAATTTCATATGGAACTGAGTACACTCCCCATTCCATCCATGTCTTATAGAACAGGTTTCACCTCCCATTATTTCCCTATTTAACAAAAATGGGTTCACATATTATCCAAGTCATGTCTCACTGAACTAGGTTCAATTCCAATTTCTTCTCTATCTATCTCATGATATATAAATCGTAAATCAATACATTGGATGGAGATATTGGTCATACCCATCACACAATGAATAGAATATTTATGTGTCCCAGAAGATCATAGAAATTCATCATATCATAACCGCTGAAATGAAATAGGTATCATAAAAATTTCATCACATCATAACCATTAGAAAAGATACAGGTTTAATAATCATTTCATCATGTAATAACCAATGAACCGAAATAGGTTTCATAAGAATTTCATTATGGTATATTTTTTGGAAAAGAGACATATTTCTTAAACATTATGAAATCAAAAAATATACCATTTAGATAAACAAAGAAGAATGGTATTCTTGGATAATATCCCAAATATGTAATAGGTAACATCAACGGATGAAATATTAAATGAACAAAAGTTTTTATATATCATTTAAAGAATTATTAGGGAAAATATCCTTTCCACTTTGAAAATAAATTTTAAAAAATATAAATCATTTTAAAAATAATTTTTTTGAAATATTTATTTTAAATTATTTCAAAAATAATCACTAAATAGTAATGAAAAACATTTCTTTTCAAACAAAATTTGAAAATTGGAAAGGGTTTCTTGAAATCATTTACCATTCATGATAGTTGGAAATGTTGTGCATGTTTTTCATGTTAGAAATAAATATTATATTCAAATTTTTTGTAATTTAAAAATGGGAATTTATAAGAAACAACATAAATATTCAATTAAAAAATTAAAAATTTGAAAAAATTCAAACATGTTTAAAAATGTCTTAAAAATTATAATTGAGTAATAAATCAGTTTTGAAAACTTTTTTTGTAAAATAGATTTTTGACCTAATAGAGAAATAAAGTCAGATTTTCGTTAAAAAATCATAATTATAATATGTATCAAAGAGTGGAAAATGGTACCATTACATTAACATATCATTAATAAACAATGGATAAAAAAATCATGAATATTCTGTAAAGGTAGATCATGATATTTCAGTATTGAATGTTATTCATAAAAAATCTGGATATATAATGAGATTGTAACATTAAATCATTGCCATCATGGTAACACTGAATCAGAATCCCCATTAAGGAATAACCAATAATGAAACATAGGATTTTATTAGAATGAATAAATTCATGATACTACATTTCTAACAATTTGTATATACATCTATTGAAAAATACAGGTGTATAATATAATGCTTTTCTCAGAGAATGAAAATGGTGACAAATAACCCTTTCCTTAAGTCTTGATGTTTTTCCTTCTATTAAAACTGACTATATAATAAATATAAGTTTATTATAAATATATTAATGAACCATATTCATATATATCATAACATATATTATTTTATTATGACCATTTTTGTTGAGCAAGTGTTGTTTTCAACAATACATAATATTGTTTTTTAAAGGGGAAGTTTATATTAATACTCTATCTATTTATGATAATTTTGATGCTCACAAGTAACATTAATTATTTTATAATGATTTTATTTGTTATATATTTTACAGGAATTTATCATTTTATTTTACTCTTGAAATTACAGGAATTTATTATTAAAGTATTTGTATTTAGCGTGTTCTGGAAACACTGTTCATGCACTACTTATTCGGAATCTGCTTGAGCGTGTTCTGGAAACACTATTCATACCCTACATGGATAAACGTAGCAAAAGGATAAAAACCATGTAAACTTTTTGAGGTAAGAAAAAAAGTATGGTTAAACAACCATACGTTATCGGCAAAGTATGTAAGAAGAACCCTACGTTAGGAAGGAACCCTACGTTTGGGATATCAGAAAAGTATGGAAGGAGAACCGTACGTAAAAATTAAACGTTAAGTTTTTTTCTCAAAACTATGTTTCATCAACCTTAATTTTGTAAAAAACCATACATTCATTGAAATATATGGATGAAGTAAAAGTATAGATCTTTTATCATACATTTGAAAGTTTAAGAGAAAAGTATGGATGACCAACCCTACATTTGGAATGAACATTACGTTTGTTGTCAAGTTTACGTTGTCAACCTTATGTCATAAACCATACATTTTAAGACTACGTCATCAACCTTACATTCAGAGGATGCATACAGTTCAACATAACCTTACATTTAGCATCGGAGAATTTAAAGTTGATATTTTTATGCAACGGTCAATACGCTGATTATTAGGCGGATTTCAAGCGAGATTTAAAGCTGATTTTAAAATACGATATTGACTAATTCAAAACCGTTTCATCAATGATTTGACAATAAAATTAGAAGAATATTTTTATGCCGAGTCTTTAGGGGAGTTATGAATACTCTGTAAATTCAAATGTATAAATATCACGAGTAAAAAATGCGACATTTTTTTATCTAATTTTACACGAGAAGTTCTTTTCATTATGTTATTTAAATGTGATTTTTAAAAATTGCATCAATCAATTATTATTGATCATTTGTGATCTTTTGATTACTCTAAAAAATAAGGGAAAAATAGAGAATACTGAAACACACCGATCTGCTGGTTCAAAAGGTGTATCAAAGCTCTGTTGGTTAAAAAGAGGAAGGAACACAATAGAAGATTCACTTGTTCTACAATGAAGATCTACTGTGAATTTTCTACTGTTGAAGTTTTGAATTATACTATATCTACTGCAACTGGATCGACTTAGAATGTTTCTTTTGTGAACATTATTATTTCTGAAGGTGAAGATCTACCTATTGTCAATTGCATGTTGTTGCAATTGTGAAGAACATCTGGAAAGTATTTTCAAAATAAGAAAATATTTTATTTATATTCATGAGTGATCGGCTTCTCATACTAAGCATTGTAGGTTCTGTAAGTGAAATAGAAGGCTTTGTTTTGCCTTGGATTGTAAAGGTGTCAATTGCATGTACTCAGTTGTGAACTGGTCTGTTGAAACGAGGGCCAGATAGTGAAAATCACCAAGCTCGTGGAGTAGAGTGTTGGTGGAGTGGACTAGGGGCCTTCTGTTCCCCGAACCACTATACATATTGTGTTTCTGCTATTTTAATTTCCGCTACATCATTTTATCTGATTAATGATAAAAGGCAGAACACAATCTCGTAAATATTTTTGAAAAGACACACTTCACCCCCCCCCCCCCCCTCTTGTGTATATTTGGTATTATCTGATCCAACAATTAGTATTAGAGGTTGAGCTTTCTGAAAAAGAATTAAAAATCTAAAAGTGATTATACACATAGAAATATGACTAATAGAAGAGAAGGAATGTCGATGGTCAGAGAAACATACTTCAATGGAGAAAACTATGGATGCTAGAAGTCTTGAATGATTATCTATCTGAAAAATCTGGGATACAAAGTCTATTCTATGATACTTAACTCCATATGAAATACCAGAAAAACCTGAAAAATGGAGTGCAGCTACTGAAGAATAATATGATGTGAATTTTAAGGCAATGAATGCAATTATATGTGGTCTAGGACCTGATGAGTTTAACAGAGTATCTCAATGCCCAACAGCATATGAAATGTGGCAAAATATTGTTGTTTCTTACGAAGGAACTAACAATATCAGGGAAATGAGACATGCAACTGCTATGTTTAAATTTGATACATTTAGAATGGTTGAAGGTTAGTGTATTACTCAAATGAATGGAAGATTGACAGAGATTGTCATTAATATAACTACCTTGGTAGATCCCATTAAGCAAGATGATCAATCTTTAAAAGTGTTGAGAGTACTGCATACAAAATGGAATGGAATCTCTACAGCAATTTGACAATCGACACCTATCAAAGATTTAACCATTAGAGAACCGATTGGAACATTAATTATGTATGAAGATAAGATGGAAGATGAAGCTAATGAACATAAATTTCTTATAAAAATAGAAGATACTTCCTTGAAAGCATCATCACAGAGCAAAAACCGAAAGATGAAGAAAAATGAAAAAGATATGTCTGAGAGTTCTGAGTTATCTAATTCTGATGTGGAATTGGCTCATCTAGACTGAAGATTCACAAAATTCTATAGAAAAAGGAGAGGCTTCAAAAAATCCTTCAAGAAATATGATAAGGAAGTAAGATGGAATGAACGCAAGAAAAACGGGCATATCAGACCAGACTGTCCTCAGCTAAAAGAAAACAAAAGAAAAAAATTTTAAAAATAAATGAATATGAGAATAAGGACAAGAAAGTAGTGAAAGATACTTGGAGTGTATCTGAAGACTCCAATAGTACTTTTCAATCAGACTCAGAGAAAGACGAAGAAAATCTGAAAGCCAACATGTGTTTTATGGCAGAAACAGATGAGGTACAATCTTACTACTATTCTGAATCTAGTTCTGAATTTAATTACTCTAATGAAAAACTTATAACCTACTACAGTATTCTTGAAGAAAAATATGACTCTCTATTTAAGAAGCTTAATTATTTAAATAATGTTCATAAGGTTGTTTCTGATGAAAGAGATACAATACTGAAACAGTATAAGGAGTTAACTGAAAAATTTGATTCAATTATTTCTAACAATACAGATTATGAATCAAAGATAAAATCACAGAAAACTGAAGTAGAAACTTATAAAAAATTAGTCCATATTTTTACTAAAGGAGAAAATACTTTAAATGAAATCCTTTGGAAAAATTTCATTAAAAAAAGAATGATTTGTAATTGGTAGTAAAGGTGAAAAACCCAAGCTATACAAAAACTATTTTATTCCAAGTGCAAAAAGACTAAATTGTAATTACTGTGGAATAAGGAGATATATTTATAAAATCTGTTTCTTAAGAAAATCTCAAATAAGTGTAATTAAGATAGATTTTGAATCAAATGATTGATTCGACTCATCTGAAATTAGAAAAACAAAGCAAGTTTGGATTCCAAGATCCTTTCTACCTAACACTACTGGACCCAAAAAAATATGGGTACCAAAGCAATCTATGTAAATTTCATTGCAGGGAGTACTAAGAGAAAAAAGTACATATGGTATATATATAGTGGATACTAAAGATATATGAGTGGAAACTCATTTAATTTCTCTACACTCACTCAAAAAGATAGTGGACTTGTCACTTTTGGTGATAATGCCAAAGGAAAAATCATTGGTATTGGAATAGTTGGAGACCCAGAAGCTGTCTCAATTAATAAAGTACTTTATGTAAAAGGATTTAAACACAATCTAATAAATATCTCTCAAATATGTGGTGATGGTTATGCTGTTGATTTTTCTAAAAATTTCTATTCTTTTTTCAAAAATAAATTTCTTAAATTCAGAGCACCAAGAACTGATAATGTGTATACCCTGGATTTAAATTCTTTGTGTAGCAAAAATTAAATTGCTTAACCACTAAAATTAATGAATGTTGGATCTGGTATAAGAGACTTAAAAATTGTAATATATATGTTTTAAATAAGTTATCTAAGAAACATTTACTTTCTTATTTTCGTAGTCTCAAATTTGAAAATGACAGATTCTGTAACGCTTGTCAACTTGGCAAGCAACACAAGTCATCTTTCAAATCTGTTAACAAAATTGCTACATCTAAACCTCTATAAAATATTCATATGGATTTGTTTGGACCTTTAAGAGTATCAAGCTTGGCTGGTTAATTATATATATATGTTTTAGTTTATAACTATTCTAAATTTACATGGATTTTCTTTTTTAAATTTAAAAATGATTCTTTTACTTTATTTGAAAGTTTTTGTAAAGCTGTTCAAAATGAAAAAGGATTTAAAATAATATCATTAAGAAGAGATCATGGTGGAGAATTTGAGAAGCAATAATTTAATTCCTTATGCATATGGGTATTAAACACACCTACTCTGCACCTAGAACACCTCAAAAAAATAGAATTGTTGAAAGAAGAAATAGCACTATTCAGGAAATGGCTAGGACTATGCTAAATGAATACAGTCTTCCTACCTACATTTGGGCAGAAGCTGTAAGCACAGCCTATTATATAATGAAAAGAGTTTTAATTAGTCCTCATTTGAAAAAGACGCCCTATGAACTTTAGAACAACAGAAAACCTAAAGTTAACTACTTTAAAGTTTTTGGATGCAAGGTTTACATCTTAAACGTCATGGATAATCTTAGTAAGTTCAATCCAAAATCTGATGAAGTAATTTTCTTAGGATATTCATCTACTTATAAAGCTTATAGAATCTATAATAAGAATTCATGGATTGTTGAAGAATCATTTCATGTGAAATTTGATGAATCTGATCCCTTTGAGAAAAGGACAGATCAAATGGATGAATCTAACTATAATGATAACATGAGTATTAAGAACTTGAAAATGATTTTGAAAAAGATATAAATAAAATTCAGTATAGTTTAGAATAATATGATACTGAATAACATATAAGTGTGTTGCCTAGACAGACTAGAACCCTAAATAATCACCCTTTAGAAACTATAATAGGTGACTTAGATACAGGAATAAAAACTAGAAGAAATATAGGAAATCTTGTAGAATTATCTACCTTTCTATCCCAATTAGAACCCAAGACTATAGAATAAGCTTTAGATGTTGAAATATGGATGATAGAAATGCAAGAATAATTAAACCAGTTCAAAGAAAATGATGTCTGGGAATTAGTTGAAAGACCATAGAACTATCCAGTAATAGCAACCAAATGGGTCTTTAGAAATTAGCATGATGATCAAGGAATAATAACTATAAATAAAGCTAGACTATTAGCTAAAGGATATAATCAGGATGATGGTATAGATTATGATGAGACCTTTGCACCTGTAGCTAGACTAGAATCCATTGGAATCCTCATAGCCTCTGCATCTCATATGAACTTTCAATTATTTCATATGGATGTTAAGACTGCCTTTTTAAATGGTTATTTAATAGAGGAAGTTTATGTTGAGAAACCTCCTGGTTTTGAAAATTATCAAAAACTAGATTCGGTTTTAAACATACAAAAGTTCTCTATGGCCTTAAAAAAGCACCTAGATATTGGTATGAATGATTAAGCACTTTTCTTTTGAAAAATGATTTTACTGTTGGAATGGAAGATCCATCATTGTCTATGAAAATTGTGAATTCTAATATTTTATTAGTTCAAATATATCTTGATGATATAATTTTTGGATCAACTAATAAAACCCTTCGTCCTATGTTTTCAACGTTAATGAAAAAATAATTTCAAATGAGTATGATGGGAGAACTAAATTTATTTTTAGGACTTCAAATTTTTCAAAAATAATTTGGAAGTGTTTTTAATCAAATCAAATACATTACTGATTTTTTGAATAAATTTGGACTAGAAAACAGTAAGACATATACAACTCCTATATGTACTAATATAAAACTTGATTTGGATGAAACTGGAAAATCAGTTGACAAAAAGTTATATAGAGGTATGATTGGTAGTTTATTATATCTTATTGCTAGCAGGCCAGATATAATGTATTCAGTATGTCTTTGTGCAATATTTCAATCAAATCCAAAAGAATCTCATCAAACTGATGTTAAAAAAATAGATATTTAAAAGGAAATGTTTTTCAATATCTTTATTATCCCAAAACTTTGGATTTCTATTTGATTTCATATTCTGATACAGACATTGGGAGTTGCAGATTAGATAGGAAAATCACTTCAGGAACGTGTCACTTTTTAGGAAAATCTTTTGTTTCATGGTTATGTAAGGAACAACATTCTGTTTTCCTATCAACAGCTGAGGTAGAATACGTTTCTGCTGGCAGTTGCTGTTCACAGGTGTTGTGGATAAAAAACACACTTATGGAATTTTGACTAAACTTTAATAATACTCCTATTTTAGGTAATAATACTAGTGCTATAAATATTTCAAAAAATCCTATTAATCATTCTAGAACTAGGCATATTGATATCAGAAATCATTTTCTAAGAGATCATGTTCTTAAAAAGGATATTTATTTTGAATTTTAAGTACTGAAATTCAATTAGATGATATTTTTACTAAACCACTTACCACTACAAGGTTTGACTTTATTAAGGGGGGGCTATTTTTATTTGATTTTAAATAAAATTTTATTTTACAAAGGTAGTTCTTTATTTTAATTCTACATAAAATAATTTAGCTATTTTGTTTTTCTAACAGAATAAGTTTTTTCCATGCGTAATCTATTTTATTTATTTATAAATATATATAATGATTATTAAAAACACGGGAATCAGGGTTTTCAGAAACCCTTTCTATTTCTAAACCATTTCATTTATATTGAAACCTTTTCGATCCCACAAACTGCACCTCGGATCATGAACCCTAATCTTCGAACCTCGAAAACCCTAACATTCAATCCTTCAGAGATTCTCTTAGAGGTGGTATGGAATAAAATATCCAGTGAATCTGAGACAAGAAATGCCAAAATACAATGCTCCGAATGATGAAAAATCTTACAGGGAATGTTAATCGATCTCGATTGGTTATTTTAGACAAATCTACTGTTGAAACAAGCAATGTTGTTTTAGAACCTTGAACAGACGTTCAACGTTGAAAATAAGGAATTTATTTATGTGGTAGAACTTAGATACTTCCTCAAATCTGTATAGTTTAGTCTGGGAGATACTGAGGACAGTATGATGGCCAAGATAGAGGATAGGGATTTCTCAATCTTGTCAGGAGAAATTGGTCAGATACTCAACTGCCCTCATGATAGAGTTTTTCATTTCGATTTGAAAAATATTGAGGATTCTGTGCATAAATCCAAAGAGATAATTTCATTTATTTTTGGTATTAAGACTGTAAAGAAAATTTTTATCAAGGATTTGGAGCCTGATCAGAATATTTTGGTCAAATTTGTAAAAATAGGGATTGCACCGAGGATGTCTAAGACGGAAAAGATATTATATCCTTATATGTATATAATGTATCTTTTGCTCAGTGATGTCAAACTCAATTTCCCTAGGTATATGGTTAGATACCTAAGATATTGTTGTCAGAGTGATGCCTGAATGAACTTTTATCCTTTTGGTCGACTCATTTCTAAGATGTTGCCTAAGAAGGACATGGTGAGATTGGTGGATGCTAGAGTACACTGTCATCACAGTAATGTGTTTAATGATGGAACTTTAAGAAAGATTGGATATTTATGGAGTACTATCAATGGAAAACTTTTTCTAGTAGGAGCAGATGATTAATCAGAGAGTTCCCAAGATCAATCTGAAAATTCCAAGGAGGGACAAGCTGAATCGAGAGTCAGCACAACGGCAAGGTGGATTAGATTTGAAGTGGTAGAAAATGAGGAAGAAAGAAGTCAAAAGAGACTTAAAACTAAAAGGAAAAGACCTATGACTGAGGAACTTTCTTACCCTGATTTAACTACAGGAGATTTACTCTCTTACATCATTATAAGAGAAAATGTTGTTGAACCACCTCAATAAAATAATTTCACTATTATAGATCTTGACCAAGAAAGGATTGAAGTTTAAAGATCAGAACAATAGGTTGTAGCTGATGTTGTTGTTGAAATTCAAAAAGAAAATGAGGCAGAGCCTGGTGAGGAAGTGGCCAGACCTCAAGAAACTCCAGAGAATATCATTATAGATATTTTATTAGATGAACAAATTGAAAATATTCGTGATGATCATGCTTCTGAATCTCACACGAATGTTATTCAAGAAGATTTTTCTATGGAAGAGTCTAGAAAGAACTCTGAGGAAAAATATGTGGGCCAACCTACTCAGGACAAGGATAAAGTCAAATCTGATGCTGAAACATTACCTTTAGTACTGCTACCCCTCATAGAGCCTAAGAATGTGAATAAAGCACCGGGTGCTTCTGATTCAAGTAATAGGGAAGATGAAGAGTTGTACAAAATGTTATCTCAACTTTAATGTGCGAATGATTCTTTGAGAAGTATCTTAGTGTCTGAATAGTTGAACATTCAAATGCTTAAGGAGAGTATTGTTTTAAGACATGAAGTTGAAATTTTTAAAGAGGATATGCTAAATGTTGTTTCCAAATTGAAATTTGAAATGGTTATGACTTCATGTTTCTCAGATCCTATGTTGATTCTGGAGACACAATTTACATCGATTGGGAATAGTGATGCTAGTGGATCAGGCACTTCACCTGATTTAATCAGAATATTTCAAGATATCACAGCTAGAATGAGCAACATCAATGATAGGTTGCAAGATCTTCAGTGCAACACTACTCTATTATATGTTCTCTTACATAATCTGAAATTCATAGTTGATCAGTTAACATCCAGTGAGCTAGGAATACGTTCTGCCTTAGGAAATTTCACAGAGAAGTTGTCTTTGTTTATGGTGAATGAAGAAAGGATTTATGAGTTTTTCAGAGTCAATCTCTTTGAAGATATTCATATGACTCAAGAGGTCAGAGATCTTATTATTAAGCATGGTGATGGATTAATAAAACGGTTGAGACAACAGTTAGTAGAAATCAAGTCTACAATACAACAAAGTTAAACCCTACATGTTCACTGCAAAAAAACTTGATTCCTATGTTTATCATCCTTGTATCTATTTTTGTCTTTTAAGTAAAATCTGTTTCTTTCTTTCTATTTGTTTTACTGTTTTTATTTTGATATTCTAGTACTATATATTTAATTATTGATAAACAATTAATAATATAATTTACCTACAGTTCAGTGCAACATTAAATGTGTTAAAATCCATGAATAATCATTCTTTTTTATATCACAAAAGGTGGAGAAATTTGGATAAACACAACATTTTATTTTATGTTTTTAAAAACTTATTTATATGATTTCCGGTATATTCAAAATGTTTTGGATTAATACAGATTTATACTTATAGAGAGGGATAAATTTGGATAAACATAACATTTTATTTATTCTCATTAAGAGGGAGAATGTTTTATTTATTGAAATGATTTTGTTAAAACATAATTTTCTTTTATCCTCTCAAAATTGTAAAACATTATGTAACTAATTTTAAAAGTTAATTTCATTTAGTTAGTATTTTTATTTTATGGGGTTTTTTATCATCAAAATGGGGGAGATTGTTGAGAAAGTGTTGTTTTCAACAATAAATAATATTTTTATTTAAAGGGGAGTTTATATGAATACTCTATCTCTTTATGATAATTTTGATTCTTAAAAATACCCTTAATTATTTTCTAATGATTTTATTTGTAAAGTATTTTGGATGAATTTATCATTTTATTTTACTCTTGAAATTACGGGAATTTATTATTAATGTATTCGTATATAGCGTATTCTGGAACCACTATTCATGCGCTACTTATTCGGAATCTACTTGAGCGTGTTCTGGAAACACTATTCATAACCTACGTAGATAAATGTAGCATATGGATAAAAACTATGTATACTTTTTTAGATAATAAAAAATTATGGTTAAACAACCATATGTTATCGGAAAAGTATAGAAGAAGAACCCTATGTTAGGAAGGAACCATACGTTTGGGATATCAGAAAAGTATGGAAGGATAACCGTATGTAAATATTAAATGTTGTGTTTGTTTCTTAAAAGTATGGTTCATCAACCTTACTTTTGTAAAAAACCATACATTCTTGGAAAAGTATGGATCAAGTAAAAGTATGGATCTTTTATCATACATTTGAATGTTGAAGAGAAAAGTATGGTTGACCAACCCTATGTTTGGAATGAACCTTAAGTTTGTTGTCATGTTTACATTGTCAAAGTTACGTCATCAACCTTACGTTTTAAGACTATGTAATCAACCTTACATTCATAGGACACATACAATTCAACATAACCTTACGTTTGGCATCAGAAAATTTAAAGTCAGTATTTCTATACAATGGTCAATACGTTGATTATTAGGCAGATTTCAAGCCAGATATAAAGCTGATTTTAAAATACAATTTTGAGTAATTCAAAACTGTTTCATCAATTATTTGACAATCAAATTAGAAGGAGCTTTTTATGCTGAGTCTTCAGGGAAGTTACGACTACTATGTAAATTCAATTGTTTGAAAATCGTTTGTAAAAAAGGCATCTTTTGTGGATCTAATTTTATAGGAGAAGTTCTTATCGTTATTTTATTTATATTGGATTTTTAAAAACTTCATCAATCAATTATTATTGATCTTGTGTGATCTTTTGATTATTCTAAAAAAGAGAGGAAAACAGAGACTACTGAAACACACCAATTTGCTGGTTCAAAAGGAGTATCAAGGCTCTGTTTGTTAAAAAGAGGAAGGAACGCGATAGAAGATTCACTTGTTCTACAACGAAGATCTACTGTGAATTTTCTACTACTAAAGTTGTGAATTATATTTCTATATCTACTACAATGGGATCGACTCGGAACATTTATTTTGTGAAGATTATTATTTCTAATGGCGACGATCTACCTACTGTCAATTTCATGTTATTTCAATTTTTAAGAACATCTCAAAAGTATTTTCAACATAAAAAAATATTTTCTTTCTATTCTTGAGGGATCGGATTCTCATACTATGTTGTGTAGGTTTTTTAAGTGAACCAGAAGGCTTTGTTTTGCCTTGGATTGTAAAGGTGTCAACTGATTTTACTCAGTTGTGAACCAGTCTATTGAAATGAGGACCATATATTGAAAATCACCAAGCTTGTGGAGTAGATTGTTGGCAGAATAGATTAGGGGCCTTCTTTTCCCCGAACCACTATACATCTTGTGTTTCTGCTATTTAAATTTCCACTGCATCATTTTATCTAATTAAAGTTAAAAGTAAGAACACCATCTCGTAAAGATTTTTGAAAAGACACAATTAACCCCCCTCTTATTTATATTTTGTGTTATCCGATCCAACAATTTTTTCCTGTCTATTAATGATTCTAACCAAATATTATGTTTTTGGTAATAACCACTTTGTTATTCATATATGTTTTGATTTTGCTATTTTTTAGTACTCTTAATTTGATCATGGTAACATAATATATAGAAATTTAATAATGATATATTTATAATATATATTCATTATATACATATTTATATTAATCCATAAAATTTATTGATAGGAAATGAAATACACATTTTACAGAGACAGTAGGTCATATAAATCCATGAACATTGTTCTTTAATTTGATTGTTTGATTGAAATAAACAAAGGTGAATGATATATATTATTATATATAATAATTCTTATGTAATATATTTCAAAAAAAATTATTAAAACCATACTTAATGAATTCTATGTAAATCATGAATGAATCACATAACTTTGTGAGGCAGTAGTCCACTGTACACACAAAATATGTTATCGTGTTCCCACAAAATGGAAAAATCAAGGTATATGTGATATAATAATTTAATAATTTAAATAACATAATAAAAATCATATATATAATATATCAATAAATGATAAATCCTTACATACATAATTCAGAGGTGTTAATGGAAAAATGAATTCCATCGATTCATGAGGATTTTTTCCTCCATACACTTGAGAGATGATTTGATTACCCATTTGATGTAAGTTTAGATTGATGTAGGACATGAAAATAACATAAAAATCTATGTATATGTTGGATATTGAGTTTATTATATATACATGGTATAAATTTAATTCAAGGGTTGGAGGAGAAATAAAATGAAAACATTAATTGATGAATGTTACCTCTTCTTAGAGGATCCTCCTTAGGTTTTCACTAAAATAATTACCAAGATGATTTTCTGATAAAAATAGGGATAGTAGTATCAGGGTAAAAATTTCTTCACTGATTTTGGATGTTAGTTCTCAACCCAATGAGGTATGATGGTGTGAATAATATATGATAGTGGTTGGTCTTTTATTAGTGGGGGAGATGGAAAACATGGTATTTTTAAAAATAAATATATTCTCTAACATTTTTCACATAAAAAAGGCTCTAAATGGAACAGATTATAACCTTGGGCATTACGAGGTCAAAATAATTCCATAAAATATTTTTTTTTCATTTCTTCCAGAAAATCTAACCCATATTACTTTAGTTTGACCCCCAATAAACATATTTGCATCTTAAGAACAACAATTAAATTTAAATTCATTCACTAATAATTTAGGTAAAAAAATTAATTTGAACATGTTAGAAATTATAAATTATTTTATTTATAAATATGGATTCTATCTTTTAAATTTATTTCACATAATTAAAAAAAATGAACATAAATTTAATCCCGCAGAGGTGATTAGAAAAAGAGTTTTTTAAATTAAAAATGATTGAATGTTTACATTGTTTTTATATCAAATTTCAATATTAATCTGACTAAAATAATCTAAATTGGATAAATTTATGTATAATTTAACTATTTAAACATTAAAACCAATTTATATTATAATATTACTTTATAAATACATTAACTGAAAAGGTATTTTTAATTAAAATTTAGTAGTTTTCACTACTCTTTACAGAAATAAAATTTTCAAAAATCTCCAAAAAATTAAATGTTCTATATTTTTTAAATTATAAATTCATAAAATAAATTTATATTATAAAATTAAATTTATAAAAAAATGAAAAATTAATTCTATTAAATTTCACAAAAAAATAAAAATAATCAAAACAGTTACATTCTTTATTAAACAATTATGTACAATCTATAAATAAGTTTCATTTAAATAAAACTATTATAATTAAAATTTAAAATTAATTTATTAATATTCATATCAATAAATTTAATTACTATGTTATAATGGACATCTTTGAATAATTAAATTAATAATATATCATGGTTTTATTAAAAAATGATTTTTTGTATAGCATTAGATTTTTTTGGTGTTGCATATAATTCAATATTTACATAGTGTATTGTGAAATGAATTCCAAAAAAATTAATTTATTTTAAAAAATAATAATTCATAAAAAATATATTTGACCAAAAGATTATGATATTGGGAATTTATGTCATTGATGATTGCAGACCATATTCAAAAAAATCAATTTGGTTGTAATGTTACCTAGGAATATAAAGAATAAATCTTATTCCATTTATGGTTTAGATTCCTCTATTTCACTACTGTGGGAACATATATATAGTCGTATCTGGGTCCTGTATGCATAGTCAAATAGAAGTAACATTTGGTGTTGAATACATTCATTACCAATTGAAAGTAAGATTTTAGATGATGTAAACACTTAAAAAATAAATTAGGATTATAGAAGGTAATAATATTCAAGAATTGTTTTAGATGATTTTATTGGGTAAACACATGACCTTTTCTAATGTTATCCTTTATGTTTTAAACATATTTTTTGTCTTTTATCACATATAATTTAGTATCATGCAATCTAGACCAATGAGTGATAGAGTATAATGACGTAAAAAAAAGAATATTAAGTGGGAGAGTCTATACAACATGTACAAGAAAAAATTCTACTTTAACATGGATTAAAATTATACTATAGGAAATCTCAAATAATGTGCACATAGTTCATGTTCATGATTTTTGGATCCAAAGTGATCGATCCAAATCATCTAGTGGAATGAGAAAGCATTACCCAATGTGAGTAGAAAACCAATACCACTATAAACAATCTCAATTGGGTGCACATTGATTAGGGTCATGATGTGTGGACCATTAGGTGGGTAAGATAGATAACCCAATGTTTTCCTAAAGAATATGAATTTCTAAAATCCTTATCAATAGAGAAATGAATTGGTTGTAAAATAATAACTCAAGGTTATTGCATCAAGAAAAATGAAATAAAACAAGTAATAATGGTAAGACCATGGACCAAACATAGTGGGTATTATTTCAATTTTTTAGAGGTTTATATATATTATAGGATCTTCTCCGTAGGATGTAAATTACTCTAGTTTAAAGATCATATTGGGAGTGTATATATAAATTCATAATGGTGGTGTGTATTAAATGTTAGTAAGAAGTTTCCTTTGGAGTAAAATATACTTATTTTAGATAGCCATTAAATATTTTTATCAATCCAATGCACTCAAGGAATGATTTTTGATTTATGAAAAATCTATTTTCATGAAAAATGGTGAGGCAATTTAGATTTAAGAATTCCATAACTAGTTTTATTTCCATGAAATCTGTGGATATAAATGAAAATACTTGGATGGTATTTGATTATATGTTTTAGATAACTCTATCCCAATATAACATTAATCAATCCATGTTTAGATATTTTATTATATGTTAGTCATTGTAAATCATGAAATTATATTAATAAGGGGTATTTTATACATTTTGTTTGGAACATAACCATACATATTCCACCCTTAATTGGATATGGATTCCTTGTAGGTAAATTGGTTTGAATGAATATACCACTATAGGACATTTATGTCCATGAATTTAAGACAAAATATCATGTTATTAAAAATCATGAAATAAGGAATCATGTGTCTTATAGTTTAATTTCATAATAAAAAGTCTTTTATATAGGGGTTCTAAGAGGATATAACTCATGTTCAAAATGATATGGATTCCACTCAATGTTTATCTCGAGTTGGAAAATCCAAAATGAATATAGGGGTCCAAATATTGGGATGAAGTGGGAATTGGGGGGGATTTTGGTTGTTCCTAAGTTTTAATATATAGGCATCACTAAATATCATAATGTAATAGAATTCATAGTACATGTAGTAATTGGAGAATCCCCTATAAAAATCGAGTTCATACATAGTGGGGAAGTATTTTTTTTAATAAATAACTCTAAAATAGAGGATACTATATTGATATGACATGTAAATATTAAAGTAATAATTTATTTTCATTCTTTAAGAAAAATAAGATATTATGGTTTGTTAATAAAAATATAACCATTTAATCCATTACAAATAGGGAGATACCCCATATGTTAATAGAGATCCTACAAAAAGGACATGATTTTTTATTCAGGGATAGTCCCTAGATAAAGGATATAAGAGACTTTATGTTTATTAAGGTATCTAAAATATATATTAACAAATTTCTTAGTATGAATTCCCTAACATAGATTAAACTTTTATGTTTCGAAAAAAAAGGGAATTTATATCATCAGGTATAGGTAGACTGTATGCTTTAGGCTCCAATAAAGACATAGATATCATATAATATAAGTATGCAATGAATAATATTATTCAGTAACCTATTTTTGATCATATACCATTGAAAATATTTTACCCCATTCTTATTTATTGTTTTATTGGTCATTCTAAATGGAATGATCAATGGATACCTTTAAGCTCAAATGAGTCATGCATAATGTGAGAATCAAAAGGAAATTGGTTGATTTCTTGTATAACATAAGTGCATATGGAATGTGAATTTTAAATATATAACATGGGGTTTGGTATTTTTAGTGTGGTTTTTATATATTTTTTCATCGAATTACTGAGGTTTTATAAAGTCAAGTTTGTAGTCTTATAGCCAGGACTATTGACGTACAGTTTTGTTGTTAGAGTTGGCGCCCTAGAACCAACTTCTGTGTACATTATGATAACTTATATTCATAGTTTTGAATATTAGTTAACTTAATTTTACATCACGATTGTTCTTCTATTTAAAATAGTATGTTCTAATGTCCCCTGAGTGGAAGTCACACTAAATGTTCATAGATTTTCACCTCTATGATGAGAACCTACAAGTGCTATGACACTATTCTTAAATATTTGTTCTATATCCAGATGATATCATTTAAGAGATACCAATGATACAAGTTAGCATTGGTTGAGGCTCATATGAATATGTGTGACCTTCATGTGGTGTATTACCTCTGTAATATCCAGTGCAGGATATATTGAGAATGAGACCTTCTAGTAGGAAATCTACATTTATGTGTTTCATTACATGTTCCTCTTTGAGGATGTGTGTGTTGATCCTAAGACTCTAAGGTTTTTTTAATTAGTTTTATGAGTATATTAATTTGACGTCTTGATAAAAACTCTGACAAAAAATGTTCATGGAGAGTTAGGGCATTTTGGGTGCATCACAAGTAATATTTCATTAATTAATAATGCAAGAAATGATTCTTACCTTCTGTTCTTTAATGGAAGTGGATATCACAAGCTTTTGGATAGAAATGATATAGATTAAATAAATTAATATCCATGGTTTTCTATAACCATGGTAAATTTTTAGGAAGCTTCAGAAAGGTACAAAGATCACATAGGTTGATATCATCAGCATGCCAGCTGCTTGATTACAGATATCAGGATAAAGGGATTATATTACATAGTACGTTTCCATATATTGTATTATGTAATTGATTCATTAATGTTTTTATCTCTGGTTGCCTTGGTGTGTTTCAAGATTCTAACTAAGGACTTTATACTTCTTCACCTAATGCCACTAAGGAAGAGGCCAAGAGGGTCACACATTATGTGTATCTAGAATCTTAGTTAATTAATGATATTATTATTTATTATTTACCAAGTTAAATAAATATTATTCCCCCTTGTGGATTAATAATTATTCTTGCTTGTGTGAACATATATATCTCATCACAAGTTATTTGATATAATAAATTGTGAGAATAATATTTAATATATATTTAGATTCTATTTAAAAAGTATAAGATTTATTTTTATATTGGAGAATAATAAAGTGGTATTTATTTAATAAATAAATGGTCATTATTCAAGTTCGAATAAATATTGAGGAGTAATTTTGGAGTTACTTTAATGGTATTGTGATAAATAATATATATTGGACATTATTTGAATAAATAAAATTTAATTTTAATTCAAAATATAAGCACATGTCAAGAAATTTATAATATTATTATTGTTATATACATGGAGTTCTGTAAGATATTAAATAAATAATAAGGGGAACTTTTAAAACCATTTATTTATAACCCTAATGATATATAAATCCAATTATGATATTTTATTAGATATCAAAATCATTTATTAGTTTGTGTACAAAAAATTTGGAGAACCCTTTCAAGCCCTTGATAGATCACTTATCAAAGAATTCTCCCAAGAGTAGAGAGAAATCATTCTCCATCCCACTCTAAATTCCAGATAGATTATGGAGAATGCTTTGGAAGTGATTCACTTGGAGATCAAAGGTTGAAAATGAATTAGATAATATATATAGTGAAAGAAACAAAAGATTACTACTACCACATTCATATAATTTTGGAACATGTATGGATCACCCAGAGAGAGAATCTTTTCTTGATTCTTACAACACAATGACCTCAAAATGTAAATCTATTTTCATATCAACCAATAAAAAATCAATTCCAACATGTAAATTCTTGAAATAATTAAATGAATTAAAAATAATATGTGATGATCCTCTTTGAATTATAGCATTTTATCTCTTACTAGTTTTCATTGATTCTATTTAAATTATTTATATATTTACCTTCATGTAAATCAATGATTGTTCATCGATCATGAAAAAAAAAGAAAATTCGGGCCTAAACCATCGCATGACACCACTATTCTGGGAACATACATGTGGTATCAAATCAGTCACATAAATATTTATAATTATTTAATGATCGTTTATTGATTTCCACATTTCCCATTTAGTTTTCAATTAAATTTTAATCATTATTGTAATCCTAATTGTGTTGTTTTCTTCATCATCCTCCATTTCTCATAGATCTAATCAAAACAATTAATTATATGAATTAAATAAAATTTAAGAACTCATCCATATGTGTCTAGGGTTTTGGATAGAAGGCATAAGAGTACACACTGTGTAACCGATGTTACAAAACGTGTACTTCTTGTCAATGCACCGGGAATTAATTTTGAATGCATTCAAACCTTGTGCGTTGATTATGTGTTTTCCATTTTATATATTACATGGATTGTTCACCAAGGCACCATGGCTCATGGAAAATAGAATTACACACCATGTATCCCACATTCAAGGTGTGTAATCCATTTAAGTCATAGGCGATCCACATATTTACTGACACAGCTTACCAAACTAGATATCATGTAACTCAGGGACTACACAATTTGTATTCCTTTATACAGGTCGTGTACACCAATTTTCTAGGGCATAAATTTCACACTGAGTCCCTAAGAATATTCCTTGGATAGATAGTGAGAGACATACATGACATGTTGCTGACCTGTACAAGTCGTGTACTAACACCAAATTATGAAAAATTATTGTTTTCTATTATACTGTGTAATCCTTATAAAAATGTTCTTGTGTGTGACCATTAAGTTTATAGGACATCCCATGTGATGGGTTTTAATATATATATATATATATATCTCTTTGTGTGTGTGTGTGTGTGTTTAATTAATTTCTGTATAATGTTCTGATCTGCATCTCATGTATGAGTCGTATGATATTTATTACACTCTAAACATTGAATCAAAATATGATAATGAAAAATCATGTAATTTTTTCAATCATTAAGATGGTATTACACTTCATGAAATTATGTGATAATCCATGTATTTCATATGTCATGAGAGTATACTATATAAGAGTAAAATATATGTTGGTAGATTATAGTAAATATTCACCATGTTTCTTATAAAGTACATTTATGTACATAGTTAATTTTAATTGAATTTATTTTATTTTTTTCAAATTATTAAGAATGAGAATCTAAGCGAAATTTACATGATAATTATGATAAAACAATTGTTTAATTAATGAATATAAATAATTCAATCAAGAATGAATTTTATTAAAAAATAATGATTAAGAATTTAATGGTAATTTTATTAAATGCGTAATTCATTGCATGCATATAGATTATCATGAGCAAAGACCATGCTTTTTTATGTGATTTGTTTGATTTAAATTATTATTAAATTAATTTTTTGGCATGCGGTCTTTCAATACTCTTATTTTTTAAGGTCATGTGTGCCCATGGTTTCTTTTATCTAAACCCTTTTCTCCTCACCTCCATGTGAGTTATAGAATATCTAATGGATGGAGTTCCAAAGCTAGTGGATGTGGTACAAGTTTGGAGATACAGTGGGATGAATACAAGAGAAAGAGATATGTGGATAGGTGGAAAGCAGTAACACAGAATTTAATTGGTTTAAGGTATTTTGCTACCAGGTCGATGGTTTATTTAACATTTGATAGATAAAATATCTATTAGAATAATACCATGATCATACAGCTTTATTATTTTATTTTTATCATGTTTCATGGTTATTTCATTATGGATGTTTTGTTTCGCTCACATGAATTAATCAAATTAACGTGTTTGAAAGATAGAAATAAAATAACTTATATTTGTTGTAAATGTTATTTAAGACGTGGTTAATTTCTTAATTATATAAAATTAATATTAAAAACCTTGTGATAAATATAATAGTTCTAAATTTATACAGAAAATGATAAAATACCTCAATAATATATATTAAAGTGGTATAGACATCCACTACATCAAAAAAAAATAAAACCATTTGTCAAAGTGCTTGATAATAAAAATGATGGGTTCTTTAAATGTTTGGGGAATTATTACTTGATGTTTTTGGATTACATAACTTACTTTACATCAAGGGTTGATTTCCAAAGTAGTAATTTCTGTAACTGGGTAGTAGGGGTTGTGGAAACCAATTTGAGGATTACAGGATTGTGGAGTCCACTCAATAGTTCATGGAACTATGAGTTAATGATGTTGGATTTTTGAATTCTTACCTAAATCCATCAGAGTAGCATGACCAACCAAATTTAGGGTAATGAGAAATGGAATATTAATCATTACCACTAGAATGTCCAAGATATAATATATTCTAATACTAATGGTGAGGGATATTATATTTCAATAAAATAGATGCAGATTAATAAATATAATATTTGTTTAATTTTTAAATTATATCATATAAATTAATAAATTTTTTATCATTTTATTTTGTATAAAAACCTTAAAATGACTTCAAAAAATCACTGTGATGCAGACTTGAGAAGGATAACATTCACACCAGAACAAATTTCCGAGAGTCACCAAGGCACTTACATGTTATCCTTCACCATGAAATGAAATTTTTTGTGATGGAGAACCTATTCCTGATTTTCCTAGTAATGAAGAAAGTGATGAAAAGTTATCAATCATTGAAAAAAATTGAATGATTCAACATATGTTAAATTTTTCAATCAATCGTCAATTTCTAATGATCTTTTGAAGCAACATGAGGGCATGGATACCTATAGAATGATGTATCACCATTATGATATATTTCAAGAGAATGAGAGAAACTAATGGTATGAAAACTTCAATGCCTAGTTACAAAAAATATTATAGAATCTGTATCATTTGGGTCTCATATAGTCAAGCATATTGGCTATATTGAACTCATAGACATCATCGGGATTATATTCCTTGATGATTTGCATACAGATTTAATACATTCACCATTACCCAATACCATATATAGTTTTATTGTAAATTAAAATATGATAAATCATGATAATAGTATTTCAAAACTTGTAACATTGATTTGACAAGTGGATAATGACAGTGGTAGTGATAAACCCAAGGAGATTATGGTGAATTAGACAAGGAAGAACAATGAAATGGTGTCCAAGAATCACAAAATGTCTAATTATCCTGAGGAAAACCATTAAAAAAGTAATAATGTCCAGAGATTGGGTAAGGAAAAGGAGTTAGTATGTTTTTAATCTATAAAACTATGCCATTAGAAGAGGAACTATACCAAAAAGAAAGTTGAAGCTAAATGTGTGTTTTTATAGAGTGTAATGTTTTAGTATCTACACATTGGGTATTAGATATAGATTTTGGTTCTAACATCTATATACATATAAAATAACCAATTATATTTTGAAATATTCTATAGGAGAGGTGTACCTCAGAGATTCAAATGGCATGAGGCTAGCTTCTCTATCCATTGGTGACTACCACCTTTCATTTCCAAAAGGAATTATTTTTCGATTAAAATATTGTTATTGTGTACTTATGGTTACCTAGAAAATAATTTCTTTATCACTCCTACCTGAAGATGGGATTATTTTTATGTTTGGAAATATATGTTTTTTATATTATAAGTAAAAGATATGTTATGTTATGTTACATTTAAATATCCATATTTATTTATTTAATTTCAGAAACCAACAATTGGAAATTTAAAAAGAAACATGTTTGCACAATCCATATAACACCCAGCAATAGAATCAACATTAGGGTCATGTAAAAGATAATATTTTGAAAATTATATTTCAAGATGGTTATTTGGAATCATTTGGTCTAATACCACATGAATGATTTCATTATTTTTTATAAGGAAAATTGAAAAATCCACCATTTAGTGGACAGGGTTTGATGGCCATAGAGATTATTGGATTGGTACACAATGATGTGTGTGGACCATTTCTAGTAGAATCTAGAGGTGGGTATTCTTACATAATAATTTTTACTAATGACATTAGTATATGTGGTTATTTCTATTGGATAAGGAATAAGTCTGAGTCCTTTGATAAATTAATAAAATTCAAGAATAGAGTAGAAAATCATCTTCTAAACAAGAAAAAGAAGCATCAATCAGATCTATGTAGTGAACATTATAACCAAGAGTTTATCGAAATTCTCTAGGATTTTGGGATTCTATCTCAACTAACCCCACCATATACCCCACATTGGAATGTTGTTAATAAAATGAGGAATCATACCTTGTTAGACATGGTAAGGTTGATAATGATTCGTGTTGATCATCCATTATCTTATATGGGATATTCATTAATAACTCCACCATACACATTAAACTAAGTACAAAATTAAGTGTAAAATTTATTTCCCTTAGAATCATATAGTAACAAATAACCTATATCTTTCACGTATAATTGTATGTGTTTGTGAGGTGGTTGTTTAGGACTTCTTAATAATTCAACTAGCAGTCCGGAGCACAAAACACTAATATAAGAAAATGATTGTTGCAAGAAAATACATCATTATTTAGAGTAATGACATCCTCACAAGGGATAGTATAAGTAAGATTCAATATGATGATGTTTATGAACAAGATAAATCAGGGTTAGTATAGGAATAGGTTCTATAGTTCCTCATAGAAGTAGTAGTTCCTAAAACAAAGGTGAATTATATGAGTACTATAGAGGTAAGAGAACCATGGAGATATGGCTTTCTGGACACCAATGATGGTGACTCATTATTGGTTGAAAAATATGATCCTTTACCCTAAAAATATGTAGTATGGAGACTAAAAGTTGTAATATGGAAAGAAGACCTAAATTCTAAAATTGATTCCATATATCAGACCCATGTTTTGGTTTTGTTCGATGCACCAGTTGATGTAAATCCCATAGGATGAAAATGGGTATTCAAGAGAAAACTAGACATGGAAGGTAATTTAAATACATATAAAGAAATAACAGGTGCTAAATGTTTTAAACAATGTTATGAAATTGACAATGATTAAACATTTTCAATATTTTCCATTTTTAAATCCATCATAATTCTAATTGTTGTAGTATCATACCATGACTATGAAATTTGGAATATGGATGTAAAGACTAAATTCATTAATGGGAACCTTCAAGAAGATGTCTATATGACAAAACCATACGGGTTTTGGAATCCAGTTGATAGAAATAGGTTTTTTAATTTGAAGAGATCCATTTAGGGATTGAAAAAAATAATCTTAGTGATGAAAAATTAAATTCGATAATGCTATAAATTAGTTTTGTTTCATTAATATTGAACGTGAACCATTTGTTTCCAATAGGATTACTTGAAATACAAGATTATACTGGTAGTATATGCTGATAAAATATTAAATATCAGAAACAAAATATCAGTCATGCAGTCTGTTAAGGACTAGTTAAACAAGGGTATTTCCATGAATGAATTAGGTAAAGCAGACTATATCATCGGGATTAAGAACATTGAGGTCAAATCCAAGAGGATCCTTAGACTTTTTCAAAGTAAATATATTTACTAGATACTAAATAGATTTAGTATATAAAAATATTAGATGTGATGGGTTCCATTGTCACTTGGTTTACATATTTCTATGACTATGTGTCCTCGGAGAAAATTAGAGATAGATAGAATGAGTAATAACCCATAGTCATCAATGATATGATCAATAATGTATGACATATTATGTATAATACATTAAGTTTATTATGAATTTTGTGTGGTATGTAGTTTTCATGATGATCCGAGAGAACAGCATTGATATGATGCTAAGGTTATGCTTAAGTATATAAGAAGAACAAAAGAAATGTTCTTGGTGTATGGAGGAGATGAGGAGAGTGTCATAAAAGGCTGTATTGATGCTATTTTTTAGATATACCATAATGACATGACATCCCAGTTAGGACATATTTTCATTATGAATAGATGATTTGTGAGTTGGAAGATATCAAAGCATCTAGTTATCTGAAATCTATAGTTGATTATGAGTATATAGTGGCCTCTGATGCAACCAAGTAAGACCTTTGGATATGGATAAGTTTTAGGAGAATGAATTTGTACCTAAGAGTAAATACCCTGTCACATCTTATTGTGATAAAACTACAATAATGGATCATTAAAAAGTGAAAATTTCACAACAACGTACAATGAATATACTCTAAATGTATCACTTCTTGAGTGATATTTATCAGAAGGTAGAAGTTGTACTAGATAGAGTAAATATTGAAGAGAATTTGGAAGAACCCGTGAAAAAAGTCCTATCTCAATAGAATAATGAGTATCATGTTAGATCTAGATTCACGAGGGTTTTTAGCAGTTGTCTCTAGTGCTAGTGAGAGTTTGTTGGATTTAATTCTATAGAACCCACATATGTGTAATTTAGGTAAACATATATTCATAGTTGTGAATATTAATAAACTTGTTATCATATAATGATTGTACTTATTTATAACACAGTTTGTGATGATTTCCTAAGAGTATTTGTAAAAAAAAAAGGTTATAGAAGTTCCATTCCATGATGAGAACCTAGAAGTGATAAGAAAATATTCTTAAATATATGTTTTATAGTTGGATAATATCATGTAAGGGACAAAAATGATATTGGTTTCCGTTTTTGGATACTCATAAGACATTAAGGCACCTACTCATGGTGTTCTCCCTTACTAATATCTTTTGTATGATATTATGAGAATGATACCCATAAGTACAAAATTAACATTTATATGTTTCACTAGATGTTACTATCTATAAACGTATATATTTACCCTTATACTCTAACATTATTATTAAATAGTATTATGAGTCACATACTTGGATGTATTGAAAAATACTATGATGGCATATATTTATGATGAGGTAAAATACATTGGGTGCATCATGAGTGTAACACCCAATGATTTTATGAGAAATATTCTTTTTAATTTCTTTGATGTCTTGTGTTTTACGCTTTACCAATATTAGCTTGCACTATATACAACACCGTATTAGCTTGTAGTATACAAAACACTATTCTTGGATTGGGTTGCAAACAATTTCAAGTAATTTCGAATAAAATATATTTTTACACAACACCTAGTATAGATTTTGATAATTTTATAAATGAACTATATTTTGAATATGTTATACGCAACACCAAAGGAAGCTTGCACTACACAGAACCCTGACTTGGCTTGCATTACACGTAATAGAAACCTTCCTCGATAGTTTGTGTTGTACGAAATACTGGATTTCACTAAACAATGATATATTTTAAAATTATTATAAACTAGCTATTATGAAGAGTATTAACCACATTTTTTATTTTATAAGATTATAATTCATCTTACACATTTTCTAGAACATGTTATGAGAACAAAATAAATTTTTCAGGTAAATAAGTATTTTTTTTAAATGAAGTTTTTCCACCCTTTGATGGTGCACCAACTTTATATCTAGCTTTTGAAACGTTTATATGTTTAATTGGATGAAATAAAATTATCCATTTCAATAAGGATATAAAAATTAACTTTGATTAATTTTTTAATATTTTTCTATTAACTTTTATATTTTGATAAATTGTAAAAATACGCTAAATTTTAATTAAAAAAACTTTTTTCATCGAGATAATTTGTATAGTTAAATTATAATATTGAATGGTTTTAAAGTATAAATAGAATATATTTTTACCATTTAATATAATTTAATTCAATAGAATTAATTTTACACTGAATTCATAGGTAAAAACATTTCAATCTTTTGAAACGTTTTACCTTTTAAAACCCATTTTCTTAACTGTAGGATTAATTATAAATTAAATACTGATACTTCTATGTTTTGAATTTGGAAAAATGGATTCCATATTTGGAATCAGTAGATCCAAATTATTCTAATAGTCTACTTTTTAATTTTAGACATTATGAATAGTAACTATGGTAAATTTTATTAACTATATTTAAAGGTAAATCAGGTAATTTAGAGTAAAAATAAGATTATAAAATTACCCTAACATATGCCAAAATTCTAATGGATGAATAAAAGTAGACCCATATCTCCTAAGGGTTGGAATAGATTCATTTCATAGACTTTTGACTTTGAAAAGGAGGTAATTATTATTAAACCCAATGAAAATGACAACATGTCACTCTCTTATATCTTATAAGTGTAATAATTATAATTTAGTGGTAAAATTCATTAATCATAAAAAATATATAGTCACCAGAAATATAATATAATTATCTACCACATTTTAATTTATTCAAATTTTTAGGGATTAAATAATAATCATTAATGGTGACACAATAGCGATGTAGATATTATTTTATTGATTAAAATATCAAATAAATGGTTTTAAATATATTAAAAGAAATATTATATAAAAAACATAATGTGATCCATGAATTATTTTGAGGAATATGACATATTAGGAATCTATTAAATATTTTGGTTTGAATATATCTTATGTGTAGATTTTATTTAAATTCATATAATTGAATAGTGTCATTGTTGACATTATTGATATTTTATAAAAATAACGTATTATTAAATTGTTTAAAAAACACAAAAATATTTAAAAATTACAAATTTAAAATTATATGGTCTAGAATGTAATAATATATCTAATTATGTAAAATTCACCACACATAAGTAAGTATTTATAACAATTTAAAAATTAGAATATTATAACTGTAAATAAAATTAAATAGATTAAATAATGATAAATCAAAATTATAAAAATTAAAATAAAATAAAAACATGTCTAAATTTGATTTTTTGATGCTATTACAACCCTATATTACCTCATATCCTAATTTGTGTTATTTTGGAGGTTTTAAAGTGGGTTTTTAATTTATTATAAATTAATATTTTTGAGGTTTCCAAAAGTGCCATCTCCTCCTTTATAAAAGGGAACCTCCTCCCTCTATTCACAACATTTTAGGCATTCAAGATCTAAAAAACCCTTTCCATTTATATTCTACACTTCCATAGAAACATACTAGAGGTCTTGGTCTTCTTAAAAGTCCAACTTTAGTACCCTAAGAGAAGGTTTAGAAGAGGCGTGTCGGAGAAGAGGTAATATCCTTTACTGATTATTTCAAATTTATTTCTTATTTTACTTAATCTTATTTATTTGTATCATTATAAAGTAATAACATCAGAATCAATAATATAATGATATGTTATTATAATTATGAAAAACCCATATTTCACCTTCTATCTATCCTACGGAAAACAAAATCACCGCGTGTGCGTACTTACGGAATATCGTCTCCATGCCATGGTGTAATTTTCTTTTCCACCACCCCCTTACATGAATGGGTGTAATGGTGGAAGTAATAACTATATATTATTATTATAACATGATAATAATTATGAGGTATTATATAATCCACTACAATACCATTAATCAATTATGGGAACGATATCGTCGCTCGTGCGTACGTACGGATTACCGTCTCCACGACGTGATTAGATTCATTCTCCATGTTAACCATTCAAAAATGATTGTAAAGTATATATAATAAATAATCATGAAATATATGACATAATAATGAGAATTTATTTATGTACATATATGTTTCATTTACTTAATTCCATTCATTTCAATATGGAAACGAAAACAGCGTCCATGTGTAGGTACGGTCTACCCTCTCCATGAACGGTGTATTTAATTCCATTTATCAATCTATCATATATAATTATATGCTGAATATATATTATATATAAATCATGGTTTAAATTCTGGAGTTAATTAAATCATTATATAAGTAATAATATCAAGAACAACAAGTCCAAAGACGTACGATAAATGAAACGATTTTACCCAAAATGCTGCTTTAACATGGAATTGACAAAGGAACGGGTAATATAATGTCATAAGTGAATCATATATGATATCATAAATATTATTATGGTTCTTTTACAAGTCAATAATATTTATAAACCCACTATATAGGAGTTTCACACACATACAGACGAAAGTGGACCTAAGGTAAGGGATTATTTCATCTCACTTTTATTTCTGTGAGGCATATGCCTTAATCACCATCTATTTATTTTGTATGGTGGTTATGATTCCCATTAATGTTTTATGATTTTTATTTTGGATGATATGATATTTACACATTCATTTAATTTTCTTTATTTTGTTACACATATAATTTCACTGATCATAAAAATTAAGGTATAATTTTGCAATCTCATTTTTATCTGAGATTGTTTATTCTTAAGTATTTACTGGGGTTATATTTATCATCCATTTCCATGTTTTATAGAAATGATTTCATAAATTATTTACTATTCCAACATGTATTTTTTAATTCATGTTTACCCATTTTTGAATTTTACAATGTAGTGTGGGAGGAATCTTTCTTTTGATTACCATATGAGGTACTTTTTGACTTTTCCGGAAAAAGTACAAGAAGAATGTTTATTTTAACTTATACGACGTGAATGGATTTTTAAGGTTTCATAATGCCTTATTTCAATGAATATTTTACTACAATATTTCATTATTATTTTCAACAAAATTATTTTCTTTTAAAATCACGCGGCATTTTGAGAAAAGAAAATGATTTTGAAGAAAAAAGGATATTTTCCTCAAGAATTCATTTCAAGTGTTTTATCCAAAATATTTTCCATATAAGATGAAATTATTTAATATGGACATGCTTCATGTATAATATCCCTATTATTTACATGGTATTAGTTTTTTATGATGAAATTATATCAATTGTTTTATATGGATTATGTAATGATGGGATGATGTTTATGAAACACCTTTTATTATTTGGGTTATGATGAATGATTTATGATTATATTATGGCACACACAAAAATGATTTCATTATGATATGGGTGGGACCTATATATACCTCCAATGCATTTGGTAAATATTTATAACTCATCAGATAGACATGGCAAGAACGATAAGTGAATCTAGTTCAGTAATACAGGTCTGGAACGACAGGTAAACCCGGTTCAGTAATGGACTTTATCCACTATGATGGTCTTGGAAACAATGCCTTGACTATTATTGAAATTATAACATGTTCTTAATGTATTACACAATTACATGTTTTATCCCCATTTTACTTTATCATGATAAATGTTCATTTATGATCTATGCTTTGTGTACTTCCTTGTTTTATGTCATTGGCCAAGATATTGATGTTTAAATTTTATGTTAATGATTTTACGTTCAAATGTTTATGGATTGTTTTAATTTATCCATATTTACACTTACTGAGAATTTGAGATTACAATTTTTATTTTTTATTTTCCCCAAGATATAAATAAGGTTTTGGGTAAAAGAATGGAAGAACTTTATGAGAGATGTTGAAGATCTTTCACCATGATTAGAATATTTTGTTCCGAGTTTCCAAAGATTGTAAAATATTACGGTCCTTTGGCGTAGGTTTTTGTAATGGATTATGTATTCCGAAAAAGTAATTTAATCCATGTATGCCATGCTTGGGTCTCTATAGTTGGTATCAGAGGAAAGGTTTAGTTAACCTTTGCAAACTAGGATGTGAAAACATTAGTGAGATCCCTAGAGATATTTCTATGGTATGTCTAGGGATGTCCCTAATGTTAATTATAAGTATAGGTTACATTCCTAGAATTATGATAACAATCATGAATAACATACTATTAAACCTAAGATGTTAGAGATTAAAATTGGTCCCTTGATTATATTGTTTTCCTGGTATGATTTTTGCCTCTCACACAATTCATTTTGGGTTTTAGATGATGGTCGGAACCCGAAGGAGCCATGTCGATCAATTTAATGGAAAATGCAATCATTTTCCTCATGAATAAACCAGTGTTATAGGAAATAGAGTGAGAAATCTTATAGCTATACTTACACAATCTATGAATCATTCTGGACATTCAAATGAGCCGAGAATGGAACAATATTCTATTGACTCCTTCATGAGGCAACATCCACCTTCTTTCAATGGGTCTTCCGATCCACTTATTGCTGAACAATGGATCAGTACCATTGAAAATATATTTTCTATACTTCTCTATTCAAAAGAAGAAAATGTCATTTTAGTAGTTTACCATTAAGAAGGGGGAGCAGATCAGTGGTGGAATCGAATTAAGAATAGAAGGCCCTAATATTAAATTGAATCCATGGAATGGGATGAGTTCAAAAAATTATTTTTCAATAATTACATTCCTTGTATTCTTCAAATGAAGATAGAAAAGGAGTTCCTTGAGCTTAAGAAAAAGGATGATGAATTTGTTGCTATATACGAGGAGAATTTTACAGGGCATTCAAGGTATGCATCGGGCTTTATCATCCAAACTGAAAGTAAAGTTGATCGATTCTTTAGTGGCTTAAAGCCAAGTCTTTGAAGGGAAATAGCTATAAGAGACTTCAGTAGCTATGAATTAATTGTGCGTTGTTCTATCAAGGTAGATCTAAAATTTGGTGTTAATATCCATCTCATGGTTTTGAAAATAATCTAAAGATGGAGTTCAAGGAAAAATCTCAAACCAATGCTGAAAAGAAGATGAATGTTTTGTTATGATCAAAATGTGGAAAGAAGCATAGTGGAGATTGTCTCAAAGGGACTAAAAAAGTTTTAAGTGTGGAATAGAAGGTCATCAAGCTGATGATTGTCAAAGTAATGGTAAAAAATATACATTTTGATGTGACTAGAGAAAAGACTACAGAGAATGCAACACCAACAGTTCAATGCTACAAGTACAAGGAAATGGGGAATTTTGATAACCAATGCCCTAATCCAAGGGATAATGATGATCAACGTCAACAACCTCTTAAGGAAAAGGACAAAGGGAAGTCACATGAGATCACTATTGGTGATTTTGAATATAACAATGAATTGGTGGAATGATTAAGTGTATTTGTAACGGGATTCCAAAATAGTGTTATGGAGTATCATTTTTAGTATTGTAGAATATTGGAATATCTATGTATTGGTTTATTATTGTTTTCAATAATTGTATGGTATCGGTAACCATGAAAAGTGATTGAAATATTATTAGAAAGCACATAATATGCGCATAATGAAGGGATAAGGAGATAATTAAATGTTTGATAATATTAATAAGCTCATTACTGATATAAGGACAATGTGATATCATGGATTGGGTATATAAAACTTTTTGGGATTTTGGTATGTGGAAAGAGTTAACTTCTAACAGCCTCTATGTTTTCACTAAGGTTCTATGGTAATTCATGTTTCAAGAGAATACATGATTAAGGTATTCAAACATTTGGAATATGACCAAAAAGATACATCATATGATATATGGGGGATAAATGATGGTATTAAAATGTTTCGTACATGACCTTTCTGGTAATTGTTTTCTTTTTTACTATGAGATTGGATAGAAGTATTTTGGATAAGCCTAATTATTGAAATGAATTAAGTTGGACATCAGATAGTATTTTTTAAAACTAGAACCTTATTTCAATATTATTTTTGGATTATAATAATCGTGCAGTTTTTAAAAAAGGACAACCTACAGGATGGGAGACAACCCATCGCGTTGGAGAGGGTTGCGGGAATCGAACCCACAACCAAAGTGTGACAGGACGTTATCGCCTACCACTGGCCTACAGGAAGTCCCTCATTTATAGAAATTAGTTTTATTTTATTGAGTGGTATAATAGATAATGTATAAATCCATTTTTGGAATCATATACACCATAGATGGACTTATGTATATTTAATAATTTCTGCTAACCTTTTTATGATAAAGAGAGATGGAATGACCTATCATTCTATCGCATGATCTGATAATACATCAAGAATGAAAAATTCAACTTCATTTCTATAAATAAGAGATGAATTGGAAATTGTTCATGGAATGACCAATGATGATTTTACACTGAAATCAGGTAAATATTTATCCTTATGCAAAATTTTCATCAACTTTAGGGAAATGATCTTCAAAACCAAGATGTAGTGCCAGTACCCTCATATCCAATAAATCATATGGTACCTTATATCATTAAATATTTATGGCTTTGTGATTGTTGGATTTTTCATAGCCATGTTCTCTACCACTCTTCATCCAAATATGATGGTTAGATTTCTCTTACATATCCATATTTTCACCTATATTCTCCTATGTGGAAACCTATTTCTGAGTTACATTGGGTGAATGTTATGTTTCTAACATTCCTTTTAATAATGTGGGTTTCTACGAAAGAAACTTTCAAGTAGTAAACAATATATAACCCCGATGAATTTCGAGTGTGAAATTCATTTTAAGGGCTGTAGAATGTAACACCCTGAGATTTTATGAGAAATATTCTTTTTAATTTTTTTGATTTCTTGTGTTGTACACTTCACCAAAATTATCTTGTACTATATGAAACACATTATTAGCGTGTAGTATACACAACACTATTCTTAGATTGTGTTGCACACAATTTCATGTTCATTAGAATAAAATTCATTTTTACACAACACCAGTTATAGATTATGATCAATGTATTAATGAACTATATTTTGATTATGTTATATGAAACACCAACAGAATCTTGCACTACACACAACCCTTACTTGGCTTGCAATACACACAATATCGACCTTCCTCGAGAGTGTGTGTTGTATACAATACCATGTTTAACTAAACAATAATAGATTATAATATTATTTCTAACTAGACTTTATGGACAGAAACAATCACATTTTGAATTTTATAACATTATAATTCATTCTTACACATTTTCTAGAACCTGGTATGAGAACAAAATAAATTTTTTATGTAAAATAAGTATTTTTCAAAAAATGCAGTTTTGCCACCTTATGTTGGCACACCCACATTAAATCTAGTTTTTCACATGTTTATAAGTTCAGTTTTATTAAATAAACTTTTTCATTTCAATAATGATATAAAAAATAACTTTTTATAATTTTTTAATATTTTTCTGTTGAGTTTCATATTTGGATTAATAGTAAAAATATGGAAAATTTTAATTAAAAACAACTTTTTTCATCGAGATAACTTATATGGTTAAATCATAATATAGAATGGTTTATAAGTATAAATAGAATATATTTGCATCATTTAAGATAATGTATGTCATTAGGTTTAATTTTACACTGAATTCATAGGTAAAATCATTTCAATCTTTTGCAACGTTTTAACTTTTAAAACTCATTTTCTCAAGAGTGGGATTAAATTTAAATTAAATACTTCCACTTCTTTGTTTGGAATTTGGAAAATTGATTCCATAATTGGAATCAGTAGGTCCAAATTATACTAAAAGTCTACTTTTTTAGACATTATGAATAGTAACTATGGTAAATATTATTTCCTATAGTTAAAGGTTAATCGGGTAATTAAGGGTACAAATAAGATTATAAAATTACCCAAAAACATACCAAAATTCTATTGGATGAATAAAAGTCGACCCATATCATGTAAGGGTCGGAATAGATTAAATTCATGGACTTTTGAAAATGAAAAGGATATAATTATTATTAAAACCAAAGAAAATGACCACATGTCACTCTCGTATATCTTATAAGTGTAATAACATTAATTTAGTGATAAACATCATAAATATTTGAAACTAAATAGTCACAATAAATATAATAAAATTATCTACCTCATGTGAATTTATTTATATTTTTTAGGGATTATATAATTATCATTAATGGTGACACAATAGTGATATAGAAATTATTTTCTTGATGGAAATATCAGATAAATGGTTTTAAAAATATTAAAATAAATATTATATGAACAAATTAATGTGATCCCTATATTTTTTTGATCCATATCACATGTTATGAATCTATTACATATTTTCTTTCTAATATATATTTTGTGTGGATTTTATTTAAATTCAAATAATTGAATATTGTCAAAATTGGCACTATTGATATTTTATAAAAATAACATATTATTAAATTCATTAAAAATAAAAAAATTATTTAAAAATTGAATATTAAAAATTATATGGTCTACCATTTAATAATGTATCTAATTGTGGAAAATTTACAACGCATAAGTTAGTATTTATAACAATTTAAAAATTAGAATATTATTACAGCAAATAAAATTAAATAGATTAAATAAGGATAAATCAAAATGACAAGGTTTAAAATAAAATAGAAACTTGTATAAATTTTATTAGATTATGAAATTAGAACCCTATATTAACTAATATCTGAATTGGAGTCATTTTGGAGGTTTTTATGTGGGGTTTGAATTTACTATAAATTAATATTTTTGAGGTTTCCAAAAGTGCCCCTCTCATCCCTTATAAAAGGGCACATCCTCCCTCTCCTCTTCACAACATTTTTAGCCTTAAATATCAGCAAAAACCTATCCATTTCTCTTCTCCACTTCAATAGAAACATACTAGATGTCCTGGTGTACTTCAAATACCATATTTAGTTCTATAAGAGAAGGTTTAGAAGAGGCGCGTTGAAGAAGAGGTAATATCCTTTACCGATTTTTTCAAATTTATTTCTGATTTTACTTCCTCTTCTTTATTTTTTTATTATAAAGTAGTAACATAAGTATAAATAATATACTTATATGTTATTATAAATATTAAACAACCCTATCTCACCTTTTATCCATCATACGGAAAACAAAATCACTTTATGTGCGTACGTACGGAATATTGTCTCCACGCTGTGGTGTAATTTTCTTTTCCACCACCACCTTACATGGATGGGTATAATTGTGTAAATAATAACTATATATGAATATTATAACAGGATACTAATTATGAGATATTATATAATCTAATAAAATACCATTCAACAATTATGGTAATGATATCGTCGATCGTGCGTACGTACGGATTACCATCTCCACGACTTGATGAGATTTGTTCTCCGTGTTAACCATTGAAGAATTATTATAAAGTTTATATAATAAATTATCATGAAATATATGAAATTATAATGATAATTAATTTATTTACATATATTTTTTATTTACATAATTCCATTCAATTCAATAAGGAAACAAAAATAGTGTTCATGCGTAGGTACGACCTACCGTCTCCATGAACGATGTATTTCATTACATTTATCAATCTAACATATATATTGATATACTGAATATATATTATACATAAATAATGTTTTACATTATGTAATTTTGTAAATCTGGATATAAATTTTAATATCAAAAACAACAAGTCGAAACACGTACAATAAATGAAACGATTTTACCCAAAACACTGCTTTAATATGGAATTGACAAAAGAGCGGGTAATATAAAGTCATAAGTGAATCATATATGATATCATAAGTATTATTATGGTTCTATTACAAGTTAATAATATGTTTAAACATAGTATACATAATTTTCATACATGTACGGAAGAAATTGTACCTAAGGTAAGGGATTATTTCGTCTCACTTTTATTACTATGAGACATATCCTTTAATCACCATCTATTTCTTTTGTATGGTGTTTATGATTCCCAAGAAATGTTTTATGATTTTTATTATGGAGGATATGATATTTACACATGCATCTAATTTTATTTATTTTTTGAAAAATATGACTTTACCAATCATAAAAGGTAAGGGATAATTTTGTAATCTCATTTTTATCTGAGATTATTTATTCGTAAGTATTTACTGGGGTTATATTTATCATCCATTTCCATGTTTTAGAGAAATGATTTTATAAAGTATTTTATATTCTTCCATGTATGTTTAAAGTCATCTTTAACCATTTTTTAATTTTATTATGTAGTATTGAAGGAATATTTCTTTTTTTTACCAAACGAAACACTTTTTGACTTTTCTGCCAAAAGTACTGGAAGAATGTTTTTTTAAACATTATAGCATGAATAGATTTTTTTGGTTTTATAATTCCTTATCTCCATGAAGATTACACTACAATATTTCATGATTATTTTCAACAAAATTCTTTTCATTTAAAATTGCACGACATTTTTAGAAAAGAACGTGATTTTGAAGAAGAAAGGATATTTTCCTCAAGAATTAATTTTAAGTGTTTTATCCAAACTATTTTCCATCTAAGATGACATTATTTAATATGGATATTCTTCATGTATAATGTCTCTATTATTTAAATGGTTTTATTTTGTTTATGATTAAATTATATCAATTTTTTTATATGGATTATGTAATGATGTGATGAAGTATATGAAACCCCTTTTATTCGTTGGTTTGTGATGAATGATTTATGTTAATTTTGAGGCACACGAGAAAAAGATTTCATTATGAGATGGGTGGGACCAATATCTACCTCCAATTAATTTGTTAAAGATTTATATCCCATGATATAGACATGGATGGAATAGAAATTGAATCTGGTTCAGTAATATAAGGCTGGTACGGCAAGTTAACCCGGTTCAGTAATGGACTTTGTCCACAATGATGGTCTTGGCGGCAATGTCTTGGATAATATAGAAATTATAACATGTGATTAATAGATTCCATAATTAAATGTTTTATCCCCATTCTACTTTATCATGATAAATGTTCATTTATGATCAATGCCTTGTGTACTACCATGTTTTATGTCATTGTTCAAGATATTGATGTTTTGATTTTATGTTCATGTTTTTATGTTCAAATGTTTATGGGTTATTTTAATTTATCCATATTTACACTTACTGAGAATTTGAGCTGACCCTTTTTATGTTATATTTTCCCCATGATATAAATAAGGTTTTAGGTAAGAAAAGGGGAATAACTTTATGGGAGATTTTTAAGATCTTTCCGCATGATTAGAAGATTTGGTTCCGATTTTCCAAAGACAGTAAAATATTACAGTCATTTGGTGTCTATTTTTGTTATGTATTATGTATTCCGAAAAAGTAATGCAATCCATGTATGCCAATATTGGGTCTCTACAGTTGGTATCAGTGGAAAGGTTTAGTTAACCTTTGCAAACTAGGATGTTAAAACAATAGTGAGATCCCTAGAGATATTTCTAAGGTATGTCTAGGGATGTCACTAAGGTTTTGTATAAGTATAGGTTACAGTCCTATAATTTTTATAACAGTCATGAATAACCTATGATTAAACCTAAGATGTTAGAGATTGAAAGTACTCCCCTTGATTAGGTTGTTTTCCTAGTATGATTTTTGCCTCTCACACTATTCTTTTTGGGGTTTAGATGATGGTCAGAACCCGAAGAAGCCGTGTTGATCCACATAATGGACAATGCAATGATTTTACTCATGAAAAAACTAGTGTTATGGGAGATGGTTTTCAAAATCTTATTTCTATAATCACACAAGCTATGAATCATTCTGGACATCCAAATAAGCATAAATTGAATAATATTCCATTGAGTCCTTCATGAGGCAATGTCCAAATTCATTCAAAGGGTCTTCTGATCTACTTATTACTGAACAATGGATCAGTGCCATTGAAAACATATTTTCTATAATTTGCTGTTCAAAACATGAAAAAGTCATTTTGGCTATTTACCATTTAAAAGGTAAAGCAGATCAGTGGTGGAATCTAATTAAGAATACAAGTCCCTAAGATGAAATTGAGTCCATATAGTGGGATGAGTTCAAAAACATATTTTTCAATAATTAATTTCCTCGTATTCTTTGAACGATGGAAAAGGAGTTCCTTGAGCTTAAGGAAAAGGGTGATGAATCAGTGGCTATATATGAAATTAATTTTACAAGGCTTGCAAGGTATGCATCTAGCTTTATCATCCAACCTGAAAGTAAAGTTAATCGATTCTTAAGTGGCTTAAAACCAAGTCTTCGAAGAGCATTATCTATAAGAGACTTCAGTAGCTATGAAGAAATTTTGTGTTGTTCTATCAAGGTAGAACGAAAAGTTGGGGTTATTATCCATCTCAAGGTTTTGACAAGAATCGAAAGATGTAGTTCAAGGAAAAATCTAAAGCCAATGGTGAAAAAAGGAGAATGTTTTGTTATGCTCAATATGTGGAAAGAATCATAGTAGATATTATCTGAAAGGGACTAGAAAATGTTTTTAGTGTGGAAAAGAAGGTTATCAAGCAGCTAAGAGTCGAAGTAATGGAAAAATGATAGCTATTGATGTGACTAGAGAAAATAATACAGAGAACGTACCACCAACAGTTCAATTCTACAAGTGCAAGGAAATAGGGAATTATACTAACCAATTCCCTAATCCAAGGGATAATGATGCTCAATGTCAATAACCTCTTAAGGAAAGGACAAAGGGAAGTCACATGCGATCACTATTGGTGATTTTGAATATAATAATGAAGTGGTGGAATGATTAAGTGTATATGTAACAGGATTCCAAAATAGTGTTGTGGAGTATCATTTTTAGTATCGTAGAATATTGTAATATCTATGTATTAGTTTATTGTGGTTTTCAATAATTTTATGGTATTGGTAACCATGAAAAGGGATTGAAATATTTTTGGAAAGCACCTAATATTCGCATAATGAAGGGATAGAGTATTGAAATGTTTGATAATATTAATTAGCTCATTACTGATATAAGGAAAAGGTGATATCATGGATTGGGTATATATAATTTTTTTGGATTTTCGTATGTGGAAAGAGTTAACTTCTGACAGTATCCATGTTTTCACTAAGGTTCTATGGTAATTCATGTTTCAAGAGAATACATTATTAATGTATTCACACGTTTTGAATATGACCAAAAATATACGTCTTCTAATATATGGGGGATAAATAATGGTATTTACATGATTGGTAGATGACCTTTCTAGTAATTGTTTTCTTTTTTACTATGAGATTGGATAGAAGTATTTTGGATAAGCCTTAAGATTGAAATTAATTATATTGGACATGAGATAGTATTATTTAAAACTAGATCCTTTTTTCAATATTATTTCTGGATTGTTATAATAGTGTAGTTTTAAAAAAAAGGACAACATGTAGGATGGGTGAAAACCCATCGCGTTGGAGAGGGTTGTGGGAATCGAACCCACAACCAAAGTATGATAGGACTTTATTTCCTACCACTGGCCTATAAGAAGTCCCTCATTTATAGAAATTAGTTCTATTTTATTGAGTAGTATAATAGATAATGTATAAGTCCATTTTTGGAATCATATTCACCACAGATGGACTTATGTATATTTAATAATTTCTACTAACCATTTTGTGATAAAGAAAGACTGAATGACCTATCATTCTATCACATGATATGATAATACTTCAATAATGACAAATTGAACTTCATTTATTTAAATAAGAGATGAATTAGAAATTATTCATAGAATGACCAATGACGATTTTACACTGAAATCAGGTAAGTATTTATCCTTATGAAAATAATTCATCAACTTTAGGGAAATAATGTTAAAAACCAAAAATTGTGTCCTAGTACCCTCATATCCAATGAATCAGATGGTACCTTAGATCGATAAATATTTTTGGCATTGTGATTGTTTGCTTTTTCATAGCCACATTTTCTACCACTCTTCATCCAAACACAATGGTCAGATTTCTCTTCCATACCCATATTTTCACCTATATTCTCCTATGTGGAATCCTGGTGTTGAGTTACATTGGGTGACCATTATGTTTCTAAATTTTCTTTTTAAAATTATGTTTTAGTTTTACTTTTAATGATGTGGGTTTCTATGAATGAAACTTTTAAGTAGTAAACAATATATAACCCCGATTAATTTTGAGGGTGAAATTCATTTTAAGGTGGGTATAATGTAACACCCCGAGATTTTATGAGAAATATTATTTTTAATTTCTTTGATGTCTTGTGTTGTACTCTTAACCAAGATTATCTTGCACTATACGCAACACCGTATTAGCTTGTAGTATACGCAACACTATTCTTGGCTTATGTTGCACACAATTTCATGTTCTTTGGAATAAAATTCATTTCTACACAACACCAATGAAACACCAAAGGAATCTTTCATTACAAACAACCCTGACCTGGCTTACATTACACGCAACAGCGACCTTCCTTGATAGTGTGTGTTGTAGGCAATACCGTGTTTCACTAAACAATAATATATTATAATATTATTATGAACTAGAAATTGTGAATAAAATTAATCAAAATTCGAATTTTATAACATTATAATTCATCTTACACATTTTCTAGAACATGGTATGAGAACAAAATAAATTTTTTAGGTAAAATAAGTATTTTTCAAAAAATGCAGTTTTTCCACCTTATGATGGTGCACCCACATTAAATCTAGTTTTTGAAACGTTTAAAATCTCAATTTAAAGGATATAAAAATTAATTTTGGAAAATTTTTTAATATTTTTCTACTGACTTTCATATTTTGATGAATAGTAAAAATATGCAAATTTTAATTAAAAACAACTTTTTTCATCGAGATAAATTATATGGTTAAATTATAATATTGAATGGTTTTAAAGTATAAATAGAATATCTATTTTTAGCATTTAATATAATGTATGTCATTAGATTTAATTTTACACTGAATTCATAGGTAAAAACATTTCAATCTTTTGCAACGTTTTAAATTTTAAAACACATTTTCTCAAGAGTGGGATTAAATTTAAATTAAATAATTCCACTTCTGGGTTTTGAATTTGTAAAAATAGATTCCATATTTTGAATTAGTAAGTCCAATTTATGCTAATACTCTACTTTTTTTAGACATTATGAATAGTAACTATGGTAAATTTTATTTCCTACACTTAAAGGTAAATCGAGTAATTAAGGGTAGAAATAAGATTAAAAAATTACCCAAACACCAACCAAAATTCTATTGGATGAATAAAATTCAACCCATATCATCTAAGGGTCGGAAGAGATTCATTTAATAAACTTTAGACCATGAAAAGTATGTAATTATTATTAAAACACAAGAAAATGACAACATGTCACTCTCTTATATCTTATAAGTGTAATAATATTAATTTATTGATAAACTCCATAAAACATTGAAACTAAAATATCACCATAAATCTAATAAAATTATCTACCTCATGTGAACTTATTTAGAATTTATAGGGATTAAATAATTATCTTTAATGGTGACACAATAGGGATGTAGAAATTATTTTCTTGATTGAAATATCAAATAAATGGTTTTCAAAATATTAAAATAGATATTATATGATCAAATTAATGATAACCATGAATTTTTTTGAGTCATATGATGTGTTATAAATCTATTAAATATTTTATTTCTAATATATAATCTGTGTGGATTTTATTTAAATTCAAATAATTGAAATGTGTTAAAATTGACACTATTGATATGTTATAAAAATAACATATTATTAAATTCATTAAAAATCACAAAATTATTTAAAAATTAAAAATTAAAAATTATATTCTCAACCATGTAATAATGTATCTAATTATGGAAATTCAAAACACATATGTAAGTATTTATAACAATTTCATAACTGGAATATTATTACTGCAAATAAAATTAAATAGATTAAATAAGGATAAATCAAAATTATAAGCTTTAAAATAAAATCTAAAGATGTATAAATTTGATTTTATGACGTGATTACAACCCTATATTACCTCATATCCGAATATGAGTCATTTTGGAGGTTTTTATGTGTGGTTTGAATTTATTATTAATTAATATTTTTGAGGTTTCCTAAAGTGCCCCTCTCCTCCATTATAAAAGGGCACCTTCTCCCTCTCCTCTTCACTACATTTTGAGACTTCAAGATCATAAAAACCCTGTCCATTTCTCTTCTCCACTTTTATAGAAACATAATAGAGGTTCTGGTCTTCTTTAAACACCAACTTTAGTTCCATAAGAGAAGGATTAGAAGAGGCGTGTCGAAGAAGAGGTAATATCCTTTACTGATTCTTTCAAATTTATTTCTTATTTTACATCCTCTCCTTTATTTGTTTCATTATAAAGTAGTAAAATCAGTATCAATAATATTCTTATATTTTATTATAAATATTGAACAACCTTATTTCACCTACTATCCATCCTATGGAAAACAAAATCACTGCGCGTGCGTACGTACGAAATACTATCTCCACGATGTGGTGTAATTTTATTTTCCACCACCATCTTACATGGATGGGTAAAATGGTATAAATAATAACTATATATGACTATTATAACATGATACTAATTCTGATATATTATATAATCTACTAAAATACAATTCAATAATTATGGGAACAATATCGTCGCTCTTGTGTACGTACGGATTACCGTCTCCACGACATGATGAGATTCATTCTCCATGTTAACCATTCAATAATGACTATAAAGTATATATAATAAATTATCATGAAATATATGACATAATAATGATACTTTATTTATGTTCATATATGTTTCATTTACTTAATTCCATCCAATTCAATAAGGAAAGAAAAACAGTGTTCATGCATAGGTACGACCTACCGTCTCCCTGAACGATGTAATTCATTACATTTATCAATCTATCATATATATTTATATTCTGAATATATATTATATATAAATCATGTTTTACATTATAGAATTATGTAAATCAGGATATATGTAATAATATCATGAACAAAAAGTCCAAACACGTATAATAAATGAAACGATTTTACCCAAAACGCGACTTTAACTTGGAATTGACAAAATAACAGGTAATATAAAGTCATAAGTGAATCATATATGATATCATAAATATTATTATAGTTATTTTACAAGTTAATAATATTTTTAAACCCACTATACAGGATTTTCAGACACGTACAAAAGAAATTGGACCTAAGGTAACGGATTATTTCGTCTCACTTTTATTTCTATGAGACTTATGCCTTAATCACCACTTATTTCTTTTGTATGGTGTTTATGATTCCCATGACTGTTTTATGATTTTTTTTATGGAAGATATGATATTTACACATGCATGTAATTTTCTTTATTTTGTGTCACATTTGATTTCACCGATCATAAAAGGTAAAGCATAATTTTCCAATCTCATTTTTATCTGATAATGTTAATTCCTAAGTATATACTGAGGTTATATTTATCATCCATTTCCATGTTTTAGAGAAATTTTTTCATAATTTATTTACAATTATTCCATGTATGTTTAAATTCATGTTACCCCTTTTTTTAATTTTACTATGTAGTATGGAAGGAATCTTTTTGTGTTTACCATACAAGGTACTTTTTGACTTTTCAGGATAACGTACAAGAAAAATGTTTTTTTAACTTATATCGGGTGAATGAATTTTTACAGTTTCAAAATGCCTTATTTCCATGAAGCTTACTTTACATGATTTCGTTATTATTTTCAAAAAAAATATTATCTTTTAAAATCACACTGCATTTTGAGAAAAGAAAATTATTTTAAAGAATAAAGGATGTTTTTCCTCAAGAATTCATTTCATGTGTTTTATCCAATCAATAGTCCATCTAAGATGACATTATTTAATATGGATATGATTTATGTATGATGTCCCTATTATTTACATGGTTTTATATTGTTTATGATTAAATTATATCCATTTATTATATAGATTATTTTAAGATGGGATGACATATATGAAACCCCTTTTATTCTTTGGGTTATGATGAATGATTTATGTTTATTTTGTGGCACACGAAAAAATGATTTAATTATGAGATGGGTGGGACCTATATATCCCTCCAATGAATTAGGTATAGATGTATATCTCCTATGATAGACATATCTAGAATGAAAAGTGAATCTGGTTCAGTAATACAGGGCTGGAACGACAATGTAAACTCGGTTCAGTGATGGAGTTTGTCCACTATGATGGTCTTGGCAGCAATGCCTTGTCTTTTATAGAAATCATAACAAGTGATTAATGTATTCCAAAGTTACATGTTTTATCCCAATGCTACTATATCATGATAAATGTTCATTTTTGATCTATTCCTTGGGTACTGCAATGTTTTATGTCATTGCTCAAGATTTTGATGTTTAGATTTTATGTTCATGTTTTTACGTTCAAATGTTTATGGATTGATTTATGTTCTCCATGTTTACCTTTACTGAGAATTTTAGCTCACCCTTTTTATGTTTTCTTTTCCCCCGGATATAAATAATTGTTTTAGGTAAAAATAGGGAAGGACTTTATGGGAGATGTTGAAGAACATTCTCTATGATTAGAAGATTTGGTTACGAGTTTCCAAAGACACTAAACTATTACAGTCCTTGGGTGTCTATTTTTGTTATGTATTTAGTAATCCGCAAAATTAATTTAATGTTCATGTATGCTAATCTTGGGTCTCTACAATGAGTAATATTTCATTAATTAATAATTAATGAAATGACTTTTTCCTTATATTCATCAAGGGAAGTTGATATATATTTCCATTTTAAAGAAATGATATATCGTAAATAAATCCAAGGACATGGTATTATATATGAAATTTCAAGTTTTTGGACATAAAAGAATGATACATTGAGCCCATAAGATGATGGAACCAACATGAAAACTACATGATTAGAGATATCGCCATAAAGGGATTATATTACATGTTAAGTATCAGTATGAGTTATCACATCATTGTGGAATTAACATATTACTCTATTGGTTCCATGGTGTGTTTCTAGACACTACTTATGAACCTTAGGATGCATCGCCTAATACCATTGAGAAAGAGTCCTAGAGGGTCACACATTAAGTTATTCCATAAACTCATTCAATCAATAATAATATTATTTTTTATTTAACAATATGAATATATATTATTCCAAAACGTGGTTTAATAATTCTTCAGGTTTTCATGATCACATATATTCTTTCACTATTTATTTAAGATATTATAATTTGAGAAGAATATTAAATACATATTTATATTTTATTGTGTAAACATAATATTCATCTATTTATTAGCAAAAAATGAAATGAAATTTATTTAATAAATAAATAATCACTATTAAAGGCTTGATAAATATTGAGTATGAATGAAAGGATGAGATTAATGGTCCATAAAGATCTAATATATATTTAATATTATTTTAATAAATAATATTTCATTTTAATTTTCTTTTTAAGTGCATGTTGAGAAATGTTATTATTATTAGAATAGGCTTGGAATTATCTAAGTGATTAAAAAAATAATTTGGGGCTCCTATGAAATTATTTATTTCTTAACCTAAGGACATATAAACAAAATTATATTTATTTATAGGATAGAAAATTAATTTCTTTGGTTGTGCATGACAAATTTGTAGAATCTTCTCAAGACCTAGAGACATACCTTCCCAAATAAATCTCTCATGAAGGGAGAGTGACCTTCCTCCACTCCCCACAATAATTAATGGAGAGATCAAGGATAATAATTTGAAAGTGATTCACATGGATATCAATGGAGGATGATGCATGAGATAGAATATTCCAAGCTAGAACACATATATTCATACAGTGACATTAAGAGATTTTTGGAACACGTGTGGATCACTACTAGTGGTAATCTTCTCGTGATTACTAGAATGAAAAGATGATATTCCATATATCTGTTTTTAAATCCATCAACAATGAATGAATTCCAAAAAGAAAATTCATTAATTAATTAGATTAATTATAAATAATATGTGACTGTTATCTATCTAGTTATGGTGTTTTATCCATTTTTTGTTTTCTTTGATTAATTTCTGTTCACCACGATGTTTATCAACATGTAGATCTTAGATTGATCATCAATCCTAACAAAAATAAAAGAGATTCACAACCCATTGAATGCTTCTACTTCACCATGAACCTACATTAATATCATGTGATAAGTATGATGAATATGTATTTTAACATCATACAAAGGGGATTTTTTTGTGTATTTTTATATCAAGTTACTAGAAAAATATGAACTGACATCAAATTTATGAATAGTATTTTGAGAAACCAAATATTTGTAGCTAGTTTGATATAATATCCATCCATTATTACCTTAAAATAATATCACTTGGCGTAAACATTACTTATCGCATAATTTTCTCTATACATTGGGATAATATTTAGGAGATTCTTCTCGGTATCATTGGTGTTCTACGAACTGATACCATCTATCTCTGGAGAATTTGGAAATATGAAAACAATGATATTTAGAGCTCCTGATACTCAGTTTTTTTAACCTCCATAATTTTTATGGTGACCAATCTCTTCTCATCAAGTCATTATAGATCATCAAGTCACTTCCAAGATTTATTATCATCAAAAAAACATTATATGGAAATTTGAAGAAATGGAATATAAACTATAATTTATAAGGATTCTTTTTTCCCATATAAAAGAATATATGGGTTCATATACATAGCCATATATGGTGTGGTATGATAATAGCATAAATCAAATATTTGTTTATCATTTTTGTTCATCATTCCCTTATCTACCATATTATATATTATATTATGTGAACACTTATTAAAATACTTAATTATATCATTTTTGGCTACATGTTATAGGTATGATTTCACTAGATGAATGTTGTACTATTCATAGGGACTTATCAACTTGAAATGTCAAAATTTGGGGTTTTTTCCATTAAACGTTTGTGAGGGATACCAAATAAAGTTATTATATTTGACATAAAAAAATTGATAATTTCCTACAAATTGACTTCCTTGAGGGATATAACCTCATACCATTTTGATAATAAATCAGTGATTATATGGATATACACAAACTACTTGGTTGTTATTTGAGGTGTACCCCCATCAAATCTATTAAATAGAAATTTTCCAACAATATCTAGTGCTATCCAGGAATAATTAGGTTGTATGGATAAAAGTGCATGTATTTGTAAATATAGACATTTCCTAGTGAATTCCACACAATCCTAGGTCATTGATGTATTGAAGTGCCAAGTCATATGATATAATGATATAAAATGGTTCATTATTGATCATCCCCATAGGAACCTATGTATACTTCTTATATAATAATAAGGGTTTCACCTCCAGTAATACTTTAATTATGACATTATCAAAGGATATTTTATAGGGTACTTTATATGTATTTTTGATTTCATAAAGACGATGTTAAAATACTATCATTATATTTTATCTCTATTTTCTTAGTCTAATGGAAAAAATTATATTTTGGATATCCTTTAACATGGGGAACATTCATCCCATTGATGTATCATTTAGTGAGTATTTTAGATCACATTTCATGGAAGTGGTGTTGATCTCCATGATTTTTTCGAAGTTACTACCATCAAAAAACACTAGCCTGTAGTGTGTAAAAATTGTGATTATATTCTTACAGTATATATATTCTAGGCTTATGGCTGCATCAACCAATTATTCTACATAGGTGTTTTATGAACATGGGATATTGAACAATGATGGTTCAAGGGATAATTCATCCATAAATCCTTGTCCATATTTTTGTATAGAATCAACCACTCTATATTAGTGAAATATTCACCATTAATCTTATTTATTTCCAACATCAAATTTTACTCAAATATTTCTTGGAAAACTAGTGCCTTTAGATAATATTGTAACGAAAATTGGAAACAAATCAATAATAAATGCCTTTTATAAGTAAAAAATAACATTTCACTACATATATGTTTTTATTGTATGTTTATCTATCCATTTTCATATTGAAATCCTAGAAGAGCTATCAAAATACATCTCCCTTATCTATTGACTGTCAGAAATTGAGAACACCTCTTCATTGGGTAATTATTTGTAAACAATTGTAATTTTTTAATTAGAGTGTGCTATAAGAAAATAAGATAATATTTAATATTATTTGGATATGAATCCACAGAAAGAATATTGGACACTATCCCATCTATGTAATAAATATAGGATGATTAAGGATATATTTTATTGGATTGATAAGGGTGAGGATATAGTACTCATGATTCTATCCATATTATCTCAACTTCTGAACTATGAAGATCAATGCATAGAAATTATTCTCTAATAATAGTATTGAGTCTCAGGGTCAATCATGATTTTATTGAGGTAGTGAACACCATTCTATTTTCCCAAATAATTAATATTTTTTTGAAATATAGTAAATAATTTCTCCAAATATTATACATAGTGAATAAGTGTCTTTACATTAATAGGAAGAAATAATATTGGAGGGTCTGAAAGATATTTCATGAGATTTTTAAATGATTCTATACAGCATTAAACTCACTTATTGGTGAATCCATATTTCATTATTTATAAAATGATATGAATATTCATATGAGTATCACTATAATTAGTCTAATATAGGGGGTCCTCCTTGAATCATTCTCCAGTATTCATGATTTCAGTGAGGTTTCATGGTAAGGATTACTTTATTTTTATCTATATTTACCTCGTTACCTTGATTGAATACAATAAACTAAGAAAAATTCACACTGTCACCATAAAATTTCATTTCAAGGGGTTCATCTTTCGGTAGTTCTGTTGTGTTTTTTTAAATTATTTATTTTTTGGAATGATGACGGCAACATAGATGAGATTTTAGAACCATATCATCCATATGGAATTCAATTATGTTCCCTAAAAATTTATTAAAATTTTCATTATGGGATGTTTATATGTGGTTCCATCATTCTTCTAGATGAAGGGTAAAACTTTTTAGAAATACACATCTTGGGGAGCCTTGCATATAATGTCTTATTCACCATTAAGGGCCATCTAGATATAGGTATAACTGGTGTATCCATTAATTAAATAAGGGGAATGGAAATTTGATGTTTTATTAATTAATGTTTTAGTGATCGAAACCTTCTAATTCACCCATTGATAAATGATAGTTTAAATCCCTAATGATAATTAAAACACTTATCTGCATGTTCTTCTTATTGACATGGATGATATTATAAATCCATTTTTGGTATTATAAATCCCTCATAAATTTGGATTTAATAATATTTTCAACATCCTTTTCGACTTTGGAAGATAGTGTTGGATGTGTTCTCTTTACTTTTTATATGTAAGCATGATGATATTTGGAAAACCCAAAAGATTGGTGGATGCAATGGGGTTAATTATAGGAATTTCTATATAATTACATGAAAATAAATCACAATTATTTATCAAGAATGATAAATATGTCTCATTCATGTTGGGTCACATGGAGGATTTGATTAAGGTAATACAAGTTGTTTTCTATATACCCAGATTCAACTATCATAGTTCATCAATGGTTGTGGATATTCTTCCTAAAATAGTTTATGGGAATTTCTGAGATTATCCTATTATTATTCCTCTTATTACAATTTTTTAGATTCAATAGAGGCGGTGATGATGGAAAATTTCAAGAGTGGGAGACAATTTGAGAGAATTTTTTATAGAGACCCACACATTAATAAATAAATATTAAATCTTATTATATGAATAATCACTACATGACATTATTATATACACTATAATAATACAGTTTTAGTGTCATTGGAAACATGGATATATAAAAAAATTGTTCATAAGAAATCTATATCATCTCCCCCTATCTTCTTCATAATGATCACTCATCATATACATATCACACTTAATCCATTTCTTCATAACCTAAGGAAATGAAAAATGGGAAAGGGTGAGATCACATTATCAATATTTGTATAAAAGTGAGATTTCAATACCAAATAAAACATAACATGATCATAAGGTTATGAGAATTGAATCATATCATTTTCAAACCATACACTTCATATCATACACTATAATCTTTAGTCATGGTAAAAATATTAGAAATTCATAAGATATGAATCTCAAAGTAATCAAATAATATGATATATAAAATCATAAAATTTTTATGAAACATATGTTTAAGGAATAAAAATTTTATTGAAAATAATTTCCTTATTCAAGGATCACTATCAATACTATCATAGTGTATTGGGTTCACTACTCAATGCATTATTTCCTTAGTCATGGTTCACTCTAAAGACTATAATAGTGGACAGAGTCCCTTACTGAACTGGGTTCACTACCCATTCTAGTTAATTTTATCTCCTGAGATATACATATTTAACTTATAAATTAGAGGATTTATAATTTAGATCCCACTCATCACATAATCATAATCTATTCACATTTCTTCTACGGGGTCATAAATTATATATCATATATCACTACCCTTGTAAAGTAAACATGTTGCAAACAACATTCAACACTTCAACAAAACATAACCCATTGAAAATAAATTGGTTTCATAAAGATATAATCATCAAAATTGTAAACCTTTTGGACAAATAATAAGTATTGTATTATTGGATCATATCCCTATTAAATTATAAATATCAACGGGTAATGCTATCATAAATGAAAACTCCATTAAAAGATCGTGTGGAATATTTTCTAATGAAAATACCATTTTCATTTTGAAATTAATTATTTAAAATATAAGTATTTCCCAAATGTTAAAGAGTTTTATTTTATAAACAAGAACATTTTTAAATGAATCTTCAAATATTTTTCATTAATGATGTTGTAAAATTATTTTCATGTTGTGCATGTATAAATAGTGACTACATTAACATTTTTGTAAAAAGTAAAAATAACTCCCTTATAAAACATCACAATGATTACATTTAAACCATTATTAAAATACCAATAATTTGTAAAAATGACTTTGAAAAATTATAGTAGAATATAAAATCATTTTTATAAAATTAGAAAATGAAATTAAATGTATTAATGAAAAAGGGGAGAAATAATGTTATTTTTCCTTTAAAATGCTATTTATATATCATGAGTACGTAAATAGTGTAAAATTAAATTATAACATGTAATATATAGAAATAACCATAGAATAATAATATTTATTTATTTATTTAAATATATATTGAAAAAATTAATCATTTGAAACATGTACATATACAATCATGACGGATAAAGAGATTGAAACACAAATCTTATACCACATTGGAACCATTTGACTGAAAATTCAATGAAATACGTAACCTTGAATGAATATGTAAATACAAATAATTTTCATGATAATAGTTATAAAATATATAAATGATCAGTATATAAACCACATATCAAAAAAAGTTGTAAATTTATCATGTGACTCAAAAAAGTAAAAGTGAGATGAAAATATTTTTCCTCAAGGTATACATTAATAAAAATTAGTCTAAAACATGTATAAAAAATTATTTTATAAAAAATACATAAAAGAATCATGTACATACTTATACTATCTTTTATGATCTAGTTACAAAAATCCAGACTCCTTTTATTAATAATTCCTTATTAATGTCTTCATTTTGAGGTGCTAACTGTTCCGTTTTTCATGAGAATTTGGGTTTGGTAATTCTAATCCTTATACTTTTATCATTGTTAAATAATCCCTGTGATTTTATTAATTATTTATATATCATATAAAATAGTTATAAATAGAAATAGACAGATATTTATCCTTAAATTTTATATGTTGAAAAATGAATTACACCATATATAGAGACGGGAGGTTGTACGTATACATGAACATTGAATTCACTTTTCAATGGATGGAATGAAAGAATGTTAATGAATAATTCTCGTTTCAATAATAATTTTTATTTATTATTTTTTATTTATTTGAAATAAATATATATTTATTACCATCGACGAAAAAATAATTTAAAATGGGTCACATCACTTTAAGGAGGTGGTAATCCACATTTATGCATGATGGATGTTATAATTTTCTAATAGATTGGAATTTAAGAAGTTATAAATTATATTATAATTAAATAATATTAATTATGTCGTCAATATCATTTATAAATATTAAACACATCATAATACCCATCCATGAAATATGGTGGTGGAAAATGAATTGTATCTCTATGTGGAGGTGGTAGTCCACACACACACATGAGCGATACATTCAATTCCCGTTCGATGGAATAAAGGGTGGATATTGGTGGTTACATGATCAGAATAACATATCTATAAAATAATTATACTAAATTATTTACATTATTTTTAATTCAAAAAATTTATATTGTTCATAAGATGAAGTAATTTGAAAGTGGTTTATTAAGATGATTACCTCTTCTTTAATAGGGCTCCTTCGAATCCATTCTTATGGAAACATTGAATGAAATTTTAAGAATAACAGCACCTAAATTTTCATTATATGGAATTTTAAATGGTAATTTTGATATGTGTGGTTGATATTTATGGCTAAAAGTGGTGTAAATATTAAAAAAAAAATTGTGTCCTTTTATAGGTTGTGGAGAGTAGACACATGGAATTTTTTGGAATATTAAAATATAATAAAGTGATGCATGAGGAAAATGATTCTAAACAAGCATATATTAACATACGTTATAAGATGATGTCTATATATGGTCATAAAATTGTATTTAAATAATTTTAATTTGTAAAATACCCTTATCGGTTTTTTTAACACTAGGTAATCATATTTTAACCTTAACCATAATGACAAATTGTATTGTTTTTACTATTCATGAAGACAAAAAAAATAGGTGAAATCATTAAAAACTATGGAAATTATGGTTCCAAAAATTGAATTCATTTTATGAAATTAAAATAATATAATTTTTAGTATTTAAATTAAAACTAAACCCAAAAAATGGGAGGAAAATAATTTTTAAAATTTTTTTTTTCCTAAGTATAATTTTTTTTACCAAATTCAAACATAAAATTAATTATAATGGACATAATAAGATTATTAATACTATAAAATTACTAATTTTTATTTTAAATACATTTTAAATCTAAATAAAAGAGTAAATATACATTAAACAAAAAGATAGTTTTTAATAAAAGTAGTATTTTAAACTATTCATTGAAAAGTCAATCCATTCAGAAAATTCTCAAAAATTCACTCTAATATAATTATTAAATGATAATTTCAAAAGTGAAATTATTTTCTAAAAATAAAATTTATATATGTTTCTTAAAGTAATTATATATTATTCTCACATATTGGATATTGAAATAATTTTTTTAAAAAAATTAGTTTTTAAAATCATATAATGGTGTTATTAAAAATTTTACTACATATTAATGAATATATTTTATTTGGATAACACATTTAAAAAAATTTGAAAAAAATTTATCCCAATTCACTCTTCCAAATTAACATCTTGGTAATTTTGGTATTCTATATTATAGTTCATTTATACTTGGTGTATCTTGTATCGAAATCAATTAATGAAAAAAAACAAATTATATGAAGAGAAACATATTATAAAATATTAGCATGTTACATTATAGCACAATTTAAATAAATTTCACCATTGAAATTTCATCACTCCAATAAAAACATGTGAAGATAAATATATTTCAAGATATCAATTAGATACTATATACATTCTTCGAATGTATGATTCTTCTATAGAAATTTAACAAGCCGAGTAGTATTGTTCTATAGGAATTTTTCAATATGATCCACGCTCGTGATGGTTTTTATTAATAGAAATGATAATTCTACAATGGTATAACCTTTGATTTTAGTAAATTTTATGGATCAGGTATGTAATTTCTTAATAGGGTTACATGAAATACATCATGAACTTGAGATTGGTTCAGTGGAAGCATCAAGCGATAAGTTACCATCCGTAATTAATCAACAATCTTGAAGGGATCAATATTCCTTGTTCTTAGATTTAACGTATTTTTAAATATCATAACATTATTCCATGTTTAAATACATATAAATTAATTCTCTTTATCATTGAATTATAGATTTCACTATTGATTTCTAGTAAAATAATTCAGTCAACTCTGATTTATTGTGATATGATTCTAAATATATTAGACTTTATCTTTAATGTAATTGGATAGATATGGTATTAAATTAATTATTTCTCCATCTTCATCCTTGAACATTGGACTTTTATACATCATTCCATATAGATATTTATAATAATCTATTCAAGTTCATAACTAATGGATATTGTTGTAAGAAAACATAACTAAAGGGATTCTTTAAATCTCAACCACCTTTCATATCCATTGAATAAGATATCAGTATATCCAACTTTGGTTGAATAGTTATATCATATTTTTCATATATATGAGTATGATTAACTACTAAAATACTCAAAATATATATCTTGTTAAAGACATCACCAACAAATTGAGGTAAACTATGGATCATGATCAGTTACAATAGGATGTGGTACTCTATACCACTATACCACACCATTTATGTATATTTTATAAATATAATGAAGAGATAAATCTTCACTAATAGTAATGAAGTGTGATGAATTCATAAAGAGATATAATATAACTAGAATATCATTATTTCCTTTAATAATTTTGAGGATTCATACCACAAAATCTATTTTGATGTATTTTCATACCCATGATGGTATAGGTAATGGTTATAACATCCCCATAGAATTATATCTTTCATCCCTAACATGATGATATTCCATGAACTAAGATATATACATTGTAATATCTACATTAATGTTGTCCCACTAGAAATACTCTTTGAAAACTACATACATATTTTATACTTCATGGATGAATAATTAATTATGATTTATAATCCTTATAAAATATCTCCTTCTTGACGTCTGGTATGAATGGGAAACATACACAATTTCTAAACCTTATCATTCCATCTTAATAAAAGTTGAACCCAAAAACATTCCTCACCCTATTTTCTACTTTTATGGATTTCTTTTTACTTATTTAATCATTACCTTGATATATGGTTGAACATGCATTTTAGAAAGATAATATTTTACTATTCATTTATGATTTCCATATACATATTTTGAAGGTTGAAAAATATTGTATCTATTCATTATAGATAATCACCTTGTTCCTTTTTATTAAGAGTATCTTCAACCTTGTTTTCCTTCACATGGTGGAAATGTATTGAGAAGTCATAATAATTAATCCACATCAACCATATTATTTAGAACACATTCAACACTTTTGAGAGAATATCTACTTTTTACATTTATGATCCTAATATATGTTTCAAATTTTTATGTAAATATAATCCATCTATATAATAAATGAAAATATAACTACATCAAACTAAAAAACAAGAGTTGGATAAAAATTTCACTGAACCATTATTTTTCAAGATTAATAAGGTATAACTGTATAATTCTACAAGAGGACTCATCCCATTTCCCTCTTTAATACATAAATATATATCATAAACCCTTCTATACTATAGGGAAGTGTATGATAATTCTTTTTAAATAACCCTTTATTTGGTTTCTTGAAATATTGGTCACATTCATCTACCAAAGCATCAATAATATCTTACCAAACCAAGAAAAATAAAGATTGCAATCACAGTGGTTGGTTTATTGAACACCCTTATATTTTTTGATATAGTTCTCATTAAATAGATTTTATTTATTTAATAGTTTTCTAAACATGCGACACCTATTTTAAATAAACCATGATATACTATTATAATTTACTGTGACAATTATCACAAAGCCATTGGATTGGATAGTTTAAAAATGAATAAATAAATTATGAAAATTTTCTGGGTTAAATATGTAAAAATACAATTCATTATTATAAATTTTTTATAAATTAAAATAAAAATCATTTGGATGTATAATAAATATTTTTCTAAACAAACAATTTTTATGAAGGTAATGTGTTTTTATCATAATAAATTTAATTATTATATATTGTTATTTTATTTTTATTAAATTTATACAATATATACTGAATTAAATTTTTTATCATTCATCTAAAAGTTTAACTATTCATGGGAAAAGAATAAATCCATTTTTATGCATAAAACTCATTTTTTTTAAATGGTTTCTCATTACATTTCATGAATTTATATTAAAATAGTACCACATATATAGATTGAATCTTGAAAAATGGATACCATATTTGAAATCATGATACTAAAATTTGGTAAATAGGTCACTTTAATAGTTTTCATTTTGAATTGTAACCTTGGCAAAAAAATATTACCTTTTATGGTAAAATCGGAAAAACACTATTAAAGCCAATAGAAAGCATTTCAAAATGAACCAAAAACTTGCATTTATCCAATAATATGGATGAATTTAAACTATTTTCATACAATTATTTAATATATGGTCACTTGGTACCATTTTTAATTGATTATGATCTTTATATTAATTTAAGGAAATAATAAATACAAAAATTCACTCTCTTGAAATTAATATTTATTTAATTTTTCATAAGGTTAAAAAGAATATAATTTCAGATATAATTATCAATTTTCAAGATAAATTAGTTATTTTAACATGGCAACGTATTTATAAATTTTATTGATTAAATAATTAACTGAAATTATTATGCAACTCCAATTTTCTATTTATTCAATTAATAAGATAATAAAATATAATATTTTAAAAGTACTAAAATTAATACAATTTTTTTAATTATTATAATCCATGATATAAAAAATAACATACAAAAAGTGTTTGAAGGTTTTTTTATTCTATTTCCATTACTTCCATGTTATTTTTAAAAGTCAAATTATGTCACTAGTTCTTAAAATGAAATTAATAGTATTTTTGGATAAATTTTTTTATTAAATTATATAAAAAATTATAATAATTTAAAAATATTAAATTTATGGTGAATATTTTTTAAAATTTAATCCCTTGGTAATTTATGAGCCAATTTTTACTATATAAATAAGATTTTAAGACTTTAATATTAAAAATCCATTACCACGGTTAACGTTAAAATTGGTAGCAAAAGGGTTATACATAAATATAAAATTTAAAATAACAAAAAATACTATATATATTTAATTTTTATGATAATAATTTGACCAAATAAACTTTTTAATAAAATATAAATCTTTGTTTAATAATTTTATTTCATAGTGACTTAAATATATTTTAATATTTTTAATTATTCCAAATGTGTCATTTACCTTCATTATAAAAGAGAACCAATTGTTTATTTTCATTAAACTACATTGATCCATCTAGCTCAACCAAACATTACAATAATCCCTCCCCAAATATTGTTATTCATGTTCTATAGGTACCATTATTCCCAAAATAACAACCATATGGTTCTTAATATGAGATATAAAGGATTTATTTCAAATAAGAGGCAATAGCCTTAACCATTTTCATTATTTTTTACATATTATTTTACCTACTATAAATATTTGGTATTTATAATAAAATAATATTTGTAGTGTCCTCTATATAATTCAATAATACTATTATAATTAAACCACCTTTATCCACCACATTTTTCATCAAATGAAAAATTAAGATATATTTAATAGATATATGGTATATATGATATAATAATTATTCCATAATGGTGAATTATTTTTTATCGTTATTTTGTTTCGTTTCACTAAAAGTGAAAAAAGCGTTCATGTGTATATTTGGTCTACCGTCACCATAGAAAATGTAATTTATTATTTTATATATAAATTTTATTTATATTATAAATATATGTATATATATATATTGAATATATATGATACTATTATCCAAATTAATATTATGTAGATGATGTGACCATGATCAAAGTATAATGATGAAAACCATCGAAACAAAACATTCATGAAAATTGAAGCAATTGTCACCTGAAATAATGGTTTTAATAATGAATTGTTAGTAGAAGGGTCATGAAAATTTCTATTTAAATAATATATATTATGTTATGTATGATTATAGTTTTTAGTATATTTATAATAAATATATGTTTATTTTATATGAGGTTCGAACACATATGAAGTAATTGAGATATGAGGTAAAGGTTTTTTCAAAATATCATCCTCATTCAAGATTGTTTATTTTTAAGTATATAGTATAGAAATTTTTTAATTTTATACCATAAATCAAATATATTTTATTCTAATATATTAATTTCTATAAATGAAAATTTTTCATTTCAATTTTCTCTCTTAAAGTTCACAAGACACCGAAATAAGTTTTTTAAGGAATACTAACATTTTTTATACTTGGTCATGAAAACTTCCCTTCCATGTATTTATTTCCCTTAAAATTTCATAATTAATTTTAATACTAATATCCAATGATTTATTAAATACATTCTCACCCATGTTTTACATTTTAAAAATGGTTTAAAATAATTATTCCTATCTTTTTCTGAATGAGGTTTATTTGACTTTTTACAGAAAATGTGCATGGAATTAGTTTTATAATTTACACGTTATGAATGGAATATCCTTCCATAATGATAGATAATTGATTTTAGGCTTGTAATACATTTTTCCAATATTATTTTCAATTAAAAATATTTCCTTAATATTTGGTAAATTTTTTGATTTTAAATTATTATTTTCAAATTGAAAGGTATCTTTTCCTAAAAAATAATTTAATGTTTTCTTCTGAATGTATTTTTATCTATTTAAAAATACTTTGATGAATATTAATATTTAATGAGGAAATAATATAGTGATACCATTCACCATATTTATGTGTATGGATTATGGTGATTTTGACTAGGGAAATTATGTACATTTTGTATGTTAGTTCTTCTAATATGGACATTTATTGATATTTAAGGATTCTTAATTAAGTTGTATTGTTAATTCAAATAATTAATGAATTGTATTTATTAAGTATAGGAGGGAATTAAAATTACATTTCCCCTTGATATATATTTAGGCCACATGAGACAAAATAGGTAAGATATTTGGTCGAAGCCTTTCCCATTTATATAGATGTCTTGGAACAAGTCCTCAACAGTATGATTAAGATGTCTAGAATTTTTTATTCCATGATTATGAAATAATTTATTAATTTCCACATGGTATTTTAATATTTATTCTATCCATGTATATGATTCAATATCATGTGATTATTTATATTTTATTATTTGATCATCATTTGTTGATTCTTTATTATCCATTTATTATTAAATTTTGATGTATGCATATAATTACTGAGCATATGATATCATCCCTTTCATTTGTTTCCTTTACCCAGGATTCAAGGAAGTATATAATGATTGATATGTAGGGATATTCTAGAAGTATATTCATTTCCTCAAATAAAATACTATTGTTTATTTCCTTATTTCAAATTTTATGTCACATTTAAGTATGTATCAATTTTTTCAAGACTACTAAACTATTAAATCCATTAGGATTTGATCACTTATATATATTACAAATGTAATAATGTAACCAATGACTAGGGGATACAAGGGTTATGTTATTTACAATTTTTATTAGTTAAATTTGTGAAAAAATCATAGGAAATAGTTTTAAGCTAACGAATATTTGGGAACATAACATCGTCACTTAATCTAAGGATTAGTTTATGTATATGATAACATCATAAAGTTTTTTTTAAGTAATAGATTATGTGTTTTTCCTATAATTGTATCTCTATTTGGATAATAAATGTTTACATGGTCTTAGAATAGATTTATGTAAGGGTAATAAACTAAAAAAGTGTTAATCAAATATATTTATGTCATTATTCTACTACATGGTAATTGTGCCTTTACTGTTCAATGGCTTTAACATACCAAGGGGATATTCCTATGTCAAAAAAAATATTTTCACCTTGTTATTAATTATTTGAATATATTTTTTTTTAATTTCAAATATTACCAAAGAAACTATTTTTACGATTTTGAGAGTAGTTATGTATAAATTTCTAATTTCAGTTAAGTGTTTAACTAGATTCAAATTTATGAATTTTTATTCATAATTTTATGATATAAATCAATGTATGATATTCTTTAGATTTAGGTTCAATCCCAATTAATGTAAAATATCGGAATTCACTTAATCTATATAGGTATTTCCCTCTTAGAAATACAATAATGATAGAGTTGTAGTTGGAATAGAAAAATTGTAGCTATATTTTGGAATTTTATTTAGGTAATGATCAATAACCATAACTATATAGAGTATCTTTATGATCCACAATGTAGTGAAAAAAATATTATATAATTTCATGTGAAAAAAACTGGAACCAATAAATTGAACCATATATACATTTACAAGTGTGAAATGGATTAGTTACATAGAAAAATATTTATTTCCTTGGGATTAATGAAAGGGAAATGTTTGTAATTTATAATTATCAACCCATGAAGAAAGAAGATAAATTTTTTTCATTGAAACAAAAAAACTAAGGATTTAATGGAAATAGCACCCGTGGAGTCGAAGTATTTTACAATAAATTTCATTGAAAATACATTCCCTATGAACAATAGGTAAATATGGAGAGACTCTTTCTGATTCTAAGATAAAAGGAATAGGAAAATGATGTTGTTTATTAAGCTAAAATTAAATTGTTATAATGGCATGTTATGTACTATATATGTAATCCAAATAGAATTATTGACCATTTAATTGATGGAATTATTCTAATCTATCTATGGGAACTAATCTCCCAAACATTCTCTTAATTTTAGGATATTATATAAGGTTTTTAAAACATAGATAAAAAATTCTCCAAGACATATAGAATTGAAACAAAATTAATATAAGAAGAGGATGATAGAGGAAAAATGGATAAGGGTAAGAAGAAAAAATAAAATTTAATAATGTGGGATACCTATCGAAGGAAACCCATATAACATACCCGTGGAAGGAAAAAATTGGCTGAATTATTAAAAATAAACGGATTTTTCATTATCATTGGATAAAAAGTCCATCATGATCCTGAATGAAAGTGGAAGAGAGAATCCATCCATGTATAGTACATTAACTATTATAAGATGGGGTACTATTCCAAACAATTCCACAAATATTAAGGGAAAATACCTAAAAATAAGCATAGGGGAGAGGACTAGGCTCTGAAAATTACTATATATGATGTAAAGATTCATATAGATGTGGGGAAATGTAAATTCATCTTCCCATGTATAATTAAAAAAAATTATTTGATTCTTGTTTTACATACTCTTTAATATATGAATAATATTCTAAGGGTGTCACATCACCACCTAATTGACTGGAAATTTATTTGGTGATGAAAACCGTTAATGGTAGAATGAACTCAGTTCATGTTTGTAGATCATATTTGATAGAATATTGTGGTGTTTTTATTCCTTTTAATATTTTTATTCTTACTTTATTTGAATTTTATGTATTTTTTTATATAGATTGGATCTCACATTATATATCCTATATCAATTATTGAGGAAGCTATATCAAATTTGATATTCAGAATCAACCTTTAATCATCTATTAGTGTTAGGTTGACCATTAATACACAATATAAATTAAATCTATCATATTAGGTTTTCTACCAATTAATGATTTGTGTTTTCTAGAAATGGTTGGGGATATACTCGACATTAAAAATCAATTTACTATTTAGAAATATGACAATGTATTTCTTGAGGACATTCATAATCTTACCTTGAATCATGATGTTTATTTTTTAATACAACTCATACTTAGTGAAATAATTAATTTTGAGACACCATATATAATGTCCCTAATTGAGTTGTAAGAATTGATGAAGAAACTCTCAGAGAATCTAAATATGTGGTTTATTTGGCCTAGTTCTTCTCCGTAGTTTGTACCTATTATTTTTTAAAAAAATTAATATTGGTCAATGAATATTTAAATTGATTTTTAGTAACATTAAAATATCACTATTATGAACAAGTATCTTTTACCATGTATCAATTACATGTTTAATCAATTACGAGGAGCATTATATTTCTCAAATATATATATTTTTTCTGGATAACATATACTAAGAACTAATAACCTAATTTTATCTATAGGGATACATAAAAAATGTTTTGGGATGAAACATCATGAATAATGATATGTTTTTAAAATATTCCTCTAACCAATTAAAATTTATTTACAAAAAAATACATGACTTTTGATTCGGAGTTTGCAGTATTAATATTTTTATTTAACATATAGAGGAATTATATTTAATGTAAAATTATAAATATATATATACTGATCATAAAATATATATGTATATATTAACATAGAAATTGTTGAATATGTTCCAAAGAATATGGTTGTAGTTGATCAAATATTATGATTTCTCACTATATTACCAAATAGGTAATGAAAACAATGTAGTTAACTCTCTAATTTGAAAATAACATGATATTTTTTCCATGATTGGGATTGAATGATATACAATATTAATAAACTTTTAGAAGATATATCTATAAAACATGAGGATGAGGGGTCTTTCATAGATTAATGTTAAACCATTCATCCATGATAGGTGCATAAAGGAAGTAGTGGAATTATAGAAGATGTAGGGGATTTTTCTTATGTTCAACCATGATCATTCAGGAATAATAATATTTAGGAACCACATTTACATCTAATAAATATGATAAATGAAGGAGTTTTTGTTATAGATTATACTATACCAGTCTCTATTTATACCAAAATTATGAATATGTATAGAGGTATGAATGATTATTTATGGCATGATAATATAGTAAAAGATAATATAAATTTTGTATATAGGTTCCTTGTATTTCATCATGTTATGGCCAACTGAATGTAATATATGGGTACATTACAACCATTACCCTTACTATAATTGAAATGGGTGAATGTCACAATGTATTTTATCATTAAAATCCCTTAAATTTAAATAGTTCATAATTTTAATTGGTTTGTAGTCAACCAACATAAAAATTCTGCACACTTCACTTCAATATGATAATATTAATCTCTTGATAAGCAATAATTAATATACATTAAGGATGTGGTATGGTCTTATAGAGTTCCATATTATTTTTTATTTGATCTAGGTCAAAGGATTGCCTCAAATTTCATGTGAATTCTTCTATAAGATTCGGATATACTGTTCAGTTTTATGCATTGTTGTTATCCTCAAATAGATATTCACTTTTCACGTAGTATTAAAAATCAAAAAGTTATATTGATTGATTTATAGATGTATTTCTAAAGTAGATGGGATCATCACCTTCTTTGGTGGAATTTTTTTATAACAATTAATTTCACTCAAGTATTCATATGATACTAATAAAACACTATATGTAAATATGTGTAGAACTCTAATGTGATGGAATTATGAATGAGAAAGTAAAAAATATGACATGATCTCGTTACGGAAATGGAAGATAATGTCATAGCCATTAAATTGCACATAAAGGCATCTTAGTGTCAATTAAAATTGTTATGGTGAAAATAATTGAATAGATATAGATATAGAAGTTGATGAGAAGGTATTTATATGAATTTCACTATGTAATAATGTAATTAAATTTAGAAATATTAGAAAAATGATCTCTAGGTATATTGTCCCTTTGTAAATTTATTATTTTATTAAGACGGTGGATAATTTCATAGAAATTCAACCAAATATCTCTTAAATTCACCATATGATCTATTTATATCTCATAAGGATTTATATAACTAATCAGTCATGTGTGATGAACTCAGAGAATGTATCACTGGTGAAAGATCTATTCTATAAGGAACAACCAGTTGAGATTACTGATCATAGATTGAATGTTTTATGAAATAAGACCGCTCACCTCGACAAATTTTATTTTGAAACCATAAAAACAAAATCTTATTAGATTAATACTCACTACAAACCCTTATGATCCATGTTATAAATTTATAGTTTGATTTTCAGTAAGAAATTGGATGCATAAATAACATTTTCATTACAAATATACATCATCTCTCACTATGTTCTTGATATGTAACACACATTAGGTATATAATATTTGAAATATTTCTTTATATCAATAATAATGGAAAAATAAGATAAAATTATATAAAATTATCTATAAAGTTAAACAATAATGATAACAAATAACTTTTAAAATAACACATTAAAATAAGGGTTTGAGAATAGGGTATTAAAATTTAACTACCATACCCTATATATCATAGATAATAATCTTGAGTCATTGAATAATTCTTGGTATATCATATCATATGTATCATAGAAGAATAAAATAACATTATCCATGAGTGAAAAACAATGGAATAAGAAATAATTTCATTGAAAATATTTAATCATATAAAATCTCTTCCTTAGTAAAGACTCAATTATAAGACTATCATAATGTATTTATTTCACTCCACATTCTATCATATCTTAGTTAAGGTTCATTCACTAGACTATCATAATAGAAAAATCACCTACAAAACTGGTTTTAAAACCTATTATAATACTTATAATTTCATTAAATACTCATCTTTACCCAAAAATTTGAAGGGATATAAAAATATTATCCCACTCATCACATAATAATAATTAATTCATATGTGGACCACATGATAATAAATCACTAATTATATATCATTAACCTGGAAAAGGAATTGCGATTCATAAAATTTTAGTATTTCATCATTACATAACCCATTGAAAATAAATCTATTTCATAAAAAACTTATAATAACAATGATAAACCATCCCAATAAATAATTAGGATGGTATCATGAGATTATTTCCCCAGTAAAGTATAATTAATGTCAAGGGATTTTATCATACATGAAATTATTTTAAAAGACCACTTCGAATAATTTTTTTGAGGAAAATAAACTTTTTAGTTTCAAATCACTAATTTAAAATTTAAAAAATTACTAAATATTTTGAAAACCATTTTATTTGAAAATAACATTAGAAACTTATATATGAATCTTTAAAATAAATATCATTCATGCTTGTAGGAAAGTTTATTTCTATTATGTAAGTAAAATCAAATATTTCTTTAACATTATTAGTAAAATGTAAAATCTACCTCATTAAGGAAATAACAAGAATATTCTTTTTATAATAATTTATAAAAAATCCTAGATGGGTTAAAATAAACATTAAAAATCATAGGTTATTTGTAAAAAATTCTGGAAACTATTTTTAGAAAACATGGACATGAAAGAAAAAATATTATCATCCAAAGAGGGAAATAATGTTAGTATTACATAAAATGTTCTTTAAAAATAATTCATACTTAATGAGAGGTAAATTAATGGAAAACATGTATTCTAAATTAAAAACAAGTGAAGAATAAAATTTATGGTTTTCATGAAAGATAGGTCCTAAAATTTCATCAATGGAAACTTGATCATAAATAATCTTGATAAAAAAATAGTGTGTAAGAAAAATCCCATAACAAATTAATATAATTAAAATAAAAACATCATGGAATATAAAACATTAAAATTATATGTAATTCCTCTTAATTTTTATGAGAAGTATCAAAAAATTCGTTAATGGGAAGTATTATAGAAAAAAACAATTGGTGAATATGACATGTGTCTCACCGAAATAAATATTTGATGAAAATCATATTCATACATATAATATCTGAAATTTTACACATACAAAATTTTCTAAAACATTTATTAATAATTCAATATTCAAATTAACATTTCTAGTTTTTAACTATTTCATTTTTCAAGATATTTTCTATTTTATAGTTATGGTCATTGTACATTAATGATCGTTAAATAACATAAAATTTTTTACATATGGTATAAATATAATATATATTTATTATATATAGATAGTGTCATCCATAACAGTTAGATATATAAAAATGAATTATACTTTTCATATAGATGGAAGGTCATATATGTGCATGAATGTAGTTTTCAATTTTTGATCGATGGAACAAAAAAGGTAAATAAAAATTAAACGTTATAGAATAATTATTATGTTATATATATTATTTTCTAAAAAATAAATTTATCCTTGTTACCATATCTATTAAGTATAAATTAAACATGGATCGAATCATTTTGTGGATGTGTTAGTCCACATATATTCTTGAGCGAGGTTATTATTTTCTAAAAGATTTTAAGGTTAGAAGGTATGTATGATATTATAATTACAAAATAGTACTTTTGACCTAAATATCATGTATAAACATTAAATCCATCAATGTACTCATATATTAAGTATGGTTAGGTAAAATGAATTGTATCGCTACATGGAGGCAGTAATCTACACATACATACTAGCTATATTTTCACTTCCCATTTCCTAGAATAAAATGTGGTTATTTATGGTTACTTGATCATGATAACATTTCTATATATTGAGGATTTTTAATTTACAATTTTATGAATCATACAATAGTTTTGGAAGATGAATAATTGTAAATAAATTAAAATATATCATATAAGATGACTAAGTCTTCTTGGGTTGTCCTCTTTAAATCCTTTACCTAGAACCGATTGAATAATCTTTTAGGAGTACAAGAAACTCTATTTAATAGATATCAATATTTATAAGAGTATTGGTTTGTTTGTTTTCAGATATATTTCCTGATGTATTATAAATAAGAGAATGTAGGTGTGTCCTTTTATAAGTGTGGGATAGGAAGAACAATGAATTTTTTAAAATAATATAATATAATAAAGTAATATTGAATCCAAAATCTGCAATATGGATTTATATTTGAATGTGGGATATTATATGGATGAACTAGTTCTATAAAATAGTATTTATACATGTTTATTTTCAAAACATTCCACTATCTTTTTTGATAACCACTGATAAACTAGTTTTAAACTTAACCGCATTTGAAAATTTTAAATTCTTTTACTATTATATATGACCAAAAATGAATGTGGGCACAATAAAAAAATTAAATTATTATTTTAAAAATAGAATCTTTTTTTAAAATTATATTCATACAATTGGAAGAATATATGTTATTAATATTTTTTTAAAGTGCAAGGAAAAGTAATTTTCAAGAAAAAAAAATTCATAAGAAAAAGTTTTTTTAAGCCAAAATCCAACATAAAATATATTTTGAATGATATAATTATATTCTAAATAATATAAAATTATTAATTTTACTTTTAAATAAATTTTAAAATTAAAATAAAACTTTTGAAATTCTTGAAAATAAAATATAGTTTTCAATAAAAAAATTCATTTTTTACTATTCATAACAAAATCAATCCTTTTAGAAAATAATCAAAATTATTCTTAATAAATTTTTAAAATTTTAATTTAAATAAATATTTTATTTCTTTCAAAAAAAACTCTAAAAGTGGAAAAAAAATATTTATATTTTTTTCCATAAAAACATTTAATAAAAATATTTTTTGATTAAATTGTTTTGTATATAATATAATGACTTAAATAAAAAATTAACACTTATTTAAAAATATATTTTATTTATATAATAAATTTAAAATTAATTTCTATGATTTTTTTATTTTATTTCACTATGTTAATTTAACAGCTAAGTTATAACAGTATTCAATATTATGGTACATTTAGACTCATTGTTGTGTGTATTGCAATATATCGAATAAATTAAATTTCTTTGAAGATAAATATAACATAAAATTTATGGGTGTAAAATTTATTCTCTTTGAATAACGGGGAGGAATTTTTGGAAATTTATATTACTGATGTATGAGCCTCATAATCAAGGGTATCCTAGATATTCTATCCCCCCTTTTTCATTATTATAAGTGGTCGAAGAAGTGTTGATGGTCTAAGAATTAGAATGTGAAATAGGGGAACTTTTAATTATTACAAATGATATGGATGAATTTTATAATATATTTGTTTATTCATGGATCTCTTGGGATTTTTTTTAATGAAATAATATTATATGAAATCATTTTGAATGGAATCTAATGAATTAGAATTGGAGTAAACTATAGTTATCTATGTCCTCCATACCCTCTGTTGTATACATTTAAATGAGTGTAAGTGATCAATTTTTTAGAGTATTAAGATAGTTAAGGGATTTGTGTTGGATATGTCCTTACTAATTTTCCAACATAGAGCATCATGTGATTAAAAGGTATTCCAAGTCTACCTGATTGTGAAGTTATTCTATGGTTTTGATGTGGTTTTCATATTCCATATATAATAGAGTTTTTTCCATTAAATGAAAAATATTTATAAATAGGTTTAGAAAATGATGTTGAATGCATTAATTGGGAAATTATTTTGGAAATTCATACTAATATGTGGTTATAGGAACGAACATGACTGGTATTCTGAATTTGGATAGTTCATTCATCATAATCAAAACATTCTCTTAATTTTTTTGTGAGAGATTACTCTACATGATTTTACCAAAGTGGTTATTTTTTATCTAGTGTAATGAGGGGATCAATATCAATTAGATTCTTCTCTACTACATTATTGTATGAGAAATTGAAATATTGTGTGTAAAATAATTTCTTCCTTGGGTTTTATATCAAATGAGAAATAATATTTATCTTCATAGGTAAATCACTTGGTGTGGATACTTTCAATCCCCCTAGTGCCTCTTATTATAACATACTTATAATAGTTCTTATAGATTCTTTAGAAAGGGGCGGAACTTCATTCCAAATTAATATGTCACAATGTAGAGGTCTTTCCTATGGAATTTTATCCTGGGATGTATTACAATACTGACTAAATGTCCAATTTTAAGGAGGATTCATACAACATATCCCTCAGATAGGGTCTTTAGTTTGGATTGAATTTGATATGGAAATGGAAATAACAACTCACCAATTGATATTTTCATAATGATGGTGATATATTATAGCTATCATCATCAAAAAAGTATTCATGGTTCATATTTACAATTATTTGGGGAGAAACATCATTGCGGGTGTTTCAGGGAGTATATTTATATCTACTAATAGAAAAATTATGATGGGGAACTTCACTACTGAATCTTCATACACTATAGGATAACGTGTATTTAGATTATTATAACTCTCTTAAATATTTTTTAGGTACACAAGGATTATAGTTTTGTTATGGTATGGATATAAACCTTATTTTAAACCATTAGTTATTTTTTTGAGACTTCCTCTTGAATGATACCCATTGGGAAACTAAGATCATGTGTAGTGAATATTGACCTTTATATGTGGGAGTCTTATTATGAGATTAATATGGTGATAATGGGATATTTCGATGGCATTTTTCATTTTTGTTAATAATATGGGTTTTCCATGATGTGACCATTGATGTCATTTGATTGTTTGAAATTTGAATGTCAATGTATTCTTATTCATATTTTTCATTCTTCATTGGGATGTTCCAATGAACCTTCAGAACAAGAGAGGTAATTCGGGACTACAAATATGTAATTATAGAAACTTGTTTATGAACTAATTTGATGGTGGGGGTGGGAACATGTTTGTGGAATAATGTTATCTTGGGTACTTTGGAGACTATATTCTACTATAACTTCCAAGATATGTAGGTATTTTGTATAATGAGTGTAGGGATGTATAATTTAACATATATTTACACTAAGAAATATTGATAATACTCTATAATGAGAATGAGTAAATGTTCAAATTCCTTGATGGGTTTGCGTATATGAGATCGCTTTAATCCTATAATTTAAACAATGAAATGTTTAAGAGATTAGTGTTTGGGGGAGTATTTTCACACCTCAGGGATTCTGTTGGTATATACCCACAAGTGTATTCCTATACTACAAAATTATAGATGAAATCTTGATGAGTGGGAGATGGATTATAGTCTTAATCCCCACTTCATTGTAGAATATAATGGAAGTCTTATTGGGTACCAATATAGATATAGTGTTTCTCATTATATGATACCAAAGTATTCTAGATGGATTATGTTTTTGGATTCCATATATAAGCTCACTCCCTATGATATGTAGCTCATTAACCCTTACCTAGATATTTGGGTTTGGGTGAACAAATAAGCGATATCATGTGTGGTTTCCTTAGTAGGTTTTTAGGGTCTAATGCCCATACTGTTTGTAGTGGTTGTGGTGGACAGGATCCCTCCAAAGATTCCCTTGAACTACGGTGAAGCTGCATTCAACCGTATGATCAATATCCCAAATGTATTGAATGTTCTTACTATTTGTAGTCTAAAGATAATAAAAAAATAGTTAGAAATGGTAATAGGTACCACCCACTTCTTTACTATCACACATTAATGGATTAGCAGTTGGTGGGGATTTATGATGCGGAGGGCTTCACCCTTGACCTCCAGAGTTGGTATATTACCATTCAAGTGGTACTCTCGAACCAAAAAATTCATTAATTTTCATTTAGGATGCTATGTTGGTGAAAAAGCCTTTAAAATCAAGGAGGCCATAGCATTGTCTATATAAAAGGAATATTATTCCCATTAATGTGATTCCATCAATTTATATTCATGATAATTTTGGGTCAGTCTTCAAAAAATACATAAACGTGATGAACAAAACCTATAAATGAAAAATATCAAATAAAAAATTCTTTTTAAACCAATATCTTTCATAGTTAAAGTATTCTTTTCATTTTCAATATTTTTTTTTCTAATGGATAAATCAGATGTATCCCCATTTTTTATACGGTATAACATGGATAACATTGTAATACTCCATTCTAATGGCAGCCAGTCACTGGGATGTGTTGTAAAATACAATTCTGGATGCCCATTGGTTAAGATGGTGGGATTATATCTCATTAAAACTTATCAAATGTAATATTACTAACTCTTAGAATCTATTATATATTTAACACATTAACCTGAATCCTTCCCATGTCATGATGTGGGAATTGTTACCCCTGTGGACACTAACATGAATTGATGTCAACATATTATGGATATTAGTATCTCCATGTTTTATAATTATATATTATTTATGCCTGTATTTATGATTCTATGATTTAAAGCCACACTATTTTGCAATCTGGAGTTTATCACTATGCTCAGAATCAATATGTGTTGATAGTGTCCAGATCATGACTTTGGAATGAACTCTCGGTGTATCCTTATAAGAATAATAAGAACCTGTGTAGTTCATTTTCACCTAATAGGTAACATAACAAAATTTAATGATATGTGACGAGGAATGATCTATATAGATTAAAGTGATATGGAAAGGATGATTAGGAAAACTTTGAAACCCCAAACCCATACACCATAATCTAATTTGAAAAATAAATTAATTTTATAGACTAGATTTTATACCAATATTAGCGACGCAACTTTAAACATCCATAATTTCAATATAAACAATCCATCATTTATTCCCATTAATTCCCAATATCTTTTAGGATTATAGTTGAGATATTTGTCAAAAAACTTGTTTAAGTATCAAAACCCATGTCTTTCTCATCAAATGGAAAAAAATCCAATATACCCATAATTTCTTATTCCATAGGAAGTACTCAACATATCCCAAAAAAATATTCACAGATGATACCTTTATGGACATATCATATATACGATAAATGTTATAACCTTCTGAAAAAGAAACATAATTAAGTGTTAGCTCAGATGCTCAGTAAGGGTAAAAATTGGATATACCAATTTTTTTTCATAAGAGTAAGAAAATATAATCAAGTTTATGTTCTAAAAATATAATAATCATCCCTATAATATAAATAATCATTACTAAAAATCACAGAATGTTCATAACAAGGATTCATAAGGTTTTAAAGCATAAATCATCATTCCAAAGTCATATCATAGGCATTTGGCATCACAAAAATAACAAATAAAATTATTTTGAACATAGATTTTCACAATCATCTAAACACATAATATTATGATAATATCTAGCAGTAGTCATAATAAATCAACAAGATATAAAAAATTATATTTGTAATCACGAACACACATAATCTGGAGAAAATAGCTAACAATAATAATACTCCCGTGTTAATATGTGAACATATATTTTGTAGTCAAATCTATTTATTTCATCATCATATCATGATATATATATATATCACATTACCCAAATCATTGTAAGGGTATAACTGAATCAATTATCTCTAAATGATTATATATAAATATTTTCATAATTTCAAAAAACTTAATCATCTTATAGAATAGAAATGGTTTTTATAAAGATCTCATAAAAATATAATTAACCCATTGAAAAAAACTGGAATCATAGAGTCATCCTCAGAGAATCATAAACATTGTCCATATAGATAAATAAATTGGATGTTATCATAAGATCAAATCTCAAGTGATGCATAAAAATCATTAAAGGATGTTCATATATAAGAAAAATACATTAAAAGATAATTTTAATCTTTCTTTAAAAATAGGGAAAATATATGCTTCATTCAGTATCATTAAAAACATTAAAATTCCAATAATATTGAGAGAATTATTTTCTTTGAAAATAATCCTGGACACAAATAATGTAATCTTAGAAAAAACAAAAATAGTCTTATCTATGGGAAAATAATGTTCATTCAATATACATTAAGAGACATCATTCTTCTATCTCTATTATAAAAAGTAAACATTGAGTTATACCTAAAGGATTTAAAAATATAAATTTTAGTAATTTTTTTTAAATAAATGTAAGTAAAATTAATATTTCTAAAACATTTATTTTTAGATAAAAACATCCATAAAAAGTTTTTATGAACCTGGACATGGATGGAAAATTTTTGACCAAAGTGGAAATAACATCATATTTTCATAAAAACATTTTATTGACCATTTCAAGTAATAAAGATATGAATATTTTACTAATAAATTAAAATTATTTGAAAAATAATATTTGTAAATAATATATTGTTTTTAAAGGAATTTTCTTTTATAATTTCCCACAATGTAAATTAATAATAGAAAATACTATAAATAAATGATATTGTAACATATACCCTTAACAGTGTTGTAGCTTTTGAATCAAAATAACCAAGAATGAAATAACATGAAATTTAACATTAAAGAATAATAATAAAAATATATTCATTATTTATTATTTCCAATTTTAATTAAATACACCATTTCAAGAAATAGGATCATAACATGAATCATTTCTCAATGATACAATATTAAGAAGAAAAACCAATAGAGTTTTAGTAAATTCAATATCAAAATAAAATAAAATATAGAACCTCATATAGATTTTTAAATCAACATAATATTAAATAAAATCATCATAAAATATATTTAGGGGAAATATATACACCATGCCAATGAAATAAAAGGTAAATATGACATACGTCTCCCAAAAAAATAGAGATAATAAAGTTATACAATAATTCAAAATTTTATTATTATGTGTTCAAAGGATCCTATATAAATAATATAAATATATTATAAATCTATTCAAAAAAATATTAATTATACATATTATTATATATCACACATTTATAATTTTTAATTTCTCTTTTATTAACAATTCTTCATTAAAATTAATATTCAGGTAAAAACTGGTATGTTCTTCATGCATGTTTTTATTTGATAGTTATGCTCCGTTCACATTGGCCATGGTCTCCCCATTTCAATAATATTAATCGGGTAATAGTTATCATATGTATTAAATATTTACACTTTTATAACCATACATATATGTTGGTGATTAACAATTAATCACAACACTTTATGGAGATAATAATACATACGTATGCATGAGTGATGTTTCCACTTTTTGGTGGATGGAATAAAAGAAACATAAATAATAATTTACCATTAAATAATTGTTATTATATCATAAATATAATATATTACCATAAAATATATCCTTATGAACATCCATTTAATGTGGAAAAAATCATATTGCTTAATGGAGGTGGTGATCCACACTTGTGAATGAAAGATGTTATAATTTTTTAATTGATGGGAATGAGATTGAAATGTAAATACCAATAACATAAAAATATTCCAATATAGTAAATACACTGATGAAATCCTATTATTCTGGTAATTGAAAAAAATTAAGTATGTTTATGATGAAATAAACATGAAAAGGATTGGTAAGAACAAATGTCTCTTATTCAATTTTCCTCCTATGAATGATCATATAAGGATACTTGGATGGGACTTTTGGGATGATAAATCTCATGGTAATCGATATAGATGATGGAAGAGAAATGGTGAAAATATTTTTCAAGATTAAGGGATGAAGTTTTTTTTTAAATAAGGAGTGTAGGTTAATTTTTTATGTGAGGGGAGTGGAATAATTTAGGTTTATTAAAAAAAGTTTTGGTCATGCCCATTATATTATGAAAAGAGAAGAAAATACTTTTTTATTGATTCATGATAGAACACATTACATAACATATAGTTCTTGAGGCATGAATGCTTTTGAACATAGATTACTTGATGTCCTAATGTCCAAAAGAATGAATTCATGTTAACCCTTTTGACATGATGCATACACAATGACATGCCATTAGTCATAAACCAACCCCCACCCCCTCCCTTCACGAGTCATTTCACCCATGGTACCATACTTGATAGAATGGACCCCCCCCCATCAATGTCATTGATTCCTACTATACTGATGCACCATGACAAGGAATCCCTTCATACGTTAATGGACAATGGGAGGAAGGATAGATGATAGGTTACATCACTGGTATATCTATTTTGAGATTCTCACTCAATATATCTTGTGTCACATCACGCCACACCACCAACCTAATGCTTCACATCACCAGCCTTGTCGTGATATATAAGAAACAAAATAACGGAACCCATTAATCCTACAATAGAGGAAAGATGGTAGGATGAATGGTTTTTACACAACTATCACTCTTTCAAGAATTCCAACCCAACTATATCTAGCTTGTGTAATCTGTGTAGTCTATCATATGAATTGATATTCCACATGGTATTGAAATGTGAATTCTTAACATGAAGTTATTGACCAAAATTTATATAATCCAAAATCCCACTGAAATAATTCCCAAAGAAAAATAGAATCATATCACGAAACCCTCGTTAAAATACCACTACATAACACCAAAGAAATTACTCCCAGTTCCGTTTACCACAACCACCAACCCCAATGACTTCTACTAACTCCATATCCCACCTCCATTGACTATAATCCCCAATAAATAATCATGTTTCCCATTTTTGACACTATAGGATAATAACACCTAGTCTATCAATATTATTTTATATGAAGTCCTCTACTTCAGATCAAGGATAAGACCACTTGATAGTCACATGTCCTAATCTTCCCACTAGATTATTGTAATGCTGAGGAATATCATATCTATAGATATTTATATAAATACATCATTATTTTTCACTAAAACACCTCCCACTTAAATGGAACATGGCCAAATCAAATTCTGATTCCAAAAATTCTATCACTGATGCTAAATATTGACACTAACTCCTATATGAACAATGATTCCTTAATCTTCCCCATAAGATAATCCCCACTGGAATGAATCTATTGATGATATAGATGAATTTTTACCTTAAATCCATAAACTATATCTACACAATGTAGGTTGGAGAAAATCATTCTTCCCATGAAAAAAATTATACATGAGAAACCATTGAAGAAGAGAAAGAGAATCCATATGAATCAAAGAAACAACAGAATCATCAAAGAAATCTGAAAATAAATCAAATAAAATCCTCACTGTGCTAAAAAAGAGATCAAAATAAATGAGTCATGACCATGAGATTCCCCCCAAGGATAGAGTTCCCATACCCATCCTCAATTAGTTATAAGGTTAGGTACACTTGTAATTATTTACAACATTAAAATAATTTAGGGTCAGAATAATGTAAAAGTCACTACAAATTGGAACAATTTCAAATATTGAATGAGATAGTGTCCAAATTCATTCGACTTATAGTTTAACCCCTTGTTTATTCTTTTTTACAGTTACTATAGTAATAAGATTCAAAGGTTTTAAGTGTTAATTATGTGATCCCTAAAGGTATAGTGATGAAAAAGAGAAAAACAATTTTTATTCTCCACTATTTCCCATTAAATTAAAAATATATCGCATTTTTTATAATCTTAAATTGATATAAATATAATTTTTACAAATTAAATACCATTTAAGGTTATTTTCAGGACTACTCACAATATTTGATATTAAACATGTCAATAAAAATGTAATTAATATATAAAAACATAACCTATTACTAAAATTTTCTAATTTTCCATGAAATTCAGGTAACACCATAATTAATCCAAAAAAGATCACTTTTAATATTTTTAAAATAATTAACCTTATATTTCTACTACTTTGAAAAGATATTTTTAGGTGTTTCATATGAATTAAAGTTAATTATAACATAATTAAATATTGAAAATAAATTACTATCATAAACACCATATTTAATTTAAGAATTTTAATTATTCATATCATATTTTCATTCAAATGGAAAACTATTCGAGTTATTGAAATAAATATAGTTGTATTTTTTAATTATCGTTTACTTTAAAAAATATATAAAGGTTATAATCAAAGGAAACTAGAAAAAAAAGATCCATTTTTTGACTATAGAATAATGTTGGTAAACTTACACTCATAAAATGAAATAATTTCTTGTTTTGGATTTATTTTGAGAACTTATCCAATAGTTTTATTCCATTTTGTGCCATTAAATTATTTACATCAGTGATAAAAATTTACCACGAATATTACTCATTAGGAATAAAAAAGAAATGGATAATATTACTTACTTTGAATATGTTGATCTCAAATATGAAATCAATGTTCATTTACTAGATTTAAAATTGTTAAAGAAATTAATTTTAATAAATGTTTTCAAAATGTAATGAATAAAATTTCATAGAAAAAAATACCAATTTCAATTATAAATTTGATTCTATAGCTAAATCATATGTTGTGTTGGTTCCCATATCATTAGATGAATTATATTTAATCGAAGGGATATTATTTTATTTTAAAACAAAATTCATAATATAATGGGATTTGAAATGACTTTATTTAATTAAAACTAATGAAATCTTTGAAAAAATCATCATTTTCTCTATTTACCTAAAAATTGATTTTTTAGAAAAATATCCCAAAGACATCATTCTAAGATAATTTTGATATAATAAAAAATATGAAATCCTTTTTATGAAATTAATTTTCTAAAATTTATATTTTTATCTTTTAAAATAAAATAAAACATATTTAAAAATCTTATTTTATTATATATTGACACTTTTAATAATTAATTTTTTTAACCTTATTTTACTATATTCTTATCATTCAAATGCATGTCCCATTTTCCATGGAAATAATCAATGAATTTTTAATTAGGAAAATTCTTAATATAAATCTTCTAATGTAGTTACCTTTATTTATACCTTCCAATACAACACTTATGTTATAACATTAATATTATAATAATAATATTTTTACATAATATCATAGTTTAATTAATCTCTATGTTGTCTGAATGAAAAGATATCAGACACATTATTATTATTATTAAATATAAAATATTCAAAAATAAAATAGTATTACATGATTGGTTCTTAGTGATGGTCAGTGTGGGACAAAGATAGGAGTGGCCCTATCTAATTTACCTTTAATGGAATATGGACCAATGATGTTAGATTTAGTGATTAATCAATAAAAATATGGATTTATGTTTGGACAATGGTCTCACTAAGAATATGGTAAAATGAAAAAAAAAATGGTAATGCCTAAAGAGACTATAGATCTATATGAAAGGGGGAATAATTCCATCTGGATCATGATCTTATAATGGAATTTCTAATCATGTAGGGAACATGAAAAATAGATAAAAAATATATAAAATTGCATCATGATGAATATATATCCATGAGGTTGGATATATAGGTTGTATAATGATAGGTTTGAAACTCAAAGAGGCATATTATGAATTCTAATTAACAAGAACCAAATCCCACCTATTTTTTGTCAACTATTTTAGGTTTTTGTGGAAGGATCAAATGATTTACTTTAATATCATAATCTAAGGATGTTTTTATATAGTATTATGTTTTGTGACTTGGAATGGTTGTGAAGTTTGATGTCATGTTTTTGGGACATCAACATCATTAAAGGAGAGAAAATAGTGGAACGAGTGGGGATTAAACATATGAAGTTTATCCCGAAAGATGGGTTTGGGATTATACTTATTAGGAGGTCCATATTGGAGGTATTTTAACCATTTTAATGGAATGATCAACCTGGATCACTAATCATGTGTTATTAATTCTAGATGTGATAAAAAATAGATAAAAATGGTTAGAAATAATTCATAAAATTATCCAATTAGTTTTAAATAGGGATTACACATTAGGGATTCCCTTAAATGTGTTTTCATATAATGTTCATGACTTAAGGTATTTTTTTCATGCTACATGGAGAATCATATGCTAATCATACTAGCTAATGTTATATATTTACTTCTTATATGGAGGACCATTAGTGTAATTAAATGGATTGCAATGAAGGATATATTGGGGTTTACACTATAAGGACCCATCCATAGTCCATACATAATCTAGTTAAATAAACTACAATTCAATTTTGTACTTAACAATGAACATTTTGGTTTAGTGTTTTAGAAAATTTAGACAAAAACTCATATATATAAACTATTATATTAAAAATTATACACTTCTACACACTATCCATTTTCTCATGATATTTATCTTTTAAAATAATACATGATTTTGTTATATAATAGAGCATGAGTCCTATAAACATGAATTCTTGCTTTCTTCTACCCATCCATAAGACATCTAAAAAACATTTTAAAATTGTAGATCAGCAAAAAAATATCAGAAATGTACATAAAAAAGGAAAAAAAATACATTAGTCCATGAATGAAAACATTTTCAAAAAGATATAATGTTTACACATAAAACATAAACTCATTATCTTACCTTAGGAAATAAAAAGGTTCCTATAAAATTATATCTGGCCTAAATAAATAATAATGGTAACTTGTAGAATAATTTTCATATCACTCTTACAAGTATAGTATCTTTCCTGACTACCTAGGGAGTAACCATCATTATTACCCATAGAATAACCATTTGAATATATTCCCATAATATCGTAGGAGAACCATGACTGGTTAACTTCATCCCATTACAAAATGCATTGAAGAAATATAATGTGATCATATAACCCCAGTTTATCATCAAACCACATTTCACCATAAAAATTACCAACATCCTTTACATAATCATAACACATAAATCTTACATATAAGAAACATTCTTGAGGAAAATATCTTTTCCATTTTGAAATCAGATTTCATTTTTAAAAAAAATCATGGAATCATAAATGAAAACAATTGATTGAAAATAATATTTTTAACTTTTAATGGAATAATAAAATCATTAAATAGTCTTAAAATAAAGAAATTAATTCCATATCATATATTCTAAGAGAATATTTTGGTAAGAATAGACATTAAATAGGATTTATAAAGGAAAGTCCCTTTTGAATATCATATCATTGAAGTGAGGAATAATAAAATTAATGTAAAATGTGAATTTACTATAAATACTTATAATAAGTAAACATATAATCAAAATTAATCATAGAATGAAATAATCAATGAAGTTGTAGTTAACCGAAAAACTAGATATTGTGTTAATAATTATCCAACCTTATGTACAAAAGAATTATTTACTTGAACATAATATAAGAGATAATAAAAATATGAAATAATTACTAAATTAAGAAACTTTTTCACATATCTTTTATTTATTAAAATTTTATTAATTTTATCTATAAGAACCTGCATATTCATTTAAGGTATGTTTTCCTTTTCTGGACATTTTTGAGAAAAAGAGGAATTTCTGGAAATTTTTGAAGTGCATGCCATGTACTTGGTTTCCGCATGAAGCTGTGTGTTGGTCGTGTAATGGCTGCACAAATGGTCATGTGGTGGTGACCTGAAGGCCGCCTAATGCAGGGTATGGAAATGGAAACTACAGGCTGTGTATTTTATATTTTTATTAAACATAACGAGGTTGCGTCTAATCGCCATAAATGCCTTCTTCTCGACCTAGATCGTTCAAGAGCTCCCGTACAGACGTGATCTTCCTCTGAGCCCCAACCAAGCATACGATCATCGATTCGAGCACCGCCAATTGTATTGGAATTTCCTCGATAATATCTTCCTTCTTTTAGATCTTTGTTTCATGATTCCTTATCTTTATCATGTTATCCTCAGTTGAATGTTTTAGGCGTTTCTGTAGATATAAGGTTTTCTTGGGAAATTCAAGGCATGAATTTCACTTATAGTGATCTCCCAACACCGAGGTAGGTGTTTTGTACCTTTCTGTTGAAATTCATTGAGTTTTATGAGAAAATTTTCCCAATGCCTTTGAAGGGTGTATTGTGTGTTTACTGTTTTAGCCCTGTTAAATGCCTTCAATTATTTTGTGCTTGAGTATAGGTTAATTGAATGTGAATAGATTAAATTTCTATACTATGGAGGTGTTTTCCCATGAATTTTTTGGTTATGACATTTTGGTATTGTTTAGCCAGCTAGGTTGCCTTGTTTCTCCCATGCCTAGTATTGTAGGACAGTGTGACTTTTTTTTGACATGTAGTTATGCTTTAGACTATTTAGCCAAGTATTTCATGATTTTTACTTTGGTTGATGTGTGCTGTTATGCTTGATTGACTTACATAGGGCCATGAGAACCTAGTGTAGTAGACCATAGGGGGAATGCACAGAAGGGCTTCTCCAAAGTGTCTATTTTTTCTAATGATGCGAGACCACATGGGGAATTGATTTAAGTGATTCCTTAGAGTGTTTATAGTTCCTCGACATGGGGAACAGGGGGAATGTGACATAAGTGTTTCCCCAGAGTGCCTTTAGTTACCAATATGAGACTATAGGAGGAATTGATGGTGAGTGTTTCCCCATATAGTCTATTCCAAAGCTGAAATAGATGGGTTAGACTGAGTGTACTGCCCAGAGGGTTGCTGGTGTTGCTTGGTAGGACCAGAGGGGATAGGCTATGAGTACTTCCCAAAGGGTAACCTGTTGTATTATATGCTTTCTTATGTTTCTAGGTAGGACAAGAGGGGATAGGCTGTGAGTACTTCCCAGAGAGTTTCCTTTTGTGTTTAGCTAGGTTCTTATGCTGCTAGGTAGGACCAGAGGGGATTATTTGTGAGTACTTCCAAGAGGTTTACCTATTTGTGTTTTCTTACTTTGGTTAGCAGTTTCTTGATTTATGAAACTGAATGCTTTGAAACTTTGGATTGGTTACTACTGAGTACATCCTTGTTTACTGCTTCCTGTTATTTATTACCTGCCGAATATTCACTGACTTTTAGGCATAGATCATGTGAAGGTTTCCTACTATGATTTAGTCTCATGTCCTATTTGGGCCATGATTTTGTTCCCAAACAGATTATATTGTTGCATGTATAGATATGGGAAAGTGCCCTTCTACTTTAGGTACTTGATTGCTGAGGAGCTGGAGTGAATGGGACCAAGATGAGGCTTTCGATTCTGAGGAGTTTACTTGTTTTCTTTTATAATTTGGTTTAGTACTGTATTCCATCATTATTATGTGTTTGGATAATTTCCTAGACAAATGTACCATGAATCATTTTTATATATATTCTCCAGGTGTTTATTTCATCATAATTCCGTTGTTTCTTGTTGTTTGATATTATTACTACTTCTTCTATTGTTATATGTTTCTCTTCTACTAGGTTACACTTACAATGAGGGAATAGTTTCCCCACTATCACACCCATGGCCCTCACTACTAGTTGGCAGCCTTTGGAATTTGGGGAAATGTGCTTGAGGCCATGTGACCAACCAGGTACGGGGAACCTCTAGGTGGCTTCTAGAACCAGGAAGTTACAAAGTGGTATCAATGGAGTTTCTTTACTTTGACTTACTTTTTAGATCCAATAGTTAGGGATAAGATTTAATAGGAACTTGGTAATAAGTTGTGACAACGAGTAGCTAACCCATGAACAGGAAAAAGACAATTTACCTCGTATTGAAATTTTATAGTTTTGAAATTTTACAGTTGATTTGATTTTCACTATTGGGTGACTCACATGTATTGTGTTGTCATTGCTGATGTTGTTGAGTTTCTAATTCTATTGCAGCCCAATGAGATGAGGGTATTCCATCTCATGCATCATAAAGAAACTTTCTAGAAATCACAAGTCTTGCATACTTGACATGACATATAGTGTGCATTAGTGATTGCATGTTATTGTGATTGGTGTTGTGCTTGATATGCATGTTGTTGTGATATATTCCTTGACTAAAATACCTATTATTTGATAGGGTATTGTTGTGTAAGGGTTTTTTTGAATGAACGCCAAACTATGGTTCTTGAGGTGTTATGGGACCTCATGGAATAGAATTTGGTGGATCATTTCCCTGTTTTTTCTTGTTATAACATGTATAAGGTTCCATGATTTGATTCGCATGGCATATGGACCCTCACGAAACAGAATTTGGCACTTTGGTGTTCATTTAAGTGTTTTTCTAGACACCTGAGTTGTTTCTGAGGCTCACTATCTAGAAATAACCCAGAATACACGTCGTGTAGTTTTGAATACACGTCATGTGTTCTTCTGTTTGGGAAGAAACTTTTTTTCTTAAGTAAATACCGTGTACCGTATTTACACGCCATGTAGTCTCTAACCATGTCATAGACTATGTGGGTAGAGACATGGGATAGGGAAATTCTTGTGGGAACACACTGTGTACCATTTGTACACATTTTGTTGTGTTGAACATGTGTCCGCCCATGTGACTAACAACATGGATGGAAAAATAAAATATTATACATGTCGTCTCAGTTCTAAACATGTTGGGTTGTGTAATCTTAGAATCCAGCTGTGAAACTTACAACACGGGTCGATGTTATATTTACTAGTACACATTGTGTCCTTATGGAACACACAGTGTAGTGTTAGTGAAGTATTCAACCGTGTCACAAACAACACGGGATGGTGAATCTCATCTAGTACACACTGTGTCTGGCACAAACACATTGTGCAATCCCATTATAAGGAGAACTATGTGTCTTAGCCGTGTAGAAGGAATCTGTAAGGGGAATAGAATTCAAGTACATGTTGTGTGTAAGGACAACATGCTGTGTGTTTAGGGTGTTACACAACCAGTTCTGGAATAAGTACACGCCCATGTGAAAGGATTAAGGGAACATTTCGTGTAGTAATTATACATGTCATGTAGTCTTGTTTTATAAAACATGAATGTTTTATTTCTCTTCATACCTTCTTACACTTCTAGTTTTGATTCCTTGATGATCTTGATCTAAGGTGTGAATTTGACCTAGCAGAGTCAAGCTGTCGAGACGTCCTCCAGTCGTACGCCAATTGTCAAGCGGTTACCAGACACCGGATATGGCTGATAAGAGACTGTATATATATCCTTCAGTAGTGCTACTCTTGGCACCAGTAATCATTCTGGACATAGGTGTTGATGCACAGTTCCAAGAGGGCTTCGTGAGTTTCATGCATACCTTCCACAGAGTACCACATTCTTCCCCGTCCATGGCAGAGTTGACACGGGTCTTTCAGCAGTATCATCTGACCGCGCTGTCATGACACATCAAATTTATTATGATTTTAAGATTTATTTATAGTTTAGGGAAGACCCTAGGTTGTCTCTCAAGGAGTTTTGATAGGTTTTTATTTTGTATTTTTAATAACAATTACTAACACAGGGGCGTGGTTTTGAAAACAGATTTAAGTAAATTACTTAATTTAAGGAGTTTAATAGTTGATAAATAAAAGTGGTGTTTCAGAATTATGAGATAATGAGATCATTTCAAGTTCACTACACTTCTTGGTGAGTTCATCATTCTGAAAAATACACAAGGTTTAATTTAATTCTTTGGTTGAGGGTTTTCAAGATCTCTACATCTTTCTTGCCTCTTAAACGATGCTCAAAGAACCACCCCTTGACACAAGAATCATGTTGTCATGGTTTGGGTATAAAGCATATAGAATAAAATCTATCAAATCATAATGAAATATTTTGTATGTTTGAGATAAATAGAACTCTTGTCTTGTCCAATCAGAACATCCTAGTATTCCCACTTGAAATATCAACTCAATCAGTGTTGAAATAAAAAGTGTTTCACTTAATTTTATCAATGGAAATGCAATCAGAGAAAAATCATGTCAAGATAAGAAATTATTTAAATATTTAGAACAAAAATTACACAAAACCAGTATAAGTAAAAGTGATGGAACTCCCTCCCAAGTGTGTATAGCTCCCTTAAAATAATTGTCCATCATTTCTCTCAACATCGAGAGGACGAGGAAGCTCAGGTGGAAATTCCCCTTCTTCCTTGATTCACCTATGAAGATAGGGGACTCCAAAAATCCTTTGATGATTAGAGTCCATAATTGGGACTCCAATATACCATAGCCCTGCCTCCTATCCAAAAATACAAATGGGGAGCCCAAGGATCCATTTTTTAAGAAAATGGGAATGTGGTTTTGAGCACAAAGATTTCTTAAAACCAACGGCCACAAGAGTTTAGACCTCCAGAGAGCCTTATCACAATTTGAAGAAAATAAAAAAAGTTGTATCCCCACCTCTTGAAAACCTCCATAGAATATTTGTCACAATTTGGACACCTATAGCCCGAGATATGGACAGATCATAGCACACCACTTTTGACTTCGTGCAGATGCGGTGTTCTTGACAGATCAGGTCGTCTGGGCTACCATATGGCTAGATGAGTCTTCGTTTTCATCATATGAAATGTATCCCTATGAATGTTGTACCATCCGACAAAATTGCATCCCATTTTTATCCATGTTTTAGGATAAGTTCGTGGATGAGTCCACTGGTTTGCATGGATCTTGCGTAGTTTGGGCCATTTTTCTTGGACATAAACATGTGCCCTCCAAATCACCTCCTCCTGCAATGGAATCATCAAAACAAGTACAATTTCCATTTTTAAAACTGAATAACACAAAGTAAATGATTCAAAAATAGAATGAAACTTGTCATTATTTTTATAATTTTCAATATAAAACAAGTTTAGCACAGTGGTGTAAAGGTGAAAATTACACAATGAATTATGGTACGATCACATCCCCACACCTAAACATTTTCACTCCTAGTAAAAGTGAAATATCCAAATAAAATGATGCATATATATATTCCCAACATCATGAAGATTTAATATAAAAGGAAATTTTAATTCATTAAAGTAATCTGATCAATGCATGAACCACACTAAGGAGTTTTTCCTATTGAAAATGGAAAAAGATGTCTCATAAATCATATCACAATGAAATTCAAAGAGATTCATGACACCAACATAAGCAAAGAATTCAAAAGTTAACCATTCCACTAACTCCTCATGTGTGTGTGTGAAAACCATTCCATGATATTCATTCCACTTTCTATCTAATAAATATAGGTTATTTTAACCTTATATAACTTTAAATAAATTTTCACTGAACCTTCCCTACATCCTTTGCAATAATATTTCATGACCCACTAACTTATGCATTCCCAAAAGTCAAAACATAAGCTCCTAACCTAGATATCCCCATATGTTGTGCATTTCACCACTCCCCTCATTTATTTTCTTATTTTAGAAGTATCATTTGAAACAAATATCACACTCATCTCTCAACCCTTGTTTGATATCCTCATGACACTAATTGCAATAGTTATAACAAGATCAAAGGTTGAAGAGGAGTGGTTTTTGACCTGCCCAAGACACAATTTTTTTGTGTTTTTAGGACGTACAATAGTCAGACATTATGTACAAACGCATAGTTCAATCTGGTACAGTAATGAAACCTATTTTATATAGAAAAATGTGTGGAAATATAATTTAAAGCTGAAAAATATTAACCTAACATATATTTACCTTATATTAAGTATGAAATATTCACACTCTCTGGTTTGGTGCAAAAATGTATAGAGATATTAGTGACAAATTTTTCCTAAAAACTACTCACACAAGGGGAATCAATCATCTCAAATGTTTGGCAGTGATACAACCATTTATATCATTGATAGAAAAACAATTCACTAAAAATAACTCCTTGATGTTAACTTCGTACAAAAATACATTTTCGCCATTCTTTATGGTATTTTACTCCCCCCCCCCCTTATGGTCACCAAATCATGAAAATTTGAAATTTTTGAGGGGGGAAAATTAAAATACCATAAAGAAAGAGAAAAAGAGGAGAAAGAAAAAATATGATGAAAATTTTTATATAACCCAGGAATGTTCCCATCCCCCTACACCTTGAATGTGTAGTGTCCTCACTGTAATAATTGAGAAGGTTATAAGGAAGGATAAAACCTGGTGTGTTTCACTAGTATGTTGCTTCTTGAATATGGAGTTCCTCCATAGAGAACTCCAAAAGGGCTTCATGGAAGTTCTTCAATCGCTGCCCATTGAAAGTGAAGATTTTCTTGGTTTCGTCATTTTGAACATGAACTACACAAAATAGAGATACATTAATAATAGTGTGTGGGCCAAACTAGTCAGAATGAAGCTTACCTGGATGCAACGTCAGCCTTTCATTATAAAAGAGGACCTTCTGACCAATGTTGAACTGACGCTAAAGTACAAGATGGTTGTGGGAAGCCTTGATTCTCTCCTTATAAATTCTGGAGTTTTCATATACATCTCTACTCATTTCCTCCAAATCCTGAATCAGAATATTCCTTTGAGAAATTGAACCATAATGATTATAATTTCATTGTTTGATGGCCCAGTAGGCCCAATGCTCAATCTCAATAGGTAGGTGAAAACTCCTCCCAAACACAAGATGATAGGGTGACATTCCAATGGGTGTTTTGAAAGCAATATGGTAGGACCATAATGATTCATCAAGTCGAAGAATTCAATATATTCTATTTGGTTGAACCATTTTTCAAGAATCTATGTTATCTCTCTATTTGACACCTCGGCATGACCATTGGTCTGTGGATGATATGCAGTAGATACTCTATTACTAACCCCATACCAAGGTAAAAGTGATTGCATTGTTCGGTTGAAGAAATGAGAACCTGGGTCACAAATGATGAACCTAGGTAATCCAAACCTACAAAAGATCTAAGTTCTCAAAAATCCCACAACTATTTTGGAATCTTCAATCCATATGGTGCAAGCCTATACCCATTTTGACACATAATCGACTTCCAAAAGAATTTACAAGTTTCCAAAATAATTAAGAAATGGAACCATAATGTTAAATCCCCAAACATAAAAAATGTCATGAAAGAGAAATGGTTGTTGTGGAATTTCATTTCTTTTAGATAAATTCTCCATTCTTTTATGATGAGGAAAATATTTTAAAAAATCATGGGCATCCCAAAAATGTGTTGGCCAAAAGCAACTAGAATAAAGGACCATGCGAGCAAATGGGACTCCAAAAATCCTTTGATGATTAGAGTCCATAATTGGGTCTCCAATATACCATAGCCCTGCCTCCTATCCAAACATACAAATGGGGAGCCCAAGGATCCATTTTTTAAGAAAATGGGAATGTGGTTTTGAGCACAAAGATTTCTTAAAACCAACGGCCACAAGAGTTTAGACCTCCAGAGAGCCTTATCACAATTTGAAGAAAATAAAAAAAGTTGTATCCCCACCTCTTGGAAACCTCCATAGAATATTTGTCACAATTTGGACACCTATAGCCCGAGATATGGACAGATCATAGCACACCACTTTTGACTTCGTGTAGATGCGGTGTTCTTGACAGATCAGGTCGTCTGGGCTACCATATGGCTAGATGAGTCTTCGTTTTCATCATATGAAATGTATCCCTATGAATGTTGTACCATCCGACAAAATTTCATCCCATTTTTATCCATGTTTTAGGATAAGTTCGTGGATGAGTCTACTGGTTTGCATGGATCTTGCGTAGTTTGGGCCATTTTTCTTGGACATAAACATGTGCCCTCCAAATCACCTCCTCCTGCAATGGAATCATCAAAAAAAGTACAATTTCCCTTTTTAAAACTGAATAACACAAAGTAAATGATTCAAAAATAGAATGAAACTTGTCATTATTTTTATAATTTTCAATATAAAACAAGTTTAGCACAGTGGTGTAAAGGTGAAATTACACAATGAATTATGGTACGATCACATCCCCACACCTAAACATTTTCACTCCTAGTAAAAGTGAAATATCCAAATAAAATGATGCATATATATATTCCCAACATCATCAAGATTTAATATAAAAGGAAATTTCAATTCATTAAAGTAATCTGATCAATGCATGAACCACACTAAGGAGTTTTTTCTATTGAAAATGGAAAAAAGATGTCTCATAAATCATATCACAATGAAATTCAAAGAGATTCATGACACCAACATAAGCAAAGAATTCAAAAGTTAACCATTCCACTAACTCCTCATGTGTGTGTGTGAAAACCATTCCATGATATTCTTTCCACTTTCTATCTAATAAATATAGGTTATTTTAACCTTATATAACTTTAAATAAATTTTCACTGAACCTTCCCTACATCCTTTGCAATAATATTTCATGACCCACTAACTTATGGATTCCCAAAAGTCAAAACATAAGCTTCTAACCTAGATATCCCCATATGTTGTGCATTTCACCACTCCCCTCATTTATTTTCTTATTTTAGAAGTATCATTTGAAACAAATATCACACTCATCTCTCAACCCTTGTTTGATATCCTCATGACACTAATTACAATAGTTATAACAAGATCAAAGGTTGAAGAGGAGTGGTTTTTGACCTTCCCAAGACACAATTTTTTTGTGTTTTTAGGACGTACAATAGTCAGACATTATGTACAAATGCATAGGTCAATCTGGTACAGTAATGAAACCTATTTTATATAGAAAAATGTGTGGAAATATAATTTAAAGCTGAAAAATATTAACCTAACATATATTTACCTTATATTAAGTATGAAATATTCACACTCTCTGGTTTGGTGCAAAAATGTATAGAGATATTAGTGACAAATTTTTCCTAAAAACTACTCACACAAGGGGAATCAATCATCTCAAATGTTTGGCAGTGATACAACCATTTATATCATTGATAGAAAAACAATTCACTAAAAATAACTCCTTGATGTTAACTTCGTACAAAAATACATTTTCGCCATTCTTTATGGTATTTTACTCCCCCCCCCCCCCTTATGGTCACCAAATCATGAAAATTTGAAATTTTTGAGGGGGGAAAATTAAAATACCATAAAGAAAGAGAAAAAGAGGAGAAAGAAAAAAGATGATGAAAATTTTTATATAACCCAGGAATGTTCCCATCCCCCCACACCTTGAATGTGTAGTGTCCTCACTGTAATAATTGAGAAGGTTATAAGGAAGGATAAAACCTGGTGTGTTTCACTAGTATGTTGCTTCTTGAATATGGAGTTCCTCCATAGAGAACTCCAAAAGGGCTTCATGGAAGTTCTTCAATCTCTGCCCATTGAAAGTGAAGATTTTCTTGGTTTCGTCATTTTGAACATGAACTACACAAAATAGAGATACATTAATAACAGTGTGTGGGCCAAACTAGTCAGAATGAAGCTTACCTGGATGCAACGTCAGCCTTTCATTATAAAAGAGGACCTTCAGACCAATGTTGAACTGACGCTGAAGTACAAGATGGTTGTGGGAAGCCTTGATTCTCTCCTTATAAATTCTGGAGTTTTCATATACATCTCTACTCATTTCCTCCAAATCCTGAATCAGAATAATCCTTTGAGAAATTGAACCATAATGATTATAATTTCATTGTTTGATGGCCCAGTAGGCCCAATGCTCAATCTCAATAGGTAGGTCACAACTCCTCCCAAACACAAGATGATAGGGTGACATTCCAATGGGTGTTTTGAAAGCAATATGGTAGGACCATAATGATTCATCAAGTCGAAGAATTCAATATATTCTATTTGGTTGAACCATTTTTCAAGAATCTATGTTATCTCTCTATTTGACACCTCGGCATGACCATTGGTCTGTGGATGATATGCAGTAGATACTCTATTACCAACCCCATACCAATGTAAAAGTGATTGCATTGTTCGGTTGAAGAAATGAGAACCCGGGTCACAAATGATGAACCTAGGTAATCCAAACCTACAAAAGATCTAAGTTCTCAAAAATCCCACAACTATTTTGGAATCTTCAATCCATATGGTGCAAGCCTATACCCATTTTGACACATAATCGACTTCCAAAAGAATTTACAAGTTTCCAAAATAATTAAGAAATGGAACCATAATGTTAAATCCCCAAACATAAAAAATGTCATGAAAGAGAAATGGTTGTTGTGGAATTTCATTTCTTTTAGATACATTCTCCATTCTTTTATGATGAGGAAAATATTTTAAAAAATCATGGGCATCCCAAAAATGTGTTGGCCAAAAGCAACTAGAATAAAGGACCATGCGAGCAGTCTGTTGGGGACGAAAGTGGCCTCCACAAGAAAGACTGTGGCAGAATCTAAGGACAGACTGAAACACACTATCAGGAACACAACACCTAAGAAATTGATCACAACATGTGTTCCAGAGGTAGGGGTCATCCCAAATGTACCAACGAGACTCATGTATTTCACGACTGGATTAATTTTTATAGAAATCAGTAGGAATTCAATATGCACCATACTAATTTACAATTTCAACATACCAAGGAATAACATCTTGCACTCTGTACAATTTCTCATTAGGAAACATGTCATTAATGGGAATATAGGGGGATCAGTCAATTTCTGAGGATGGGAGGATCCTAATGATATGGTCATCCACCACATTATCTTATCATTTTTTATCTCTAATTTCTATATTATATTCCAGAAGGAGGAGCATCCAGCGAATGATATGTGGTTTGGCTTCCGGATTCTTAAGGAGGTACCAGAGGGCTTTATGGTAGGAGAACACAATGACTTTGGAGCCTAAAATATACGACCTAAATTTTTCCCAGGAAAAAACAATATAAAGAAATTATTTTTCATTTATGGTTTAGTTTTCTTGGGAAGGTTCTAATGTACAGGAGGAATATGATATGAAATGTAGAGCTCGGTCGATCATTTGTGACAAGACTACCCCAACTGCATAGTTAGAGGCATCACATATGAGCTCAAATGGTAAATCCCACTGAGGTGGTTGGATTACTAGGGGTGATGTGAGACACCATTCTAACATATTAAAATCTTCCTCACATTCATTATCAAACACAAATTCCTATTCTGTTGGAGTAATCGTGAGAGGGGGAGTGCAATTTTACTAAATTCACAAATGAAACGATGGTAAAATTCAGCATGAACATGGAAAGAAGGCACATCCCATACATTTTTGGGAAATGGTAAGGAATAACTGACATCCACTTTTGATTTATCTACTTTGATACCATCCCCAGAAATGACATGCCCCAAAACTATCACTTGTCGCACCTTGAAATGGAATTTCAGATAATTTAATACATGATTATTTTCAATACAGCATTGTAGGACTAGACCAATACTACTCAAACATTCATCAAAAGAGGATCCCTAAATTGTGAAATCATCCATGAATACTTCTAGGAAATCTTCTAGGTAATACAAAAAAACACTATCTATGCCTCGTTGGTATGTACCAAGAGCATTGCACGGACCAAAAGGCATCCTCCTATATGAAAATGTTCCAAAGGGGCAAGTGAAGGTTTTATTTTCTTGATGCTCAGGGTAAATATAGATCTGAAAGTATCCAAAGTGCCCATCAGAAAAACAGTAGTGGGAATAACCCACTAGCCTCTCAAGAATTTGGTCAATGAATGGATAAGGGAACTGGTCCTTCCTAGTGTGTTGGTTTAGTCGGTGATAGTCTATACAGACACACCAACTATTCTGCACACAAGTTGGAACCAATTCTATATTTTCATTTTTGATTACTATAAGGCTGGTATTTTTAGGAAATACATGAGTGGGACTAACCCATTGGCTATCAGAGATGGGGTAAATTATTCCAGCATCCAATAATTTTGTTACCTCATTTTTCACAACTTCTTAGAGGTTTGGGTTCATTCGACGTTGTGGATTCCTCACTAGTTTAGCCTCATAATTTAATAAAATTTGATATGTACAAATTGATGGGATAATACCAGGAATGTCTGCAAGTGTCCATACCAAAGCTCTTTTATAATCCAGCAATATTTCAAGTAGTCGCAAGTCAGGATCGGGAGGGATTGAACTAGCAATGATGACTGGAAACTTGTTTTCATTCTCAAGATATGAATATTTTAAATCCTGAGGCAGTTGTTTCAATTTCAATTCAAGTGGATTTTGGAATGATGGGAGTGTTTGTGAAAGTGATAGGTCACTGATCTCATCTAACTGCTCAATGGTATCATCCTCAATAGAGGAATGAGCTTTTACAAGCATAGCATTTTAATTGATGGTCAGTGGATCCTCAGTGTTTAAGAAATCATCAATTAATAAACAAGCATGAAATTTTTCAAATCCACTACAACAATCATTGAATGACTCATTTACTATAATTTTAATCAATGAAGAATACTCATAAAGGGGATCGAGGGAAAGAAAGTTGTTTTTTCATGGGTAGGGATTACATTAATTGAATTAATAGAGATATATGAATGTTCCTCTAAGGGGTGCTTCATGGAATCAAGGTTGTTAAAATGAACTATTTCACCACCAAATTCCATAGATAATGTTCCACTGTGGACATTAATTATGGTTTTTTCTATTTTCAAGAAGGGTCTCCCCCATATAATAGTGTCATATCCATTCCTCCTATTATCCTCTATTTTATGCTCATAAAAGTCGGCAGGAAAAATTAAATTTTGGACCCTCACAAGAACATCCTCTAACACACCAAAGGGGTGTGTGGTACTCCAGTTAGGCAGTTGAACAATAGTTCCAATGTTCTTTAGTTACCCGACCTGCAATGTAGAGTAAATAGAGTGAGTCATCACATTTATAGAATCACCTAAATCAATAATAGCATTAGAAGTTCGCGGAATTGAGAATGTTTCGGGATCATTGAACTTGGTGGAAACTGATGGCTCTATCAATGATGAAACATTCCTCCCCAATATCACTTCTTCATCACCTCAATGTATTCTTTTGGTGTGTACAAATCTCCTTTAGAAACTTGGCATACCATGGAATTGTCTTTACAACATCAATCAATGGGATGTTACCCTACACTTTCTTGAAAATTTTCATTATTTCCTTATCATGTTCTGTTTCCTTTTGTTTTATTGGTTGGTGGACCTTTGAGGAAATAGAAGAGTAATGGTAGGGATTTGTGACTCATCAATTTACACATTCTTTCCTTTGTAATGGATTCTCTCAGGACAAGTTTCTTCAACATTTGGAACATTTTTAAGGGTTGGGATGGAGGTTTCCTCATTAGGGGATGACTATAATAGAGGATTCATTTTAATTTATAGTTGTTTTACACTCTTAAGGGTGATTTCACTAACATTATCTTTATCCCTAGGGTTAAATTCTAGTTAAGAGGGATGTTTACCTAAACCATGACTTTGAATTTCACCCATTGATTTAACTAGTTGATCTAATTGGGTTTTGGGGTCTTGTTTGGATGCCTTAGTGGTTTTTTGGAATTGGATATTGTTGGAAGCCATTTTTTCATCATATCTTCTCGGCTAGGCTTGGGTTTTGGAGGGGTTTGTTGGAAAGGCCTTTGGGGTGATTGATGATTTCTGAGTGATGGAGGTGGATGACTACTCTGCCCCGGTTGGTTCCATTATTGATGAGGTTGTTTTGAATACCCACTTTCCTATAGGCTTGGTTCTCCTTCCACCCAGGGTTGGATGGATAGTAGGGTTCTTTCCTAAAGTATTGGTTATAGGGGCGGCCTGGAAATATTTCCTCACAACTCTCAAAGGTTTCCCTCAATTGAGTACATTTTTTAGTGTAGTGGGTGTCAGATGAATATATACCATAATGGATGGGAGGAGGAGATTGTGATTTATCCTGGGAAAAAGAATGTTGTAGAAGAAGGGTACTTACCTCTTCAAACTTTTTTTCCACCTTCTTCTCGAATTTAGTACTTTTCACCTCATGGACACCTCAAATTGGTACATTGGACATTGAACTAAATTGTTGTGTATTTTTTGCCATGTTCTCAATCTGGGTTCTTACAGCAACTGGGGTCTTATCAAATAGTGCACCACCTGCAGCAGCATCAATCATATTTCAATCAATAATGAATAAACCTTCATAAAAATATTGAATTAAAAGTTGATCACTTTTTTGGTGGTGTGGGAAACTTGAACATAACCTTTTAAATAATTTCCAATATTCATTTATTGTTTCCCCTTAATATTTTATTATCCCATATATTTATTTCCTTATTGATGCAGTTTGAGAGGTTGGGAAATATTTTTCAAGAAAAAGGTGTTTCATGTTAGTCAAACCTCTTACTGGGGAATTAACATAATATAACCAATATTTTGTTTTGTCTTCTAATAAAAAATAAAATTCCCTTAACTTTACTTATTCTTCATCCACATTTATAGGTTTTAATGTACATCACATAGTGTGAAATTCTTCTAAATTCTTGTGCGGATCCTCTCTAGGAAGTGCATGGAATCTTGGTAATATATTAATTAAACCGGATTTTAGTTCAAAATTCGGTGCCTTGCCATGTAATTGAATATAGGTGGGTTGGATATCAACATCAGGAGAGGTTATTTTTATAATTTTCATATTGTTTTCAACCGTTTTATTCTCATTAATTTCATGTTCTAATTTGGTTTTACAAGAGAGGGGTTTAGAAAAGTCTCATGTTGTGGTGTGTCCTCCTTCAAAGAGTTGTCTTGTGCATCTCGGGGACACTGATGTAGGATCCTCTCTGGTTCGGGTTTGAGAGGTTGTAAGTCACCTGGAGTAGAACATGTCATACAAAGAACCTATACAAGAAATAAATTATAACTCAAAAATAAATGTAAAGGTATAAGATAAAACAAGCAATCATTAACAAAATTTTCAAAGAATATTATCAAAAACACACACTAAAACCAAAGCGCTCCCCGACAACGGCGCCAAAATTTGACCGCGCTGTCATGACAGGTCAAATTGATTATGATTTTAAGATTGATTTATAGTCTTGGGAATACCCTAGGTCATATCTCAAGGATCATTGATAGGTTTTGAGTATGTATTTTTAATTAGAATTACTAACAAAGGGGCGTGGTTTTGAAAACCGATTTAAGTAAATTACATAATTTAAGGTGTTTGATAGTGTATAAATAAAAGTGGTGTTTTAGAATTATGAAATTAGAAGATCATTAAAAGTTCACTACACATCTTGGTGAGTTCATAATTCTGAAAAATACACATGGTTTAATGGAATCCTTTGGTTGAGTGTTGTCAATATCTTAAATTCCCTCTTGCCTCTTAAACAATGCTCAAAAAACCACCCCTTGAAACAAAAATCAAGTTGTTAAGGTTTGGATATCAGTAATAGAGAATAAAGGATACCAAAGCATACTGAAATCATTTGTATGTGTGAGATAAATATGACTCTTGTCTTGTCCAATCGTAACAACCCACGATTCCCACTTGAAATCTCAACCCAATCGGTGTTGAAATAAAATGTGTTTCACTTAATTTTAAAAGAAATAATGAAATTAGAGAATAATAATTTCAATATAATAAATATGTGAAATATTTATCTCACAAATTACACAAAACTAGTAGAAGAAAAAATGATGGAACTCCATCCCAAGTGTTTTTACCTCCCTCAAAATGATTGTCCACCGTTTAGCTCGACATCAGGAGGAGGAGGAAGCTCGGATGTTACTTTTCCTTCATCTTTTATTCCTCTATCAAGATAGGGGACTCCATAACTCCTTGGATGATTAGAGGACTTATTTGGGTCTACTAAATACCATAGCTTTGCCTCCTAGATGAACATACATATGGGGATCCCAAGGAGACATTTTATAGGAAAATGGGAAGGTGGTTTTGAGCACACAGATTTCTTAAAACCAATTGTCAATTGAGTTTTGACCTCCATACAGCATTATCTCGATTAGGAGAAAATAAAAAAAGTTATAGCCCAACCTTTTTTCTGTCTCCACTGACGGTTTTGAATTATTTTGACACCTATATCCCGAGATATGGACACATCACAGCAGACCACTTTCGACTTCATGGAGATGCAGTGTGTTGAACATATCAGGTTGGCTGGGAAACCAGATGGTTGAATGAGTCTTGGGTTTCTTAGTATGAAATGTATCCCAATGATGTTTGGACCAGCCCCCAAATTTTAATCCCATTTGGATGCACAATTTAGGAGCAGTGTGTGGATGATTCCACTGATGTGCATAGATCTTGTGCAGTTTGGCCCATTTTTCATGGGCATCATCATGGGCCCTCCAAATCATATCCTCCGACAATGGAATCAGCAAAAAATGTAACATTTCCCTTTTAAACAGTGATAAACACAAATTAAATGATTCAAACATGGAATGAAACTGGTCATTATTTTTATAATTTTCAATATAAAACAAGTTTAGAAAAGTGGTGTAAAGGTGAAAAATACACAATGAATTGTGGTACCATCAGCATCATCTCACTTTAATACGGGAAGGAGGACCCCAGGATACATATTAATGGATAGAAGAAATGATTTTTATCTTTGATAATCTAGAGACACCTCCAGATAACAGGGTAAATCTCGCTACTTACATGCTTTGGGATTCCGCCAAAAGATGGTGGGATGTGATCTCACAGGCTAGACGCCAGAAGGTCAGGGATTTGGATGAGTTCTGATGTTCCTTCTCTGAATACTTCTATCCAGATACTTTGAGGGTCAATTGATCCTGAGAGTTTATGAGTCTGAAGTAGGGTACTCATTCAGTTATGGAGTATTCATCTCGCTTCACCAAGCTTCATCACTTCATGCCTATTCCAAGAGGTGATGAGTTATTCCTAGAAAAGATGTTCAAGGAAACTATGAGGCATGAAATTAGATTGTAGGGGAACATCTTCATGTTGACTTCTATCACTTCTATCATCAAAAATACAATGATCAAGGAGCACAATATCATAGATTCAGGGGTTGTGAGCTAGGGCGGCTCCGCATCTAGAGTTTGTATCCCTCCTACTGACAGTAGGAAGCATTGTTGGGAGTCTACACGTGGAGATCCATGGAGGCAAGAGATATATTCTAGTATCTAGGTGTTTTTTTACCAGTGTGGGAAGAGTGGGATTACTAGGTCACATTTCCTGAGAGACCCGATGGAGTGTCGATCTTGCGGTAAGACGGGTCATCTTCAGCACTTTGTTAGATCTTATCACCAGCAGATGGTGACAGGGATTCTTCTAAGACACCTCGTTCCGGGGAAGCACCGCCAGTTTCTCACCAGTCTGGGTATTGGAGATATTTCATCTATTCAGGCTGAGGTGTAGGTCATGGTCGTGGTAGCCAGTCACCTGGCTATCAGCGACATCAGGGTGGATCAGGCCGGAGTGGTCAGGCAGGGTCATAGGGTCATGGTACAGGCCAAACTTTGCAGTGGAGAAAACCCAATAGGTGAAGGATCTCAGACCTTCTACAATTCTAGGTAAGATATTATTTGCCTCAGTTTTAGCTTCTTGTCTTTTCGATACTGGGGCTTCCCATAGCTTTATATTTATTTCTATTGTGGAGAGCCTTGGGCTCTGTATCTTTTATACTATTGATATCTTGACACTGGACACTCCGTTGGGGACTAGAATAGCTATTTTGTGTTAGTGTAAGGATTTCCCTCTACAGGTTGGTGGGTGTCACTTCTTTTGGTCCCTCTATGTCCTAGAGATTATAGGATATGATGCCATTTGTGGAATGGAATGGTTGTTTCCCTTTTATTCAACCATCTATTGCTGCTACCGTAGGGTGAGTTTCACATCCCCAAAAGGTGGATTGCTTCTTCATAAGGGTGAGTGGGAGTTCTAGGTGAGTTTAAAATGACCAGAGCATCATGGGATGGGAGGAGTTATAGCCCATATTTCTAGTCTATATCTGAATGACTAGGGGGCTTCTCAGATGGAATTCACTCCAGTGGTGGATCATTTCAGGGATGTATTTCTAGAGGACTTCTTAGTATTTCCTTTGGAGAGAGAGGTATACTTTTCTATTGAGCTCATCCCAAGAGCGGCACTGATGTCCTTTACTCCTTATAGGATGGCCACACCAAAGTTATAGGAGCTCAAGAAGCTTTTAGAGGAGTTACGGGAATAGGGTTTCATATGACCCAATACTTCTCCTTGGGGTTCACCTATCTTGTTTGTGAAAAAGGCAGATGGTACCCTTAGGCTTTGTGTGGATTATCAGAAGCTGAACCAGTTGATAGTGAAGAACCGATATCCCCTGCCGTGGAATGATGATATCGTTGATTAGCTTTGAGGAGCTCGGGTGTTCTTGAAGATTGACTTGAGATCTGGTTATCATTATTTGCACGTTATATCATATGATATAAATCTTACGGCCTTCTGGAGAAATTATGGTCTATACTAGTATGTGGTTATGCCGTTCGGTCTTCCGAATGTTCCTGTAGTTTTCATTGCACTGATAAACTGAGTGTTCCATCCATACATGGATTCTTTCATGGTGGTCTTTGTAGATGATATATTGGTGTACTCTCACACTCAACACGACCATGCTACCCATCTTGAGTAAGTTTTGATTACACTAAGAGAGAATCAGTTATATGTTAAGCTCTCTAAATTCCACTCTTGGATGGACCATATTCACTTATTGGGTCATGTTATCTCAGATACAGGAGTATTAGTAGACCCAGAGAAAGTGAGAGCAGTATTTTCTTGGGAGCAGCTGAAGAACGTCTTTGTGGTACGAATTTTTCTACGGTTGGCTGGATACTATAGACGTCTCATACAGGACTTTTCATGCTTAACCACACTACTGACGGGTTTGACTAAAAAGTGTGCAAGGTTCATGTGGTCAAATTATAGTGAGTGAGACTTTAAGGAGATGAAATTGAGGTTGAATTTAGCACCGATACTAGTTTTTTCAGAGCCGGGAAAGAGATATATTGTGTATTGTGATGCTTCAGGTATCAGGATGGGAGCTATACTTATGCAGGGAGATGGAGCCAGTCTGTACGGGTCTTGGTAGTTGAGGCCACATGAGAAGAATTACCTGACACACGATCTCGAGTTGGCTGTTGTTGTTCATGCCTAGCATTGTGGGATTCATTATCTTCTGGGAGGAATTTTGTGGTTTTCATGGACCACAAGAGTCAAAAATATATCTTCACTCATCCTGAATTGAATTTGAGACAGTGAAGGTGGGTTGAGTACCATCAGTCCTTTGACATTGGTCTTTCCAATACACCGGGAAAAGGCAATGCATTGGCAGATGTGTTGAGCAGGAGGACTCAGATACATGTTGTCCAATAGGCCAGCAGTGAGTGGAAGTTTATGGTACTCTTCTCTGTGGTGCATTTGGATATGCATGATAGACATGGGAAGATTTTTCTTTCTTCTGTGGCTATTACCTATACACTTCTTGATCTAGTGCGAATGAGGCAACTATTATATTCTGAAGGCCTAGTCCTATGGGAAAGCGTGTTAGGAGAGGACCCTATTTTTGGATAGACCATAGGAAAGGATTAGATCTTGTGCTTCTAGGGGTGCGTATCAGTGCCGGTAGACATATGAGAAGGTAGAGGATGCTCTGGAACAGATGTATCTAGGGGTGAAAAACCCAGCAAGGAGTTTCGGTCTTGACCCGGGGGATCCTGGTACATGACAATGGGCCTTGCTTCACTCTTGGTTATGAAAATCTCAAGGGATATGCATTTGAAAATTCACAAGCTTAGTATGAACCATTATTAAGGTAATTAAAAAAATTCCCATAAGAATATATGTTACAATATAGATCATGAATAGAAGATATTGAAACTTATGTATTTATAAGTTAAGGAAATAAAAGTTATTTATATGTGATCAGTTTTTCCCTTGGATTAGCCTTTATGGGTTACCCCTAATTTTCATTTTATTCCATCCAATGGCCAGTAATAGGAAGACTCGGGAAAACAACCAATGTGAAGATCAATGTGATGACTATTCTAATGAGATTATCATTCCAATGGTAGAGCGAATCACAAACTTTTTCATGCTTCTCTCTTAGTTAACTCTAGATTTGAATAGAAACATGGGTCAAGAGGAACGTTAAACCCCCTCGAAGAAGGAGAAAGTTGCTATCGAGAGATTCATGAGACAAAGGCCTCCTACTTTTAATGGATCATTTGATCCCTAAATTTCCAAACAGTGGATCAAATCCATTGAAAATATCTTCTCCATCCTTCAATGTTCTAAATAAGAGAAGGTTCTCTAGGATTCTTATCATAAGGATGGTGAAGCTAATCAATGGTGGATGATGATCCAAAATACAAATCCTGAGGAGGAGATCGAGGCATTGGATGGACGGATTTTCAGAAGATGTTTTTTAATAAATATTTTTCGTGCACCCTCTGACTTATGATGGAAAGGGACTTCCATGACCTAAAGCAAAAAAAATGACGAATCTGTCAGAGCGTACAAGGAAAACTTCACAAGGCTTTCACGATACACCTCCAGCTTTATCATTATCCCCAAATTCATGGTTAACCGCTTCTTTGGTGTGCTAAAACCTAGCCTACGGAAGGAGATGATGATCCATGACTTCGATTGCTATGAGGAAATTGTTCAACCTTCCCTGAAGGTTGAAAGGGAGATCGGAGAATCTTAGGGGCATCATGGGGATATGAAGCGTAAGGTGGACTTTGATGTTGGTGGTCCGATGGAAAAATCAAGTAGTGTTTTGAAGGTTCAGCACCCCACTTTTCAAAGTTGTTGAAAGAAGAACACCAGAATTCTCTTGAAGGGGGCAAGGAAATTATTTAGGTGTGGAAGAGAAGGTCACCTAGCTATTAACTACCAAAAAGAAAAACCCGCAGCTAGAACAGAGAGAGGAACACTCCATTTGAAGCTCAACACGTTGTTCATTGCTACAATAGCAAATAACCATGGCATCTTGTAAATTAGTGCCCTAATTGAAGGGTTTTCGGAGGCAACCAACAACCTCCAACGCAGCAAGGTCGATCATTTTCCATCACTACTACCGAAGTGAACCCTAACAATGAAGTGGTGACATGTACGCTAGTTATTCATTCAAGAATAGAAAGCGTACTTTTTTATTCGGTTTATACACATTCTTTTATATCCTAAAGGTTTAGTTGAACAATCACAGCACCACCACAAATCATGGAAGTAAAGATGTTGGTGAGTACAAAAAATGGGAAAATCATTCCATCCCACGAATATAACTCCTCCCATGTCCTAATATGTGGATTGAATTTCTTGGAGAACCTCATCATACTTCCATTGGTGGAATTTTATGCAATTATTGTCATGGATATGATTTCCTTATATAGAGCCAACATAAATTTCAATGAGAGAGAAATTACTCTCCATGTGGAGAATCGACCCCTGATTTTGTACAAGTGCAAGGTAGAAGATGAATATTATTTAGCTTCATCATCTCAAGCGTGGATATTACTTCCCTATAAGCATGTGTATCTGGCTCAGATGATTGATTCTAAGGAAGAAACTATCCTTGAAGACATGCCTATTACAAGGAAATTCAATAATGTGTTTCCTGAGGAATTTCACAGACTTCTTCCTAGAAGAGATGTTGAATTCTCAATTGATCCTATACTTGGGGTGTTTCCAATATCTAAGACTCCGTATCGAGTGGCTATTTTGGAGCTTGCAGAGATGAAGAAACAACTACAAGAGAATCTAGATAAAGGGTTTATATACCCAAGTCCTTCACCATGGGGTGCACTAGTCCTCTTCATCAAGAAGAAGGATGGGTCAATGCGCCTTTGCATTGATTATCGTGTGCTTAACAAAATCATGATAAAGAAAAAGTATCCTCTCCCACGAATTGATGACTTGTTCAATCGGCTTCGGGGAGCACAATACTTCACCAAGGTGGATTTGTGGTCGATATATTATCATTTAAGGGTGAAGAAGGATGATATCCCCAAGAATAATTTTTGTACAAGATATGGGCACTATGAATTCATATAAATGCATTTCAAACTCACTAATTCTCTAGAAATCTTCATGGACTTGATGAATAGAGTCTTTATAGATTACGTTGACAAATTTATGGTAGTTTTTATAGATGATATTTTCATATAATCCAAAACCAAGGAGGATTAATAATAGCATCTAATAAATGTACTAGAGACCTTGTGAAAGGATAAGCTCTATGCAAAGTACATCAAGTGTGAATTCAGGTTGAAGGAGGTCTCATTCTTGGGCTTTATCATCACAAGAAATGGGATATCTGTGGATCCCTCCAAAATAGATGCAATTGAGGGATGGATGAGGCCAACATCGGTAATGGATATCCATAGATTCTTAGGGTTATCTGGATTTTATTGATGATCTGTGACAAATTTCTCAAGATTGTCCAACCCCCATACCAAGATAACTCAGAAAGAAGAAAAGTTTTCTTGGAGTGAAGAATGTGAAGAAAGATTCAAGGAGTTAAAAAATAGTTTTATCAATGTTACTTTGCTCACTTTACCCACAAGTGGAGAACTTTTTGTGGTATTCAGTGATGCATCGAAGAAGGGCATGGGGTGTGTGTTGGTGAAAAATGACAAATTCATTACCTATGATTCAGGGCAATTGAATGTTCATGAGTAGAATTATCCAACACATGATTTGGATTTGGTCGTAGTGATCTTCACTTTCAAAATTTGGTGGAATTATCTCTTTGGGTATGAGTTTGAAATGTAGGTTCTAGGCGCAGCGGAAGTGCGTTGGTGGGTGTACCCAACTTTAATTTTAGCGTTAACAACGAACAATTTGAGATCTGTCATGGTAATAAAACACATGATCTTCAGAATAGAATGAAGAACAAAAAAGAAATAGGGGAGTCCTGAAGCCATATATAGGATCATCATATGTTGGTAATAATTAAATTAATTAATTTACAAGAATTACCTTGATGGAATTATTTCTTCGTTGATGTCTTCGGTCACAATCCGATGTGATCTTTCATTGCGTCGTAGAATCCAAGTGTAGGGTTACTCTAGCGGTGATCCACACATGATCCATGTGTCTCTGGATGTCGCCGAGGGGATCTTCGGATGCTAGCACAGAAGAGACTTCGATTTCAATGTTCGCCTTCGATCGCCTCTATCCGGTAATGGTGGAACTCTCTCTCGAAGCTTGAGAGCGTTCTTTGTGGAAAAATAATTCTCCCTTGGATTGAGAGATTTTCCAAATCCATTGTGCACAACCACTCAAAATGGATAGTCTAATGAGAAATATATAATTGGGATTTTTAAATACATATAATAATAAAATGAATTAATTACCTGAAAGAATTTATTCATTTCATTTAATTCTTAGTAATACCCCATGTCTAATAATAAAAGATGAGTATTATTATTACATGACATGCACCAAGAAAATTACACCAAATATTATTTAACTAAATAAATAATATTATTTCTCATAAATTCCTATAAAAACTACACGGTGTGTATATATTAATATACATGGAATGTAATTTTATTTCCATTTTTCATAATTTTTCCCACCGCATTTATTAGACCTTTAATAATGACTATTTATTTCTCAAATAAATATCACTACATTATTTGCTAATAAATATATTATTTCTCCCACAATATATTATCTCAAATAACCAGTGTTAAGATAAATGCGACCAGGAATCCTTGAATAATTATTATACCACCGTCAGGAATAATGTTTATTCAACTTGTTAAATTAATATTTAACGGAGATACTTGGACACACATAGCGTGTGACCCTCTAGTCCTATTTCTCAGTGGCATTAGGTGGGCCACGTGTAAAGTCTAAGGTTAGTGTCTAGAGACACACCAAGGAACCCATATAGAAAGAAGTTAATGCTACAATGATGTGTCACCTCCTACAAATTCTTACCATGTATTGTAATCCCTTTGTCATGATATCCCGAATCAAGTGGGTTGCATGCTAGTGCCCTCAACCCATCTGCTCGACTATTCTTCCTTCGAATTTCTAGAATTGAACATTCTCATTCCTCACCATGGCTATGGATTTATTTAGGCTATATCAATTCCATCAAAGGGCCTTAGATATCTAGTTCTGGTATGGAATAGAAGGTAAAAATCCTTTCTTGCATTATATATTAATGAAATATCACTCGTGAAGCACCCAACATATCCTACCTCATTTCGAACAGTGTGTGATCATAGTTTTCACCAATAAATCTAAGTGTGTGTGTTGTAATACCCCATAATAATAACCTTAAAGTCTAAGGATCAATACACACGTCCACAGATAGGAACATCCAATGACACTATGAAATCTGTATTTCCTATGGGCGGGTCTCGTTCTCATAATATCCTCCATGAAATTACCAAGGGAACACACCATGAGAAGGTACCTCAAAGTTTTATGACTCCTCACACCTAATGGCCTGTATTATTTGTATCCCTCAAATAACATCATCCAGCCATAGAACATATATTCAAGAATAGTGTTATGGCACTTCTGGGATCTCATAATAGTAGGGATACACTATTACCCTTTAATAAAATAGATATCCTTAGGAAATTATCACATGTATTATCACGCAGAAGAACAATCAAGATGTGATAAGGTATTTATTAATGAATAAAGTACAAAGTAGTTGGTTCCAGGCCACCAAATCCAACAGACTCCCACTTGGACTAGAGACAACTGCTAACAACCTTTTACCTGCTATCTCTCACATGATATTCATGCTTCTACTGAGATGTGCCTTTAGTCATGGGGTCTACCATGTTCTCTTCCATGGACACTCTGCTCACTACAAATTAACCCCTTTGATAGAAATATCTCAAGAGGTGATACTTCTGGAGTATGTTATTTGTTTGTTAATCTGACCTTGGTTCTTCTTCAAGATCCACCGTTGTAGTAGTATCAGAATACAATGTGATAGGATACTTAATGCCAGGAACCACATCAAGCTCGTGTACAATGTTCCGAATCCATAAGGCTTCCTTGGATGCATCAGAATCCACTATATATTCAAGCTCTACTGTAGAATCGGTGAAAACTGGATGCTTTGAACTCTTCCAACTCATAGCTCCTCCATTAAGATAGAAAACATATCCAGATTGTTACATCAGATTGTTCTGATCTGTCTAAAAACCACCATCATCGTACTCTCTAATGACAAGCTCCTCGTCTCCACTATACACTAGAAATATATCCTTATTTCTTATCAAATACTTAAGGATAGTTTTAACAACAGTCCAATGTTGTTCTCCTAGATCTTCTTGATATCTACCTGCCATCCTCTACGCATAGGCAGCATCAAGACTAGTACATAACATGGCATACATGATGGATCCTATAGCTGAAGCATATGGGATCTTACTCATTCTATCCTTCTCTTGTTGTTTATGAGGACACTTATTCTTAGAAAGATGTAGGTCATGTGGCACTGGAACCAATCCCCTCTTGTATTGTTCCATACTAAATATCTTTAGTATCTGGTCAATTCATGTACCATGACATAGTCCAAGCAGCCTCTTGGATCTATCACAAATGATCTTGATCCCTAGAATGTAGGCTACTTAACCCATGTCCTTCATGGATAAGCACTTGTTCAACCAGTCCTTTACTGACTGTATGACTGGTACATCATTTACAATAAGCAATATGTCATCAACATATACTACTAGAATAAAGACCCCATTCCCATTAAACCACTTATAAACACATGTATCACATTTGTTCTTAATGAAACCAAATTCTTTTATGGCATCATCAAATCAAATGTTCCATGACCTGGACGCTTGCTTTAATCCATAAATGTATTTCTTGAACTTGCAGACCCGTTTGGCATCACCCGGTGTCACAAACCCTTCTGGTTGTGTAATATATACATCTTCCTGAAGGTTCCTGTTAAGGAGTTCTATTTTGACATCCATTTACCAAATCTTGTAGTCATGGTAAGCTGCTATAGAAAGTATAATTCTTATGGATTTTAACAGGGAAACTAGTGAGAAGGTTTCATTATAGTCAATTTCTTGACGCTTTCTAAATCCTTTAGCCACTAGCCTTGCATTATAGGTGCAAACTTGATCTTCCATGTCTGGTTTTCTCTTGAATACCCATTTGCATCCAACAGGATTTAAATCAACTGGCTCATCGACTAGAACCCATACTTAGACCTGATACATGGAATCCATCTCAGAATTCACAGATTCTATCAATCTTATAGATTTGGATCTTTCTACTACATCCTTTAGGAGAGAGGTTCATTATTCTCCAACAATAACGATTCACCATCCTCAGTGACTAGGAATCCAAATTTCTGTGGTTCCCTTACCTCTCTTGAGCTCTTACGCAGTAATTGTGTATCTGGAACCTCTTCCACGAGAAATTTTGGAACATGTTCCTGTACCAACTCATGTATATCTTGAGCATAAACATAGTTGATGTCAATCTTTCTCGCACTATCATTTTTTAGGATATTATCCCTCTCGATAAAAACCGCTTGTCCGGTAACAATCACTTTCTTTTCTTAAGGTTTATATAGGTAATATCCTTCTGTTTCTTTGTGATGTCCTATAAAGATACACTTTTTTCCATGGGGTGCTAGTTTGTTGCCTGATAAGGCCTTAAAAAATACCTTGCATCCCCATACACATGTGTGCAACAAAATGGGTTTCATTGCATTCCATAACTCAGAGTAAATTATATTTTCTGCCTTAGTTGGTAATCGGTTTAATGTGTATGCTGCAGTCTATAATGCATATCCCCAAAAGGATAATGGAAGATCTACATGACTCGTCATCTACCACACCATGTTTAACAAGGTTTGGTTCCTCCTTTCACTAACACCATTCCACTGTGGTGTATAAGGTGGAGTGAGATGAGATAGAATCCAGACTCTCGTAGAAGATCGATGAACTCTTGGTTCAGATATTCTCCACCTCGATCTGATCAAAGATTATTTATCTTCTTACAAAGCTGATTCTCTACTTCATTCATGAATCCATTATATTTCTCTAAGGATTCTAACTTATAGCTCATTAAGTATACATGTCCATATCTACATAAATCATCAGTAAAAGTGATGAAGTCAGAATATCCACCTCTTCCTTCTACTAGAAATGGTCCATACACATCCCTTCCCACCAATCCAAGAATCTCTATGACCCTTTCACCCTGTCCACTGAAAGGTGACTTGGCCATTTTACCTTGTAAACAAGTGTGACATATATTAAGTGTTTTTAGCTCAGTATAATTTAATATCCAACTTGGCAGACTTTGTTAAGCACTTCTCATTTACATGACCGAGATTGTGATGCCCCAACTGGGTGATTTAAGAGTAATGTGAGTTTGTTTCTTAATCGATTTCCAACACTCAGTTTCCATAATTTAATACATACAAACCATTATTTAAATGTGGCATACCATAACATATGTTGTTCTTATAAAAGAAGATACCCTTATTTCCAAACTTGAAAATGAATCCATCCATATCCAAACATGATATAAAAATTATATTTTTTTTAACACTAGGAAAATAATAATATTTATATAAATCCAAAATCATCCTAGTTGGAAATGAGATGTGTTAATCACCAGTGGATAATGTAGATAGGCTCATGCAATTGGAAGCTCGAAGATCCACCTCCCATATAGAAATATTTCTAAATCTACATGGTTCCTACTTTTGAATATAGATGTGAGCCCGACAAGCTGTATATAAACCCCAATATGTAGAAATGGAAATATTACACTCAATAACGAATGCACATTTAGTATCCCCATACTTCTAGGTGCAGTTCCTATTCTAGAGGACTTTATTTCCACATGAAAAACATACTACATCCCTTTCCTTGAACTGCCTCTAGATCTTCAACTTCTTGGAGGGATGGTGCTTGGGGCTTCAGACTGTTTATAAGTCCCTGTCCCCTTTTCCATGTTCATTATTTTCTTATTCACCATAAGGACTTAGGGTTTGTCAAATACCATGTCCTTATCTTCCTGGAGAATTAAGGTTAGAAGTTATGATAGACTCTTCTCATTGTTTCTCATGTTATAGTTGACATTAAAGCTAGAGAAGGTCCTGGTCAGTAATGATAGGATGAGATCTGTACGAAACTGATTTGGGAAATTAATCCCTAAGATGTCCAGGTGTTCAATGTAGCTAATACACTTGACTACATGAGGCCTATCTGGCACAGACTCTCCAATCATAGCTATAAACAAAGTGTTTTTGATCTTATATCTCTCCTATCTCACCTACTATTTTTAATGCCCAGATTCCGGAAGCCACCCAGAGGAGCCTCGTACCCATTGGGTCACATGGACTCAAGCACATTTCCCCAAATGCTAGAAGATGTCAACTAGAAGCGACGGCCTTGGGTGTGATAGTGGGGAAACTATTCCCTCATTATTAGAGTACACAGTTTAAGTAAACAAATACATAAAAGAGTGGAAGCAATAATAATGACATACAATAGTAACAGTTGGAAACTGAATGTATAAACTAGAGAACATACATATTTAATGATGCATGATAAATATGTCTAGGAAAATAGCCAAACAAGTCAGAATTCTGGAATGCAACAGTGCTAAACCAAAGTGCAAAAGAAAGAAGTTAAAACTCCTCAGCATCGCAAGCCATAGCTTGGTCCCATTCTCTCCAGCTCCACCGCAAGTCATGTAACTAAAGTAGAAGGGCTCTTTCCCTTATTTATACCTACTAAAATATAATCTGTTTAGGCCCAAAAGAAGGGCCCAAATAGGGGTTGAGGATAAATCCTAGTAGGATACCACCACAAGATCTATGCCTAATAGTCAGTGAGTATATGGTAGGTAATATTCAAAATGTAGTAAACAAGGAATTACCCAGAAGTATAAAATCCACAGTTCAAAGCATTCAAATCCCCACACAACATGCAACATCTAAAAAAGTAGATAGACCTAATAGGTAACCCTCTGGGAAGTACCCACAAACTATCCCCTCTGGTCCTACCTAGAAAAACAAGAAATAATCTAAAAATACGGTAACCCTCTGTGAAAAACTCACAACCTATCCCCTCTGGTCCTACCTAACAAGTACAAGAAACCCTCAGGGAAGTACACTCATACTAACCCCTATAGTTCAGCTTAAGCATTGAATCTATGAGGGAGCACTCAGTTTCAATTCCACCTATAGTCACGTAACAGTACTAAAGGTGCTATGGGGAATCACTCAACATCTCATTCCCCATGTGTCCAGCGTCGAGGAACTACAGACTCTCTAGGGAAGCACTCATCGCCAATTCCCCATGTGGTCCCATATCATAAATTATAAAGACACTCTGGATAAGCCCTCAATGTCCATTCTCCTTATGGTCTATACACCAGTTTCTCATGTCCCTGTGTAAGTCAAAAAAGTGTAGCAGCGCGTAATGGACATGGTAAACCTTGTGAACTACATGGCTAACATTCTACAACAGAACAGTATAATAGAACAAAAGTCAAACCATCCTATAATACTAGGCATGGTCAAGTAAAAAGGATCCTAATAGGAAAACAAGATGCAAAGTTCATAACAGGAAAAAATGCATGGGAAAAAAATTCAAAGCACAATAATTCACCCTATTCATAATCAATAATCACCTACTCAGGCATACCAGCATAGCAGAGAAACAATAGGGCTGAAATGGTAAACGCGCAATAACCTGTTCATGGGTATTGGGAAAATATGCACATAAAATTCAATTTCTTTCAATAGAAAGGCAAAAACCACCTACCTCAGGGTTAATAGATCACAAAATGTGAACCTCAAATCTTGAATCTTCCTAGAACACCATAGATCTGAGATAACGTCCAAACTGTTCAACCCACGATAACTTGAAAAAAAAAGACGAATCGAAAGAAGATTTTCTAGGAGAAGAGAGAACTCATCGATGCAATTTCAACTTAATCAACAATGTTCAAATTGGAGGGAGAACGGAGGATTAGGGGCTCAGAGAAGATTCGCGGCCTTACGGGTTCTCTTGGATGAAGATGACCTAGAAGATGTTGATTCAAGTGATTATATGTGACCCCGGTGCGTTTAATGAAAAAAAACAAAATACAAGGCATGTACTTTTGGAGTAAACGGCATGTACCCGCCTTTCTGTACTTCACATTAAGTGGCCTCCATGTCACTCCCACACGGCTGTGTGTGTGGTGACTACACGACCAACACACGTCCACCTCCGGCAAGGATGTACACGACGTGTACTCTAAAAGTACATGGCATGTACTTAGAAAATTTCAAGAAGAAGGGTGTGTGGCCACAACACGGCCGTGTGTGTGGATACTACATGACCAACACATGACCTCCTATGTCAAGGTAGTACAGGGCATGTACTCAGAAATTATATGACGTGTACTTAAAAAATTTCCATAATTTCATCTTTTCTCAAAAAACGAGTAGAAAACGAAAAACATACCTGGAAAGAAGAAACAAGTTCTTACAAAATTCCTTTTATAAAGATAATTGTCCCCGAATTTCCCTACTACGGAATAGAAGGAGAACCCTCAAACAGTTCTAGCCACTATGCTCGTACATCAGCCTCCCTCTCCCAAGTCTTGTCCTGTACTCCTCCATGCTGCCATAGCACTCGTACAGAGGAACAGACCATCAACGGAGAACCTTTTTATTGCGATCCACAATTCGGATAGGATTCTCCACAAACGATGCATCCACTTCGATCTCGACCTCCTTGGGTTGAAAGACATGAGACAGGTCTAAAAAGTGACTTCGAAGCTGAGAAACGTAAAAGATGTCGTGCATAGCTCGGTACCTCTGAGATAACTGCAACCCTTAGGCAACATGCCCAACTTTATCTAACACCTCAAACAGACAGATGTACCTTGGTGAAAGATTACTCTATCTCTTAATATTCTTGTGTCCCAAACTCTGTGTGACGTGAAAGAAAACCTGATCTCCAACCTCGAACTCCAGATTTAGTCTCTACTGATCAGCATAATACTTCAGCCGTGACTGTGCAGTAGCCATCCTCTTCAGAATCAACCCTATCTACTTTGTGGTCTCCTAAACAAGATGAGGTCCCAACAAAGCTGCCTCTCCTACCTCCATCCAACATAAAGGTGATCGACATGGCCTACCGTACAAAGCCCCATAATGTTCCATATGAATTGTTTCTTTAAAACTATTTTTTATGAAAAATCCACAAGAGGTATATGATTCTATAAAGAACCTCCAAAATCCCGATTACATGCTCGGAGCCTGTCCTCAAGCACCTGGATCGTATGCTCGGACTGGCCATATGTCTTGGGGTGGTAATTTGTACTCAAAAGTACCAATGTACCCAAAGCCTTCTGAAGCCCCTGCCAGACCCTATATGCAAAATGTGCATCCCATTCTGAAACAATGGAATGTGGAACTCCATGTAGGCGTACAATATCTCAGATGTACAACCATCCTCGATCATCAACAATAAAGGTATCCTTGATCGTAAAGAAGTGGGAAACCTTCGTGAGTCTGTCAATGACAACCCAAAATGTTTCATTCCCTTGAAGAGTCCTCGGAAAACTAGTCACGAAGTCCATCACGGCGTCATTCCACTTCTACTCAGAAATGGGTAACTACAGTAAAAGACTTGCTGGTTGCTGATGCTCCGCCTTCACCTGCTGAGAAGTGGGACACTTAATGATGAAACTATCAACATACCTCTTCACACCTGGCCACCAATATTGATGGTGTAGATCACAATACATCCTGGTGACCCCGGGATGAACTTCCCAAACTAAGGAATGAAAATACGGCATCAGCTCCTCGTGCATGTCTGCTGGAACCAATACACCCCCCTAGAAATGAAAGATCTCATCCTCGCCTATGGTACATTTGAAAATAAAGTCCTCTCCTAACACACTCTCCCTTAGGACTAGGACTTCATAATCTGATAGCTTCCTCATTCGAACTCGATCAAGAAGAGTGAGGTAACAACTATAGAAGATATGAAAGTCTGTCACTGCCTGTTGTGCACCTCCAAATGCATCTCAAAGAACAAATCCATAAGCTTCCACTCACAGCTGGCCTCGTAAACTCCCCGTATATGAGTCCTCCTACTCAACGCATCAGCCATTGCATTACCTTTCCCAAGCATATAGGAAAGCTCAATGTTAAAGGACTGTAGGTACTCAACCCACCTGTGCTGTCACAAATTCAGATCATGCTGAGTGAATATGTACTTGAGACTTTTGTGTTCAGTGAAAATCACAAAATTCTCTCCCAAAAGATAATGTCTCCAACAGCATAGGTCATGAACAATAGCTTCCAACTCCAGATCGTGCGTTGGGTAATTCCTCTCATGTGGCCTCAATTATTTAGACATGCATGCAACGACTTCATCTCCCTTCATAAGCACAAATCCCATCCCGATACTAGACGCATCATAGTAAAGAGTATATATCTTTCCCACCTCTCTCAAGACTAGTATCAATGCTAAAGTCAACATCAATTTTTGTCCCCTGAAAGGATGACTCTCAATAATTTGACCATAAGAAAATCACAACCTTCTTAGTCAGACCTGTCAGTGGTGCTTCTAGGTGTGAAAAGTCATTTATGAAACATCTGTATTATCCATCCAACCCTAGAAAACTCCACACCTCAAATAAGTTCTTTGGATTCTCCCAAGAAACTACAGCTCTCACTTTCTCTGGGTCTACTAACACTCCTACCTCTGAGATACATGGCCCAAGAAGTGAATTCGATCCATCCAAAAGTGGATCTTTGAGAGCTTATCATATAACTGATGCTCCCTCAGTGTACTCAAAATGACCTCATGATGGGTATCATGGTCATGTCGAGAGTCAGAGTACACCAAGATATCATCCACGAAGACCACCACAAATGAATCCAAGTACGGATTGAACACTCGGTTCATCAGTTCCCTAAAAACTAAAAGAGTTTTCGTGAGATAGAATGGAATAACCAAGTACTCTTATAGACCATACCTACTCTGGAAGGCTGTAAGAGATATATATGATGGTCTAATGCACATATGATGACAAACAGACCTCAAGTAAATCATTGAGAACACTCGGGATCCTCGAAGCTGATCTAAGAGATCATCAATCCCTAGGCAAGGGATATCAGTTCTTGACTTTCAACCGGTTCAACTTCCGATATTCCGCACAAAGCCTGAGGGTACTGTCTGCCTTCATCTCAAACAGGATAGGAAACTCCCAAGGGGAAGTACTGGGTTAGATGAAACCCTTTTCCTGCAACTCCTCCAACTACTTCATGAGCTCCTGCAACTCATGTGTAGCCATCCTATAAGTAGGAATGGATACCAGTGCCTCTACTGGAACAAGCTCAATAGAAAATTATACATCATGCTCTGAAGTAAAACCTGAAAAGTCCTCTGGAAATAAATCTTTGAAATGATCCACCTCTGGAGGAAAGTCTAACTACAATGTCCCCAGGTCATCCAGGTATAGACTAGAAATCTTTGCTATAACTCCTCCCAACCCATGATTCTCTATACCCTCTCTGCTTTTCTGGACATCCCATTCTCCCCTATGAAGAAAGGATCCACCCTTTGGGGATACAAAACTCACCCTTCGGCGATAACAATCGAAGAATGCCTAGTAGGGAACCAACCAGTCTATTTAGAGAATGACATCATTGCTTGTAATCTCTCGGAAATAGAGGTACCATAAAAAGTGACAGCCACCAACATGTAGAGGGAACCCTTTTCACCGACGTACACTAGTCGTTATAGTCTCCAACGGTGTGTCTAGTGTCATGATATTATCAGAATAAAAGATGTAGAGCCCAAGGCTCTCCATGAAAGCAACAAAGATAATGCTATGGGAATCCCTTGTATCAAAAAGAGAAGAAGCTAAAAGTGAGGCTACTAAGATCGTACCTCGAACGGTAGTAGGTCTGGGATCCTTCTCATGTTGGGTCTGCTCCACTACAAAAGTATGGCCTGTACAACGGCCATGTGACCCTGCCTGACCACTCTAATCTGTTCCACCCTGATGTCACTAAAAACTGGGTGACTGGATACCACGACCACGACCTCTACCTCGGCCTGAATGGTCATAATAACTCATGTTCCCAGGCTGGTGAGAAACTGATGGCACTTATCCTAAACAAGGAGTCATGTAAGAACCCATGTCTTAAGATGTTGGTGAGAATATCTGACAAAAGCACTGAAGGTGACCCATCTTACAGCAAGATCGGTACTCCATTGGGTCTCTCAGGCAATGTGGCATCATATTCCCACTTCTCCCACACTGGTAGAATACCACCTAGCTACCAGTAGATTCATTCTTCCTACTCTGATCTCCTCAGAAGGTCGGCATGAACCTTATAAAACTCTCTTGGAACTGTGCATCAACACCAGTGACTGGAATGACAGCTGGTGCCAAGAGTGGTAAAAAAGGAGGATGAATCTGTGGCATGAATCTCTAAGTTCAAGTGCACACCATAGATAAAGATTATCAAGGACTGAAAAAAGGAGTTTAAGAAGGGAAAAGGAGAAAAAAAATCACTCATGTTTTACAAAACATGACTACATGGTGTGTACATTTCCTACACGGTGTGTTCCTCGAATTCATTTACATGGGTATGTACTCCTGACTAAACTGGTTGTGTAACACCCCAGATAGATGGCATGTTGTCCTGACACAAAACATGTACTTGAATCCTCTTTCCCTACCTGAGTCCTTCTACATGGCCAAGCCACATGGTTCTCATAAGGCAATACTACACGGTGTGTATAATTCAAACACGGCATGTACTAGACATGATTCACCTGGCCCGTGTTGTTAGTGACATTGGCTAACACATGGATTATACTACACAGAATGTTCCAGACAAACATGGAGTGTATGTGAAAGCATAACACCAACCCGTGTTGTTCGTGACACAGTTGGGTACTTGGGTCAGACTACACGATGTGTTAAAGGAGGACACGATGTGTACATGAAAAGGATGAAACCAACTGTAAAGACCTATAAAAATCAAGTAAATTTTTTTCTTAATTTTATTTGGGATTTTACAAGAAGCGGTTTCTGACGGAACTTGATTCCGAGGCCTGGTGGGCCCGTAATTTATATTCAAAGTTTAGCTCGGGTAGGTTCAGTGAATGAACAAGAAGGAATTCATAACTTTTTAGCCGATGCTCAGAATCAAATTCTGAGGGCACCGATGGAACCGCAGCACCGGTAATTTCTTAGGAACACCTATTCTGGGGTTTCGTTTTCATGGGTGAAGTTGTTAAATTTTGTGGAAGTTAAAATAAAATGTAAACGACAAATTTTATTTATCTTTCTAAGTGTTTAACATTTGGGTGGAAGTTGGGTAACCACCCAACTTCCCATGAGAGGTTATTAGGCCACTGGGGCCCACACAAACCCCACCCCTTCATATTCTCAAACCCCCTCAACTCACCATTAATTTTTGACAACTTATGTTAATTAATTAGGTGATTTTAATTTGAGGGAATTATTTCAACTTTTAAAATTCAAATTCTTAAGTTATGATAATAAAATAAGTGAAGGACTTATTTTATTATGGTTGGGTTTTGTTGTGTTAAGACTTTGGGAGAAAAAAAGAGGACTTGAGGATTATTCGTTCTTCGACGAAGAACGTGTAGAATGCACCGCCGCCGACGAAGAACGCCGACCTCCGACAGTGGACGACGACGAGAGACACCTTCCTCGGAGATCAACTAATGCCAACTATGTTCCATCTGTGACGCTTTCTTCCACGAAGATCCTCCTCTTCCGTGACTGTTAATTCCACGATGAACTCTCGTTCGACAACAAATTTGAGGTAGGGATTTTAGGTGTTTTTATTTTTGATTTCTTCCGTCATCTATCCTCATTCAATTGGACTACTTGATATCGTTTAACGGGAGGGGGCCCAACCACACAAACACGGCCGACCCTACTCCCTTATTATTTTTTTGTTGTTGTGGTTCGAAGGAATGTGACACAATGTCGTCGCACCACGCGGGAATGAGCGGAAAGGATGCGCAGCACCGTCGCGCCACGCATTTGAAAATAGAACCAAGCTATGGCGTCGTCGCGCCGCACCGGAAAAACCCGAAGACACCGCGGTCGGAGCGAGGCCGCGGCGGAGGGGCGCGGCACCATCGCACCGCGCTGGAGGGACCAAGTCTGCGGCTTATTCCGCGGTGGAGCAGGGGAACAGGCGGTCGGAATCGGGCTATCGGCATTGGAGCAGGGGGGACTGGCCTTGCCGGTCCCGTGGCGGCAGAAGCTGGCCGGCCGGAGCAGGCCGGCCGGACAGGGGAAGAGTTAGGGGTTCAAAACCCCTGGCTGGACATCTAGAGCCCCCCCACCCCCATTAAGGGATCCAAAGTTATAAAACAGGGGGCATCCCCCCCCCCTCATTCGCTCGGCCAAACGGCCGAGCCACCTACTGGCGCCAGCGCGCCAGCACACCGGGCCGGCTGCCCTTGCTGGTCTGCCAGACCAGGCCGCCAGGCTGGGCCGCGCCCAGGCCAGGCCGGGCTGCACCAAAGCGGGCCGGACCCGGACCCGGGATGGGTCGACCCGGTTCGGGCCGACCAAGAGGGTATCGGGCCGGGTCGGACCGGGCCCGAACCCCCTTTTTACCGAACCTCCATCGGTCTTCTGCCCATATCTAGGGCTGCAGACCTCCGATCGATGCACCGTCAGCTGCGATTCGATCCTTGGATTGAGTCGGTCGTTTTGGTATATCGCACTCAAGGTTTAGGAGTACTTTGGATTCGGCCGGGTTTGTTTATACACGAAACCAACGGGGCCCTCGGGGGGGAAACGCTCATAACTTGAGCTCCAGACGTCTGATTGAAGTACCGTCGACTTTGATGGATTCCTCTAAGTGAGAAGGACCTTTTAGCTTACTCTTATCAAGGTTTTTACGCGGATGGAGTGTGATCGGATTGGTTTTGACTTAAAAACCAATCGCGCCCCTAGAACGAAAAGGCCAATAACTCTCAGACCGAGCGTCCGATTGACGCGCCGTATGTGACGTTGAGTTCCTGTTGACGATACGGAACTTTTGGATACATCAACTCCGAACTATGTGTCAATTGATGTATCAGAACTTCGGATCATGGAGTGGACCCTCCCGAACGTGCTTGTTGTGTGCGGGAACCCTAGAGCTGGCTGTGACTGCGACGACAACGACGACTGTACAGAAATCCTCTATGGATTCGAAGGCGATGACTACACCACTCAGCGATCCTACGTGGATCGGTGCTACCGATCCTATGTGGGTCCGATCCTGTGTGGTTTAGCACTCAGCAGACCTGTATGGGCCAGCGCCTACAGATCCTGTGTGGGTCCGATCCTCTGTGGGTCATTGCGGGGGTTAGTTACCTATCGATCCTTTGTGGGTCATTGCGGGGGTTAGTTACCAATCAATCCTTTGTGGGTCATTACAGGGGTTAGTTACCAATCAATCCTTTGTGGGTCATCGCGGGGGTTAGTTACCTATCGATCCTTTGTGGGTCATTGCGGGGGGTTAGTTACCTATCAATCTTGTGTGGGTCCGACGGCTTAGATGAATCAGTGGCAATATCTAATCATCTCTATCGTCTTACGAAGAAGTATACCTGTGTGAGCTGAATCTTGACTTCCAATTCTTATCTTCAATAAGTTTGACTTGGTATCCTGTGTGGATTACATTTTTCATTCATGTGTGGATTGGGTTGTGTTTTTCTGCATGGACTGGGTCATACTTGAGCTTGGATATTGGAGCCAAATAAGAATTGATGGCTTAGGTATATGTATGGGAATATACCTAAGTAGAGTTGGATGTTACTTAGTGATTGTATCTTTTCTTTGTAGATTATCCTTAGTGGATTCTGGGAGACCTACAGGGGTATCAAGGTCCCTACTGAGTAGCTTATACTCACCTATGCACAGGCTATGCCCGCACTACGTTGTGTTGGTTGTAGACGATGGACAGCGCTGATCGTGGTAGAGGCACGAGGAGCAGGTCGGTACCCGGAGGTGGACCACTGGACGGGGCGTACTCAGAGTGGAAGGCTTGACTGAGGAGCTGTGGAGGCTTTCTGTACCCACCTTTCAGGTGGGACTACCAAAGGCCGGCTCGACGCTGCGGCTTTACTTTTCAGTTGTTGTACTCTCTTTCAGTTGTATTTTACTTTCAGTTTGGGTTTGTATACTGGCCCACATACTTTTTCGCACTTACTGTTGTACCCAGTTATTACTTAGTGTTTACTTCTGCTTGCTTTCTCTGTTGTTTTTGTTTACTTTACAAAGGAAATGTCTTCCCTTTTACCGGGAATTACACCTTGGTTCTAGTCCCCATCCCCTGGCCTATGGAAGGCGGGCATGGGGTAGTCACGGCACGGGCCTCGAGGATGGGCCATGACAAATTGGTATCAGAGGGGTTCGGTTCTACCACAGAACTCAGGAATCTGATCATTTTCTATGTGATGAAATAGTGTTAAGAGTATTGAGTGTGGTTATCAGTCCAGGGAGTCCAGTGTTGGTGCGGCGGCCGAATTATCCGTACACCAGGACCCTGACTTCTGATTTCCAACTTAATGCATGAAAACATTGATTGCATGTGTGTTTCAAGTTTTCTTTGTGATTACTTTATGTCAGCTCACCAGGTATACTATTTGACCGTGGCGCACCTGTTTCTTTTTCAGGATGGCCCCATGACGGTATCCAGCTAGGGTTCCGAGAGTTGTGCGTGACGACAGCCCACTGAGCGACGAGGCCTTCGTACAGGGCCCTTTGACAGTAGAGGCATCGGTGGTAACTCTACCCACCGAGCCACCGATGCTACTATCCCCAACCGCTGGCGATGCACATTGCCTTAGTGCACTACATGAGTTTCAGTGTCAGCGACCACCCACGTTACGCGGGGAGACAGACACTCAAGCAGCCGAGGATTGGCTGGAGGCAGTTGTATGGGTTTTCAGGTTAGTGATGACACCGGCGGACCTCATGGTGATCCTCGCAGTGAGCCTACTGCACGCGACAGCAGGCAGATGGTGGAACTTGATGCTCCAGGTGCACGATGAGGCATCTCTTCTCTGGACGGACTTTGAGAGCCTCTTCTGCTCAGAGTTCATCCCAGCCACCCTCCGTGCAGTTCGCATCCAGGAGCTTCTACCGCTGTGGCATGGCAGTTTGACGGTTTCCAAGTACTCAACGAGATTTACCGATCTCTCACGCTATTCAACGAACATGGTACAGAACCCATTTTTCCGGGCCCAGACCTTTGAGTAGGGATTGAGGCATGAGATCAGGGCATCTCTGATCTCCCTCAGCATTCTGACACAAGCAAGGGTACTGGAGTGAGCCCTTCTGATCGAGAGATTTCTTGCTGAGTCTACATCAGCAGCGAGACCTAACGCAGGGTGGAAGGTAGTAGAGTCTTCTGCAGCAGGCAGTAGACGGATGACTCATGGGTCTAGGCAGACCAGACCCTTAGGCAGACGACCTCAGGAAACTGGCTCAGCAGTGCGGGGCACACAGCGCGGCGCCAGTCTTTCGAGAGGCAGACAGTGCTACGCATGCGGCGGGCAGGGCCACATGGCTCATGACTGCCCGACCCGTCGTACCGAGGAGCAACAGATGGTTGAGGGACCACCTAGGCAGAGGCAGAGGGTTGACCGTGGTGGTCCTCAGGGAGCAGGCGGACGAGGCAGAGGAGCTGGCCGAGCAGATGGTGGTGGGCGATGCTTTGAGGCTCTACCACCACCACCACTAGGAGGTCCACCCCGACCACAGGGAGATGTCGTGCAGAGACAGGCACAACTTCAGGCAGCGGAGGCCTACGACCACGGCATTCTCGAGATGATTCGAGGTACTATATGTGTCTATTCCATCCTTGTTGCAGTTATTATAGACACATGATTGAGTCATTCTTTCATAGCTGATTCCCTTGTTCGGAGCTCGGAGATTCCGACAGAGTTGTTGGCTCAAGCCTTACGGCTAGAGACTCCTACGGTAGCAGACTCGACGATTAGGCACTGGTTCTGGCTGTGTGATCTTACTCTAGGAGGAAATAGCTTCGGTTGGGATCTTCTTGTTGTGGCATCGAGGCCTTACGATGTCATCTTGGACATGAATTGGTTATCTACAGTCCATGCTCATATTGACTGTATTAGGCGCAAGGTGCGATGTGTACGCACCGACGGGAGCAGGTTCACCTTCACCGGTGAGAAGGGAGCCTTCGCAACATAGGATGGACTCCCGCAGTGGAGAGGATAACCCATCACTCATTTTTTGCCTAGCCTCATCCTAGGAGCAGTTGACATGCGGAGTCCTAGTTTTCCTGTAGTGGTGGATTAGTATGCAGACGTTTTCCTCGATGATGTTCCAGCACTACCTCCTCGAATAGAGGTAGACTTTTATATTTACCTGTACCCCGGGATAGCCCCAATATCCACTCAATCATATCGGATGGCCCCCGCTCAGCTTCGAGAGCTACGGATACAGTTGGAGGACTTGCAGGGCAAGGGATTCATTCAACCCAGTGTTTCACCCTCGGATTCCCCGATTTTGTTCGCCAAGAAGGCGGACGGTAGCTTGCGACTTTGTGTCGACTATCATCGCCTGAACCAGGTGACAGTGAGGATCTAGTATCAGCTACTGAGGATTGATGACCTCTTCGATTAGCTCAAGGGATAATGGTGGTTCTCGAAGATATACCTCAGGTCAAGCTATCATCAGCTCAGAGTTCGGGACGAGGACGTGCAGAAGACGGCCTTCAGATGTCGGTATGGCCATAATGAGTTATTGGTTATGCCATTTGGCATAACCAATGCTCCAGAAGTGTTCATGTCCATCACGAACAGGATCTTTTAGCCATACCTCGATTGATTTTTTTTGGTCTTCATCAATGACATTTTAATTTACTCGACGACTGAGGAGGAGCACACCTACCACTTACGGGTTGTACTAGACACACTCCGAGAGCACCAGCTTTATGTAAATCTCTTGAAGTGTTAGTTCTGGATATGCGAGGTCCACTTCTTGGGACACGTCATCTCTGAGGCCATATTTTCGGTGGATCCTGCAAAGATCGAGGCAGTGCTAGCTTGGGATCCACCCAGGAGCATGAACGAGGTGCAGAGTTTCTTGGGACTAGTTGGGTACTACCGGAGATTTGTGCCAAACTTCTCCAGAGTTACAGAACCACTCTCAGCTTTGACGAATAAGGGGAAACCCTTTGTGTGGTCAGACAGATCTCAGCAGAGCTTCTAGGAGCTGAGACAGAGATTTACCAGCACCCATATCTTGAGGCTATCGGAGAAGGGAGTAGGGTACATAGTCTATTGTGACGCATCCGGGACTGGACTCGGATGTATCCTCATGCAGGAGCGGTCCGTGATTGCCTTTGGATCACGTCAGTTGAGGCAGCCTGAGCAGAACTATTCTACCCATGACCTGGAGTTAGCAGTAGTGGTATTCTCTCTGAATATGTGGTGACACTATCTGATGGGCGAGCGCTTTATAGTCTATTTTAACCACCATAGTCTCAGGTACGTCTTCTCGTAGAAGGACCTGAATCTGAGACAGCAGCGATGGCTCGAGTTCTTCCAGGACTATGACATTGAGATATTTTATACTCCTGGGAAGGGGAACGTAGTAGCTGATGCTCTCAGCAGGAGGACGGGAATTCAGCTACTTGGGGAGGCGACAGAGCGGCTAGCCTCTTTGCAGATATCCTTCGTGGATAGAGATGGATCAGCCTTTCTTCAGTCACTCACAGTCACTCCTCCACTACTGCAACTAGTCAGAGAGGCAAAGCGTGGGGACGCTGACTGTGAGACACGGCGTGCGCAGATATCCTCAGGACCTGCACCTGATGGTTTCTCGGTAGGAGGAGAGAACGACGCCCTTTTCAGAGGACATACCTTGGTACCAGTTGCTTTACGGGAGGAGGTGATGAGAGAGTTTCACACTTTCCCTTTGGATGTACATCCTGGAGTGGCGAAGATGTACCCGGATCTCACATAACAGCACAGGTAGCCGGGCATGAAGAAGGCTGTGTCAGAGTTCGTTTCTTGATGCCTCACCTGCCAACAGGTGAAGGCAGAGCACTAGGTACCAGCAGGCTTGGTACAGCCCTTGGAGGTTCTGGAGTGGAAGTGGGATGGGATATCTATGGACTTCGTGACTAGACTTCCACGCACTTCCAGAGGTCACGACTCCATTTGGGTGATTGTTGACTGACTCACCAAGTCGGATCACTTCTTACCCATTAGAGAGCAGGGCTCAGTGGAGAGCTTGGGACGTATCTACATTCAAGAGAATGTGCGTCTTCATGGCGTGCCATCATCTATCATCTCTGATCGAGATGCTTGCTTTACTTCCCATCTTTGAAAGGGGTTGCAGGATGCGTTCGGGACGCAGCTACATCTGAGCACTACCTTTCACCCTCAGACAGATGGTCAGATGGAGAGGACCATTCAGACTCTCGAGGACATGCTCCGTGCATGTGTCCTCGACTTTGGTCGCAGCTGGGAGGACCACTTACCCTTGGTGGAGTTCGCATACAACAACAGCTACCACTCCACCATTGAAATGGCACCCTACGAGGCGTTGTATAGCCGACCATGCAGTTCACCGCTGTGCTGGATAGATCCTGGGGAGTTAGCACTTGTGGAACCGGAGATGGTCCAGGCCACGACGGAGAAGGTCCAGGTCATCCAGGAGCAGATGAGGACAGCTCAGAGCTGGCACAAGTCTTATGCTGAAAGGAGGCGGAGGCCACTAGAGTTTGAGGATGGCGACCACGTCTTCTTGCGAGTCTCACCTTGACATAGATTACGATGATTTGGCCGAGGTAGAAATTTGTCTCCACGCTTCATCGGATCGTTCCAGGTCCTTAGAAGGATAGGTGAGGTGGCTTATCACCTGGCTCTACCACCTTAGTTGCACTGGGTGCACGACGTCTTCCACGTATCCCAGCTGAGGATCTACGTGCACGACCCGACGCATATCTTTGACCATGGGGAGTTGGACATTGATGATCGGGCGACTTTTGCGGAGGTCCCGGTGCAGATCGAGGATCGACAGGTGCGGGTCCTATGTGGACGGTCGATTCCTCTAGTGTGCATCAGATGGCAGCACGGGAACCTCCAGGATATCACTTAGGAGCGAGAGGCTCAGATGCGTGCACAGTACCCATATTTGTTTCCCTATTTTTTGATGTATCTTTATGGGGACGTAAATCCCTGAGGTGGGAGTAATGTAAAGACCCGTAAAATTCAAGGAAATTTTTTTCTTAAATTTTTTTGGGATTTTACAAGAACGCAGTTTCTGATGGCACTTGATTCCGAGGTCCGGTGTGCCCGGAATTTCTATTAGAAGTATAGCTTGGGTACATTCAGTGAACAAACGAGCGGGAATTACTAACTTTTGAACCGGTGCTCGAAATCGAATTCTGAGGGAACCGATGGAACCGCAGTGCCGGTAATTGCTTAGTAACACCTTTTTCGGAGTTGTGTTTTCACGGGTGAAGTTGTTAAATTTTGTGGAATTTAAAATAAAATTAAAACGACAAATTTTATTTATCTTTCTAAGTGTTTAACCTTTGGGTGCAAATTGGGTAACCACCCAACTTCCCATGAGAGGTTATGAGGCTGGTGGGGCCCACACGAACCCCACCCCTTCATATTCTCTAACCCCCTCAACTCACCATTAATGTTTGACAACTTATGTTAATTAATTAAGTGAGTTTAATTTGAGGGAATGAATTCAACTTTTGAAATTCAAATTCTTATGTTATGATAATAAAATAAGTGAAGGACTTATTTTGTTATGGTTGGGTTTTGTTTTGTAAGACTTTGGGAGAAACAGAGAGGTCTTGATGATTCTTCATTCTTCGATGAAGAATGCAAAGAACGCGCCGCCGTCGACGAAGAACGCTGACCTCCAACAGCGGACGACGGAGAGAGATGCCTTCCTCGGAGATCAACAAACGCCAACGACGTTCCTTTCGTGACATTTTCTTCCGCGACGATCCTATTCTTCCATGACGGTTAATTCCGCGACGAACTCACATTTGACGAAAATGTTGAGGTAGGGATTTTATGTGTTTTTATTTGTGATTTCTTCCGTCATCTATCCTCGTTCAATTGGACCGATTGATATCGTTTAATGGGAGGGGGCCGGACTGCAGAAACACGGCTGACCCTCCTCCCTTATTATTTTTTTGTTGTTGCGGTTCGAAGGAAAGGGATGCGGTGCCGTCGCTCCGAGCGGGAATGAGCATCAAGGATGCGCTGCGTCGTCGCGTCGCGCATTTGAAAATTGAACCAAGCCACGGCGCCGTCGCGCCGCTCCAGAAAAAACACGAAGACACCACTGTCGGAGTGGGGCCACGGTGGAGGGGCGTCGCGCCGTGGCACTGCGCCGGATGGACCAAGGCCGTGGCTTAAGCCGCGGCGGAGCAGGGGAACCGACTGCCGGAATTGGGCCACTGGCGTCGGAGTAGGGGGGACAGGTCTTGTCGGTCCTGTGGCAGCAGAATCCGGCCGGCCGGAGCAGGCCGGTCAGACAGGGGAAGAGCCAGGGGTTCAAAACCCTTAGCTGGCCATCTAGAGTGGCCCCATTAAGGGGGTCGTGGTTATAAAACAGGGGGCAGCCCCCCCCCCCCCTCATCTACTTGGCCAAACGGCTGAGCCACCTGCTGGCGCCAGTGCGCCAACGCGTCAGGCCGGCTGCCCTGGCCGGTCCGCCAGACCGGGCCGCACCCAGGCCCGGTCGGGCCGCTCCGGTTGGGCCGGGCCATGCCCAAGCAGGCCGGACCTGGACCTGGGACGGGTCGACCCGGTTCGGGCCGTCCCAGAGGGTATCGGGCCAAGTCGGACCAGGCCCGAACCCCCTTTTTACTGAACCTCCATCGGTCTTCTACCCATATCTAGGGATGCGGACCTCTGATAGATGCACCGTCAGCTGCGATGCGATCCTTCGATCGAGGCAGTCATTTAGGTATATCGCACTCAAGGTTTTGGAGTACTATGGGTTTGGCCGGGTTGGTTCGTACACGAAACCAACCGGGCCCTCTGAGCGGAAATGCTTATAACTTGAGCTCCGAACGTTTGATTGGCATGCCGTCGACTTTGTTGGATTCCTCTAAGTGAGACAGACCTTTTGGCTTACTCCACTCTAGGTTTGGAAACAGTTGGAGTATGGTCGGATTGGTTTTGACTTAAAAACCAACCGGGCCCCTGGGACGAAAAAACCCAATAACTCTCAGACCGGGCGTCTGATTGACGCGTCGTCTGTGACGTTGAGTTCCTAATGACGATACGGAACTTTTGGATACATAAACTCCATACTGTGTTTCAATTGATGTATCATCCCTTTGGCTCGTGGAGCGGACCCTCCCTAACGAGCTTGTTGTGTGCGGGAACCCTAGAGCTGGCTGTGACTGCGACGACGACGACGACTGTACAGAAATCCTCCGTGGATTCGACGACGATGACTACAACACTCAGCGATCCTATGTGGATCAGTGCTACTGTTCCTGTGTGGGTCTGATCCTGTGTGGGTCAGTGCTCAGTAGACCTATGTGGGCCAGCGCCTACAGATCCTGTGTGGGTCTGATCTTGTGTGGGTCATTGCGTGGGTTAGTTACCTATCGATCCTTTGTGGGACATTGCGGGGGTTAGTTACCTATTGATCCTTTGTGGGTCATTGCGGGGGTTAGTTACCTATCGATCCTTTGTGGGTCATTGCGGGGGTTAGTTACGTATCTATCCTTTGTGGGTCGTTGTGGGGGTTAGTTACCTATCGATCCTATGTGGGTCCGACGACTTAGATGAATCAGTGGCAATATCTGGTCATCTCTATCGTCTTACGAAGATGTATACCTGTGTGAGTTGAATCTTGACTTTCAATTCTTATCTTTAATAATTTTGACTTAGTATCCTGTGTGGATTACATTTTTCTTTCCTGTGTGGATTGGGTTGTGTTTTCCTAAGTGGACTAGGTTGTACTTGAGCTTGGATGTTGAAGCCAAATAAGAATTGATGGCTTAGGTATATGTATGGTCATATACCTAAGTTGAGTCGGATGTTACTTCGTGATTGTATCATTTCATTGTGGATTATCCTTAGTGGATTCTGGGAGACCTATGGGGGTCTCGGGGTCCCTACTGAGTAGCTTATACTCACCCCTACACAGGCTATGCCCGCACTACGTTGTGTTGGTTGCAGACGACGGACAACGCTGATCGTGGTAGAGGCACGAGGAGCAGGTCGGTACCCGGAGGTGGACCACTGGGCAGGGCATACTCGGAGCAGACGGCTGGACTGAGGAGTTGTGGAGGTTATTTGTACCCACCCTTCAGGTGGGACTACTAGAGGACGGCTCGACGTTGTGGCTTTACTTTTCAGTTTTTGTACTCTATTTCAGTTGTACTTTACTTTCAGTTTGGGTTTGTATACTGGCCCACTTACTTTTCCGCACTTACTGTTGTACCCAGTTATTACTTAGTGTTTACTTCTGCTTGCTTGCTCTGTGGTGTTTTTTTACTTTAAAAAGGAAATGCCTTCCCTTTTACCGGGAATTACACCTTGGTGCTAGTTTCCAGCCCCTGGCATATGGAAGGCGGGCTTGGGGTAGTCACGACACGGGCCCCTAGGATGGGTCGTGACACCAACCCATGTTTCTTGTGACACGGTTGGGTACATGGTTCAGACAACATGTGTGTTCATGGTAAACACAGTGTGTATAGCTTAAGGTCTACCCACTCATATTGTTAGTTACACGGGCGGACACAGGGTCCACACTACATGATGTGTTCGACTAGTACACGATGTGTTTCCACCAGAATTTCCCCATCCTGTGTCTCTACCCACACGGCCTACGACACTATTTATAGAGCACAGGGTGTGTACATAATGTACACGACGTGTACTTAAGAAAAAAAGTTTCTTCTGAAGCAGAAGAACAAACGGAGTGTACATAACACTACACAGCATGTATTCTGGGTTTTTCTGAATAGTAATCCTCAAAAACTACTCTGAAACCCAGAAAACACTGAAACGAGCATTGAAAGTGCCAAATTCTGATCTGTGAGGGCCCATAATCCCTGCAAATTAATGTTTTTCATCTTATACACATTATAACATGGAAAACCAGGCAATGATCCACCAAATTATGGTCCATGAGGGTCTATAACACCTCAAAACCCAAATTTTGGTGTTCATTTAAGAAAATCTCTACACAAAACAATACCCTATCAAACAACCTGTATTTCTATCAAGGAAACTATCACAACATCAGGAATATTTTACATATCATCTATCATAACAACATGCAATCTCTAATGCATCATAGATGGCATGACAAAAATGAAAGACATGTAATTTATAGTAAGTGCCTATATGATGAATGAGATGGAATACCCTCATCTTATCGGGTTGCAACAGATCTAGAGCCTCAATAAAATCTAGAGTAACAACACAGATCATGTGAGTCACTCATGGTGAAATAAAATCAACTATAATAACTAAAAAACCGAAAAAATTGTAATTAAACAAGGTAGATTTTCGTTTCCATGTACACGGGTTAGCTACTCCCGGGTACAACTTAACACCAAGTACCAATTCATTCCTATCCCTGGATATAGGATCCAAACAGTAATTCATCAGAAATAAAATCACGTGATACCACATTGTAATGTCAAGGTTATGGAAGCCACCTAGAGGTGCCTCGTACCCAGTTAATCACATGGCCTCAAGCGCATTTTCCCAAACACCGGAGGTTGCCGACTAGCAGCATGGGTCTTTGGTGTGATAGTGGGGAAACTATTCCCTCATTGGCAGAGTACACAACAGAAGTATACAAATAAATACAAGAGCGGAAGCAGTAATAATGACATACAATAGTCACAACATGAAACTGAAAGTATAAACTGGGGAAAATACACAAATAATGATGCATGATACATATGTCTAGGAAAACAGCCAAATAAGTCATAATGCTAGAATACAAAAGTGCTAAACTAAAGTGAAAAAGAAAGTCTATAAACTCCTCAGCATCACAATCCATAACTCCATCCCATGCTCTCCATCTCCACAAAATTTCAAGTACCTGAAGTAGAAATACGCTTTCCCTTATCTATACCTGCAACAATATAATTTGTTTTGGCCCAAAAGCATGGCCCAAACAGGGTGTGAGACTAAATCCCAATAGGAAACCACCATAAGATCCGTGCCAAATAGTCAGTGAGTATATGGCAAGTAAAATACATAATGCAGTAAACAAGGAAAAACACAGCAGCAAACAATCCAGAGTTCAAAGCATTCAAATCACCACAGAACATGGAACAACTAATCAAAGTTGATAAACACAACAGGTAACCTTCTGAGAAGTACCCACAGCCTATCCCCTCTTGTCCTACCTAGAAACATAAGAACACAGTTAAAAACAAGGTAACCCTCTAGGAAGTACTCGCAACCTATACCATCTAGTCCTACCTAACAAGTACAAGAAACCCTCTGGGAAGTACACATAGTCTAACCCCTCTGGTTCAGCTTAAGAATGGTCTCTCTGAGGAAGCACTCACTATCAATTCTCCCTATAGTCTCATAATGGTACTAATGGCACTCTAGGGAAGCACTCAATGTCTCATTCCCCCTATGGACCACATCAAGGAACTAAAGACACTCTAGGGAATCACTCATCGTCAATTCCCCCTGTGGTCTCACATTGAAAATTATAAAGACACTCTAGAGAAGCCCTCAACATCCATTTTCACTATAGTCTATACACTAGGCTCCCACGGACCTGTGTAATTCAAACAAGTGTAGCATCATGTAATGGACAAGGTAAACCTCATTAACTACTTTGCTAGAATTCAACAACATAATTGTATAATTGAACAATAGTCACATCATCCTATAATACTTGTCATGGGAAAGTAAAGAGAAACCTAATAGGAAAACAAGACCCAAAGGTCAAAATATGAAAAACATGCATGGAAAAAAATCCAATGCACATAAATTCACCCTATTCATAATCAATAATCATCTACACAGGCATACCAGCATAGCAGAGAAACAATAGGGATGAAATGGTAAACGCACAACACCTCGTTCTTGTGTATTGGACAAATATGCACATAAAACTCGAAGAAATTCAACAGAAAGGCCAAACCACCTTTCTCGAGGTTAAGAGATCTCTAAATGTGAACCTTGAAGGTTGAATCTTTTTATAACACTGTAGATCTGAGAAATCGTCCAAAATGTTCAACCTAAGATAACATGGAAAAGAATAGAACCATAAGATGATGCTCTAGGAGAAGAGTGAACTCACCAATTCAATTCCAACTCAATAAACGGTGTTCGAATTGGAGGATGGAAGGAGGCTTGGGGGATCAGAGAAGAGTAACGGCCGTATGGGTTCTCTCGGATGAAGACAACCTTGAAGAATTCAATTCTGGCGATTAGATGCGTCCCCAGTGCATTTAATGAAAAAAATACACAGTGTGTACTTTTGGAGAACACGGTGTGTACTTGACTTTCTGTACTCCACTTTAAGAGGCCTCCAAGTCACGCCCACATGACCGTGTGTGTGGTGAGTACACATCCAACACAAGGCCACCTCCGGCACGGATGTACAGGGAGTGTACTTGTAAAGTAAATGACATGTACTATGAAATTTTCCAGATAAAGCGTGTGTGGCTACTACACAGCCGTGTGTGTGGCTACTACACGACCTCCTGCGGCAAGGCAGTACATGGCGTGTACTCATAAAGTACACGGTGTGTACTAAAAAAATTTACATTATTTCCTCTTTTCTCCAAAAACGAACATAAAAGGAAAAACATAACTGGAATGAATATCCGGGTTCTTACCCTCTTGGTAGAGATCCTTAAGGTGAGACATCATGCTATATGTGTCCATTTTTTCATGATTTTTCAAGGGCTCATTAGATATGGCCGATAGAAATAAAAATTGGACATAATTGGAATCATTCATATGTTTCATATAGAGTGATTATTCCTCATCATTGGCCTCTTTCCCAGGCACAACTGGAATAGGCTCTTCCAGCTCATACAATTTCCTCTCATGGAAAAGGATGGTGTGTAAATGCCTCTACCACTCTTGGAAATTGGTCCATGTGAGAAGGTTTTCCTTATCATGTATGGTTCGCAATGACATGTTTGAAGTCATTTTCTTTTTGTTTCTAGAAATTAATATGAGAAAACATTTATCACTTTATTAGGATAAAATTGAGACAAATAAATAAATTAATAATTATTAGTCTCTCACTATTTTATCTTAATCCAATTGCCCTCACCATTGACTTCTGAATATTCTATTTCCTAAATATTCTAGTGACAAGGATCTATATTTCCCTCCGCATTACCTCAACTAGGGTTGGATAAGAAAATTGAAGGGTTTTAGGTAGGCATTTCAAATTCCAACTACATTAACTCACATCTCCTTGATCTGTTGAGTGGACTCCCCAATCCTGAAATCCTTATATTTTGAATTTCCTCAACCTTTGCATCTTGGTCCCACCAAGTACTATTATGGTAGTTAACCCTTGATGTGAACCAAGTCAAGTCAACCCAAAACCTTGAATTATAATTCCTCAAAAATTGAAATCACCCCATCTAGGTTCGGTCAAGCACTTTGAACTATGGTTTGATTCTAACTAAGATTATGGAAGGGTATACTGACCTAATATTTCTTTGAGGGATTTTATCCTTATATGTAAATTTCCATTTTATTATCATTGATTGCATGCTTGTTAATATTATGTGGGATATAATTAAGTGATTAACCATGTCTAAGATAATATTTTACACATAAGCTGGTCTTATTTTAGTTCCATCTTGCATGCTTGTTTATTTCATTAATTTTGTGATCATGACAACACAGCCGCAATAAATAAACCATGCAACTGACGGAAATAAAATAAATGGTATGATCATGAGATTTTTCTATTGGTTAGTTTATCTAGTGTTTGATAAAATAACCCAAGACCTAAGGGAGAAACACCTTGAACCCTTTGGGTTCGTGTTTACAGCTTTCCACTTTCCCGCCTTTGTATATTCTTAGATTGGATTCATCTTGGATCCTAACATGAGTCGCCTACACTAGCTTGGGAGATCCATCCAATACATATGCTTTTATATCGCACGCAGGTGAGGGGTAAAATAGGGTTTTACATAAATGAAACCATGGATGCACAGACCCTACATATTAATGAGGAGAAGGCTCACATGCCAACAAATTTAAATTAAATACAGAATTTAAAAGAAACCATTCACATATAAAGGTCTTGGTCTAGCTCATGATCATCCATGCATGCAATGATATTTACACATAAATAAAACAAGCATTCAATTGTTTAATTATTCATGTTTAAGATAAATCAGGATCAAATCAATTAATTATCTTTAATTAATCAATCCCTTTATCTTAAACCCTTTTCTTAATTTCCTTGAGATTATCATCCATCATAATTTTAAACAAATAAATTTATTTAAAATTATCTTTGTACGTAACTTGTACCTTGGAGGTAACCTGGTGAATTCCTATTCATAACTACCCAATGATTAGAAATGAAAATTAATAAGATGTTAAATTAAACACATATATATAAAACACTGATCAAGTGTTGTGCCGTAACTTTATTCATACACTATGGTACATGTCTCAAGGGTTTGTATAATATAATAATAAATTTTAATAAATTTTCTTAATTTGGATGTCTACATGGCATGTAGTTCCAAATTCCAAGCATGAACTTTTGTTCACCGTCCATCCGATGTACACGCCCGGGGACATGGAATGTAGATGTACTTCATAAATTTTCAGAGTACACATCATGTTCAATGGGAATAACACTATGTAGTATCCGCGCTACATGGTTTCTAGCTGGGAAATCCATGTACAGGGTACACTGTCCAACCCTAACTCGATGGGACTAGACGCCATGTTATATGGGCCACAAGGTGTGTAATCTAGAAATCATGTGCCACTTGTTCCTGGTCAACACCCAGAGTCATAAATACATAGATGGGATCCATTTAGATGGACTTATTTGGCAGACCAGTCTAATGCATTGAACCTAGACTACACTACGTGTACTTTCGAATACATGTTGTGTATTCTAGTGTTGTATGGCTAGGAATGTTTGGAAACTCATGATGGGATCCTTTATTTTATTTTAATCAAAATTAAAAGAAAAACTCATTTATGTAAGGTGAATGAGAAATGAGAGAGGAGGAACAGATCTTGAGATTCAGATTTAATGAATGATTATCTTGAATTTAAACTACTAAATAATTAAATGCGTATATCACCAATGAAAAACTAAATAATTATAATCATCAATATGACTCCCTCTAATACCACTTGTAGGTTCTGGGTGTAGTGGAAGTGTGTTGGTGGGTGTACCCAAATTTAATTTTAGCGTTAACAATGGTCAATCAGAGATCGGTCACAATGTCTGCCTTCGATCACCTTGATCCAGTGAAGGTGGATCTCTCTCTCGTATCTTGAGAGTGTTCTTGGTGGAAAAAGAATTATCTCTTGGATTGAGAGCTTTTCCAAATCCATTGTGCACAACCACTCAAAATGGCTAGGCTAATTAGAAATATATAATTGATATTTTTAATTACATAGATTAATAAAATTAATTTATTACCTGAAAGCATTTATTCATTTCATTTAATTCTTTTTAATACCCCATGTATAATAATAATAGTTGACTATTATCATTACTTGACATGAACCTAGCGAATTACAACTAATATTATTTAATTAAATAAATAATATTATTTCTCATAAATTCCTAGAAAAACTACACTGCGTGTATATATTAATATAAATGGCGTGTACTTTTATTTTCAATTTTTCTTAATTTCCTCCACCATATTTATTAGACCTTGAATAATGACTATTTATTTCTCAAATAAATATCACCACATTATTCACTAATAAATATATTATTTCACCCACAATATATTCTCACAAATAACTGGTGTTCAAATAAATGTGATTGGGAATCCTTGAATAATTATTAAACCACAGTGAGGAATAATCTTTATTCAACTTGTTAAATTAATATTTAACTGTGATACTTGGACACACATAGTGTGTGACCCTGTAGGACTCTTTCTTAGGGGAATTAGGCGGAGCCTACCAAATGTACAAGGATAGAATCTAGAAACACACCAAGGAACCCATAGAGAAAGAAGTTAATGCTGCAACGACGTGTAACCTCCTACGAATGCTTACCGTGTAATGTAATCCCTTTTTTGCGATATCTTGAATCAAGTGGGTTGCATGCTAGTGCCATCAACACATGTGCTCTATTATTCATTCATTGAATTTCCAGAGTTGAAATTTCCCATTCATCACCATGGACATGGATTTATTTAGGCTATTACAATTCCATCAAAAGTCCTGAGATATCTAATTCTGTTATGGAACAGAATGGAAAAATCCTTTATCGCATTATCTATTAATGCATTATCACTCATGATGCACCCAACGTATCCTACCTCACTGAAAACAGTGTGTCGTCACAGTTTTCATCAATACTTCTATGTGCGTGAGTTGTAATACCCATTAATAATAATCATAAAGTCTAAGGACCAATACACACGTCCGCAGATAGTAACATCCAATGACACTATGAAATGTGGATTTCCGACTGGAGGGTCTCGTTCTCATAATATCCTCCTAGACATTACCAAGGGTGCACACAATGATAAGGTGCCTAAAAGTTTTATGTGTCCTCACCCCTAATGGCATATATTATTTGTGTCCCCTAAATAACATCATTTGGCCATAGAACATATATTCAAGGATAGTGTTATGGCACTTCCAGGTTCTCATCATAGCAGGGATCCACTATGAAATTTTAGTTCAACAACTATCCTTAGAACATTATCACATGCATTAGCACACAGAAGAACAATCAAGATGTGATAAGGTATTTTTTAATGAATAATGTACAATGTAGTTGGTTCTAGTCCACCAAATACAACATGAAATATATACGTACCCCAAAATCATCAAGTATATATTCACATAGAAAGAGTTTAACATGTTCCAATGAATATGGTTAGAGCTAATCAAAGACTATGACTTCTCAATCCATTGGGAAATAGAAAAAGGTGGAAGATGCTCTAAGTAGAAAGGGCCCAGCAATTCTATCACTAATGAGAATTTAGAAGGATCCTATCTTCTTATATTTGATAAAGATGGACACGGGAATCATAAATAAGGGAACATCGACAATCCTTTCAGAAATGATTTCCCAACTATCTCTTTTGGATATGATAAAGGATTCTCAAATGGATGATGTGGGAATTTAGAAGAAAGTGGAAGCTTTCATAAGAGGGAAATCCCTGGAGTTCAATTTCAATGAAGAAGGAATTGTGAGATTTTGGAAAATACTATGTGTTCAATCAAGTTCAGAGCTGAAGAAGGATCTTTTGGATGATGCAAATAGTTAAAATTTTTCTATTCACCTAGGAAACAGAAAGATGTATTGAGATCATCAAGAGAATTTTGGTGGGATAATATGAAGAAGGAGATCACTGAGTATACATCAAAGTTCATGGTGTGTCAACAAGTCAATGAAGAGAGGCAGAAGTCTAAGGGGATGATGAAACCATTTCTCAAACCAGCATGGAAATGGGAGAACATCACCACGGAATTTGTGATCGAACTTCCAAAGATATCCAATAGAAACAATACAATCTGGGTTATTAGGGATCATCTTACAAAGTCTTCACACTTTATTGCAATTAGAGAGGATTTATCATTGGATCAACAGGAACAGATATATATCAGGTAAGTGGTAAGGCTGAATGGAGTACCACTATCTATTATATCTGATCGAGATCCAAGATTCACCTATAAGTTTAGGAAGAGTCTTCAACATTCTCTGCATAATGAACATAACTTCATTACAGTCTTTCATCCTCACACTGATGCACAGTCTGAGAGAACTATTTAGACACATGATAATTTGTTAGGATCATGTTCTATGGACTTCAAAGGAGGGTGGGACCAACATCTTCCACTAGTGGAATTCTCCTACAATAACAGTTTCCACTTGAGAACCTGAATGGCTCCTTATAAAGACCTATATGGGAATAGGTGAAGAACACCAACATGTTGGGATGAAGCAAGTGAGTGTAAGATGCTAGGACCAGAAATGGTCGTTGAAATGGTGGAGAAGGTGAAAACCATTCAGTAGTATATCATGGAAGCCCAGAGTTGATAGAAAAGTTATATAGATAACCATCAATGAGACCTTGAGTTTAAAGTTAGATACATGGTATTTAAAATCATATCTTCATGGAAGAAGGTCATGAGGTTTGGAAATAATGGGAAGTTAAGTCTTATGTACATAGGCCCCTTCGAGATTCTTGATCGTGTTGGGGATGTGGACTATAGAGTAGCACTTCCACCTACCATGGATAATGTACATGATGTCTTTCATGTATCCATCCTAAGGAATTACGCACCAGAACCATAAAATGTACTCTCTTTAGATGTAGTACAACTAGAGGATGACCTTTCTTATGAGGAGAAACCAGTGAAGATCTTAGATCATTGAGAAAAATTTCTATGAAATAAGACAATACCCCTCATCAAGGTGTTGTAGAAAAACCACAAGTTTGAAGAAGCGATGTGGGAATCAGAGGAATTAATGAAGAAAAGTTACCCACATCTGTTTTAGAGTGGGAAAAGGAACTTTCGAGGGAGAAATTTCTTAAGGGGGGAAGATTGTAACGACCCAAACATTCATAAATGGAAATTACTCTTGATCCAATTAAATGTCTTATTCTGGTTATATAAAATGTAAACTTCATTGGTTTTATGTTTTTGGATTTTAATATACTATTAAAAATTGTGAACGTTGCGAATATAGCCATTGAACATTGATCACATGATTAGTATAAATATATGGCTTTAACAAATCCAATTTACTCAGACAAAGGAAGTGATGGCCTCATCCAGTAGACTTGCCCAGTACAAAGCCCATTTTTCAGAGGTTGTAAAGGAGGTGGAATCATTGGGATTCACTATTGACCAAGCCCAATCCAAGCATGAACATGTTAATCTTGAGTGGAACTGACTACGGGATAAGTGGAAGTTAATAGAGATTACCACTCGAGCGATGTTATCTGAGCCATCCCAAGACTATGTCACCATCACACACCTAACCCTTTGGTCTTATGCTAGTGTTATAAGTGGTTATGTAACTAGACACTAGGACTATGACTATGTAAATTATTATTTTATAAATAATGTGAATTCATTTTATTATTGTGACTTTGTAAATAGTTTATAAAGCACAAATAGTATTTTTAGTTAATAGTCAACTAAGAAATATATTTTGATAAATTAATAGATTTTTGAATTAAATAATATTTTAATAAATTATTAATGTTATTATTAAATTACTTTTTATTAAATATAAATTATCATATATTTTTATGAATGCAATTGTAATTTTTATTAAGGTTTGAAAGCAGTTTTTTTCAAAACCAATGAATTTCCGATGTCAGTTTTTATTTTAAAAGTAAAAAATCAAATATTTAGAAAATTATTTAGATTAAAGGAACATTATTTATAGAATCAGGATGTCAAAATTATCCAATGGTGAATTTTTCATAATTTTCTGAGACAGTTAAATTTTTGGGTAGAAATTAAATACCGTTTAAATATATAATGTGTTTTATGACATCATAATGACCCAATAGTGATGTAATAAAATAATATAAACATCATGTTCGGACAATATATGTTTTACCATTAATATAACGTGATTTTTGGTTTTTTTTATTTATTTTACAAAGCTTTAGTGGACCATTCAACGTTTATAAAAAGTTTATCTTTTTAAATTGTTTTCCTTGAAAGTGTGACTCACCTACACATAATCAAAACCTTTTTTTTAATAAGTTAGTCCATTTTCCTCATAAAATATTTTTTCCAATCCACTTTGGCAAAAACCATGGGATGTTTTGTGGGTTTTATTAGTTTAATGTGAGGTGTCCAAAACATAAATAATAAAGAATTCTATCTCCTTTTTTATATAAACCCACCCAAGCTCCCACTTCCTCTTCACTAAAATCCTTTGGAGTTAAACCAAACCCTTCTATTCTCTCTATAGAATCCTCCCAATGTTCCCCAAGCTACCAAGAAGCATCTCCCAGGCCTATACTAAGCCTTTGATATCACACTTCCAAGTAAGGGATTTCATCATTTCTCATTTTTGTCAAATTTTCTTTCAGTTGTTGTGCCCTTTTGTTTCAATTACAAATGTTGGGGTATTATTTCGAACCTCCCCCATACTACCCTATAAATTTTTGGATAATGGGAGTCCCATTTACTTCTCATTAATGAGTTTCATGTACACCTGTTACCATGCAGAAATTCCGTGAGGGGTTTCTCTCTCCTCTTTTACATCCAAGTAATTCTTTTGTATTATGAATCTAAATTCGATTATATTTGTTGGGAAATGTATCTATATGACCCCCTTACTGTCCATTTAATTTAAATTTGATGAGACACCCCTTTCTCTCTCATAAAATTTTTTTCATGAATCCTTACGCCACGCCATTACGCTGCCGAAATTGCACTGATTTTCCAAGACAATGTCATTGTGTAGTGAATACCTTGCCCATTTCTCTATTAAGGGTATTCACCTTTATACACATTTAATTATTTATTATAAAGATTAATTTATATATTTCACATCCCTTTATCATGTAATAAATTATGATGATTAATTCCATGATGTATGATCCATGTGCCACACTTATGCATGAAATGAAATGTTTAAGAAGGGTGCGCCCTAATAGCGCTCCAATGCATTGGGTAAATTATAGTAACATGATAGGTCATGTGAAATGAGTGTTTAATCATGCTAATTCAAGTGCAAAAAGGTTTTACTTGTTCTTCATGTGCAATGAGGTTTTACTCATGCTCCATGTGCAATGAGCCTTGGCTCATGCTTATTCCATGTTAAGTGTTGTTGCGACATTTCCATGTTATGATTATCATGATTTATCATGATTTTATGTTCATGTTTCTCTTGTTCTCCATTGATATGCCTATTGTCTAACATGTATTGTATTCCTCATGTTATTCATTCTCTATTCCCTTACTGGGCTTTATATCTCACCCTTTTTTATGCATGTCCTAAGGTTATCCCAGGCATTACAAAGTATGATGGAATGTAGTTGTCATGTAAAGGAAGTTTTCAATAAAGATGTTTTATTTCATGTTTCAATTTTTTATATATTGATCATAAGCCCCAAATACACTGGACCTCTTGATGTTCTATGTTGTAACAAGTGAAGGTTTTATGTAATAAATCCTTTTTATGTATGAAATAAAGAGCAGGGTTTTTATATTATGTTTCTCCTATGATGTGGTTTCATCAAAAAAAATACTCCTCTGTTTCTACCTCTAAATAATCATAATCATTTGGAGAATAAAAAATATTGGATAAACCTTACATAACTTCTATATTTGAACTACCTTTATTTTTGCCTTCTTCATCCTCATTCAACACATCAATATTTGAGCTCAGAGTTATTCATAATTTTTCCCTATATTTAATGAAATAATTGATCAATATCATTTTTATAGTACAATTATTGTATATTTTATAATACTTACATCTCATTGGTTACAAAATTAATACTCTATCATTAGTATCATCTCTATACTTTCCTTAATTTTTGTATTTTTCTAGATGTAGAATTTATTATTGATGGATTTGATCTTCCATGGTGGAGGTTTCATTCTATGCCTTATTTCATAGGATATCCTTTCTTATACTATACTTAACACTTCCCATTTATGAGTGTAAAATACAACATGAACAACCACTTTCCTGTAATTATGAGAAACACCAATCTCAATCATTATTTTTTTTCAATATTGTTCGAATTTTAATTTATTAATTCCAGTATACAATTTTTTAAGGTGTTCTCACCAATGACACCACATGTTTGATCCCATGTTTTTTTGTAATTTTTTAATTAAATGGATTTGTATTAAATTACATTTTAATGTGATAAATTATTGATTATCTGACCAATTTCATTCTAAACTCTTTAGAGGTGCCTCTTTATTCAGTCAATCACATTTTTTTCTCTATATAAATATCACACAAATCATTATACTGAAATCATCAATAGAAATAATGAATTTTATCACTATATGGGTGATATTATATTAAATTTACCATAATATTATTCTAGACGAAATTTATTATATTTCATGACCTTTTTTTCATTGATCAACTAGGATTTGGTACCACTTTTTACCAAAATAAATCATCAAATATCTATGATGGTTTCTCTCTAGACATGGTATATCTACAAAAAAAATTTACATTGGATATGTTCTCAATTATCTATTGGTTTTTTTGACCTCCCCAAAAAATACAAAATAAAAAATTCTTCCACCACTATAAGGAATCATGAATTTTCTTGACTATCTACTGGTATAGATTACTGTTTCTTATCCTTCATGTCATAAAGAATTTTATAGATCTACCAGTATAGTAACCCTATCCTTTATCACATATTATTACAAATTTTTAAGCATAATTAAACATAAATGATATTCCTAAGATCATAAATTATATTTTCCTTGGAATAATAGATATATAATTTGAAGTCATAAAAAAATGAAAACATATTTTATTTATTCTCCATAATGAGATCCAAACTTCCATTTAGATCTTATATATAAATAGGATAAACTAAGTAATAAATGAACAATTGCATTATCTAAAAAACCTTGTAAGGTAATAAACAAAGAAATAATGCACAACACATGGGTTAGAAGGAATAAGATAATGACATAAAAATTTAGGAAGATGCATAATTAAAATAATGAATAACATATATAACATGGGATCATGTAATCATGGAATTATTGAAATATGACAAAAACATAAAATATAACATAAGAATGAGTCAAATCTATACACTAAGACTATTTCACATAGAAGATAAAGAATTAAATCTTACCACCAAGACCATTGAAAATGACTAACAAGAGTCGAGGCTATCCTCCAAGACCATTGAACATGACGTATCATGGGACTTAAAATTACCTTATGCATTTGAGAAATATATGGTCACACCTATAAAAGTATGTTCATTCTTATGTGTTCTATATTAATAATCATACCAAAGGAATAAAAATAAGGGTTATCCATGGAAAAAAATTGGTATCATAGTCATGTCATAAAGAATAACAAATGAGCATATCAAAAAAGTGTTCAAGAAAGAATGGATTTAAATAATACATGGAAATTAATGTGAAAAAATGGGCATAAAACATGATAAAATTTTTCAATATAAAGTGAAATATGTAAAAAAGTGTTTAATAAACTATTGAAATTAGACATTATAGTGTGGTTTAAGGAAAACATTAAAGAGCGTTTAATGTGAAAAAGGAATAAATTTCATTTAAATCTTTAAATGAACCAATATATATTTTTATGATAAAATTATTTATTTTATAATAATAATGGTTTTTTAAAATAGATAAGGGATTGTACTTGAAAAGGGGTAACAAAATGGGAAGTTCCCTTTTATTGGGCTCCCTTATCATGAGAAATTAAGAAGGGAACCTTTTTTAAACATGCATTTCCCCATAAAATATGGATGATCTTTTATGTATACCTGATTTCAAAACATATAAAAAGAATGTTTAAGAAGAATATAAAAATAAATAAGAATTAAATTGGGTTAAAGATAGAAAAAGTGTAACCTGGTGGAATGATGGTGGTTTCGAAATAATCCCTTACCCTATGTATGAAGGTGCTCTTCACTTGATCTTAATGTCATGTATAATCAAATTCAATCCATTAATTAATAAATTAATAAACTTTTATACATTTTTTTATTTATTATATTTTTATTATGTTAATTTATTTCCTTTTGATTAGTTATAAGATACAATTTAATGGTTTGAGAGTCTTCATTTCGTTGGTTTACATCATAGATTCAATTGTATACATGTATGAAAAATTAGGAAAAATGTGGATTTTTGTCACGAAATGAAATTATATGTAACTAATTAACTTCAATTTTATTAAGTGGTATATTATATAATTTTAATCCCATATGTTAGGATTATTTATTAGATAAAATTTTGATGATAATCGTTTAGATTAATTTGGAAAATTTTCGATAATCTCAAACTAGTTTTGTTTTATTAATTAATATTATGTATATATACTAGTTTTAGGACATTAAAAATTATTTCATAAATATATTATAATATTTTTTAATAATAAAAGTTTTTTTACAATCAACCTTTAAGGATATAATGGAAATTTAAAACTTGACGTCCTAGAATGTGATAAATCAATACATTACAGATGATCATTTCATTTTTAGAAAGATAATGAAAGGGAAGGGAATTGATGATAGATTATTCCATAAAAATAAGAAAATTATAATATATAAATAAAACTGTATTCATAATTTCATTTTGGGATAGGGAGGTTAAGATAAGATAATTAAATAAAATGCATTGAAAAAAATTAAAAGAAAACAGAAGAGGGTTTTTACATCTTGAACTTCTTCTCCTTGAGAACCTTCGTCAAGAAAAAGGGATTGGTCTTTAGTTGAGAAAAAAGTCTCTTGGACATTGGGGGTAGTATTTTGTGATAGTATTGGGATGAAATTTGAAAATATACAAGGCTTAGAAGGCATGAGGAGAAGAGGTGGTGAAGGGTGGTATTTATACTAGATAAGAGGGGTGTTTTTTTATTAATTTTTTTATTTGTTTATTATTTTTTCGCAAGAATATTAACATTGTTAATTATTGTGAATAAATATAGTAATTGGTGTCATTACCCATCCCCCATGGACCGTGTTCTGACTACCCCATGCCCGCCTCTCAAAGGCCCGGGGCTGGTGACTAGCACAGAAGCCATTATCCCTTGAGTCGGAGGCATTATCCTAAGTACTTGTATAAGCGCGCACACACACAATCACATCCAAAAAAAATATGGAAATGAAAACATGCATGAAACTAATCAACCATTGAGTAAAGGTACAAGCTGTAAGTAAAATGGTCCAGAATACAAACCCAATAAAAGAAAAACTCAAAATAGGAAAGTACAAAATATCTCTGAAAAGTCGTCCACAGGAGAGCCCCACATGAAGGGTAGGCATGGAGCGGCTACTGGTAGCTATATAATTAAATCATTTCAATATTATCTCACAAGAAAATACCTATTCTTAGGCCACCAAGGTCTCTATTTAAGCACCTATTATCACCACCATTCACGACATGTGTCGGTGTGGCCTGTGAAAAAGTGAGTAAAAAATACTGGGTAGGGATCCTCAATCACAAGGGAAATACCACAAAGGAAAGTATAAATAAGTTACTTTATCTCATGAAGGTATAATATAAAGTATGTAATGAAAAAATTTCATTCGTACACTGAATACCTTGGACTACTGAGGAACTCATCCCTGATGAGTACTATGGGTCTGCTGGGTCACATAGAGCTGCTCCACACGGTGGGCATGTCAGGTCACATAGAGTTGATTCCCACTTAGGCCATCATAGATGTTCCACACATGGAATATTATAGATTATACACCAAAGGACTCTTTTAGTTTATCCGTAAATGGATACTTGTAGCTGATCTACACAAGTTCGATGCAGTAGATCTACACAGGTTCGCTTCTAGTAGATGCAAAAAGGGTCTCTTATAGATAATCCACACAGGGTCACATGTAGATGATCCACACAGGGTCTCTTGAAGATGGTCCACATAGGGCCTCTTATTATCTAGTCTTGCAAGGTTATTTAGACCCGCTCATCAGTAGTCTTTGGGTTTTAACCAGCCACTCGATTCCTATATGTCGTAAGCTTGATTTTGGGATAATCCTATCCTTATTCCACTAATAATATATAAACATCAATGAAAGTCTCATCAGAGCATGCCAAAAGAATAGTATCATCATGAGGGTTCCAACACCACAAACGCCTCACCAATCGGATGCCCAGTTTGAAACATATTGGTATTTTTGTAAACAGGGGGTTGTAGTGTCCAGACCCGGTCTGACCAAGTCGGACCGACCTGACCAACCGGGCCCGAGGGTCCCGCATGACCCAGCCTGGTTTGACCAAACTGGCCCAACCAAGTTCGAGTCTGGGTCGGCCTGGTCTAGCCTGACCACTGTGCCAAGCCCATTGGGCCTTGATGGACCCGGCCTAGTTTGGCTTTTGGTCCAGCCCGCCAGGTCACCCACAGACCCATTTGCATTTAGCCCAGCCCGCAATAACCTGGCCAATTCTTTTCTAGCCCGGGCCGCCCAGGGCCCAGTTTTATCATACTAGCCCAGCCCGTAAATGGTATCTCGCTTGTGTTCTATCCTGGGCCGCCTAACGACCACGTTTTTTCCCCACCCCCCGCTCTAGCCCACATGGTGGGCTGGTCTCCTCTAGATTTTACGCCTGCTGGGCATCTGGTTTGAGCGCATGAAGCCAGAAAGAGCCAACCACACCTTTTCCTACTTGAGGGCCACTTCACCAATGTTTCTGGGTGGTCGTGTCCACCTCCTCTAGTCATTATCCCACTGCTGATGGCTCCCTGCTGCACCGTCGTGACCACACCAGACTACAACCTCTAACTATGTGCATTTCCACCCGCCCGTAGCCACCGCTGCTGCAGGCCACCATGGTAGATCACTGTTGGGGCCTTCCACAGACCACCGGGTCCATTCTAGTGGTTCAATACTCAAACCACCAATGCCTTCAGGGCATCTTGGGGTGCCTTCTTCCCTGTTGCAGCCTCAAAAGTCACATCGCTGTCAATTTAGAGATGCGACCATGAAGAACACATGAACGCCGAATGACAGAGGAATTCATGCCTTTTCGTGTTGGACCAATTCCTCCGCATTAGTGTCTTTAAAACATGGGATGTGGGAGGTTCATGATTCACTCTACAATATTACCCCAAAGAAAAAACCAAGAGATAAAATGCCCTCCGGAAAGAACAAATGATCCACAGATCAACCTATTCGTGATTGATCCACACTCTTTGTTTTAGAAAGAAGAACGGGGAAAAGAATATCATAATGTAAACCAATAAATGGGAAGGGAGATTTCTCAATGTTGATCATTATTCACAGTCCATCGATCTCTAGTCTCGAATCCTCTCTCCTAGGGTGTCTTCGTCATCATATAATTCACCGTTGTTCGTCATTGGAGATGTTCCCTTCTTTTTCTTCAGAGATATTCCAGAGCTGTCTATCAACCCTGAATTCCCAATTTAATTAAATAAGGAAGATTCATTTGCATTATAGTGTTTACACCCTTATCCATTAATTATGTTCATTAATGAGATTTAGTTTCGCCCTTTCATTTCGCCACAACACTGACGTTCCACTACTTAACCATGAAGAAAACAAATAAAACACCATTATATATATTTTTAGAAGAGTTTACAAACTAATATTAACCCTCGACCAGTACCAATCAAGTTTAGATCCTTCTTAAGTAGAAAATATTAATAGGAATTCAATGGTGGTTGCTAATTTTTAATCCGAGTTACCATTTGTGAGTTATGAGGATTCAAAAATAAAATAACTTTTATTTAAATTATTTTATTCATGGTTATCTCCCAAAAACTAACATTTAAATCTGGCCTGTGTCGGCTGATTTTATGCTACGCGTAAGGGAAGAATACCCTCATGAGATCAAAAGTACTCTCAGATTTCTAATTCGATTTACCATTTATGAGTTATGAGGATTTTAAAATAAAATAACTTTATTCAATTATTTTATTTACGGCCAAAAACTAATTTTTATTTTTGACCCCGTGCCGACAAATTTTAGGATTTTCCAAAGGAAATAATGCCATGACAAGATCAATAGTGGTCCCAAGTTTTCAATCTAAGTCACCATTCGTGAGTTACAAGGATTTTAAAAATAAAAAAAATTATTTAATTATTTTATATACGGTTATGCCATTTTCTAGTTTTCTCATTGGACGCCCACACCGACAAAACTTTAGTCGTACCAACCTTCCATCCATAACATAATGTTGCCCCAAAATTTCGAATCTAGGCACATTTTTAATAGTTATTCATCCTTTTTAGGAAAACTACTCAAACACACTATTTAAAACATAACATTTTCTCAACGGATCATTTTGGGCACTTTGGGCCTCGGAATCGCATGCCATCTTAGTAACTGGTCTCCAAATAATCCCATATAATTTTAAGAAATCATGGAATTATAGGGTATTACAAATAGTGCATGTGAGTTCAAACAAATGGTCCATATAGAATCCAGAAATCTTATAACATAAATTACCGTATTTCACTATTCAATAAAATTTCCACTATTTAATAAAATTCACAAAAAAACACCATAATCATTTTGGGACATGTAAATTTTAAAAATGGAATCCATTTGGTGAAAATAATTTTCTATATATGAGAAATTTATTTTTTAAATTAAAACATCATTTACTCAACAAATAATGATTTTAATATTATAATTCATTTTATGACACTTTGAAAAATTTATTAAGGTCTCATAAAGTTATATTATAATTATAAAGAAACAAAAATATTATTTTATGAATCTATTTTATGAAAATAAATTTTATTTTAAATTATTATAGTAATTATAAAATTGTAAATAAACCTTTACATTTTAGAAAATTATGAATAATTAATTTAACATTTTTAAAACATTTATTTACATACACTATGACATAAATATATCATATTTTTATTTATAATATGCCCAAATTTTATTTATTATTTTATAGGTGAGGTTACTATTATATTGGTTGTGTTACTATTCATAATGTTCATGCTACTATTCCAAAGTTCATGTTACAATTCCTTCGGTATATGTTCCTTAACATCTATAAATACGTCTTATTTCATTAAATCAACATTTATAAAGCTTGTATTGTGTTCTAAATGTGATTTATACTATATAAGTATTTATATGAAATTTAATCTCATTGTTATAATTTAGGGTTATTACATTCTTCCCACCTTATGAAATTTGAGCCTTGAAATTCCATTTTACACACTATTGTCAGAAAATATTAGGGTACTTCTCCTTCATTGCTTCCTCCCATTCCCACATTACCTCTTTGTGCCTATGGTTCTACCAAAGTTCTATGACTAGGTGAGTAGTATTATTGAAAATAACATTATCTTTATAGTCTATGATCTTCACTAAAATGTTCCTCATAAGAGAGATCTTTTTATAACTATACCAACTATGAATTTAGTACATGTGAGGGATTCACTATGTACTTCATCAAGAAGGATAAATGGAATACATCATGTTCTTGAGAAACGGTTGGTGTATGTTCTCGTCGATAGGCCATATCTCTAATATGATCAATAATATCAATGGTTTTTATGTACTTGGGACTTCTCCATATTTTCTTAAAAAATATCATGATCCTCTTATATGTAGGTATACAGAAATATTCAACGTCTCCAACATTTAACTCTAGTTTCCATTGATGATTTTATGCATAGAACTTATGTCAACTTTGGGAATCCCAGATATACAACTAAATATTTTTCACCTTTTCTAACATTTCATCAACCATTTTAGGTCTTAAAACATACCTTTACTAACTTTATCCAATCTTTCCATTATTCTGCATTTTTCCCATAAAGGGATTAAAATGGATACATTTTGATTCTCAACTGTAAAATATTTTTTTAGTGAATTATTCCAGAGGAATATTTTTGTCCCATCCTCTTATGATGTCCTTAGAACATGCTCTCAATAGGTTTTCTATTGTTTGAATAGTCCATTAATATTTTCTAACAATTTTTGGATGATAATATGTATTGAAGTTCAACATAGTGTTTCTATCATGTTGAAGAATTTTCTAAAACATGGAGGAAAATCTCAAATCTCAATTAGATACAATTGATTGTGGTACTCCATGCAGCCTTCTAACATCTCTGATGTATATCTGTACAAGTTGATCAAGTGATAAATCTTATAGAATTGTGATTAAGTGATCTATATTTGTAATAAGATCCATAATAACCCATATATATTTTTTTCCTATCGATTTATTTGGATGTTCAGTGACAAATTCCATGGTTATGTTTTTTCACTTCCATGTTATTATGGGTAATGGTTGCATCATCCCCTTAGAATTTTTCCTTTCTAGATTCACTTTTTTACTTACCAGAGACATTGATGTATACTCAGTTATCTCATTCATTATATTGTCCCACCAATAGTTTTCTAAGACATCTTGATACATCTTCTTTTCTTTATATGTGAATAAAGAAATATTAGCTATGTGTATCAATTAGAAGATCCTTCTTTATCTATAGATCTGATGGTTCACATAATCATGACCCAAATCTCATGAATCCTTCCTTATCCATTTAAAACTCTAATTATTTCCAATTTCTGATAGCTTCCACATTTTTTTAATTTATACATAATTTCTTTGAACATCCTTTATTTTCTCTATATGGGATGGTTGAACAATTATTTGAGAAAAAATTGATGATTTTCCTTCCTTAACAATTTCCATTTTTATCTATTATAGTTCAAAGAATATTGGATCATTATTAATTATCATCATTGATAATGTTACAGGATCCTTTCTACCAAGATAATCTTCCAACTTATTTTCTTTACTAGGATGGTAGTGGATTGAGGAGTTGTAATCCTTGATATGCTCTAACATTTTTCATTGGAACATATTAAGATCTTTATTTATGAATAGATTTTTTAGGCACTTATTATTAGTATATATCTCACAATTCTCCCCATATTGATAATGTCTCTAGATTTCCAATGAAAAGATCACATTTTCCAACAGTAGATCATACATTGGACAAGTTTTCTCATGAATTTTCAACATCATTGAGGCGTAGGCTATCACATTATCATTTTTCATCAGTATAAATCATATGCCCTTCTTTTAATCCTTGATTTACCCCACAAAGAGTTACACACATGTTCGTAGTGGGATCATTGGTGTAGTGATAAGCCTCTTTTTCAACTCTTTTAAGGACTCCTCACATTCAATGGTCCAGACAAACCTCACTCCCTTCCTTGTTTTCTTGGTTATTCACTCTGAAAATCATGAGAAATATTCACAAATAGTTTTTAATACCTAGCTATACCAAGGAAAATATGGATATCCATTAAATATATTGTTATGGGCCACACCTCAATTTCATTTTTCATAGAAGGGTCTATAGATATCCCTTTGCTGGTGATAACATGCCCCAAGAATGATTGTTCTTCCATCCATAACTCATATTTACTGTAATTTTCATATATATTCTCCATTCGAAATTACTATATAATAGTATTTAAAATCTCCTCATGATCATATTTATTAATGGTGTATGTTATATTGTCATCAATAAAGACTACCACAAATTTTCTAAGGTAATATATAATGACTCTATTTATTAATTCAATGAAAATTTCTTAGTGAGAATGAAGGGAATAACATTGAACTCGTTGTATCTATACCTTGTTCAAAAGACAGTTTGGGGAATATCTTCCTTCCTCACCTTTAATTGGTGATATCCTATCCAAATATCTATATTAGAGAAATATTTTTTCCCATGTAGTTGATCAAAATATTCATATATCCATTGATTGGGATACTTTTTCTTGATCATAATTTTATTGATCTCACAATAGTCAATGAATAGGCTCATTAATCCATCAATTATCTTTACATATAAGACTAGTTCACCCCACTGTGAAGCACTCGGCTGTATAAAACGCTTTTCTAGATTCTCCTATAACTACTTTTTCAACTGTATCAACTTAATGGAATCCACTCTATAAATTTTCTTCAATATAGGAAGAGATCTAGGTATAAGATTTATTGGAAATACAAATTAGCAGTCATGAAGAAGTCCATTAAATTATGAAGGGAACACATCTTTGTAGTCCCTCATAATGGGAATGTCTTCTAGTATGATTTCCTCATTTTCCTCAATAATTTGATCTCGAAATGTTTTCTCATAAGGAAATAATATCCTCAATTGGGATGATGATTCTGATGGGGATTCATCCTCCTCCTTACACTTATAAAAAATTTGATGATTCATTGGGATGTGAAGAGTGATCTCCATTTCTTGAAAGATGATGTTGTATTTGTATAAAGATAGAAAATACATACCTAATAAAGCATCAAAACCTCCAAAGGATGTAAGATGATATTTTCTGTTAGGTTCAGTCCACAAACATTTATTAAGGAGGAGTTATGTAATTTAGATGCAGTAATTTCACCATTTTCTATTCTCATAGAAAACTCAACCCCTATATTTTGAGGTTATATTTGAATAGTTCTATTAAACATGAATATTATTATAGAATACATATAAGCATAATCAAATATGATGTTTTCTAATATTTAATGAATAATTGGTGTACCTATCAACAAATAATATTTATGATCCACCTCCATAGTAGTGATTGTATACCCCCTTCCATGCTTCCATGGATGTTATTTTTGATTTCCTCCAACAACCCTTTATATAGGGAAATGGTTCACATAATTCCCAAATTATTTATTGTTTAAACACTATACTATATACTCTGTATTGATATGAATATTCCTTTCCTCCTCAACATTGTTGGGATTCTTCATATCATTCAAAATTTATTAGCACTATTACTCATTCTTCCACATTTTAATCATTTAATAGTTCCATTTAGAATTTTCCCAGGATGCTTCTTCTCAAAATTTTGACACATGGGATGTTAAGTTTTCTTTCCATCATGGGATTTATAAATTGATCCTCTGATATTAAAATCTATTTTTGAATCATTATCTCTAGGCCCACCCGACCACTATGATCATCTCATCTCCATCTCAAACTTAAGGTCATAATGAACAATATCCTCATAACTGTCAAAGTATTGAATTATCATCTTTTTTGATAGAATTCACTTTAGTCCACTAAAGAAGTGATCCACCTTTATTTCGGTTTCCATGAAAAATCTAGAGGTGTATTGTGTGATCCTTGTGAATTTAGATTCATATACCCTAATAGACTCGTATTTCTTATTCTTTAGTTTGAGGAAATCTATTTCCAACTTGAAATATAGGTTTTGAGGAAAATATTTCTTGAAAAATATTTTCTTGAATTCCTCCCAATCCATAGATTCAATTTACTCTTTGGATTTTGTGTTCCTGATTAGTTTTCAACACAGATCATCTTCCCAATAAAAATGATAGATTTCAAGTACAAATTTCTCTTCATTTGAGCACTAGTGGATAAGGAGTATCTTCTCAATGGATTTAATCTATTATTTTACGGTGATGGGATATAAATATCTACTAAATGTGGGAGGAATTTTTCATATTAAAAATTCAATGGAAACATTCTCTTTCTTAGGAGAAGGAGGGATTTCCACATGATTGATGTTATTATTTATAACATGAGTGAGTTGAGAAAGTAATGTCATGATGTTTTGAGCTCCTATTCCCATCATATTTTCATTTCATTAAGGAAATCATTACATTACCTATCACGTTTATTTTTGGTATGGGTTATCCTCTTTCCAGCCATTAACTAAGAAAAAGCATTACATTTATGGATGATAGAATAATTACATAATACTTATATAATAATTAAACATTGAAAATAAAAGGATAAGCATGTAAATTATAACTGTATACTAACTTTTTATACCCTGTGTTTCAATCAATGTTATCTATAGTGATAGAATTATCCATAGGGTTCTTATTATGGTGTTATAATCTCGATCTCTAAAAATAATTAGACCATACTCTAATAGAATATATATTGACCCTATAATTTAACCCATATTATTAAATGTTTTTAAGAATAATTAAAGATCAATTATAAGAGAATGACTTCAAATTATAGTATCTTGGGAATATAAGATACATAATTACAAACCATGAAACCTAAACAAAAACATATTTTATTTATTCTCCAAATGATATCCTAAATTCAATTAAGATATTACAAATACATAGTATTACCTATGTAATACATGAACAATGGTATGATATAAAAATCTTAGTAAGGGAATAAACATGGGAATAAATCCGAGCACATAAGTTAGAATAAATAACATGATGTCAAAAAAAGGAAGAAATGTGAATAATTATAAGGAAACATAACATAGAGAACATTGGATCATGGAATCATGGAATCATAGAAATGTGAAAACAATACAACATGACATAATCATGAGTTGTGTCTAACCATGAATACCATTTCACTTGGAGGATCATGAGTCAATGCTAACCACCGGGACAATTTTTCATGATTATCATGAGTCCAGGCTAAGCACAAAGACTGTTGCACATGATGTCTCGTGAGAGTAAACATTACCCAATTCCTTGGAGTTATATCTGGGAGTAATAATCATAATATTTTTATTCATATGTGTGGAACCTTAATAATCATACATAAGTAATTAACAGAAGAGTTAGTCATGGAAGTAAATTGGTATCATAATCATGTCACATGACATAAAAAATGTGCATTTCAAAACATTGTCCAAAATATATAATATTTTAGTCATTAATGGAAATTAATATGGTAAAGTTGGAATAAAAAATGATTATTAATATCAAATAAAAGTAAAAATAAGTAAAAAATTGTTTATGAAACATTTTAAATGAGACATTTTAGTGTGGTTTACGAAAAATATTAAATACAATCTAAAGAAAAGAAATTATAATTTAAAACCATAAATAAAAAAAGAAATATTTTAATGATAAAATTATTTATTTTATAAGAATATTTGGGTATTGAAATAAATTAAGGATGGAACATGAAAATGGGTAATTAATTGGGAATTTCCCTTTAACCGGACTTCTTTATCGAAAGAAATTAAGAAGGGAACCTTTTTAAAAAATGTGTTTCCCTATCAAATAAGGGAAATAAATTCTAGATACATATGTTTTTAACATATACATATAATGTAAAATAATTATAGAAAAATAAATAAAAATTAAATTTGGTTATAGAGAGCAAAATTGCAACATGATGGAAAGATGGAGGTTCAGAAAAATTAATCCATTTCCTTATGTCTGAAAGTGTTCTACAGTTGATCTTAATGTCTTATATAATCAAATTCAATCCATTAATTAATTAATTTAGAACCTATTAAACAATTATTTTATTTTTTATGATTTTATTAAATTCATTTATGACTATTTTTAGGAGTTATAATATATAATTTCAACATTCAAGAGTGTTAGTGTCCTTGGTTTTCATGATCGGTTCACTTGTATACTTTTATGGAAAATCATGTAAAATGAGAATAGTTGTACTAAATTAAAATTATATGTTATTAATGAAAATAAATGATATTAAATGGTATCATATTTTTTTTCATATGTGATAATGATTAATTAGATAAAATGATAATGATAATCATTTATATTAATTTTTGGATTTTGCAATCACCCTGAACTAGTTTCATTATATTAAATATAATAATGTATATATACTTATTATAGAACATTAAATATGATGTATTAAATAGGTTATAATCATTTTTAACCATAAATATAGTTTTATGACCTACCTTGAATGAATTAATGGAAATTGAAACTCATCATCCTTTAATGCAATAAATCAAGACACCATAGACGATGTTTTCATTTTTAGAACAAATAGCGATGCAACTGAATTAATGATGGATTATTACATAAACACCATAAAATTATAGTATATAAAAGATATTGGATTTATCATTACACTTTTGGATATGGAGTTTCGGATAATATAATAAAAGAAAATAACTTGAAAATTAATTAAAATAAAACGGAGGAGGGTTTTACCTCCTTAACTACTTCTCCTTGAGAACCACCTTAGGGAAGGGGATTGGAATTTCGTTGAGACCATAGGATCCTAGAAGTGGGAGGACAGTTTTGGGACATTATTGGTCTTAAATTTGATGAGTTCCAATTCTAATAAGGTGTTGGGATATTAGGTGGTGACGGGTTGTATGTATAGTGGAGGAGAGGGGTGTTTTTTATTTTATTCATTTGTTTATTATTTTGGAACAAGACTATCACTAACAGTTTTTTATGCATTTCAAAAAAATTTAAAAAATGGAAACGGTGATTTTTTTTCAAAATGCGCCTCAAAGGAGACATCACGGATGCCGCCTTTGCATTATAGGTAAAAGGTGGCATCGCAGATGCTGCCTTTGCACTGCCGGCACGGATCGGTGATGTGGCAAAGGTGGAACCCACAGTGTTGCCTTTCTATATGACGTCATCCAAAAGGTGGTACCATGGTGATGCCTTTGCCTCTGCACCCTATAAAAGGGCAGTGCCCCCTCCCCTTCTCCTCACTTCCAAACACCCATTACCTCTCAATTTCTCTCTGTTGTGGCGGAGTTTTGTGGTTTGATATTTTTGGAATGCCTTTAGAGGTATGGTTTTATATTTAATGTTTTTTATCTTTTATAATTTTTTTTAGTTAAATATTTTTATAAATTTAAGGTTTTTTATTTAGTTGAATTTTTTATAGTTAAATATTTTAATTCTTTAGTAGTTTAGTTAGTTTTAAATTTTTTTTGTTTATTAGATTTTTTAATTATTTATATATATTTAGGAATTATTATTATCATTAGTATAAATTAATTTAGGATTATTTTAATGAAATTTTGGTAGCATAAAGACTATGTTATCTAAGAAATCAAATCCTTGCCTAGATACAAAGAAGTGAATGTGGCTCTGTCATAGATGTACGTAGGGGTAAAACCCAAAAACACTGATTTGATCTAGACTCGAACGGGAACTTGTGAATGAAATCGGGCCTTGTTGCATTCTGGTTTGACACTCACAAAGGATATGCTTAAGATATGCATATTTCTTTATAAACTACTAAAATATCTAAGAAAATAAATTATAAATTGATAATTTAGTAATAATGTTGATAGTTATTATTAGGAATGATTAATTAGAAATTAATTAATAATTAAAAATAAAAATACAATTCAAATGATATTTATTAACATGGAGTTAAAAAATAACATGGAGTTAAAAAAAACATAGTTAAAAAACGGCATAGAGTGAAAGTGAGAAAATAAATAACCTAAAGTTACAATATAAATGACATAGAGTTAAAATATAAATAACATAGAGTTAAAATATAAATGACAAAGAGTTAAAATATAAATAACATATAGTTAAAATATAAATAACATAGAGTTAAAATATAAATAACATAGAGTTAAAATATAAATAACATAAAGTAAAAATATACATAACATAGAGTTAAAATATAAATAACATAGAGTTAAAATATAAAAAACATAGAGTTAAAATATAAATAACATAAAGTTAAAAAAATAACAGCATGTTTCGAGCTTCTAGACTTTCTTGCAGTGAATTGAATATCAAAATTTCAGAAATCCCATGTGACAATAGGTTTTTTGAAATTTTAATATCCAATTCACTACAAGAAAAGCTAGAATCTCGAAACATGCAGTTATTTATTTTTTAATTCTATGTTTTTTATATTTTAACTCTAATATTTTATTGAATAACTAATTAATAATTTATTAAGTATCATAAGAAATATCCTAGTTTAGGATATAAGATCTTTTAAAATTTAAGTATCATAAATATTGTATAGTTTAGAAGTAATAGTTATTATTTTAACGTGAGGTAAAATCAAACATATTTTTAATAAGTAGTTTAATTACATATTTAAAGTATAAAATCCAATTTATATTGGTAACCATCATTCTGAATGTCACTTACATTATCAAAATCTTGATCAGAAAACTTTTTTTATGTAGATCATAATGTTTTCATGTGTGTACTACTATGGGGAGGTTATTCAAACTGAGTAAGAATCTTCTTACAGTACACAACCAATAATAGTGGTTAAAACAACTGATTGTGTAATCCTAAGTGACCTTCAAGATAGAATTCATGGCTCATTAAATCGAGGACCCAATCAAAAGATCAAGTCAATGAGTTATAGACATTTGTAGTTCCCATCTACATTGGGTCATCTAGCTTGTCCATTGGTTGATGATGCGCAATGGATCCAAATAGTTGGTTTTTTTTCTCAATGGTCGGATAGTATCGTGATGGATTTATATGTTTTTGTTTCTACTGTACAACAACAACATCCAATTGTACGAAGATGTAGACCTATAAGAGTCATTGAAGATAGTCTACCCCATGAAGTTGAGACTATTCCTAATGAAGCAAAAGAAGACAACCTACTTGATATCCTGGATATACATGTCAACCCAACATCAGACGAGGAGTTTCATAATAACTAAACAGATGGTGATAGTAGGGCTGATGATGATGGAACAATGGATGTTTCGAAAAATGCATTAGTTGTACAGGATGATCGACCTACAATAAATCATCCACCGCTCTTTACATCTTGTTCAGAAGCAATGACACGTGTGCCTGAATTTGAAGATAATGTTCTCACATCGGTAACTCGGTTTCCTGGAGTTATACGAGATAGGTTTAGTGAGATGGATAAAACTTTATATGTTGGAAGGAATTTTCCAAGTAAAGATGCATTAAAAAGCACACTAATGGGATTTCGCATTGAGAGGAACTATATCTATGTAGTTTACAAATCAGACCATAGAAAATATGGCATATGATGTGAGAAGTATGGGGATGATTGTAGATTTTGATTGAGGGAAATTCTGGACATTTCATTTGGAGGTTGGAGAATCTCAAGCATTGAGGCAACTCATACTTGCATTCAGTCAAGCCTGACACAAGATCATACTTCATTGGATGCAGAATTTATGTCATCCATTATTGTTGAGATGATTAGAACATGTCAAGATGTTCTGATAGCCCTTGTTCAAGAGAGGATACAACAGACATTCGGTTATAAGATATATGATAATAAGGCATGGAAGGCGAAACAGAAGGCAATTGTGAAGGCCTTTGGTGATTAGGATGATTCATATCGGGTGTTGCAGTAATTTCTAGCCATATTGAGGCATCATAACCATGTTGTATTCCATCTAGATACAAATGAACATTTGTCTCCTGATAACCAACTTGATCCATCTCATGTTCGATTTCATCAGTTGTTGGGCATTCCATCCTTGTATCTCCACCTTTTGTTTCTGCAAAAAGTTTATTCAGATTGATTGAACAGTTCTATATGGAAAATACAAGGGCGTATTGTTGATTACGGTAACCTATGATGGAAACCATTCACCTCTTCTTCATGCCTTTTCCATTGTAGATAATGAAAACTATGAATCATGGAGTTGGTTTTTGGCATGCATCAACACCCATTTCCCCAACATTCGGGGTGTTTATTTGATATCTGATCAGCATCAGAAAATTAATGAGGCAATAAATGTGGATCCTGATGTATGGAGTTACCCAAATTCACATCATTGTTTCTGCATTAGACACATTGCTAGCAACTTGCACAAAAAATTCCACAACAAACCGATGAAGAAGGAAATCACTAAACTTGGTATGCATTGTATTTGTTATTTTTTTATATATTAAAGTAAAGATAAATTCAAAATATGTGAAATATCATCTATTATGTGTAGCATATGAGTCCGATCAATGATGTTTTGAAGAACGTTTCAAAAACATCCGTCAGGTTAATGAAGAAGTTTACGATTATATGATGTGAATTCCAAAAGAAAAATGGGCATTGGCATATGATGGGGGAAGAGGTACAGACACATGACCACCAACATTATAGAGTGCATCAATGGTGTCTTCAAAGGTATTTTCAAGCTACCTATAACTTCCCTAGTTCAGGAGACATTATATCATTGCGTGAAGCACTTTTTTGATAGACAAAAACTAGCATCGGATGGAATAAATCAGGGGCTAACGTACGGAAGACATTTTTAATGAGAGATTGAAAAGAATATTGAAGAAGATTCTGGTTATCATGTCTGCCTATTTCGATGAGAATACTCTCAATTTTAAGTTCAAGAGAAGACGAACCCCAACACAAATATCATTGGTGAAAAAAATGGTGGTATTACTAGAAATGAGGCAATGTCAATGTGGAAATTTTCAGGCCTTACGGCTTCAATGCTCACACGTCATCGCAGCATGTGCCTCGGTTAAAATATCATGGAAAACATATGTTGATCCATTGTACTGGATGAATACCATTTATAACTGTTATACTACACCATGGACACCTATTGGTGAGTTTCGTTATTTCCCAATACCCGAAGGTCAACCGATAGTGGTACCTGATATGAATCGGTTGTGTCCCCATGGGAGATCGAAGGCCAGTAAGATGCGAAATGGGATGGACTGGCCTCAAGAACAAAGACAGAGTTTGACATGCACCATATGTCATCAAGATGGTCATAATCAGAAAAGATTCCCTAACATTGTTGGGTCAAGTTCACACTCTAATACACAATAATGTATTGTCATTATTGGGAGATTCTCATATTAAAAAAATTTATGTTGTTATCTCTTCCTTTTACCTCAGTTTTCTAACCCACAAAACTGAAAATCATAATAGTAAACTCAGAAAAATATTTTGTATACCGTAATCCTAACATTCTAAACCATAATCCAGAAAATATTTTCTCAAATCATTAACCTAAACCATAAAACATTAAAAGAAATCCAAAATCCTAGATCCAAAAGGCAAAATGTGAAACCCTAATCTATAAATCCTAAAATCGAAAGAAAATAATCATGAAACATATGACCAGGTTATCTAGTACAATCATACATCAGTATAACTAATGCTCCCTACAAATCCCTATAACCCGTGCATAATGTTCTAGGGAATAGAGGAGTACCCCAAAAATTGAACCCTCTTACATTGTTAATGAAGTAATAGAGACAAATGAATCATGATCTAGTAATAGAATAAAACCAAAAAAAGTGAACTCCCTTACAATATCAAAATATGAGCCCTAGTAATACACCTTCCACCTGTATACCCAAGGATCACATGTGAGATATACATAAAATCATTTTGAAAGGGAATTATAACATTCAAAAATAACAAGAAACCATTTCATGATATAAAAACATTCTTTGTAAACTAGTTCACACTTCATTTAAAAATTCTTCAAAAACACCCTTCTATTTACCAAAATTAGGGGAAACCATGTTTTCTCAAAAACCCTTTTCAGGAAATAAATAAATCATGCCAATTATTTTATAAAAATAATTATAAAACAAAGTGAAATCATGGTTCATCCTACATATATTAGAAACGGAATCACCTATAGGTTGTGAATGATTCATGATGTGAATCCTTGATAAAAATTCATTTGTTTATATGTAGATGAATGACACCATACTACTGAGTCAGCAGGCTACCCATTGTTCACAGGTTATGAAAGAGGGTGGTCTAGATCGATTGATCAGGGTGCGTCGAGTTCACCATTTTCATCACACAGAGCCTCCTCCTTCCATTATACCATACTTGCGTCATGTTGGCTTCTATAGTATTGTGGTATCAGATTTTACATTTGTAGACCATCACCTCCTAGTTGTACTTGTATGTGAGTGTTTGGAATGGATAGATCAAGGAGGTCCTACAGTGGCCTTTTGAAGATGATAAAGGATAAAGATTTGGTGATGAAGAGTTTGATGGGCTATGTGGAATCATTGGGGTTTTCATCTGATCAAGTGGGCCTGGGGAAATGGGGTGAAAATTGTAGAGGAAATTATAATGGTTGGATGCATGGTGGTGTTGAAGTGGTTTATATTTTTAGGAATGGGAACATATGAGAATTTCATGTGGCATATCTTTCATTATAACCTTATGCGGCTGGATGTTGGTATGGATATGGACATGACGGGTAGAAGAATGGATTTCGTTTTCCCATGAAAAGAGATATAACATGTTGTCATGGATCAAAGATTATATATTTATGTGATACTAGATACACCATGCATCCTATTGATACGGGGTTCACTCCAATATGTTTAATTAATGGTAAAAGTTTCGTTTCTATTAGTCTTATGGTTTATATTTTATAGTCTTTCAAATTCACGTACTTGAAACATTTTTAAGTTTCAAGTAGGCGGTTTTGAAAGCTTATAAATAATTTTTTATGAACAATTTTTGTGAAATGATTTTTTTCAATAATTTCTTATATTATTAATTAATGTTTAAAGTTTTGTTTATATTGGTCTTATGGTTTATATTTTATCGTATTTCAAAGTCATGAACTTGAAACATTTCTACGTTTCAAGTAGGCCGTTTTAAAATCTTATAAATTATTTTTCATGAACAATTTTTATGAAATGATTTGTGTTTTCAGCATTAGATTATATTTTTAATGAATTTTTAATGTTTCATTTATATTGGTCTTCTGGTTTATATTTTATTTTCTGTCAAAGTCACGTACATGAAACATTTATATGTTTCAAGTAGGCGATTTTGAATGCTTATAAATTATTTTTCCTGATAAATTTTTTATAAAATGATTTTTGTTTTCAAAAATTTCTTATATGTTTAATGAATTTTTAATGTTTCGTTTATATTGGTCTTATGGTTTATATATTATAATCTTTCAAAGTCACGTACTTGAAACATTTCTAAGTTTCAAGTAGGCGGTTTTGAAAGCTTATAAATTATTTTTCCTGAACAATTTTTATGAAATGATTTATGTTTTCAACAATTGCTTAAATTTTTAATGAATGTTTAAAGTTTCGTTTATATTTTTCTTATGGTTTATATTTTATAGTATTTCAAAGTCACATACTTGAAACATTTCTATGTTTCAAGTATGCAGTTTAGAAAGCTTATAAATTATTTTTCATGAACAATTTTTGTGAAATGATTTCTGTTTTCAACAATTAATTATATGTTAAATAAATGTTTAATGTTTCGTTTATACAAGTATTATGGTTTTTATTTTATATTCTTTCAAATTCACGTACTTGAAACATTTTTAAGTTTCAAGTAGGCAGTTTTGAAAGCTTATAAATTATTTTTCATGAATAATTTTTTTGAAATGATTTTTTTTTTCAATAATTTCTTATATGTTTAATGAATTTTTAAAGTTTCATTTATATTGGTCTTATGGTTTTTATTTTATAGTCTTTCAAATTTAGGTACTTGAAACATTTTTATCTTTCAAGTAGGCGGTTTTAAAACAAAAGTTTAAAAACTAATAATTTTTTTGTTGGGTGAAAGGCGGCATCCTCCTAAACATTTTTTATGAATTATATATATAAATAAATATATAAACAAAACAAAACAAAAAAAATCAATATTTTTTTGTTAGGGGAAAGGCGTCATCGTGGGTTCTGCCTTTAATTCCAAGTGTAAAGGCAGCATCGCGGATGCCGCCTTTCACCCAAATGCAAAGGCGGCATCTGTGATGCCGCCTTTAAGGTTCATTTTGAAAAAAAATATCACCCGAACCGTTTTTTAAAAAAATACTCTTATGAATAGGGATGATTATAGTGTCTATATAAAGTATCCAATTAATGTGATTTAGAACCAATGGTGCTTACATCATTCATACATCACCCATGCCTCAATAATTCAGGTATTTTTCTTATATCGTAAATTACAGTATTCACGATTCACAAAAAATTCAACGATTTTAGAAATATCCTAAACATTCACCATAACCAATTTTTTAGAATTAAAATATTATATCCATTTTATTAAAATACATTTTCAAATATGATAAATTTAATTTTTAAATAAAATCATCATTTACATGAAAAAATATCGATTCCAATATTATAACTAATTTTATGACACTTTTGAAAAATTAATTAATGTATCATAAAATTATTTTATAATAATAAGAAAAGAATATTAATTTATAAGTCTATTTTAGGAAAAAAAATCTTTTAAATCATTATATTAATTATAAAATTGTAAATAAAAATTTCATTTTACAAAAAAATACCAACAATTAATTTATCATTTTAAAATCATTTATTAACATTAAATATGATATAAGTATATCATATATTCATTTATAATATTCCCAAATTTTATTTGTACTTTAATAGGAGAGGATACTATTATATTAGTCATATTACTATTCCTAATGTTCGTGTAACTATTTCAAAGGTAAAGTTAATGTTCCTTCGGTATATGTTCTTTAACTTCAAGAAATACCAATTATTTAATTAATTATTTCTTTATAAAGTTTTTATTTTTTTATAAATGTTATTTATACTATATAAATAATTATGAGAAATTAAATCTCATTGATAGAATTTTGGGTCACTACAACCTATGATCATACGCACATTTTGTTTAATATAACCATAAAAAAGATTCATAAATTTGTCTAACACTTATACAGATGTTTTGTAAACCATTCACAATGAGAACCTTGGACTTCTTTTCCCCATCTCCTACCAAATGGGTATTCCTGCTCACATTGATCCTAAAATATCGAACATTTCCAAAAAAATCCATTAACTATACCTTTCACATTTTTCAAATGTTTTACATTTCTTATCATGTGTGATGAATAATCACTATCAAGAATATAAGTGTTTATATTATTAATTTATTTAAGATAAATTTATTCAAGGTTATATTTTTCCAAAATCTTTTTTCCAAAAGGTACCTGATCAAGTGGATTTTTAGGATGTCATATCCTATTTCTCCTCTGTATTCATTATAAAATCATACAAATCCTTGCATCCAATCGAGAGTACTAATTTTTCAGACCAATTGTTTTGGACTAGTATTCATTTTCCTATGGGTTCTATACTTATAGTATCCACATCCACATTTTCTATATTTAAATTCTTTATACCTAATGTTAAAATAAGCAAAAAAAATTAATGGAATTCATTTCTTCTATATTTGTAAGGATATAACTTCATTCTCATTTGTTATCTTCTTGAAACTTCCCCATTTAGATATATCAAATCCATTTCATATAATGACTTGATATGTATTTTTATTCCATAGAATTGATATTTCATAATAGTAAATATGTTTTCTTATTAATTCCATATCATCCCCCAATCCTTCATAAGACATTATTACTATTTATGGTCAACCCTTGAAGACTATGTGTTATTTTATTCTCACTCATTTCCTTTGATAGTAGTAGCCTTTGACTATATGACTAGTGTTTTAGATTTAATACTTTTAGTTCAAAAATTATACTTCCCTTTTTTATTATGTTTCTATTTTTTATTTTTCAACATCACAAATCATTCCCATTTTACCTGAAAGTATAATACATTTATTGTCTAGAATTATATTGACACCTTCTGAACCTTACATTACTCTATCTATCAATTATCCATATGTGAACCTCTGGAAGAGTATTTTCTTAAATCGGTCTCTTTATTTTATTTCAGTTTGAAATTTGTTTCTTAGAGTAACAAACTCTTCTTTCAAATATTGTAAAATATTTTGTATCACTTTTAAAAAAGAATAAAGGTCATTAATCACCATATTATGTTATTTAATCATCATCTTGAAATTCAAAACATAATCTTAGGTGTAACACCCCGACCCTAGTTACCCAGAGTCGGTGAATTATTACATAACATTGGTATGATCACAAAAGATCAAGTCTCGAAAGACTGATTATTTTAGTAGCCTTGAAAATACTAGATACATTCAATAGTTTTACATTAAATTATAAAATGAAAAACTATAACAACATAGTCTCTATAGGCCACACTCATATCACTTAGAATATCCATACAGGTCAGTCATAATATACTTCTTCTCATCCTGGGAAAAATAAAAAAAAAGGGTGAGCTCAGATGCTTAGTAGGGATAACAATATTGCGGAAACATTCATAAATATGAATAAACATTTAAGGAAATGTAAGACTAAAACAAAAGCATTTTTAACATGAAATTCAGAATAATATAGCAATGATAAAATCAAATAATGTGATTTACATATTCACATGGATATTCTACAAGTCGAATAATTGCATATAATATCAACAAACACTTTCATAATTATGGAATGCATAATGCCAAACTTCATAGCCACATAGTCAAGGCCTTGTCCCAAGAATAAATATAATATTTTGTCAAGGCCTTGTGCCAAGACACTAGTTTGTCTCATGAGACCTACCGATGCATTGAAGAGCTACAGCGGGCTCCACCTGTCTCTTACTAAGTACAATGCATTCCTTATATGAAAAGGTTTAATCATAACATAAACATTTGTATTATATCTAGCGTACGAAATGTCAATACATTATCCATAAACCATGAATGGTGTAAAAATAACACATCCATAGTAAAACACATCACAGAACTTTCAATACAATATGGAATTTTCATATCATAATAAATCAACTTCAAATAAGCATACAATCCATCAAAGGATGTTGTCATAGATGAAATCAAAACTTTTTTTAGAGAAATATCTCTTTCTATTTTGAAATCATTTAAAATTAATATAATTTTAAAACAAAATATTTATTTTGAAAATATTCTTATAATATGGTAAGGGAAGTTTCAAATATTTTATAATGGTGGAAAATAGTTGCACCTGCCGTATAAGTTAAAAAACATTATTACCTTAATTTTGTCAAAAAGTCCATAAGGTACCTTGTTTGGAAAATGACAGAAAGATTCCATTCAAAACATTTTATAAAAATTAAAACAAGGGTATAAATTTCCTTCACCCATAGACTAGTTAATAGTAAAAATGTTTTGGAATGCATTTTTAAGAATCATGGATGTGGATGATAAAGAGGCCCCAGTAGATACTTACGTAAAAAAACCTCGGATAATAAAGAGATTGTGAAATTAACCATTACCTTATACTTTTACTTGGTCGAGGGTAGTTTAAACTCTTATATAATGGTGAAATAATTGTTATTAAATTACAATAACCATATACATTAATATTATATCATATATGATCTTCTAATATAGATTTGTTAATGATATTTTAGTAGTATCATCACTTTGGGTGTTAACTTATCCATTTTATTTTATATGCTTGGTTATGTAAGCCATGTTTGTTATGGATAGGATGTATTTTATTCATACAAAGAATGATATTATGTTCATAAAAATTATTTTTAATCATAAAATGAAAATTATTCTTGAATGATTACGATGTGAATGAATGTCATCAGGTTTGTGGAGACGGTAATCCGTTTGTACGCAAGGGTGACAATATCATTATTTTGATTATAAAATCCTATATAATTGGATGTTATATCATATATAAAAAATCATTATCATGTTATATTTATTATTTAAATCATTTATTCTCATTATTATACCCATCCAAATGATGAAGTGTTCGAATAATAGACTACGCCATGATGTGGAGACGGTAATCCGTACGTACGCACGTATGGTGAATTTGTCATTTATAGGATGGATAGAATAATGAATATGGTGGTACCATTTTTATAATAACATAACAGTATATATAATATACTGGATTTATTATTTTATAATGTAAAAAACAAATAAATAGTAAGTGGAAGATGAAAAGAACGTGAAAGAGGTGATGAAATATTTACCTATTCTTCAAATTCTTCCTTTTGATTTGATCAAAAGGGCTCCATAGATTGGCTTTGTGACTAAAGTAAGGCCTCTAAGATGAAGGTATGATAGTTGATTTGATATTTGTGTAGGGTTTGGCTGAGCCAAATTACTTTGAAGGTGTGAATGTGAGTGAAGGGGAAGAGTCCTTTTATAAGATAGGTGAGGATCACATTACAAAAAGATTGAAATATTATTTTATAATAAAAAAATTTCGGTTTCTAATCGATCCAAAATGAATTATTTAAATTCTGAGGTGGGTATGGGTTGAAAACCTCCCAACAAATAGGTTTTAGACAGGTTTGGGTCACTATATTAACCTTATATTTTAAATTTAACTCTTAGCTAAATAGTTTGACATTCACCATGTCTCTTTGTATTTTTATATTATATGGTTAATAAATTTACAATAAACTTCCAAGATAACCCCAAGTGGTTAATTAATGACATATATAATATTATTTAATCCCTTTGTATGAACCATATATTTTTAGGAATAGAATACCAATTAATAATATAATATTTGTTTTAAAAACATTTTTATGTCAATTTTGACACTATTTGGTATTTTGTTTTTGTTAAATTCATAAAAGCATTATTACCTTCAAAACAATTCATTTAATCAACCCTAACATGTCATATTAACCTATAAAATTAATAGAATTCATTAAAATTCTCAAATTAGATTTATTTGGATATTTATAATATCAATTATTTTAATCATTCATTAATAAGGTAATTATTGCATCATCATTGTGTCATAAATAAATTTAATTATTTAATATATAAAAATTATAAATAAAATACCATTATATAGGAAATTTTTTTATATTTCTAATGAATAATTATAGTCGAATTTATCTTATGTATAACCCTACATTAAAAATGGTTTAGTTACTAAACATTGATTATAACTCTTTTAACACTTCTTTAAATAAAATAATAATAAATTTTCTAATCTAATCCAAGTGGACCTAAAGGATCATATTTTTTAACTAAGGTTGTTTTTGGTCGAATTACCCTTATCAAAAAGAATTAGTACATGTTTTAGGGTAATTATGATATCATTTTTAACTTTAATTACCCTATTTACTTTTAGTCGTGGTAAATAAAAGTAAAAGGATACTATTCACAAAAAATTATTTTCAACATATTGAACCACATTTCACTTACTAATATTAACTGTGTCTCTCTAATTCTTGAAATAAAACTCACAAAATCAGTAAAATTATGTTTTATACAAATTGCAAACACTCCTCAGAGGTGGGTAAAAGACGACAAAAAGATCGATAAAATTTTATATATCTAAACTTATTAAAAAATGACTCCAATGAATTATGTTGAACATATATAGGTATTATGTATCTATTTTGACCAAAAATAAATTAATATAAAATAAATAGTTATTTAAAAAAAGTCAGTTTTATCTAAAAACACAGTGTTTTTCCTCTATTCATCAAAAATTGAAATTTTTTAGAAAAATACCAAAAATTCACCCTAAGATAATATCAATATTCTGAATCCAAAAATGTAGTCCATTTTGAATGATAAAAATTATAAAATTTCAAAATGTGTGTATTTCTATTCATAACTGTTAGTTTTATTGGTCAGGATGTGTTAGAATCTCAATGTTTCTTACAATGCAAGCTATTTCATTATTCAAAGGGAAACATGTTGTGGAATCTTGAGGTGTTTCATTTTTGCCTCCTTAAAATAATTTCATCCATGAAATTTTTGTAATACTACCACACAAAAATATTCATGTGGTTCTTCATCATATGTTCCTCTGGTTCCCACGTTTCCTCTTCCATCTTACGGTTTCTCCATAGAACTTTTATTAGATGATTTGTCTGGTTTCTCATCACTTTTTCTCTTGTATAATGAATTTTGATAAGCTACAACTCCATTTTGTTCTAGAATTTCAAATGGTCCGATGTACCTGGGACTCAATTTACCCTTTTTACCGAAACTTATAACACCCTTCCTTGAAGACACCTTCAAGAAAACATGATCTCCTACCTGAAATTCTAATTCCTTCATTCAGTTATCGGCATAGCTCTTCTGGATACTTTGGGATGCTTTGATGTGGGTTTGGATAACCTTCAACTTTTCCATTGTTTCCTCAACAAGTTTTAGGCCTATGAGTTTTCTTTCACCAACAACATCTCGAAAGGTTTGCGAGCAACATCTCTTTTTATATAATGCTTCATATAGTGCCATATGAATACGTGAATAGAAGTTATTATTATAGGAAAATTCTAGCAAAGGTAAATATTGATCACACATACCTTGAAATTCATGGGAGAAAGATCTCAATATGTCTTCTAAGTGTTGAATAGTCCATTTTGATTTTCCATGAGTTTGAGGGTGGTAGGCAATGCTCAAATGAAGTTCAGTATCCAAGGATTTATGAAGACTTTTCTAGATTCATGATGTAAAATGGGGATCACGATTAGACACAATCGATAAGGGTAACCCATGATGTCTTAAAAATTCATGAATATATATTCTTTAAAAATATTCAAGTGGTAAATCCTCTCTTATAACAAGAAAATATGCTGACTTGGTAAGACAATCAACAATGACCTATATTAGATCATTCCTTCTAGAAGTATTTGGTAAACCCACTATTTTATCGAAATCCAATAGCGCTCACCATTGAATTAAAAATATTTTGTTTCCTGAATTGTCTAGTGGAAATGATCCATAATTCCATTCTCATTACCCCAATTAGTTTGGGTCAAGCAACATGAAATGTTTTAGGTAGGCCTTCCAAATTCCAACAACGTTAACTCTCATCTCCTTGATTCGTTGAGTGGACTCCACAATCCTAAAATCCTTTTATTTTGGATTTACAAAACCTTTGCCTCTTATTCAGACCAAGTCCTACTATGGTAGTCAACCATTGATTTGAACCAAGTCAATTCAAACAAAAACCTCAAATTAGAATTTTCTGATAATTGAAATCACCCCAACTAAGGTTGGTCATGTACTTCGAACTACAATTCAATTCTAACCAAGATTATAGAAGGCTATAACGACTTAATGTTTCCTTGAGTTATTTTATCATTATACTTAAATTTCTATTTTATTATCTTTCTTACATTCTTGTTAATATTATGTGGGATATAATTAAGTTATTTACCATATCTATGATAATATTTACGAATAAGTTGGTCTTATTTTAGTTTCATCTTCTATACATGTTTAATTCCTTAATTATGTGATCATGACAACACACCCATAATAAATAAACCATTAAAATGACATAAATATAATAAATGTCATGATCATGAGCTCATTCTATTGGTTAGTTTAATCTAGTGGTTGATAAAATAACTCAATACCTAGTGGTGAAACACCTTGAACCTTTTGGGTTTGTGTTTACAGCGTTCCACCTATCCACCTTTGTATCTCCTTGGATTGGTTTAGATTTGGCTCCTAACTTGAGCCACATCCAATTTCTTGGGATCTCCATACATTATATATATTTTTATCTCACACATAGGTGAGGGTTAAAATGGGGTTTTATATAAAAGAAACCTTGGGCACAAAGGCCCTATATATTAATGAGGAGAAGGATCACAAGACAAAAAATTTAATTTAAATAAATTAATTAAAAGAAACCATCCACATACAAAGTTCTTAGTTTATCTCAGGATCATCCATACAAGCAACTATATTTATGAATAAATAAGACTATGATTCAATTATTTAATAGTTCTTGTTTAAGATAAATCATGTTTGATTTAATCAATTATTATATTTAATTACTCAATCATTTTATCTTAAATCCTTTTCTGAATTTCCTTGATATTCTCAACCATCATAATTTTAAACAAATAAATTCAATTAAAATTATCTTTGTACGTAACTTTTACCTTGGAGGAAACCTGATGAATTCTTGTTCATAACGACCCAATGAGTAGAAATTACCATTACACAGATGTTAAATTAAATAAATATGTATAAAACCCCTATCACGTGTTGTGCCCTAGCATTATACCTGCACCGTGGTACATCTCTCAAGGGTTTGTATAATATAATAATAAATTTTAATAAATCTGTGTAATTTGGATGAGTACATGGCGTGTAGTTCATTCTACATGGCATGTACTATCATTCACCATCAATCCAAAGTACATGTCTGAGGATACAACGTATAGATGTACATCAAAAATATTTAGAGTACATGGCGTGTCCAGTGGGCCACACACCGTGTAGTATCCACGTTACACGGTCTCCAGTTGGACAAGCCATGTATGGGGTACATGGTCCAACCCTAACCTAAAGGGACTACACAACATGTCCAGTGGGCCACACGACATGTAATGTAGAAACTGTGTGCCACCTATTCCTTGGTCAACAGATGGAGTCATAAAGACATAGATAAACTCTAACACATTTCTTGGTTTGGAAGACTAGTCTTGATGCATTGAACCTTGAATACATGATATGTGAGGTAGAATACACGTCATGTGTTGTGGTGTTATACTACCATGAACCTTTGGCACATCTAGATGACATCTTCTTTTTTAAATCAAAATTAAATGAAAAGATCATTTCTTTAAGGTGAATGAGAAACAAAAGAGGAGGAACAAATCTCAATATTCATATTTACAAAATGATTAAATTGAATTGAAAAAGCTAAATTATTAAATGTCTAAATCATCAATGAAAAAAATAAGTAACTATAATCAACGATATAACTCATCTAAAACCAAATGTAGGTGTTCAGCACAATGGAAGCGCGTGGATGGGTGTACCCAAATTTTAATTTTACTATTAATAATGATCAATTTGAGATCCCTCACGATGATAAAATACAGGATATTCATAATAAAATGAAGAAAGAAAAGGAAAGAGGGATTTCATGGAACCAAATAGAGGATCATCATATTTTGGTTATAATTAATATAATTAAAATCCAAGAATTTCCTTGATGGAATTATATCTCTATTGATTCTTCTGGTCATGATCCAATGTGATCCGTCATTGCGTCATAGAATCTAACTGCAGGCTTCCTCTAGTGGAGATCCCCACATGCTCCAAGTGTCTATGGATGTCGTTGAAGATATCTCCAGGTGCTAGCATGGAAGAGCCATATCATGTGATTTCCACCTTTGATCGCCATAAAAGTCACTTCCAAAGCGCTCTCCTTGATCCGGTAGAGGAGGATCTCTCTTGTAACTTGAAAGAATTCTTGGAGGAAAGGGATTCTCTCTTGACTTGAGATATTTCTCCAGATCCATTGTGTACAACCACAAATAATGGACATATATGATGAGAATAATGTAATTGGGATTTATATTACTTTGAATAATAAAATGAATTAATTTCCCAAAATAATTTATTCATTTCATTTATTTCTTAGTAAGACTCCATTTCAAATAATAAAATATGACTATTAATATAACTCAACATGCGCCCAGTGAGTTCGATCTAATGTTATTTAATTAAATAAATCATATTATTTCACATAAATCCCTATAAAAACTATAGGGTGTGTACTTTTGTTTTTCTATTTTTAATTTCTCCAACACATTTATTAGACCTTGAATAATGACTATTTATTTCATAAATAAATATCACTACATTATTCACAAATAAATATATTATTTCACCCACAACATATTATTACAAATAACTAGTGTAAAAATAAATTTGATTAGGCATCCTTGAATAACAATCAAACCACAACCAGGATTAATATTTATTCAACATGTTAAATGGATATTTAACTGAGATACTTGGATACATTTAGTGTGTGACCCTCTAGGCCTCTTTCTCAATGGCATTAGGTGGAGTCTTCCTGAAGTACAAGGTTAGCATCTAGAAAAACTCCAAGGCACACATAGAGAAATAAGTTAACATTTCAATGAAATTTCACCTCATACGAACGCTTACTGTGTAATTTAATAACTTTATCTCGATACCTTATTCAAGCGGGTTTCATGCTAGTGTCAGCAACCCATGCGCTTGATTACTCATTCTTTGACATCCCGGAATTAAAATTGCCTATTTGTCACCATGACTATGGATTTATTAAGGCCATATAAATTCCATAAAAGGGCCTGATATATTAACTTCTATTAAGCAACAGAAGGGAAAAATCATTTCTCACATTATATATTAATGTTATATTACTCGTACCACATCCAACATATCCTACCTAACTAAAAATAGTGTGTGTTCACTGTTTTCGAAAATACATCTTATTGAAAAATTTGTAATAGACATTAATAATAATCATAAAGTCTAAGGAACAATACACACAAATGTAAATAGGAACATCCAATGACACTATGAAATGCGGATTTCCTATTGGCGGGTCTCATTCTCATAATATCCTCCTAGATATTTCCATGGTCACACACCATGAGAAGGTGCCTCAAATATTTATGAGTCCCCACCCATAATGGCATGTATTATTTATGTCCCTCAAATAAAATAATTAGTCCATATAACATATATTCAAGACTAGTGTTATGGCACTTCTGGGTTCTCATCATAGCAGTGATCTGCTATGACTCTTTAGTGAAATAGTTATCCTTAGGAAATTATCACATGCATTTTTACACAAAAGAACTATCAAGATGTGATAAGGTATTTATTAATATTCAAATCCATGAATACAAGTTTTTCATAAAGTAAAAAGTAGTTGGTTCTTGGCCACCAACTCCAACATAGTTAACCGTCTATTTCATTCAGTCTGTCATCATTCATCCTTTGTTTAATCCATGTCAATCCAAATTTAATAATTATTTAATCATTGTTTAATAATAGGTTAATAATTGGTTAATCATTAGTTAATCATTATTGAACCATTGAATCATCAATATTTAATCATTATTTAATCATTACTTAACCATTATTTAACCATTAGTTAATCATTACTTAATCATTATTTATTAATTAGTTAATCATTAGTTAAATTTTAGTTAATAATTGGTTAATAATTACTTAATCATTCTTTATCATTCCGTAATAATTCTTTATTCATCTCTTAATCATTATTTAATCATTACTTAGTTTTTTTAATCATTACCTAATCATTGGTTAATCATTAGTTAACGATTATTTATTAATTACTTAATCATTAGTTAATTATTCTTTAATCCCTCTTCAATCCTTCTTGAATCATTCCTTAATCATTATTTAATCAATAATTAATCATTAATTAATCATTACTTAATCAATATTTAATCATTAGTAAACCATTACTTAACAATTAGTTAATAATTCTTTAATAATCTATTAATCATTAGTTAATCATTATTTAATAATCCATCAATCATTAGTTAATCATTCTTTAATCATTTCTTAATCATTATTTAATAATTACTTATCCATTAGTAAATTGTTACTTTATTATTCATTCCTTATTCAATCTTTAATCATCACTACATCATAATTTAATCAATAATTAATCTTTACTAAATCATTATTTAAACATTATATAATCATTAGTTAAACATCACTTAATCCTTAATTAATTATAACTTAATAATTATTTAAATATATGAAATTCATCAGTTAATTATTATTTTCTAATAATAATTTGTAATCATTCATTAATCATGTGTTATTCATTAGTTAATCTATACTTAATCATTACTAATAGTAACTATTATTTATAAACTATATATAACTAACTAAACTACATAATAAATAATATATTTTGAAATAACTAAAAACAATTCAATTAAATAAACAACAATAAATTAAATAAGAAAAAATACCACTAAATAATGATTCACAAAAATTGGGACTTCTTTTAAGCCACTGAAACCGCCACACACAAAGATGAATCCTTTTAGAGAGAGAGGGTGTGTAATGTATAGAGGTGAGGAAAATTTTAAGTGAAGAGGGGGGTGCCCTTTTATAGGGACTTAAAAGAAAGGTTAGGGGGTGGGGATTTCATCTTTTCATTTGTTTAAGGGAGGAACACCCCCAGTTGCCTTTCACTTTTTTAAGGAAAAAGGTGGCCAACAGTTCCCTTCCTTTTCCATGTCACCGATCTGAGAAAGAGTCTGGGTGGGGGGCATGCCTCCTTTCTAAAACAATTTAAATATTTTTTTAACCTACACATATTTAAAAAAATCAAAAAACACATAAAACAATTGTAGAAAACCTTTTGAATTTGGTTATTATTTTTTTTATTCACCCACAAACCCAATGCCTAATGTCTTAGAGATTCACAATGGGGTATCAATTGACCATTACACTCCAGTTTCAAATAACTTATATGATTATATTTTGAGTTGTCTCCCTATGGTGTTCTATTTCACAAAGGATAAATTACTATGTTCAATCTTATAAAATTAGTTCCATCATATTATAATTACTATCACATAATGATCTATCCCACCAAAATCATTTTCCTAGTTCCTAATTAGAATATTTATAAACACAGTGGACAAAATAACTCAATAATCATACAAATCTGACAATATAAGAATTAGCATAATCCCAAAAAATAAACATGAAAATATCCCCCTAGTAAGGAAACATTGAATTTTTAATTTTCCTAACCTAACTGCACACAAAAAAGAATATTTTATTCACATGAAAAAAGAATATCTTAGTCTTAAAATGATGATTGAAAGGGAGAAATTTTGAAAAAATAGGGTTTTATGATGCATACTACATCAAAGAACAGTTAAGACCATTTGAAAACCTCTACATCCCTTAATTAAAACATACCATTGTATCTAATATTGAATCCTAAGGCGGGAGAAAATTTTAGAAAATTTGGTTTAGAACAAATTTTCAATTTCAATAATGAAAAATAGTATATTTGAAGGGTTTACAATGAAGTACAAAATTAAAGTTTCAACACAACACAAACAACCAAAAAATTCACAGCATTAAAAAGGTTCCTACTGGACACCACTTATTATTTGTAATGAATGATCAAAATATGTTTTGAAAAAATAGATGCTTCTACACATTGAGTTCAATGAATGATTTTCAAAAGTGTACATAATTGATCATAAAAGAAATTGATTTTCTCAGGGTTCAAACAAATATAGTGACTAGAAGGGTTCAACGAATTTGAAACATGAAACAAAAAACATTTATAAAAAAACTATTTGGCATTAAGATGAAAATAGCTAGATGCAATAGGAAGTATAATTAATATAAAAAAGAAAATCACTACTCCCCTAAATGTATAATATTTTAATTTTTATTACGCACAAATGAATATTCTTTTTTTCTATCTAAGTAAAGTCCCTAGTTTCTCAGTTGAAGTACCTAAAAATTTTAAACAAATCAATATTATTATGCTGAATAAATACTCTTTAGAAATAAGCATCCATGGTTTGAGTTAAAATAGGAAATCCAGAAAGCTCTAAGTAGTATCACCTTTTGGCCGTGAATTTGAATTGAAATTATTATATTCATGTATCGTACTTATATATCTTGATATTGATCATGTATTTGCTCAAACACACAATTAATGAATCTATAACACATTCACTTTACTTATATGGATAATCCATCCTTTACTCTCATGATAAATTGGGGTTAGGAATAGTTGATTGAAGGCTTGAATGGAAAAGAGTCATGAATATTTATTTGCAAAGAAAATTGAAATTAGAAACTAAAATCCATGGGTTTTATCCCATGTAGTACTTGATTTAATTTCTTTAGCCAAACTTACCCCTAACTATCATAAACTAGCCTGGGTACCCTGGTAACCCGATAACCGAGACAACACTGACATGGCCCAAAGGGTGTTCCTGATCCCAATGGGTTGGCGACTAGCACCTAACATCATACAAAATGAAAGTGGTAATGACTTTTTCCACAAACATTGTAGAAGAAATATAAAAATGATAGTATGCATACAAATGAAACTCCAAAGGGAGAAGTGTATCAAAAGTCAAAAAGGTATAGACAACCAAAATAACTACATCAAATTACCAAAAAATAGGAAAACAACCCAATTCCCAATGGATGAAACTCTCCAAGTCCACGAATCAATAGCTAGAACAACCTCAAAGTGGTGATTTACCTCTACTCAAACCTAGAAGGAGGAAATATACAAACACTTGAGGACATAGGTAGGGTGTTAATTAAAATCCCATTGGGGTCTCATGAAGGATTCCATAATAAGTGTCCAACATTTAATTAACCAACTAAAGTGGTTTGAATTATTAAATAAATAGGTTTGACATTTTAAGAGAATATTTAAAAAAATATTTCTTTACATTTCAAATGATGGTGATACTTTTCAAATGATTGAAATACATTAAGAAAATGGTGATAAACGTAAATGGATTAAATAAACGTCTTTATATAAACCAATTTATATAATTTCAAAAGGCATGTAAAATAGATTACAATAGTGGGATACATTTATATCTCATATATAAACAAGTGAGAAACATGCACTACTACAGAATAGGCCGTTAATAATGCTATAATAGGACTTTATCTGTTCCAAAAAAGCACTAATAATTAAATCATGGTTAATATCATAAAACTTTTATCACCGTTAAAAAAAGAACGGTTAAAAGGTCCCTTTAACAGCGTTTTTTTATTATGTTAAAGGAACCTTTTTAACAACGTTATTTAGCACTATTAATGGGGGCCTTCAATATTTCCTTTTTAGAATTGATAATGAAAAAACTATTAAAGGGGGTAAAATTATATTTTTTTTGGCAACTTATGAGCCCGACGCCATTATCAGTGCTTCCACGACCCCTTTAACATCGCTTCACCCCCTCTATCAATGTTGTTCACCCCACCACCCCTTTTTTCAATGCTTTTCAAATCTCCAGCATCATGCACGCCCACTTGGATTTGAACCCTACACCTATCCTTTGAATATGGAATGCCTTTACAACTACACTATGTTGTTTTTCTCTCTGTTTAATGATAATTCTGTTTATTTATATATATTTACATATATATTTACATATACTTATATATTTGTTTAAATACATATATACAATATATTAATGTGTTTTTTATATATATTTATATTTATTTAAATATATTATATATTATATTCATTTACATATACTAGAATATAATATATATATATATATATATATATTAATACACACATATATGTATATATAAACATTATAAATATATTTGTATAATTTAAAAAATTGTAAGATATTGTTTTAAATACAATTATAGTATATGTATTTATCTATATATATATATATATATATATTAGAATATACCTTTTTACATTAATATGTTCATATATGTATTTATATGACTGATTAATTATAATAAAATATAGGAAAACATGAATATATTTATTTATAAATAAAATTATGTAATGAAAAATGATAAATTTGAAAAATAATAATATCAATATGAATGTAATACTTGTGAGTAAATTCAGTCTCCACTAAAAAAGGATAAAAATATCCCCTTAAATAAGGATTAAAATCCATCGAATATTAAAAAATTAGGGTACCCCGACTACAAACTCAGTTATGGAGGCCTTATAGACTTTTTTTCCACTATAAATGTGATATATGTTTAAATATCTCTCTAAGGGCGTAGATATTATCATAGGCTTTGATTTGATATATGGTAGAGAAAAAACACACACCCGGATCAAAAGTTATGGTCGTTTGAAGTTCGAGTTATGTTTTCAACATATTTTAGATCTTTTATTAATTTTTTGATTTTTATCTTCAAATTGATATTAAATGACTATTAATCGCTAATAATAATCAAATTATAAATTAAAAATATTTTTTTAATTAATTTATAAGCTATTTTCACTAAATTTCTTATATATTAAGTGTAAATACCTATTTACCTTATCTAAAACATATTTTAAGAAATATATATTATATTTATATCATTATCAATATATATATATTATATTTATATCAATATAAATATATTTATATATTAATATATTATTTTTAATGAAATATTTTTTTGATGTATCCATTATCAGTGTTACTTAAAATGTCTGATAAAGGGGGGTCTTTATAAGTGCTTCTAAAAAATCACTAATAAAGACCCACCTTTATCAACAATTTTTTACAAGCACTGATAAAAGAACCCAATTATCAGTGCTTTTTTTAAAGTGCTGAAAATGTTCGCTCTTTAGCAGCTCTTTTTTAGCACTTTTAAAGACCACCTTTAACAACACTAAAAAATTGTTGTTAAAGATCCCCTTTTACAGTGCTTTTTTTAGTACTAACAACAGGGATCTTTAACAGTCTTTTTAACTTGTGATGTTAAATCCCTAGCGCGAGAAAAATCCATTTTTTTAGTAGTGATAGTAATCTTCCAAGAGGTAATATAGTTCTATGTTATGGGATCCTCACACATTCATATGATAAACCATAATGGGTACACATGCCCTTTATTATTGGCAAGAGAGAAATCATCTATATACCACTAGGTAAGTAAGATATGCTAACCAATATTTTGTTAGTGTTTTAAAGCATCAATCCATTTCTAGGGAAATTCCAACCTAGAGTGTTTTTCCCAATAACTCACTAACTACCAATACATGTATGTACTCTAGTACAATTTAATGATGGAAATTTTTTTTAAACTACCTTAACATACAATCATATCTTATTCCCCCATTTCAAAAATGACAAATTCAATTTAAAACCCAAAATTAATTTTTAATGAAAACATTCTTTTTCAAGATAAAACAATAAGGTTTATATCAAAACCATTTTAAATCCATTTTTCATAAATAGGAATTTTAAATCAATTCAAAATACAATTTCACAATTCAATTTCACAATTAAATTCAGTAATTTAATTTCAAACAATTTCTATCAATTTCACAAAAAAAAACCCCAATATAATGGAATTGGGTTTTTTCACATTTTTTCCATCAAAACCATTTCAAAATTTAAATTAAGAAATTTAAATTTCATCAAATTTCATAAACCCACCCAAATTCAATGGAATTGGGGTTTTCCCAATTTGATGTAAAAAATCAAATTTTTTAAACTCCAATTCAATGGAATTGGGTTCTCCAAAAAATTAATTGAAAGAATTTTAACTAAAATCCTGAAATTTTATTTAATTCAAATTATTTAAATTAAATAAATAAATTTAGGGTTAACAAAATTTCGGCATCATGATGGAACCACCTACCTCAGGATCAACAAATATCGAATCACCAAACCCTAATCAGGATTCATCAACAAAGAATGATGATCATTGAATTTGGGAAACAAGGATCAAACCTAGGATTAAGATCCCAAAAAGTAGGTTATTCGATCCAAATAACATCAACGAGATCTATGGAAGGCAAGGATGGAGAAAGAATATAGTGAGAGATAGAGAACGAGAGAAGGAAACAAATCAAGAGAAGATCGAATGACATCAATCATGTTTTGAATTGTTGGGAGGGTTATGAGATGAAAATAACTACTTTTAGGTTTTCCTGAGGAAGAAGAAATCATATAGGGTTGTTCTAGGTCCACTCGTCACCTAAAGGGGGGGTTGTGATTTTTAATTTATATTATTGGATTAATCAAATCCCATACATGGTTAGTTGGGTAGATCCACATAGTTAGAACAAACCGTATGGCCTGGACATGAGCCCCTTTAAATGGGCCACATGGTTTCTCCTAAGAGTGTGCATAGTCTTAAAAACTATGAAAAAACCATAAAAACCCACTGCTTATGTTTACCCAGTTTTTCTTGAGAGGGTGCATGGTTTGGGAAAATCATGCGCCAACCGTGCACTAGCCTAGAATTTTGAAAACATTTAAAATTTCAACCTAAAATAACCCGAAATGAAACCCAACCAAATCTTGGAAAAATAGGGGTTTATGAATACCTAAAAATAGTAACATGATGTTACAATCTTCCCACCATAAAAACATTATATCCCCAAAAATCCTACAAAGAAGATTCCATTAAAAAATGATGAGCCCATTGCCCTCTCTCGAGTGCCTCCCTCTCCCACATCTCATGATTATCAGAACCATGCTTCCATATAACTCAAACCAAATGTATCATCCTCCCACAAATCACCTTGGTTTCAGAATCAACTATATTGATTGGATGTTTAGTCATAGATAAATGATGGTCAACCTCAAGATCACTCCAACTCAGAAACATTAGATGGATCATATAGATACTTTCTTAGCTGAGATACATGGGACACATTATGTATTGATGTCAACTGCGATTGTAGTGAAAAATAATAAAAACCTTTTTCCATTTTCTCAAAAACCTCAAAAGGTGCCACAAAATGAGGAGAAATTTTCTCTTGCCTCTTAAGCTGACGATGAACCAATTTGGGTAAAACCTTCATGAACACCTGGCCACCAACTGAGAATTTCAATGGCCTGGGAAGATGATAAACATAAGTTTTATACCGTCTCTATTACATCAAAATTCTATGAAAAAATCAACTAAACCTTTTTTATTGTCACTTGGGCCAAGCATGGTCCAACTAAGGAACTTTAACCAATCTCTGACCAACACAACATAGATCTACAAGGATAACCATAGAAGGCCTAAAAAGGAGTCATTTTGATCATGGATTGGTAACTATTGTTATAGAAAAACTCAAGAGGCCCCAAATGATCATCCCAAGCCCCACCAAATTTGATAACACAAGTGTGAAACATATCCTCAAGAATATGTATAGATTTTTCTGTATGGCCATCTGAATACAGATGGTAGGTCGGGCTCAAACAGGCCTGAGATCCCAGTTCCTCTTGAAGGCCTCTCCAAAATAAATAAGTGAACTAAGGATATCTATTAGAAACTATATCATATAGAACTCCATGAAAATGAATAATCTCTTTTATATAAATATTTCAAAACTCCTCAAATTTTTTGTATCATGAATTGGTATAAAGTGATCTGAATTAGTCATCTCATCGATCACAAATCATATCAAATTATTCTTTCTCTAGGTACATGATAATCAAACCACAAAGTCCATAGAGATATCATCCCACTTCCATGTAGGTACTAGAAGTGGATAAAGAAAACCTAAAGGATTCTAATTCTCACCCTTAACCTTTTGGCACATATAACAATGAGTGAAAAAATTCAGAAATGCCCCATATCATGCCTGGCCACAAGAATATACACCGCATGTCATAGAACATCTTCATGGTTCCTGGGTGCACTTCCCATTGTGAGTTATGACAACCCCCCCCCCCCCCCCCTTACAACTTTCCTTTCCACTAACGGAAAAAAAATCCATTCTAATAGCATAGAATTCCCTCTTTAGAAAACGACCACTCAACAATGGTCTCACTACCATAAATAGACTCTCTAATTCCATGGAATTCATCATAAATCTTATATTCCGGAAGAATCATTTCAATAATAGAATATGTCAACTGAGAATTGGTGAAGGAAACCTCATCCCCTGATTCATAGACTCCAATATCCAACAGTGAAAAGAGAGCCATCAAATTCCACTCTTCTAAATATTCTATCAGAGCCTGAGTCGGATGTTTCCTAGTCAATGCATCTATAACAACATTATCTTTTCCTAGGGTGTAGGTGATGTCAAAGTCAAAAGATTATAGGTATTCCACCCAACACATCTAGTGGAGATTAAAATATTTTTGAGATAAGATATAACTCAAGATATTATCGTATGAATACTTGGTAAACCTTTCTCTGTAAAGGTAATGATTCCAAATCTTATGTGTGTGCATCACAAGATAAATTTCAAGGTCATGGGTCATATAATTCCTCTCATGTGGTCTAAGTTGACGAGAACTATAGGAAACATCACAATCACATTGCACAAGAACACAACCCAAACCTAAACCCGATTCATCAAATAAAACCATGTATTCCTACCTGGCATTTAGAAGAGTCAACACTAGCACAATAGTCAAAAGATGTTTTAGCTCAAAAAAAGATTTCTGATACTTCTCATCCCAATCAATATTTACTCTCTTCCGAGTTATAGTTATTATCAGAGAGGCTAACTGTGAGAAATCCTTAATGAACCGGAGATAATACCCTATTATACCCAAGAAGATATGAATTTTGAAAACATTTTATGGATTTTCCAAAGTTATAAAAGCTCTTACCTTTTTTAAGATCAACTGAAATATCATGCTTTCACACCAAATTTCCCAAGAATTTCACTTCTTGAATCTAAAAAACCACATTTTGAAAGCTTGGAATAATGTTGATTATTTCTCAACAAACTAAGAACTATTATATTATGATGCAAATGATCCTCCTCCAACTTAGAGTAAACAATTATGTCATCCACAATGACTACCACAATGGTATTGAGATACTCATGGAAAATTCTGTTCATTAAATCTATAAATACTATAGGATAATTTGTTAGACCAAAGGTCATAACAAGGTACTAATAATGACCATTCCTAATTAAAAAGGTATTTTTCTGAATGTCATATTCTTTTATCATCAACTGATGGTAACCATATGAAAGATTAATCTTTAAGAACCAATTTCCCCGTTTTTAACTGATCCAATAGATAATCAATCTATGGTAGTGGATACTTGTTATTTATCATGAATTTATTGAGTTTAACAAAATGTAGAGTGAACCAATATCTTTATTAGTGAAGATAACTCGGGCCACCCATGGTGAAAAACTCGGTTATATTAAGAATTTCTCTACAAGATCATTCAACTGAGTCTTCATCTTTTTCTGCTCAGTTGGTGCCATGCAGTAAGAATTAATAGAAACTGGTTGAGTACCAGATATTAATTCAATAAAAAACTCTACCACTTTTACTAGTGGAAAACTAGATAAGTTAGAAAAAACAAATCAGAAAACATGAAGACAACTAAAGGGAGATCACTGCTCAAAGATTCTCTTTCCAGATCAAAGGCGAACAAAAATATTACTTTCCCCAAATCTGGATAAGAAAGTCCATATCTACTCGAGCTTGGGTACCATTCTCCTTGAAAGTCACAACACACACCATTGGGTATAGTAAAAGAGACCAGTCAAAGATAAAAATCAATTTAGTATTTATTGGAAATAAGTCAATCCATCCTGAATATGATGTCAAGTAGTTTCATGTTGAGAACCAGAAGACTCAAAGAAAAATTGACATCAAATAGACAGAAAACACAAGTGGGAATATGAAGACCCTGATCTCTCTTCATATAAAGGGGTGTAAGAATATCCATAACATAAGATAAAATATCCATATGAAGACTTAGAATATTAAAAATACAGGTTGAAATAAACAAATGATATCAACCACTATTAAATAAAGTATTCACTAATGATGAAGCTATAATGATGGTAACTCTCATGGTCACTAGACCCATATCTTCTTCCACTAGAGAATATTCCACTCTGTAAAGAAACTTTGTTCCAGATTCTTGTGGATATAACCCTTTTATCCTTAAATCATCTAATTTCCCCATAGTTTAGAAGGAGTTGATGATCATGTTCCACTATGTATGGTGGAATAAATATGGCATAATTTCTATAAGTTATTTGAGAATCCACAATAACCACATACTTTGGGTTCCTCTATACAAACCCTCTTATAATTACCTGGATTTCTATATTGGTATAAAATAAATAGACCTATTACAGGTATTAAATGAGGTATACAATGACCTTGTTGTCGAGATTTACCACGTGAATCATCATGATTTCACTTTCCTTTAAAGGAACCCACACTGCCACTGGAAGAGAAAGGAACTCTCAATAACCTTGAATTTCTAGCCAGGTCTATTTCAACCATCAGTATTCTTCCTAGCACATCAACACAAGAAGGTAGCTTCAAAAAAAACCTAATAAAAATATCTTGTCTAAGTCCCAACTCAACCCACTGAGCCTTCATCATCTCATTCGATATTATCTCAGGTGCGAAATGTACAAGCTAAAAATAATGGTTTTCATATTCTATCATGGTTCTATTAGCTTTCTCAAGTTTAAAAAACACCATATAATTAGCCCACCACATTGACACTAGATAGAACTAGATAATGAAAACAACTTTGAATTATTCCCACTCTAAGACCTCATGATTCTTCGCCATTACATCATGTCCCACCGTCTCTTGATTGGTCCTTCCAGCATGAAGGTGAAACACTTAACCTTTATTTCATCAGGTGACTCCAGGTACCCAAAACAAATTCCATAATTCTCAACCATTCCTCATCCTCTTGAGGATAATTCAAGACTTTAAATACTGTCGACTTTTGGTGAAGGAATTCTGAGAACATTCTTTGAGAACATCCCTTTGAGGTTCCAAAGCTAGAGCGTGAATAGGAAATGGAGGTGGTTATTATCCCAGAGCCTGGATAATATGTACAATCACTTTAACCAGATTTGGGTCCACATGAGGATTTTTTCACTGAGGTCCAACAACAACTTCCTCCTAGATCTGATTCACATGTCTTCTCGAAGGCATGATGCTACACAACATCAGCAGACAATAAGGAAGACATCAGAATAAAACTCAAACAGAGAAACATGGGAAATTAATATGAATAGATAGATAAAAAAGATTTTTATTTCACTATATCAAAATAAAAAATAGGGAAAATAATATAACTAATCTTCAAGATGTCTTTCCCAAACCACCCCTGGTGACTTAAGGTTCGTTATAGTGAGATCTAGTAAGACAATTAATCGTAACTACCTCCTAAGTCCTAAAAATAATACAAAATGCATACTAACTTTAGGATAAGAATCTCAACCTAGATCTCTGATACAACTTTGTCAAAAACTATCCTATGTACCCTAGTAACTTGATAACTGAGCTGACACTAACATGGAACGAAGGGTGTTCTTGAACCCCACAGGTTAACAACTAGCACCTTACATCATTCAAAATGAAAGTGAGACCAATTTTTTCCACAAACATTGTAGAATCAAGATAAAAAATATAATAAAAATATAAAATAAAATCCAAAGGGATTAGTGTACTAGAAGTCAAATATGTATAAAAACCCCAAATTACTACAACAAAGTAGCATAAAATAGAAAGAAAACCCATGTTCCAATGAACACAACTCTCCAAGTCCACAGATCAATAGTTAGAACCACCTCCATGTGGTTCTCTACCCCTGATTGAACCTAGAAAAAGGAAATATAAAAACACCCAAAGACACAGGTAGGGTGTGAGCTAAAATCCAAGTAGGGTCTCAATAATAATTCCATAATACGATTCCAACATTTAATTAACCAAATAATTTACTTTTAATTTTTTCACTGAGGTCCAACAACAACTTCCTCCTAGATCTGATTCACATGTCTTCTCGAAGGCATGATGCTACACAACATCAGCAGACAATAAATAAGACATCAGAATAAAACTCAAACAGAGAAACATGGGAAATTAATATGAATAGATAGATAAAAAAGATTTTTATTTCACTATATCAAAATAAAAAATAGGGAAAATAATATAACTAATCCTCAAGATGTCTTTCCCAAACCACCCCTGGTGACATAAGGTTCGTTATAGTGAGATCTAGTAAGACAATTAATCGTAACTACCTCCTAAGTCCTGAAAATAATACAAAATGCATACTAACTTTAGGATAAGAATATCAATCTAGATCTCTGATACAACTTTGTCAAAAACTATCCTATGTACCCTGGTAACTTGATAACTGAGCTGACACTAACATGGAACGAAGGGTGTTCTTGAACCCCACAGGTTAACGACTAGCACCTTACATCATTCAAAATGAAAGTGAGACCAATTTTTTCCACAAACATTGTAGAATCGAGATAAAAAATATAATAAAAATATAAAATAAAATCCACAGGGATTAGTGTACTAGAAGTCAAATATGTATAAAAACCCCAAATTACTACAACAAAGTAGCATAAAATAGAAAGAAAACCCATGTTCCAATGAACACAACTCTCCAAGTCCACAGATCAATAGTTAGAACCACCTCCATGTGGTTCTCTACCCCTGATTGAACCTAGAAAAAGGAAATATAAAAACACCCAAAGACACAGGAAGGGTGTGAGATAAAATCCTAGTAGGGTCTCAATAATAATTCCATAATACGATTCCAACATTTAATTAACCAAATAATTTACTTTTCATTTTGAAATAAATTGGTTTGGAATTTCCTGAACATATTTAAACAAATCATGATTTACATTTCAAATGATGTAGATACTTTTAAAATCATGGAAATACATTAAAAAAATGGTTATTTACACAAATGGATTAAATAAACACTTTTATATAAAACAATTTATATAAATTCACAAGGAATATAAAATAGTTTATAATAATGGCATACATTTATATCTCATATATAAAAAAGTGAGTAACATGGTAATCTTCCAAGAGGTACAATATTTCGGGGTTAGGGGATCCTCACACACTCATGTGATAGATCATAATGTGTACACGCGTCACTCAATACTAGAAATATAGGAATCATCCATGTCCCATTTGGGAAGTAAGATGTGCTAACCAATATTTTATCAGTGTTGTAAAGCATCAATCTGTTGCTAGGGAAATTCCAACCTAACATGTTTGTCCCAATAACTTACTAACTACCTAGGATTGAATGTTCTTTAGTATAATTATGTGATGTCCCTGACCCGAATTACACTTAATGAGTGCCCCAAGCCCGATGGGACACATGACCTCAAGTGAATCTCCCAAAATTCTATAGGATTCCCACATGTAGAAAGGGACTAGGGTATATCCATGGAGAGACTATGCCCTCATTACCAAATTGTAGCACAACAGATGAAAGTTAACATAGGTAAATATCATAATGAATATTTATATATAATAGATGGCACATTGGAAAATATAGACAATAATAAAAGGACAAAAACATCTGTAATAACATTAAAAAATAGATGATGATATGTCATGTACTAGAAAGCTCAAAAACATGGATACAAACAACAGGCATAACATATTCCAAAAAGTATAAAGGAAATCAAAGACTATCCCAAGCATCCTGATTTCCTATTTGGTCCTCTACTATCAATCTCTATACTAAAAAACAATCAATCAAGTGTTCAAAGGAATATGCTTCCATTTATCAACACCTGCAACCATGTAATCTACCCCAGGTACCAAACAACGCCCATAGAGGGTTTGAGATAAATCTCAATGGGCCACCACCAACTGTGTCTTTAAAATCCGGCCCGCGTAATGGAAATGTAGCAGTGTGCATGAATGCATGTATAATGTAAAATAATACAATGTAACTAAATACCAAAGTACCTACTTCAACCCTTAGTTGGTGTCTAAACATTTCAACAATTCATTATTTGATTATTACCAGTTTTTAAATAAGTCACATGTTAATAATAGATAAGTTCCAAGATGTAACAAGGAACCCTATAATGACCTTTAATAGTGATTTCCTAAGGTAATAACTAAGAAGACATAGATTTCAAGCGCTTCCAAATTAGTAATAACCGTATCCTGGATGAGAATAAGAGTGTAATCCAAGGAGCATGTTCTCCATAATAAGGTATCTACCAAATCTAAGGTGATTATCCAATGTAAAACATGGCTATGTATAGACAGGTCCCTATGTGATGTAACCATGGAACCTACTTTTCAATGCTGGATCCAGGGAGTGTATCCAAGGAATCCTATGATAAAATAAAGGGATCCTACAGTTTCATACTGGGAATCCAATAATAGACAAGGATCAATATCTAGGTGGGTATCAACCTATGCATGTCGTATCCTTCAATCGGAATGGGGTTCCAAAGTGCTCATGGAATTCTCCGATCAGAATCCAAGGTGACCTCAAGTCAGGCCATTTCTGTTTAATTATGAAGTCATGTAATATTTCCTTTGGTTCAAGCCTTGAATTTCATTAGTGTGACAAGGTGAAGTAGCATGAAACCATTGCTTCAAGACTTCCCTTTCATTAGTGTAATAAGGTCATGTAGCACACAACCATTCATTTAATTCCATTTAAGGAATATTCAATAATTAAGGTTCATTCCACTACCTTCCATTGTTTTGTTAAGGGGTTATATGGACATGAAACCTAATAATCATTTACATTTAAGGCCAATTCATATACTTATTATACTTTCCAATTAATATTTTTCATTTTATTTTCAAATTGAAGAACTTACCTTAGGCGGGTCAAGTGGTGAGAACACATGGTACTTTCCATTATGATTTTCTCATTACAAATAATCTATTTAATATAAAAATTCCTACCCTTATAAAGGTCAATCCAAGGCACACTCGAACGGTGGCTCAAACATGTCAAATAACTAAATGAAAAATATGGAATAACCTTAAACGTGGAAGGGATGAAGTTGTAGGTATAACCACTAACAACTAATCCCATATTTGGAAAGAGAATAACCATATGGTTCTAATCATTATAAACATGGAATATAAATTCTATAATTTGAACCTGATGAAATCGGTGGGCCCTATAGGACAAATCCAAAATCAATGAACTTTAGGGATGAGTTATAGACCACCCACCTTAGGATTGTATGATAATTCTCCTCTGGTATTGGACCTTGATTTGGCTCGGATCAAAGTAGATCTAGGAAAAGGATAAAAATTATTATACCATGATATCTCAGTCGATAGAAAAAGAGAAGGAGAATGACTCAAGAGGACTCGAGTACTTACTGTTGTGCATCCAATGTGAAAACAGAAGCTCAATTGGTTACCGGATGAAGGCGATCTCTTGATTCCAATGTTTGATCTTTAAAAATCCCCAAATTGAGAGATAAATAGATTGGTCCCGCATAAGCTCAGATTAGAGAAAGAGGAGGGAGGTTAATATATAATTAAGGTCATTTTCATAAAATGACCATGAAAATTAGCCTATACACGATTTTCCCACATGTGTTGAAAAATCGTGTGAAAACCTTGTAAGGTTTCCTGGGTATAAGGGAACATTGCATTGTTAGGCCACACGACTGTGAACAAACCTTGCAAAGTGGTTCTATCCGGAAATTTATGTCTGCACGGTTAGCCAAACCGTCCACTAACCATGCAACCAATCCAGTTTTCCTAAAAAGATGGGTTCTGAGCTTTGAACATTCCCTAGACACTTATGAGACCTTTACTAACCCATTAGGCATCTATATTAGGTCCAAAGTAAGGATTTAGACTAAAATTTAAAGGATCCATACATGAGTGAAAACCGGTTTCTTACAATCTTCCCCCTTAAATGAAATCGTCCACAAATTCACCTTCCAATGTTGGAGAAACATTGTCTGAGAACAACTGTAGCCATTGGGCATGTATGTAGGATTCCCTCTCTCAAGTATCGTCATGTACTCAGTCGTACTGCCATAACACCCATACTAGAGGGAAAAACTGGCCTTAGAGAGCCTTTGTGCTTTGGTCGATGATGCATATTGGATACTACTCAAAGGTAGAATCAAAATCCAACTCAACTTATTCAGGATCAAAAGTATTAGATGGGTTTACATGACATTGGAGAAGATGTGAAACATGAAAGACGTCGTGCATGACATAGTACCTCTGAGGTAGTAACAAACGATAGGCTACCCTACCGAATCTCTCTAGAATTTCAAAAGGATCTACAAAATGAGGCGATAGTTTTCCCTACTTTTGTAACCAAATATGCCCTAGCTCGAGTGATAATTGAAGGAAAATATGATCCCCAACCATAAAATCTAGAGGTTGTTGATAGTGATCGACATAGGATTTCTATCTAGACTGAGCAGTAGTCATACACTTTCTGATCAGCTAAACCGTATCTGAAGTCTCCTAAACAAGACAATGACCTAGTAGGGATGCCTCACCAACCTCTGTCTAGAATAGGGGAGAACAGAATGACCTTCCATATAAGGCCTTCTAAGGATCCATATGAATTTTCACCTGAAATATGTTATTATAGGAAAACTCAACAAAAGGGATATGATTATTCCAAGAATTACCAAAATCAAGGACACATGCTTAGAGCATATCCTCTACAGATTTTATTTTCCATTCTGATTTTCCATCAGTCTAAGGGTGAAAATATGTACTTAGAATCACTTGTGTCCCCATATCCTTATTTAATCCCTACCAGAACCGTGACACGAAACTAGCATCCCTACCTAAAATGATAGTACATGGAACCCCATGTAGTCATATGATCTCACAAATATATAGTCTTCCCCACTCATCAACTGATAAAGTCTCCCTAATTGGAATTAAGTGGGATGATATTTTTAGTAGGTTAATGACTACCCAGATAGCATCAATACCTCTCAGTGACCTAGGTAAGACAACCATGAAATCTATATAAACATCTTCCCATTTCCATTCTGAGACTGGAAGCGGCTGTAGTAAGTCTGCAGGTCTCGGGTGCTCCGCCTTCACCTACTGATTGGTGGAACACCTAGTGATTAAGCCTGCTATTTGAAGTTTCCATATTGGCCACTAATACTATCATCACATACCTCAATATATCTTGGAGATTCATGGATTGACTACCCACTGAGAAGCATGAGACTCTTTTAAAAACTCCTCTATCATATATGTAGGAATCCAGATATGTTCACATAGACACAAAACGTCGTCTCTATCCACAAACCAATCTGGAGGCGGGTTATCTCCTGATATACTCTCACATAGAACCACTTTTATTAGGATATGAAAACTATATAGTATTAAGCTTCTCAAGGAGTGAAGAGGTAACTATCAAGGATGAAAGGTAAGACTACTTGTGACTGTCATGAAACTCTAGATACATCTCAAAAAATAGGGCCATTAAATTCCATTCATCACTGGATCCCCGTACGACCTATGATTTTATTTTCTGACTTAGTACATCTACCACCACATTGCCTTTACCATTCATATAGGAAAGATCAAAATCAAATTATTTTAGATATTTTACCCATCTCCGTTGTTTGAGGTTATATTCATGATGAGATAAGATATATTTGGGGATCTTGTGGTCTATGTACAACACATAGTTCTCACCCAATAGATAAAGTCTCTATAAATGTAAGGGATGGACAACTTCTGCTAGCTCAAGGTCCGGAATTGGGTAATTTCTCTCATGAGGCTTCAACTTCTAATATCCATACACAACAACTCTGTCTTCCTACATCAGTACTACTCCTAGGCAGATGCCTGATGCATTACAGGAGATGATATAACCTATACCTAGCTCTAGAAGAGTCAGAATAGGTGCTGAAACTAGCCACCCTTTTAGCTCCTGAAATGATTTCTCACATGATTCTAACCAAAGGAACATGACACACTTTTTTGTATGACCGGTAAGAGGTGAAGCAATATGTGATAAGTCTTGTATGAAATTCTTTTAGTATCCATCCATCCCAAATAATCTTCGCATATCAAACACGTTCTTGGGATGATCTCGGGAAACTACAACACTAACCTTTTCTAGGTCAACATATACTTATGATTCTGATATTATATGACCCAATAAGTGGAATTTTGTCACGACCCGCCCTCGGGGTCCGTGCCGTGACTACCCCAAGCCCGCCTTCCATAGGCCAGGGGCTGGCGACTAGCACCAAGGCGTAAATCCCAGAAAAAGGGAAGGCATTGCCTTTGTAAAAGAAAACAAGCACCACAGAGTACAAGCGGAAGTAAAACACTAAGTACAAAAAGAAGAGCTGAAAAGTAAAAAGGGGCCGGAAATACAAGCCCAACTGTAAAGTACAACTCGAAAGGAAAACAGCGACTAAAAAGTAAAGCTGCTACGCTGAGATGTCCACTGGAAATCCCACCTGAAGGGTGGGTACAGATAGCTCCTCTGCTCCTCGGGTCCCGCCATCCGCTCCGAGTATGTTCCGCCCAGTGGTCCACCTCCGGGTACCGCCTCGTCGTATAGTCCACCACCAGGTACCGTCCAGTCCTCGAACCTTCGGCTTCTGTCAGCACTGTCCGTCGTCTGCAACCAACACAACGAGGTGCGGGCATAGCCCGTGCAGGGGTGAGTATAACGATACTCAGTAGGGACCCCGAGACCCTCAAGGTCTCACTAAAACCAACAAGGATAAACACAAGAAGATCTCAACAGATAAACTCTACTTAGGTATATGCCCATACATATACCTAAGTTATCAAGTAACCCATCTCAATCATGAGGAAACACAAGGATTGTGAAAACGACGGATAACCACTACCTCGGGTATATGCCCATACATATACCAAAGTTAGCAAGTGACCCATCTCAATCATGAGGTAAACACAAGGTAAAAAGTCTCAGCTCAAACCAGGATTTTCATTATCGAAACTGTAACTGCTGAAGAGCTCCGTCTCTGGAGTGTGCAGTGGTCCTGTCACAACTCCGAGGTACTGCTCACTAACCTAAGACTGCTGAGGTACTCCTCCTGTCGAGTACTGCGGGTTTGCGGCCAACTACCTGGCGCTCCGTCCGCTGAGGGTCTGTCGCCAAATACCGGGCGCTCGCCCAAATAGCATACTGAGGTACTCCTCCTGTCGAGTACCGCGGGTTTGCTGCCATCTACCTGGCGCTCCGTCCGCCGTGGGTCTGCAGCCAAATACCGGCGCTCCGTCCACTGGGCTAGTCGACTCACTCCAAGTCGAGTCGGTCAAGCAGTCGTCAGGTCTCAGCCGGCTACACGGTCTCCGTACTCTGCACGCTCGTCTCCGGGAGGGTCCGCTCCACGAGCTACTGGTCGATACTCCAAGTATCTCAAAGTCCCACAAAGAAGTGTCTCAAAGGTCCGTCTCGTCACAGGGGTCTCAACGCAACAGACGGCGCGTCGATCGGACGCCCGGTCTGTGAGTTATTAGCCTTTTCGTCCCAGGGGCCCGGTTGGTTTCGAGAGCGAAACCAATCCCGGCCGTATCTCAACTGTACCCTGAACTCCCATAGGGTATACTCATAGGGACCGTTACTAAACGTAACTACCAACGCCGCTGACGGATCGTCAAGCGGACGTCCTGTCTGAAAGATATCAGCTTTCCCCGTTCCAGGGGCCCGATTGGATTTCGGGTACAATCCAACCCGGCCATACTCCGACTGCATCCAAAACTCGGGCGGAGTATGTCAAAAGTTCTGTCTCATCAAGAGGAAGTCAACGAAACAGACGGCGCGTCAATCGGACGCCCGGTCTGTGAGTTATTGGCTTTTTCGTCTCCGGGGCCCGGTTGGTTTTTAAGGCAAAACCAACCCGACCGTACTCCACCTGCGTCCAAACCTCGGGCGGAGTATTCCAAAAGATCCATCTCATTAAGAGGAACGCAACGCGACTGACGGCGCGTCAATCGGACGTTCGTGGCTCAAGTTATGAGCGTTCCGCTCCGAAGGCCCGGTTGGTTTCGTGAACGAACCAACCCGGCCGAACTCAAAGTAATCCGAAACCTTGAGTGCGATATACCGAAACGACCGTCTCGATCCAAGGATCGCGTTTCCGCAGACGGTTCGTCATTCGGAGGTCCGAGGCTCAAGTTATAAGCCAAAAACCAAATCAGGTTCGAAACGGGGGGTCCGGGTCCCGGCCGACCCGGCCCGACCCCCCCTGGGTGGCGCGGTGGCCGGCGGCGGCGGCCGGCGGCGGCGCGCGGCGGCGGTGCGGCGGCCGGCGGCGGCGCGCGGCGGCGCGCGGTGGCGGCGCGGCGGAGACGGTGGTGGGCCGCGGTGGCGGCGGGCCGCGGTGGCGGCGGGCTGGGGCGGCACGGCGGCGCGCGGGGCGGCGCGGCGGTGCGCTGGGCGGCGCGGCGGCGCGCTGGGCGGCGCGGCGGTGCGCTGGCGCCGCTTAAGGAGGCCGCACGGGGAATTTTTTTCCCCCTTTGAAGATCTGGCGGCGCGGCAGTATAGTCGCGCCTCTCTTGCAAAACCGCCCCCACGTGGGGGCCGGTTTATTTAAGGGAACCAGGGGGGCCGGCTGCCCCCCCCCCCCCCCCCTCCTTCAAGAGCCCCCCCCCCCCCCCCCTCATTAAGAGGGGGGTTTCTGCGGAACGGTCCGGGGGATTTATTCCCCCGGTTTTCAGTCATCCGGCCGGCCAGCTGGCCGGCCGGTTTTTACTAACGGGACCGGAAATTCCGGTCCCGCCTTCGACTTCCGACGCCGGCGGCCCGGCCGCCGGCCTTCTCTTCCGCCGCGGCCCGGAACCGGCCGCGGTCTCCTCGTCCCGCCGCGGCCCGGAACCGGCCGCGGTCTTCTCGTCCCGCCACGGCCCGGAACCGGCCGCGGCGTTCGTCATCCGGCGCGGTGCGACGGCACCGCGCCCCTTCGCCGTGCTTTGACATTCATTTCAACGCGGCGCGACGGCGTCGCGTTCTTGAAGATTTTTCTTGACGTAGCGCGACGGCGCCGCGTAAATTATAAGCACGTTCATCTGCGTGGTGTGACGGCACCACGCCACTTGCTTTCTTCCGCAAAATAAACATGAACGATGGAGGGGGGTTCGGCCGTGTTCGTGCGGTCCCCCCCCCCCTCACGTTAAAATAATAACGCAACTTAAAATAAATTAAGCCACACGTTATACTTGTTATTCACGATCAAAAAAGGAATAAGAAAACCAAAATGAAATCAATAACCCCTACCTCGGGTATAAGGTTCGAAGATCGTTCTACGTTCCGCGGAAGATGACGTCACGGAGGTCGGGCGTCGCGGTCGTCGATCGTCAAATTCGACGACGAAGAGGTGCGTCCGAAGAGGCACGTCGTTGGCGAATCCTTGTACGCCGACGAAGGTTGTCCGAGGAAGGTGCGGTGTTCTCCCTCGTTGACACCGAAGACGAAGAAGAGCGGAGCGGCGTTCTTCATCGGATCTTGAGCGTTCTACGTCAAGTCTTGAGGAAAGTCAAATTATAAAGTGAACAACGAACTCAAGAACCTCTACCTCGATAGTCGCACGTTGATGGAGTCGTGGAATATCGGTGTCGCGGAGGAAGAGTCGTTGTCGAATCTTCGTATGCCGACGAAGAAGGTCCGAAGAGGAAGCGGCGTTCCCTCTTGTTGACACCGAGGACGAAGAAGAGAGGCGTCGTTCTTCGTCGGAGAAGTTCTTTGTTGAAGAACGACGTTCTTCGCGTTCTTCGTTGAGTTTGAAGAAGAAGAGGAGAAAAGCTTCCAAGCTCTCAAGAAATCCTCCCAAGGGTAAAAGAAACTCCTAGAATAATATAAGCTTTAACTTATATTATTTCATAACTTAACCACAAGAATTTCAAAGGTTTGAAATTCAAAAAGGGTTTAACTCCCTTAATTAACTCACTTATTTAATATACATGAATTGTATAATTAAATAGAAGTTAACTTGTCAAGCCATTAAGAGGGAGAGAGGGGAGTTGAAAAGGTGGGGGTTCGTGTGGGCCCCACCACACTTAATCCTCCCAAGGGAGGTTAAGTGGGTGTGGGTCCCACTTCCAACCTCCTTTGAAAGGTTTTAAGAAGTTATAATAAAATTGTTCTTCACAATTTTATTTAACTCAAACTAAAAACTCCAAAACGTAACTTTCAACCCGCAACAAACGCAACTCCCGAAAAGGTCTCTTTAAGCGAACATCGGCGCTGCGAGTTCATCGGTGCCCTCGGATTTCAATTCCGAGCACCGGATCAAAAGTTAGGAATTCCCGCTCGTTCGTTCACTGAACGTACCCGAGCCAAACTTCGGAAATTAATTCCGGGCACTCCAGGCCTCGGAATCAGGTGCCGTCTGAAACCGCACTCTTGTAAAATTCTAAAGAAAATTAAGAAAAAATTTCCCTTGAATTTTACGGGTCTTTACAAATTTGTTGATCCAAAAGTGTCACGTATCAAGATTGGTGTAAAGTTGATTCTCTCTAAGTGTACTTAGAACTATGTCAAGATGTTTGGAATGGTCACTAAGAAGAATACACCATGATGTAGTCCACACAGTCTATGAAAAAGGTGTCCAAATAGGGGTGAAAACCCTTATTAATCAAATCCATGAAAATGTCAGGCGTGTTCGTAAGACTGAACAACGTAAAAGGTACTCATACAAACCATACCTACTACAGAAAGATGAATGAGGTATGTATGATGGTATGACATACACACAATGATAACCTAATCTCAGATCGATCTTCTAGAAGACATTTTCTCCGAAAATTTGGTGAAAGAGATCATCTATTCAAGGTAGTGGATATTGGTTCTTGACTATAATATAGTTCAACCTTCTGTAATCCATGCATAGATGTAAGGTTCCATCCACCTTCTTGGAAAAAATCATGGGTGAAACCCAAGAGGATGTATTGGGACATATAAAACCTTTGGCCTCTAAATCCTTTAACTTCTACTTGATCTCCTGATACTCAGTAAGTGACATCCTGTATGGAGGAATGGACACTGGATCTACTCCTGGAATACGTTCGATTGTAAAATCTACCTCTCTCTCAGGAGGTAATCCAGAAAAATCACTGGGAAATACATCCTTGAAACGATCCACTACTAGAGGGAAATCATCTTGACGTAAACCCTGATCCTCTATGAAGAGATTAGTGATCTGGGTAGTCACTTCACCTATAACATGATGCTATGGTCCCTCTGTATGATCCTGGACATCCCACTCACCCTTATGTAGATAACTACTACCCTCTGGTGATGTAAATGATACCATGTAGTGATATTAATCTACAAAAATGTGATGATGAACCAACTTTTCCATCTTGAGTATGATGTTGAAGCCCATAATATCAAGAAAAAGAATTTTTCATAAGAAAGGGTAACTACCTACCTCAAGGGGACAATCCTTACACTAGTTTATGACCTCTATTCATACCCCTAACGGTGTATCTAGGCTCATTAAACTATAGTAATACTATATCAATAGTATGAGAATCTCCATGATAGATACAGAGATAAAAGAGTTTCAATAGCCTATATCAAATATAGAAGATACTATAGTAGAGGCTACTATAGTAGTACCTCATACTATATATGGTCTCGTAGCCTAATCATCAGGTATTGGTTATAGTGCGGGAAACTAACCTGGTCTATGGCCCCATGAAATAGATAGACTACCATGATAAAAACTATTCTACTAGTGTTGTTGTTGATTAGAGGTCTAGATACCACGTCTTTCACCCTCTACTCAACCAAACCTACCGATGATATTCCAACTCCTTACCTGACGCGGGGTAAAATAACTCGCTCTTGAAGGTGGAGCTAATGGAGATCTTTTTCCACTAAAATCTGGTGGAAAGGTCCTACAGAAATGATGGAGATTCACCATATGGTTGCAAGCACAACACTCCATTGGGTATCTATCACATTAAGGCATCTTGTTCCCCTTCCATCCACACCGATGACACTATATAGAGATATCGAAATAGGCACTCTAGTTGTCACTGCCCTGATGATAATCCTCAGGAGAACGTTTCCTACCACATAAATAACTACTGTCCTGATGCGACACTGGTCCTATCTACCCAGTACTATTTCTATCCCTTAGGTTGCACTTAGTAATAAGAGACTGATTGAAAGTTGAATAAAAATTAGGCAGGAAAAATACATTCACCTTCATATGGTTGGCGTACTGAAACCCATCCTCAAAATTTCTAGCCTGCAAAAGCTCATCTCTAGCTAGAAGTGATGCAAAGTGATGAAACTCCATGAAATGCGTTGAATACTCCATAAATGACATAGAACCCTTCTCGAGATGTATAAAATCTCACACTCTATCAGCTCTCAGTGTTTGATAAAAGAACTGATCATAGAAGTGAATCTGAAAATCAACCCATAACATGCCCTGATAATGACTGGCCTGGGTAATCACATCCCACCAATGCTTAGATGAATCCTAAAGCATGTATGTATCAATCTTGACTCTCCAATCCAAAGGCGTCTCCGGATTCTCAATGATATATAGGGTGGTTTCAATCCAAGACTCAGTAGCTTGTGGACCACCATCCCCTGAAAAGGTAGGTGGATGATACTGCTAGAACTCATGAGTCAGATCATCCATCGTAGGTGCAATTTGGGTAGCACGTTTCAAGGACTGCATCAGACATACGAAACTGTCACAAAATTGGGAATCAATTCCAAAATTAGGTATAGCAGGTGGTACCTCATGTGCCACTCCTAGAGGTAAGACTAGTGGCTTTAGGACCCACCACATCTAGGTTATGGTCATCACCACCCTTCTAGCGTATGACACAAGGAATTCATCGCAACATTGATCTAAAATTTCCAACCACACGCCTCAGAACAATATTAATAAGAGAGAAAGAATCATTAGTGGAAGCTGAATGTAAGAAATCACACTACCCAAGGCATACAACCCCAACTACCCACTTAGACGGCTAGACATCGGTAAGTTCTCAAGTATAAGTTTCATTTAATTTAACATTTAATTACCAGGTTCACTCCTTTACCTTTCATAAACATGAAAAGGTGGGATAAGTATGTGAAACCATTTCATATCATATTTATTGATTCACATCATAATGGATATTCATTTCCCATGAATCAGTGCTCATACACTTATCACTAGAAAAAAATACTCATTTATTTATAGCATAATGGCTTGACTCGGTAAATTACTCATCTGAACCCATGAGGGCCCATACGCCTCATGAATTGATATATAAAATCACTCAATCACATCCAAGAGTTATACAATCATAAGCTAACTATAAAAACATCTCTTATCAATCACATGCATATCAAGCAAAGCAAAGTAGTTAAATGCACCTATATTGAATCGAAATATTCATGAAATGTGAATTCTAGGTGCCTATAATGATGCACGTAACAATGATCCTTACCCTCATATCATCGTGAAAATGATGAAATAAAATCCTCAAATAGATTAATAATGAACAACACCACACAACAGGTGCATCACCCAATGTTGAAATAATATCATTTATAATAAGAACATGAAAAACAATAATTATAATTTAGGGAACATGGTTTTTACCCTAAAAATGGGTTCAAAACACCCAATAATGACTTATGACCAAGTCCCAAGTGTTCCTAATCTCCAATATATTGTATCCAAATAGTAAGGAAAGAAAATAAACTCCTCTAATACCACTTTGTGACATCCCAAACCCGAGTGCCTCATGCCCGGTGGGCCACATGGCCTCAAGTGCATCTCACTGAATGTCAGATGTTGCTGACTAGTAGAAAGGGCCTAGGGTGTGTCTGTGGGGAGACTATTCCATCATTACCAAAGTGTTGCATAGTGGATGAAAGTAAACATTGGTAAATAGTGGAAACAATATATATATATATATATAATAGAAGGGATAGTGGAAAATAGAGACAACTGTAACGACAAATGAAACAACTATAATAACATTCAACAACAGATGATGATATTTCATGTACTTGAAATTTGGAAAACATGGATACAAACAACATGCATATCATATTGCACAAAGTATAAAGGAAATAAAAGACTATCCCAAGCATCGTGACTTCCAACTTGGTCTTATGCTATCAAGCTCCATACTAAATAGTAAGCAATCAAGTGTATGAAGCCGCATGTTTCCCATTATCAACACCTCCAAACATGTAATCTTCCCCAGGTACCAAACAACGCCCAGAGTGGGTGTGAGATAAATCTTAGTGGGCCACCACCAATAATGTCTATGACATCTGGCTCATGTAATGGGAATACAGCAGTGTGAATGAATGCATATATAAAGTAATGAATTATAATGTATCTAAATACCCAAGTACCTTCTTCCACCCTCGTGTGGTTTTGGACATGTCAATAATTCATTATTTTATTATTACCAGTTTTTAAATTAGTCACATGTTAATAATACTAAAGGATCCAAGATGTAACAAGGAAACCTGTAAAGACCTTTAATAGTGAAGTCCCAATGTAATATCCAAGGCAACTAAGACCTCATGGGTTTCCAACTTAGTAGTAATTGTAGACTAGATAAGGATAAGAGTGTAATACAAGGATCATGTTCCAAGGAATTCCATAATAATGTTCCTACTAAATCCAAGGTGATCTTCTAAGGTAAAATGGGGCTAAGTAGAGAAAGGGCCCTAAGGGCTATAACCATGACACCTACTTGTCAATACTGGATCCAAAGAGTGTATCTAAGGCATCAGGTTATAATATAATGGGATCCTATAGTGTCATATTGGGCATCAAATAATAGACAAGGATCGAGATCTAGGTGGGTATCAACCTATGCAAGCTATATCCTTGAATCAGAATGGGGTTCCCGAGTGCTCATGGAATTTTCCGATCAGAATACAAGTTAATCTTGAGACAAGAAATTTATATTTAATTATTAAGTCATGTAATATTTCATTTGTTTCAAGCCTTTCCTTTCATTAGTGTGATATGGTCAAGTAGCATGCAACCATTGGTTCATGCCTTGCCTTTCATTAGTGTGATATGGTTATGTAACATGCTACCATTCATTTAATTCCATTTAAGGCATATTGAATAATTAAGGTTCATTCTAATACCTTCCATTAATGTGTTAAGGGGTTTTATAGACATGCAACCTATCAATCATTTAAATTTAAGGCAAATTCATATACTTAGTATACTATCCAATTCACATTTCACATTTTATTTTCAAATTAAAGCACTTAACTTTTGCGAGTTAAGTGGTGAGCACACATGGTACATTCCATTATTCCTTTCTCATTGTAAAAATCCATTTAATATATAAATGATTACTCTTAGGAAGTTCAAGCCAAGGTACACCCAAACAGTGGCTCAAACGTACCAAAACACTAAACAGAAATTATCGCATAACCTTTGACCTGGAAGTGATCAATTTGTGGGTGTAACCATTAACAAATTATCCCATATTTGGAAAGAGCGTAACCATTGGTTATAATGATTATAAACATGGTATATAAATTCCATAAATGGCAACTGATGAAATCGGTGTCCCCCACATGATAAATCCAAAATCAATGAACTTTAGGGATGAGTTATAAACCACCCACCGTAGGGTTGTAATACCCTTATTATTTGGTATTGGCCCTTGATTTGGCTTAGATCAGAGTAGATCTATTAAAAAGAGAAAAATTATCATACCCCGATATCTTGGCTGAGAGAAAAAGATACAGAGAATGGCTCAAGAGGACTTGATTACTTACCGTTGTGCATCCAACGTGATGAACAAAAGCTCGATTTATTTCCAAATGATGATGGTCACTTGATTCCAAGGTTATATCTTCAAAAATCCCCAAATTGAAAGAGAAATAGGTTAACCCCACACAATCTCAGATTTGGGAAGAAGGATGGAGGTTAATAGATCATTAAGGGCAAATTTATAAAATTACCCAAAAATTTAACTTGTGCATGGTTTGTCTACATGGTTTGACAAACCGTGTGAAAACCATGTGAGGTTTTCTAGGCACAAGAGAACATTTCATAGTTAGGCCACATGGACATGCGTAAACCATGAGAAGTGGTTTTATCCGAAAATTTCAATCTACACGGTTAGCCAAACCATGCACCAACTGTGTCCTAACTGTATGACCTGTCATGTTTTCCCAAAAAGATGGGTTCTCGGCTTCGAACATGCCTCAAAAACTCCTGAGACCTTTACTAACCCATTAGGCAACCATATTAAGTCCAATTTATAGATTTATACCACAATTTAAATACCTGAGTAAAAAAACTGGGTTCTTACTAATTCAATGATGGGTGATTTATTTTAAGAAATCTTAAAATAAAATTAAATCTCATTCCCCATTTCAAAAAATGAAAATTTACATTTAAAAACCATAATGATTTTTTAATAAAAAAACACACCTTTTTCCAATATAAAACCCTATGGTTTCTATAAGAAAACATTTTATGATATTTTTCATAAATTGGAATTTGAAATCAATACACGTTTCAATTTCACAATTCACTTTCACAATTAAATTCAATAATTTAATTTCAATTAATTTCCAAAAATTTAACAACAAATCCCCAATTCAATGGAATTGGGATTTTTTCACAATTTTTCCATAAAACCCATTTCAAAATTTAAATTAAATAATTTAAATTTCACCAAATTCCATAAACACACCCCAATCCAATGGGATTGGGGTGTTTTCCCGATTTCATGAAAAAAAATCCTATTTTAAAAACCCAATTCAATGAAATTGGGTTTTTTCCAACAAACCAATTGAATGTAATTTAATTAAAATCCTAAAATTTAATTTAATTCAATCAATTGAAATTAAATAAAGGAATTTAGGGTTAACTATATTTTTGCATCATGACAGAACCTCCTACATTAGGACCAACAAATCTCGAATCACCAAACCCTAATTTAGATTTTTCAATAAATAAAGAATATAATGGAATTCGGGAAACTAGGATCAAACCTAGATTTATGATCCCAAAATATAGGGTATTAGATCCATAAAATAACATGGTGGTCCACTAAACCCTAGGTATTAGAAGAGATATAGTGGAGGATAGAGAACAAGAGGAGGAAACTAACCAAAAGGATACTGAACGACATTCATGAAGATTCAAATCACTTATGGGGGGGTTTTGATGTTCTAGGAACTATACTTGGGTGATACTGTGGATTAGTATGTTTTATGGGGTCATCCTAGGTCCATCTAGCACCTAAAGTGGGGGGTTTTGTGATTATAAGGTTATATTTTCAGATTAATTAAATCCTTTGCACGGTTAGCTTGGAATATCCTCATGGTTATACCAAACCATGTGGCATGGACATGTGCCCATTTAAATGGGTTGCACAATTTCTCCTAAGAGGGTGCACAGTTTGAAAAACCATGTGTCAACCATGAAAAAACCCACTACCTGGGTTTTCACGGTTTATCTTGAGAGGGTGCATAGTTTTGGCAAATCGTTTACCAACTGTGTACTAGCCCATAATTTTATAAACTTTTAAAATTTCAACTCAAAACAACCTCAAACGAAACCCAACCAAATATTAAGAAAAATAGGGGTTTAGGAATACCTGAAAATAGTAGTAGGATACTACCCTAACTTAAAACAATGGTCATTTGGTGGATATAATTTATTAGTGTTTGCGAGTTCTCTATTTTGAGAGGAAATGGCATCACCAAATTTTTAGAACACCGACATGTTATTGAATTATCACTAAATTCTGTAAGTATCTAGGGATGGGGTTGCATTCTAGTAGTGTTCATATACCTAGAAGCTCAAAATAGAAATAATGATTGAATACAACATCTAATAAGAATCACTTAATTTACCATCATTATCCTCTAAGTCCCCCACCACATAAGACATTTAACAATTTAGAAACAAGTGCAACAGATGATGCAACCCACTTATTGTGGTTCTCGACATTACTATATGAGTTAGATACCTTTTCTGAATTAGTGATAGCATCACATTACTCTCCTAATATCATTTTAAGATCATTAATAGAGAATTATTCATTAAGAAAAATTAATATAGAAGGGATAAAACTACTATCCATTGTGGGAAACTTGTCCAGATTCTCATTTTCAGAACTCTCCCAAGAATGTGAAAATTAAATTTCTATAAATTATTAAGGGAAATAATAGTACTCAGATCTAACCTAAATATTAAAACATTCATCCTCAAAAAAAGAGGTAGTTTTTTTGATTTAGATTGTACGCAAAAAAGGGGTTCTCTCATAAGTGGAAGGCTGTGAGTGGTGCTCAATAAACTAAGGAGGAACGCAAAGGATTATTTTAGGATAAACCTTTTATTGTTCCTAATAAAAATGTTTCCTAATATTTGATCAAAATTTTAAATTATTTTATGTTCATGTGTGGATTCAGACTTAACTTTAAAGGCTTTAAAATATTTATAATATAGAATATTAAAATCACTCTCAACCTCAATTCTAAAAACTTCATCAATAACATCAATTGGTATGTATCTGACCTTGAGTTTGAATTTATCAATAACATGAAATTATTTATAAATATGCACATCTTGATGGGTCATTTTACCTTTAGAAACAATAATAACAATACCATAGGTAACAAGGAAAGGTATGTCTAAGATGTTTGATAATTTTTCATCACACTCCATATCAAGAATCCGAAAACCAGTGGGAAAAGTAAGCTTCCCTACCAGGACCAATAGTCGATCCACCCTTCCATAAAGATAATTTATTGACCTTTCATCATATTAAATAGACATAGATATTGGTTTCTAATCCCTTAGACCAAGATTTTTGAACATGGAGAAGGAAAAAAATTAATACTTGAACCAAGATCACAAATGCATTCAAGTACAACACTCCCTTTTATTTGGAATTTAATAATAAAATCTTTAGGGTCTTTATGTTTAGGTGGAAACTTCCTTATAAGGATTACACTAAAACCTCTAATCATATTTATGGTATCAAATTCTTCCCAATCCCTTTTTTTACTAAGAACCAATTGATAAATTTGATATATTATGGAATCTTGTTTTTGGTCATGATAAAAGGGTATGTTTATTTTTAATGTTTTAAACATTTTAAGGAATTATAAGTAGTAAATTTAACTATTCATTTTCCCTTTTGGTGGAATGGTAATGTGAGGGGTAACATTATTCAAAAAAATTTGATTCATAACTTTTTTCTCAAACCCCACTTTATTTTTACCTTTTTTAATCAAATCCCAGTTCATTTTTCTTTTCTTTTTATCTTTTTAGGAGCAAGTTCATTAATTTTTTCTTGTTGGATATTGATATCCAAATTTTCATATTGGTCATTACCCAGATTTTGATTATTAGATTTAGTAGAATCCTTAATTTAAAATTCACTAGGTTTCACCTTAATTTTTCTTTAGTTTTCAGTACATTTATAGTGGTGATAACCATCACATTATCCCTTAGATTGGGTTCAATTGTGTTAGGCATATTACCCTTCTTTTTCCTCTCTACCCTCTTTCTATCTGACACACATGGGTTTGCAGATTATCAATGCTTGATTGTTGGGATTAATTTTTTTAGTAAAATTCTTAATAATATTCTCTAAATTAGTTTTATAATTTGAAGGTACAAACACATTTTGATATTGATTTCTTGATGGGTTAGAAAGTTCAGGGGTATCAGCATGTTGTTTAATGACCCCTTAGTCTCTCCAGGAAAAGTTAGGGTGGTTCTTGTATCAAATATTAAATTGATTCGAAAAAGGTTATTTTTTACATATTTTCTAACTATATAGTTCAAAAATTGAACACTCTCATTAGGATGGACCAATAGATCAAAATTAGGGAAATATTTTTGAGTATGTTCAAACAATCCACAATGAATGCATGGTTCCCTAAGTGAGTTTTCATTGAAAACAACAATAGCTTGAGGGTCTAGATCATCCCTATGTACCACTATATTACTAGAGAACTTGTACTAAGATTTTTAATCTTACTTTTAATTTTTTTTTGAGTTTATAAGCAATCAATTCTAAAAAATATCCTCCACAAGATTGGTCAAATAAAATTTTATTGTAAGGATTGAGGCTATGGTAAAAGGTATCCATTAGAATATGGAGAGCCAATTTGAAATTGGGACATTCCCTAATAAAATAACTAAATTTATCTCATGTATTATGAAATATATATTCCTCATCTTGGAATAATCTTGTGATCTTATGACTTACCTAAAAGGTAGTATTCATAAGAAAGAATTTGGAAACAAATGAATTGAATAATTAATCCCAAGTTTCAAAGATATCCCCATCCAAAATATTGGAACCAACTAATAGCATTTTCCCTTAGGATAGAATGTGAACTACCTCAACTTAATATCCTCTTCACTCTACCTCAACTTAATATCCTCTTCACTCATCCCATGGAGAGGTAATTATTTCATAGAAATTTAAATGTCTCTAATGAAATCAATAGAATATTCATGGGATGAGCATTGAAGGACTGAAGCATGGATATTTGAGACTATTTAATTTAAAACAATCAAGACCCAAGATTAATTCTTACACATGATAGATTTCTAGAAACTGAAGTCAACTGAAACTATTTAAGCATAAGCATACCAAAGACATTATTTCTAAGTGGTGGTGGATTGATATTTTCATTTTCACTAAGGTTTTCAGTTCATTTAATATCTAGATTTTCTATTTTAGATTTTATTTTCATTTAATGTACCGAAAAATATATCTCAATTTCAGGTATGATAGGTGTTAGTTCAAAATTTGAAGCCTTAGTGTGCATGAAAAGTATCTTTAAAATAGTTTGAGTTGATCAGGAAATAGTGATAAACATTTTTTTCATATTAAAAAATGATATTTTTTAAAAAAATATTGATCATTTTTTTATTTTTTTTCATGGTCGCACACGCCTTCCTTATAAACAAAACCAAAATTTGATGTTAGGAACTAGGTTTTTAACTAGAATTGAGTAAAATTAATTATCTATAAACCTACTTACTACTAGTACTATAGCAATAAGGGTCAAACCATAAGGAAGAAAAAGTTTTTTTGATAAACAAAATTATAATCAAACAAAAATCAAAGATAAACAATAATTAAATGGTGGAATGATGATGTGGGTTGAAAATAGAGGAAATAGTGGTGAAATGACAAGTTTGGGAGGCAAATATTTGATTGAATTGGGGTAATTGGACCAGAGAGAGTTGAAATAAGATAATCCTAATCTTTAATTTGGTCAATAAAACAAGATATTTGTGGTGTGTAAAGAGGAATACAATTCCCAACTGTTATTAGATAAATTACCCTCACTAGATAACTCTATCAAGAACTATTTTTTCTAACATATCACAAGATAGAGATTCTTCCTCATGCATAAAAACATACCATAACCTTTTCCAGAAAGTAATTCAATTAGAGCCTCCATGGAAAAAATACTCTATTTTCTACTACTAGTACTTATATTAGAGTGAATATATGTTCATAAGGAAGTGAAGATGAGAACTCTATATAAAATAAAACTTACGTCCTTGATTTAACCCAAGAAAGAACTTGCAAAATTAAATTCAAATCAATCCATATGATCCACCCCCTAAACTAATTATCTATACATTCGAGAAAAAACAACAATACAATCCATTGAATTCATCTCAAAATAATGTTACCAAAAGTGTAGAAAAAAGGTGAATGATTCTACAGAGTGATTATCCTCTTCCTTTAACTCCACCTCCCAAGCCATATGGTCGAGTGTGTTATCCAACCTCTGATCGAAATCCCAGCTCCAATCGTGTTCTTACTCTAGGATGTATGAATGATTAGTGAAGGATAATGAATATTGGGGATTGTGAATGGAATAGAGAATTGACCCTAGGAGATATGGTGTATGGTTGTGGATGGTCGGGATCTCCCTTTAGTCTATATAACCCCCCTTTAAATTGTGCACAAATTTTTTGCATCACCACCTTCATCACCAGCATCAAATTCGATATTCAACTCAAAATACTCTACATATTTCACATGTAACTATATATCTTCCTCCTTTCTGGACTTGAGCAATGATCCCTTAACAAATTTATCTCCTCGCATGCAGGTTTTCTCCCCCAATAAGTATCATCATTAAAATTCCTAGCATGAAACATCTTATAAAGCATTCAATAAATAATTGGGATCTTCTAGAATACCCACTCATGAGTTTGTTCTCAAATCCTCATCCTTGAAATATTTATAATTTCTAAGGCTTGTGTGAATAAATTCATTTCCAAACCTTTTCCTAGCCTATTAAGATTAAAGTTGAATTTTCTCCAACATTCAACTACTAACCATGACATTTCAACTGTGTCTCGCACTCTTGAATAATTGAGTGAAAATCAATTATGTAGGGTGTGTGTGTTCGTTATTGGTAACATATACATAACAATAGAGATTAATAAGGCCAATAACCTTTTCAATCAAAGGACTAACACACATGAAAAAATCCAACAAAAAATTCTCACTGGCTAAAACAATCTCACATATTAATGATAACATTTTATCAATCCTAGGTTAATTTCATATTATTTCATAGTGGTTAAAACTTAATCACACATATAATTCATATAAAAACTCATTATCAATAATTCTTATTAATTTTTGGGTGCTTTATATTCATTAAGCAGTAATAATTCATTGTAATCTAACATTCAATCTCTTTAAAAAATATCTCACATGTCTTGGATTTTATTTTAGTTAGACATAATTCTAATTATATCATCTTTGTTTACGGATCTCATAATTTCTATGAAAAATTTCATCAAATATGGGAAATGTTCCCTTCAACTTACCCACTACCGGAGAACTCTGTAACTAGAGGCCTCACCATATTCTTTGAGTTTCGCCTATATAGGGAAGGAAAAATAATCACAGTACTCAAACTTGGGTTAAGCTCCTCTATACTTTGAACATGTCAGGATCAAATTCACCATCAAATCGATAAAATTTACAACTCAATAGAGATTCAAACATAGTTGGGAAAATTTTATCTCTCTTTAACATGGTTTCAACCTCCTTATTCTTCCTCCATCATTCCACAAAAACTCAACATCATCACAATTTTAAACCCACATCATCAATATATTCAAATGAAAACTAGATTATTTAAACAATATTGACTCTTGATACATGGTATGACTAGTTATCATCTCAATTTCTATTCAAAAACCCAAATATTTATTCAAACTAGTTCAATGACTCTATAATGTTGGAATAATTCATCTTTGAGTCTACTTATCTAACAAAGATCCTCGACTGTGACTCCAAATATCATTAACAACTGTGTTTAGTCAAACTCGACCAGTGATGTTAATCCTTGAATTCAAATGGTTTCTATTATTGTCATTAACACATGAAACTACACTTGGGATTCCAGCTTTTGGCCACCATTATCTGCAATCCAAGATTCAGATTCAAAACCCCCAATTTAAAAATAGATTCATCATCTTCTTTTAATCATTTCTTAGGGCTTGTCTCATTTTCAATCTCAGTAGATTTTAAACACACCTAGAACATCTTGTTTTAATTCAATAAATTCTTCAAGAATAATTGTTAGATCTTCAATCATAGACCTATGATAGATCATATTCCATTAACCATCATCAATTTTAGTTCTTACTTTTAAAAGATAATCACAATCTCATGTCTCTATTCTTCCCAACTCAACGTTGATTTTTCCCAGGTGGATCAAATATGAGCTCAACTTCATCCCATAAGAATTTTTTATTGGATGTGGTACCCTATAACCATATTATTTGTAATTTATGATTACCAATATTAATTTTTTTTAATATTAATAATATTATTATCACATCGTTATTGTTCTTTTATGTTACACAGTATGTGACAATGTCATAAGAGTAATTATCACACTGAAAGGTCATAATAGTTCCCCACTATAATGAGAACCTATAATTTCCATGATAGTATTCTTAATTATATATTCTATAGTCAGATAATATCATTTTATGGTACATAAATGATATATTATATCATGGGTGGAGACTCATTGGAACTTGGGGTACTTTCTCATAGTGTACACCCTTGGTAATTACTAGTGTAGGCCAACATGACCAACCGATAAGAAATCCACATTTATATGATCCATTGGATGTTTCTATATGTATATGTGTGTATTGATCCTTAGACTTTAAGAGTATTATTTATAGGTATTATTAGTCATGTAATTTTATGCATTGATGAAAACTATGATGAAATATGTCCACAATGAAGTAAGATACATTGGGTGCGTCACGAGTGACATTGCATTAATTAATAATGCAAGAAAGGATTTGTCCCCTAAATTATTAAACATAAGTTTTCATATCAAGACCTTTAATGGGAATGAAATATCCTAAATAAACCCATGACAATAGTGTTATATGGGTAGGTTTATTTTTAGAATGTCAAAGAAATAGACATCGATAATATAGGTTGATAACACCAGCATGCAACTTGATTTATTAGAGATAGTATGATAAATGGATTATATTACATGGTAAGCATCCTTATTAGGTTTTATGACATTGAGAAATTAATTTCAATCTCTATGGGTGCCTTGGGGTGGTTTTAGATACTAACCTTGGACTTTGGGGGGCACCGCCAAATGCCACTGAGAAAGAGATGTAGAGGGCCACACACTAAGTGTATCCAAAACCTCACTTAAATATTAAATAATATTTACAATTTTATATGTTGAGTAAATATTACTCCCACAGATTGATTAATAATTATTCATGTTTTATTGATCACATATATTCAATCACTAGTTATTTGAGATAATATTTTTTGAGCAGAATATTTAATAAATATTAATTTTCTATTTAGTGAATATAATATTTATTTATTTATTGGTGAATAATGTAGTGACATTTATTTATTATATAAATAATCATTATTAAAGTCTTGATAAATATTTTTGAGGAATTATAGACTGAGTTTAAAGGTCCGAGGATAAATAATATATATTAAATATTATTTGAATAAATTTTAAAAAATTTATTCCGGAAATAATATTTAATTAATTCATTAGTTTTGAACATGTCAATAAATAATAACAATATCATTATTGTTGAAACAGGGTTCTATGGGGATTGAGGAAATAATAAGGTTACAATTTTAATTATTAATTTCAAACCCTAACACCATTTAAACCCAATTATATTATTTCTAACCCTAACACTAATCATTTGTGTTAGTTGTGCAAAAATTAATAGAATTATCTCAAGCCCTAGAGATCCCCTCTCTAAGAAAACTATAATGAATGGAGAGATATATTACTCCACCAACCCTCTAAATTCTATAGATATCAAGGAAAATCCTTCTTGGAGGTGATTCTTATAGTGATTTAAGATGAATGGGGAAAGTATTAGGATCTTTCGTGCTAGCACTCAGAAATTCATATGATGATGATTAGAGGTATGTGGTACATGTGTGGATCACCACTAGTGTGAATCTATACATTATTCCTATGATGTAATGACAATATTATGTATAGACATTTTCAGATACACTAATGATGAAATAATTCATCACAAGGTAATTCTTTAACTAGTTTAATTAATAAAAAATCATTATGTAATGATCCTGTGGTTGATTCTAGTGTTCTCATGTTAATTAATCTTTGATTAAATTCCATTGGTCACAATGTCCTTCATTTAAGTAAATCATAGATTAATAATCAATTATGAAAAAAAAAGTAGAGTTGGGAATGCTTTACCGGTGCTTCTGCTGCTCCCAGAACCCACAAGTGGCATCAGAGCGGTCGTATAATAATATAAGATTATTTAAAGATCATTGGTTAATTTATGAATTTATCATTAGTTTTCAATTATATTTTAATCATTATTTAATTTAATCACAAGATCTTCTCCTCCTCCTCTTCATTCTCAAAAATATAATCAATAAATGGATTAATTTTGAATAAAGAACATTCAATGAGCTCATCTAGAGGTGCCATGGATTTTAGTGAGATAACATAATAGTACACAATGTGCATCCCATAGGTACATGTCATGTACTCGTGTTTAATGCACCAGGACGCCTCATGAATTTATTTATAGTGTATGAATTCATTACACATGATGTGTAATTAAAACACACTTCATGTGGAATGGGCCATCCTGACACAGAGATAGCCAGACTATACAGTGTTTAACTTATGTAAACAACATATAGTCCATTATCCAAGGACATGCCAAGTGGTCACACATGACATGTGAGAATGGTAAGCATTTAACTCAGATAACACATGATGTGTATCCTATATACACACCATGTACTCCATTAATGTCCATATAAGTCCAAAATTCCCAATTCTTGGGCATGTTCAGGAGATAGGTAGTGAAGAAATATACACGACATGTAGCTGAATAGTACACACTATTTATATTAACCGATTACATAGAATTTAAAATTAATTTATTTTACAACTTAAACCTCATCAACATGTGTTCTATGAATCATTTATGTATCTCGTACATTCCATGTGATGGGTTATATATATACCCATTTATTTTAAATATCTAATTAATTTCTGCATAATATATAGAACTATATATCATGTATAAGTTTCAATACCATGATTACACTATGCACATTAAAACATAACACACTACGTAAATAACATTTATCTGCATGTCATTTATTTGATAGTACATTCCATAAAATTATGTGATAAGACGTGTTTGCTACATGAGCCATGAATAAAAATTATATGAATATCATATATGTTAGGTAGTTCAGATGGTTACTCATAGTGTTGATTCCAAGGTACATATTTTTCTTATAGTCAAATTTAAATAAATTTGTTTAATTTGTTTAAAATTATGATGGATGAGAATCTTAAAAAAATTTGGATGATAATTAAGGTAAAATTATTGATTAATTAAATATGATAATTAATTTATTTGAGTGAGATTTATCTTAAATAATAACTACTGGGAATAAATGTTAGTTTATTAAATGCTCAATTAATTACATGTTTATAGATATTCACGAGGATCAACCAGACCATTGTATGTGTTTGGTTTCCTTTTTTTAAAGGTTGGGGAAAAATCCTCATTTTTATTATTAAAGAAAAGAAAACCCCTATTTTTACTGGGTAGAGGGAGACCCATTACATAGCCCAAAGTCCCAGGGGCATGAAATCCCATTTTTTTGCCCAAAGGGCCCTCCTGTGAATAGTAATGCTATAGTACATGGGTTTCTACAGTACCACAACCAATATAGTTCTTGTTGTAGTACCCCCGCCACTATAATTTCACAGTCTCTACAATCCCTCCACTACTATTATATTGCTACATTTCCCTGCTACAGTACTGCTACAGCCCTAGGAACTTCATCCCTACCCAGAATCAATCCTGGGTCTTTTGGATTCTATGAAGGAGCCTTTAACACTTGGCTACATTCTCATTCGCATATGTGTTTGATTTTATTTTAATTAATTATTAAATTAAATTGATGTAATGTGTGTCTTCCCTCCTCTCATTATGTTAGAGAATGTGTTCCAATGGTTTCCTTTTAGGAAAATCTCCTTAACTGGTCCTTTGGTTCCCCTCACCAGCATGTGAGTAAAATCTTATGTAATGGATAGAGATATCAGATGAGAGGAGGTGGTTCAAGTTTGGATCTAAGGAAAACCCAATCCAAGATATACATGGGAGGACATGTGGAAAGCTGTAACGCATAACAAGTAATGGTTTAGGGGGGGTTTCCCCTAGGTTGATGGATAGTTTTTCATCCACCAGATAAAATAACCATTCGGAAAAGTTCATGATCATACTACTATTATTATTTTATTTCTATCAAGTTTAATGGTTAATTTCATTAAGGTTATTTTTTCATGATCACATGAATTAATTAATTAACAAGAATGTAATATAGAACTAAAATAAATTGGGTCATGCATAAACTTTATCTTAAACATGGTTAATCTCTTAATTAAGTCCACATAATACTAACAATCATGTAGTAAATATAAAAATTATAAATTAATTCATAAATATAAAAAAATACATCAATTATATATATATATATATATATTAAGTTGGTATAGCCTTCCATTATTAAGTTAAAAATCAAACCATAGTTCCAAGTACTTTAATAGAAAAAGTCAAGGTGCATTCAATTATCAAGGAATTATAACTTGATTTCTGGGTTGACTTAATTTAGTTAACATTAAGGGTTGACTACCAAAGTAGGACTTGGTGTAACTGAGAGTTAAGGGTTAAGGAAATCCAAATTGAAGATTTCAGATTTAGGTGGTCCACCCAATAGATCAAGGAACTGTGAGTTAATGCCATTGGAAATATTATGCTTATCTAAAACCATTCAAAAAACCTTTTAGGAAAATTTAGAGGTTATGAGAAAGGGAATTTGGGTCCTTTCCACTAGAATGTCCAAGAAATGAGATATTCCAAAACCAATGGAGAGGGCTATTTGGTTTGGATAAAATAGTGAGAGATTAATAAATTTAATATTTATTATCTAATTTTATAAATTAGATAATGTACTAATATTTTTCTCCTATTAATTTTAGAATTGAAACTTCACATGACTTCATCCATATCACTATGATATATACTTTAGAATGAAAACATTCTCATCGATATTAATTTATAAGAATGGAAAATGCACTTACACATTATTTTATGCCATGAAAGAAAATTATATGTGTTGGAAAACCCCATTATTGATGTTCCTAGCCAAGAGGATAGTGATGAAGAATTATATTAGTATTAGAATCATTTATATAATTCCAAAAATGCCCAATGTTTCATGATAATTTCTACTCATAATGATATTTTAAAGAAACATGATGACTTGGAAGCATATAACACGATGTCTCACCACTGTTATATCTATAAAGATAAGGAGAGACATGAGAGATATGAGATCTCCAATGAACTATTCACATGAAATCTTAGAGGGTCAACACCAACTAGGCTTCATGTATTCATGATGATTGGATACATAGAGCACTTTGAAATCCTAGACATCAAACTACATAATGAGCTATGAATAAATATTATCCTTTCCTCACTAGCTAAATCATTCTCTAGTTTTATTGTGAATTGCAACATGATCAATATTGAGAATACTCTTTTATAAATTATTACTCTTATTTTCTAAGTTGACAAGTACATGGGGTATGAAAAACCCACAGTCTGGATGGTGAATATGGAATGGAAGAATATGAAAAATAATCCCATGACTCACTCAAAGACAAAAGTCCCGAGAACCATCCTTACAAGAATAAGAATATTCAAAGGAAAAAATAAAAGGAAGCATCATGTTTTTCATGTGGAAAGCTAGTCCACTAGAAGAGGATCTACACTTAGAAATAAAGGGTAGATAAACTTTAATTTTTTATAAAGTTTAATCTTTCTATATCAACACATTGGGTATTTTATATAGCTCGTGGTACTCACATATATATATAAATGTATTAACCAAGTATATTTCATAATATTTCCATAGGATAGATTGATATTTGAGTATTAAATGGATAATGATTTGATTCTTTGGCTATAGGAGATTACCACCTTCCATTTCCAACTAGAATGGTTTTGGTTTTAGTGGATTGTTATTTTGTTCTAGGTTTTATTAATAACATCATCTCTATTTATTTCCTTGACATGGATGGATTTATTTTCAAATTTGGAAATAAAGAGTGCCTATTTGACAAAGTCAACATTTGTTATGGTATGATACAACTAAATAATGATCTTTATGTATGAAATTATAAAAACTAAGTATTTTTCAGGGATAATGAATCATGTTTTCATGACTCATATAACACCCATTACCGTCTAAGTCATGTAAATTATAATCATCTAATAAAGCTCTATAAATATGGTTATTTAAAAATATTTTGAGATAAGACCACTTAAAAGACCCCATTATTATTTGTATGGAAAAATGAGCAGACCACTGTTTAATGGATAAGGTGAAAGGGCCATAAAGATTCTAGGATTGGTAAACACTGATGTTTGTGGATATTTTCTAGTAGAATCTAGAGGTAGATATTATTACTTTATAACTTTTTCTGAGATATGAGTATATATGGTTATTTCTACTTAATGGGGTATAAGTCCAAGGACTTTGAGAAATTCATAGAGTTTATGAATAAAGTATAGAATCAATTTGTTAAAATGATAATGAAAGTTATATCTGATCATGGTACTGGATATCTTAACCAAGATTTTATCAAATTCCTTAGGGAGTTTAGGATTTTATCTCAACTCACTCCACCTTATACACTATTTGGGAATAGTGTAAGTGAAAGAAGTAATCGAACCTTTATTTCCATAGTAAGGTTTATGATGATTCATGTGAATCTTATATACTACTTTTGGGGATATGAATTAAAAACTATGGAATACACACTAAACGGAGTACCAAATAAAGTCAAAAATAGAATTTCCTTTAATATATGGAGTGAAAATAAACCCATTTTTTACATACATGTGTATAGGGATGTGAGGAATTTTTTATTGAACCCATTGGATAAAAAATTTCACCTTGAGGGAGTAAATAGTTTATAAGCTACAAGATAGTAAGAATCAATGAATTATTATATGGATTTCATGTATCAGAATTGATTTTTTCTTCAAGATGATCCACCAGTTGATGTAAAGTTTGTGGGGTGTAAATAAGTAATCAATAGAAAACTGGACATGGAGGTTAAATTAAATAACTATAAGGAAAAACTAGTTGATAAAGGGTTTAAACAACATAAAAGCATTGAATATGATGAAATATTTTCACCAGTTTTCATGTTTAAATCTATCAAAATTCTACTTACTATAACAACATAAAAATATTATGAATTTTGGTAAATAGATGTTTAAAATATCTCATTAATGAGAACCTTTATAAAAATTTCTATATGACACAACCGGAAAATATTGTTAACCCAGGCAATTCCCAAAATATATGAATGTTATAGAGATCAATTTGTGGATTGAAGTAACCATCCAGGTCATATAAAATTTAGTTTAATAAAGCTATAAAGAAATTTGGTTTCATAAATAATGGATCCAATCATTTTTCTACATGTAGTTTGATGGTAGTGCAGTTGTTATCCAAGTAGTATATATTTTAAAAACATATTAGTTATTGGAAATTTTATATTAGTCATATAGTCAGTTAAGGGCTGGTTAAATAAGTGCTTCTCCATGAAGGACTTGGGTGGAACAACATATATTTTAGGGATCAATATCATTCATGATAGATCCAAGAGGCTTATTATACTAAGTCAATATAGACCCATTAACTATATAATAAATATATTTAGTATGGAATGATCTAAGAGAGGATTGGTTTTGGTATAACATAATATACATATTTCCAAGAAATTTTATCCTCAGTTTCAAGAGGATAAAGAGATAATGTGTAGGATCCTAGACATTTTTATGATGGGATAAATCATGTATACCATGTTATATAATGTTCTTGATGTTTCCTATACATTTATTATGGTAGGAAGATATCAAGATAATATAGGTGAACAACATTGGTTTGTTGTTAAGTCTATCATTAAGTATCTAAAAATAACTAAGGATATGTTCTAGGTGTATGGAGGATATGAGAATCTAGACATATGGGGTAATAATGATGCTATCTTTCAAGAATATCATTATTATTCGAAGTCATAATTAGGATATATAATTAGTCATAATGTAGGATCTATGAGATAGAAGAGTTTAAAGAAGCATGTTATTTCCAATTATATAGTGGAGTCTGAGTATATATCCACTTTTTATGTAGCTAAATATTTTTTTGGATTTGAAACTTTATACAAGATGTTTATATTCCACCTAGTAGTAAATAACCTATTATATTACATTGTGATAATACTGTAGTGGTGGATCTCACAAAGGATAAAAGGTCACACCAATAAACAAAGTACATACTCTAAAAGTATCACCTCTTGAGATATTTTTCTTAGAGGGGTAAAGTTATGATGAGAATAGTTTCAATGAAATATAATGTGAAAGGACCCTTGAATAAATCCTTATCTCAGCAGAATCATGAGTATAATGTGAGATCTAGAAGACTGAAGGTTGTTGGTAGTTGAATCTAGTGAAAGTGAGAGTCCGTTGGAGTTGGTTCCCTAGAACCAACTTCTCTATACTTTTTAATTACCGGTATTCATTTTTTTGAATATTATTAAACTTATTATCATATAATTATTGTTCTTCTATGTGGCATAGTATGTGAAAATCTTCTATGAGTAATTATCCCACTGAAAGGACATAGCAGTTCCCCACTATGATGAGAACCCAAAAGTTCCAAAACAAATATTCTTAAATATAGGTTATATAAATAAATAATATCATTTTATGAGACATAAATTATGTAAGATATCAATAGTGGAGACTAATATGACATTTATATACTTTCTCATGGTGTATTCCTTTGGTAATTTCTAGTGTATGAGATAATGAGTACATGACCTACTAGTAGGAAATATACTTTTATACGTTTCATTTGATGTTTTTATCTGTATAAGTTTATATTTATCTAAATAATTTAAGATTATTATCAATTGATATTATTATTCATTCACTTTAATGTTTTTATGAAAAAACATGGTGACATATGTTCTCGGTGAAGTAGGATATGTTGGGTGCATGAATGAATAATTCAAGAAAGGATTTGTACATTAAATTATTTAATGAAATTTAATATCTAATGACTTTTTGTGGGAATTAAACAAAATACATAAATCCATGACCATGGAGTTCAATGGGTAGGTTCATTTTTAAAAAGTCAAAGAAAGAGACATCAAGAACATTGGTTGATGGCACTAACATGCAACCTACTTGATTAGAGATTTTTTGATAAAGAGATTATATTACAAAGTAAGCATCTGTATGATATTGTATTTCATTGAAACATAAAATTATATATCTATTGGTTCACTGTGATGTTTCTAGATTCTAACCTTGGACATTGGGAAGCTTCACCTAATGCCACTGAGAAAGAGGCCTAGAGGGACACACACTAAGTGTATCTAGAACCTCAATTAAATATTAAATATTATTTATTATTTAACATGTTTAATAAATATTATTCCCACACATGACTTAATAATTATTCATATTTTCATGATCACATATATTCTGTCACTGGTTTTTCAAGAGAATATTTCATAAATAGAAAATTTAATAAATAAATATTTTATATTTAGTAAATATAATATTTATTTTTTTATAAGAGAATAATGGATTGGTATTTATTTATTAAGTAAATTTTCATTATTCAAGGATTGATAAATATTTTGGAGGAATGATAGACTAAGTTTAAAGTTCTAGTGTGAAATAATATATAATAAATATTATTTGAATCAATTTTGAACAATTTATTAAATAAATAATATTTAATTAAATCGCAGATTTTACGAATGTTAGGAAATAATATTAATAATATTATTATAGAAATGGGGATCTATTGGGATTAATAAAATAATAAGGTTGAATGTATATTATTATTTTCTAACCCCAGTTCTATTTGAACCTAATTATATTATTTCCAACCCTAATCCTAACCATTGGTGTTTGTTGTGCATAATGAATTCAGATAATTCTATCAATCTCTAGAGATCCCATCTTCAAGATTTCTTTCAAGAATAGAGAGTGATCCTCCTCACCCCATATCTTCATTCTAGAGAGATCAAGGAGAATATTTCTTAGAATCAATTACCATGGCGATCTAAGATGGTCGATGCAAGAATTTACGATCTTCCCGGACAACACATAGAGATTCAAATGACGATGCTTAGAGGTTTTTGGTACATGTGTGGATCAGCATTGGATTGAATCTACACTTGATTCCTATAATGTAATTATTTTATGATGTAGAGACATTGATAGATTCATCAAAGAAGAAATAATTCACAGTAAGGTAATTCTTTAACTAGTTTAATTAATTATTAATTGTTATGTGATGATCCTGTGATTGTTTACAATGTTATCATATATATTAAAATTTGATTTAATTATAATTTTCATGATGTTATTAGTTAGTTTATATCTCATATTAATCATCAATTACACAAAAAAACAAGTTGGGCATGCTTTATCGGTGCTTCTCTTGCGTTCAAAATCAATATATTTTAGCTTCAACCTCAGGTATATTTGAGCTTCTTCTTCACCATAATTTTGGTGGTATAAATTATTCTGTGAAGGAGATCAGGTAATGATGATCACAGATGAAACCCTCACAAAAGCATGGGATGAATAGAAGATTCACCAGCCATAGAAGAAGGGGAGGCAGGGTATGAAAGTAGGCCATGTAAATATCTTGGCATGAAATATTGGTCCATGAAAGGTAGAAAATGGCATGAATATAAGGCTATAAAAGAAATGGAGTGGAATGAAAAAAGGGGTATTCATACAGAATAAAGGTATAACCTCGTTAACTTGGAATAAAAGATACCTTCTAATGAAATAATGCATGTGCACGGAGGATTGGGTCACATATACTCTTGTATTCATTTAGACTATCCTTAACTAATAAGTATGAAATATTACCCCTTTGTCAAATTTTAACAAACCAATTTCACATAATCAAGTCCTAAAACAGACATATTTTCAATATAAGTGACAAAATCAATTATAGATGAAAAATTAATAGCTTATAAAAAATAATAAAATTTCTAAATGATAATTAAAAAATTAATCCACAATTAACATTTAAAATATTAAAAATTGAATATGAAATAATTAATTAAATAATTTCACAAATCATTAAAATCACTTGAATAATAATTTCTCAACTAAAAAATTTTGATATAAAATAATTGAAAAAATTAAAGCTCTGAACATTGATCATTTTATCACAAAATCACATAATTTAATTAAAATATTCAACGAATCTATGTTTCAATTTCAAATTAATCATCATTTAACAATTATCCATTATAAACACATTTTCTCATTTAAACCCGATTTAATTCAAAAAAGGGATGTAGTAAAATGTAATAAATACAAGACATATCAACCTATTTAATAATTCATCTAAGAATTTACCACTAAACTGTGGTATATTATATTTATAAATAGACACATATCTACACACACACATATGTATATATAATTTTATACAATTATAATGACTATACATTAAAATAAATAAAAATAGTGGTGTCTTCTTGAACTCATGATCATGTTCCGCATAAAATGTGCCTGCATGTTTCATGGGAAAGAACTATGACCACATTCTACATGGACCGTGGATGTATGCCTTTCCCATTCCCTTCCCTCATTGCTAGGAATTTATCATGATTGTGAATATCCATGGTCCATGTCTATCATGGATGTTGGTTGATGCAAACTGGCCTACAATCCTGGTCCACATTAAACTATAGTCATGGGAAGCCCTATATCCATGGTTCAGATGACTATGGAAATAGGACAATGGTCGTAAAACCATTTTCTAGAAGTGATAAAAAACAAATTATAACAAAAAAACAAAATAAAAGGTAAAGTCCAAAGATAATGAAAAATGGGGAAAACCACGACATTAGAAAATTAGATGACTTACTGGTAAAATATAGAAGGAATGATGAAATGAATGATACTCTGAAATAAATAACAAAATAAGAGGGTAAAAATATCTGATGTATGCCTAATCATATGAAAATATCTTATCTAAATGAAATACCAAGGATAAATCTAAATATAAAGATATTGGAAAATATAAATAAATAAAATCCAACTAATACTTATTTAAAATAATTCACCACTACCCCGACTTAGTAGTTGAAAGATTTATTAAAGACCGTGATAATTGAAATAATGATAACTGAACTTAGACAATTGGTCACAAGAACACTGAATTTATTTCAACCACCTCAACATAAATTTTTAAATATTCATATTCCACATGATGAGAAGTTAAGATAAAAGCTCCACATCGGAACTAATAATCAATTATGAAGTCACATCGACTATATTGTTCATATAAATAAATGACCATATATGAATCCACAAAGGGCGTGATGGTTAGACAAGCATTAGTTATATGAAAATCCATGTCAAATATCTAATGAATATATTTTTCAATGATTATTTTTTCAATTTATTTAAAGGCCTAAGGATATCTCATTTGAAGACACATATCTATGATTTATTGAGAGGATTATAAATAAATACATTATAGAGAAAAGGGAGTGTTTTAAATGAGCTCATGTATCACGATACTTACCTTTGATATACCTTTTCCTCGCTCTTTAAAAGAGAAAATTATTTTTCATTTGGGATTTCTTATCTTAATATTTACCTCATTCATTCCTTATCCTTTGATTTTGTAATTACTTTAAAAATGGTGTAAGGAACTCCTCTATAGCATTCCAACTACCCATATGTTAATCTCTAATTGAAGAAGTCTTGGGGAAAGGTAATTGACCATATATCAATCTTTTATTGAATATGTTCTAGGTAAAAGAACATTTCTACCATAGATCATAAATTAAATAAGTATAATAGATAAGAATTGTTTGAATCATTGATAAGTGGGTACTACTTGTACTCAATGTTGTCTGGATCTGGCTATAAGATCCTCATGTTTCTTTGGTTTAAAAATAATAAAGTTTCCATGGATAGTAACTTGAATTCAATATAAAAATAAGGGATATAGTGATTTCATATCATAAACCAATTTTACATTACATGACATTTCCTCAAAAACATTTCATTTTATCTTATTTATCTATATTAATTTGGTATGTCACTCAATTTAATTTAAATTGTTTACCTTTTATTGAGCCTGATCATGTTCAAAGAAAAATCATAAATCATTATCTTCCAATAACCTGAAGTCACATGTAATATCCTCAAGTCTCACTTCTTTATTATATTTATAATATTCATTGTGAATCAACAAACATGGACTTAATTATCCAAAAATTAATTTTCAAACATAAATTATCTTACCATTTCCCAAGAAAAGGATTTTTTAATTTAACACTTTTCTTTCTTCCACTACATAATTTTTATTATTATAATATTTTGTTTTATGTGTAAATTATTTAAAAGGGTGTTTAATTTTTATTTTTTGTAAGAGTTTTCCAATTCACCCCAATGAAATAACTTACTAGAGTAGATCTTTATTCTATTATGTGGACCAATAGATCCCTTTTAATAAAAAATATATGAAAATATTTTAAACACCATGAAAAAATTAAAAAATATGAAAATAAATATTTAGAATAATTATATATAGTTCCAAATATTTTTGCATTTCATGGTTAAATTAAACTATGTATAATTATGAAAAAATGCATAAACATGTTTTATATCACCCTTTATAAATATATTTTGTTTAAGTTTAGAAATATTTATATATAATTTCTTATATTCTCTAATAACTCTTAGTACATAAAAAAAGATATAAATAAATACATAGAAAAACTATAAAAACTAATAAATTCCATAAATATCTAAAAATACATTGCCTAAATATTCCAATGCTATTAAAATTTTTATTTAGTAGTTTGATCATTGATAAATAATTAAATTAAGTGTGTAAGATAAGATATCCTATAAAATATAAATTCTATAAAATTTTAAAAATAATATTTTTACGGTCTATATATTTCAATTGAAAGGTATATAATTTTTTTTTCAAGAAAACAAAAAACAAAATTCTTATATATTGAATAATAGGATTTAGACTAATTATAAAATAAAAAAGTGAAAAAAAATTACATACTTATAAAGATATGAATATTAATTACATTATTAATAAAAAAATTCAATGATGTCCCTATAGATGTCTATGAGGCTCTATTCTACATTCAGTTATCTAAATAATGCACTCAAATGTTATTTTTAAATATTGAGGTGGGGGAGTAAGTAATGTATAAGTTGAATCTTATTATTGTATAGGTTCATCCTCTATATGTTATTGATGATCCACTACCTCTAAATCCTGTTGCATAACTGGTTAGGGATCCATAGTCACATGTCCAAAAAAATCACGAATATTGAAAGAAGATGGTTCATAGGGCATAAGCATCAAGCTACCTTGGGTAGTTGAAAGAAATGGATACTCAAATAGATTATAGTCAGTATCCCCAAATAATGACACTACATATACTGTGAGTGGAAAATATAGTATAACATAATCATAAATAAAACAATCATATGTTTTATTAACCATAAGTTGTGAGTGCTATGACATCTACATCCCCATTATCAATAGTACACATAATTAGATAGAGGAGAAGTCATTTGATCATTCTTTATGATTCCCTATAAGGGAACATTATTTAAAATGATATGATATATCTCATTCATACATAATCATATCTCCAATAATGATGTGAGAAATAATTACTGGTCAAATATCCATCTTTCCTCATGATTAGAAATGTGTATGATCCATGTAACATGACTAATTTGTAAATATAAGGAACAAAAATGAAATAAATTTTAAAAATAATATTAATATAATATAAAAAATTTCATTATAAATTTTTGAATGGCTCTCCCATGTTTTATTACATAAAACTATTTCATTATATACAAGACATTAAAATCAAATTATCCTAATAAATTTAAAAGTATCAAGAGTGTTTTTTATAAATGTAACTCCTCGCATATTTCCCATAACTGGATAAATGTTTCATAAAATCCACTCATGTCAACATCATTATTCATTAACATCTCCAAGGAATAAATTATCGAGAGTATTCTAGGAAGAGAAGGAATACACTACATATATTCTAACTCCCTCATAACATGGTCTATGTGGTTTCACCTGATAATATGATAATGCATGATAGGTTCCATACATGTGATAACATAGATTATCATCATATACTATGATGGAGGTCATATAAAAACAATCCCACAATTCATTACCCATGCAACCTTAGATGATAATACATTGATATAAAATAATATTTTATCAAAATTTTCCTTAAATATTTATTTTCATAAAATAAAATATACAAATGAAGATAAAAGTTTACACACATAACTGGGTTTAAGGATATAAAATATAATTATATAACTATGTACATCATGGCTCACAATGTAGGCATGATAATAGACCTTGATCCACCAATATTTTTTTTATTAAAATGGTAATTCATTAGTAACAATTTAATGTGTGATTTTTTAAAAGGCATACAAACATATCAATGTTCACATGGTAAATCATGTAACAAAACCATAGGCAGTGTCATGAAAATATAATGGGTAAGGATATCTATGTGCTCTCATACCCACATTTGTATAAAGATAACACATCATATAATCTATCTATGATCAGTGACATTCAATGCATAATTTTTTATATGTGTATTCCATGTAAGATAATACCCAATTATATACAATTTTCTAATCTATATCCTCAAGTAATTGTAATTATATTTTATGGACATGCATCTTAAATGATATGTTCATTATATTCCTCCAATGAGTCATTAAATATTGTCATTTTAACTTCTCAAAATAATCATTTCATCATCGCCATTAGCTAAATGATAAGGTTCTCATCAATCCAAGTCATGTACATATGAATTCACTCAATATATTTATCATCATCGCTAATAATTAGGATTGATAATCACTCTACTAGATCAGATCTATATCAAAATATTTATCATGTCACAATGACACAATGAACATCGAGGCCTAATATAAATTACATGTACTCATAAGGATGGCCAAATAATCCTTGGGTAGGTGTAAAGTGCATGTCTTAGGCCTCCACCTCTCAATAAACACAAAAATTAGTTTGTGGTATATGAATATGTAATAAAACATAGATTTACCATATAATTCATATATTGAAGATAAGGAATGATCAAAAATGGAGGAATAATGTGATGAAAATGGTAGGATCATTATATCTTCATTTATTAAACCAACTTACCCTTTAATATATCGCGTGATACATGAAGGGTTTTTTGGGATTTATCTATATACAAATATAGTGTAAGAAAACAAAAAACCCATATAAAATATTTACAAGGATTGGAGTAAATAAAATTAAATGAAAACCCATAAAAAAGTATACCTAAATACTTTTGTTAAATCCTTTCCAATAGTGATTTTAATTGAGATCTATCAGAAAAAGTCAATGAGTTCCTACCTTTAATAGAACCCACTAGTTAATAGAATCACCAAATTATTTAGAAGGACCTATTCTCCTTATAATGTGTACCATCACCACCTCCTCAATGGAAAATAAAAAGAATAAAATTAGAGAGAGATTCATCATAGAGAGTAATATCTCTTATTGATCCACATGCTCAAATAAGTACCATGAACTCCATTATATAGAGCCACTTAATTGGTCAAAGGATACTAATAGAGTTCTAACATTTCATATGTTAGGAAATATAAAACTAATTGGAATACTCATTATAACTATTAAAAAAAATCCTTATTTAGATATGTGATTGTTAAACTCGTTTAACAATCAATAATTCATCTAAACATCACATGATGTGTCTTAAGTTAGATAATACTTCATAATATATGTAGGAGATTTGAACAAATGAAATCCAATATCATTCATCATATAAACCATGATTTAGTTTCAATAACCATGAAATTTTAGGTTTCTTACAAATCTAATAACACTTATTAGACACAAAATAAGCAATTAGAAACCATATATGAGGATCTCTATGCTTGTAATATGAAATCACATATAAAAAAATGAATAACTGCTATAAAACACTAATACCTTACACCAAAGAGCCACTGAATCCTTTTGATCATAATTTTATGATTTTGATAAAGACTACCAAAGTAGAAAACAAAAGAATCACACCTCCATAGGTATCCATGGGTTAATCTGAATTACATGTCATACATGCAGGATTATCCTTTTTCTCATTATGTTATTGCATCATGGCATGAAAAGAAATAAGAATAAGAGATCTATAGATATCTGAGTGTTTCATCTAATCATCATGTGTAATCACACATATGCATGAATTCATTTAACTCCCATTCAATTCATCTTTTTAAACAATTTACTTTAAAGATATCCAAGGTAGAGGATTGATTGTCCATCAAGGCAATACTACCACCATAAGCAGTATATAAATATCACACATACACACATGCATATATTTATGGATTTTGGGAATATATATCTTTTAATATCCCACTTTTACTAAAGCCTTATATACTTTATTCCATTTCACATTATATTGTAACGTATACAATAACTTGTAAAACCATATCCACAAATCCTTTTAGATATCTTCCAAAATACTTTTCGAAAGTATTATTAACATTACCTTGTATTTATTCACATGTAATATATTTTGAATACCCATACAAAACACTTTTTTATTAACTCTAAAACACTTTTATATTTTATCTAGGAGTCAAACTTAATCCCCATCAATTCAACCATAATGTGTAACCTCACGAGTATTTATAATAGTGAAAAAATATGCATTTCCAGATTAATATATGAAAGAAAAGAGAATACAATAGAAAAGTGTTAATTCCACTCAAGATGTAAAGGTATATCACACAATCTCTATCAATCACATGTATCTATATACCTATGTCCACTAGTCTGCATAATATGAAAATGTAAATTATTATATTTTTTCATTGTCCAAGACATCTAGTGTCCATGGGACACTGATAATGTAAATCCCATATAGCCAACTCATATGTTCTTGATTCTTTAAGTCTAGACTAATTTGTTCAGTAAATACATCACATGTCATTCATACTTATGGATAATCACATCATATGTACCTTATCTGAATAGATATATAATATCTAGGTGTGGACATACACTCCCAAACTCTATCTCAATTGAGGTCCCTAATATCATACTCGTCATATAAGAGGGAAAAAACCATCTGGTTAATCTCCAAAAGATGACATGATTAGAAACATACCCAACCACCCCCATATTAGCTAAGTTGATATGTATAATTACATAAGTAGGGTATCGAAGTACAAAGGATCTCATGCTTGGTATCTCACCAAGCTTAGGTATTAGAGACTCAAATATGATCTATAGACCCCTAGTACACCAAAGACATATGTATGACACTCCATGTGGGATGATTATTGTATCATCAAACACACACAAAGAATTATATTCTATGTATTGTGCCTCATGATCATAATCTATATCTCAATACAAGAATCCTACTCATGAAAATCGTACAATCTCATCATAATATATAATACTCTATAAATAACATCAGTTAGGGATAAAATCAAAGTCATACTTTGAGTGGTCAATTATCATTACACATCAAGAAATGTATATACACACACACACACACACACACATTTATGTATCCAACATGAAAGAATGAAAACATTGGGGATTTATTTAATAAGATATATTTTAATATTATTAATTTATTTAATAATATTTAACAAAACCAACACAAGCACTAGTTTATAATATCATATACGATAAACTAATAGATAAACCTCATGATTACCGCACTTTTTAGGTTTCTTTAACACATTAAATCATATACAATCTAAATCACATCTCTATGTGACCATTTGATAAAACTATTGTTTTTGAAACATTCACCTAGGCGCGCCCACCGCGTTTGCAACATAGTTGTGTGCGTTGGTTGCTATTATTACCCCCCCCCCCATTCCCACTTTCCAAGGTAGGTGGAATTATTCAATTTCAAAGGTGATTTCTATTTATTGATCTAAACTGGATGATGGGATGTTTTTATCTACTTTTAGGGATTCCTCCTTGGAATTCATCACCTAGTATGGGACTCCCTCATAGATTTGAGTCATGTTCATGAAACTCATTCCCGATGCCATCTCTTGGTGGACACCAACTAATTTTGCTTCTTTTGTCTAAAAATTCCAAAGGGTCTTGACCTAGAAACAATATTTCATCGGAGTAGATGGTAACATCATGTAGGTCTGGGAATCTCTAGATGCTGGGTGTATAGAGAAACGAGAATTATGTATCATAAGAAGGTATTCCATGGAGACATATCTAGGCATGGAACCTGAGGCATATTATGGTGATAATGAGGTATCTAATTTCAAATGCATATCTTTCAATATTTTTCTTATGCGTACTATGTTCAAAACAAGGTAATAGTGTGATAGGTTTTGATTTTGAAATCTTATAGAGATAGAGTGGATTGATCAGGACGCTCTCAAGGGTGGATCGAGAAGGTGTATCCTTGGGAGGGAACACCTAAAAGGTTTATTGATGGATGGATCATAACACCCTATGGAGGAGGATCTAGGAGGTGTGACCCATAAAAGGAAGGTTTCACACTTTGAAGGGGTACATCCCTAGAAGGGAAGCACCAAGTTTACTAGATAGATGGGGCATAACTTCCTATGTGAGTGCACTCGAATGTTGTTTCCTATAAAGGGAAAGTGTCTCATTATTAAGGGGTATGTCCCTAGGAGGGAGAAACCATGTTTACCAAATGGATGACTTATAATTCCCTATGAGAGCGGACCTAGGGGGATTGTCCCATAAAGGGAAGGTGTCCCACCATAAAGGGGCACATCCCTAGGATGGGGGCACCATGTTAACTAGATGGATGGGTCAAAAACCATGTGAGAGAGAACCCAAGGGGTGTTCCTCATAAAGGGAATGTGTCACACCATGAAGGGGTATATACCTAGAATTGAGGCACCAAGTTTACCATATGGATGGGTAAGAACTCCCTATGAGAGAGGCCCCTAGGGGTGTGTCCCATAAAGGGAAGGTGTCACACTATGAAGACTGATCATAAAACCTATGGAGGTGGACCATAGGGGTGCACCCCTAAAAGGGGGATGAAAGGTTTACCATTGGTTGGGATTGAACCTCAAAGAGGTATCCTACATACCATGTTTAGAATACAGGGATTAAAACCCACACAATTTGATGGATGGTGTGGGGCATATGAATAGGATATTCCATTTGTAATTGGATTGATCTTGGTTGGATTATGTGGGGATTACATGTGAATGCTACCCAGTTCTACTGGGAGAAGTGATGATGCATATGGGGATTATGTGTAGGAATGAACTATATGGGTGGTATGATCTCACTAGTATGTGGTGGTTTGGGTAAAATCAGGATGGATTATGGAAGGAGTTAGTGAAATGGATGGAATGGATAAGATGGTTGAAGTTTTGGAATTGAACCTCAAGGAGGCTTCCTACATATCTCAGTTAGTTTGGAATCAAATTCCACGTAGTTCTAAAAGGGGAGTTAGGGCTTACAACTAGGGAGGAGGCCCATGAAAGTAGAGCATATGGTTGGAGATTACTCTTGGAGGTATTCCCATTGAAGTGGAGAATGTGGTTGGGACTTAATTGTAGGAGCGGCCAATAGAACATGTATGGTTGGGGATTACACATGGAAGATTCCCATTGAAAGGTAGAATATGGGGGGCTTAATCTAGGAGGGATGCCCATTGGTGAAGATGGATAGGTGTTGTGGCCACTACTAACATCTAATACCATGTGATTCATGCTTTATGTGAGAAACAAGATGAAGAAGTAGACCTGACAATCATGTCAGGAATGATGTGCCAATGAGAGGTGGTGTGAGGCCTATACATGGAATCATCCCATAGGATGATAGGATCAGCATGGATGTGGTTGGGTATTACATCAGGAATAATCACATAAACATTGAGGATAAGTGAGGATGTGGTTGGGGCTTATGCATGGGAGTGGCCCGAGTATAGCTATGGAACGACAATGGTGTGAATGGGGCTTACGTATGGAATCTCCCCATCACTGTTTCCTTATTTCAGGTCATGAGGGAACCCCATTTGAATTTTATGAGGTAAAGTTACATTTTTACATCATGTTGATGGATGAGGTGCATGGTGCTTATACATTGAGTTTCCCACAATTTCATCATCATGTTAGGTCATGAGGGCATCTTGACTGGTTGGTGGGTCAAGGTATATAGTTGGGGATTACAGCTGATGAGGAGGCCCATGGTTGATGTCTGGTGATCATCTCATGATAATGGTATGAGGTATCTTATGCTTGATCCATAAGGCATCTTGTGTGTGTCATGGTAGGAATCCTTTTGTTTTCATATAGGGTATTATACATTATAAAGTCATATAGTGAGGACTGGTAGGTAGAAATAACCTAAAAATGGATGGTGTGGGACTTACGTGAGAGTTAAGGGTGTAATGTTGGCCTGGCCTGAAAACCCGAGCGGCCCGGCCCGACAAAGCCCGCCTCGGTCCAGGCTGGGCTCGGGCTGTTGGTTAATTGGGTCAGCCCTGGGCCTATCCAAGAAGACCCGCGGGCTAGGCCGGGCCGAAAAAGCCTAACCCACTGTAAAAAATATAACGAGAAACTGATGGTATGGAGATTTGATCCCCCTACCTCAAGTTTCCAAGGTTGTGCTAGGACCAACTGGTCATGGCGCTTCCCTTATTATATTATCAATAGAATTTATATATATGTATATATATATCATTATATATTAACAAATAATAATATAATATATATATATTATTATTTTTTAATAATGTGTATATATATACATATAATTATTATATATAATTATAATGTGTGTGTGTTTGTGTGTATATATATACACAGATTTATAATTATATATATATATATATAATAATAATGTATATATATAAACAAAGTCATTAATAATTTATATCAATTAAGTGTGGCTTTTAAAAATCCATTAATAATATATATATAAACAAAGCTATATATATATATCTAATAACTTGTTGTATATTAATAAAAAAATAACACTCTCACCTAATGATTTTCATGCACACCCTCCAACCTCATTAATTTTTTTTAAATATGATGAAACATGCATATTATATATATATAAACAAATCCATTAATAATATATATATCAGTGATATAATATAATATATATATATAGACAAATCTATTAATAATATATATATATATATAAAGCTATTAATAATATATATCAATTAGGTTTGGATTTTAAAAATCCATTAATAATATGTGTGTGTGTGTGTGTTTCAATGATTTAATATTATATATATAATAACTTATTTTATATTAACAAAAAAATAACACTCACCTAAAGATGTCTGTTCATGTCCAAAGACCTCATTAATTTTTTTAAATATGTTACAACTTGCATATATTATATTTAAATCTATTTAGAAAAAAAAAATTAACCAACCCACTGCGGCGCACCCCCTAAACCCAAATTATTTTTTTACAATTTTCTCATATTATATAAATTTAAAATAACTTATTATATATTAACAAAAAATAACTACTCACACAATGATGTTCATACACCCCAACATCATTAATGTTTTTTAAATACGATGAAACATGCATATATTATATATATTATATATACATATATAAATCTATTTAGAAAAAAAATTAACTCACCCACTACTCCGCACCCCCTAAGGCTGTAATTTTGGCCCAGTCTAAATAGGATCGGGTTGGGCTAGGCCGGGCCTACCCTGCAAAAAAATTTAAAAACATTTAGATTTTTTTTTTATATTAAAAAAATTCCTAAAAATAATTTTCTTAAATAAGTTAAAAAAATAAAAGTTAAATTTTTTTTTAAATAAATGATAAAAAACGTTTAAATAACAATGCTTTAAACCCACTACCCACTACTGTGCACACCCTAATCCTTAATTAATATAATTTTTTTCAATTTTAATATAATATATATAAATTCATAGACATATATAAATCTATTTAGAATAAAATAAGAAATCCAAACACTGTAAAATGTTAATAAAAAATTTACATAAAACATGTTATGTGTTTAAAAAAAATACGTGTGAAAAACATGTGTTTAAAAAAATGTTTTAAATTAAATGTCTAAAAATATGTAAAAACATTATAAATGAGTGTTAAAAAATAGTTTAAAAAAGTTTTGAATAAAAAAGTTTTAAAAATTTGTTTAAAAATTGTTTTTAAAACAAACACTTTAAACTTTTAAAAAAATATAACAAATTCTTAAAAAATTATAAATAAGTTAAAAAAATAAAATAAAAAAAAATTAAATAAATGTTTAAAAAATATTTAAATAATAAGGCTTTAAACCCACCCACTAATGCACACCCCCCAAAACCCCTCATTAATTTTTTTTACAATTTGAAAATAATATATATACATTCACAATATATAAATCTATTTAGAAAAAAATACATATCCACCCAATGTAAAATGTTATTAAAAAATAAAATAAACATTTTTACAAAAAACATCCGATTAAAAATAAATCTATTTTTATAAATAAATATTAAAAAAATAAAAATAAAAATGTTTAAAACAAGTTTAAAAACAAACAATTATTTTGAAAATAATAATGGCTAACCATGGCCTGACTCGAAAAATTCTGGCTTGGCCCGAAAAATCCCAGATCGAACCGATGGTTTTGGCCGTCCAGAGGTTGGGCTCGGGCCACCTCATGGGGATGTTCAGGGCACCCCAGTACAGACCGAATAGTGGCCAATGCCCCAAGTTTTTGCATGTCAGGCCCAGACCGGCCCGGCCCCGAGCTAAAATTACACCCTTAGTGAGAGTGTCCCTTTCTGGTTTGACCTGGCATGGGAGTTAGGGGATGGGGTTTAAAGAGTTTCTTGAGGAATGGTTCATCTCAAGGTGCTCGTAGAATCCCAGTTGAGTACCTTATCTCCTGACATGGGAAAAAGACCAAGAGGAATATGTCGACTTAAGGTGTTTCAAGGAGTTCATAGGAGTATCTAAAACCATGGTATTCCTAGGGTGGATGTTTGGGCTGTATAAGGTCACAAGCGAATGTTTCATCAACCTAGATCGAAAATTTTGCGGTGCTAGTGAAAGTAGTGAAGGGACCAGGCCAAAGGGTTCCCTTGCCTCGAAGAGAATTCTTCAATTGTAGAGGGAGTGCCCCATGAAGGTTGAATGCTTCACAAAGCCTCAAGTGCCTCATAGGGCCTTATTCATTTACAAAGGGTGTAGTCCTTCGTAAAAGGCATCTACACCTATGGTGGAGGATCTCAATAACACAAGAGAGAATGTTTCATGATTCCTAGAGGTTCTACGGAAGAGGGTCTCACGATGTCCAGGAGCTTCAAAAATTAAGAGTACGATGTATTAATCTGACCATGTCTCCCCCCTGAATGAAGGCATGAGAGGGTTATTTATAGGAAACGAGGTATCTAGATTCTAGGAAGTGAACCATGAAGAAAATTTTTGCTCCATGAATGAACGCATATCCATTGGACTTGCAAAACCATCCATCAACTTTCATCATAGTAGTGGAGCCCCATAAAACTCGCAAATAGTTCTTTCAAGGTTTTGTTCGTTCATGAAGGGGGCTACAAAAATTAAACCTTCATGAACTAGACCTTTAAGAAAGGTACTTTTTATATGGGATCCGCGAATGGGCTCTATGAACCATTTTGGAATCCTGACATCAAACAACCATGAATTCTAACCTGTAACTTCATTCGGGGTCCACTACGAGTCAAATCGAATCCCGTGAAAGGGGGTATTCTCATAGATCAAGGATTTAAGCATTCAGTGCATCCTTTGGAAACATTTTTCCAATTCAAAAATCTACCCTACTAAGCTCTTTAGTGATAATAATCTATGAAATAATCCAGATTGAATAATGGAGAAACTTAGGAGTCACATTCCTAATAGTTAAAATTATTGAACATATTCAAACTTCTTAACTTCACAACATCAAATTTTATGATGTTAAATTCTATTATATACTTAGAAATAAACCTAAATGCATCATCATCATCCTTGGAACCTCATTCCATCAAATGTTTTCCATGAAATAATTTGTCTACTTACATTATTGTTTACTAAAACATACCAAATATCATAGGCTATTAAGTAAAATTTACTTTAATACTATATTGGTGTAATTATTTATTTTCTAACTTTAAAAAAAAATAATCCCCTTAAAGCATGTTATAAAACTGAAAAAATAATTACTCTGTATAAAGATCCATCTCATTTAATTTAAATAAACATTTTTTACAAGATCATAACATGTGAAAAATGATAAAATACACATCATATGAAAAATTATTCCAATCCTGATGTATCCATTTCTCTAATAAAGAAACACATTTTCAATATCACTTTAATATTAACTTCAAGATCGATCATTCATTTATTTCTTTTTATTCTATTTATGTTGTCTTATATATTTATAACACTTGTAAAATATACAATTGGTATGAAATATGATAAAAGAAATGAATTATATTTAATTCATACCTAAATTTGATGCTCCAAATATATTTCTATAGCCATTTAGGTAATTCAGAAAATTTCATCTCTAATGGACATATTCTCTACAATGAAAACATTGTCCTTCCTTTCCATGAATTCTTTTATTCCCTTTTTGGACAATAATTTTAACCACTTACTCTTTTACCAACATCATGGTACTAGAACCTAGACTACGCATGTATTTTTTATAAATCATAAACATATTTAAGAAATTAGGTAAAGGTTTGCAGATTTCACTCATATTTTAATTCACAACAAACTATTGGAACCTTTTTAGCAGTGACTATAGAATGAAATCTACAGACAACTCATGATTTGTAGGTGAACCTAGGAATTATAGTCATTGAATTATCCAATAATATTTAGTATGTGAGTATGTAATGAGGTTAATTCTTCAATATTTCAATGAAAAATATCTTTAGGCACTTCATACCATTCATGACTTGCTCACTTTTGATAGAGGATTTTTAGGTTATCTAATATTTAAAAGAAAATAAGAGTTTCATGTTGATTTTTAAATTTTAAATCCATTATAATAATAATTAGTGTAGATAATTCATATGAATCCTTTTTATACTTATCATAGTTCTCCAAATATTTTTTAAAATATTTACTAGTCAGTTTTTCTGGAAGCGATTTTTCCAACACACAGAACTTTCCTTCTTGTTTGAGAACTATTCTCAAATTTCTATACCAATTAAGAAAGATTCTACCAATATGTTTTTATTATTTAAGGAGTGATATCAATTTCAAGCTGGAAGATGATTCCATTTATCTACAATAGGATATTTTATCTAATGAGTATCATGTTTTATAAAAAATCAATAAAGGACTTTCATTAAATGGTCTCCCATTAAAATGATGACCCTTTTAAAATCCATCATATCCAATAGTGGGTCAAGATTCATATTTCACTCTAAAATGATTCTACTATGGAATTTATCTCACCAATTAGTTATTTAGGTAGGTAATCATCCCAATTATATCATATATAATTCTTCAATATTTGAGTATATAACCCTTTGTCCATTCTATTATATGGATTAACATAACTGTATTAGTTTGGTAACATAATTATAGAGATGGTATTTTTATTATTTTTATGTATATTTAAATGAATATATTCCCAAAAATTTATCCTTTTATGTTAAAGTGCATCATTTTTTAAATTTTTATGAGTTTTTAGAAAAATTGTGCAAATATCTTAATTTTGGAATTTTAAATGTTTTTTTATCCCTTTGGTATTTTGGGAATTACATTTTCAATACAGATCCAATTGTAAAAATTATTTTTTTAGGGTCAAATGGATTTTTGATTTTATTTCTTCCCACTATAAAAATTTCTGAATCAAACATTTGGAGTCCCAAACAAATCATTCAAAATTAGAAGATGAATGGTAGGATAAAATTGTGATACCTTCAATAAATAAGATATAACCCAAGATATAGACCTTAAAATGAGGTAATTATAGTTAGATAATAAATAGGACTCATATTTATGTATTATAGTTAAATATAATAAATAAATTTACTCATTAATTTAGTATTTGAATGTTTTGAAATGGAGGAAGATTAAGAAACACTTTATCTAAAAAATTCCACTTTATTAGTTTGGATATTAATTCTTCACCACATGTCCAATGAATATAAAATAATGGAAATAAATAGTCAATATTATTTAAAATAACATTAAATAAGGAAAAGCGATAATATTTTTCCTCCAATAAGGATGAAATTGACCCAACATTCAATGGATAGAAACAGAACAAAATATTTTCCACTCCACTTCATTATATATTTTCATCTTTACATCATTTCAAAAGGATTGTTAGAAGGATGTATTTGGATATAAGGATATTTTATAATATATAATATGAGTTCCAATGGATATAATCTTATAATATTGGGGTGAAATCCAAGTGGAAATGGGTATCGAAGATCCAAAGGCATTTCTTATTTTAGTTTATGTTTTTCATTATAAACTATTTTATTTTAAATTATTCTGGAAAGTGATTGTTTGATTGAAAAATAAATATTTATTTATTGTTTTCACTTTATTTTATTTTATTATATATTGTTTTTTCAAATTATGACTATAAAATAATTATATTATTGTTTAAACTTATTTGGGTGAGGTCTCACCATTGAGTATAATAAGTTCAATTATTTTCTACTTCTCAAAGTTTTTTGGGAAATAAAATCTCTTTAATAAGGGGCTAAAAAACCATATTTGAGGTCTTGATATGGGTTTAGGAAATTTAGGTGTATTATTTGAGGTATTGATGTATACATTGAATAATTCAATTGGAATACATTTTTAGACAATGATAAAGGGAGTGTCTGATGATCAAAGCTTTTCCACTACTTCTATCTTTAGCTTTTCTTTTTCAATCTTCCTTTCTTTTGATATATAATATATAACTTTAATTTATATTCTTAATCTATTTCTGTTTCAATTAAATTTTCTTAACTCCTTTAAAATACATACATTTAATTTTAATTTAACAAAAAAAATTAACAAAGTGACAAATTGATTACTTAGTCTTCAACCTCTTCATGAGAAAACCTTGTGGTCACCACTATACTACATTTTAAAGGATAAATTATTGATTGGGGTTTTGTGATAAAAAACATTCTATAAACTAGCACCATTTCCATGGAGGCATCATTATTTTTTTAAATTTCTAGGATTTTAGCCACTAATTCAAAGTCTTTAAAAATTTAAAATAATGGATTTTCACAAATAATCCTCCCATGATTATCCTAATTATCAAAAAGATGAGGATTATATTAATGAATAATTTTTAAAACATTCATTATAAAAAATTATTTCACAATCTAAATTTCTTTTCACAATAAAAAAAATGATTTTTCATTAAAAAAGACATTGTTATGATTCAAGAAGTAAAAAAACAAATTCAAATTCATGACAATGATTTTAAATAATAAAAAAATTAAAATATTAAAAATATTATCAATAAAAATTAAATCTAGTCCCACCATCTTTTTATATTGAAGAAACTTTTTTGGGTGGGTTGAAAAATGAATTGAAATACACTTTTTTAAATTCAAGGGAAAACATTATCACTAATTTACCAATTGACGTGTATTTAAAAAATCAAAAGTCTTTACTAAATTATTGGGTTGTATTTATCAAAAATAAAATTTCATGTGAATCCCCACTTTTTGAAATTAAAAATTTAGAACCTTTGTATTAAAATTTTGATTAAGAGGAAGAGAAACATGAGCTATCAATCGTTGAAGAGCATTTAAATGAATTTGAGCTATTAACAACTTTCAATACAATTGTTATTCACTTCGAAACAGTGTTGGAACTCAAGAATACATAGGGAGACGCCTCAAATTTTGATCCATTTTTTCAGATTATCTTAATAAAAAATTGATAACTATTTCTCCCTATACATATTTTATGTATACTAATTTTGAGTGGACTGATTTTTTTTATGAATAGGATGTCAGGGATGAAATTGAAGAAAAAATGGTTTAACCTATTAATGAGTATACTGGTTCACATAGGGATGGTGGTACCAATATTTTTTTCAAAAAAGAAATAATTTTTCAATATGAAATTAATGAAGAACCACATCCTGAAATTAATTTTTAACAACCATTGGAGGTCATTTGTGAGGTTAAATTATTGGGAAGTTTCCCTAATATTTTGTTCCCTCTTCCACTACTTCATTAGAATAAAAAAGACATGGAGATGAACCTAATTAAAATTTTCCAGGGGATATTATACAATAATTTATAGATAAACAATATTAGATAAATTTCCTTTTTGGTGGTTTTTGAGAAAGACACCACACCCACCTTCATATTGGGCATGACCAACTGGAACTACTTTACTTGGGGAAGTGATCTCCTAGCATACACTTGGGGGTTCAAAACATGGCTATTTTTCATTATATTAAATTTTATTTTTCATTCATTGATTTCAATAAAATTTTGATTATTTATTTTTATTCTTTATATTGGTTTTCATGTTACATTTTTTAGGATCCAATATCAAGGATACTATTACTCAATTAAAACTAGGTTTTTGATTTACTCTCCACTTTTTTATGTAATGTCTTATCTTCTTGACTTTATCTTCTCATATAAGATTTTCACAATGAGGAAATGGTACAAAATAAGGGTGAATAGAGGAACATGCTGGCTATATTAGTAATTTTTGTGTTTTATTTTCAAATTTCTACTTTTGATTTTTATTTATAGTTTTGTGTTTATTTTTTAAAAAAACATTTCATATTTAAAGCATTTATATTTTTTTATTTAACCAAGTAATTCTTTTTTTAACTATAACTTTCTCTGTTTCTTTCAAAACCTGTGATCTTTAAGAAACTTGTGTTCAAAATGATTGAGGCAATTTGTTTGTGATTGAAAGAAATTTTTTTCAAAAATTGAACTCTATTTATTCATCCTACCTTTTAAATTTGATTATTTTTTAGACCTTATTATCTATTAAATTCCTATTATATATCCTCATTATAATCAATTCTCTCTATCCAACCTTCTCTTGAAGTAAATTGCATGATTTTAGTCAAGCATAATTGTGGGGGATACTTTTTGACATTTTATACCATGTTGGGCTACTTGGGGTGGAGAAAAATAAAATTATGGATATAAAATTTTTTATATTGAATCCTATTTTATCTGTATATTTCAAAGAAAATAAATTTTCACATTTTTAGAGATTTCAAGAAAAAAAAGTTATGCCTTTATAAAGATTTTTTTAAAAAAATATGAAATTTTGTGAAGAAATTATTGTGCCATTTCTACTAAATTAGAGAAGTTTTTGGATGTCCCTGAAATATATTATGAACTTATTTTGAATATGATTTTATGCTATGATGAATTAGGATAAGACCATGCTTTAGAGGAGACTATAATCATGTAATCTTGTTCAATAAAGAGCCAAACTATCTTCTTATGCCTTAAAATTTTTATCATTTGAAACCCACCAACATTAAAAACTCAAAAAAACCTTTATAAGTACTCATTATGGATTTAATTATATAAATTAATTTCTTGAATATTTAAAAAATTTTCAATCTAATAGTGACCCTTTCATTTATTTGAATGATTAAAACATTGTTTAAAATCAAAATCACATGTTGAGAAGAAAATATTTGAGGCAAAAATACTTGTACATGGATGAATGAAAGAAATAGAAATAAAATTAATTAAAATAATTAATAATATGTAATTTAATCTATTTAAGAGTCATGATAAGTTGGGTTCCTTGATTTTAAGCATTTTGAATTTCATTGATATGTGTTTTGATTCTCCTACTAGATATTTATTTTTGAGTTCTCACTTGTCTAGTAGTCCAACTGTAAAGTGTAGGGAAATTAATATAACTAATATTTTCATTATTTTTATATATATTTAGATAAATATACCACCAAAAAATTTTCCTTTTATGTTAAATTTCAGTTTTTTTAAATTATGATGAGTTTTGAGCTAAATTGTGAAAATTCCTTAATTCTGTAATTTTAACAATTTTTTAAGACTTTGGTATTATATATATTACTTCTTCAATAATGATAAAATTTTAAGAATTATTTTTTAGGGTCATTTTTATTATAGTATTCATTTTTTCAAAATGGACTATGTACTGAATCAAACATTTAGTGGCCCAAACAAATCATTCAAAATTAGAAGATGAATGGTCGGATAAAATTAACCTAACTTTAGTAAACATGGCATAAAACGAGCTATAAATTTCCAAATAATGAAATTAAATATGGATAATAAATATTACACAAAGTAATAAATTATCATTAAATGTTATAAATAAATTATCTCATTAAGGTAGTTTTTGAATGTGGGAAAATGGAGGATGATGAAGAAACACTTCATACATACAAAATTACACTTCATTAATTCGGATAAAACTTTTTCACCACATATCCAACAGATATCAATTTTTTTGAGTGAATAGTTAATATGCATTCAAACAAATTTCAAGAAGGAACATCATAGATATTTTTCTTTCAAAAATAAATAAATTGATCTAACATACGATGTATAGTAACAGAGTAAAATATTTTGCATCCCTCTTACCTATATATTTTCATCTTCACATATTTTCAAAAAGATTTTTTAAAAAAGGTATTTGGATGGTAATATACGGTATTATATATAATATGAGTTCTAATGGATATAATCTATCCATTTTGGTATGCACTACATGTGTCGATGGTCAGCGAAGATCCAAAAGTGTTTCCCTTTTGAGTTTGTGCTTTTCATTATAAACACATTTATTTTGGATAATTTTGGAAACCTTTTTCTTGATTGAATAATGTATAATTATTTATTATTTTATCTTTATTATATATTTTTTATCAACTTATAACTGTAAAATATTTTTCTTGTTTTTTAAATTCTTTGAGTGAGGTCTCCTCATCGAGTGTAAAATGTTCAATTAATTTCTATTTCTTAGAAGTTTTGTGGAAATCAAATCACTTTAATAAGAGGGTAAAAACTCAAATTTTAGTTATAGATATGGTTTCAAAGAAATTTGGGTATATAATTTGAGGTCTTGAAGTATACATTTGGTAATTCAATTATAAAATCCCAACTTTCAATTTTAATTTAAAATAAAAATTTACAAAGCGTCAATTTGAACACATAGTATTAAATCTCCTCATAAGAAAACCCCATGTTCACCATTGTGCTACATTTTAAAGGATAAATTATTTATTGGGGTTTTATGATAAAAAACCATTCCATCACTTAATCATATTAGGGTCTCCCAACTAGTTTAACAAAAAACAAGCACCAAGAAAATGGAAAAAAAGGGAAATCTAGGGGAAACCAGTTATGGCATGACATGCCCAAGGATGATACAGTGTCACCTATATTTTATTTAATTACAAAATATAATCCATGGAAACCCAAATATGGAATTACCTACCTATTTGGATGATAAAGGTCTTGAATTTTTTTTGTTTTAGATAGAATTTCACACTTAGATTTGAAGGGGATTTAATCACACTATCTTATCTCATGTTATTCCATTTATGTGTGAATGATTATTGTAATTTATTTTGGAATACTATTCTATACATCAAACCCATATGTTCAATCCATATTTATGTGTTACACTTTACAAAACCCATAAGTTTTTGTTACTCTCCAAAAATTAGATGTCAGACATATTTACACATATTCAAATGAATCATATGTATAAGATACATAAAAATATCATGTAAAGGTTTAGAATTATATGAGAATGACAATATCAAAATTATTAATCCTGAAGCAACAGATATCTAACCCCATTCACTTTCTTTGATAAGGAACAAGCCTCTAGATAAATAAGAAATCAAACCCAATCCCCTCTACCCATGGATACTTTACTCAAGAGAGAATCCAATTTATAATAATTATAAAACCTAATAAGAACAAACTATATTAAAAAAAATTAAATTTAGGTTTATAAAATTAGTTACAAACCAAGGTCAAGGTATGTGTAAATCTAGATTCATTATCATCGCTATAATGCAATACAAGGACCTATTTTGAAGTAGTTTAAAAATTAAACTAAATAATACACCATTTAACACATAACAAATTTATAGTTATGACTACATTGGTAATAACCTTTAAATAAATGAACAATTATGATATTTAAACATAAGATAACCATTTATGTACAATTCATAAATCAATGCTATTTATAAACCCTCTTATAATTTTCATCTTTAACAATACAAACATTCTATAATTTTGATTATAAATATTTTATATTCATTCCAATATGAAATCTTTCATATTTATAATTATATGGAATTAAAGATTGAATTATATGATATTTTATGAATTATAATCTATTTATAACCCAATTTTTATTATTTAAACATTTTACTTAATCTATATATTATATACTTAATATTATCGAAACCATGATCATATCATCCCTCAAAAAACTTTTGAAATTGCTTAAATTATATCCAAATAAATCCCCTTGAATTTAAATAATTCAAATTAATTAATTATGAAAAATTCATAATTTAAATATAAAAAATTCATATTTTGGTATTATATCAAAATTTATAACCCTTTATAAAATTATTTTTTATGATTTAGAAATTAAAACATCTATTTCTAAATCATAATAATTTCCGTATAATATAAGATATTTTTAAAATATTAACATTTAATATTTGGGAATAAAATATTTCATCTTCAATTAATTATTTCAAACTTATCTTATTTATAGTTAATTTATAAATTCATTATAAATTATATATTCCCAAAATACATTTTATGATGATTTATAAATATTTATTAAATCATTGAAACCATTTAAGAATTTATTTATTTATTAAATACCTTTTGTTTACCTTATGTAAGAACCCATTCTTGTATAAGGGTGTCCTCCATTTCCCCTTACACAGATACTCTACTTAAGGGTAACTATCCTCAACCTTTATGAAAATACTCTATGTAAGTTTGATACCCTTATATAGTTAAAATCATGTAAGGGTTAGGAGGAAACAACCCTTATGTAACACCTCATGGAAAGGAAAAATCTTTATTCATGTCATTTTCATAAAGGTAATCCTTACATTTATTATACAATGTAAAGGTAAACTTCAAGTAATTTTACATAGCTACATTGGTAACAATATAATTAAGGGTAAAGTGCCTAATTACCTTTATGAAACACCTTTTTGTGTAAGGGTAAGTGGTTGGTTACCTTTATATAACCATTTTCAAAATTAAACTACCTTTATGTCGCCCTTACTTCATGTAAAGTTAAGTTACAATGACCCATACACAAACCAATTTTTATAAGGGTAATTTTTTAGTTACCCTTTCGTATCACATTTGTGTAAGGGTTAGTTGGTGGTTACCTTTATATAGCCAAATTACATAAGGCTAAACCCATTTAAGAAATCAAATTTTTAGAAACAAGGAACTACTCTATTTTTCAATTGTCTTCTTCATTTCATTGTAATTTTCATAAAACCAATCCATGGACCTCCTATGATACCACTATTAGGTGTATTACAAATCTAACACCACTTATTAGACATAAATAAAGAAATTATAAACCATATCCAATGATATCCATTCATAAAATATGACACTGTGTATAAAAACTAGAAATGAAGTAATGTTGTAAAACATGTGTAACTTACATTTAAGAGCCACTATAACCCTTTTATCTCCATATGATATGTTTGTTAAATATCAACAATGTTGAAAACAAAAGTATCATACCTCCATAGGTATTCACAAGATAATTTGGATCACATGTTGTACATGTAGGATTCTCATTTCTCCCATGATGTGATACCATCACGACCTGAAATAGAAGGAGAATAAGAGAGCTATGGATATCAGGGAGTTTTAACCAAAAATCATCCATACACGCACATCCACTCTCATATGACAGTAGGATTTATAAATACCTTGAAGACTCTCCTCGATAATTCACTCATTAATTTATTCATTTATAACGGATGTATTAATGCCTTTTTAATTCATGCATCATATGCATGAATGAATTTAACTCCCATTCATTTCATGATATGAAATAGTTTCTTTTAATAATATCCAACTCAGAGGATTGACCTATTATCCATCCAATACTACCAACATAGATAGTATTTTATATATATATATATATATATATCCCATTATGCATGGAAATAAAAAATTTCATGAAAACCCTAATCTTTATATAACTCATATATATATAGGGATTTAAGGCATATATATCTTTTAGATATATCATAAACCATGATTTTGTAATATTCACAATTCCATGGTTTATAATTTATTACATATTTTTGAAAATATCCCACTTTAACTAAAGTTTTGTTGAATTTATGTAATACTTCACAACTGAGTGTGAATCCCTCCAAAAATTTTTAGACATGATTACAATATAAAATCTCACAAAATTTGTATAAACAATTTGTTTAAGAAGTTAATCCTTATTTCATATCATTTCATATGAACCTATAATACATTATAGTAATGATAAAAATAAAAAACTTCTCGATCCATAATTGTAATTAAAGAGAGACCTCTAGAAAAGCACCAATGCTAGTCAATATATAAAGGGTTCAGGTGTGATATCAATTAAACACACTCATATCTTCATATAATATTTCCACCATAATATGTATCCTTATACATCACATTTATGCTTGTATAATCCCATTTTATAAGAGATAGAGAGACTAATAAACATGGAACATATTAATATAGTATTGGACAACTCATATGTTAATGATTATCTAAAAAAGACTAAATAATTTAAATTAACACATCACATATTATTCATTCAAGTAGTTTTTCATGTCACATATCAATTAATTAATCATTTTCATTAATTTCCTCATTATAATCTAATTGAGGTACTAGATTCCATACCAATCACACAAGAGTAAAAATACCATATTGGTTAAACTGAACTAAAAACATGATCAATAACATACCAAAACACCTCTTGATTAGTGTTTACTCATGGATTTCATAATAATGGTATAAACTTAAGAAGGATCACATGATAAATATGTTTCCAACCTCATGTAATTTGGATTTATATAACATCTGCACCCCTAAGAATATCAATGATTGTATTAAATTCCATGTGATATTCTATGTTTGGTTAGTCTAGATAATAAGTCACCACTTATTATCTCGTTATTCTTCTATATGTCATATACAAGATTCTTCTCATGAAAATTTTAACATATCATTATAACTCCTAATATTCCACAATGATAATTGATTTAGGAAAACTCAAAGTCATTCTTTGAGCAGTTTTTATCACTCCATTTATTTGTAAAATATATAGCATGCAAGAATACATGAAAAATAATAGTTTCATTTATTATAAAACCATGATACAATTATATTGAAAAAAACCATTACATATAACACCTGATTCATCTAAAACCCATAGAATTTTCATGACCCTTAATTTTTTACTATGTTAATGGATTTTTTAAAGGGTCCAATACCATTACTTTATAAATACCAAACATATCTTTTCATCTCTTTTATCAATGATTTATTGAATGATATTATATTTTTTAAGAATGTGTTTATTTCTTTAGTGAGATAAGGATTCCTTGGACTTAGAAGTAGTTACATTGTTATCATTGTAAATCTCAACCACTCCTAAAATTCTAGGAACCATCCCAAGTTTAGTGATGAACTTCTTGATACAAACAAATTCCTTCATAGCATTTGATGTAGTGATGTACACTTCCCCTGTTATCGAGCATACCATGGTAGGTTATTTTGAACTCTTACAACTACTAGCTTCGTTGTTGAGGTAAAACATGGAACTAAATTTATATATATTATCAACCCCATGAATTTAAAAACTATAATCCTTGTAACCTTATACAAAGAGCTCTTTCTCACCTACAAAGACCAAGAACTCATACTTAATTATTTTCAAGTAATTATGAATGTTCTTAATATAAATCCAATGATTCCCATAAATATTTGATTGGTATATAATATTTATGATCAAGGTATAATGAAAATCAGGTTGAATGCACTCAAATCATAATAAACATTGGGTCGATCGCACAACATGGCATGCATGATAGATCCTATAGCTAATGTATGAGGAATATTAATTATTTTTGTTCTTTATAACTCTTTATAAGGACTTTTAGTCTTTATATGAATAATTCTGTGAAAATCTGGTAAATAACCAATCTTAGAGTTCTCTATGATAAAAAACTTCATCACTTCACCAATATAAGTGTTAGACTCAGTCTAAGAATCCTCTTGGATCTATATTTATATATTTTCTTATCCAATATTTAGTATACTTCACCTATGTATTTCAATATTAATTTCTTTTCCAACTATACCTTTATGGAATTTAAATTTGGGATATTATTTCCAATTAGCAGTATGCTGTCCATATACAACACTATAAGTACAACAACAACCCCACTAACCAGCTTTTATACACACCAATCATTTATATTCTTAATTAAAACAAAACCTTTGATTGAAACACCAAATTGGATACACATACTCCATGATGTTTTTTTTACCACACAAATAGACCATTTTAATTTAATTACCCTAGAAACATCTTTTCAAACTTCAAAATATTTAGGATATATCATATACACATCCTAAACTAAATTACTACAAATAAAATTAGTTTTTAAATCCTTTTAATATATATCATAATCATAATGATATTTTATGGAAAGAAATATATGAATGGATCATATCATAACTAGTATTGAAAATGTCTATTGAAATTCAATAACATGATTTTTCTTATAAAAACTTTCACCAATAATTCTTTAAAGGTAGATACTCTTCTATATATATTTGTTTTCTTGTTGGAAACTAACTTAAAGTATATGGTTTAGTAAATTCATACATTTTTTAAGTTTTTTACTCTGGGAATTTTGAGGTGTTAGAGAAGGATATAGTGAGTTTTGAAGAAAATTATAGATGTTAAGTTTAAAAATTTGAGTTCCATAGAAATCCATATCATGGATCTAATAACACCATGTCATAGTTTACTAAACTCATCAAGGTTGTGATCAAATTATGGTTGAGAGAAAATGGATCATGGGGAAGGATTGGAAGATATATTGGTCATAATAAAGAGATAATCATGTCACAATTTAACAAACCATGATGTAATTTATAAAAAATAGTCATAATGTATGTTGTGGTTTAAGGGTATATTTTTTTGGAGATACTATTATAAATATATAATAACCATGTTTTGTTTTGTAGTCATGGTTTTTGGATACTTTATGCTTGTGTGTGGAAGATTATGGTTTCCTATAATGATTTTTATATGAAATTCAATGAAAATATTTCTTGTTTTCTTACATGTTCCATGGTCTTGGTCAATCATGTGATGTAAGAATGGAATGATCATAGAAATATAAGTGGTAAGGTATGGTAAATATGTTGTGGTTTTTGAATCGGGGTTGAACCACGCATATCATGACATGGTTTAGGATACTATGTCATGGTTTGGTAAAACTAATTATTAAATATATATTAAAGAATTATTTAACTTATATTTTAATTTTATCTCATCCTTGATGACCCTATACTATAGAAAATATTTCCTTGTCATTTTTTAGTGGTCTTGGTTGAATATTGGAGTTTTTTTCTTATGGGATTGAATCAACACAATTTAAGGTAATATCTCTTTGATTTATATTTTTTTCCCATTTCTTGTATCCCTTCGTCTTCTCAAGGATGAAATAAATTATATATAGAAATATTTAATGGAGTATTAATATGAAATTGTGGGAATATAGGTTCATTGGGATTTCTCTATGAGGATGTTGGATTTTGGATATTCAAGTCTCATTCATTGATGAAAAATTGAGGTAGGGGATTTTAAATTCTTTTTATTCATGTTAAATGTATTTATATAATTTAGTTGATGTGATTATTGGTAATTGATGTGATTCTCTTGGGATTATAGAAATATAAACATATTTGGTAATGTATAAGGAAGAGTGACAGTGAAATCAACGTGGAATGCCATGTTTATCGAAAATGTGATAATTGAGACAATTAAAGTGAGGAAAAATAATATATTTTTTATGAATTAATTTATAAGGGGAACAAGAGCTAATGACGCAGTAAAAACACTTATCATTAATAATTACTTATGTTCTTCAAAACAAGCCCCCATGGTATTTTATTTCATTTACTTATATAGAATAAAATATGGGGTCTTAACTTAATAGAAATAAATATGTTTAAGTTATGTAAATTTCTTAAATAAAACAATATTCTCATGAATGAATTAAAAAAAAGTGATAAATTATATAATGAACACTTGTGCATTGTCTTTATTTCCACACCCACCAATGGACAAGACCTTGATTATAAATTCATTCCCTATGACACTTGGACCCTGAGGGGTGTAATAGAAATGGAAATATTAATTGAATAGGCCCTAATGATAAGTTCTCTTAGTGAACTCCAAGTATAAGAGAGGGATGAACCTAAGGGATGGCCAAATAACTAACCATGTGGACCCTTAAAATTCCTTAAAGCATTCGAGGAAGTTGAGATGATCGTGATGTGAATGTTCTTCCAACACTAAGTTGTGAATACCTGGGAGGGTAGACTATGTAGAGAGTGATGGATAGGTTGTGTTTGAGGACATACTGAGAGTTACTTAGTAATGGAATTGTATTGAGGTCATATAACTCATGTGAAATCTTTACAATATAACATAGGAGGCCAATGATGCCTCAATAAGACTTTTGACGACGCCAAGGTATGTTATTCCCTCTGAGTGAAAGGTGTTGAGTTGAGATATGTATTGAGATAAGAGGAAACATGAAGGGTTTTCTAGATATGATGGGAATTAATGGATCAAAGAGTGTAACACCTATATATTTTAAAAGGAAATTATGTAAGATAGACTACATACCATGCAACACCGAGCTTAAACGAACAACAAACTATTATTATTTAAATATAATCATTATAACATAGAAGATGAATTAGAGGGTATGAATAGAGTTAAAAACACTATGACAAATATTTATAAAAAATTTATATAATTTATTGATTAATAATAAAAAAGTACATATTTTTTAGAAAAATCATTTTATATTTCAAAAATACATTTCTTCCAAAAATGGTTCTTATCACATTTTGTGTGTTGAAATTAAAATAAATTTCTAATAATTTTATTTTTTTTTATAAAATAAACATAAAATTTTAAATCATCAAATCAAAATTTACTTAGTGGGAAATTTTTGGATTTTCCTGAAAAGATTAATTTTCCAGTGAATAGTGAAAATACTGAATTTCATTGAAAATTGGATTTTTGTTTCATGAATTTACAAAGTTTCATTTTATTTTAAAAAAATTTCAATGTAAAATTAGTTATATTGCAATAACCCGGTTTTTTCTATAAAATACTTTAGAATATTCTTGATGTTATTCTAGAACAGCGCCTTTAGACGGCGTGCGATTCCGAGCCCCAGTGTGGCCGAAATTAAATTTTTAGTGCATTCACACTAGGAATGAAAAATAAATGGGATAACTCCTAAATGGTGATCCAGATCCTAAGTTTGAGAGTACGGATGGGTCTGAAATGGGGTGTTTACCATAGGAATGACATAAATCATGTCGGCACTGGACGTTTGGACCCCTCGCTCGTTAACAAAACATTAAATGGAGAATTAAAATAATTAATTTATTCGTTTAATGGTTAAACCAAAGTATCTCTTAAACAGTTTCTCAGATTGAAAAATTGAGGGAACCATTGATTTTGGAACATGCCGTTTACCCTAGGAGGGGTAAAAGTTTCGGGGGCGTGGGCCCTCTGTGGAAAAATCCACTGAGGGCATTTTCATAATTTGGTGGATTCGGATATTAAATTCTATAAATTTTGAACGGGGCCTAGGATTAAAATTACGAGACCTCTGTTGTGCTCATGAGGTGGTTTTTACCCTAGGGGAGACTTAAACTTGACCCTGCTGGGAGTTTCGGACGTGAGTTTTACGTGGTTGATTTAAAGGATTAATTAAGTTATTTAATTCTTTATTTAAGCACAATCACCCCCTCTCCTCCTCATTTTAAAACTTATTTGGAAGAAGGAAACTAATCCAAGGGAGTTCCTCCACCAAGTACTCTCCTCCTCCTCCTCTCTATTTTTGGTAGTCGGCGGATCCATGCGAAGCTTCGGGCTACGCCCATGAGGTAGGATTGTGTTATTATCTTTTAAATTCCCACAGACTCCTTAAATTGATTTACTTGCACCGAATTGCTATCTGATCTTCGAGCGAATCCCATATCCGAGTAGGAATAGTTCTAAGATTTCCAATGCAATTTACCATTTTGAATTCTGAGATCCGAGGCGTCTGTGGCTGTCTGATGAAGTTCAGGTGATTTTTAGGGTGATTTCTGGCAGTCTAGGGCGGTAGCAAAGTGGGCTACAGCAGTAGCGGCATGAGGCCTGGCAAAGGAGGTCGGCCAGGTGGCTCAGTAGTAGGGCAGACCAGGTGAGGGCATCATCTAGGTGAGCACGGTGGCCAGGCGAGCGAGCGCGGCAACCAGGAGCGACTAGAGGCTCCGGGGGGACCGACCGGGTAGACGTGGGAGACCGGGGTCCTCGTGACCCCGGTCCATAGACAAGGACCCGCATATAGTGGGTCCTATGGGAGGGAAACCAGACTATCTAAGCCAGTCTGGGCGAGCCGGGCTAGCCCACACGACCGTAGGCCGGTTCAGGCGTGGTGGGCCGGCCGAATCGTCCCAGGCCACCTCTTTCGTCCATTAAACTGTAAAACACCCTTAAAAATCATTCTAGCTGTCAGATTCGCGTGCGGTCTGCGGAGATTCATTCCTTAATTCGAGACACACATTTTGTGATGGTATCAGGTATTTTTTATTCCTGAGATGGGGGCCTCAGTGGTGTGACATGTCGTTCAGTGGTTTGGAGTTTTCCCGGGGGTTCTTGTTTGGGGCGGTGTAGACGCATCCGAAGTCCGAATTTAGTGATGTCAGCGGTGTTGAGACCCTGGTGCCGAGGCGGAATGTTCTAGAGGGTTTTTGGGCATCGAATCTGGAGTTGAGATGTGGGCCTCACAGCCCGTACTTTAAGAAACGAGCAGCATTTTGGAACTTTTTAATCGGACGTCAGTTCGGGGTGTGATACTAGTCGATTCTGGTTGTTTTTCTAAGGGAATTGTAATGGCGCAATCTGCCCGCTTTAATTCTGCACGATGGTGCGGCCCCACGAGTGCCATTTGAGAATTGGCGGGGATTCCCATCTTCTTCATCGGGTGTCCGATTAGGATAAATGAATAGTCGATCTTGTGTACTTTTTTGAGAGGATCACAACTGTGCGATCTGTTCATTGTGCTTCGGGACCGGGATGTGGGTCCCACGCAGCAACGATCGTGTGCGGTACGGTGAAACACATATTTTTTCACCGGATATCTATCCCACTCAAGTGAGTAGTCCTTTGATGTGTTTTCTCAAGGGGATCGCAGTGGTGCAATGCACCCGACTATTTTTGGGGTCGAGGCTCGGGATCACGGGACATCGTTCAGGTGTAAAGCGGTGTTGGTGACTTTTTCATCGGATATCCATTGGATGTGAGTAATTATTCTATCTCACGTGCTTTTTCACGTGGATTGAAATGGTGTAATCTGTTCAGGCGAGTGGAGCCTCTTACGTTATCTTTTTAAACGCCGAAGCAAGTAAGGTGCTCTGGTGGTTGTTCGTCCTTCTGTGTTTGTAGCAGAACCTTGGCGTGTGATCACATTCACTCCTGTGTGAGTGATTTAAATGTTTGAAGATATGTATTTGGCCATGCCTGGGCCAATGAGGTGGAAAGTTGGAGTTGTTACATTTATGCCATTTGCGATGACGTTGGTTGTCGTGTGCACGATAGCCTTTGGGCTGGAAACGTGGTATACTCTAGGAGTATACTGAAATTCTTGGAGTAACATGTTGTTGTTTGTACCTGAGAACGTTTGTTCACTCGGTTGGGGTTGAGTTGGGGCCACACGTCGTGTGGGCCTCATGTCTGTGTCATGTTCTTCTTTACGTACCTTTGACCTCTCGCGACATAGAGGGTCCCTCTATTCTTGTTTATTGGACTAGCAGGGTTGAGTTTCCCCATGGTTCTGTACTCATTTGTTGACCAGTAGGGTTGATTTTTCCACTGGTTCTATTCTCATTTGTTGACCAGTAGGGTTGAATATTCCACTAGTTCTGTTCTTGTTTGTTTGACTAGCAGGTTTGAGTGGGTTTTCCCCTGGTCCGGTTCATGATGGTTTTGACCAACAGGGTTTAGTGGTTTTCCCCTAGTTCTATTCTTGATGGTTTGGTCGGTAGAGTTGCTTTGTGTTCCCTGGTAGAGTTCTTGTGGATTCGGTGTGACCAACACATTACGCGGGAACCAATCCTCTACCCAAGAGGTTGTTTTTAGTAGGGTTGGATAGGAGGTTATTTCTAGAAGGGGTGCCCAGTTGCACCATCCAGGAGGGATGGCCAGGGTAGTTACCATCAAGCATGGATGGCCAGTGGGTTATCATCCAGCAGGGATGGGCAGTGTTGTACCGTCCAGCAGGGATGGCCAGAATGGTTCCAGGTTTACCTCCAGCGGGGCTGGGAAGTGGTTTCCGATGCCGGGTTTACCTTCATATGGGCTGGGAAGTGGTCTCCGATGAAGGATCTGAGCCTCCCTCCAGTGGAGTAACCTTTTACGGGACTGGGCATTGGGACTCATTGATGACTTTATCTAGGTCTCCCTCCAGTGGATTAACCTTTTACGGGATTGGGTAGTGTGGCACCCGTCGACTTTTGTCAGGTCTCCCTCTAGTGGGAACCCGTCGACTTCCAGGGATTACCCTATAGGGGGTCTCCTGTCAACTTTGAGGAGACCTCTCGACTGCGGGGCAGTGATGAGGTGTGTTTTGACGTTACCCAGAACTCCCAAGTACGAGGGGTTCTTTCCCCACCGAGAGGAATCCTTGAGACGTGACCCAAACTATGTGGGTGACTCAATGCCACCCAAAGCGGATAGTGTCAAGGAATTCTGATTTGAGCCCCTTGACTTGCAGTTCGAGGTAGACGTGCGGGATGCTGGGCATCGATGGTGTTTACTTCTGGGACTGTTGTCTACTCACTTTCTTGGGTTGAGATACGTGATGGAGATCCCCTTACGATCTTGTTCGGGTTTCTTGATTGAGCATATGGACATGTATATACCTTGTTCCAGTACCCATTCCTTGGGTTTTGGATACACTCCTTCCAGGAGAGGCGAAGAAGTGTTGGGTATGCCACGTGCTTTCGGTGTCTAGAATATCATTGTTGGATGAGTCTACTCTCCTGATATAGGTAGTGAATACTCGACGAGATGTTCATCTTCTCACCGCTTCCAGCTCCTTGTGTCTGGATGAGTCTACCTCCTTTCTCTTGTTGGGTTGAGCTGGACTCTCTACTGTTACTCTACTGCACTCCTTGTTGTACACTTTACTGCACTCTCGGTTTTATTCATTTACATTCCCCTGTTCGATATACTTCTCACCCTTTGATACCTCCTTTGTTGCTCCCTCGAGCCTTCGGGGCATCCTACTGAGTATTTTTATACTCACCCTTCTTGTGCTTTTCCCACACTTGGTGTGCCCTTGTAGACGATGGACAGGTTGGTCATGACTTCAGTGGAGCTTAGAAGTTCGGTAGCTTAGACCACGTGTGGTGGTAGTACATGGGTTCTAGGTGTGGGACTCTCCCAGGTGTTTGCTTTTGTTTACCTGTTGTCTGGTTGTGGCACTTTTCTATATGGGCTCATGTTTTTCCCCTTTACTTTTTTATTTTACCTTCAACAATTGGTTTGTACATTTTATAGGTCAATGAACTTTGTGGTTTATTTATAGCAGTTGGTACTTTTATTTTCTTTTTACTCTGCACTTCTGCATTGAGTGGTCTGCATGTGTGTGTACAGGTACTCAAGTAAATGCCTCCCCGAGTTATTGTGCCTTTGGCGCTGGTCGCCAGCCCCTAGCCTATGTAGGTGTGCTTGGGGTAGTTGCGGCTAGAGCCCAGGTAGGGTCAGGTCATGAAAAAGTGGTATCAAAGGTGGTTCATTCCTTGGGATGTTGTTCGGACGTCCCTAAAAAGTAATTGGTTGGGATTTAATGCAACAATTCTAACGTGTCTCGAGAGCGGCTCTCAGGCCAGGGAGTTCAGTGATGGTGCAATGGCCGATGTATCCATTCACCAGGACCCTAATAACCCGCTTGTCGACTTGGCATGCTGAGACACTTATTGCAGGGAAATTTTTTTTGTGAATTATATAGGATTGATTCTTTGATTATCCTTATTGAGTCTTCTCCCCATTGTTGTTACTGTTATATATATATATGCTCATATTACCACGACACTCCTTGATAATATTCAGGATGTTTCCGCGAAGACATCCAGCCATGATACTAGCTTTGGTTCATAACAAAGACCCTGTGAGCAATGAGGCCTCATTCTAGGACCCATCTTTTGAGTCCCTTTCTTCGGGTGGGCCGGTAAGAGCACCCCCACCTGGTGATCAGTAGGCAGCTTCAGTAGAGCAGGCTGAGCTTGAGCGTAGGTTGAGTGCACTCCGTGAGTTCTAGTGATAGAGACCGCTGAGGTTCAGTGGTGAGACAGACCATTAGGCAGTAGAGATTTGGCTAGAGATAGTGGTTCATCTATTTAGGCTTGTGCAGATGCCGGCAGATCTTCTGGTAGCTTTGGCCACCAACCATTTCTGCAGAGTAGCTTGGCGTTGGTGGATTCTGGTGACTCAGTTTCATGACGATTTGTCGCTTTTGTGGAGTGACTTTCAGTTGTTGTTTCGTGGGGATTTTTCCCCTCTAGATTACGCTCCATTAGGATTCAGGAGCTCCTTTAGTTTCAGTAGGGAGGGATGATGGTGGCTGAATACGCGGCTAGTTTCGCAGACTGTGCACGCTTTTAACCAGACTTAGTCCATGATGGAAACTTCTGAGTGTGGAAGATTGAGCAGGTTCTCCGCCGAGAGATTCAGGATATCATAGTACCCCTGGGCATTCCCACTTATTCCAGGGTGCTAGATAATCCAATGGTGACAAATATCTTCCGGTCACATTCTACAGTTGGTGGTGGCAGCAGGCACGTTGGAGCTGAGACGTCTGTTGCAGCTAGCGGGAGTTGGAAAGCCGAACCTCGACGTAGGTGGATTTCCGATAACTGGACTCACAGACATGTTCATACACCACAGTGGCACTGGGGGGGCATCAGGGCTTCCCGGAGAGTCAGTTATATGCTTGCGACGGGTGAGGTCACCTGGCACGGGACTGCCCAACCAGGTGCACTGAGAATATCGGGCAGGCAGCAGGTGCACCACCTCGGTGAAGGCAGTGATGTGATTGGAGTAGCGCACAGAGAGGTGGTGCTTGCAGAGGAGCGGGGGGAGCTATAAGTGGAGGAATACCTTACGAGGTCTTCCCATCACCACTAGGCAGTACACGTCAGGATTTGGGAGCTGACAGTTGGGACTGCGGATAGCCGCGAGCTTTGGATATCTACGATCCTGCAGAGCATGAGGTGATAAGAGGTTCGCTCTACAGCTCTTCTAGTTTTTATAGTATAATTTTTAGGCTCTGTGTATGAAATTATTTTCTCCCTTCTCCTTGTTTGAGGTGTTACCAGGGTGACGCATGGCGTCGGTGTAACCCTATGTTAGTATAGTGGAAGACATTGAACATTTTCTTTAGTCAGTGGTGTCGGCTCCTTTGCTCTCCGAGCATGTAAGAGTGTCTGGGTCGTGGGACATTGATTGTGAGACCTTGTGTTATCATATATCGTTGGGTGTTTCACTATATGGATATTCTGAAGGAGGGAATCACCAAGATTTTTTTTCAGGTCCAAGCGATTATTCCAGTTGCTGCGTGGGACGTAGGGGTTCGGTTGGGGAGGTGAGCTACCCACGAGAGCCTTCGGGCCGTTTGAGACCGTTCAAAGGGATGGAGAGGTTCCCTACCGCCTTTCTATAACCCCAATGTTGGGACTAGGTGCATGAAATCTCTCACTTGACTCAACCAAGAAAAAGTGTTCATGCTCATATGCACGTCATCGGCAAGGGACGACCTCGCATGAAAATATCACATCATTTGGTTTGTGTGCGGTGATGCAGGACTGTGTAAGAGTTCTTCTAGGTACGGGAGAGCCAAGTGTGGGCATAGTACCCTGAGTTGTTCCCTGGTTTTTATTTTTAGGGATGCAAATATTGAAGGAGAGAATTATGTAAGAACCCTTTTTTTCTTTAAAAGACTTTGGAATACTCTTGATGTTTTTTCAGAGCATCTCCTTCAGAGGGCATGCGATTCCGAGCCCTGGTGTGGTCGGAATTAAATTTTTAGTGCGTTCACACTAGGAACGCCAAATAAATAGGATAAATCCTAAACGGTGAACTGGATCCTAAATTTGAGAGTACGGATGGGTTCGAAATGAGGTTTTTACCCTAGGAACAACATAAATCATGTCGGCGCAGGACGTTTGGACCCCTCGACTATTCACAAAATGTTAAATAGATAATTAAAACAATTCATTTATTCGTTTAATGGTTAAAACCAAGTATCTCTTAAAAGGTTGCTCGGAATGGAAAACCAAGGGCACTGTAGATTCCAGAGCATGCCATTTACCCTAGGAGGGGTGTATGTTTCGCGGTCATGGGCCCTCTGTAGAAAATGCCACCAAGGGTGTTTTCGTAATTTGGTGGCTTCATACGTTAAAATCTATAACTCTTGAATGGGGCCTTGGATTAAATTTCTGAGACCACCATTGTTATCAAGAGGTGTTTTTTACCCTAGGGGAGGCTTAAACATGACCTTGCTGGGAGTTTTGGATGTGAGTTTTATGTGGTTCATTTAAAGGATTAATTAAGTTATTTAATTCTTTATTTAAGAACAATCACCCCCTATCCTCCTCATTTTACAACTTATCTGGAAGAAGGAAACTCAACCGAGGGAGCCCCTCCACCAAGTCCTCTCCTCCTCTTCTTTGCCATGGGTGGTAGCTGGCGGATCGCTGCGAAGCTTCGGGCTACGCCCACAAGGTAGGATTGTGTTTTTATATTTTTAATTCCTGCATACTCCTTCAATTGATTTACTTGCACCGAATTTCTTCTTGATATTCTATATAATCCCATACGCAAGTAGGAATCGTTCTATGCTTTACAATGCAATTTACAGTTTTGAATTCCGAGCTCCGAGGTGTCTGTGGCTGTCCGATGAAGTTCAGGTGAATTTCAGGGTGATTTCCAGCAGTCCGGGGTGGCGGCGGAGCGGGCAACGGCGGTGGCAGCGCGAGGCTAGGAGGAGGCGGTCGGTTGGGCAGCTCGGAAGCAGGGCAGGCCAGGAGAGGGCATCGGGCGGGTGAGTGCAGCGGCCGAGCGAGCGAGCGCGGCGGTCGGGTGAGACAGGGGGGCTCAGGGGGGACTGGTCGGCTATGCCGGCCCAGATGACGGGGGAGACCTGGGTCCTCGTGACCCCGGTCCACAGACAAGGACCCGCATATCGTCGGTCCTATGGGAGCGCATCTGGACTGGATGAGCTGGTCCGGGCAAGGTTGGCCGCCCCGCGGGACCGCGGGCCGGTTCAGGCGTGGTGGGTTGGTCGAACCGGCCCGGCCCACCACTTTCATCCATTAAACTGTAAAACACCCCTAAAAATCACTCCAGGTGTCGGATTCGCATGCCGTCTGCTGCGACACAATCCTTAAGTCGAGACGAACATTTTGAGATGGTTTCAGGGATTTTTAATTCCTGATTCGGGGGCCTCAGTGGCGTGACACGCTGTTTAGTGGTTTGGCGTTTTCCCAGGGGTTCTTGTTTGGGGCAGCGCGGACACATACAAAGTCTGAATTGTGCATCGTTAGCTGCATTGAGACCCTGGTGCCAATGTGTAATGTTCTAGAGGGTTTTTGGGTGTTGCCTCTGGAGTTGAGATGTGGGCACCACGACCCGTCCTTTAAGCTGCGAGCTGCGTTTTGTTTCTTTTTCATGAGACGTCTATTCGGGGCATGCAACTAGTCGATTCTGGGTGTTTTTCCGAGGGCATTGTGATGGCCCAATCCACCCGCTTTAATTCCAGATGATGGTGCGGCCCCTGTGAGGGCCATTTTGGGAGTGGGCAGTGATTTCCATCTTCTTCACCGGGTGTCCGATTCGGACAAATTAATAGTCTATCTTGTGTACATTTTCAAGAGGATCGCAACGGTGTGATCCGTTCGTTGTGCTTCGGGATCGGGATGTGGGTCCCACGTAGCACCGCTCGTGTGTAGTATGAAGAAACACATATTTTTTATCCGGATATCCATCCCACTCAAGTGAGTAGTCCTTTGACGTGTTTTCTCGAGGGGATCGCAACGGTGCGATGTGCCCGACTGTTTTCGGGGCCGAGGCTCAGGATCACAGGACGCCATTCGGGCGTAAGGTGGTGTTGGAAACTTTTCCTTTAGATATCTGTTGGAGGTGAGTAATTATTCTATCTCGCATGTTTTTTTTCAAGGATTACAATGGTGTAATCTGTTCAGGAGAGCGAAGCCTCTGACGTGATCTTTTTAAACACAAAAGCATGTAAGGTGCTCTGATGGTGGTTAGTCCTACTATGTTTGTAGCGGACACTTGATGTGTGATCGTGTGTACTCCTATGGGAGTGATGTAAATGTTTAAAGAGATGTATTTGGTCATTCTTGGGCTGATGAGGTTTCAAGTTGGAGTTGTTACGTTTACGCCCTTTATGATGGCGTTGGGTGTCGTGTGCACGATAGCCTTTGGGATGGAAATGTGGTATAATCTGAATTATACAGGAAAGCTTGGAGGTACATGTGGTTGTTAGTACCTGAGAACGTTTGTGTGCTCGGTTGGCTTTGAGTTGGGGCCACACATCGTTTGGGCCCCATGTGCGTGTTGTGTTCTGCTTTACGTACCTTTGACCTCTCGCGACGTAGAGGATCCCTCTATTCTCGTTTGTTTGACCAACAGGGTTGAGTTTCCCCCTGGTTCTGTTCTCATTTGTTGACCTATAGGTTTGAGTTTTCCCCTAGTCCTGTTCTCGTTTGTTGACCTGTAGGGTTGAGTTTTTCCCTGGTTCTGTTCTCGTTTGTTTGACCTGCAGGGTTGAGTGGGGTTCCCCCCTGGTCCTGTACACGATGGTTTCGACCAGCAGGGTTGAGTGGTTTTGTAACACCCCAGGTAAATAAAAAATATGACATTTTCATAATTATCCATATTTGTGAATAAAATATTAATATTACTTTAAAGGGGACGCTATGTATGATGGCGTACCCAATACGCAACAATGAGTTTCTTGGGAATCTTGCGTTGCACTTTAATAATAAAATAAAATTATTTTAAATGGTAGTTAACGCCTAGCCGTTGTAATGGCAGGAATGAACAGAACTAACTAAAAAATTATTATATATGTTTTCCAAATATTTTTACTCTTTACAATAAATGTTATAGGATTAAAAATGCGAATGAATCCAATTTTAAGCGTAAACATTCCAGTATTCTTTAAAAGGTCGATTAACCGCCTTTTGATGGCGAACCTCTTTTAAATCCACTTTTTGACAATTTTATGTGTTATATTTGACAAAATAAAATTCTTCTTTAGAATCGGGACATCAAAATTTACATTGTGTAAATGTGTGGTATTTTTCCGAAAAATTTCAATTTTTAATGATTAGTGAAAAATGTTGTATTTTAATTCAAAAACTCTTTTTAATCTAATTTATTTATATTATTAGATTATCTTTTGAATTGGTTTTAAAGTGAAATTAGAATATATTTTTACCATTTAATCTAATAGTGTTTGTTGGAATTAATTTTACTTCGAAATCAGACTTAAACTAGTGTCAATCTTTTGATACATTTTGTTTCATAAAAACACGCTATTTGTTTTGACAGCGGGAATTAATTATTAAATTAATTAATGCAACTTATATGTTTTTAATTTTGTAAAATAGACATCATTTTTTAATTCAGAATATCAAATATAGCTTAGGGTGAATTTTTGGTAATTTTCTGAAAAACTTCAATTTTTGATGAATAGTGAAACCACTAAGTGGTACTTATAAAAACTGATTTTTCCGTTTAAATGAAATTTTTCAATATTTGTGTTTTGAATTTCAAAAATCCGACATACATGGTTGTCTTTAAGAAGTAAAATTTGATTCAATGGGATTAGAATAATTTTTTGTTGAATAGTAACTTATTAAGTTTTTAATCGCGATTAGAGGTGATTAGTGTAGTGTAAGGTAAGAATAATATTATAATAAAATGAAATAACCTAGACACATGTCCTACCCTCATTTTATGTGTCATGTCCGACCAAGACAATCCATGGGTCAACTTCGGGACCCCATGGAGCCACTTTGGTTGGAAAATGACATAAATACCTTTTTATTTAATGTTAAAGTAAAAATGACACAAACATGAGATGTTTTACTAAAATAATTTTTACATGGGGTTATACAAGTTAGATTTTTGGCTATAAATAGTCATTGGAAATATAAAAAGATTTCCTACATCATAGTATTTTTTTTATAATTTTCAGACATTAAATAAATTAAATAATTAATGACATCATGATGATACAGCAATGACCACATTATTTAATGATTTAAATAAAATGGAAAGATAATGTAAAATATAAGACCTAAACATGTCCAAAACCTATTGGATGGGTTTATTTCGAACCCTTATCACCTTATCCTAGAAACAAATCAATGTGTGACCATTAAAATCTGAAACTCATTCTAAAATAAAGTAACATTTCTTTACTTTCCAAGAGTGCCCCTCCTCTCCTCTTATAAAAGGCCCCCACCTCTACCTCCTTACCCACACTTCCAAAGAATTTGGATCGGCCCAAACCTACCCATTTTGTCTCTCCACATCCCTCTCTAACTCCTTGAATCCCCACATTGGGCAGAAGTCTTCCCAAGGAATCCTTTGAGCTCAAACCAAAGGGAGTTACCCGATTTTAAGGTAATGTCTTCACTTGTGTCCTTTTGTTTTATTTTGCTTCTCCAACCCCCTAAACTATTTTTATTAATTTATTTTGTAACAAATCCAGTATCTTTAATATACTATGATGTTGTTATAAGAAGGATTATAGCTACACTTACACACACCTACATCTAATGGTTAAAGAACATACTGTTTCTGTGGATGGCGAATTTCTGCCTCACAAAACGATGATTGTTCAACTTTCTTCTAACACCTTCAAAGGTGGCCATTAAGATGAAACTATTTTTATATATGATATATAATATGTTTATGTTTTACTTAAGCTTATGTATTTTTCATTTATGGAATACCTTTATGGTTTCCATTATGGGTAAACGCGATATCTTCATTTAAGGAAGTGTGGACTACCGCCCCTTCAAAGTGATTTGATTCGTTAATACCATATGTGGTACGTATAAAGGATATATTTAATGATATTATATATTATACCATACTGGAATTAAAATACTATTATGTATCATTATGTTTTATTTCCATTAAATATGAAATAGAAATGGAAGTAGCGTTCATGCGTACGTACGACTTACCGTCTCCATGAACGGTACATTTCATTTCTTATCTCAAAATATTATGTACTATTATAAGTACATATATATAATGGATAAATATGTAATATATTACATCTTAATTATCGATATAATTCTGGAATTATAACATATATATATATATATATCATTTTGTTTTAATTCCATTAATATGACAAAACATGAAAGTAGCGTTCATGCGTACGTACGGCCTACCGTCTCCATGAACGGTGCTTTTAATTTTTATCTCCAAATGCTATGGAATAGTATAAAATGAATATATACTGGATATATATGATATTTAAAACATCAATACTATTCTGGATATGATGTACCTATAACTACATGGAAAATTATTTTCCAACAAGTTTAATTTTTGACTCATGTACCAAACATCGACAAAAATGTCTGATATGAACTCATATTATTAACCAATTATTATAAAATTAAAATATGTGATATGAACTGAATAATAATATTTATAGGAGTTCCTTAAGCAATTATAAATTGACCAAAGTTTATCATTCATGAATATAAATAAACGAACAAGACAAGTTGGACTTGAGGTAAAGGGACCCTACCCCTCTCTTTCTTTTTATGTACACTCTTTTATGTCATTCGTTTTAAGCTCATCTTTCTTGTGATCGGGATGTTCTTTTATATTACTACTACTATAATTTTTATGTTCATATTATGAGAGACCCTATTCTCTCTCATCAATCCATTTTGGATGTTTTGAATGGCGCTATTAGGCGGCCGAATTTTCGTAAGAGATCTAACCTCTCTCTTTATTTTTAATTATTATCCTTTATGTCACTTCTTTTAAGCTCCTCTTTGTTATGATGGGGGATGTTCTTTTATATTCCTATTTATGTACATTATATTGTAATATTATGAGACCCCCTATTTGATCTCATCGATCCATTTTTGTATGTTTTAAGTGGCGCTGTTAGGCTGCCGAGTTTTCGTAAGGGATTTTTCATCTCACTTTTATTCCCATGAGATTTATGCTACATTTTCCACAATTTCCTTTGAGTGGTGTATGTACTGCCCATTATTTTACTCATTGTGTAATATACTTTCATTTATGAGTATTTACATCAATGTTGTATTGTCCTTCTTTCACGGGGTGCATGTCTTGAAAGATACCCATGTCGGTAAGGGAACCTTTCACCCTCCTCTTTTTTAAGACTTATTTTGTTATGTCTTTTAATTCACATACTATTATGTTGGGATATGTTCTTCTATGTCCTTATTGATTTAAATTTTATGTCCATGTGATGAGATACCATTTTTTATCTCTCATCAAATCATTTTCTGAATTTTGTAGTGACGCCGTTAGGCTGTCAAATTTTTGCAAGGGAACTTCTTAACCCAAATTTGATTCTTTGGGATAAACTTGTACTCCTTGAATATGTCGTTCTATGAATATGTGTAAATAAACTCTGATTGTTTTACACTTAATATCCACTTATATTTCATGTATTCATTTGTCACGCATAATTATGTAACTGATTTATCCTTAATCCAAGGATATCGTCTTTGTATGGGACTTTGTCTCAATCTCCGTTCGTTGAGGCATATTTTGTTTTATACACAACTTTCTTTTATACGGTGTATAAACCCCTTTGACTTTTACGTTTATTCAAAAGTAATCTTTTTTGTACGAAGCGTTTACTAAACGACAAAAGGGAATGTTTTTGTCATACGTATGTGGTGACAACGACTTCTCCGCTGCCGTGACCATTATTTGAGTTTCGGATTCCTCTAAAAGCCATACTTTTTTTTAAAGAAAAATAAATACCATGTTTTACTTTTCTTTTATTTTGGTATTTAAAATGGTTTTGATAATGTTTTTATTATATCATTGTGTTTTTTAATTGTGGAAATGTTATGTTTTCTTTATGTATGTTTTATGTGATATGATTATGTTATGGTTCTTGGGCATTATTATGAAGACGGGTGGTTCCGTGATAAACTAAGCACGGGTGAGCCCGATATAGCTCTCCAATGCATTGGGTAATGTGAAGGAGTGAAATGTTAAGGTTTCTCCGAAGATATTTAGGGAATATACTGTGGTGGGTATTCCAAACGTAACCAAGAGGGTTACTCCCTACGTAATAATGTTATGAATGCATCAAGTTACCTTTTATGTCTTATGATTTCTATGATTTATTCATGATTTGATGAGGTATGTTAAAGTGCCTATGTTTTATGGGTAAAGTATGATTTCAATCTTATGTATATATGAACTCATGTTTCCTTTCCATATTTTTTATAACCCTTACTGAGCTTTTTATGCTCATCCCAAGTTTTTTGAAATGTTTTTCATAGGTCAAGGGAAAGGTACATGATATGATGATAGTATCAAGGAAGTGTCAAGAAAAAATCCATGTTTTATTTTAAATATGTTTTCGTTGATGGGAAAAAATGAATACTATCTTTACGTAACCACTTTGTTTAAATGTGCAATGTAATGGAAGTTTTATGATCTAATTCTCTAAAACTCTAAACCTGAAAAGATCCTCAATGTGCAATATTGTAATAACTCAAGATTAAGTAAGGTTTAAGGCTGGGGCCTTATAGGTTTTCCCCTGGTTCTATTCTCGATGGTTTGGCTGGCTGAGTTTCTTTGTGTTCCCTGGTAGAGTTCTTGTCGATTCGGTGTTACCAGCACATTACGCGGGCACCGATCCTCTACCCAGGAGGTTGTTTCCAGTAGGACTGGCTAGGAGGTTGTTTCCAGCAGGGGTGGCCAGTTGTACCATCCAGAAGGGATGGCCAGTGCGGTTACCATCCAGCAGGGCTGGCCAGTGGGTTACCATCCATCAAGGATGGCCAGCGTTGTACCATCCAACAAGGATGGCCAGACCTATTTTGGGTTTACCTCCAGTGGGGATGGGAAGTGGTACCTGATACAGGGTTTACCTCCAGTCGGGATGGGAAGTGGTCCCCGATGATGGTTCGATCCTCCCTCCAGTGGAGTACCCTTTTACGGGACTAGGCATTGGGACTCGTCAACGACTTTAGCCAGGTCTCCCTCTAGTGGATTACCCTTTTACGGGACTGGGCAGTGTGGCACCCGTAGACTTTTTCCGGGTCTCTCTCCAGTGGGAACACGTCGAATTCGAGGGATTACCCTCTAGCGGGGATGGGTAGGGGGTCACCTGTTGACTTTGAGGAGATCTCTCGACTGCGGGGTAGTGACAAGGTGTGGTTTAAAGTTCCCCAGAACTCTCAAGTACGAGGGGCGCTTTCACCACTGAGACGCATCCTTGAGATGCGACCTAAAACCATGTGGGTGAGTCAGTGCCGCCCAAAGCAGATATTTTCAAGGTGTGGTGATTTGAGCCCCATGACTTGCAGTTCAGGGCAGACGTGTGGGATTCTAGGCATCAATGGTGTTTACTTTTGGGACTGTTGGCTACTCAATTTCTTGGGCTGAGCTATGGGATGGAGATCCCCTTATGATCTTGTTCGAGATTCTGGATTGAGCATATGGATTTGTATATACCTTGTTCCAGTACCCACTCCTTGGGTTTTGGTTACTCTCCTTCCAAGAGAGGTGAAGATGCACAGGGTATGCCACGTTCTTTCCGTGTCTAGATTCTAATAGTTGGACAAGTATACTCTCCTTCTATTGGTAGCAATGACTCGAAGAGAAGTTCATCTTATCACCATTTCTAGCTCCTTGTGTTTGGACGAGTCTACCTTTTTTCTCTTGTTGGGTTGAGCAGGACTCTCTATTGTTACTCTACTACACTCATTGTTGTACTCTTTACTGCACTCTCAGTTGTAATCCTTTAAATTCCCATGTTCGATCTACTGCTCACCCTTTGGTACCTCCTTTGTTGCTCCCTCTAGCCTTCAGGGAATCCTACTGAGTATTTTTATACACACCCCTGCTTGGGCTTTGTCCACACTTGGTGTGCCCTTGCAGATGACGGACAGGTTGGTCGTGACATTAGTGGAGGTTACGAGTTCAAGAGCATGGACCGCATGTTGTGGTTGTAGACGGGTTCCAAGTGTGGGACTCTCCCAGGTGTCAGATTTTGTTTACCTGTTTTCAGGTTGTGGCACTTTTCTGTTTGGGCTTGTTTTTTTCCCCTTTACTTTTTATTTTACATTCGGCACTTTATTTGTACTTTTTAGAGGTCTCTGCACTTTTTGGATTATTTATATTAGTTTGTACTTTGCTTTTTTTACTCTGCACTTCTACTTTGAGTGGTTGTGTGTGTATGTATAGGAACTCAGGCAAAGGCCTCCCCGAGTTGTTGTGCCTTTAGCACTTGTCGCCAGCCCCTGGTCTATGGAGGCGGGCTTGGGGTAGTTGTGGCTCGAGCCCGGTTAGGGTCAGGTCATGACTTATATAATGTTATTAATAATCAAATTAAGTTCACTAGAATCAATTTTATGATATAATTTAGTATAAAAACATTTTTATACCTTAAAAGACATTTTTTCTGAAAAAAAAATTTTGTTGCATTTTATGTTTTAATATAAAATTAATTTCTACCATTTATAGAAATCGAATATTAAGAAATGAATTCTATATTTGGAATCAATGTTTAATTTTTTTTAAACAGGATCATTTTATTTTTGGTCATTATAAATTGTAACATTAGTAAATAGTTTTCACTACAATATGGGTAAATTGAGTAATTATAGTTAAAAATAATATAATAAGGATTAAAAATTGTTGAGAAAGTGTTGTTTTCAACAAAACTCTATTTTATTAAGGGCAGATCGTTGAGAACAATAATCTATCTTTTTATGATGATTTCGATCTTCACAAATACCCTTATTTGTTATTCTAATGATTTTACTTTGAGTATATTTTAGGAAATTAATATTCTTTATTTATCTATTTTGGAATAATATTAAAGAATTTAATCCTCATGGAATATTTGAAAAAGAGTTTAGAAATCATTTTAGCATGTTCTGGAAACACTTTTCATGCTCTACGTGTTCGGAAATCACTTTTGTGTGTTCTGAAAACATTGTTCATACCCTACATTGAGTAGCGTAGTATAAGGATGGAATCCATCATTTAATTTATGGAAAATCAGAAAAGTATGGTTAGGAAACCATACATTATAGAAAAAATTATGGAATAAAAACCCTATGTTTGGAACGAACCATACGTTTGGGATATCAACAAAGTATAGAAGAAGAATCCTACGTTAGTATGGAACACTATGTGTGTTTCTCAGAAGTATGGTTCAACAACCTTACTTTTGAAGAAAACCTTACATTTTATCAAAAAGTATGAATTGTATACCTTACGTTTAGAAGCTGATAAAAGTATGGATCATCAACCTTACTTTTATAATGAACCTTATGTTGTGAACCTTACGTTATCTACCTTATATTTTCAACCTTACGTTGTGAACCATATGTTGTCAACCTTACTCTGTGAACCTTACGTTATCAACCTTATGTTGTGAACCTTTCGTTCAGAGAATGTATGCTATGCAGTTCAACCCTACATTTGGCGTCGGAGATCCAAATATGACTTTTTTGAGCAACGGTGTTTATGCAGATTGTTAGGGTGATTTCAAGGCAAATTCAAAGCCCGATTTTAAAGCACATCTTTGACTGATTCAAATACATTTATTTATGATTAAAATGATTTATTTTAGATGAGATTTTTATGTTAAGTATTCAGGGGAGTTATGACAGCTCTGTTATTCAAACATTTGAATATCGTTATTCTAAAGGAGAATTTTGTGGATCTAAATTTTTAAGGAAAATGATCGTCGTTATTCTATATATATTTTTGATACTTTGTATTATAAAGAGGGTTGAATCATCAAGAAAATATATAACAAGATCTTGAGTTATTCCTGACTACAATTTTATAGTCATTCGAGATTTACAGATCTGCTGCTTCCAATATCATTCAATCTATGTCTTTATGATGAAGAAGAAACAGGTTGAAGATTCACCATTTCTAAATCGAAGATATTTTATGAATCCATTATTGTTAGACTTTCTTAATTTATAACTATATCCATTTCAATTGGATTGAATCAGAACTATCCTTATCTGAAGAACATATTTTCTGAAGATGATGATCTATCTACTGTCAATTTCATGCTGTTGCAACTGCGAAGATCAACTAGAAATTATTTTCAGTCAAATACTGTTTTTTATTTTGTGTAACCAGCTTCTCGTACTAATTTGTGTATTGAGATCTGTGTATGAACTAGAAGGCTTTATTTTTGGCCTTAACTTGTAAATGTGATAACTGCCTGCACTCAGTTGTGGACGGTCTGCTGATAAGAGGAACAGATAGTGAAAATCACCAAGCTTGTGGAGTAGAGCATTGGTGGAGTGGACTAGGGGTCTTCTGTTCCCCGAATTACAATACATCCTTGCATCCTTTAACTGTATATTCTCCACTGTATAAACAATCTAATAAAGATAAAAGGATAGACTCAGTCATCATCATGAGTTGTGAATAATTTGTGAAAATAAAAATTCACCCCCCTCTTATGCATATTTGGTATAACCAAATCCAACAATTGGTATTAGAGGAGGCGCTTTTGTCAAAACTATAATAAGATGAATGTTTTTGGATTATGCAAAGCACAATGTCTGATACAAAATAGGGCATGTCAATGGTTCAATCTCCCTAATTCAACGGTGAAAATTATGGATTCTAGAAATCAAGGGTGATCATTTACTTAAAGAACCTTGGATACAATGTCTACTCGAAAATTCTAACTCCTTATGTGATTCTAGAGAAACCTGAAAGATTGAGTGTTGATAAAGAAGTATAGTACGACATTAACTAAAAAGATATGAATGTTATAATATGTGGTCTTGGACAAGAAGAATTCAATAGAGTATCTCAGTGCCAGAATGCTTATGAAATGTGGCAGACAATTGTCATTTCTTATGAAAGAACTGACAATGTCAGACAGATGAGGTATGCCACAGCTAAATTAAAATTCCACACATTTAGAATGTTTGAAGGAGAAATCATCACCCAAATGAATGGAAGTCTTATTGAAATTTTTATAACATAACTTCCTTGGGAGATCCAATCAAACAAGCAGATGAAGCCCTGAAAGTACTGAGAGTACTACCACCTAGATGGAATTGGATATCAGCGGATATTAGAAAATCATCAGTAGTCAAAGATCTAACTATGAGAGAATTAATTATAACTATGATGATATATGAATCTAAGATGCAAGATGAATAAAATGAGAATAATGTCTTGCTCAAAAGAGAAAATACTTTTTTGAATGTAACAACCCAAAAGAAGAGGAGAAAGATGAAGAATGAAATCAAAATGAAATCATAGAATTTTGATTCATCTAATTAAGATTTGGAACTGGATCAGCTAGCCTGAATGTTCAGTAAATTCTACAGAAAGAAGAAGGGATTCAAAAAATTATTCAAAAAGGATGAAAAAGAACCAAGGGAAGTCAGATACTAGGAATTCATGAAGATGAGTCACATTAGACCATGCTGTCCTCAATTAAAAGGATAAAAGAAAAAGAAATTTTTTAAAAACAAATATTATGAGTAGAAAGACAAAAGAAAAATGAATGCTACTTGGAGTGTTTCTGAAGACTCCAAAATATTATTAAAGTCTGACTTAAAAAAAGAAGAATCAAATTGAAAATCAAATATGTGCTTTATGGCAGAAGCTGATGAGGTACAATATTATTACTTATCTGATTCTGATTCTACTTCTAATTGTGCAAATAATAAACCTTCAGCCTACTACAACATGCTGGAAGAAAAATATGATTCCTTATTTAAGAAACATAAATCACTGAATAATATTCACACTGCTGTTTTATGAGAAAGATACACTATGCTAAAACAACATCAAGGGTTAATTTAAAAATATAACCCATCAAACATAAACTATACAGATAATGAAACTAAAATAAAAACACATCAAATATAAGTAGAAACATACAAAACTGCAGCACTTGTTTTTATAAAAGGATAAAATACTCTAAATGATATTCTTGGAAATAATGTGATTAAAAAGGAAAGATATGGAATTGGAAATAAAGGTGATAAACCCAAACTGTATAAGAACTATTTTGTTCCAACTAAAATAGGTTATATTTCCAACTATTATGGAACAAAAGGTCACATATCTAAAAACTATTATTTAAGGAAACTAAAAATAAGTGGGATTAAGAAAGAATTTTTTGCAAGAAGTTTATATGATTCTATTTATTATAGAAAAACAATGCATGTATGGATTCCTAGGACTTTGCTTGCTAACACTGCTGGACCCAACAAAATATGGGTACCAAAACAAACTGTTATTTAAATGACATTGCAGGAAGCAGGTCATAGAAGCCGAACTGAAATATTGTATATAGATAGTGGATGCTCTAGGAATATGAGTAGTAATTCATATAATTTTAAAACATTAACTAAAATGGATGAATGATCTGTCATATTTGGGGACAATGCAAAAGGTAAAATTATTGGCATTGGAACTGTTGGAGATCCAGAAGCTGTATCAATTAATAAGGTACTCTATGTACAAGGATTGAAACACAACCTAATAAGTATCTCTCAACTCTATGATGATGGTAATTTTGTTGATTTTTCTAACAACTGTTGTTCTGTTTTTAATGATAAATTGCCTAAATTTAGAGCACCTGGAACTGATAAATTTTATACTCTAGACATAAATTCCTTGTGTAAACAAAAAGTAAAATACTTAACTGCTAAGATAAATGAATTTTGGATCTGGAATAGAATACATGGACATTTTAATTTATATTCTTTACATAGGTTATTTTAGAATTAATTAGGGTCTGATTTTCCTAGTCTCAAATTTGAAAGTGATAGATTCTGTGATTCATGTCAAATTGGAAATAAGCACAAATCATCCTTCAAATATGTTAAAAAAACTTCTACATCTAATCTTCTAGAACCTATCCATATGTATTTGTTTTGACCATCAAGAATATCAAGCTTGGCTGGTGAATTATATGTATATTTCTTAGTTGATGACTATTCTATATTTACATGGATTTATTTTCTAAATTTTAAAAATGATGATTTTACTATATTTTAGAGTTTCTGAAAATCATTCCAAAATGAAAATGTTTTTAAAATAATTTTATTAAGAATTGATCATGGTGGAGAATTTTAAAATATAGAATTTAATTCTTTTTTCTCAAATATGGGTATTAAACAAACCTTCTCTGCACCAAGAACAACTAATAATGGAATTGTTTAATGACAAAATATGACTATTCCGGAAATGTCTAGGACTATGCTAAAGGAATATATCCTTCCTCCCTATTTCTAGGAAGAATCTCTATGTATATCCTGCTATATAATGAATAGAGTTTTAATCAGACCATTTTTTAATAATACACCCTATGAACTCTAGAATAACATAAAACTTAATGTAAATTACTTTAAAGTTTATGGATGCAAGGTTTACACCTTAAACACCAAGGAAAATCTTGTTATGTTTGATCCAAAATCTGATGAAGGAATTTTCTTAAGATATTCTGTTTCTTTCAAAGCATATAGTGTTTTTAATAAATAGTCAAGGATTGTTGAAGAATTAGTTCATGTGAAATTTGATGAATCACATCCCTTTGAAAAAAGGAAATACCAAATTTTTAAATATGACTATAATGATAACATTAGACTTGGGAACTTAAAAGATGATTTTGAAAAAGATTTAAATGAAATTTAGTCCAGTTTAGAAGAGCATGACATTAAATAACCTAATAGTTTTTTACCAAGATAGTCTAGAACTCTAAATTATCACCCTTTAGAAACTGATATAGGTGACCTAGACACTAAAATAAAAACTGGATGATATTTAGGAAATCATGTTGAATTCTCTACCTTTCTATCACAATTAGAAGCTAATACATTATTAGAATCCTTAGTTAATGAATGTTGGATGGTTGAAATGCAAGAATAACTAAAATAGATCAAGAGAAATTAAGTTTTGAATTTAGTTTAATGACCTCGGAACTATCCAATTATAGGATCTAAATGGGGCTTTAGAAATAAACAAGATGATCAAAGAATAATAACAAGAAATAAAGACAGACTAGTAGCTAAAGGATATAATCAGGAAGAAGGTATAGATTATGATGAGACATTTTCACCTGTAGCTAGATTAGAAGTTATTAGAGTCCTTTTTTCCTATTCGTCTCATATGAACATTAAATTATTTCAGATGGATGTTAAGTCTACCTTTTGAAAATGGTTAATAATTAGATGAAGTTTATATTGAGAAACCTCTTGGTTTTGAAAATTCACAACAACCAGATTTTGTTTTTAAACTTACTAATGATCTTTATGGCCTTAAACAAGAACCTAGAGCTTTCTTTTCTTTTGAAAAAATGATTTTATTTTTGGGATGACATATCCAACATTGTTTAAGAAAACTGTTAACTCTAATATTTTATTGGTTCAAATTTATGTTGATGATATAATTTTTGGTTCAACAAACAAAAATATTTGTTATGAGTTTTCAAATTTAATAAAAACAAAATTTGAAATCAGTATGATTGGAGAATTAAATTTCTTTTTATGACATCAAAATTATCAAAAGGATTTAGGAAATGTTATAAATCAAAGAAAATATAATACTGATTTACTAAATAAATTTGAACTTTAAAACAACAAGACATATACAACTCTTATGTGTACTAATATAAAACTTGATTTGGATGAAAATGGAAAATCAGTTGACAAAAATTTATATATAGGTATGATTGGTAGTTTATTTTATCTTACTACTAATAGGACAAATATAATGTATTCAGTATGACTTTGTGATAGATTTAAATCTGATCTTAAAGAATCTCACTTAAGTGATGTTAAAGGAATATTTAGATATTTAAAAGGAACAGTTTTTCAATCTCTTCACTATCCAAAAACTTCTTATTTTAATTTAATTTCGTATTCAGATGCTGACTTTGGAAGTTCCAGATTAGATAGAAAAAGCACCTCATGGACTTGTCACTTTATAAGAAAATATTTAGTGTCACGATCTAGTAAGAAACAACACTCAGTTTCCTTGTCAACAGTTGAGCCAGAATATGTATCTTCAGGAAGTTGTTTTGCAAAAGATTTGTGGATGAAAAACACTCTTATGAACTTTGGACTAAATTTTAATAACACGCCTATTTTATGTGATTATAAAAGTGCTATAAATATTTCACAAAACCCTATTAATCATTCTAGAACTAAGCATATTGATATCAGACATCATTTTTTAAGAGATCTAGTTATTAAAAAAGATATATTCATAGAATTTGTAAGTACTGAAATTCAATTAGATGATATTTTTACTAAACCACTTCCCACTGCAAGGTTTATTTTATTAAGGTAGAGATAGGTTTATTTATTTTTAAATGAAATTTTAATTTTAATTTTTAAGCTATTTTTATCTTTATTATTTTAAATAATTTAATTATTTATTTTTAGAATAATTTACAATTTCAATTGTATTTTTTGTCACGTACATTTTATTTTATTTAAATTATGTAATGATTATTATGTAAGTAAATGACATGGGAATAAAGGATGTAAAAACCGTTTCAAATTCCAAACTTGTTCATTATCTCAAAACTTTTTGAAACACAAAAAAACCCTTACCGCCTTTATCTACCTTTGGGTAAACCTTTGAAACCCTAAACCTTAAAGCCTTCAAAACTTTGAAATAGAAATGGACAAGACACAAAGAATCAAAGAAGGAGAAGCTTGTAATTCCAAGTCTCATCACACGATAAGAAGAAAGATTCTATATGGAAAAGTAATCGACCTGGAATGGTTGTATCAAACAGATCTCATAATGTAGCAAGCCATCGCTTTTCAGAATCTAAAGAAAACTTTTAGTGGCCAAAATACAATGTTTCTATATGAGGTAGATCTTCGTCACTTTTTCAAATCTATTTAGTTTAGTCTTGAAGATACAAAGGACACCATATTTGTGAAAATTGAAGATCTAGATTTTTCAATTTCATCTTTAGAAATATATAGATTCTTCAACTACCCTCATGATGGGGTTTATCATTTTGACTTAAAGAATATTGGATATTATGAACATAAGTCATATGAAATTATTTCATTTTTATTTGGATTTAAAATTATAAGAAAAAAGTTAGTGAAGGATCTTGAACCTGATCAGAATATTCTTTCTATGTTTGTACAAACACGGATTTCACCTAGTATGTTAGAGATGGAGAATATTTTGTTTCCAAACATTTACATAATGTTTTTTATTATGAGTGGAATCAAGTTAAATTTTCTGAGATATATGGTAATATATCTCAGCTACTACTGTCAACTAGAGGCTATAATGAACTTCTTTCCCTATAGAAGGTTCATTTAAAAATTATTGTTTAAGTATGATTTGGTAAGATTAATAGATACCGGAGTAAGATGCCATCACAATAATATTTTCAATGCTATAACACTATGAAAGATTGGATTCTTTTGGAGTACTGTGAAAGGAATGCTTATGCCTATTGGAGCGGAGGAAGACCTGGACTCGGCTTAGGGGGAGAAACATGCTATGTCTAAGGAAGGCATGGATGAATCAAGAGCCAGTGGAACCTCAAGAAGATTGAGATTTAAAGTAGTTGATCCACCTTCTGATGAGGAAAGTGAAGAGGGACTTTAGAGGAAAATACATCAAGTGGCTCTAATTAGTGAGGATCCTATTCAGGAAACTGATGATGAAACTGAACCTCTTCTGAGCTATATATTTATTTGAGAACCTAAAGTACAACAAATTGAACAACCAATGGTTTCCCAGATTGAGGTGACACCTCATGTGGAAAAGGAAATTGTGCCTCAAACTGTTTAAAATCCTGGAGAAGTTGAAGTGGTTGGACCTGAATCTACTCAAACTGTAAATCCTACTGAGGTTGTTTAAGAGGAATTAGCTCAAGAAGAACATATATTAGAGTATCCATTCATGGAGGAACTCAGTGAAAGATATTATCAGGAAGAGTAACATCTTACTAATGTGAATTTATAAGAGAATCATTCTAAGATTCATACTGAAGTTCTTAATGAAAACTTTTCTGTGGATGAGTCAATTCATGAATCTGAGGAAAAATATATTGAGAAACCAGTGGAGAAGGCTACAGATCAATGATATAATTCTCAATATTTTCCTTCATCTTTATTAAATCATGTTGAGAATCATGCATATGGTGCATCTGATTATGAGAATGATCATGTGGATGAGTTAATCTGAAAATTTAATAAAGTTCTAGCTGAAAATGATTCTTTTAGAAGAGAATTAGAAAAAGAGAGACATAAATTTCAGAACATGAAAGATATTTCAGTTTCAAAAATGGAAGTATAATTTTTTAAGAAGGAAATGTTAACTGAATTTAGAAAACTGAAATCTGAAATTTTAATGAAGTCATATTTGGCAGAGTTGAAGATTTTATTGGAGCAACAATTTTCAACTATCAGGAATAGTTAACCAGGTACCTCAGTTACTTCACTTGATATGATAAGGAGATTTCAGGCCATTACAATAGTTATGAGAAATATGAATGACATATTTCAGGACTTAGAGTGTAACAATTCCCCATTATATATTCTTTTGGATAATCAAAAGCATCTTAATGACCAGTTTACCTCAGATGAACTAGGGGTCAGAGTTCTATTGACCAGATTTATAGAGAATCTAATTCAGTTTATAGAAAATGAATAGAGGTTACATGTGTTTTTTAGAGTCAATTTTATTGACGATATCCATCTGAATTAGGAAGGAAGGGATATCATAGTCTAGTTAGGCAACAGACTGATGAAAAGGTTGCAACAGCAGATGTCAGAGCTCGAGGAAGTCATTCAGAGGTGCTGAAACCTGTTTCCCAAACCTTTTTAGGCCAACCTTGGTTTTCATTGTCATTAATATACATGTAATTATATTTTCAATAGAATATACTTTTATATAATTTTTATATGTTTTGATTTGTTTTACTATACTGTCTATGTTAAAATTCCAGTAATCCAATTTCTAATATTGATAAATAGTTTATCATAGAATTTACTTAAGTTCAGTGCTACATTAAAATGTGTTCTATTCCTTCTTCTATCATTCTTTTTTATATCACAAAAATGGGGAGAAATATGGATAAACACAACATTTTTTTACTTAAAGGGAGAAAAGAAAACATTTCATTTTAAGGGGAGAAATTTCTAAAAGTTTTTTTAAGGATAAATTTTTGGATAAAAAAAATTATTTTCTCTATTTATAAAGGAGGAGATATTATTTTACTTTATAAAGGGTGATAAAATGTAAAAATTAAGAAATAATTTTGTTAAAATAAAATATTGTTTTTATCTTTGAAAAATTATAAACTATATGTAATTAATTTCATGAGATAATTTCATTGGTTATTTCATGGGTTTTGTGATCATAAAAAAGAGGGAGATTATTGAGAAAGAGTATTTTTTTCAATAAAACACTATTTTATTAAGGGGTTATCATTGAGAACAATACTCTATCTCTTTTTGGTGATTTTGATGTTCACAAATACCCTTATTTGTTATTCTAATAATTTACATTGAGTATATTTTAGGGAATTGATATTATTTATTTCTCTATTTTGGAATAATATTAAACCATTTAATCGATGTGGAATATTTGACAAAGTGTTTGAAAATAATTTTAGCATCTTCTGGAAACACTGTTCTTGCTCTATGTGTTCAGAAATCACTTTCGCGTGTTCTGGAAACACTGTTCATACCCTACATTGAGGAGCATAGCATAAGAATGGAATTTGTCATTTACCTTACAACATATCATAAAAGTATGGTTAAGCAATCATACATTATAAACAAAAGTATAGAAGAATAACCCTATGTTTTAAAGGAACCATACATTCAGGATATCAGAAAAGTATAGAAAAATAACCCTACGTTAGTATTGAACGTTATGTGTTTTTCTAAAAATTATGGTTCATCAACCATAATTTTTAAAACAACCTTATGTTTTATCAAAATGTATAGATCAAATACCTTACGTTTAAAAGTTGATAAAAGTATAGATCATCAACCTTACTTTTATAATGAACCTTACGTTGTGAACCATCCACTATCTACCTTATGTTGTCAACATTAAATTGTGAACCTTATGTTGTCAAACATACATTGTGAACCTTATGTTATCAACATTACATTGTTAACCTTATGTTGTGAACCTTAAATTCAGAGAATGTATTCTATGTTGTTCAACCCTACATTTCGCGTCAGAGATTCAAATACGACTTTATTGAGAAATGGTCTTTATATAGATTATTAGGTTGATTTCAATCCAAATTAAAATCCGGATTTTAAAGAACATATTTGAATAATTCAGAGAAGTTTATTTATGATTAAAATGATTGATTTTAGAGGATCTTTTCATGCCAAATATTTAGGGGAGTTACGACTGCTCTACTATTCAGACATTTGAATATCACGATTCAAAAGGTGTCTTTTATGGATCTAATTTTTTAAGAAAAACACTCATCGTTATCCTATATATATTTGTGATATTTTGTATCACAAAGAGGGAACTAATCATTAAGAATATTTATAACAAACTCTTGAGTTCTTCACGACTATATTTTTATAGTCATTCAAGATTTACAGATCTGCTGCTATCAAGATCTATCAAATTCTATTTTTCTAAAGAAGAAGAAACGCATTGAAGATTCACTGTTTCTACCCCGAGGATCTTTAGTGAATCCATTGTTGTGGGATTTGATGAATTTATTTCTATATCTATTACAACTATATTGACTCAGAATCGTCCTTATCTGAAAAACATCTTTTTTAAAGATGATGATCTATCTATTATCATTTTTGTGTTGTTGCAACTGTGAAGATCAACTGGAAAGTATTTTAAGTCAAATACTCTTTTTATTTTGCATAAACATCTTCTCATACTAAGCTATGTATTTGGTTATGTGTATGAACAAGAAGGATCTATTTTTATCCTTAACATGTAAAGGTGTCAACTGCCTGCACATAGTTGTGGCGGGTCTATTGATAAGAGGACTAGATTGTGAAAATCACTAAACTCGTAGAGTAGAGTGTTGGTGGAGTGAACTAGGGGCCTTATGTCCCCCAAATCACTATACATCCTTTCATCCTTTACCTGTTTATTTTCTGTTGCACAAACAATATGATAAAGATAAAAGGATAGACTCAGTCTTCATCATGATTCGTGAAGAATTTGTAAAATACCCAATTCACCCCCCTCTTGTTCATATTCGGTATAACCCTATCCAACAAAAATGACCCTAAAATTTACCATTATTATATTTTATGAGTTTAGTTAGTACATTTAAATTAATGTATTGACTATAATGACACTAGGTTCCATATTTATTTGATTAGTCCCTTTATATTACTTTAAAAAAATAATAAATACAAAATGTCACTCTCATGACTTTTATAAATATAAATTTTTATTACAAGTATAAAAAATATGAAAAGTTAAATTATAAATGTTTATTTGAAAAAATAATTATTATTTTTATCATGGTAATTTATTTATAATTTTTATTGATTAAATAATTACTTTAAATTCTTATCCAATGCCGATTTAGTATTTATTCAATTAATAGAAAAATAAAATAAATTATTTAAAAAAATATAAAAGTAATATTTTTTAGTGATTTACAGTTAAACACAAATTTTATAGATATATATGACATATTATAGATGTGTTAAAGTATATATTAAAATTACATATTTATCTTGATGCCTTTAAAGTCAAATTAAACAAATGGTGTGAAAAATTACATTATTTATACATTTTTGAAAAATAAAATTTTATTAAATTATTTAATATCATAAAAGTATTGAAATAGAACAAGGGGTATAATATATTGTCAAAACATTCATCCATTTTCCATTTATGGTCGAATTTTTACCTTATAGGTAAGATTATAACCCTTTAAGAGTGAAATCGTCTTACCATGGTTAAGGTTAAAATACGTTAACTATGGGGTTAAACCAAAAGATAAGGTTTAAAATACCACATAAACCTATAAAAATTTAATTTTTTTATGAAATTTAAACCAAAAAATATCATATATTGAAAATTATGGCCACATTATTCCAATTTCACATGAAAATTAATTATTATATTTAAATCATTTTATTAATTCCACATGTGTCCTTTCACCCACTATAAAAGGAAACCACCTCGCTATTATATACACCACCAATTGCCTATTAATTATACCAAAATCTAAAAAACTATTATAAACAACATCATACAAGTTTTAGAGGTGCTTATCTTTCCAAAACACAAACCCTCGGTCCCTTAAGAGAATATCCAAAGGATCTCTTTCAAAGAAGAGGTAATCATCTTTAACGATTCTTTCAAATTTATTTCTTCTTCAACTTCCAATAAATATGTTGTAATGACACTAAAATAATAAATCCAGTATCAATAATATAATTATATGTTATTATGATTTGGTACAACCATTTCCCATCTTATAAAAAGTGAAAACATCGCTCGTGCGTATGTACGACTTACCGTCTCCACGTAGCGGTGTAATTCATTTTACATCACCAGTTTACTTGGATGGTTATAAAGATGGAACTAATGAAATTATATTATATTTATGAAATAAATATTATTATTTAATTATAATATCATATATACCTTCTTACCTTCCAATCCATTGGAAACTGATAATGTCGCTCGTGCGTACGTGTGGAATACCACCTCCAAGAAGCGATGTGATTTGTTTATCATTTAAACATTAAATGGATTATAATAAGGATAGATTTAAAGAATATATATTTTATTTAAATAATTATTTAAAATATGGAGATTATGGAACTATTGTCAATGTATAATTACCAAAAACATCAAACCGAAACATATAAAAAACAAAGGAGTTATCACCCGAAACACTGATTTTAATAAAAAATTGTTAATAAATGGGTGATAAAATGTTAAAATTAATTAATATATGGTATTATATATATAATTATGGTTCTGTAATATATTTATAATAAATTTATATTTATTATACAAGAGGTTTTAATATATATTAAGGAATATGGACCTGGGATAAGGGTTCTTCATCTCAAATTGTCTTCTTTGGGACATATGGTATGTTATACACCTATATTCTTTTATGTGGGGGTATCTAATAACCATTAGACATGTTAAATCATGAATCTAATTATATTTATGGTATTTAATTATTCATTTTATGTTATTTATTTCATGGGAGTTAAGATTTTGAAGTTACCAATGTGGTAAGGGTTTATTTCACAATCTCATCATTATTTTGAATTATTTAGGTTAAAGTTTCTGCTAGAGAAATTATATGATATTTATATATTAAAACTGATATATTTTATTATCATTAGGTTATTTCTAGAAATTAAAAGTTTTACATTCATTTTTTACTATATAAGTACTCAAGATAGCAAAATCATATTTTTAAGGAAAACTGACTTTTTTTCAACTCTAGCGAGAATATTTTTCTTCCATATCCATATTTTACTTAAAATATATTAAAGAATGTTTTTACTATTATAAAATTATTTATTGTTTTTTTACCCATTTTTTAATTTTAAAAAATTATTTAAAATGAATATTCATGTTGTTTTTTGAATGAGGTACTTTTTTAATTTTCTTACAAATATATGAAATGAATAATTTTTAACTTAAACAATATGAACATAATTTCCCGCCATGATAACTAATAAATATTTTGAAACATAATTTACATGTTAGATGGTTATTTTCATTTTTTTTCAAATATTCTACAATTTTTTAGTTTTTAAAAGTTATTTTCAATGTTAAAAGTGTATTCTCCCCAAGAATGTTTAATGATATTTTATGGAATTTGTATTCATCTTAATAATATTACCATTATTCCTTATATAGATGGTTTATGATCAGTTTTACTAAGTAAAGTATTTATATTTTGTATTCTATTTCTTCCAATACAAACAATTATTGATTTTTTATGCATGTTGATTAAGTTGTGTTGTTTATTTATATAATGAATGAATTGTAATTATTAAGTGATGGGTGAGGCCTAAAATTACATAGCCCCTCGATGCATCAGTAGGACTCATGTGACAAACTAGATTAGGTATTTAGGAGAGGTCTTACCCATTTATGTAATATGTATTAGCATAAGGTCTCGATGGTAAGTTTCAGATGTTCGACATTTTTCTTTCCTTAATTATGAAATCAATTATTTATGTCTAAGAAATTATTTTATTATTTATAATATCCTTGGATTGTCTTCATGACCATGTGATTTTTTATATGTTAGTATTTAATCATATTTTATTACTTATATATTATTCTCAATGCTCATTTTATTTATTAAATGACATGTGTTTTCAGTTATTTAACTTTCCATATTTATTGTGCCTTATTTAATCATGTTAGTTTTCAATGCAGACAACCCTTACTAAGAATATGATCTCACATTTCTTTTGATTAATTTGCCTAATATATGAAGAAGGAATATTTTAATGAGTCTAAGGATATAGAATATTTATTTTTACTATATTTTTTATTTATGTTTTCAAATGTTAAGTGAGATTAAACTATGTATCGGGTTTACCAAGAATACTAAACTATTCTATCCTTTAGGATATGATTCTTTATGTCTAGTGCCAATGTAATAATGTAACCATCAAATCTGGGCAATTAGGACCAAGGCCTTTACATATGGTATTAGATAAATTTTAATAGAAACATTAGTAACTAGATTAAGGAAAACATAGATTAAGGAAGATAATTCTATGACTGACTTTGAGGATAATTATAAGTAGAAGATAATATCATAAAATTTTTGTAAGGTAGTGATTATCTGGTTTTCCTTACTATACATCTCTTTATAGATACTAAAAGTGGACTTGGTGTTAGAGCATATGAATATAGGGCTAATAAACCTAAAAAAGAGATGGTTGAATACATAATGGCCATCATTCTAGTACATGGTGAGTGTACCCTTATTGCAAACTTGGTTTGACACTCCGAGGGGTTATTATTGGAACAATTCACATTTTATTTAAAAATTATTATAAATTATTTGAATAGATGATAACCATGAATGATCTAGGTTAAACCTAAGGTGTCTTATATTGAAATTAAGGTGTCAGGATTTATAAATTCTATAAATAATTTTCAGGATTATGTGGTTTCCCACTATGATTATTACTACTCATATTACATTTTTTGGTTTTAGTACTTGGATGGAACTGGGAGGAATCATGTTAAAAATGAATGTGATATAAAATATAGTGATTATGAGAGACCAATATGGATGATGAATAGAGTGAAAGTTATTATGATTATTCATAATAAAATATCACATTATATGATTAACAACATGCACCTTGACAAACTATCAGATTTACCAAAGAAGAAAAGGATAGAGTTTACTAAGATCTCAAGTTGTGGATACCATGGAGGAAACATGAATTAATTATATTTATGTCAAAAATATGGGAATAGGAACCCCAAAAAATGTCTTAAAGGAAGGGAGAATTTTTTTTTAAATATGGAAATAAAAGGCATAGAGAAGTGAATTGTTGGTGATTTCAATGTATTATAGTGGGGAACATGGTAATTATCTGAGTCAATGACCTAATTCAGGGGTTAACTCCTTGACCAAGGAAGGACCTATGTCATGTAAATCATTAAAGTGGAAATATTAGAGTGTTTATATAATGATATTTGAGAATTATGTTTTATAAGTGTTATAACAATGATTGTTTATTTATAAAAATCATGAAACATTTAAAGATTGTTCCACAATAGTTTTTATTTAATTATTTTGAAAACATATGTTGAATGGTACTGATAACCAAGGAAAATGATTTTGTGAAAACACATGAATAAGTGAAATATAACCCTTAATACGTGACTGATGTTGAAGTAATATTATTTAGTTGGGATAAATATATGATTGAAAGTGATGAAGTAAATCATATAGTATTAATGACCTTGAAAATTATTTGTGATTTGATGAAAAATAAATTTACGATGGAGTTTACTGCATTTTTGGATACATAGAATTTATTTGATAATCTATTATTTTATTTAAGGAATAAGTATATAGTTAATTTTTGGAAGTATTTATCTTTTCATTGAGGTTTTATATTGGTCAAGGTATTCAAATAATTATTATGTGACATTAATAGTAACTTTATGTTTGTTAGGTGATTAATGTTAAGTTAATTTTGGAAATTTAGTGACATTATTTATAATGTTTTGGATTCTGAATTTGGCTAGGAATATTTTGGATGGGTTTTAAGGATAAATACTTATGGAATATATTAATTTGATCTCTGGGTGTTACTATTTAGGATTTAGATATTAATATATTATATTAGATAACTTGTGATAATGATTTCGGTTTTGGTAAATATTCAGGTATAAAATGAAATAATTTTCATTCTATTATGAATATTATGATCTGTTAAAAGTTAATTTTAGTTCCTTTAGTTTAAAAAATCCGTCTTGAATATTCATTTATTAGTGTAAGAGATGCAGTGAAAATTGATCGATGTAGAATTAAAGGATTAAATTGTACTTATAAAATATACAGATACCAAGTAAGTATATTTTTGGTTTTCTCTATTATAAAAGTAAAATAATACCTCTACTTTAAGGAAATGATCATGAAATAAACATGTTATACTTTTACATTCATTTCTGATGAATCAACGGTCTTTTTACCCATCAAAGTTTTAATGTTTTCTGGCCATTAACTTTCTTCCAACCGTGTTTTCTATCACTCTCTAATATTCTTTGGGAATTATTTTTCCCCTCCATGTATATATTTTCAATTTATATAATTTTCACCTATTTTGAAACCAATCTTTGTGTTATTCTATTTGACCTTCATATTTATCATTCCTTATTTTTAATAGGAAGTTTTAGTAACCATTTTATGAGGTGAATTTTCCACAAAGGAATTTTAAAATCTCAAACCATTGATTTATGTGCATAATTTAACATTGAGAGGATGTAATTTATTAAATGGGAGAGAATTTAATACCCTGATATTTTAAAAGGACAGTATATTCGATAGCATATACAACACGCAACACCAAGCTTAAGTGAACCACAAAATATTATTATTTAAATATGAATGTTATAACTTTGATGTTGAATTAGAAGGTATTAATAAGGTTACCCAAATTATAAAATATATTTATAATGTTTTCATATAATACATTTATTAATATTAAATAATTCTCAATTTTTAGTAAAATCATTTTATATTTCAAAAATATGTTTCCATCAAAAAAAAAATTATAACATTTTGTGTGTGTAAATTATAATTAAATTATAAAAATTTTAGAATTTATTTATTAAAACATTAAATTAATTTTTTAAATCAACATATCAAAATTAACTTAGGGTGAAATTTTAGGTTTTTTCTATAATGATTGATTTTCCAATGAATAGTGAAAAATAATGATTCTCATTGAAAATATTATTTTTATAAAAATTTACAAAGTTATATTTTGTTTTAAAATAGTTTCAATGAAAAATTGGTTCTATTATATTATTAATAATCTGATTAAGTTAATTTGAATCAATTTTATGGTATGACTTAGTATAAAAACATTTTTATACTTAAAATGACATTTTTCTGAAAACATGTTTTTAAATTGCATTTTGTGTTTTAATATTAAATTAATTTATGCCACTTATAGAAATTGAAAATTGAAAAATGTTTCTATATTTATAATTATTTGGTCCAAATTTAACATATCGGTCTATTTTATTTTTTTCATTATGAATAGTAAACATAGTAAAATAATTGTTACCACGGTAAGGGTAAATTAGGTAATTAAAGTTAAAAATAATATGATAAGGACCAAAAAATGAAAAAAAAACTCTCTTTTTTCCTATCGGATGAGTTTATTTTGCCCATTTACATCCAGGTATCAAATATAATCCCACTTTTTTCACATTTCTTTGATCAGGACCTTTATATTAATTTAAGAATAGAATAAATACAAAACATCACTCTCTTGACTTTAATAACTATAAATTTTTATTACAAGGATAAAAATATGAAAATTTTAGTTTAAAATTTTTATTTGCAATATAAAATATTTTTTTATTATGTTAATTTATTTATAATTTTTAGTGATTAAATAATTACCATAAATTCCACACAACATCGTTTTAGTATTTATTCAATTAATTGAAAAATAAAATATTTTTTTTAAAACACTAAAATTAGTATTTTTTTGAGTGATTTATAGTGAAATACACATTTTATAGATACATATTATTTATTAAACATGTCTTAAAATTATATATCTGAATTAAACCTTTTTATTGAGGTCTTTAAAGTCAAATTAGATGAATAGTAAAAAATGACTTTATTTATATTTTATGAAAAATAATATTTTATTACATTATTTAAAATCATAAAAATAATGAAATAGGAAAATAGGGATAATTTCTGGTCTAAGATTTCACCCGCTTTCCATTTACGATCCACTTTTTACCAAATAAGTAAAATTATAACTCTTTAAGAGTGAAAAAAGTGTTACCATGGTTAAGGTTAAAATATGTCAACTAAGGGGTTAAACCAAAAGATATGGTTTAAAGTACCCATTAAACCTATAAAATTTATTTTTTAATAATATTCATACCATATAATAACTTATATTATAAATTATTAACACATTCTTCCAATTTTACATGAAAATGAATTTATTATATTTAAATCTTTTTATTAATTCCATGTGTGTCCTTCACCCACTATAAAAAGGAACCACCTCTCCGCTATTCTGTACACCACCTAGAGCCTCTTATATCAAAACAATTACCAAAAACTCCTAAAAACATCCTTATACAAGATATATGGGTGATTATATTTACAAACTACCATCCTTAGGTCCCTAAAGAGAAGATCTAAAGGAGCTCTTTTGAAGAAAAGGTAATCATCTTTAGCAACTCTTTCAAATTTGTTTCTTCTTAAACTTACTATAAATATATTATAACCACAATAAAATTATAAATACAGTATAAAAAATATAATTACATTACATTATTAATAATATTATTATTAAACCATTTATATCTCTTTTCCAGCCTACAAAAAATGAAAACATCGCTCGTGTGTATGTACAACTCACCGTCTCCATGTAGCAGTGTAATTCATTTTTCACCACCACTTTACTTGGATGGTTATAAATATGAAAATAATTAATTAATATGATATTTATTTCATAAATATAATTATTTAATTATAATATCATATATACCTGGTTACCTTGTAATCCATTGTAAAATGATAACATCACTTGTGCATACTTGTGAACTTGCACCTCCACAAAGCAATGTGATCCATTTTTTATTTAAGCTTTACATGGATAGTTTTAATTATAGATTTATTTAATATATATTATATTTATGAAATAATTAAAATTTTATATATCATGGAACCATGATTAATGTACAAGGAAAAAAACTACTAAACCAAAACATACATGAAAAAATGAAGCAGTTATCACCCGAAACAATGATTCTAATAAATAATTATTAATAAATGGGTGATAAAAGGTTAAAAGTAAATAATATATCATATTATATATATTATTATGGTTATTTAATTGATTTATAATAAATATAAATTTATTATACAGTAGGTTCAAACACATACAACGTTAGTCAGACCTGAGGTAAGGGTTATTTGTCTCAAATTCCCTTCTTTGATACTTATGTTATGTTATACACCTATCTTATTTTATGTGGTTTATCTAATTAAAATTTGATATGTTATATCATGAATATATTTATATTCTTATTATTTAAGGTTTTATTTTATGTCATTTATTTCATGGGGTTGTGATTCAAAAGTTACCAAAGTGGTAAGGGTTTATTTCACAATCTCATCATTATTTGGGATTTTTTATGTCAAAGTATCCATTAGGGTAATTATTTGATATTTATATCTTAAAAATAATATATTTTATTCTCATCAGGTTATTTATAGAAATTATAAGTTTCCATTTCATTTTCCACTCTATAGGTACTCATGATACCAAAATCTGGTTTTTAAGGAAAATCGACTTTGTTATTCTACTCGGTTGGTAATATTTTTATTCCATATCCATAGTTTACATAAAATGTTTTAAATAATATTTTCAATATTATAAAATTATTTATCAAACTCATTTTTACCCAAGTTTTAATTTTATAAAATCGTTTAAAATAAATCTTCAAGTTGTTTTCTGAATGTGGTACTGTATGACTTTTCTTACAAAAGTATGAAATGGGTGTTTTTAAACTTATAAGGCATAAAGGTAATTTCCCATCATCATGAATTATCAATGTTTTGAATCCTCATCTATATATTTCTATGATTATTTGCAATGAAATTTTTTTTCTTAATATTCTGTAATTTTTTAGTTTTTAAAAGTGATTTTCAAATTTAAAGACATATTTTCTTCAAGGATGTTTTTAATGATCTTTTATGTTATTTCTATTCATCATAAAAAACAAACCTTTTATTTTAAACTAGTGATATTTTGTAATGATATCATCCTTATTATTTCCTTGGATGGTTTATGACCATTTTAACTATGAAAATTATTGATATTCCATATGATAGTTCTTCCAATATTGATAATTATTGATTTTAAGGCATATTGATTAAGTTGTGTTGTTTATTCATATAATGAATGCATTAAAATTATTAAGTGAGGGGTGAGGTCCAAAATTACATAGCCTCTCGATGCATTACTAGGTCTCACGAGACAAAATAGATTGGGTATTTGGCTGAGGCCTTACCCATTTATGTAATATGTCTTGGCATGAGGCTTCGATGGTACGTTTTAGATATATGACACTATAAATTCCATCAATATAAAATTATTTATTGATGTCCATGTGATTATTTGATTATTTATGATATCTAGGGATTAGCTTCATTCTCATGTTATTATTTATATGGAATTATTTGATCATCATTTATTCTCACAATATTATTTTTCATGCTCAAGTTATTGATTAAATGGTATGTTTTTTTATCTATTTATCTTTCCATATTGATTATAAATTATTTAAAAATGATAGTTTCTACTATATGTAACATTTAACAAGAATATGATATCACCCTTATTTTTTTCATTTCTCGTAGAATATGAAGCATGAATATTTGAATGAGTTCAAGGGTGAAAATATTTTCTTCCACTTTGTTTTTTATTTTATATTTTCAAATGTTATGTGAGATTCAAGTATGTATATGGTTTACCAAGACTACTAAACTATTCAATCCTTCATGATGTGATTCCTTATATATAATACCAATTTAATAATGTAACCACCACCTATAGGATATTAGGGGTGGGGTATTTATATAGAGGTCACCCCAATCAGATATTGACCCCATGAGAGGGTGCATGTGGTTAATGGGTAGTAATGATCATGGGTGTCACCTCAGAACTCAAATTTATAATGCAAGACTAGGGAGTCTATGGTGTTTAGAATGAGATATTGGGGTTGGATGCACAGCTCACCAATATGTGATGAGCTACATGGGATTCCTAGGAAATTCTCATAGGATCTAGTCTTCATGCATGATATTAGTTTAGGATGCCTTATATAATATCCTGGGGTTCAAACATTGAGGCTACTACTATGGAATTCCCATGAAATCACCTGAGGATCATAAATGATTCTGGATGATTATGGGATCACCTCCTAGGGATTGGTGGTGATGCTTGATGATTATAGATTTCCTAAGGTCACCCCCTATGAATTAATGATAATTCATGATACTATTAGATTAACTGGGGTCCTTACCCTAGGAATCTGTGATGATGCCTCATACTAATGGATTAACTAGGTTCATCCAATTATGAATCACTGATGAAACATGATACCATTGGACTTGCTATGGCCATCCCCTTAGGAATCATTGATGAATCCTAATACTATTAGATTTCCTAGGTTCACCCCCATGGAATTAGAGATGATGCCTAATGATTATGGATTACCAAGGGTAACCTCCAAGGGTTTGGATTGGAGCATGATTACTATTGATTTCATAGTATTACCTCACAAGGATTAATGTTATGCCTAAGGACTATTGATCACCAAGGATCACCTCCTATGGATCGACCTGCAACATACTATAACTAGGATACCATTGGATACTTCTAAGGATCCACTATTTAAGAATTCTAATATGTATCCATTAGGCCTAGTATGGGTTGAATCGATTATGTGACGTGTATAGAGACACTTTAGTACTAGATAAAGCATGTTTAGCTCAATCTCAGGTGTTATGGTAGAACCCTAGGATCAAATGTGTTTTTTTTATTTTTTATACTTATGTATGGTATTTATTTATTCTAAACATATGAAATAAATGCATTTCATTTATTCCTATGTACGGGATCATAGTAGTGCTACACTACTAGGTTATAATCACACCCTGATCAGGAAGTCATGACACTTGGGTACCTAATCGGTTTTGTTGATTGTAGGTTCAAGTTCAGAATAGGCCAGAGATTTAATCATTCAACTACATAGCTTGGATGTAATCAAGATATAGATGAGGTATGGATTAGGGATTTTAGTAGAGCCCTATGAGTTATATTTATTTTTTCTATTTTTATTTTGGCTAATCTAGTGGTTGGTCAGTTGTTTTATACTATCATGATCATGAGTCTGTATGGTTTCATACCACTTTTCATTTGATATAAAATATTGTGTTTATTCTGTACACATACTATGATGGATATTTGTTGATTATTAATGATCCTTGGGTATTTTTCCTTTATTTATCTATTAACATACACTCTGATATGGGGGTATAATCACTCATGATTACTACCCGAGACCCTCACTATTAGCAGGAAGTCTCTGGAATATGGGCAGGTATGCCTAAGGTCCTAGTGGTGACTCCTTCGGTTTGGACACCAATTTATGGATGTGTACCAGGGGATGAAATTATTGTTAGGTTGGAATAATACAAAGTACCACAAGAGTGGGGGGAGTGAATTGTGTCTTTTCAAAAATCTTCCACAATTATGGATTTTTACACCCTCTATGATTTTTGTGGATAAGCACTGTTCACTTCTGTAATAAGTATATGTAGTGGATGAATAGAAATAAAGAACACAACTTTTTTATAGTGGTTCGGGGCCCAAAGATCCCCTAGTCCACTCCACCAATCATTCTCTCTATGAGCATGGCAAATTTCACTAGAATGCCCCTCTTATCATAAGACCATAAATCCACAACTGAGTTCAGGAATTTGAAACCTTTACAATAATACTAACAATAAATCTTCTTGTTCTTTAATTGGGAACCGAATATCCACAGATTTGATCAAGAAGCTTATACTAAACCACAAATGAGTCCGACCAATTTAAACTCTTATAAATCAAAAGAGTTTGATTTGAAGATCTAGGTTATTATTCATAGTTGTAGTGGAGGAAACTAATAGTAGATAGAAATTATTATTTATAAATGAAATTCTTCAAGAAGTTATAGTTTTGAAGTGATTTCGATTGTAAATGATCATCAATAATAACTATAGAAAAAACCCCATAATAATATTATAGTAGTATGAGATATAACAAGTAAATCTCCAAAGTGTAGTCTATTATACAAATTTGATCATTCATCATAGAAAAACTTATGAGAAGATATTCTCCAAAAAGTAATCAAATAAAAATATGAAAACTTGAATATCCCGTATCTTGAAATGATACACTGTAAAAATATATAGACCAGGATATTTTCTTCGATATTCTTGATCCAAGAAAATGGCCTAAAAGATCACAGAAATTCTAATTCTAATTGACCAGGGGATTTGTAACTTCCCTTAACAACATGAGTGATTTTCTATGATTAATATAGTTCTATTAAACAATTATAACAATCCTCAAATTGGTTCTGACATGACCATTGAAACAATCTCAGATTGAAATGTGGCTTAAAATTTTTTTCCATTAAAAAATCAAATTTAGAGTTCGAGTTGTATAGTGTAGGGTTCCTTTTCATAGTGTAGGGTTTCTGTACATAGCATAGGGTTCCTTCAGGTAGTGTAGGGTTCCTTTGTATATAGTAGGGTTCCTTTTCATAGTGTTGGGTTCCTTCACTATACTTTTTCACGCAACATAGGGAATAAAAGTAGCATAGGGATTTTAATCCATATGTTAAACTTTTTAGCATAATATTCCTAACGTACCATTGATTAACCATACATTCTCTTTCCCAAAAATAGGTTATGAATAGTATTTCCAAATTCCAATGTAAGGTAGTTGATCCATACACTTGTCGATTCTATGAATGTAAGGATGTCGATCCAAACACAAACTGTTTAGCATAACATTGGGATGATACCGTTCGCAAGTGTTAACTTTTCAGTGTAATGTTGGGATAATGAACCCTATTCCCATTCACTAAATTTAGGGTCTGAAATAGTGCTTCTATATCAATTCTCATAATGCTAAATTCCTTTAACTAGGATATAAATTCCTACAAACATGCTTAATAAAACTTCATTAGAAAACAAACAAGGGTATTTGATATTGAAATAGTGGGTGACTTAGACCCAACTATTTTGTTCTTTTGATTACCATATCGTGTATACAGTTAGCTATGCATGATGTCATCTTACCATTATAGTGTAGACTGTTCTGCATCCACTAATGAAATGGTAATGTCAAAATATTAATAGTCATATAGAAAGGTTATAATTGTTCCCAAGAAATAATGTGAACCTCTAGGTATTATGACATTAATCTGAAATATATATGTTATATTGTCTAGATACATATTATTGATTAGACACAATAGATGTTACACCATCAGGTGCTGGGGTCTCATAAGCATTGAGACTTCTTCTTATGAAGTTCGCACTTGGTGATCTCTAGTAGTGAGGTCATGAGGAATGACACTCCAATAAGAACACCACATGTTTCGGGTGTCATTGGATGTTCCTATCTATGATCATGTGTAATGGTCTCCTCAATTGAGATCATTACCAATGTATGTTATATTATTGCTTTCTTTGAGGCAAGATGAAAATAATGGAAATAAAGTCATGGCGGGGTAGTTTGTGTCAGGTGTGTCATTGGTGGCATGACATTGGTTGAATGGTCAAGAAAGGATTTGTTGCTTCTGAGTTATGGAAGTAATATATCTCAGGCCATGTTGATATGTATACAGTACCTTTATAAGACAATGGCCAGGGTAGTCAAGGGTAAATCCTTCCATTTAAATCAAAAAACTATAAAGCAATAAAAGGGTGATGACATGTGAGTGCGTCCTGCTTTATGAGATATTACAGACAAAGAGATTATATTACACAGTGCGTGTTTGTAGGTTGGTTGTCCCTGCTATGACAAACATTATTTCTTCAGGGGTCATGATGGGTTGCTAGATCCCACTCTTGGCCTGTGAATACTATTCACGATTGTCTAAATAAGGGCCTAGAGGGTCACACGCAATAGCGTATTCACGAATCAGCCATATTCAGTGGAATATGAATTTTGGACATTGTGGGCCCTGCCACAAGGTTCCAGGATTTTTCAAAAGTTAAAAGATCATCAATAAAATAAATAAATTCATATTATTCGAGTTTCGAATAATGAGTACTGAATTTTATTATTAAATGTATTTACGAGTTTTAAGTAAATACATGAAATAATATTAATTGATGAATATTAAATTATTTAAGGTTCAATTAATATTTATGGGAATGAAGAGTTGATTTAATGACTTAATTATTATCATATAATATATTTTAATATATTACTAGTAGGTGATAATAATATTTATGACTCAGACAAGTAGTAATAAAATCTCATTGATAGAGCGTTAAGTATTCGGGGCCGGCGAGGTGATAATAGGTATTTTAATTAAGCACTATAAATAGAAGAGGAGGGGAATTTGCCAAATACTATTCATGGAGCTTATATCTCCTCTCCTCTCTCCCACACTCTAGAGAGAGATACTCTGGATCTACGGAGCATGGATGGAGCTCTCTCTTGGGCATCGCTAGAGAAGCGATGCGGTGATCTTTGGAACGTCGAAGGCATTGTCGGTATTCCACGCTAGCACTCGGACTATGACGAATGTTGCTCCCACAGATTCCTTGAACTGCATGGGGATGATCTAGAGGAATTCCACTTTGGATTCTCTGTGTAGTGATCGCCAATGATGAGAAGACGTCGTGAGTGGCTTCAAAATTAAACCATGTATTTTTACGGTTTATTTTGTGCTTAAAACCCTTCACGCATGGTCCTCGGCTTTGACCAGGATGCTCTTCAACGACGTTAACAAGTTATCGTCGAAATTTGGTGGAAATATTTTTTAAAACCCACCTGTTTGGGCTTCCGCTGCATGCCCGGTTCCAACAAGTTGTATCAGAGGGATTGCGTGTCGATTTTTAGTCAAAGAAAAATTAATTCTGCATTAAAAATAATAGAGGGCATCGATATGGTTCCAACGCCATATACAGAATCCGAATCGAACATCGGATGGCCAGTCTGCAGCCATCCGATGTTTCGAATTCTGATTCGAGGTTGATTTTTGGTACAAAATACTCATCGGAAAATCAATTTTTTTATATTAATTTAACAAAATTAAATTCTTTATTATTATAATAATAAAATAATTTGGCTTTATTATAAGTATAATGTTGATATTATCATTTATCCAAAGCTTATTTTAGGATTTGGAAAAAAAATTAAAGGGGGGAGAAAAGACTTCAAAGTAAGTCTTAGGCTTTAGATATATAAATTTTTTTTGGAAGGGGGAAAACCACCCGGTCAGAAAATGAAAAAAAAATTAAAAAAAAAAAACCAGGCTTGGGGTAGATCGGCCTGCCTGTTCATGCGTGGCGGCCCGAAGGTCTGCCTCCTCCTTCCTTGCCAGTGGAAACAGGCGCACCTTCAGCAGCGATGGCCAAACCTCCCGCTGGCCTTCTCTCTTCCGTAGAGGCACCTCCCACAAACTCGTACCAAGTCCGCATCCCACTCCCCATTGTGCTGCTGTGCACCCTGCCCACTCTACCAGCCGTAGTAGCAAACCACACCCAGCACACCTGCAGGCCTCCTCCGGCTCTTGCTCAGCTGCGGTAGTCCAGCAAAGATCCCTCCTGCTGCAACAGCACTGCAACACCAAGCTTCCCGGTTGTCCTCCAAAAATCAGCGCGCAACGCACCAAAAAAGGGACTAGCATAGGTTCCCAGACTACCACTTCCTGAACACTCACAAGCTGGCCCTAGCAGGTGCAGCCGCCACTAGCATCCATTCCTCCAGTGCCATCCAGCCCGTCCAGCACCCCATGCCCTGTCCATTCCGGCCATATTCTTCTCCCTAAACCAGGTGCAGCGTATCAAGCTACCTCACCCCACCGTTGTAGTAGAACACCGTGTGCCACTCCGCCTCCACTCTAGTGCCCTATCCGGCAGCTGCTGTCCTCCACTGCACTCTCCCGTAGAGACCCACATAGTAGCGCACTGCCGCAATGCTCGCTCGCACGGGCGGACCTCTGCGCCGACCTCTCTCGACCAGCCGGCGAGAGATCCCCCTGCCGGAACCCCCCAGCCTCCTCCCTCACCACCGACATGGACTGCCTTGGCAGCCGTAAGGAAAACCCTGACCGCCTCCCCACCGCGTGGCGCGCACCAGTGTGAGGTAACCCAAGAATGGGGTCGGTAGGCATGTACGGGTTCGCCCCAACCGGAATAAGCCCTTTCGAGTTTTCAGGGCCCAAATATAATTTGCTTAATCAAAAATTATTAAGTTAATTAATTTAATTACCATTAATAATTAACTTGATTAAATATTATTCTTTGATTTAATGACGACGGCGGAATTATTAATTTAATAGGGAGTTTAGTTAAATTAATTAATTAATTAATTTTTTGTTTTAAAATTAAATTAATTAATTGGGACCGAATGATGTTAAATTGAATTAAAACAAGTGTGAAGTTTTAATTCAATTAAATTCCCTCAAGTTTTTTTAATGCAAGTTTAATTTTATTATGCATTTCTTTAATATATGCGAGTTAAAGCGTATACTAGTCATGATCCGTGGACAAACCAATGTATGTATGGTGCTTATTTATTTTATTTAATTATTTATTATTGCAATGGTTTCTAATAATTATTTTAATTAAATAAAAGACGATCTTTGTGTCGTCCCAAGTGTCATTATATGTATAAGGGCATGCGCACCCATTCTCAGAGTTGTAATTTTATACCCTGAGACCCCTCGCCAACGTGTGAGTACAATTGTATAATGATGAGAAGAGGTATGACGTGCTTTGTGCCATGTGATGGCGATGCACCAGATAGGATTTTGTTGCATTGGATGATAAGACAATGTTGTTCATGTTGCTAGCCACACAACTAAAGGTACTTACCCCTAGGGTTGCAGTTGGTCTGTTATTCACTCAACGGATCAACCATAAGAACCGGCTCATGATCCGGTTTTTCATTTTATTTTTTCATGGTTTATTATTTTTTTGTATGTGTAATTTATTGCACGATCACAAAGTATAATAACAAACAAGCATGCAAGATAAAATGAACATGTGACGCGATGAAATTTAAATTTCTTGCAAGGTCAGTTGTGAGTACGATCACATAGCACATGTTTATAAAAATAGAAAATTATTTTATTTTTCACATTAAAAATAATAAAACCCTCAAAAATATGTTAAGTCATAATCTCCTTCCATCATTCAAGTTTGGACAAAACAAGCTATTTGAGGTGTTGGTCATGCCATAGCTGACCTCTTACTAACGGGGAGTCCTTATAAGAACGATGTGTTGACTTAACGTAAATTACTGCAATGAAATATCCATAGCCAGCTTGTTGTAATTTTAGAGGCAAGCGATGAGTAAATCATGTTATGATTTTAAGAAGCTGGGACTTCACTCAACAGAATGAGGATCGACAAGTAAAAGCGGATGGCCAACCAAAATCCTACCTAGAACCCTCCAAGTAGTTGCCTAGTCATAGCTTTTAGACAATGAGAGGTGGTTCCAGGATCCTTTCCATTAGAATACTCAAGCGACCAAGTATTTCTATTCTAGCACAGAGGGTTCCAAGAATCCAATAAAATAGTGGGAGACATTAAATGATTTTAGTAATTAATCACAAATATCAAAACTAGTAATTCAGATAAAAGGCACTCATCTGCTAAAATTTATTTTTGTAAAAAAATGGCAAGTTATACCACAAGATTAAACCTACAATATTATAATAGAAAAAGTAAATTTCCACACTGACACGAGTATCCATGAATAGTACAGGCATGTGCGCATAGTACGATGATATATGAAACTCAAGGTGTCACTATCCCCAACACTGTTAAACTACCTCAAGAAGCGAGGGTGAAAATGCTTACAGGAGACTAATGTATAAATCATATGATAGTTATATCATTATGATTTCATTAATGCCCGGTGTCAGTTATGGTCACTACACCAAGACATAGATGGTATAACATAAAGTCTCATCTCCTAGAAGTTTGCATGGAGAAAGCGAAGCAATGATATGAATAAGGCGATGTTTACACCAACATGTGTAAATTGAAAGATTGATCACGATCATTAAATATCATGTTCACCACATTACTGAAGTTTCATTTAAGTCACAAAATGATCAAGTATTGAGTAAATGCTTCATTACCATTCCAGGTAAGGTTTTCTATGTGAATAAGAATTCAAAGACGGTTTTATCATTAATTCTTATGGTGAATAAATGGAAAGACGATGTGGAAAGGTCAAAGGCATTTAATTCCAATGACACATTCACGACGTCCTTCAAATTAATGAGGTATTAACAAAGATTGTTTACATTGCATATTATAAAATAACACTATGGAAGTTTAAAAGAAATAAACTTATTTAAAGAAGCATGTTGCCGCTTCTACATCAGTCATATTCATCAATGTAATGTTTCCTTTTACTGATTGGGTATTTAATACTATCTGATTTTTACAGATGTGTATTTAAGTAAGTATAGAAAAATTACTAGAAGTCAGGTCTATTCTCTAAGTGGCTGTGAAAGGGTGATACCTAGGCTAGTGGTGAGAAGTACACGACTTCTTAATTTCCAAGTGAATGATTTGTGTTGAACTATTATTGAGTATAACCACAAACATTAATCTCATATGTCCTTGGATGAAAGGATACATTCTTTCAGGTTCTAGAATGAATGTGGTTTTTGGTAAACTCAATCTCTAGTTCAGTAATACATGAATCATAGGCAATTAGTGATGAATATAAATGTAAGACTTATACCTAGTTGTGACAGGATAATTATTTTTTATGTAATACTAAAAATGGACATCATGAATATACCAAGTATGGTATTTAGTCTCAGCATAGCTAAATACTTTTGGTATTATATATGTCTTTAGTTTGGAAAAATGAGCCTTTAGAAATAAAGGTATGTCACAAAGCTTTTGGATATAGTTCAACAAGTTTGTATGAACTATTCCAAGTATAAGCTAGAGGTATATATGCTTTGTAAGATTCCATTAAGAAATTAAGGAATAATAAAGTGACATATTTTCATAGTTAGGAGATATATGTTGCTTCAGGTTGGGATACTGAAGAATATATTGACCAAGCATTCATCAATCATTATAATGTAGTGTGGAGTAATTACTCAATGCACACTACCTTATCGACATCACAACATTGATGTTAATGAGGAGGATTGACAATCAAGTCTTACATATCAACAATGATCAATAAACATATAGCATGGATCAATTCCTAAATGCATATGTTATACATCAAAATTTTTAAGTAAGTAATATCAATGTTGCAACTAGCAAAAACATCCATTATATTTCATGAAATTCTTTTCAAATAAAAACAATATCCCACAAACATATGCCAAATATAATGAAAAGTGGATATAATATGATTCATTGTTTGATAGAAATCCATTATGTCATAAGGACATATGTTTGGATGAAAATAGTTTGTTCAGATACAAACAAACTTGCATCAAGATAAACACATTGTGCATATAAGGTACTTATCCTAACAAATTTCTTACGATATTACATAAATCCCTAAGATAGAAAAGTTGTAGTCAAGTAAGGGACTACTTGTCTATATAAGAGTGCACATCTCTATTAGAGATAGTGGGATCTATATTGACTTGTGTTTAGTCAATGCTCAAGATGCACAAAATATATATCATATGAACTAGTTCCACAAGTGCATGTTAAATAAAGTATGTTCCAGAGACACATACTGCGTAGGAAGGATAAAACCATGGTAATGGTTTTTATATTCACAATGGTCGGTGATCTATTATTCAATGTGAATAATATTTCCTACAATTAAGTAGTGTATGAAAATTAGAAAAAATTGATAAGACCAACTAAAATTAAATTAATGGATTCAATGTATCAAAGTGAAAAGGGGATATTATTTTTTATATTGTCATGGGTATTCAGGTGAGTTGATACATGGATGGTATGATCTTGGTACCAATAAGGCTTGATTGATTTTACCAAGTTGTTATGCCTAAATCTGTTAGAATTTTACTTATAATAGCTAATATCTATGATCAATATATTTTGCATTGGATGTCATGACCACCAATCGTGGATGGTATCTATACGACACAACCTGAAAGGGATGGTCACGTCACAACATGCTAATAAAGGTTGCATGTTAATAAATTCTGGTTTAGTTTTAAATTAAGCAGCATGATCATAGAAAATAAATTTGAAAAAATGTTTTCCATGTGTCTACGTGAGGTTAGTGGGAGCATCAATGTTTTATAAACAAAATATGTTCAGAAACATATAGAAAACAAAAATTGGACTCACAATTTGTTAAAACCAAAATGAAATTTAATCTCCAATGATTGAATTAATGTAGCAACCTAAGTTCTAGGGAACAAGATCTAACAAGGTAGATCTCTAGGTTGCTTGGTCCCAGTCAATCGTACATACAGTGACATTGTAGTGAAAAATACATGTTGGAACAATTCAAGAGATGAATTATTGCCTATGTCATAGGGCATAATCTCTCCATGTTGACCTGTCTGTGACATGGGAAGAGATAAATATGGTGAGTTGAAATCCAGATGTTAGAATAATGGATCAATCATGTATTCCATGATATGAAAAAGAACTGATATTTCCAAGGTATATTTTACAATAGGAAAATATCAGTTTTATCCAGTAACACTACAAGGGATGTAGTCAAAACTATCTAATTGTACTTCGGAAAGTACAAAAGATATGTACCTGGTAAGTGGAGAAGAAAGGATACTAGTTTTTAGGGATAAAAACAAGTATTCCATAGATCAATGTGATATATTACTGCAGTTAGGCTAAAGTTGATGAGCGAGTCAAGCTCATATCATCCAGTGCTGTCCATACCTACAAGACCGAGTACATTGAAGCTTCTAAGATATCTAAGAAGAAGTTAAATGCAATGATTTGTTCCAGTTCTTATAATCTCACCTGGTGAGAAAATTATTATCATAATGTTGATTATTATATTCTTACTATACAAGATGTCAAGTTATGACAGTGGAAAAAAAGGTATATACTTAAGATACCGTCTCTTGAGAAGTTTACCTCAATTAGATAAGGTCGTAATAGCAAAGTAGCCATGTGGTGGAACCGTCGCGGACCCAGTTTCTAAATCCATTACTTAGCAGAAACATGATGTTCATCATGAGAGTAGATAAAGTTTGGTTAGAAAGTTAGCTCTAGTGCAAGTGAGAGTGTTGAAATAGTGGGTTCCCTAGACCCAACTATACAGTGCTTTTGATTACCATATCGTGTATAAAGTTAGCTATGAATGATGTCATATTACCATTATAGTGTATACTGTTCTGCATCCACTATTAAAATGGTAATGTCTAAAGATTTATTGTCATATCAAAAGGTTATAATAGTCCCCATGCTATAATGATAACCTCTAGATACTATGACATTAATATTAAATATATATGTTCTATAGTCTAGATACATCTTACTGATTGGACACAATAGATGTTTGACCATCAGGTGTTGGGGGCTCATAAGCATTGAGACTTCATCTCATGAAGTTCATACTTGGTGATCTATAGTAGTGAGATCATAAGGACTGACCCGCCAATAGGAACACCACATGTTTCTGGTGTCATTGGATGTTCCTATCTACGATCATGTGTAATGGTCTCCTAACTTGAAATCATTACCAATGTATGTCATTTGACTGCGTACTTTGATGCAAGACTTAATCCAGGGTAAAAAAGTCATGGAGAGGTAGTTTGTGTCGGGTGCGTCATTGGTGGCATGACATTTGTTGAATAGTCTAGAATGTATTTGTCGCTTCCAAGTTATGGAAGTTATATATCTTAAGCCATGTTGATATGGATGGCAATACCTTTATATGACCATGGCCATAACAGTCAAGGGTAAATCCATCTAGTTAAATCAACAAACTATAAAGCAAGAAAAGGGCGATGACACGTGAGTACGTCCTACTTTATGAGATATTACAGACAAAGAGACTATATTACACAGTGTGTGTTTGTAGGTTGGTTTTTGCTACTGTGACAATCCTTATTTCTTCAGGGGCCATGATGGGTTGCTAGATCCCACTCTTGGTCTATGAATACTATTCACGACTATCAAAATAAGGTCCTAGAGGGTCACACACAATAGAGTATTCAAGAATCTACCATATTCAGTTGAATATGAGTTTTGGACATGGTAGGCCCCACCACAGGGGTCCAGGATTTGTCCAAAGTTAAACAATCACCAATTCAATAAATAAATTCATATTATTCGAGTTTAGAATAATGAGTATTGAATTTATTTATTAAATGTATTTACGTGTTTTAAGTAAGTACATGAAAAAATATTAATTAATGAATATTAAATTATTCAAGGTTCAATTTATATTTATGGGGGCGACGAGTCGATTTATTGACTTAATTATTATCATGTAATAGATTTTAATATATTACAAGTAAGTGATAATAATATTTATTACACAAAAAAGTAGTTCTAAAATGTCGTTGATAGTGCGTTAAGTATTCAAGGCCGGCAAGGTGATACTAGGTATTTTAATTAAGAACTATAAATAGAAGAGTATGGGCATTTTCCAAATACTATTTGTGGAGCTTCTCTCTCCTCTCCTCTATCCCACACTCTAGAGAGAGATTCTCTAGATCCAGGGATCTCGGATGGAGATCTCTCTTGGGAATCTCTAGTGAAGCGATGCTGTGATCGTTGGAATGTCGAAGGCATTGTCGGTATTCCACGCTAGCACCCGGACTACGACGAATGACACTCCTAAGGATTCCTTGAAGTGCGTGTGGACGATCTAGAGAAATTTGGCTTCGTATTCTATTAGCAATGATCACCAATGATGAGCAGACGTTGTGTGTGACTTCATAATTAAACCAGGTATTTTAACATTTATTGTGTGCCAAAAACCCTTCACGCGTGGTCCCTTACTTTGATCGGGATGGTCTTTAGTGACATCGACAAGTTCACGTCGAACGTCAGTGGAAAATATTTAAAAACCCACCTTTTTGGGCTTTTGCTGCATTCCTGATTCCAAAATTTTTGAGCATTAAAATCAACATATATTATTGAGTATTGTGGATACAATACATGTCCAACAATCTCTCCCTTTTTGATAATAACAAAACCTTTGAAATAATTAATAACATAACTTAAAAATATATAGGATTTGTAAACACAAAAATAGATATATAAAATACTTTGATTTCACAGTATTATTTCAAAAAGTATTTTTAAATAAAATGTTGTGCTTTGAAAAAATTTATATATTTTTTAAAATAAAATGTTATGTTTTATGAATATTCTCTCCCATAGATATTCTCATATTTTTCCTTACAAATATTATCCCCATTTATGTGATATAAGAAAGACGTTTTGAAAGAATAAATGATATAAACCACAATTAATATAGCAATAAACTAGAAATGAATAGTTGTAGACACTAGAATAAGAGAAATAAATTTATGATTGGTAGTAAAATATTGAACTTAAATAAAAGAAAAGAAATTTAAATACGAATAAACTGAATTTAATTTAGAATTAATTCATTTTTTTAAATATATTACATTCCACAGCCAAATAAATTTTTATTCAAAATAAGGAACTATGATCAAAATCGCCAAAGGCAAAGGGTGTAGTAGGATGAAGAATGGATTTAAAAGCACTATTAATATCAATAAGCTTTATCAAAAAACTCTTAAAATAGTTGTTGAAGACTTCTGACCACTATAGAATTATCTTCTTTAAATCATGACCAACCTTTAGATTCTAAACCAAATTAACCTTTATAAACTAATTCAAAACTTCCTCTGACTGAATCAAATATGTCAACATATCCTTAACTTGATTAAGCACTAATCTCAACCAAGATTTATTAGATGTAATTTGACTAAATAGATGCCTTTTTTTCTATCAGAACACTTAAAGGATTATTTTCACACTGAAGAGTGTGCATTCTATCATTGAAATCAACCATTACTATGTTTTTTTGCTTCAATACTTTGTATTAGATCTGGTAGTGTTTATTGAGATGAGTTTGATTCATTATTTCCTTCCCTAATATATTGAAATTGTCTTTGTATCATCAGAATCAACTCATCAAAATATGACTTCTTGATAGATTCATCTTTCAATAAACTGAACTCTCCAGACATTTTGGTGATAAAATATTGAAGGTCTATAACAGAAATAATATTTTATTTCAATTTCATTAGATGGAGCTTCTGAGCCTCAAACTCTGATCTTGGATCAAATGAAATTTTTAGATATTCAAACTTATTTTTCTCAGATTCCAAATATTTTAGTAGAGACATGTTTTGAGTTTCCAATATATTAAACTTTCTCACCAAAGCTTTGGTATTATATCCAAATGATTATGGAGATTGAGACCATACTTGATTAATTTCAAATAAATCCAAACATAGATCACCATTTCCTTGTGATCTTCCTCTTAAGGTAGATCCTAACATAGAATTAGAATTAAAAACAATGAGATATTGAGTTTTAGGATCAGGGTCATCTTCCCTATGATGTTCTTAACTAAGAGGCTCTTACTCAACATGCTCATCCACTAGAGTATTATGCTTAGCTCCAACAACAACCTCATCCACAATCTCTGGAATGTGGAATGAAATTATTCTTTTCTGAACAAGAGGTTCTTCTATACTTGGTTCATCTTCTTCATCAGGACTCTGTCTGATAGAACCAACCAAATTAATCATCCTATGCTCCCCCTGAGTAGCTGTCAACAACCTCTATTGTTGTTTTTCTCCAATAGAAAAAAAAACTATTTCATGATTTTATCCAAAAAAAAATCCTAACTTATTTACAGTCCTAGCATTTAAAATGTTGTTTTGATGAAATGTTTTTCCAAAAACATATTTACAATTTTTCATGTTCTTATCAAAAAAATAAATTATCCTTCTATAGGGATAAAATCCCATCTTGGCATCCTTATTGAAGCAATGGTTTAAATACCGTATCATAAACTGAAATAAATTGAACTTGATGTGGTTAAAAAAAAGAAGATATACATTTTTGGATAAATAACTTTCTCTAGATGAGTAGTTATTTGAAAAATTCTAGATTGAATGAATTTCATCATAACACGATGATCATGAGTAAGTTCTTTCATCATTACCTTCTTGATAGTTCTCATTCCAAAAAATGAAAAAATAATGTACTCTAAAAAATATTTTCCATTACCTATATTTATCAAATCAAAATGAAACTCTCCCTCATAGGGAGAATGCAACAATTTATCCATTTCCACTGAAGAGATAGAAAATTCAGTATCATTAATATTAGAGATAATAATGTATTCTTTTAATCCAAGACTAAACATTGTATTTCTGTATAATTATTTTACTTCAATTTCATATACTATATGAATGTTTCCTTATCCAAAATCATAACTTAGAAATTGAAATTTTATAGCTTCCTTGACAAAAATAATTTTGAAACAAAATAATTGAGATCAATTACCTTTCCTTGGAGAACATTTGGATTAAATCCTTACAGGTAAGTAGTGGAATCCAACTATGCATCTACAGATCTTCTAGAAGTTTCCATCTCTCAAGGTTTCACATTTGAATGGATTGAATGTTTAGGGTGTTAGATAAGAAGAATAAAGAGAATCTCAGTAAGATGAAAGGATGTGTAGGAGAGGAGAAAGTGAGCAGGAGAATGAAAATGGTTTTCTCATGCTGATTGAGAATGTTTGCATTAACTTTTAATTTTGAAAAGATTAATAAATATAAATCTAAATTAAATTATTTTCAAAACAAATTAACATATAACCAAAAAAATAATTAAATATATGAAATAAAGTTTACTAAAATAAAAAATAGAGAGACTGAAAGTAATTTAACAAACATTAATTTAAAATTAAATATTCATAAATCATCCATAATTAAATGAAAACGTGCACTAGGAAGTGGTCTAGTAAAAATATCAGCTAATTGATATTCAATATTAAGAAATTCTTTTGATATATCCTTTTTTAGGACATGATATATTTGAAAATGATGCCTTATATCAATGTTCTTAGTCCCAGAATGACTTATAGGATTTTCTAAATATTTATAACACCGATATTATCACATAAAATATATATACTATTAAAATTTAGTCCAAATTATAGTAGGGTGTTTTATCCACAAAAATCATCCACATCAACTGCCAATAGACACATATTCTACCTCAGTGTTTGATAGGTAAACTGAGTGTTGTTTCTTAATAGACCATGACACTAAATATTTTTCTAAAAAGTGACAGGTTCTTGAGGTACTTTTTATATCTAATCTACATCCTCCAAATTTAGAATCTGAATATGAAATTAAATAAAAATCATTAGTTTTTGGGTAAAAAAGATATTGACATATAGTTTTTTTTAAATATCTAAGATTTCTTTTAACAGCAGTAAGATGTCTCTCTTTTGGATTTTATTGAAATATAACACATAAACATAAAAAAAATATAATGTTTGGTCTGCTAGTAGTAATATATAAAAAAATACAAACCATACCTCTATATAAATTATTTTAAACTGGTTTTCTAGTTTCATATAAATCATGTTTTATATTGATAAACATCAAAATTGTATATGTATTACTATTTTCAAGTCCAAAATTTTTCAATAAAAGAATAATCTATTTTCTTTGATTTAAAAAAAATTATAATATTTTCGAAAAATATGAAATCCCAAAAGGAAATTCAGTTTTCGCATCATAATCATTTCAAATTATTTTTTCATTAATTTTAAAAAATCATTACGAAGATTTTTATAACTTGAACCAAAAATAAAATCATCAACATAAATTTGTATTAATAAAATATTATAATGAATAGTGTTCTTAAAAAGTGTTGGATTTTACATTCCAATAGTAAATTCATTTTTCCAAAGAAAAGAACTCAATATTTCATACCAAGCTCTGGATTCTTGTTTATGGCCATGGAGAGATTTAGTAAGTTTAAAAATAGAGTTTGGTCTTTGAGAATTTTAAAAACTATGAGGATTTTCAATATAAACATCCTCTATAAAATAACCATGTAAAAAGGTAGATTTAACATCCATATGATATAGTTTAAAATTCATATAAGATGAATAAGCTAAAATATTTATAATTGATTTTAATCTAGATATAGGGGAAAATATTTAATCATAATTTATAACTTATTATAGATTATATCCTTTTTCTACTAATCTATCTTTATTTCTAGTTATGATCCTTTTATCATACTATTTATTTCTAAAGATGCACTTATTTCCTATTAATAGATAATTGGATGGACTTTCTACTAGATTCCAAATATAATTTCTTTTAAATTGGTTTAGTTATTCTTGTATTTCAAGCATCTGACTACCATCTTCTAAGACTTTTTCAATAGTCTTAGGTTCTAACTAAGATAAAAAGGAAGAAAATTTTTCTAGGTATCCTACATTTCTTCAAGTTGTAATTTTTTTTATATGTCTACTATTATAGTTTTAAAGGATGGTTATTTAAATTTCTAGATTGTCTAGGAAAGAAACTTTCAGGTTCTTTAGTTTCTTGTTCTTGTGAACTATACTAAATTTTATTAATATCATTTTCAAAATAATTTTTAGGGTTTTATGTCTCATGTTGTTAATCAAGTCAACAACTTCATTAGTTTGATCATTCTCTTTAATAAAAGGGTCTATTTCATCAAAATTCACATGAACTGATTCTTTTACAATCCTTGACTTTTTATTAAACATTATATAAGCTTTAGATGTAGCATAATATCCCAAAAATATTCCTTCATCAGCCTTTAGATCAAACTTACCAACATTGTCCTTAGTGTTCAAGATATAGACCTTACATCCAAAAACTTTAAAGTACTTTACTTTAGGTTTTATATTATTACAAATTTCATAGGGTGTCATTCTAAACTTAGGCCTTATTAAAACATTATTCATGATATAATAGTTTGTGATAATAGATTCTACCGAAAAATAGGTATGAAGATTGTATTTATTCAGCATAGTCCTTACCATTTCTTGAATAGTTCTATTTCTCCTTTCAACAATTACATTTTCTTGAGGTGTTCTTGGTGCAGATTAAGTGTTTTTAATACCTATATTTGAGAAAAAAAAGAATTGAATTATTTATTTTTAAAACCGTGATCTCTTCTTAATAAAATTATTTTAAAACCATCTTCATTTTGAACAACTTTACAAAAAAATTCAAGAAATGTGAATACTTCACTTTTGAGTTTTAAAAAATAAACCCAAGTAAATCTAGAATAGTTATCAACTAAAACATAAAAAATATAATTTACCATCCAAAATTTCTAATCATGATGGTACAAAATAATCCATATAGAAGTTTTTCAGGTTTAGATGTAGCAATTTTGTTAATAGATTTGAATGAAGATTTGTGATATTTTCCAATTTGTCATGTGTCACAGAATCTATCATTATCAAAGTAAATACCAAGAAAATAAGAAACCAATTTTTTCTTAGAAAATTTATATAAACCACATATATTATAGTGTCCAAGTCTTCTATGCCAAATCCATGACTCACTTGTCTTAGCAGTTAAAAAATTCACATTTTATTTACATAGGAAATTTAAATCCAAAGTATATACATTATCCGTTCTAGGTGATCTAATTTAAACAACTTATCTTTAAACACAAAGTAGGAATTATTAGAAAAATCAATATAAAATCCATCATTATAGTGTTTATAGATACTAATTAGTTTGTTCTTTAAAACTTATTCATATAATACTTTGATGATTGATACAGTCTTTGGATCTCCAAGAGTTCGAACTCCAATAATTTTTCCTTTGGAATTGTCATCTAAAGTGATTAGTCCTCTATTCATTTGAGTCAGTGTATGAAATTTTGTCGAGTCTCCACTCATATTACTAGAATAGTGACTTTCTATATACCACATGAATTTTCTATTGATGTGACCTATTTCCTGCAAAAATATTTAAACAAACATTTTTTTGGTACCCATATCTTTTTGGGTCCTATAGTGTTAGCGAGCAATGATTCAAGAACCCATATCTTGTTTATTTTTCCATAATTCATATCACATACTTCAGATAAACTTTTAGAAATAAAAGATTTTTAATACCACTAATTTGAGTATTTTTCAAATAAAAATTATTAGCGAAATTCCCTTTTGTTCCATAATAATAATAGGTTTCATTTTTTGAGTTGGGGAAAAGATATTTTTATACAATTTTGATTTCTAGACTTTGCCTGCTATTCAAAATTTTTCTCTTTTAGTGAAATTATTTCCAAGAATCTCATTTAATTTTTTTCTCTTTTATTAAAAACAATAGAAATACTTTTCTAAGTTTCTAATTCATCCTACAGTTTTGTAATCATTTCCTCATGATCAATACAGTTTGATGTAGATGAGTTTAACTTTTCAATCAAATATTGATGTAGTTTTAGATGGATATCTCTTTAACCTAAAACAAAATTATGAATATTTTTCAATGAATGTTACTGCTTTAGCAAAGAATAATATTTTTATTCTAACGTAGAATATTAAGAAGATAATTTTTCATTTGAGAAACTACCAATATCCAAATTCGAAGAGTAAAAAGTTTTTACCTTTTTATCTTTATCTATAAATAACATTTTGGATCTGAGATTTGTTTTCCATTTTATGAATCAGATATTGAAGAGACGATAGAGTTTTTAGATACACTCCAAGTAGCTTTCATTTATCTTTTTCCTTTTATCACATAATCAACATTTTTCTAATATCTCTTTTCTAGTGTTTTATTTTAATCTTTCAGTTGAGAACAATCGATTTTAACATGAAAAAATTTCTTACATTCATAACATCAAACTTCTCTTGGTTATTTCTTATATCTCTTGAATAATTTTCTAAAAACTCTTTTATTCTTATATAATTTAATAAATCTTTTAGCTAGTTGATCTAGAACTATTTAAAAATATAAGGAATTTGAGTTTTTCTCTTATTTAACTTCTTGCTTTGATCATTTTCTAGGATTCTAAGATGTTACATTTATAGTGGTGTTTTCTTTCTTTAGTATAATTTTATGATCTTCAATTTCAACTTGCATCTCTAATTCATGCATCATCAGTGTCCAAATTAATTATTTCATTGTTAGATTCATGATAGGTGATTATTGGCTAATAATAGTAGATATTTCATGCCATTAAAAGGGTATTAATCTCAGTACATTGAAAGCTTAGATTATTTGATTTGTTCTACTAATACTCTAATATTATTGAAAATTTATATCATCCCTCCATTATTCTATGTGATGCTTTCACCATTAAATATTCAAAATGTTTTAAACTTTAGTTTTGTTTTAGCATACCACATCTGTCTGAAATTATATGTTTCTTTATAAGCAACTGTTATAGTTTGCCACATATCATTGGAAATTGGAAATTGTGATACATGATTAAATTTATCCGATCCAAGACCAAAAATAATAGCATTCATCACTTTAAAATTGATATCATACTCAAATTCGTTTTTACTAGTCCAAGTTTGTGGTTTCTCATTAATCTTACAAGGAGTAATAATTGTTAGTAGACTTTGAATCCATGATTTTTAAGATATATGATCATTCAAGATTTCCAGCATCTATAATTTTCACGATTAATGTATCACACACATAGCATAGACATTCCTTCTCTAGGTTCATCCATTTCCATATTTTTAGAGACCATATTCTTTTAGATTTCTATAGATTTATCTAAAAATCTCACATCTGATACCAATTGTTATGTCAGAATAATAAAAAGTAACACAGGGGGATGAATTGTGTCTTTTCAAAAATCTTCCATAATTCTGGTTTTTGACAACCTCTGGTATTTATGTGGACAATTAGTTTTTACATCTATAATGATTATATGTAGTGATGGAATAGAAATAAAGAACATGAATTTTTATAGTGGTTCTAGGCACAAAGATACCTTAGTCCACTCCACCAATCACTCTCTATGAGAACTTGGTGAATTTCACTCGAATTATTCTCTTATCAGAAGACCATAAATTCAAAACTAAGTATAGGCAGTCGACACCTTTACAAAAAGAATAAAAAAATACTTTTGGTTCTTTAACAAGAAACCAAATTTCAATAGAATATTTTGAGAAGCTGATACTCCACCACAACTGAGTTCAAGCAGTTGAAACTTCTATAAATAAAAAGTGTTTGATCTGTTGATCTAGGTTCTTCTTCAAATTTTCATAAGTATAAACTGACAATAGATTGCTCTTCTTCTTCAAAAATTAAATTCTTCATGAAAATATAGTTATGAAGTGATCTTGGTTTCAAATGATCTTTAATAATAACAAAAAAACATAGTAGTAGTAATCTTACATTAGTACGAGATATAACATGTATGTCTCCAAAGTGTAGTCTCTTCTGAAAAGTTGATCGTTCATTATAGCAACACTTATGAGAAGATATTCACCGGAAAGTAATCAAATAAAAATATAAAACTTGAATATCTTTTATCTCAAAACGATACACTAAAAAAATATATAGTGCAAAATCTTTTCTTAGATATTCTAGATCTAAGAAAATATCTTGAAAATCACATAAATTCAAATTCCAATTGACCAGGGGAATCGTAACTTCCCATAAGAACATGATTTATTTTCTCCATTTAATATGGTTCTTTGAAACAATTATAACAATCCTCAAATTGGTATTTAGTTCTTATTGGACAATTATACAAATATCAGATTGAAATGCAGATTAAAAAAATTCATCATTGAAAACTCAAACGTAGAGTTCAACATGTGTAGCATAAGGTTCCTTTTTGTAGCGTAGGGTTCCTTCACATAGCATAAGGTTCCTTTGTGTAGCATATGGTTCTTTTACGTAGTGTAGGGTTCCTTAACCATACATTTTCATGTAATGTAGGGAAAAAATGTATTGTATGGATGATAATCCATATATTCACATTTTCAGCATATGTTCTCGAATGTATCATTGATTAACCATATGTTCACTTTCCCAGACATAGGGTACGAACAATATTTCTGGATTCCAACATTGGGTTGCTGATCCATAGACTTTTAGACTCTCTAAGCCTGAGGATACAGATCTAAACAAAAAATGTTTAGCATAGCATAGGGTTGATACCGTATGCAAGCATTAACTTTTTAGAGTAACGTAGGGATAATGAACTATATGCTCATTCCCCAAATATAGGTTTTGAAACACTATTTCCAGATCAATTCTTATAACACTAAATTTCATTAACCAGGATATATATTCATATAACCTTTCTTAGGAAAAATTCATTTAAAAACAAACAAGGGTATTTGTAAGTATCAAAATCATTATATATTATAGATTATTGCTGAGACAATACATTCCCAACAATTAAAAACTGGTATCATAGATTATGTGAATGATATCCTAGAGTGCATCAATGTTTTATTTCTTATTATTTTAGGATATGGTAGTCAAGTGATATAGGCTCAGATATTATGATGAATAACATAATGGCGCATCATGAATACCTTTTCCTATAGGAAGTCCCTATTACTAGGGATATTTGTTTTTTATTCTTGGATTTTTATTTTATGGTTGAATTATTTCACCAAGAATGATTAACTTAGAATTTTTAGATTTATGATTTGTGGGTTTTTGGTTCTTAGCCCATTTAAATGAGGTCGTTTTTCATACATAATGTTCGACATGTAGATTTAACATGACATACATGTGCTTGTGTAATTTTTATCACTAATGATATAATTTAGTTTTTTAAAGTTCCAATAGTAGCTTGTATAATGTTTTTGTAACACCTTTATATTTTATGATATAGTTATCTATAATTAAAATTCATTTCTTTGATTTATTACTTTACATACAACACTGAGTTTAACGAATTATGATACACTATTTAAAATAATAATATTATTTAAGGTGAAAATTATTGCTTAACTGTTATATTGGAAGGTATTAATAGAATAAAATAATTAATGAAAAATTTATGGATAAAAATAATTCATTGGTTATCAATTAATAATAAATCAAAATCAAAATCATTTGAAAATAAAGGATATGTTTTTATGGAAAACTACTTTTCGGTTCTTAGAGTATTTTTATCTTAATAAATTAAATTAATCACTATTGGTGAATCATTTTAGTGAAATTTATATATTATATATTTAATAAAATGTTCTAACATTCATCTAATTTTTTCCAGGAATGTGATAGAAATAATTCCACTTTTACCATTAAAAAATGTAATTTTCTAAAAAACAGTTTTCATCATGGTTTGTGCACTTATTTTAAAATAAATTTCCACCACTAATTGAAATTAAATATTAAAAAATGGATTCCATATTTGTAATTATGGCGATAAAATTTGGTAAATAGGTCCCTTTTAATTTTGTTTAATATGAATAGTAACCATAGTACATTTTTTTCACTAAGGGTAAAATGTGTAAAATATGGTTAAAACTTTGGGACAAGGCTTTAAATTTTATATTACACTTGAATTTATCCTATTTAATGAGATGAGTTCATAAATTTACATCCATGTGTCAAATAAATGGTAACTTGGTGAAATATGTTTTTGATTATGACCTTTATATGAATTTTAGAAAATAATAAATAGAAAATGTCACTCTTTTGTCTTTAATATTTATAAATTTTTTACATAAGGATAAAACGAGGATAATTTTTATTATAAAATTATTTTAAAAGAAATTATTTATTTTTATAATAGTAATTTATTTCTATTTTTAGTGATTTAATAATTACCTTAAACGATTATATAACACCGACACAATATTTATTCAATTAATATAAAAATACAATAAATGACTAAAATTAATACAATTTAGGTGAATTATTTCATTACATGAATTTAATAGATACATATTACATATTAGGGATTTTATAAAATATTATATTCGAATTCCATCTTTTTGTTGTTTTATTTAAATTCAAATTAATTGAATAGTTCCAAAATTGACTTACTGATATTTTGTAATAAATAATATTTTATTAGATGATTTAAAATTCATAAAAATATTATCATAGTCCATGCGTATGAAATATGGTTTAAAATAACTAATATGGTATATTTATGAGTCCCTCTTCCATTTATGGTAACATTATAAACCCTTTAAGATTGAAATATTTGTTATTATAAATAAGGTTAAAAATGGTTAATGAAGGGGTTAATAAAAAAGAAAAGGTTTAAAATGACACCAAAACCAGTCTAAATTTCCTTGCATTATGTTATTTCAACCATAGACTATTTTTATTCGAATCCTTTTTTATTTGGAAGCATTTATATTGATAATTACTTTATTAAATTTAATATCTTAAGAAATTATAGGTGTTTCCTCTTCCCCCACTTATAAAAGGACACCCCTCCCTTCTCTTCATTACACCACTTTGAGCCTTCTAGATTGATCAAACACTATAAAATTATCTTATAAACTATCCTATATACATTATAGAGGTTATGGTATCCCTAAAAGACCAACCCTAGGGCCTTTAAGAGGATATCCAATGGAGTTATTTCAATGAAAATGGGGATAGAGCACTTTCAAAACAAGTGGAACTTGGGGTAAGTGTTTTATATTGAAATCTCATTATTTATTAATATTGTTTATGATTATTTTATGATGATAAATTTTCATGATATAACTCTTAATAATATCATTAATTTTATTCTCTTAAGGTTATTTCTATATATTACATGTTTTCCTTTTATTTTTCTCTCTTTATGAACCCAAGAGACCAAAAGAACATTTTTAATAAAAATCGACTATAGTTTTTTTCTTCAATTGAAAATCAATCTAATTCCATGTCAATGTTTTCTAAAAAATATTTCAAGATTATCTTTAATATTTTTCTATGATTTTTGAAGTTATTTTCTCATGATTGAATTTTTAAAAAATGTTTTAAAATGAATATTAGTATCATTTTCCGAATGAGTCACTTTTTGAATTTTTTTACAAAAGTATGAATGGAATGTTTTATTTTAATTTATATAACATGAACTAAATTTAAAAACATCATGAAAATTAAATTATTTCATTTTTCCTTTATATGTTTCAAAATTTCTTTTCATATAAATATTTTCATTAATATTTTGGAAATTTTTATATTTTAAATAAGTGATTTCAAAGTGAAAAGTGTATTTTCTTCAAGAATTATTCCAAGTGATATTTTATATAAATTTTCATCTGAGATATCATCCTTTATGTTAATTATGATTTCCTAGGGATATGATCCATTGATACCATCCTTATTCTTTCTCTATATGGTTTATGATTATGATGACAAGATGTACATGAAATGAGTTTCTTTTCCATAGGTTATGATCTGATGAACTAATAAATGTTTTTAAAACTCATTTATTTTCCATAGGCTATTCTATGTTTATGAATCTTATATCCTTTTCATAGTTTATGATATTATTAATGATTAATGATCTTATGGAACACATATATATGATTTTCATTATGTGATGGGTGGTCATGAAATTATATATTCCTCTATTGTATTTGGTAAAGATGGATATCTCACGAGATAAACAAGACTGGAATGTGGTGTTAACCTAGTTATGTAAGAGATTTTTCCCACTATGATAATATTCGGAGTGAACTTTGACTCTTATGGTGGTTTTTTGAGTGAACACAATCCACTATGACAACTTTATCAATGAGTCTTGACTACTAATAAAATGATTTTCTATGCTTTTTTGGATGTCCCAACATATGTCTTACACCAATGTTATTCTCTTATATATCAAGTTCTTTGATTCCTTTATGATTCATGTCTTATAATTTATGTTATGATTCATGATTATGACCTATGATATACATGGTATGGTTTTCAAATGTTACGATCATGTTCTCTTATCCTTATTCTCATGTTATATTTAAGTGATCATTAATATATCCCTTGTTTATCCTTATTGAGCATCTCATACCAACCTTTCTTATATTTCCTTTCCCCTCGTTATGAAGAACGTTTTTAGCACTACTAGAATAAAAAAATTTAGCTACCACCAAAATCGGCCGCTAAAGGCATTTAGCGGCCACTCTGGGACCGCTTTGGGCGGTCACAGTTGCTTTTTTCGGTGAAGCTCAACAGCGACCGCCAATGGAAGCCGCTCAAACTCCCAAATGAAAACTGTAACACCCGAGATTTTTTTATGTTATATAAATCATAAAAGGAATATTTCACTACACAAAACACTATCTTGGCTTGATTTACACGCAACCACGGCCTTCATCGATAACTTGTGTTGTATGCAATACCAAGTTTCACTAAACAATGATATGCTATTAAAATATTATTAAAACTAGCTGTTATGAACAGTAATACCCAATTTTTGAAATTATATAAATTTTATATTTCAAAATGGACTTCATTTTTGGATTCGGAATATCGAAATTATCCTAGGGTAAAATTTTGGTATTTTTCTGAAAACATTCAATTTTTGATGAATAGTGAAAACACTGTGTTACTATTTAAAAACCAAATTTTTATTTAAAAAATTATTTATTTTATTTAAATTTATTTTAGGTAAAAATTGATACATAATACCTATATAAGTTCAATGTAATTCATTGGAGTCATTTTATAATAATTTTAGATATATAAAAATTTTATTGAACTTTTCAGCGTCTTTTACCCACCTCTTAGGAAAATTTGAAAATTCACATAAAACTTAATTTTACAACTTCTGTGAGTGGAATTTCAAAAATATGAGAGACATGGTTAATATCAAGGACTAAAATGTGGTTCAATGAGATGAAAATAATTTTTGGTGAATAGTAACTTTTTACTTTTTTTACCACGGTTAAAAGTAAATAGGGTAATTAAGAGTAAAAATGATATTATTATTACCCTAACACATTTCCTAATTCTATTGGATAAGTGTAATTCGAAAAAAAACAATGTTAGGAATAAAATATGACCATTTAGGTCCACTTGGATAAGATTAGGTCATTTATATTTAATTTATTTAAAGAAGGGTTAAAATAGTTAAAATCAAAGTTTAATAACTAAATCATTTTTAATATAGGGTTATACATAAGATAAATTCAACTATAAGGAATAATTAGAAGACTAAAAATATTTCCTACATAATTTTATTTTATTTATAATTTTTAGACATTAAATAATTTAATTTATTTATGACACAATAATGATGTAGTAATTATCTTATTAATGAAATATTAACATAATTGATTTTATAAATACACAAATTAATATAATTTGAGACTTTTTATGAATTAAACTAATTTTATAGGATAATATGACATATTATTATTGATTTAATTAACATTTTTTGAACTAATCATGCTGTTATGATTTTCACAAAAATCAAGTACCAAATAGTGTCAAAATTGACATAAAATAGTTTTTAAAACAAATATTATATTATTAATTGTTATTTTATTCCTAAAAATATAAGGTTTGGCCAATAGACTTAGATAAGGTTATATATATTAATAATAAACAACTTGGGGTTCGTTTGGCTTGTTATAGTATGTTTATTAACCTTATAGTGTAAGAAAAGAAGAAGACACGGTAAAAGTAAAATTATTTAACTTAAAGTTAAATCTAAATAATAAGGTTAAAATAGAAACCTAAACTTGTCTAAATTCTATTGGATGAGATTATTTCAACCCATCCCCAACTTAGCTTCAAAATAAATTAATTTGGAGCTATTAAAAACCGAATATGACTTTATAATAAAATAATATTTTTAGTTTTTCCAAAGGTGCCCCTCTCCTCCCTTATAAAAGGGCACCTCCTCCCTCTCCACCTCACACCACTTTTAGCCTTCAAGATCGGCCAAACCATTCCAAATTCTCTTATACACTTCCATATAAAAATCCTAGAGGTCCTGGTCTTCTTCAAATACCAATTTTAGTGCCCTAATTGGATGTCTCAAAGAGGCGCTTCAAAGAAGAGGTAATGTCTGTTACCGATTATTTCAACTTTATTTCTTCTTCTACTTCTTCTTCATTAGTTGTTTCATTATGAAGTAATAAAAGCAGTATAAATAATATACTGATATGTTATTATCATTATTAAACAACCCTATTTCACCATCTATCCATCCTATGGAAAACGAAATCACCGCACGTATGTACGTACGGAATACTGTCTCCACACCGTGGTGTAATCTGTTTTCAACCACCACCTTACTTGGATGGGTATAATGGTGTAGAGAATAACTATATATGATTATTTTAAAGTGATATTGATTCTGAAATAGTATACATACACTCCAATACAATTCCACGATCATGGGAACGATATCATCGCTCATGCGTACATACGGAATACCGTCTCGACGATGTGATGTGACTCGTTCTACATGATATTCATTGCATAATGATTATATAAATGAATTGAATGAATTTAATGACTAAATATGATATATATTACACTAATAACATTCTGGAAATGAGGTATCTATAACCGAAAAAGAAGAATAAGAATTTATTCGACAAAACACGCATAAGAACAAAAAGTAATAAACACCCGAATAACAAGTAACAATGAAATATTACTAATAAGAAGCTATGAATATGACAATATATGATATTATAACAATAATTATGATTATGGAATAAGTCAATGATATTATTTAAATCATTATACAGGAGGTTCAGACACTTACGAAGCAAATCGGACCTAAGGTAAGGGAAAATTTTGAAATCTCAATTTTTTATCCGAGATTGTTTTTAATTCAGAATTTATTAGGGAATATTTATCATTCATATCCATGTTTTGAAAATATTTAATATTATTTATATCCTCATAAAATTGTTTAAATCCAATTTTACCCATCGTTGAGTTTTTAGTAAAAGATATGAAAGGAATCTTTTGTCGTTTTTTGTACGAGGTACTTTTTGACTTTTCCGGCGAAAGTACAAGAAGAATGTTTTTTTAACTTATACGACATGAATGGATTTTTAGAACATTATTTCCATGAAGATTCCTTTACTGGTTTACAAGTTTATTTTTAATCAACTTCTTTTAGTTTAAAATTATATGAAATATTAAAAAAGGAAAATGTTTTTTAGTAGAAAGGATATTTTCCTCAAGAATGGAGTTCAAGTGTTTTATCAAAATTATTTTCCATCTAAGAAAATATATGGTTCTATTTCTATCCCTATTTTTACATTTTTTTGATTATGTTATGATTGAATTATTTTTATGATGACCTTTTATCTTATATGTATTGTGTTATGAAGGCATGATGATTAAGAATCCCATTTTTATTACATGAGTTATGCTATGATGTATGATTTTTGATTTTGGGGCACACATAAGAATGGTTTCATTATGAGATGGGTGGGACCTATATCTCCCTCCAATGCATTGGTTAAAGATTTATATCTCATGAGATAGACGTTGCTGGAACGGAAGGTTAATCCAGTTCAGTGAAACATGAATGAAACGAGGAGTGAACTCGGTTCAAAAATGGACTTTGTTCGCTAAGATAGTCTTGGAAACGAGTCTTGACTACTAAGAAATAATTCTCTATGAGTATGTGTGTATGCCACAATGTTTCATGTTTTAAGTTATGATTATTGGGATTACATTTCACTACTATGATTTATCCCATGCTATAATGTTATAATTTATTTTGCAGGTTAATATTTCCAAAATGTTATGTTCTTATGAATATGATGTGATTGATATTTATTTTGTTTACCCTTACTAAGCATTTGAGCTCACCCTTTTGTATGTTTTCTTTCCACAGGTCATGAAGAAGGGTATTAAGTAGGATATGCCAAAAAGGGACTCTAGATATGATGAAATAAATGGGAGACAATGTATATTCTTTATGAACCAGTTGTTTATGTTTCCCAGTTTCTAAAGACACTATACCTATATGGTTCTTTCACGGTTTTGTTATATATTATAATAAGTATGCTTCAATTATGAAGTAATAACAATGTATGTAAAGTATTGTTTGTTATAGTTGGTATCATAGGAAATCTATAGTAAACCTTTAGAAACTAGGATGTGAAATCCTTAGTAAGAACCCTAACGATAATTCTAAGCATAGAACACAATATTAATGTTTTTGAAATGGCCATGAATAACCTATGATAAGACCTAAAGCGTGAAATTTTATTCGTGATTATGTGGTTTTCCTATTATAATTAGTGTTGCTCACACTATTCTTCTTGGTTTTAGTTAATGGATGGAACCCGAAGGAACCATGTTAATGCGGAATGCGACGGGGGATGCAATAATTATCCCCCTGAGAAACCAAATGATATGGGAGCTAGAATTAAAAATCTTGTAGCCATGCTCACACAACTTTCTCAAGCTATGAATCATGCATGACTTCCGAAAGAGAAAAGGAAGGAGCAAAATTATGTTGAATCCTAAATGAGGTAGCGTCCACCCTCATTTAACAGGTATACAGATCCATTACTGGATGAACAATGGAGCAGTACCGCTGAAAAGATATTTTCAGTTATTCAATGTTTTGAACATGATAAAGTCATCTTATCAGTTTATCGTTTGGAAGGTGAAGCAGATCAATGGTGGAATCTTATCAAGAATATGAGGCCAAGAGATGAAATTGAGTCCATGGAATGGGATGAGTTCAAGAACTTATTTTTCAATAAGTAATTCCCTCGTATTCTTTGAACAAATATAGATAAAGAGTTTCTTGAAATACAGCAAAAGGATGATGAATCTGTTGGTACCTACGAAGCAAATTTTACAAGACTTGCAAGGTACGATTATGGGATTATTATCCAACCTGAGAGTAAGATCGATTGATTCTTTAGTGGCTTAAAACCAAGTCATCGAAGGGCGTCAGCCATAAGGGACTTCAATAGCTATGAGGAAATCGTTCGATGTGCTCTCAAAGTTGAGATGGAGATTGGAGTAACCCATCAGTCATATGGGTTTGATAAGAAGAGGAAAATGTAATTCAATGGAAAATCTAAATAGCACACTAAAAAGAAGATTAGTTTTCCCTTATGCTCAAAGTGTGGAAGGAAACATGGAGGGAGTTGTCTTAAAGGGACAAGTAAATGTTTTAAATGTGGAAAGTAAGGTCATCAGACATTTTAATGCCGCAATGATGGGAAGAAGATGTCTAGTGATGCGAACAAAGAAAAGGCTACGCAGGGTGCACCTCCTATACTTCAATGTTACAAGTGAAAGGAAATGGGGAATTATTCCAATCAATGCCCTAATCCAAGGGTTTTTGATGATGATCGACATCAACAATCTCTTAAGGCTAAAGATAAAGGAAATTCACATGCAATTTCTATCAGTGATGTGGAGTACGATAACGAAGTGGTGAAAGGTACACTTACCATCCACTATAAAGTAGAAAATGTTTTATTTGATTCTATATCCACCCTCTCTTTTATTTCTAAAGAATTTTCTAAGGGTATCGTCGTATTACCTCAACAATTAGATGTTGAGTTAGCTATGACAACCCCTAATGGCACAACAGTCACATCAAAAGTTTATAATTCTTCTCCGATTGAAGTTTGTGGGAAAGTGCTTCCTGCAAATCCTGTTATCCTTCCTATAGTGGAATTTGATGTGATTCTTGGCATGTATTGGCTTTCTTTATATGGAGCTCATATCAATTTCCAAATAAGGGAAGTCACATTTCATATTCCAGATCAATTTATGACCGTCTATCGATGCAAGGATGAACATAACCTTCTACTAGAAATTTCTTCCATCATATGGGTCTTGATTCCACTAAATGAAGGTTATTTATCTCAAATGGTTGGAGAGAAACTCAAAATTAAGAATATTCCCATTGTATGGGATTTTGATGATGTATTTCGCGAGGAATATCCAGGTCTTCCACCGAATCGTGAAGTTGAGTTTTCAATAGAACTCATACCGGGTGCTATGCCCATTTCAAAGACACCTTATAGAATGGCCCCAATTGAGTTGCAGGAATTGAAGAAGCAACTCCAAGAGAATATTGATAAGGGATTCATATGCCCTAGTGTGTCACCTTGGGGAGCACATGTTCTGTTTATTAAGAAGAAATATGGATCAATGAGACTCTGCATTGATTATCGAGAACTTAACAAAATCACTATCAAGAACAAATATCCTCTCCCATGCATTGATGAATTATTTGACAAACTATGTGGAGCTCAATACTTTTCCAAGATTGATCTTCGTTCATGGTATCATCAATTAAGGTTCAAAAGGGAGGATATACTAAAGAGGGCTTTCCGTACAAGGTATGGACACTATGAATTTATAGTGATGCCATTTGGTCTTACTAATGCCCCTCTTATCTTCATGGATCTAATGAATAGAGTCTTTAGAGACTATCTTGATCAGTTTGTGGTTGTATTTATAGACGATATTCTTAACTATTCAATGAGAAAAGAAGAACATGAAGATAACTTGAGAATTGTATTGAAGACCCTGAGAAAGGAGATTCTTTATGCCAAATTTACCAAGTGTGAATTTTGGCTTCAAAAAGATTCATTTTTGGGTCACATAATATCAAAAGAGGGGATATCTATGGATCCAGAAAAAATAGAGGTTATTGAAAGATGGTTGAGACCAACAATAGTAACCGAGATCCGAAGATTTCTTGGTTTGGATGGATATTATTGACGTTTTTTGAAAGATTTTTCACGATTATCTAATCCACTCACCAGGTTGACTCAAAAAGGAGTTAAGTTCATTTGGACAGAGGAGTGAGAAGAGAATTTCAGGGAGTTAAAAAGAAGGTTATCCAATGCACCTATGCTCACACTTCCTTATAGTGGATAAATGTTTGTGATCTACAGTGATGCATCAAAGAAGGGACTGGGGTGTGTTCTCATGAAAAACGATATGGTGATAGCTTATGCCTCATGATATTTCAAAATCCATGAGCAAAATTACCCAACTCATGATTTGGAGTTAGCTGCTGTAATCTTTTCATTAAATATTTGGATGCATTATCTTTATGGAGAAAGGTGTGATATTGATACTGATCATAAAAGTTTAAAGTATATTTTCACACAAAAGGATCTAAATATGCGCCAAAGAAGATGGTCTGATTAAGGATTATGACTACTCAATTCATTACCACCCTGGGAAAGCAAACAAGGTGGCAGATGCATTAAGTCGACAAGACCATGCTAGCTTATCCATGATAAGGATAAAAAAAGATCCAATATTTATGGATTTACAAAGGATGGATCTTGGAATTATAATGGAAGGGGAAAAATATTATCTTTCTCAAAAGAATGTTCAACCATCAATATATGTGAAGATTAAAGAGGCGCAGAAAGAAGATGTAGAGTTGCAAAAGAAGGTGAGAAATGTTCCTGAATTCAACCTTGATTGTGATGGGATAATAAATTTCAAAAATTGGGTTTGTGTTCCTCCCATCCCAGAATTAAAGAAGGAGCTGCTGTATGAGACTCATAGTTCTTCATTCAATATTCATCCTGGAAGCACGAAGATGTATAGGGACCTGAAAGAGTACTTCTGGTGGGATGGAAGGAAAAGAGATGTTGCTGAATATGTCTCTCGATTCTTGGTTTGTCAGCATGTTAAAGCTGAGAGATAGAAGTCTAAGGGGATGTTACAACCATTACCCATACCCGAATGGAAATGGGAAAACATCACTATGGAATTTGTCACCGGATTTCCTAAAACATCCAAAGGCAATAATGCTATCTGGGTCATAGTTGATCGTTATACAAAGTCTGCACACTTCATTGCTATTAGAGAGAATTTCTCTCTGGATCAGCATACCAGGATATATGTAAAGGGAGTGGTAAGATTGCATGGAGTGCCACTTTCCATTATATCTGATTGGGATCTGAGGTTTACCTCATAGTTCTGGCGAAGTCTTCAGCATACTCTGTATACAAATTTGAGTTTCATCACTACTTATCATCCTACGACAGACGGTCAATCTGAGAGGAAAATTTAAACTCTAGAAGATATGTTGAGAGCTTTCACTATGGATTTCAAAGGTGGTTGGGATCAATGCCTACCTTTGGTGGAATTTTCTTATAATAATAGCTTTCACTCCAGTTTTCAGATAGCTCCTTATGAAGCTCTCTATGGAAAGAAATGCAGGACTCCAAATCGCTGGGATGAAGTTGGGGAAAAAAGCTATTAGGACCTGATCTTGTTGATGAGATGGCAGAAAAGGTCAGATCTATTCAACAACACATTAGAACAGCTCAGAGTCGACAATAAATTTATGCCGACAAACAAATAAAAGAACTAGAGTTTGAAGTGGGTGATAAGGTGTTCTTACGAATATCTCCTTGGAAGAGAGTAATGAGATTTAGAAAGAAGGGAAAGCTGAGCCCTAGGTCTATCGGTCCTTTCGAAATACTGGATCGTGTTGGGAAGGTAGCTTACCGATTGGCTCTTCCACTGAATATCTCTTAAGTTCATGATGTGTTCCATGTATCACTCCTGAAAAATTACATACCTGATCCTTCGCATGTACTAAGCTCAGAAGTTATACCACTGGAGCAAGATCTTTCTTATGAAGAACAGCCGATAGAGATTCTGGATCGTAGCAAAAAAGTCCTATGGAACAAGACCACTCGCTTGGTGAAATTTTTATGGAGGAACCAACAATTAGAAGAAGTTACATGGGAGCTTGAGGATATGATGAAGGAGAGGTATCCTCATTTGTTTGGTACAAAGTGACGAATTTCGAGGGAGAAATTCATTTTAAGGGGGGGTAGAATGTAACACCTAAGATTTTTTGTTTTTATGTTATATAAATCATCAAAGGAATCTTTCACTACACACAACACTATCTTGGCTTGATTTACACCCAACTGCGGCCTTCCTCGATAGCTTGCGTTGTACACAATACCAAGTTTCACTAAACAATGATATGCTATTATAATATTATTAAAACCAACTGTTATGAATACTAATAACCACTTTTTGAAATTTTATAAATTTTATCTTTCAAAATGGACTTCATTTTTGGATTCGGAATATCAAAATTATCCTAGGGTGAAATTTTGGTATTTTCTGAAAACTTTCAATTTTTGATGAATAGTGAAAACACTAGGTTACTATTTAAAAACCAACTTTTTATTTAAATAATTATTTATTTTATTTAAACTTATTTTAGGTCAAAATTGATACATAATACCTATATAAGTTCATTTTAATTCATTGGATTCATTTTATAATAATTTTAGATATATAAAAATTTTATTGAACTTTTCACCGCCATTTACCCACCTCTTAGGAGAATTTGCAAATTCATATAAAACATAATTTTACCGCTTCTATGAGTGGAATTTCGAAAATCCGAGACACATGGTTAATATCAAGGACTAAAATGTGGTTCAATGAGATGAAAATAATTTTTTGTGAATAATAACTTTTTAGTTTTTTTACCACGGTTAAAAGTAAATAGGGTAATTAGGGGTAAAAATGATATTATTATTACCCTAAAACATGTCCAAATTCTATTGGATAAGTGTAATTCGACCAAAAACAACCATAGGAATAACAGTTGACCATTTAGGTCCACTTGTATTATATTAAGACATTTATTTTTAATTTATTTAAAGAAGGGTTAAAATAGTTAAAATCAAAGTTTAATAACTCAATCATTTTAATATAGATTTATACATAAGATAAATTGAACTATAAATATTAATTATAAATATAAAAATATTTCCTACATAATTGTATTTTATTTATAATTTTTAAGCATTAAATAATTTAATTTATTTATGACACAATAATGATGCAGTAATTATCTTATTAAGGAAATATTAACATAATTGATGTTATAAATACCCATATAAATGTAATTTGAGACTTTTTATGAATTCCAATAATTTTATAGGTTAATATGACATATTATTATTGATTTAATTAACTTTTTTTCGAACTAATCATGCTGTTATGAGTTTCACAAAACTCAAGTACCAAATAGTGTCAAAATTGACATAAAATAGTTTTAAAAACAAATATTATATTATTAATTTTTATTTTATTCCTAAAAATATAAGGTTCGTCCAAATGACTTGAATAAGGTTATATATATTAATTATAAACAACTTGGGGTTCGTTTGGCTTGTTATAGTAAGTTTATTAACCTTATAGTGTTTGAAAACAAGAAGACACGGTAAAAGTAAAATTATTTAACTTAAAGATAAATCTAAATGATAAGGTTAAAATAGAAACCTAAACTTTTATAAATTCTATTGGATGAGAGGGTTTCTACCCATACCCACCTTTTCTTATAAATAAATCAATTTTAATCTATTAAAAACTGAATATGACTTTATAATAAAATAATATTTTTAGTTTTTCCAAAGGTGCCCCTCTCCTCCCTTATAAAAGGGAACCTCCTCCCTCTCCTCCTCACACCACTTTGAGCCTTACATCTCGGCCAAACCCTACAAAATTCTCTTCTCCACTTTTCTAGATACATCCTAGAGGTCCGGGTCTTCTTCAAAGGCCTATTTTAGTGCCCTAAGAGGATGCCTCAAAGAGGCGCTTCAAAGATGAGGTAATGTTTGTTACCGATTCTTTCAACTTTATTTATTCTTCTACTTATTCTTATTTAGTTGTTTCATTATTAAGTAATAACATCAGTATCAATCATATACTAATATATTATTATAATTATGAAATAACCCTATTTCACCATCTATCCATCCTACGGAAAACGAAATCATCGCACATGTGTACGTACGGAATATCGTCTCCACGCCGTGGTGTAATCTGTTTTCCACCACCGCCTTACTTGGATGGGTATAATGGTGTAGAGAATAACTATATATGATTATTTTAAAGTTATATTTATTCTTAAATAGTATACATACACTCTAATACAATTCCACGATCATGGGAATGATATCATCACTCATGCGTACATACGGAATACCATCTCCACGATGTGATGTGACTCGTTCTACATGATCTTCATTGCATAATGATTATATAAATGAATTGAATGACTAAATATTATATATATTAAAGTAAAAAAATTCTTGAAATGAGGTATCTATAACCTAAAAAAGAATAATATGAATTTATTCTACAAAACAAGTATAAGAACAAAAATTAATAAACACCCGAATAACAAGTAGCAATGAAATATTACTAATAAGAAGCTACAAATATGACCATATATGATAACATAACAATAATTATGATTATGGAATAAGTCAATGGAATTATTTAAATCATTATACAAAATTTTCTGACACTAACGAAGCAAATCAGACCTAAGGTAAGGGAAAATCTCACAATCTCAATTTTTTATCCGATATTATTTTTACTTCAGAATTTACTGGGGAATATTTATCATCAATATCCATGTTTCTTCAATATGTAATATTATTTATATCCTCCTACAATTGTTTAAATCCAATTTTACCCTTCATTGAGTTTTTAGTAAAATATATGAAATGAATCTTTTATCGTTTTTCGTACGAGGTACTTTTTGACTTTTCCGGCCAAAGTACAAGAAGAATGATTTTTTATCTTATACGGCATGAATGGTTTTTTAGAAAATTATTTCCATGAATATTACTTTACAATTTTTCAAGTCTATTTTTAATCAACTTATTTTAGTTTAAAATTATATGACATGTTAAGAAAGGAAAATGTTTTTGAAGTAGAAAGGATATTTTCCTCAAGAATGGAGTTCAAGTGTTTTATCAAAATTATATTCCATATAAGATAATATAGGGTTCGGTTTCTATCCCTATTTTTACATTGTTTTGATTATGTTATGATGGAATTATTTTTATGATGACCTTTTATCTTATATGGATTGTGTTATGATGGCATGATGATTAAGAATCCCATTTTTATTACATGGGTTATGCTATGATGTATGATTTATGATTTTGTGGCACACATAAGAATGGTTTCATTATGAGATGGGTGGGACCTATATATCCCTCCAATTCATTGGGTAAATATTTATTTCTCATGATATAGACATGGTTGGAACGGCAGGTTAATCTGGTTCAGTGAAACATGACTGAAACGAGGAGTGAACTCGGTTCAGAAATGGACTTTGTCCGCTAAGATAGTCATGGAAATGATTCTTGACTACTAAGAAATGATTATCTATGATTATGTGTGTATGACACAAAGTTTCATGTTTTATGTTATGATTATTGGGATTTCATTTCACTACAATGATTTATCCCATGGTATGAAATTATGATTTCTTTTACAGGTTAAGATTTCCAAAATGTTATGTTCTTATGAATATGATGTGATTGATATTTCTTTTGTTTACCCTTAATGAGCATTTGAGCTCACCCTTTGTATGTTTTCTTTCCCCAGGTCAGGAATAAGGGTATTAAGTAGGATATTCCAAATAGGGACTCTAGATATGATGAAATAAATGGGTGACAATGTAGATGCTTTATGAACCAGTTGTTTATATTTCCCAGTTTCTAAAGACACTATACCTATACGGTCCTTTCATGGTTTTGTTATAAGTTGTAATAAGTATGCTTCAATTCTGAAGTAATAACAATGTTTGTAAAGTATGGTTAGTTATAAAAACAGCTGATTTGTGTGTGGCTTGTTGTCGATTAAACAAGGAGACATGGGGGGTGACGAGAAGGGTCTCGAAAACCTTTAGTCACCGTCCATGGTGGATGCACGATGGTCGGAAGGAAGAAGGTACCTTGGAGGATGTTGTGGAGAGGTTGGGTAATGTTTCCACAGTGATTCATGGACCCATTAGGTACAATAACGGACTTAGAGGGTTGTTGGGAGGTCACTCATGGTGGCGTAGGTGACAGCGGAGGTGTTAGGGGGTGGCGACGGCGTGCTGTAACTGGAAAACCGTGAAGAAGAGACTGGAAGCGGGAAAAATCCCGCCATATTTTTTTACGAAATTAGCGACTATTGTTGGTAGTCGCTAATAACCTCTTTTGTGACTATAAAAAGTGGTTAATAATGCTTACATGTGCTAATGCCTAGATTTCTAGTTGTGTAGGCATGATATATCTAAGATGGGAGTTAGTTATGAAGAAATAAGTGGATGATGATGAAGTTTAATTATGAACTAGTTTTATTGGATCTAATTTTCCAAATACACTAGATATATATGATTTTGGTGTGGATCCTTATGTTATTATAATGGATATTAATCTATTAATATGTAATATATATGTATGAAATTTTTTGGTCTGCTATAGTTGGTATCAGATTAAGGTTTAGTTACCTTTGTAAATTGGGATGAGTAAAATTTAGTGAGAACACTTAGGATAATCATATGTATAAAAGAATTTCCCATGTTATGGTAAAAAAACTATTGTCATTTTCATATAAAAAATCCACATCTAGATACTAAAAGTGGACATGGTTTTATCATAGATTCATCTAGGGGTAATAACACAAAAAATAGTTGATCGAGTATATCCCAAATATAATTCTAGTGCGTAGTGAGTGTGCCCTTACCGTGCACTAGGTTTGACACTCCCGAGGGATATACTTCTATTAATTCACATTTTCCTTATGAAAAATAATGAAGGATTTTAATAGATGATGATTATGGATGACCTTGGTCAAGCCTAAGGTGTCATAGGCTAAAAATAATGTGTCATTATTTGGACATCTTATGAATGATTTTTCTTGATCGATCACTCTGATCAAAGATACATGATTTTCATGTTAACAATTTTGGTTTTAGTATGGTATTAAAGATAAAATGATGAATTTTAGGTGGTAATAGGTATGAAAAAAAGTTCATGTACCTTATTTGTGATTAGTTATAAGAATTCATGTATATTAGAAAAATTATAAAGGAATATAAATTCACATCCTCAATGATTATATATTGAATTAATAGTGAAAATACCTAATAGTATGATTGTCACATAAAAATTCTATTATTCTTCCCCAATTTAAGTTTGTAGGAATATGATTCCTACAAATATCATTATTCTCCCTGTACATTAATTCAATGTTATTTTGGGAATGACTTGGATTTATATACATAAATCACACATTAGTTACCAAGGAAGGGAACTCACATTTGATATTCTGTACCAACATATGATCATATATCATTGAAAAAATAAATATAAAATTTAATGTAAATTGTATGCATTGTATGGGTCTTGAATCCTATCCAAAATTGATGTTTATCTCAGATTGATGGGGAGAAACTCAACATTGATGAAATTATTTTTGTGTGAGTGTTTTTTAATGTCTTTCTAAAATATTTTCATAGTATTCCACCAAATTATGAAGTTGAGTTTCAAAAGAACTCATACCTGATGCTATACTAATTTGAAAGACTCCATAAAGAATGACCCTGATTGAGTTGTAGGAATTGAGGAAGTAACTATATTAGAATCTTGATAATTGATTTATTAATCCAAGTGAATCACCTTGTGGTTAACCGATTCTTTTTGTTATGATGAAATATGGATTAATTTGACTCTGCATTGATTATCAAGAACTTAAAAAGTTCAAAAACAAGATTAATTATCCTCTTCCTTTTATTTATGACTTTTTTGATCAACTAGGAAGAGATAAATACTTTTCCAAGATTGATTTTTTTTGTAAATAATTAATTAAGGGTCAATGAGGATATACCTAATAAAAAATTCTATAAAAGGTATGGACACTATGAATATATAGTGATGTCGTTTGGTCTTATTAACTTCCCCACCATCTTTATGGATTTAATGAATATAAACTTTAGAGATTACCTTGATTGTTTTGTGGTAATCTTTATAGAAAATATTTCTATATATTCAAAGAGAAATAAAGATCATGAATATTACTCGAGGGTTGTACTAAAGACCCTAAGGAGTGAGAAGTTGTGTGATTTTTTTATTAAAAAATGTGAATTTTGGATATAAAAAGTTTCTTTTTTGGGTCATATAATTTCAAGAGAGTTTTTATTAGTTGATTCATCAAAGAATAAAGTTTCTGAACATTGTCCCATACTAACCTTTGTGACTGAGATCAATAGTTTTCTTGGTTTTTATGGATATTATTGATGACTTTTGGAGAATTCCTCATGACTGTCTAATCCACTCACTGAGTTAACTTAGAAGGGATAAATGTTCCTTTAGATAGATTAATGTGAGGAAAATTTCAAAGAACTAAATATAAGATTAGTCAGCACACATGTGATTACATTACCCTATAGTGAAGAATGGTTTTTAATCTATATAGATGCATCAAATAAGTGATTGGGGTGAATTATAAAGTATAATGATATATTTATGGATTATGCCTCATGAAAATATATGGATCATGAGAAAAATTACCCAACTGATGATTTTGAGTTAGTTATGACAATTTTTTCGTTTAAGATATAGAGGCATTATCTTTATGGATAATAGTGTGATATATATTCTTATTATAAAATTTTAAAGTATATGATCATGTAAAAATATATTAGTATGTGCAAGAGATGATTGTTGGAGTTGATCAAATATTATAACTACTCAATAAATTACCAACTTTGGAGAACAAACAACATAGATGATGCCTTGTGTTGAAAGGATCATTCCATCTACTTTATAATGAGGATAAAAAAGATCCAATATTTTTGGATTTACAATGGATGGGTCTAGAAATATTGAAGGAAGGGGAGAAATTATATATTTATCAAATGAGTTTTCAACCATCTATCTATGTGAGGATCAAAGAGGCCCGAAAGGAAGATGTGGAACTATAAAAGAAGGTAAAAAATGTTCATAACTTCAACCTTGATTGTGATGAAATGGTAAGGTTAAGGAACCACATATGTATCCATTCCATAAAATATTTGAATAAGGAGCTATTGGATGAGGCTCATAGTTCATTATTCTCTATTAATCATTGAATTACAACGATATATAGAGATCTAGAAAAGTATTTCAGGTAGTAAAGATAGAAGAGAGATATTGTAGAGTATGTATCTTGGTGATTGGTATATAATCATGTTAATATTGAGAGAGAAAAATTCTAAAGGGATGTTACAACCATTATCCTTACCAAAATAGAAATGGGAAAACATCACCAGGGATTTTTTCCTTGGACTCCCCAAAAAGTCTAAAGGCCATAATGCTATTTGGGTTATATTTGATCACCATATGAATTTAGAAGTCTTCATTAATATCATAGAGGATTTATATCCTGATAACATTTACATAATTTATATTATGTAACTGTTAATTTTTCATGGATTACCATATTTCATTTTATCTAATCAGGATCTAAGGATTACCTTGAAGTTCTAGCAAACTCTTTAGCAAGATATGAATTTAGAGTGGTGTTTCAGTACAACTTATCTTACTAAGATATATGGTTAGTATGAGATAACCATTAAAACACATACAAGATATGTTGAGATATTGTTCTATGGATATTAAAGGTATTTGGGGTCAACACCTTCCTCTAGTCGAGTTTTCATAAAACAATAGCTTTCACTCAAGTATTCTGATGGATCCTTATAAACCCCTCCATGGAAATTAGTTTAGAACCCCAATGTGTTGTGATGAATTTAGAGAAAGAAAGAAATTGGGTCTTGAGATATATAATTAAATGACAGATAAAGTCATATCCATTCAACATCATATCAATTCCACTCAAATTCGATAGAAAATTTATGATGATAATCATCAGTGAGATATGGAGTTTGAATTTGGTGAGAAGGTGTTTATATGAATTTTTAAATGGATAAAGGTTATGAGATTCGAAAAGAAAGGAAATATAAGACCTATATATATTGTAACCTTCAATATTCTTAATTAGGTAGGGATGGTAGATTATCTCTTAGCTCTTCCACTGAACATTACTCAAGTTCATGATGTGTTCCATGTATCTCTCCTGAGGAAGCACATACCCAATCCTTCACATGTACTGAAATCAGAGGTCATACCACTGCATAATGATAATTCCTATAAAGAAAAACTAGTATAAATATTGTATCATATAGATAATTTACTAAAGAATTACACTACCTCTTTATTAAATTTCTCTAGAGGAATCAAAAATCTAAAAAAGTTACATGGGAATATGAGGAAATAATGAAACAAAGATGTTCTCATTTATTTGTATTAGAGTGATGAAATTTAGGGGGATAAATTCATTTTAAGGGGGTTAGAATGTAACACCCTAATATGTTATTATATAGTTCTATATAATTAAATTTTATTTTTTGATGGCTTTCTTTACATGCAACACTGAGTTTAAACGAACAATGAAATACTATTAAAATATTATTATTTAATGTGATATTTATTTCCTAGCCATTAGACTAGTAGGTGTGAATGTGAAAAATTAAATTATTATAAATTCATCGATAAAATGTATTCATTAGTTATCAATTAATAAGAAATTAAAATCAAAATCATTTTAAAATAAAAGAGATATTGGTTTCTTCTGAAAAATAGTTTTTATTGCCACGATGTGTTTTTATCTTAGTAAATTAGATTAACAACTATTGGTGAATGATTTTAATGAAATTTATATATTATATATTTAATGAAATGTTTTAACATTCATGTTATGTTTTTTAATAGGAATTTTATAAGAATAAATCTAGTACTATGCTTAAAATGCATTTTTCAAAAAAATAGAATTTTTTCGCATTTTGCACACTTATTTTAAAATAAATTTCTATAAATTATTGAAATTGTGTCTTGAAAAATGGATTAAATATTTTTAATTAGTAATATAATAATTTTTAAATATAACCTTTTTATTTTTGTTCAATATTAATAGTAACCATTGTAAATTGTTTTTACCTCAGTATGTGTAAAACGGGTAAAATAGGGTTAAAACTTTTGGATAATGATTTCCAATTTATATAAAACATGCCTTTATCCAATTATATTGGTGGGGTTCAATTATGTATATATAATAGTCAAATATATGGTCACTTGGGGACATATTTATTTGATTGTGACCTTTATATTAATTTAAGAAAAGAATAAATACAAAATATCACCCTCTTGACTTTAATATTTCTAAATATTTTACATAAGGAAAAAATATTATAAGTTATGTTATAAATGTTTATTTGAAATATAAATTATTTATTTTTATCATATTAATTTATTTATAATTTCTAGTGACTTAATAATAACTATAAATGCTTATGCAATGTAGACACAATATTTATTCAATTAATAGATGAATAAAATAAATGATTAGAAGTAATAAAACCTACATGAGTTATTATGTTCCATGATTTTTTAAGATAAATATTAGATATTAGGATGTGTGAAAATATCATATTCTAATTCCATATTTATCTTATAATCATTAAATATAAATGAAACTAATAGTTTCAAAATTAACATTAATGATATTTTATAATAAAAAATATTTTTTTAAATGATTAAAAATTTATAAAATTATTAGATTCAACCAAGTGAATGGAATGTGGTAGAAAATATAATCCATGGTTCATTTATGAGTCACTTTTTCATTTATTTTTACATTCCTAGTCATTTAATATTGAAATAGTTGATATTGCGGTTAAGGCCAAAAAATGATAACAAAGGGGTTAATCAAAATGATAAAATGACACAAAAACCTATAATAATTCCATTAGATGATGTTATTTAAATCCCAGACTCTTTTTATTTGATATTATCAGTATTTTGATGTAAATTCTTGAGAATTAAATTATGATATTTTAAAATTTTAATAAATTACAAGTGTGTCCTCTACCCCACTTATAAAAGGACATTCTCCCTTATCTTCATTATAAAACATTTAGTCTTATAGATCAACAAAACCTTGGATATTTATATTATAAAATTATCTAGAAACATTTTATAGGTTCCTCTATCCCAAAACTATGAACCCTAGGGTCCTTAAGTGGATATCCAAAGGAGTTATTTCAAATAATATGAGGATAGATCACTTTCAAAGAAAGTGGAACTCGAGGTAAGGGGTTTATGTTACAATCTCAATGTTTATCAAGATTATTTATTATTAATTTATAATGATGAAATTTCATGATATAACTATAAAAAAACTCTTGAATTTTATTATCCTATAGTTATCTATGGATATTACATGTTTTCCTTTTATTCTATTCTCTTTTAAAACTCACGAGACTGAAAGAATGTTTTTAAATAAAACCGAATTTATTTCTATGTTTAGTTGAAACTCCTTTTTCTTCCATGTCCATTTTTTCTAAAAACAATTACAAGAGAGTTTTTAATATTTTCCTATTATTTTTAAAGTCATTTTTTCCCATGATTTAGTTTTTAAATTTTATTTTAAAGTAAATCATCTTGTTATTTTTCAAATGATGTACTTTTGGACTGTTTTTACCAAAGTATGAAAGGAATGATTTCATTTAACTTATATGACAAGAATGAAAATTCCCAATGTCATGACCACTCAATTATTTGAGGATTCCTCTATATGTTTCCAAGGTTCTTTTCAAATAAAATATTTTCTTTAATATTAGGGAAATTTTTAAATTTTATAAAAGTCATTTTAATTTGAATAGGATATTTTCCTCAAGAAATGTTCCAAGAAATATTTTAATGGAATTTTCATCTATGATGACATCGTTGATGTTAATTATGCTTTACTAGGGATATGATCAAATGATACCAAACTTATTATTTCTATATATGGTTTATTATTATGACCACATTATATTCATGAAACTCATTTCTTTTCTATGGGTTATGCTATGATAAAATGATGAAATGTTTAAGAAACCTGTTTAGTTTCTATAGGTTATTCTATATTTAAGAAACCTGTTTCCTTTTCTCATGTTTTGATATGATGAATGTTTAATGATAAAGTTCCACACATATTTATTATTTTAATTATGTGATGGTTAGGCCGGAAATTATATATCCCTTAAATGCATTGGGTAAAGATAGATATCTCATGAGATAGAAAATACTAGAATGGGGAGTGACATTGTTTTAGTAATTGAATCTATCCACTATGATAGTATTAGAAGTGAACCTTTACTACTATTTTGGTTTTGGGATTGGACTAAATCCACTATTATAGTCTTGATAGTGATCCTTGATTACTAAGGAAAGGATTTTATATTCTTATGTAGATGCCAAAAACATTTGTCTTATACTCTTGTTATGATCTCATGGATCAAGTTCTTTTATTACTTTATTATTAACTTATTATGAACATACAAGATTTATGACATGATTCAGTACTTTTATCTATGATATATAGGATATGGTTTTTAAATTTTATGCTCATGTTCTCATATCCTTATGATCATGTTATGTTTAAGTGATAATTGATATCTCAATTGTTTACACTTTCTGAGCATCCGATATCACCCTTTATTATGTTTCCTTTCCCAAGGTTATGAAGAACTATTTTAGGTATGATATTTGTAATATGAGAGTTAGGTATGAAGAATTAAGAGGAAGATTATGTAGTTCACTTATGATCTAGTTATTTAGGTATCCATGTTTCTAAAGGAACTAGGCCTATAAAATTATAAATTGGAAAATTATAATATTATAATGAATATTCATCTATTATTATGTAATATACATGTATGAAAAGTCCAAGACACTATAATTTTCTTGTATATATTTGTGGTGTAATTATACTTAGCTATACTATAATTTTTTTCCTGATAATAGGTTATATAGATCTACAATGATATTTTTTGATGATAATAGATATATATTCCTTAGTAGAAAGGGATGCACAATGACCCTTCTAGGTAAATGATAACATTTTATGCCTAGTGATAAACCCATTTTAGGTGATTATGGTATTAGTTATGAGAGAAAAATAGATTTGGTTATTTAATGTGTCAACAATAACCTATATGGTATTTTCCCATATATATTATTGGTGTTATTGTAGTTAACAAAACTAGGTAACTATGGGATACTTATCACAGATTGTAGGAGGTTATTTCGATATATACATATGTACCTAGATGATATTTTGATCCTCAAGTGGGTGAATTCCATATATGGAGGCTTGTAAGGATTCACCTAAGATTGTGATCCCCGAGGGGTAACTTCTCTATGTGGAGGTCATATGAGGATCAAACTGAGATTATGATTCTCAAAGGTGTAGTCCCATATACATATTCCCAATGATAATTAGTTCCCTAGTAGGTTGGTGAGTTGGAATGTGATGCTGAGTATGGATACATGAGACCCTAAAGTGGGTAGTTATGCACATGAGTTACAATGTGATAGTGATAAGGGAACACAGAGGTGTTACCCATTAGTTGTGACCTACATGAGATATAACCCATGGGTTAGGTGGGAGAGCCTAGTAACCTTGATATATTGCTTAAGATATTAGTGGGATGGGTATTATGGTTGATATGAGAAATGATATACATTAGGGTTACTCAAGTGAGGGGTTAAACTAATTTTTTGAGTACCTTAGATATGGGAAATGTGGGTAGATGCATTGTGTTTGAGATTTAAGTGTGGGATGTGATACCACATATAGGATATACTCATATTGATTCCTTAGATAATGTGAACATGAAAGTAACCAACATGGGACTTTCCTTGATATCATTACATAATAGGTGGTGCCATATATGGTTTAAACATGATTATGCCTTGTACTTTCAGGAGAAAAACACATTGAGGGATTTTGATTTTGTATCAAGGATTAATTCCAAAGGGAAGGATTAATAATATTCCTGACCCTAGTGTTTCAGTCATAGTACCTGATAAGATAGTGGGTTTTGATCCCAGATGGTTAGATCTTGGATGGGTAGCATGTGGGTCGGTGTTTTGGATTATAAACAGATGTTGGTGGGTGATCATGCGATAGAACATGGAATAGGTGACATACCAAATTTTTAAGAGGAGTGTTGAGGTTTATTTTGGATATATGTGATTGAAATGCGAGTAGATAATGCTTAGTGGTTTAGGTGCTTGATCCTAGGTTTGATGAGATCTGACTCATTGAGTGAAAGTTAGGTTATATGATTGGGTGGTATGAGAGCATACACCCATTAGGTTTGGATGAGACTGGAATGATGCACACTGGTTACACACAATACCTATTTGAGTTATATATCATTGAGAAGATGTGTATGGGTTGGGGACTATTGATATAATGAAACAATTATAGGATTGGTATCATGGGGTATTGAATGTGAATGAGCAGTGTTTCCTCTATGCTGAGTATCACACCATGGATGATTTGGTTTCAGGAGTGTACATTCTGAATAAACCAAGATTTAGGAGGAGAAAAACACATATGATAATGGAACTTTTTGATGGTTATAGATGTAGAAAAAGCACCTGGTGCGAGAATAATCATAAATGTTATTGTTGTATTAAATGGACCATTCACCATTTTTTCAATATTTAAATGTTATGACCAATGAATTTTTTCCACCAAATATTTTCTTAGAAATATCGAAACCTAGGGAGGATTTTTTTCAAATTAATTTTATAATTAATTTATATTAGATATGAAGTAATAATACTTGGTATTAAGATCTTTCTTCGATGAAGATGTTGATTATCTAAAATCCTTTTCATATTACCTTTATTTCATAGGGAGTACCCAAAGTAGATCCCCTCTACTGGTGATCCACACATGGTCCTCTGATCTCTGAGAAATCATCTATGGAACACCATGTGCTAGCATGGTGAATCAACCATCTTGTATTGTCTATCTTGATCACTACAATATCCTTCGGGCTTGAAGAATTATCTCTTTTTCTTCTCATTCTTAAGAGAAAGAGAGGAGTAGGAATCTAAGGAGAATTCTGTTATGTGTAATGATTCTTAATTCTTCAATAAACCTATATAATATACATAAAAATCTATTTATGTTGTTAGTTTTTACGTTAAAATATTATTTAATTTCAAAACAACCATTAAATAATTTAAAAAAACTTATATTAACCCATGCCATATAATAATATTAATAATATTATTTTTTGGATTGAATTAACTTTCGCAACAATAAATATTATTTTTCTTGTTTGTAAATTAATATTTACCACCAGACACGATCTTGATCTATTCGTCCTCAGTATTTATCAAATACATGAATAAATATTTTTTCATAAATAAATATTCTATTAGCAGTATGGTGAAGAAATAATTATTAAATAATCAATAAATAAAATAAATATTCTATTTACAACGAGATGAATAAATATTTATTAATTATTAATGTAATTAAATAAATTATTTATTAATGGATAAATAATTATTTATTCCCTTATGAATATTTTCAATAAATATAAATTGAATAAAATTATTCCTTCGTATTTATAATACTATTTATTCTAAGGATTAAATTCAAATACAATTTAACTGAGATCTAAAAAAAACATAGTGTGTGAACCTCTAGAATTCTTTCTCATTGGAATTATGAGGGCTTACCTAAATTTAATTATTACTATCTAGAAATAGGATAAGTCACCCAAGAGAAATAATTTAATTTCACAAAATCGACTACCACATACAAGTACTCTCTATTAAATATAATATCTTTATCGCGATATCTCATCAGGAAGGTTGCACATCCATGTTATCAACCTATATGCTTGATAAATCTTTCTTTGATTATCTAAAATAAGCTCATCATTACCCCTTGACCATGGAATTTAAGGTGATAGTTACATTTCAATCAAAGGGCCAAGATATCAAATTCCATAAATCTGGAAGGGAAAAATCAGTCCTCAACTTATCTATAAATAACATGTCAGTCATGACGCACCCAACATACCCTAATTCCCATAAATATATGGAATCATAGTTTTGGTAAATAAATATAAGTGCGTGATTCATTCCATGCATTTATAATAATCTTAAAGTCTAAGTACTTACACATGAACACAAATAGGAATCTCTAATTACACATAAACATGTGGAATTCCTATTAGTGGTTTTGTTGTCATAATCGCTCATCTTAGAGATTACCAAGTGATAAATTCATGAGAAGAAGTATTATACACTGAAAATCACTCACAATCGGTAGTAAAAATTCAATGTGTCCCATAATAGTTTGTTATCTAACCATGGAAAAATATTTAAGAATATCATCATGAATTTCAAGGTTCTGATCATAATTGGGAACAACTATGGCCTTATCAATGCAACTGATACTCTAGGAAATTATTAAATTAAATTCATTTAGAAAAGTGAATAATATATACTAAATTTTTTTATGAATATTAAAATATTTTAATATATTTGTAATCCAAAGTATAAAATATTGGTTCTAAAACACTAAATCCAATAGACCCACACTTGGACTATAGCCAACTACCCACAGATTGCAGTTTTCTAGACCTCACATGAAGATCATGTTTCTACTGTGTTAGGTTTTGGTCAATGGGTCTTCTATATTTTCTTACATAGATATTATGCTCACTACAACTTCATCTCTTTGAGAAAAATCAATCAAGAGGTGAAACTTTTGAATTATGTGATTCATCTACTGATGTGGGCTTGGATACTTTGTAAGGGACACCAATACAGTATTATAATCGTAGAGTGTGATAAGATATCTATTTCTAGGTACCATGTCAATATATTGGATAATGTTTTGTATCCCAACCACTTCTTTAGCTGCCTCATAAGTCTAAAAATACTCAGACTCAACTATAGAATCTCTATCCACACATTTATTTGAGCTCTTCTAGCTCACAACACCTCCATTGAGAGTGACATTGAATTTCAAATACAATTTCAGATCATCATGATCTATTTATAATGTGGAATTTGTATATATTATGATGAATAGTTCCCCATCTCCTCCATATACTATGAACACATACTTTGTATGTCTCAAATACCTAAGGATAGTATTAAATTCCATCTAATGATAGTCACCTGGAAAATCTTGATATCTTCCTACCACACTTAAGGAATAGGTGGCATATACCCTAGTACATAACATAACATACATTACTGAAACAATCACCAACATATATAGTATCCTGTTTATCCTTTATCCTTCCTCGTGTGCCTAAGGATATATTTTCTTAGAAAGATGAATGCCAGGTGACATTGAAAACAACCCCCTATTGGATTTTTCTATACCAAATCTATTTAGTATGTTATCAATATATATACCTTGACTTAGAACAAGAAACCACTTGGATATATCACTATATATCTTAATCCCAAGAATATGAATATCTTAAAAAAAGTCCTTCATGGAGAATCATATATTTAACCAGGCTTTAATAGATTATAAGAATGGTATTTCATTTAAATTAAGTAGTATACCATCAATGTATACTATTAAGAAAATGACCACAATACCATTATACTAATTATAGATACAAGGATCATATTTTTTATTTATGAAACCAATTTCTGTTATGGCTTCATCAAATTGAATGATCCATGACCTGATGCTTTCTTTAATCCATAAATAAATCTTTACAATTGTCATAACTTGTTGGAATCCTTTATAGTAACGAACCCTTTAGGTTGTGTTATATAGACATCATCTTGAAAGTTCCCATTATGGAAGCCTATTTTGAAATCAATTTTCTAGATATTATAGTCATGGTAATCTATAATTACAAGTAGAATTCTGATGGATTTCATCATTGAAACCAGTGAAAAAGTTTCTTCATAGTCTATGACATAATATTTTTGAACACTTTTGCATCCATTCATTCCTTATAGGAACTAAATTGTCAATCCATGTCAATTTTATTCTTAAATACCCATTTAAAACCAATTATATTTAGATCTACTAGAGGGTCTATAATAATCTATACTTGGTTTTGGTACATGGAATCCATTTCTGAATTCATATCTTCTTTTCACTTGGAAACATCTATGCCACTTATTGATGCCTTATAGGTTACATGATCGTTATTATCAACTAATAACGAGTCACAATCCTTGGCGATTATAAAACCATGACATTCAGATTCTCTAACCTATCTTGTAGTTATACATAGTACATATCTCTCTGGAAAATCATATTCAATGGGGATTTGTGAAATTTTTTATTATGACAACTCTTATATACATTGATCCTATAATTCATCAAATTCTATCTCATTCCCACAATCTCTTATAGATATGTGCTCCCTATCAAGAAATATGGCATGTATTTTTACTATTAATTTTTTTTTTTCTTGAGGAGTTTTATTGGTAATATCTCCTTTTTTCTTAGGGTATCCTATAAAGGTACACTTTTTACATCATGGGGCAAGTTTTTTTTCCTCAATAGGCTTTACAAAATATTTTGCAAACCCACACATTTAAGTATGAAAATAAGGAATCTTCCACTCCACAATTGATATAGAATATTGTATGCCACTTTAGTAGGAACATGGTTTAATATTTGTGCTACTATCTCCAATGTGTATCCTCAAAAGGATAATGTAATACTCATAAGGCTCATCATTAATCTCACCATGTTCAACAGGGTGTGGTTCCTCCTTTAACTTTCATCGTTTTATTTTTATGTATATAGAGGATTGAATTAGGATAGAATCCCAAACTCTCAAAATAATCAATGAACTATTAATTAAGATATTATATACCACGGTTTTAGAAGAGTTTATTAATCTTCATACTAAATTGGTTCTCAACTTCATTATTATATTCATTGAAGGTATAAATGAATCTGAATTATATCCCATCAAGTAGACATCTCCATATCTACTAAAATCATCAGAAAACGTTATGATGTATGAGTACCCACCCATTTCTTCAACTGTAAATAGACTATACACATCAATATGAATTAATTCAATAATCTTTTTGGATATTTCACCATTTAAAATAAATAAGAATTTGGTCATTTTTTCTTGTAAACAGACATAACATAGACTAATTGGTTTTATTTTAAAGGAATATAAATACCTATCTTGGTGTAATTTAGTCAAATATTTCTTGTTTACCTGACCTAGCTAGTGATTCCATAGTTGGATGTGGTATGTGTCATGTGAAGTAGTTTCATTATTGATTTCCATTACTTGGTTTGTGTAACCCAACACATAAATACCATTATTTAAATGCACCTTACATAAAAAATAATCTCCTTATAAAAGAAGAGATGATTATTCCAAAATTTGTTAATAAATACATCTTTTTAATTTTGGAAAAAATATAATTTTTTTGATAAAAAATGACACAAAATAAAAATCTTTTAAAATAAAAATCATTATCAATAGAAAAATAAGGTGTTAGTACCCAATATCTACAACAATAAGTCTATATATATTGGCTGCTTATTGATCTACCTCCCCTTAGTTAATATTCTTACATATACTTGGTTCTTGTATTTAAATACATATATGATAAAAAATACTATATCTAACACCCAATTTTTATAAACAAATATATTTCACCTAATAACAAACACACCTAAAGAGTCCCTTTGCTTCTTTTATTTGGAGAAATTTTTCTTATGGTGGATTTTTTCCACATGAAAAATAGATAGAAGCCTATTACCTTTATTTCCCTTTGATAGTTCTTTTCTTATAAGGGTGTTGTAATGAATATTTTTTCATAGAGATTTTTCTTGACCTTTAATTTTATTAACCATATGAAAAAATGATTTTCACACTTTATCTTTTTATCAACTTAGAGAAGTAGTTTGAGAATATATGGAAGTTAAATTTTGATGGTATTCATATTAAAATAAGCAAAAATGTTGTAAAATATTTATGGGGGTTATATAAGAATGAGAACAGTGCATAGCTCTTTAAGAAATTTAAACCCTAGAACCTCTAGGTGGTCAATGTTACCAGTGAGTTTGACTATATGAAGCCTAGATGACACACATTATCCAATAATACTCTAAAATAGAACCTTGGATATCTCAAACCACTACTTTATAGACGTCTCCTAATGTATACCATGGAGATAATGGATCATTCAATAAGAATCCATGTCTTCATGAGACTTCATGAGTTCACTAGACATGGATGAAAGCATTAAACATTGAATTTCAATCACATCACTCAAGTGTTTATTATAGACATAAAACTCTTTATCCCTCACCTCATTTGTAGGAAGATCGATTAGTGAGGATTCTAACATATAAGATTTCCATTCATATTGCAACATAACCCATATGCATCTAAACCATTCTTGGAAGTTACTACAAGTAATGAGATAGACTTTCTCTAATATTGATCATCGGGATAATGTGGATGCTAAACATTCCATTATTCTACAATTATAAAATATAAGATTATTAATATTTCACTTGATTATAATTTACATGATACATAATACTAATTTTAATTTTATTAAGTTTCCCACTATTTTATCAAGTCCCAACATCCCTCACCATTGGACTCAGAATTCCTAGTTTATTATAAATTCTAGTGGTAATGATCTATATTCCCCATCTCATAACCCAAGTAAGGGATCAGTCAATTACTCAAAGGTATTTTGGTAGGAAGGTCTTTTCCAACTATGGGATTTTATCTCCTTGATTCATTGAGTGGACTTCCCAATATAGAAACCCTTACTCAGATTTCCTCAAAACATACCTCTAAATTACACCACGTCTAGAGAGAGATACTTATCTTGAGGTAAATTGGTTATGTCAACTGAAAAATTTAATAAAAACTCCATGATAAAAGTATGTGTCCTAACGAGGACTGGTCAAACAAGTAGTTCAATGATTTTCATTCCTAAAAAATTAATATAAGGATCAGTCTGACTTAATATTTAAGTTGAGGTATTTTATTTATTATTCATAATTTTTTCTTATTTTATCCTTGACATTTATTGTTAGTTTTAGTTGATTTTACTTATGTGATTAACCATGTTTTGATAAAACATTTATACAGAATCCATTTATTTAAATACTATATTTTCATATTAGTCCATTTATTTTTATGATCAAGGCCTTGTATCCATAAAATAAATAATGAATAATATAGAAATAAATAAATGACCCAATTATGATTTTATCTAATGTTTGATTTTTCATGTGTAAAATAAATCATCCAATGACCTAGGGGAAAACTCATTGTATCAGTCTTGGTATGAGTTACAACATTCCAACTGTCCTTATATGCATCACATGAGTTGGTATCATATCTATTCCATATTGAACCACCTCAATGTGCCTTGGGATACTCATTTTATTACATGTATTTATAACTGACACACTGATGATGGGAATCAAAGGATTGGTCAAGATAACTTATATAAATAGCATTGTATATGCATGTCATACATAATAAAGGAGGGAGGGATAAATTGAAAGCCATAATATTTAATTTAATATTAAATAATTATAAAACTGTGTGATAAATAATGTTAAATAAAATAAATAAATACACAGGTCTTGGTCAATATCATGATCGGTCATACACATGAAATGGATACGCAATAGTACATTGGATAATGTTCACTTCTATCCATTTTTTATAATTAAAATAAACATGCTCATATTAATTAATTAATTCCCTTTCATCTCAATGAACGTCCAATGTTTCATAGAGATAACCTTCATAAAATGAATTCATAAAAAATAAATGACATGACCAATAATTATAGATAAATAAACTAAATTAATTCATCATTTTTAATTCTTTAAAACATTTATTACATAGTCAAACACATCAAGTTCCAAAATTATAATTAGGTTTTAATGTTACAATTAATTATTTAAATTTAATTAAATTAAGTCATTTATTAGGAGAATACATGATCTGTACTTATGAGATACACACTGTGTTCCCCGATTATCATGTATCTGGGATAAACTCTTACGTATTCAGTGTGTATCTCAGACGAAGTACATCAAATGCACTAACTAACTAAAAATTGTGTGTTCTATTTCCCATGTACATGGGATAAAATCATTGGGATTTGATGTTTATCTTTTCTAGATGACACACCATATACTCACAAGCTACACACCATGTGGTCCACATGTCTTGTGTCCATGTAACCTACCGATTAACTCAACATATTTTTCAAACATGGGAATTAACAAATTAAATGACATGTACACCAGATCCACACATCGTACCCCATTAATTATCTTGGATGTAAGCTTCACATGGTTATAAACCATATATTTTATCACATGGTTAGCACAAATTTTTCATCTAAACCATGTAGACTACATTATGTGTATGCTAGCTACACATTATGCAATCCGACAAACCATGTATCAAGTAGGTATGATCTACATGCAGTGTGAAATAAATTAACCGAGTTTAATTTCTTATTAGTGTGTTGTGTATCCCATGACACATCCAAATATAGTAAACTCGGGTATACAATGTGTACTCTAGGTAAAATTTGTGTAAACTAATCATATAACCAGAAACCTTGGCACATAACAAATACATCTTGGATTGTTCTTCATCTATTATGTTTCCTTAATAAAATATGAATATTGAATAAAGAAAATTAAAATTAAAAAAAAATATTAATTAAAATTCATCTTAAAGAAAAAATAATCTAAAATGGAAGAACTAAATTCTATTATACATAGTTTATCAACATACAAATAAATAATTATAAATTTAAAAATGATAGATTTTACCCCACACGATGATTCTAGATGTAGAAAGATATCATATTAGGTGAATAACCATAAAGGTTATTAACGGATTTGATGGATCATTCACCAATTGTGCTATACATAAATATCATAACCAAAGAAAAATTTCCATTGAATATTGACATAGGAAGTCTGGAACCCATAGAAGATCTTTTAAATGTTAAATTTATAATGAATTTATATTATATATAAAGAAACTAATACCTTGTCTTAGGATCATTCTTAGATAAATATGTTGATAATCCAAAATCCTTTTTAGATTACCTTCATTGTGTAGGGAGGAACCAAAGTAGATCCCCTCCATTAGTGACCCACACATGTCCCTTTGATCTTTGAATAATCACTAATGGAACATCATGTGCTAGCATAATGAATAAATAATATTTTTTTGTTCATCATTATTGCTACAGGATTCTTTGGTCTTGATGGATCCTCTCATATTCTTTTTTTTCTTGAGAGGAAGAGAGTAGGGGGAATGTTGGGAGAATTTTATTTTGCACAACAATTATCAATTCTTGATCAAACCTATATAATTAATATAACAATATATTTATAGAGTTACATTTTATGTTATAATATTATTTAATTTTAAAATGGACCAAAAATAATATAATAAACCTTATCTCACCCCATACCATATAATAATAATAATAATAATAATAATAATAATGTTTGTCTTTCATTAACTGGCATCACAATAAATATTATTTTATTATCTTGTAAATTAATATTTATCACTAGAAACGATCTTTGTATAACCATCCTCTTATATATTTATCAAATACTAGAATAAATATTTGTTTAGTATTTATTCATAAATAAATGTTCAATTCATAGTCATGTGAATACATATTTATGAAATATTTAATAAATAAAATAAATATTCTATTCATAATCTTAAGAATAAATATTTATTAATTTCTCACATAATTAAATAAATTATATTAATGAATAAATAATTGTTTATCCCAATGTGAATATTTTTGATCAATAAAAATTGAATAAAATTATTCCTCGGACTTGAGAATAATATTTATCCCAATAATTAAATTCAAATAGAATTTAATTGAGATCAATGAAAAAAATTTAGCGTGTTACCCTCTATGATACTTTCTCATTGTTATTTGGTGGGATTCCCTAAAGTTCAACATTACTATCTAGAAATGGCTCAAGGCACCCAAGAGAAAGAAGTTAATATTGCAACATTGATAATCATATATGAGTGCTCACTATATAATTTAATCCTTTTATCACAATATATCATCAAGCATGTTTCACATCTATTTCATCAGCCTATATGCTTGATACATACTTCTTTGACTACCTAAAATATAATCTTCATTACACCATGACCATGGAATTTAAGGTGAAAGTTCTGTTTCACTTATAGGATTGATATATCAACATCTATAAATATGAAAGGGAAAAATACTTCCTCAAATTATCTATTAATAACATGTCATTCATGATTCACCCAAAAAACCCCACTTCCTATGAATATATGGAATTATAGTTTTTGTTAGTAAATATAAGTGAGTGATTCATGACATTATCATAGTATGTTATCTAACCCTAGAACTATATTTAATAATATCATTATGAAATTTCAAGATTCTCATCATAGTGGGGAATAACTATAACCTTATCAATGCGACAAATACTATAAGAAATTATTATATTAAATTCATAAAAACAATGAACAATATGTAATATTATGTTTTATAAATATTCAAACATTTGAATATACATGTAATACAGAGTACAAATAGTTGGTTTTAGAATAATGACTCTAATACTTTTTGAGATTCTGCTCAAGGATATGTATATGTAAAAACATATTGGGGTAGTATACCATAAGTTAATGGAGGGTGTGATTCTCATTTTCGATAGAAATTTGTTGGATGTTGAGGATGAAATTCTAGCAGGACAGGAGTGGGTAGTGATTATTGTATTATGATGGTACTTGAGTACGAGAACAATGGTTACATACACCCATTACACACAGTGATAGATAGAGCATGACCCAAAAATGTATGACCCCATTATGGTAGGGTCATGTGATGGTGTGACCAATTTTTGAATGGTCAAGGTGGTTCATGTACACTGAGGAACTAGTGAATATGATTTTTTGAGTCCCATGTAAGTACCATATTTAAGATTCATATTCAATGTTGGATAGAGTCCATGCATTGTAATTGGGCTCAAGATGATCTTGATGAGACTTGAGGGGAGTCATATCAAAGTTGAATCGATTCTAGGGTAAGTGAATAGAGGTTTTTTTTTCACGACCCATCCCATAGGGGCCCTTCCATGACTTCCCCAAGCCCACCTTTGATAGGCTGGGACTAGTGACTAGTACCAAGTAGGCATATCCCACAAATGGGAGGCATTAGCCTAAGTACCTGTACACAAACACACATCTCCAAGCCAAAAAATGATGAAATGTAAAACAATTGAAATAATGCATGTATACATCTAAGACCCCACAATAGAGTATGACAGTGAAAGTAATGGAAATTAAACACGTCCAATTACAATCCCACCACAAAGAGTTTGTAAAACTAGTCCAACCTGAATGTAAAGATACTGAGACTTATGTCTAAATCCACAAGAATGCACCTCGGTCTGTTCGATCTCACTAAGAGCCTTCTAGTCCTATTTGCACAAGAATCTGTCAAAAAGTTAAGCATTTGCACAATTCACAACACATGTGGAAAATCCCATGTAGAGGTGAGTATAACAATACTCAGTAGTATACATTTAATCCATAAATCATATAAAAAAATAAATACAGTCATATCTATAATGTTTTATGTCTACAATGTATAACATAGATAATTAGTATAAGTAAAATCCTAGATATACTCAGGATAGATACCATTCCATTAGGTTCTCATAATCAACTTCCAACCATAGGATTCTGCTCGAAGCACTGCTCGTTTCGGGAGAACTCACTCCTCGAGTCATGATAACATCAGAGACACTTGAGGAAGAGTTCTAGATTATTCGGACCCATCTAAAGAGAACACATTGGTCAAGGAAGACAATGATACACATAGAGGGGATCACACCCAGACTCACTGGGGGATTCCATATATCCAATCTGGATCAACCCTCTACGTAGGGGATTATATTCCAATGATTCCACAATCCCTACCATTACAGTTTTCTAGATGGAGGATCAACGCCCTACTCTCGGAGGTCATGATGATTCCAAAAACTCTACTAGGGGTGATAGAGGATCATACTCTAGTCTCTAAAAGGGAAACCGTAAATCTATCTGAGTCTCGTCCTTTATATGGGATTACCATCTAGTGATTTAGATGTAATTTTGCATTGATTCCCCAAGGAAAGGACCAAGGTAATGATATAAACCTATAATGATCCAAACTAAAAACCCACCAATGGTCTCAAAATGATTATCTCAATGTTAGGGTCTCAATACCGTAGATGGAATATCGATTGGATGCTCCATTTAGGAGTTATGCTCATTTGAATGATGGGCTCCATAGACCTACTGGGTCTTGCAGACCTACCACCACAGTCGGTCCCCCTACCGTGTGGACCGACCACACATGGACTGACCATCGTGGTCATTCCACCTACCACGCCTACTCATGGTCGATTGCCAAGCATGATCGATCGAACTAGGCTTCACCATGGTTTCCATGGATTCATCCCATCTCATGGGCATGGCCCAGCCTACCGACCCAAAGCGACCCACTGCCCTAGCTGGACCCACTGGCCGAATCACTCCATGGTAGCAACTGCCTCTCCCCATCTGTTGTTGCTCCGTGTCTACTACCATTTCCAATGCATCCACCACTACTATTTCTGCCACCATTTCTTCCACTGTTGTCATGTCCTACTAACGTCAAACCCGCTGCACGTGGTTATGCCACCGTTGGCCGTCAGTCATCACCGACACATCAGTTTTCACATATGTGGGCCACCACACCTCCTCCAAAACCCAAAAAATAAAATGATCGTAGATACAAGTTCCTTGGGTCCCAATCTATATAGATCCATCCATGGTTGTTGATTCACCTCGAATCTAGGGGTCCTATTGAGTTCGGAACCACCCAGCAACATCGAGTCAGGAACCACAGTGTTCCAACAAAAAATAATGCAATGAAAGCAGGGAGGAATGCAAATGAATTATGGTTTAATCATCATTAGATAATATTTATTATACAATGATCTATATTGGATTGTTTGTGTTAGAAAATAGATTAATCAATCTCGATAAACCCGCAAAACAATCATATCCCTCAAAATACGATCGATCCATGAGCTAATTTGTTCATGGATTAGTATGTGTTCGACATAGGAATAAAGAATGTTGAAATAAACTAAATAATAAAACATCCTACCTTGGTGTGGTTTTAATATTTATGAATAACAATCATTGTGTCATGTTCGTTGGCAAGATCCATCAAACCCAATGTTGCATCGATTGATCAATCCATGATTTTCAAATTCTTCATCCTTCATTTGAGAGAATTCTAAAGTGATATCTCTAATAGTAATATAGAATCTCCAAGGTTGTGAAGATAAACCTATATTTTTAACATAAGGATACATTTAAAGAAAAAATTTCTGCATCAGAAATAATTTTTATTAAATTATTTTATTCCTTCTACATCCTGTGATAGCCTTTTCAAAAATGAATTGCAACTACTAATGTTAGGTCACTATTAGGGTAAATTAATTATTATGAACTCAATGGTTACATCAAATATTTGATCTAGACACTTGTTTAAGACATATCCCACTGTTTCATAAAAACTAATCATGCGTGTTATTAGATATTTTAGTATTTTTTCAAACTTATTCCAGGCACACTTGGTCTCAAAATCACACCCCATCTCAGTGTGTGGTGTCAAAATCAATCCATATAATATCAAAAAAACAACACATGGAAAATCAAATATGTTACATTCTTCCTACCATGGGGATTTAAATACCGAAAAACCAAAAACAAGGGCTACTCAAATAGATGAGGGTACTGAGCATGAATTTGAGATACCTGCTCCCATGTGCTCTCCTAGATATTTTTTTGCTTCCACTGAACATTCAACAAAGGAATTGATCACCCACAAAGGATCCTCTCATGCCAATCCTCTATCTCCATTGTGTACTCAAAAATGGTTTATCCGTATTCGATGTACAACATTCCCCAGTCGATGATGTGCAATGGGTCATGCACATACCTCCTTAGCTACGACACATGGAAGATGTTATCTACCCAATCTAACTATGGTGTTAGATCTAAGTGGTACTCCACCTCTCCAACTCAATGCATTGTAAATAAAGGGTTGATGAACCTCAGAGATAGATTTACACCCTAGCCAAATATATGTATTCCCCATCGGGGTGAAACCCGATGGAAGACATGGTCTCACTACTCAAATTACAAAGGCCTCCTAAACCTATCAGAATAAGGCTTATGATAAATCTGTGTATTCTTCATCAACTCTAGGATGATATGAACCTTCTCTGTAGTATCTTGCACTAAATCTGGTACCATGAGTGATGACTCTCCTAGGTCAGTCCAGCAAAGTGGTGACCTTCAGGGTCCCTCGTACAAAGCCTCGAATGGTGCCATACCAATGGTGGAATGGTATCTATTTTTATATATAAGACCCATTAGTGGTATGTGATCCTCCCAACTACAACCAAAGTCTAACATGTAATCCAACAACATGTCCTCCAAAACATGAATGGTCCGCTCAGTCTGGATATCTGTATATGGGTGAAATGTTGTGCTCAAGCGTAACTGGGTCCCAAACACCTCCTATAATCTCTTCCAAAATTGGGATGTAAAGTGAGAATCATGATTAGAAACAATCATCGGTGGGACTCCATAGAGACGAAATATCTACTGCATGTAGAGACATCCCAAGATCTCTACTAAACTATACTCTTGGATGATTATGAAGTGGATTGACTTGGTGAGTCGGTCAACAATCACCCACATGAAATCATGCCCCCTAGATATATGTGGTAAAACCATCATGAAGTTTATTGATATCCCATCCCACATCCATTATGGCACCTCAAGGGGTTGAGCTAAACTCTTTGGAACCTGGTTTTCAACATTCACTTGCTGAAAGGTAAGGCATCGAGAAAAAAACTCTGAAACTCCCTTCTTCATCCTTGTCCAAAAAAATTGATGATTGAGGTCTTGGTACATATTTTCCAAACCTAAATGTACCACAAAAGTGTATTTGTAAAAAATCTCTCAAAAACTCCCCCCACAATTCCATTGGAACTATTGTGCATCCTCTGAAATGGACGACATGATCCCCACCTTTAGAATATCCATAAGAAGCATGCCCTTTGGAAATATGAGCATGTAAGGTATCGAAGTTAGTATCCATAAGTTGTGCCTCCCTGAATCTCTATAAGTGTTGAGGGGTGACAAACATTAACTATAGGTAAGCTGTTCCATATCCATCCACAAAGGATAACTACAAAGATTCCAACTACTCTGATGCCTTGTTCAGAAACTGCAAATTAGATCTCCTACTGAGAGCTTCTGCCACCATTTTACCCTTCCTAGGAGTATAAACAATCTCAAAGTCATAGTCCTATAGAAACTCTATCCATTTCTTCTATATCAAGATAAGATATTTCTAATATACTATATACATGAGACTATTGTGATTAGAGTAGATGATAAACCACCCTCCCATCAGGTAGTGTCACAACATATTTAATGTGAATACTAGCACTGCTAACTTAAGATCATGGGTCGCGTAGTTCTAATCATGTGGTATCAATTGGAATGAACCATATGCAATCAATTCTTTCACATGCATCAAGACCCCACTAATACTGACCCCTAAGGCATCATAGAACACCACGTACTCAATGCCTTCCTTCAGTAACCTCAAGATGGGAGCGCTCATCAACTTCTACCTCAACTCCTGAAAGCACTTCTGGAACTTTTCTGTCCACATGAAAGGATTCCCTATAACACCCCAAGAATTTTAAATAGTATTTTATTTTAATCAAGTATTTATTTGATAATTTTTTCAAGAAAGGTTTAATATATATATATATATATATTATATAAAACTAAAATAACATTTTCAAGAAATATTATTTACATTAAGTAATATTATTTTTTAATGAAAATAAGGTAAAATATATTCTTTATTTAATAGTATGCTTTAATATTTAATGTTTAAAATATATTATTATAATATTTTTAATGTTGTATTAAATAGTTTAAAAGGGTATTTGGACATAAATAAAATCCTGAAGTTATAATTTGTTAATAATGTTAATAATTAGAATAATAGAAATAATAATTAACGGTAAAACATTTTTTTAAATGAAAACTATTATTATTTTTAAATTAAAATATTTTATAAATATATATAATTATTATTTTTTAATATATATATGATTTATTTTGATTTAATTTAGTTATTATAAAAAAATTAATTTGTATATAAAAGTAAAATAAACGTTCAGCCATTTATGAAAATAAAAGTGCTATATATTTAAAAAAATATTGCTACATTTTGGGTAATAAAAGAGGAGGTGTTATAAAATAAAAACATTAAAATATGAATTTATTACAATAAATAATAAATGCAATAATGAGTTGTGAAAGTAAGAGAGATATAATATTAGAAAATAAAAATAAAAACGTGAGTCACAAAATAATACCAAAATGTAATGATTAAAGATAACACAAATACAAAAAAAAGTCACAAAGAGGGATAAGAACATCAAACCATAATAAATGAGTGAATAAAAAAAGAATAATAGCTTGAAAACGTGAGAGATATGTTAAGAAATGATAAAGTATATAAAATGAGATAATGAATATAATAAATATAATAAGGGTAATGATTCACCATTTTGGATTGTTTTACAATATAAAAACAATGTTAAGACAAATGGATAATTAAAAAAGGAGATAAACTTGCATTTTTAGTTTATTTTTATTAGTTTTTTTTAATATAATATATTGGGTGTGTGTTGTGCCGATAATATTACCCTTAAAATTCAGCATCCATGCTTCCTCCACAAGCCTCAATTTAATATATATATATATATATAAGTATAACTTTCCTTTTCATACCTTGAAACACCTGGAACCAACATTCTTATTACCTTCCATTCATTAACACTGCTCTTACTTTCCCAAAATCAATGTAAGGGTTTCTATTTTTTGGTTGGATTTTTTTAAATATATGTATATAAAAAGTTATATATATATATATGTATATATTTGTGTAAAACTATATCTTTTTAAAAAAAATTATATAAATGATAAGTATTCATGTTTTAAATGATCTTTCCCCTAAATCTTATGGTTTCAAGGGTTTTATGTTTTCAAATTACATACAAACATGTGTGTGTGTGTGTGTGTATACACACACACAAAAATATATATATATAAACATATACATGTATACAAACATGAACACATTAAGTGGAGTTGTTATTTTTCATTTACTAAGAATTTATAAATGGTATTTATCAACTACCAAACTTTTGTTTAAAGATTTATGTATGAATAATTTCATTTATTCACCTTGTTTACATAATTCCATGTGATAATTCTTATTATTTTATATGTTGTTATGGGTCAAGTAGTTATTTCAATTGTGAACTCACATATGCATCTCTTATCATGTCATGCATGAATAGGTATGTCCATCATCTAGCTCATGTGAGGAATTTCAAGCATTATGCAATTTTTCACGCACTTAAACCCATGTTTCATGAAATTATGGGTTTCAAATAAAAGTGTGTTTTTTTCAAGTATGAGATTCTCCCTAAAATGATTTTAAAAACTTTTTAGGAAATGTTTATGACATGGGGAAGATTTTTTTTATTTCGAAGAAAATATTATTATGTAGGTATTTTGGAAATGATTTTGGGTATCAAATAAGAAAGGCAGGTCCATGGGAAAATGTTTTCAAAATTGGCACTGGTGGGTTTCATGATGTAATAGGGAGTGAACCCATAAGTCTTAGTGAAGACTAGTGGCCATGTGTATGGATTTTAATAACGGTCTTCCATGTATTATTAACCACCCACAGATATATAAAAATTTCAAAGGATAATTCTCAATAGCATTCAAACATAATTATTTTGTGAAATACAATTTTCCTATATATATTCAAGTATTTGTGAAAATCTATTTTAAATATATTTATTTATTTCAAGGGATGATTTTATGAAATTTATCGATTGTTTTGAAACCCCTTATGGGAATTTTTTTCTCACCCTATGAATTATAAACACTTTTCAAGTTTAGCATAATTGTTATGTTGAAACTCTGTTGTAGAAGCTACACGCTGAAGAATCAATGTTTTCAATTTGTGTATTTTTTGGTTGTAATGTAATTTATGTATCTAATTTTATATAGCCTATACTGGAAAATTTAATCTTTTATATTTAACGCTGTGTATTTATTCATGTCTCTTTTTCTTTAAAAAAAAATTACATAGCTTTTGTAAAGGGAAGAACCCGAGTTTCGGGTTCTGATCTTTATAATTGGTATCAGAGGAACAATCTAGATAATTTTTTAAAATTAGATTGAAATTAATAATTTAATTATGCTTTCATCGTAATTTTTTTCCCGTGTGTAAGTTATAATTGCGAGGGCACAATTCAGTTAGGGTGGGGAGAATATAACACCCCAAGAAATTTAAATAGTATTTTATTTTAATTTAGTATTTATTTGATAATGTTTTTCACGAAAGGTTAAAATATATATTTATTCTTTCTAAAACTAAAATAATACTATCATGAAATATTATTTCCATTAATTAATTTTATTTTATTTAATAAAAATAAGGAAAATTATATTCTTTATTTAATGGTATGCTTTAATATTTAATGTTTCGAATATATTATTATAATTTTTTAATGCGGTATTAATTCATTTAAAATGTTATTTTGACTTAAATAAAATCTTGAAATTATAATTTTTTAATGATGTTAATAATAATAATAGTAAAAATAATTAATGGTAATACATTTAGTTTAAATAAAAACTATTATTATTTTTAAAATTTAATATTTTATAAATATATATATTTATCATTTTTTAAATATATATATGATTAATTGTGATTTAATTTAGTTATTATAAAAAAATTAATTTTTATATAAAAGTTAAAAAAATGTTCAACCATTTGTGAAAATAAAAGCACCAGATATTTAAAAAAATATATCGATACATTTTTGGAGATAAAACATGAGGTGTTTTTAAATTAAAACATTAAAATATGAATTTATTACAATAAAAAATAAAAACAATCATGAGTTGTAAAATTAATACATATAAAATATTAGCAAAAAAGGAAAAAACTATCAAAACCTAATGATTAAAGAAAACACAAATACAAAAAATTCTAAAAGAGGGATAAAAACATCAAACCATAATAAATGAGTGAATAAAAAAAGAAGAAGAATAGATTGAAAACATGAGAGATATGTTAGGAAATGATAAAGTATATAAAATGAGATAATGAATATAATAAATACAATAAGGTTAATGACTCACCATTTTGGATTGTTTTACAATATAAAAATAATGTTAAGACAAGTTGATAATTAAAAAAAAGTAGATAAACTCGCATTTTTGGTTTGTTTTGCTCAGTTTTTTTGAAATAAAATATTAGGCATGTGTTGTGTCGATAATATTACCCTTACCATTCTGCATTCATGCTTCCTCCACAAGCCTCAATTTAATATATATATATATATATATATAAGTATAACCCTCCTTTGCATACCTTGAAACACCTGACACTATCATTCTTATTACCTTCCTTCCATCAGCATTGCTCTTCCTTTATCAAAATCAAGGTAAGGGTTTCTATTATTTTTGTTGGATTTTTTTAAATATATATATATATAAAGTTATATATATATATATATATATTTGTGTAAAATCTTATCTTTTTAATCCAATTATATAAATGATAAGTCTTCTTGTTTTAAACAATCATTCCTCTAAAATCATATGGTTGCAAGGGTTTTATGTTTTCAAACTACATACATACCTGTGTATATATATATATATGTACACATATAAATGCATACAAACATGAACACATTATGTGTATTTGTTCTTTCTTGTTTACTAAGAAGTTATAAATGGTATTTATCAACTACCAAACTTGTGTTTAAATATTTATGTACAAATAATTTCCTTTATTCACCTTGTTTACATAATTGCATGTAATAATTGTAATTATTTTATATGTATTTATGGGTCAAGTACTTATTTCAATTGTGAACTTGCATCTGCATCTCTTATCATTTCATGCATGAATAGGTATTGCCATCATCTCACTCATGTGAGGCATTTTAGGCATTATGAAATTTTGCACGCACTTAAACCCATGTTTCATGAAATTATGGGTTTCAAATAAAAGTGTGTTTCTTCCATTTATGGGATTCTCCTTAAAAGGACTTGGAATAATTTTGAGGAAATGGTGATGAAATGATGAAGATTGTTTTCTATCAAAGAAAATAATAATATTTAGGTATTTTTTAAATGATTTTGGGTATGAAATAAGAAAGGCAGGTCCATGGTAAAAAGTTTTCAAAATTGGAACTGGTGGGTTTCATGATGTTATGGGGAGTGAAACCATAAGTCTTAGTGAAGACTAGTGTCCATATGTATGGATATTAATAATGGTCTACCAAGTATTATTAATGACCCACAAATATATAAACATTTAAAAGGAGAATTCATAACAGCTTTCAAACATAATTATTTTCTAAAATACAGTTTTCCTATATATATTCAAATATTTGTGAAAATATATTTTAAATATTTATATTTATTTCAAGGGATGATTTTATGAAATTTATCAGTTGTTTTGAAACCCCTTACTGGGCATTTTATGCTCACACTATGAATTATAAACACTTTTTAGGTTTAGCATACTTTCTGTGTTGAAACACTGTTGTGGAAGCTACACGCTGAAGAATCAATGATTTCAATTTGTGTATTTTTCTTGTAATATAATTTATGTATCTAATTTTCAAGAACCTAGACCTGAAAAGGTCCTCTGTTGTATTTAATGTTGTGTATTTAATCATGTTTCTTTTTAAAAAAATTACACAGCATTTGTAGGTCAGAACCCAATTTTCAGGTTCGGGTCTTTATATTCCCCTTTAATTACAAATCTATAAAGGGTGCTTCCACTCTGGAGAATTTAGGTACAAACCTTTGATGGTAACCTACCAGACCAAGGAAACTCCGCAACTCGGTAGCACTCTTGGTTGGATCCCAAGCAAGCATTACCTCAACCTTTACTAGCTCCACTACAACTCTAGCCTCTAGGATGACATGTTCTAGAAAATGGACCTCTTGAATCTATAAATGAAACTCCTAGAGCTTCCTATAATGTTGGTTCTCTTGGAGTGTGTCTAGGACCATCCTCAAGTGTCTCGCATGCTTATCCTTGGACACCGAATACACTAGTATGTCATCGCTAAATGACACTACGAGCTGGTCTAAGTAAGGATAAAATATCCATTTCATGAGTCCCATGAACAATTATAGGGCATTCATCATTCCAAAAATCATCACCAAGTACTATTAATGACTTTAATGACATATAAAGGCCGTCTTCAGTATATCCTCATCCCATACTCACAATTGGTGATATCCGGATCAAAGGTCGACCTTCAATAACCATCGTTCCCCATTTCAACTGATTAAAGAGGTCATAGAACCTAGATAGTGGAAAATGTTCTTCACCGTCACCCGGTTCAAGCACTGGTAATACACACATAACATCAATATCCTATATGCCTTCTTTTCAAACAAAACTGGGCCTGCCCAGGGCGAAAAACTGGGTCTCATGAATCGCTTCCTCTTCAAGTCCTCCAACTATATCCTTAGATCATGAAGCTCTATGGAAGTCATCTGTTATGAAAGTGTAGATATCAGTGTCATCCTAGGGTTTATATTAATGAAAAATTATAATTACCCAAGCCTTTTACATAAAACATTTCATGATTTTAAGTATAATTAATCATTAGAGTACAATCCAATGATCGTTAAGTCTAGTGTCTTGGAATACTAGGTACATATAACATAAATCATGGGACTAAAAAAATCTTTATTTAATCTCCATAAAGATATTATAACTTACTTTGAGCTCTTACATCTGCATAGGGTACCCTGGGGAACACATGAACAAAGGGATGAGCTAAAAAGCCCAGTAAAGGAAAGAACATAAGGATACATCTCAAGCACATGAGTTAGGAGGCATGACATAATGATATCCAAAGCATAAAACTTATAAAATAATTTAATATAATCATGGGATCTTATAAACATGGAATCATATAAATGTGGAAGAATCATAAATCATATCTTTAGTACGGGTTAAGCCTAACTGCCAATCATGTTTCCCATTTCAGTACAGGTCAAGGCTAACTGCCAATCCTGTTTCACATCGCATCTTATGAGACTTATCCTTACCCAATGTATTGGAGCGCTATCTAGGTGCACCCATATCAAAATATTCATGAAATTTCTTTCCACATAAATAATCTTTCCACATAAATAATCAAACATAATCAACCATACATAAACATAAGGTTACCCATGGAAATAATTGTTTACCACAATCATGATATAAAACATATCCAATGGGTGTATCACGAAAGTGTCCATGAAAGGAAGGGATTAGAACATACATGGAAAATCATAGGGTAAAATAGGCATATAACATGTTAAGTGGTTTCAAATACAAGTGACAACCTATAAAAAATGTATTTTAGAAACAATAGAATTAAAACATTTTTTTGCGGTTGTAAGGAAAACACTCTAGAGATTTTCAAATTGAAAAGAGGAAATTATTTTATATAAAACCAGAGTTCAAAAAAGAATTTTTTTCATAATAAAAATACTGATTTTAAAAATACAATGGTGTTTTAAAACATAGGATAGAGTTCACTTGAAATTTGGGTAAAAATTTGGGAAGTCCCCTTAAAACAGGTTGGCCTATCGGAAAGTTCTAAGCAGGGAATCCTTAAAAATACTGTAAATCCATGAAAGATTGTGATGAAAGGGAATTGATATAATAATCTTGTAAAAATAACCATAATTCACAATACTCATATATATAGAGATGATAACACCATTTTCAAAGAATGATAAGGCAACCCGAAAGAACAAAGAAGGTTCAGGTAGAATTCATTACGATATTATCAGCATGGTGTCGGGTGTGACCAAGAGGGATTGATGAGAGAGAAATGGGGTTTATCATCACTTATAAATCTAGAAGGAAGTATTTTTTAGGTTCTTAAACATACCCCATCATTTTACAGTACACATATAAAGGCATAGTGGAAAGGACAATCTTGATTAAGAGAGAAAAGGAGAGGATCCCTTACCTCAATTCTGGTGGTGTTCTCCACTTGTTATTAATGACCTGAATAAAAAAATTAGGATTATAAATTCATAATTCCATAACTTATTATATATTTAATTTATTTATTATAACCCTTTTTAGTTCATTAAAATCCTTTTTGATTAGTTATAAGGTTCAATTTCATTATTCGGGCTCATTTGTTTACTTGGCTTTAAAAGATCAGTTCACTTATATTCAAGTTTGTATTATATGCAAGATGAAAGTGGTTGTCCAGAATTAAAGATACATTATTTATTTCATATCCTGGAGAATAAATGGTTTTAATTTTAATTATTTTACTTAGAGTGATGTCAAATTATTATATATATAACCGTAGTGATAACCGTTTTTGTTAATCGGTGGATTTGATTACAATGAATGTGTTTTTCATTATTAATTAATTTAATTTTTACCAAAAGATTACACAACCAAATATAGGAAATATTAAATATATAATAATCTGGTTCAACTACAACACAAATGGTTCCATGACCAGAATTAAAGATAATAATAGAAATTGATAAACTTTTGTCCTTGAATGTGCTAAATTAGCACATCTCAAACAGTGCTTTCATTTATTTCAAATAAAAAGGTGGGGAAAGGGAAGAAGATAAGGAAATATATGAATAGAATGAAGAAATTATAGTACATTTATTTTACTAGATTTATCATACTATTATGGTGAAGGGAGGTGAGGAAAGAAATAAATAAAAGAACTTCAATGAAAAGAAGAAATTTTGGGAAGAGGAATTTACCTCTTGAGACTTCCTCCTTTGAGAACCTCTTAAGGGTAGAGGTTTTGGTATTTTGAGGAGGCTGAGAGATTTTAAACGTGGGGAAGGACCTTGGGAATAGATTTGGGCAGAATTTATAGAAGTCTTGGAGCTTGAGAGGAGTGGAGAGAAGAGGGAGTGAAGGGGGGTTTTATAGTGGAGGAGAGGGGGGATTTCATGATATTATAATCATTAATTTATTATTTCTTCCCATGAAAAGGAATATTAAGTATTACATGACCAAGAATAGTGATTTTATCATGTTATCCCCAACCAAGTGGGCTTACATCATCAGAGCGTCCTTGATGACTCAATTAATCTATTATTTAGCATTTATTGTAAATTATCGGATTCTACTATTCATCAAAAATTCATGCAATTCAGAAAAATCCCAAAAATTAACCCTAACCATTTTTCGACGTGTAGAATCCAGAAATGATGTCCATTTTTCAAAAATAATTTTCTAAATATGATTATTATAATATTTAAATAAATTTATAATTTATTATCAAAACCAGTTTTAAAACATTCATTAACAGATTCTAAAATATAGGTATATCATACCTATAAATTGAATATTATTTTTATACTACCATAGGTTAGTTTACTATTAATTAGGGTATATCACTATTCAAAAGGGTATGTTACTATTCATTATTGTAGGTTACTATTCACCAAAAATTATGTTTGTTTTATTAGACCAAAAAAACATCTTTAACCCAACCATGTATGCTGGATTTTTGAAATTCCAGAAACATAAGTGACAAACTTATGTTTAAAGGTCACTTATCACATAGTAGTTCATTATGTTGTGAATTCATGTAATTTTATGACATAAATATTAGAAGGTAATTTCCATTGAAATACTTTTGGTCTTTACATTCTTCCCCCCTTATGAAATTTCACCCTTGAAATTTCATTTTACATACTAAGCCAAAAACAGGTGCGGGTACTTTTCCCTCATTTCGTCCTCCAATTCCCATGTTTCTTCCTCAAACTTATTGTTCCTCCCTAACTCATTGACAAGATGGGTTGTCATGTTGTGTAGAACCTTATCTCTCTAATCCAGAATCCTTACTGGTTGCTCCTCATATGAGAGATCATCTTCCAACTGCACCACCTCTGAGCTTAGTACATGTGAGGGATCAGGTATGTACTTCCTCAAGAGTGATACGTGGAAACCATCATGAACTCGAGCCATATTCAGTGGAAGTGGAAGATGATATTCTATGGCTCCTATGTGGTCAATGATCTCAAAGGGGTCAATAAACCTTGGGCTTAGCTTCCCTTTCTTCCTGAATCGCATGACTCTCTTTCATGGAGATATTCGAAGGAAGAATGTATCTCCAACGTCAAACTCCAAACCCTTTCAAAGGTTGTTTGCATAGCTCTTTTTCTGACTTTGAGCAGCTTTAATGTGTTTCTGGATGACTTGAACCTTCTCTATCATCTGTTGAACAAGATCGGGTCCAAGTAGCTTTCTTTCTCTAACTTCATCCCAACAGGTTGGAGTTCTACATCGCTTTCCATACAGAGCTTCATATAGAGCCATATGAATACTCGAGTGGAATCTATTATTGTATGAGAACTCAACCAATGGTATATTCTGATCACATCCACCTATGAATTCTAGAGAGAAGGCTCTAATCATATCTTCAAGTGTATGAATAGTTCTTTCAGACTGGCCATCAGTTTGGGGGTGATAGGCCGTGATGAAATTTAATTTAGTACTCAAAGAATGTTTAAGGGTCCTCCAGAATTTAGTTGTGATCCTTGGATCATGGTCAGAGACAATTGAGAGTGGAACACCGTGTAGTCTCACCACTTCCTTCACATATAACTTTTCAAGTTGTTCAAGCGAGAGATCTTCCCGAATAGTAATGAAATGGGGTGTCTTGGTGAGTCGGTCAACCACAACCCATATCGCATTATTTGCCTTCAACGTCTTCGGGAGACCTGTGACAAAGTCCATAGTAACATTTTTCCATTTCCACATGGGTATAAGCAATGGTTGCATCATACATTTGGACTTTTATCACTCAGCTTTAACTTTCTGACATACCAAGCACCTTGATATGTATTCCGCAATCTTCTTCTTCTTGTTATCCAACCAGAAGTGTTCTCGGAGATCACGATACATTTTGGTACTCCTAAGATGGATAGAGAAGGTCGAGCTATGTGCATAATTTAATATCTCCTTCTTTATCTCTGGATCAGATGGTACACATAATCGTGTCCCAAATCATACAACTCCTTCATCATCAATTTTGAAATCGGAGAATTTCCCATTTTTAAAAACATCCACCCTTTTCTAATTTTCCACATTCTTTCTTTAAGAAACCTTTATTTTCTCCATGAGGGATGGTTGAGAAATCATTTGAGAAAGGATAAATGATGTTCCTCCCTTAATGATTCCCATGTCCATCCTTTTCAAATCTAAGAAGATCGGATCCTTTTCAATTCTCATCATTGATAAAGATATAGGATCCTTTCTACTTAGTGCATCTGCCACCTTGTTTTCCTTACCAGTATAGAAGTGGATTGTACAGTCATAATCCTTTATGAGATCTATCCATCTTCATTGGCGCATATTAAGCTCTTTCTGTGTGAATATATATTTGAGACTCTTGTGGTCTGTATATATCTAACATTTTTCCCCATAGAGATAATTCCGCCAGATTTTCAATGCAAAGATCACAACTGCCAACTCCAGATCATGTGTGGGACAATTTTGTTCATGGATTTTCAGTTTCCTTAAGGAATAGGCTATCACTTTATAATTTTTCATTAGCACACAACCTAAGCCTTTCTTAGAAGAATCACTACACACCACAAAGAGTTATCCACTTGAAAGGAGTGTGAGTAACGGTGCAGTGATACGCCTCTTTTTCAACACCCTAAAATAGTCTTTACATTCATATGTCCAGACGAACATTACTCCCTTCTGTGTCAGCTTGGTCATTGGGTTTGACAATCGTGAAAAGTTCTTCATGAATCCTCGATAATACCATGTTAAACCTAAAAAGTTTCGGATCTCCGTTACAGAAGTTGGCCTCAGACACTCTTCAATTACCTTCATCTTGGAAGGGTCCATAGATATCCCTTTCCCGGTGATAACATTCCCCAAGAATGATACTTCCTCCATCCTGAACTCACATTTACTGTAATTTGCATACAACTTCTCCGTTCACAATGTCTTTAAAAAAAATTCAAAATTCTCCTCATGTTTCTCTTTTCTATAGGAGTATATCATAATATCATCAATAAAGACCACCACCAATTTGTTGAGGTAATCTCTAAAGACTATTCATTACATCCATGAAAATTGATGGAGCATTAGTGTAACACCCGAGACATTTATGTTATATAAATCATCAAAGGAATATTTTTCTATACAACACTTGCTTGGCTTGCTTTACACGCAATCGCGACCTTCCTCGATAGCTTGCGTCGTACGCAATACCGAGTTTCACTAAACAACATTATGCTATTAAAACTAGCCGTTATGAATAGTAATAACCACTTTTTGGAATTTTATAAATTTTATTTTTCAAAATGGACTTCATTTTTGGACTCAGAATATCGAAATTAGCCTAGGGTGAAATTTTGGTATTTTTCTGAAAACTTTCAATTTTTGATGAATAGTGAAACCACTAAGTGGTAGGTTAAAAACTGAATTTTGCATAAAACTTAATTTTACCACTTCTGTGATTGGAATTTCGAAAATCCGAGAGACACGGTTAATATCAAGGACTAAAATGTGGTTCAATGAGATGAAAATAATTTTTTGGTGAATAGTAACTTTTTATTTTTTTTACCGCGGTTTATAGTAAATAGGGTAACTAAGGGTAAATATGATATTAATATTACCCTAACACATGTCCTAATTCTATTGGACAAGTGTAATTCGACCAAAAACAAACTTAGGAATAAAATATGACCATTTAGGCCCACTTGGATTAGATTAGGACATTTATTATTAATTTATTTAAAGAAGGGTTAAAATAGTTAAAATCAAAGTTTAATAAGTAAATCATTTTTAATATGGGGTTATACATAAGATAAATTCAATTGTAAATTTTCATTAGAAAGCTAAAACGATTTCCTACATGATGATATTTTATTTGTAATTTTTAGACATCAAATAATGTAATTTATTTATGACACAAAGATGATGCAGTAATTATCTTATTAATGAAATATTGACATAATTGATGTTATAAACACCAAAATAAATGTAATTTGAGACTTTTTATGAATTCAACTAATTTTATAGGTTACTATGATATATTAATGTCGATTTAATCAACTTGGTTCGAACATATAATTCTTTTATGACTTTCATAAAAATCATATATCAAATAGTGTCAAAATTGACACAAAATAGTTTTTAAATCAAATATTATATTATTAATTGTTATTTTCCTAAAAATCTAAGGTTCGGCCAAATGACTTAGATAAAGATATATATTTTAATAATAAACAATTTGGGGTTCGTTTGGCATGTTATAGTAAGTGTATTAACCATATAGTGAAAGAAAACAAAAAGACATGGTAAAAGTTAAATTATTTAACTTAGAGTTAAATCTAATTGATAAGGTTAAAATAATACCCGAAACTTGTCTAAATCCTATTGGTTGATAGGATTTCGACCCTTCCCCACTTTATCTTTGAAATAAGACCCTTTGGAACCATTATAAACCGATTTTGACTTTAATATAAAATAATATTTTGAGATATTCCTAAGGTGCCCCTCTCCTCCCTTATAAAAGGGCACCTCCTCCCCCTCCTCCTCACACCAAATTGAGCACTCAAGCTCGGCCAACCCCTGCCATTTTCTCCTCTCCACTTCCCTAGAATAATCCTAGAGGTCCTGGTCTTCTCCAAAGACCAATCTTAGTTCCTTAAGTGGAGGATTCAAAGAGGCGTTCCAAAGAAGAGGTAATATCCATTACCGATCTTTTCAATTTCTTTCTTCTTCAACTTCTTCTTCTTTAGTTGTTTCATGATAAGGTAATAACATCAGTATTACTTACATACTGATATGTTATTATAAATATGAAACAACCCTATTTCACCTTCTATCCATCCTACGGAAAAATGAAATCACCACGCGTGCGTACGTACGGAATACCGTCTCCACGCCGTGGTGTAATCTATTTTCCACCATCACCCTACAAGGATGGTTATAATGGTGTAATGAGTAACTAAATATGATTATTATGAAGTAATATTGATACTGAAATAATATATATATACTCCAATATAATTCCACGATCATAGGAATGATATCATCACTCGTGCGTACGTACGGAATACCGTCTCCACGATGTGGTGCGACTCGTTCTACATGATCTTCATTTCATAATGATTATATAAATGAATTGAATGAATGAATATGGTATATAATACACCAATACCATTCTGGAAATGAATTATCTATAACCTAAAGATAGGAATAAGAATTTATTCGACAAAACACGCATAAGAACAAAAAGTTATAAAGACCCGAGTAACAAGTAACAATGAAATATTACTAACAAGAAGCTAATAATATGACCATATATGATATCATATAAATATGTATGATTCTGGAATAAGTCAATAACATTATTTAAACCATTATACAGGAGCTTCGGACACGTACAAAGCTAATCGGACTTAAGGTAAGGGAAATATCACAATCTCATTTTTATCCGAGATTGTTTATTCGTAAGTATTTACTGGAGTGTATTTTATCATCCACATCCATGTTCCCTCAATATGAAATATTGTTTCCATCCACTTGCAATATTTTAAATCCAATTTTACCCTTAGGTGAGTTTTTAGTAAAGAATATGAATGGAATCTTTTGTCGTTTTTCCGTACGAGGTACTTTTTGACTTTTCCGACAAAAGTACGAAGAATGTTTTTTTAACTTATACGGCATGAATGGATTTTTAAAAAATTGTTTCCAAGAAGCTTCCTTTACAAGTTTTCAAGTTTATTTTTAATCAACTTCTTTTATTTTAAAGTTGTATGACATGTTATGAAAGGAAAAATGTTTATGAAGAAGAAAGGATATTTTCCTCAAGAATGGAGTTCAAGTGATTTTCAAAATTATTTTCCATCTAAGATAATAAAGGGTTCTGTTTTTATCCCTATTATTACATTGATTTGATCATGTTGTGATGGAATTATTTTTATGAATTCCTTTATCTTATATGAATTGATTTATGATGTCATGATGTTTCAAGAATCCCATTTTTGTTTCATGTGTTATGCGATGATGTATGTTTTATGATTATGTGGCACACATAAGAAAGGATTCATTATAAGATGGGTGGGACCTATATCTCCCTCCAATGCATTGGGTAAAGATTTTATATCTCATGAGATAGACATGGTTGGAATGGAAGGTTATTTCGGTTCAGTGATACAGGACTGAAACGAGGAGTGAACTCGGTTCAGAAAGGGACTTAGTCCACTAAGATAGTCTTGGCGATGAGTCATGACTAACAAGAAATGATTTTCCATGATTATGTGTGCATGCCACAAAGTTTCAAGTTTTATGTTATGATTATGGGGATCTCATTTTCACTCCTATGATTTGTTCCATGTTAAGATATTATGATCTCTTTTGCAGGTTATGATTTTCAAAAAGATATGATATGATTTTTATTTCCTTTATTTGCCTTGCTGAGAATTTGAGCTCACCCTTTTATGTTTTCTTTTCCCCAGGTCAGGAAGATGGATATTAAGTAGAATATGCTAAAAGGGACCCTAGATATGATGAAATAAATGGGAGACACTGTAGAAGATTTATGAACCAGTTGTTTATGTTTCCCAGTTTCTAAAGGCACTATACCTATACGGTCCTTTGTAGTTTTATCATATGTTGTAATAAGTGTGCTTCAATTTTTGAAGTATTAAAAATGTATGTAAAGTATGGGTCGTTATAGTTGGTATCAGAGGAAAGGTATAGTCAACCTTTGGAAACTAGGATGTGAAAGCCTTAGTAAGAACCCTAAGGATAAGTCTAAGCATAGTACACAATCTTAGTGTTTTAGAAATGGACTTGAATAACCTAGGATAAGACCATAAGCATGAAAATTTTATTCTTGAATTATGTGGTTTCCTATTATAATTACTGTTGCTCACACTATTCTTCTTGGTTTTAGTCAATGGCTGGAACCCGAAGGAACCGTGTTAATGCGGAATGCGATGGGCAATGCAATGATTGTCCCCCTGAGCAACCAAACGATATGGGAGCTGGAATGCAAAATCTTGTAGCCATGCTCACACAACTTTCTCAAGCTATGAATCATGCAGGATTTCCAAACGAGCAATGGAGGGAGCAACATTCTGTTGAATCCTTCATGAGGCAGCGTCCACCTTCTTTCAGCGGGTCTACTGATCCATTAGTTGCTGAACAATGGATTAGTACTACTGAAAAGATATTTTCAGTTCTTCAATGTTCTGAACATGATAAATTCATCCTAGCAGTGTATCGTTTGGAAGGAGATGCTGATCAATGGTGGAATCTTGTTAAGAATACGAGGCAAAGGGATGAAATTGAGTCTATGGAATGGGACGAGTTCAAGAACTTATTTTTCAATAAGTACTTCCCTCGTATTCTCCGAACAAAGATGGAGAAAGAGTTTCTTGAACTGAAGCAAAGGGATGATGAATCTGTTGGTACCTATGAAGCAAATTTTACAAGACTGGCAAGGTACGCTTCTGGTATTATTATCCAACCTGAGAGTAAGATCGATCGATTCTTTAGTGGCTTAAAACCAAGTCTTCGAAGGGCGTTATCCATAAGAGACTTCAATAGCTACGAGGAAATCGTTCGATGTGCTCTCAAAGTCGAGATGGAGATTGGCGTAACCCATCAGTCACATGGGTTTGATAAGAAGAGGAAGATGGAATTCAAAGAAAAATCTAAAGAGCACACAGAAAAGAAGATGAGATTTTCCTTATGCTCAAAGTGTGGAAAGAAACATGGAGGGAGTTGTCTTAAAGGGACAAGTAAATGTTTTAAATGTGGAAAGGAAGGTCATCGGGCATTTGAATGCCGTGATAATGGGAAGAAGATGTCTAATGACGCAAACAAAGGAAGGGATACACAGAATGAACCTACAACACTTCAATGTTTCAAGTGCAAGGAGATGGGGCATTATGCCAATCAATGCCCAAATCCAAGGGTTGATGATGATGGTCGACGTCAACAAACTCTTAAAGCTAAAGACAAAGGAAAGTCACATGCAATTTCTATCAGCGATGTGGAGTACGATAACGATGTGGTGAAAGGTACACTTACCATCCACTCTAAAGTAGCAAATGTTTTATTTGATTCTGGATCCACCCACTCTTTTATTTCTGAAGACTTTTCTAAGGGTATCACCGTACTACCTCAACAATTAGATGTTGAGTTAGCTGTGACAACACCTAATGGCACATCAATCGCATCAAAAGTTTATAATTCTTCTCCGATCGAAGTTTGTGGGAAAGTGCTTCCTGCAAATCTTGTGATCCTTCCTTTAGTGGAATTTGATGTGATTCTTGGCATGGATTGGCTTTCTCTACATGGAGCTCATATCAATTGCCAAAGAAGGGAAGTCACATTTCATACTCCAGATCAATCTACGATCGTATACCAATGCAAGGATGAACATAACCTTCCAGTGGAAATTTCTTCCATCTTATGGGTATTGATCCCACTAAATGAAGGTTATTTATCTCAAATGGTTGGTGAGAAACTCACGATTAAGAATATGCCCATTGTAAGGGAGTTTGATGATGTCTTTCCGGAGGAATTACCGGGTCTTCCACCAAATCGTGAAGTTGAGTTTTCAATAGAACTCGTACCGGGTGCTTTGCCTATTTCAAAGACACCTTATAGAATGGCCCCAATTGAGTTGCAGGAATTGAAGAAGCAACTCCAAGAGAATCTTGATAAGGGATTCATACGCCCTAGTGCGTCACCTTGGGGAGCACCTATTCTATTTGTTAAGAAGAAAGATGGATCAATGAGACTCTGCATTGATTATCGAGAACTTAACAAGATCACTATCAAGAACAAATATCCTCTCCCACGCATTGATGACTTATTTGACCAACTACGCGGAGCTCAATACTTTTCCAAGATTGATCTTCGTTCAGGGTATCATCAATTAAGGGTCAAAAGGGAGGATATACCAAAGACGGCTTTCCGTACAAGGTATGGACACTATGAATTTATAGTGATGCCATTTGGTCTTACTAATGCCCCTGCTATCTTCATGGATCTAATGAATAGAGTCTTTAGAGACTATCTTGATCAATTTGTGGTAGTCTTTATAGACGATATTCTTGTCTATTCAAAGAGCAAGGAAGAACATGAAGATCACTTGAGAATTATATTGAAGACCCTGAGAAAGGAGAAGCTTTATGCCAAATTTACCAAGTGTGAATTTTGGCTTCAAAAAGTTGCATTTTTGGGTCACATAATCTCAAAAGAGGGGATATCTGTGGATCCAGCAAAAACAGAGGTTATCGAAAGATGGTCGAGACCAACAACAGTAACTGAGATCCGAAGTTTTCTTGGTTTGGCTGGATATTATCGATGTTTTGTAAAAGATTTTTCACGATTATCTAATCCACTCACCAAGTTGACTCGGAAAGGAGTTAAGTTTGTCTGGACAGAGGAATGTGAAGAGAATTTCAAGGAGTTGAAAAGAAGGTTATCCAGTGCACCTGTGCTCACACTGCCTTGTAGTGGAGAAAGGTTTGTGATCTACAGTGATGCATCCAAGAAGGGATTGGGGTGTGTTCTTATGCAAAATGATATGGTGATAGCTTATGCCCATGACAGTTGAAAATCCATGAACAAAATTACCCAACACATGATTTGGAGTTGGCTGCGGTAATCTTTGCATTAAAGATTTGGAGGCATTACCTTTATGGTGAAAGGTGTGATATTTATACTGATCATAAAAGTTTAAAGTATATTTTCACACAAAAGGAGTTGAATATGCGTCAAAGAAGATGGTTGGAGCTGATTAAGGATTATGACTGCTCAATCCATTACCACCCTGGGAAAGCAAACAAGGTGGCAGATGCATTAAGTCAACAAGACCATGCTATTTTATCCATGATGAGGATCACAAAAGATCCAATATTTATGGATTTACAAAGGATGGATCTTGGAATTATAATGGAAGGGGAAAAATCTTATCTTTCTCAAATGAATGTTCAACCATCTATACATGTGAAGATTAAAGAGGCACAGAAAGAAGATGTCGAGTTACAAAAGAAGGTGAGAAATGTTCCTGAATTCAACCTTGATTGTGATGGGATAATAAAGTTCAGGAATCGGGTTTGTGTTCCTCCCATCCCCGAATTAAAGAAAGAGCTGCTGGATGAGGCTCATAGTTCTTCATTCTCTATTCATCCTGGAAGCATGAAGATGTATAGGGACCTGAAAGAGTACTTCTGGTGGGATGGCATGAAAAGAGATGTTGCTGAATATGTCTCTCGATGCTTGGTTTGTCAACAAGTTAAAGCTGAGAGACAGAAGTCTAAGGGGATGTTACAACCATTACCCATACCCGAATGGAAATGGGAAAACATCACTATGGACTTTGTCACAGGACTTCCTAAAACATCCAAAGGCAATAATGCTATCTGGGTCATAGTTGATCATCTCACAAAGTCTGCACACTTCATTCCTATTAGAGAGGATTTCTCTCTAGATCAGCTTGCCAGGATATATGTAAAGGAAGTGGTAAGATTGCATGGAGTACCACTTTCTATTATATCTGATCGAGATCCGAGATTTACCTCGAAGTTCTGGCGAAGTCTTCAGCATACTCTGGATACAGAGTTGAGTTTCAGCACTGCTTATCATCCCCAGACAGACGGTCAGTCTGAGAGAACAATTCAAACCCTAGAAGATATGTTGAGAGCTTGCTCTATGGATTTCAAAGGAGCTTGGGATCAACACCTACCTTTGGTGGAATTTTCTTATAATAATAGCTTTCACTCCAGTATTCAAATGGCTCCTTATGAAGCTCTCTATGGAAAGAAATGCAGGACTCTAACTTGCTGGGATGAAGTTGGGGAAAGAAAGCTATTAGGACCTGATCTCGTTGATGAAATGGCAGAAAAGGTCAGATCTATTCAACAACACATAAGAGCAGCTCAGAGTCGACAGAAAAGCTATGCCGACAACCGAAGAAAAGACCTAGAGTTTGAAGTGGGTGATAAAGTGTTCTTACGAATATCTCCCTGGAAGAGGGTTATGAGATTTGGAAAGAAGGGGAAGTTGAGCCCTAGATATATCGGTCCTTTCGAAATATTGGATCGTGTTGGGAAGGTAGCTTACCGATTGGCGCTTCCACCGAATCTCTCTCAAGTTCACGATGTGTTCCATGTATCTCTCCTGAGAAAGTACATACCAGATCCTTCACATGTACTCAGCTCAGAAGTTGTACCGCTGGAGCAAGATCTTTCTTATGAAGAACAGCCGATAGAGATTCTGGATCGTAGCGAAAAAGTCCTACGAAACAAGACCACTCGCTTGGTGAAAGTTTTATGGAGAAACCACCAACTTGAAGAAGCTACATGGGAGCTTGAGGATATTATGAGGGAGAAGTATCCTCATCTGTTTGTTGCAAAGTGACGAATTTCGAGGGCAAAATTCTTTTTAAGGGGGGTAGAATGTAACACCCGAGACTTTTATGTTATATAAATCATCAAAGGAATCTTTTTCTATACAACACTTGCTTGGCTTGCTTTACACGCAATCGCGACCTTCCTCGATAGCTTGCGTCGTACGCAATACCGAGTTTCACTAAACAACATTATGCTATTAAAACTAGCCGTTATGAATAGTAATAACCACTTTTTGGAATTTTATAAATTTTATTTTTCAAAATGGACTTCATTTTTGGACTCAGAATATCGAAATTAGCCTAGGGTGAAATTTTGGTATTTTTCTGAAAACTTTCAATTTTTGATGAATAGTGAAACCACTAAGTGGTAGGTTAAAAACTGAATTTTGCATAAAACTTAATTTTACTGCTTCTGTGATTGGAATTTCGAAAATCCGAGAGACACGGTTAATATCAAGGACTAAAATGTGGTTCAATGAGATGAAAATAATTTTTTGGTGAATAATAACTTTTTATTTTTTTTACCGCGATTAATAGTAAATAGGGTAACTAAGGGTAAATATGATATTAATATTACCCTAACACATGTCCTAATTCTATTGGACAAGTGTAATTCGACAAAAAACAAACTTAGGAATAAAATATGACCATTTAGGCCCACTTGGATTAGATTAGGACATTTATTATTAATTTATTTAAAGAAGGGTTAAAATAGTTAAAATCAAAGTTTAATAAGTAAATAATTTTTAATATGGGGTTATACATAAGATAAATTCAATTTTAAATATTCATTAGAAAGCTAAAAAGATTTACTACATGATGATATTTTATTTGTAATTTTTAGACATCAAATAATGTAATTTATTTATGACACAAAGATGATGCAGTAATTATCTTATTAATGAAATATTGACATAATTGATGTTATAAACACCAAAATAAATGTAATTTGAGACTTTTTATGAATTCAACTAATTTTATAGGTTACTATGATATATTAATGTTGATTTAATCAACTTGGTTCGAACATATAATTCTTTTATGACTTTCACAAAAATCATATATCAAATAGTGTAAAAATTGACACAAAATAGTTTTTAAATCAAATATTATATTATTAATTGTTATTTTCCTAAAAATCTAAGGTTCGGCCAAATGACTTAGATAAGGATATATATTTTAATAATAAACAATTTGGGTTTCGTTTGGCATGTTATAGTAAGTGTATTAACCATATAGTGAAAGAAAACAAAAAGACATGGTAAAAGTTAAATTATTTAACTTAGAGTTAAATCTAATTGATAAGGTTAAAATAATACCCTAAACTTGTCTAAATACTATTGGTTGATAGTATTTCGACCCTTCCCCACTTTATCTTCGAAATAAGACCCTTTGGAACCATTATAAACCGATTTTGACTTTAATATAAAATAATATTTTGAGATATTCCTAAGGTGCCCCTCTCCTCCCTTATAAAAGGGCACCTCCTCCCCCTCCTCCTCACACCAAATTGAGCACTCAAGCTCGGCCAACCCCTGCCATTTTCTCCTCTCCACTTCCCTAGAATAATCCTAGAGGTCCTGGTCTTCTCCAAAGACCAATCTTAGTTCCTTAAGTGGAGGATTCAAAGAGGCGTTCCAAAGAAGAGGTAATATCCATTACCGATCTTTTCAATTTCTTTCTTCTTCAACTTCTTCTTCTTTAGTTGTTTCATGATAAAGTAATAACATCAGTATTACTTACATACTGATATGTTATTATAAATATGAAACAACCCTATTTCACCTTCTATCCATCCTACGGAAAAATGAAATCACCACGCGTGCGTACGTACGGAATACCGTCTCCACGCCGTGGTGTAATCTATTTTCCACCATCTCCCTACAAGGATGGTTATAATGGTGTAATGAGTAACTAAATATGATTATTATGAAGTAATATTGATACTGAAATAATATATATATACTCCAATATAATTCCACGATCATAGGAATGATATCATCACTCGTGCGTACGTACGGAATACCGTCTCCACGATGTGGTGCGACTCGTTCTACATGATCTTCATTTCATAATGATTATATAAATGAATTGAATGAATGAATATGGTATATAATACACTAATACCATTCTGGAAATGAATTATCTATAACCTAAAGATAAGAATAAGAATTTATTCGACAAAACACGCATAAGAACAAAAAGTTATAAAGACCCGAGTAACAAGTAACAATGAAATATTACTAACAAGAAGCTAATAATATGACCATATATGATATCATATAAATATGTATGATTCTGGAATAAGTCAATAACATTATTTAAACCATTATACAGGAGCTTCGGACACGTACAAAGCTAATCGGACCTAAGGTAAGGGAAATATCACAATCTCATTTTTATCCGAGATTGTTTATTCGTAAGTATTTACTGGAGTGTATTTTATCATCCACATCCATGTTCCCTCAATATGAAATATTGTTTCCATCCACTTGCAATAGTTTAAATCCAATTTTACCCTTAGGTGAGTTTTTAGTAAAGAATATGAAAGGAATCTTTTGTCGTTTTTCCGTACGAGGTACTTTTTGACTTTTCCGACAAAAGTACGAAGAATGTTTTTTTTAACTTATACGGCATGAATGGATTTTTAAAACATTGTTTCCAAGAAGCTTCCTTTACAAGTTTTCAAGTTTATTTTTAATCAACTTCTTTTATTTTAAAGTTGTATGACATGTTATGAAAGGAAAAATGTTTTTGAAGAAGAAAGGATATTTTCCTCAAGAATGGAGTTCAAGTGATTTTCAAAATTATTTTCCATCTAAGATAATAAAGGGTTCTGTTTTTATCCCTATTATTACATTGATTTGATCATGTTGTGATGGAATTATTTTTATGAATTCCTTTATCTTATATGAATTGATTTATGATGTCATGATGTTTCAAGAATCCCATTTTTGTTTCATGTGTTATGCGATGATGTATGTTTTATGATTATGTGGCACACATAAGAAAGGATTCATTATAATATGGGTGGGACCTATATCTCCCTCCAATGCATTGGGTAAAGATTTTATATCTCATGAGATAGACATGGCTGGAACGGAAGGTTATTTCGGTTCAGTGATACAGGACTGAAACGAGGAGTGAACTCGGTTCAGAAAGGGACTTTGTCCACTAAGATAGTCTTGGCGATGAGTCATGACTAACAAGAAATGATTTTCCATGATTATGTGTGCATGACACAAAGTTTCAAGTTTTATGTTATGATTATGGGGATCTCATTTTAACTCCTATGATTTGTTCCATGTTAAGATATTATGATCTCTTTTGCAGGTTATGATTTTCAAAAAGATATGATATGATTTTTATTTCCTTTATTTGCCTTGCTGAGCATTTGAGCTCACCCTTTTATGTTTTCTTTTCCCCAGGTCAGGAAGATGGATATTAAGTAGAATATGCTAAAAGGGACCCTAGATATGATGAAATAAATGGGAGACACTGTAGAAGATTTATGAACCAGTTGTTTATGTTTCCCAGTTTCTAAAGGCACTATACCTATACGGTCCTTTGTAGTTTTATCATATGTTGTAATAAGTGTGCTTCAATTTTTGAAGTATTAAAAATGTATGTAAAGTATGGGTCATTATAATTAGTGAGTCTAAAGGGCTTCACTATGAACTCATAGTGTCCATACCTCGTTCGAAAGGCAATGTTGTGAATAACTTCCTTCCTCACCTTTAGTTGTTGATATCCTGACTAAAGGTCCACCTTAGAGAAATAACTGGCCCCATGGAGCTGATCAAACAAGTCATCTATCCATGGAAGGGGATACTTGTTCTTTATAGTGATTTTATTAGCTCATGATAATCAATGCAGAGGTGCATTGATCCATACTTCTTCTTGATGAAGAGGACTGGAGCACCCCACGGTGAAGCACTCGGGCATATAAAACCCATCTCTATATTCTCCTGTAACTGCTTCTTCAGCTCTTCTAGCTCTACGATGGCCATTCTGTAAGGTGTCTTTGAGATTGGCAGAGATCCAGGGATAAGTTCAATTGATAACTCAACCTCTCAGTAAGGGGGAAGACAAGGCAACTCTTCAGGGAATACATTAGTGTAATCCATCACGATGGGCATGTCTTCAAGAATGATTCTCTCCTTTGTCTCAATAATTTGAGTTAGGTTTGTATGATCATAGGGAAGAAAAATCCAAACTTGAGACAAAGATTCTAAACGAGACTTATCTTCCTCCTTGCACTTGTAATGAATCAGAGGATGCTTCGGAATGTGAAGAGTAATCTCCCGTTCCCAGCAGTTGATGTTGGCCTTGTACATAGATATCAAATCCATGCCCAAGATAGCGTCAAACTCAACTAAAGGAAGTATGGAAAGATTATTTGTGAGGTTAAGTCCACAAACATTAACCAGGTAGGAGTTATAAACGATGGATAGAATAATTGCGCCATTCTATATTCTCACAGATAACTTTTCCTCCAAATTTTGAGGTAGTGTTTGAATATTTCTACTAAAATTGCAAGATATGAAAGAATGCATTGAACCATAATCAAATAGTACATTTGCTATTCTTGAATGAATAACAAGCGTACCTGTCACCACATCATTTTCCGGCTCCACCTCAGTATTAGTGATAGCATAAGCCTTCCTTGTTTCCTTCAAGGTTGTTGCTGATTGCCTCCGAAAACCCTCATCTTAGGGAAATTGTTCTCATAATGCCCGAGCTCCTTGCAGTTAAAACACTAGAGTGAGTGTTGATCTGAACCTTATGTTCATCTTCAACATTAGCGGGATTTTTCATATCCCTTCAGAAATTCTTGGCCAGATGACCAAACTTTATGCATTTGAATCAATTCTTTGTTCCCTTGAGACAATCACCAAGATGCTTCTTCCAACAATTCTTTAAAATGGGAAAGTGAGGCTTCATTCCATCATAGGATTTGTTTTATGAACCTCCCATGTTGTTCTTCATTTTCCACTTCTTTTCACTAGGCCCATGAGACCACTGAGAGTATCTCATCTCCATTTCAACCTTGAGGGAACAACAAATAATCTCCTCATAGATTTTGAAGACTCGAATTGCCCACACTTTTCATAGACTCGGCTTTAGTCCGCTAAAGAAGCGATCCACCTTGATTTCGGTGTTCATGACAAAGCCATATGCATACCTTGCATGCCTTGTAAAGTTCACTTCATATGCCCTGATGGAATCATCTTCCTTCTACTTGAGTCCAAGGAACTCTCTTTCCATCATGAGACAGAGGGTTTGAGGAAAATATTTATTGAAAAACATCCTCTTGAATTCCTCCCAATATATGAAATCAATTTCTTCTTGGTACTTCGTATTCTTGATCAGTGTCCACCACTGATTAACTTACCCATCAAAAAAATAGTCTCCCAGTACAACTTTCTCTTCTTCCGAGAACTGGAGGATAGAGAAAATTGTTTTGATGGAGTTAATGCATTGTACTGCGAGAAAGGGATCAGAAGACATGCTAAACATGGGAGGTCTTCACCGCATGAATAATTCTATGGAAACATTCTATTTCCTTGGAGGAGGGGGACATTCCACCTGATCAATGTTATTATTCATAACTTGAGCCAGCTGAGCAATTACTTCCATGAAGTTTTGAGCACCCGCTTCCATCACATCAGGCATGTCATTAGAGCAATCATCACATTGCCTATCACATTGTTTTTTGGAATGTTTTATTCTATTTCCTTCCATTAACTAAGAAAAATAACGTATAATTAGAGGTCTTGAATACTTAGCTATTGATCATAAAAGGAAACTTTGAACATAAAGGAATAAACTTAAAAGAAAAAGTATATCCTGCCTTCTGATTCCTTAGGTTTATATCTAGGTTATCCTTGATCTATTTCTTAACTTATATTCTTATGGGATTCTTTTTGTCCCTTAATAATGGTTTGTACTAAGCTTGAGAATCTACCAAAGAATGAACATAGGAGTCATAGGGTACCCTGGAGAACACCTGAACAAAGGGATGATCTAAAATGTCCAGTAAAGTAATGAACATAGGGATACATCTCAAGCACATGAGTTAGGAGTCATGACATAATGATATCCAAAGCATGAAACTTATAAAATAATTTATTATAAGAATGGGATCTTATAAACATGGAATCATATAAATGTGTCAGAATCATAAATCATATCTTTATTATGGTTCAAGGCTAACTGCCAATCCCATTTCCCATTTCAGTACAGATCAAGGCTAACCGCCAATCCCATTTCACATTTCATCTCATGAGACTTATCCTTACCCAATGCATTGGAGAACTATATGGGTGCACCCATATCAAAATATTCATTAATATTCTTTCCAAATAAATAATCTTACCACATAAATAATCATACATAATCAACCATACATAAACATATGGTTACCCATGGAAATAATTGGGTACCACAATCATGACATAAAACATATCCAATTGGTGTATCAAGAAAGTGTACATGAAAGGAAGGGATTAGAAAATAAATGGAAATTAATAGGGTTAAATAGAAATATAAAATGGTAAGTTGTTTCAAATAGAAGTGACAACATATAAAAAATGTGTTTTAGAAACATTAGCATTAAAACATTTTTTTGCGGTTTTAAGGAAAACACTCTAGAGCTTTTCAAATAGAAAATAGGACATTATTTTATATAAAACCAGAGTTGAACCAAGAAGGTGTTCATAATAAATATAATTATTTTATAAATACAATGGTATTTTAAAAAATAGGATAGATTGCACTTGAAATTTGGGTAAAATTTTGGGAAGTCCCATTAAAACAGGTTGGCCTATCGGAAAGTTCTAAGGAGGGAATCTTTCAAAATCATGTATATCCCAGAAAGAATGTGATGAAAGGATCTTGATATAAGAATATTTTAAAAATAAACATAATTTATAATACTCACATAGATAGATAAGATAACACTATTTTTAAAGAAAGATATGGCAACCTGAAAGAACAAGAAGGTTCGGGTAGAATTCGTTACGATTTTATCGGCATGGTGTCGGGTGTGACCAAGAGGGATTGATGAGAGATAAATGGGGTTTCTCATCACTCATAAATATAGAAGGAAGTATTTTTGAGGTTCTTAAACATACCCCATCATTTCTTAGTACACATATATAGTCATAGTATATAGGACAATATTGATTAAGTAGGAAAAGGAGAGGATCCCTTACCCCAATTCCGGTGGTGTTCTCCATTTTTTATTAATGACCTCAATATACAAATTAGGATTATTAATTAATAAGTCCAGAACCTATTATATATGTAATTGATTTATTATAACCCTTTTTAGTTCATTAATATCCTTTTTTATTAGTTATAAGGTTCAATTTCATTGTTCGGGCTCGTTTGTTTACTTGGATTTAAAAGATCGGTTCGCTTATATTCAAGTTTGGATTATATGCAAGATGAAAGTGGTTGTACAGAATTAAAGTTATATTATTTATTTCATATATAGGAGATTAAGTTGTTTTAAATTTATTCAGGTTACTTTGAGTGATGTCAAATTATTATATATATAACCTTAGTGATAACCGTTTTTGTTAATCGGTGTATTTGATTACAAAGAATGTGTTTTTCATTATAACTTAATTTCATTTATACCTAAATATTATAGTACCAAAAATAGGATACATTACATATAAAATAATCTGGTTCAACCAAAACACAAATTATTTCATGACCATAATTAAAGATAATAATAGAAATTGATAAACCGTTGTCCTTGAATGTGCTAAATTTGCACATCTCCAACGGTGCTTTCATTTCTTTAAAATAAAAGGGTGGGGAAAGGGGAGAAGATAAGGAAATATACAAATAGAATGAAGAAATTCCATTACATGTATGTTACTAGATTTATCATACTATTATGGTGAAGGTAGGTGAAGAAAAAATAAAAAAAAAGAACTTCAAAAAAAAAAGAAGAAATTTTGGGAAGAGGAATTTACCTCTTGATACTTCTTCCTTTGAGAACCCCTTAAGAGGAGAGGTTTTGGTATTTTGAGGAGGCTGAGAGATTTTGGACGTGGGGAAGGAACTTGGGGAAATATTTGGGTTGAATTTAGAGATGTCTTGGAGCTTGAGGGGAGTGGAGAGAAGAGGGAGTGAAGGGGGGTTTTATAGTGGAGGAGAGGAGGGATTTCATGATATTATAATAATTATTTTATTATTTCTTCCCAAGACAAGGAATAGTAAGTATTACATGACCAAGAATAGTGATTTATTCATGCAATACTGAACCAAGTGGGCTTACATCAGTAGAGCATCATCGATGACTCAATTAATCCATTATTTAGCATTTATTGTAAATTATCGGATTCTACTATTCATAAAATATTCTAGTAATTCCGAAAAATCCCAAAAATTCACCCTAACAATTTTTCGATGTGTATAATCAAAAAATGAGGTCCATTTTTCAAAAATAATTTTCTAAATATGATTATTATAATATTTAATTAAAATAATAATTTATTATCAAAACCAGTTTTAAAATATTCATTAACTCATTCTAAAATATAGCTATATCGTACTTCCTACTTGAATATTATTTTTATACCACCATAGATGAGGTTAATATTCATTAGGTTATATCCATATTCAAAATGGAATGTTACTATTCATTATGGTAGGTTATTATTCACCAAAAATTATGTTTTTCTTATTAGACTCCAAAAAACATCTTGAACCCAACAGTGTATGCTGGATTATTGAAATTCCAAACACAGAAGTGACAAACTTTTGTTTAATGGTCACTTATAACATATTAGTTCATTATGTTGTGCATTAATGTGATTTTATGACATAAATATAAGAAGAGAATTTCCATTGAAAAACTTTGGTTCATTACAAAAATTCCATCTCCCAATTGGGAGGTAAACCTGGAACATTCTCAGGAAAGACATCCTCATACTCCACTACCACTGTTGGAAACTAAGGACTCATATCATAAAATACACTGAGGGTGAGGCTATCCAGCTGATGAGTAATTGGATACACCCTCCTATGTGTTAGTCCATCCTGTACTATATATGTTTACTTTTCACCAACAAAGTAACACATGGTTCCATCACTACATACACACCACACCCTTCACCTAAAATAGTCAATATGAGCATGAACTGTAGACAAACCATCCATTCTAAAAATTATATTGTAAGGCCTCGACACCACTACCAAGAGATCCAAACCAAAACTCTCACCTCCAAGATTAGAGTCACGTTGTTAGCACTAGTACATGATCACTGAGTCTTCTCCAGTATGAGTCTCCATGAATAAGGGTTGAGTTAATGGTTCAATCCAAATCTTGGAGTCACGAACTAGATTCATGGAAATGAAGGAATGAATGGACCTTGTATCTATCAAAGTTTCATATAAGGTGGAAAATACATAGATCGTACCAAAAATCATACTTGGATCGTCGAGGTCATAATCCTTCATAGTCTGAAGCTATCCCCTTCCTTGTCCACCAGTTCTATGAGAATGGCATGGACCACCTGGGGGTGGTGGAGGTAATAGGTTGAACCTCCAACCACCTTCTACTACCCTACATGATCCTTTTCCACATCTACTACCCTATGGACCACCCTTCTCCTATCTCTTCCTTTTCCACTGTTTTCCCTTAACTATATCCTAATCATCTGTATGACAGGTTGATAAATATTGTGCCAGATGTCCCCGACCGCTGCATGAGTAACAATGTATGTCCCTTGGATGATTTGAGCTAACCTAGGAGCTCGGCACCACTGAACCGAAGTCCCATGATCTCCCCATAAAGCTACTGAACCACTTGGATACTTGTGACTGCCTTTATCTACCCTTATGCCGATGTCTCAGATACACAATGTCCACTACTAGATTTCACTACCAGTGTTAGATTTTCCATAAAAGTCTCCACTAATATGGATTTCTCAAGTACCCCAACATATATAGAAATGCTAAAGGATACCACTGATTCCATGATGTCTTAGTGTGAGCCTTGATCAAAGGTTCGGGCCTTGAATAACTGGTCTTGTACAATTTCCATGGAGTAACATGAAAGATCAGTAAAATTTGATGAATACTCCACCACAGTCATACTACCCTACTGCAAATATAGAAGCTCTTATATGTGTACTTATCACAACGTTGCTAGATAGAAATCCACTCTGATGAGTCTCTAAAAGTTTGTTCAGTAGTGATCTATCACTTAATGTGACTAATTCACCAAGATCCACCATCTACCCATAGATCCCTAAAGAAGACTCATGGAAAAGACTTCCATCTGGGAAGAAGGCATCCATACAAGGCAAAAAAAGGTAGCCTGTAACCAATCCTTAGCCATCTCAGGGTCTAGATCACCCTAAAACCTATGAGGTCACTACCTATAAAACATATGAAATGCACTCAGCCTGCATGCATCCTTAACTGGTAGTGCTGGTTGTAGCTGCTACTCGACAGGTGGTGGTATAGATGGTAAACCACCTAGAGGTGTTATCTCCGATACAAGACCCTGTACTGATGCCTCATCACTAGGTTAATAATCCTCATGATCATGCGGTGGAATCATGGATGGATGCCTACAAGGAGGCATCCTAAAATAAGACAAGATGTACTGTAGTTGATAGAGTATATCTAGGGAGCTGGCTCAAGAAGGACATGGAAGACACAACCATTCATATATGATACATGCACCATTTTTTCCCTACAACCAGTTTTTTCATGTACTGAGTCAAAAAGCAGGTAATTAGAATCTTGGTGAATGGATACATTGGCCACCACACTAACACTAAGGCCCCTAACTTGAAAGATGACCTTGAAACACTTAGAACTATTTCCCTAAACCAATCTCAAAGACACCCGATCCTAAACTAGAACTGACTGCTCTGATACCACTCTGTCATGACCCATCCCAGAGGGGCCCATGCCATGACTTCCCTAGGGCCTCCACTAATAGGCCAGGGGTTAGTGACTTGAACCGAGTAGTCATATCCCACAAATGGGTGACATTATCCTAAGTATCTGTACACACACACACATCTCCAAGACACAAAATTATGAAATGTAAAAAAATTGAAAGAATGCATGCATACATCTAAGATCCCACAATATAGTATGATGGTGAAAGTATTGGAAAGTAAACATGGCCAAATAAAATCCCACAACAGAGTCTATAACTCAATTCATACCTGAATGTAAAGGTACTAAGACTGTTGTATGAAGATTAATGAACACACCTAGGTCTTTCTGGTCTCACAGAGCACCATATGGTCCTGGTCTACCTAAGACTCCATAAAAATGTTGATCTTATTCCCAATACATGACATGTGCAGGCAAAGACTGTGAAGTGGTGAGTATACAAATTCTCAATAGGACACCCCAAAACCACAAAACATATGAAAAAGGAAATACAATTATCTATACATAGGTGTATATCTATAATGTATAATAGAGACATGTAGTATAAGAAAAATACTATATATACTTAGGAGAGATGCCATTACATCGAGAAGTGATAACCAACTGCTATACATAAGATCCTTCTCGAAGCACCACTCATTCCCAGAGAACTCACTCCTTAAGCCATGATAACATCAAGGACACTTGATGAAGTGGTCTATCTCATTTGATACCTACGAATATAGAACACATAGGTCAAGGAATAATATGATACACAAAGATGGGATCATGCCCAGACTCATTAGGGGATGCCACGTACCCAATCTAGATCAACCCGCTACGTAGGGGATCATATTCCAATGATTCAAAAAACTCAACCATTGATTATCAATAGATGAGGATCAACTACTTGCTCTCAGAGTTCACGCCAATTCCACAAACACTACTAGGGTTGATAGAGGATCACACTCTAGTTTTGGGGAGGGATACCACCACTCTATCTTAGATTCGACCTCTAGAGGGGATTACCATCCAGTGATGTGGATGTAACACCGCGCTAAACCCTTGAAGAAAGGACCAAGGGAATTATCTCAACCTTTACTAGTCCAATATAAATTCCCACCATTGGCCTAAAAATGAGCGTATCAATGTTATGGTCTCAACTCCACAAATGGATCATTGATTGGATGCTCTGTTTAGGAATTATGCTTGTTTTAACAAAGGGGATCATAGACCTACTGGGGCCTACGGACCTACCGACGTGGTTGACTACTGTGGTCGGTCCACCTATCATGTAGATAGGATTTGTGTGGATTGACCGTCATAGTCATTACACCTACCGTGCCTCCTAATGGTCGATCTCAGAAATATGGTCAACTGTGCCGAAAGGTCGACCACTTCGGTCGATCATAGAGATTGACCGCAACCGGGCTCCGCAACAGTTGCCCTGGATCTGACCCTGGTCTAGCCTAGCCCAGTGGTTTGGCCTCTTCTATGACCTGAAATGCCTCTCCGCATCCACCAAAATTCCCACCTAATCCACCCCCTTTGTTTCCGACACATCCTCAACCATCTTCTCCACATCACTACCACATCCCGCTGACATTGCACCTGCCACACGCGACTCTGCAGCATGAGGCTCCCCCACCGCACACCGCCGTAAGATTCTGGTCACAGCCACCACAATGGTGGTACCTTCCATAGACCACCATGCCTATGATTCCTAAAAATCACATGGTCACAGATACGATCTCCTTGGGTCCCGATATACATTGTTCCAACCTCGATTGTCGATTCGCCTTCAATCCGGGGGTCTGATCGAGTTCAGAACCACCCGACAACATCAAACCGGGAACCATGGGGTTCCAACAGTGAATAACATGAGAATAGGGCGAGGAATTCATAAGAACAAAGGTTTAATCATTTTTGGCCGAATGTTCTTGGACACCGATCTAGATTGAGGGATTTGGGTTAAACAATAGATTAATCAATCCTAATAAACCTGCAAAACAATCCCATCCTACAAAATACGATCGATCCATGGGATAATATATTTTTGTATTAGTCTATATTCATCATAGGAAACAAGAACACAGAAATAAACTAAATAATAAAACATCTTAAATTGATTCAGTTCGACCGCTATTGAAGAACGATCACTACATCATGTTCGTTGGTGAGATCCATCGAATCTGAGGTTGCGTCAATCAATCGATCCACAATTCACAAATTCATTATCATTAATTCAAGAAAATTCTCTAGATCTATATCAAATGGTCCTTTAGTGTCTCTAGGGCTATGCGTCTATCCCTTGATTTCCAATATAAGGGTACATTTAAAGAAAAAGTCACTACATCAAAAATAGTTTTTTTATTAAATTATTTTATTCATTTTACATCCCTCGAATGCTTTTTCACAAATGACCCATTACAACTAAAGTTAGTCCATCCCTAGGGTAAAGTCTCCATTTCAAATTCAAAGTTTCCCTCAGTTTTTTTATCTGAGAAACTATTTAAGAGTAATCCCACTTTTTCAGTAAAACTATGTGCACACACTATTAAATATTTTCATATTTTTCAAAAATTTATTCCAGGAACACCAGGTCTCAGAATCACATTCCATCTCAGTGCCTGGTCTCAAAATAAATCCAAATAATATTTAAAAAATAATACATGGAATATACAAGACTTTACAATTTTTGTTGGTTGATGACCCAACCATGGAATTTCATTAAATGTTTGGTTTAGAAATTTGTGTAGATATTGAAATGATATTGATTAGGTAATCATAATTGTGTAATTTTATAGTGTGTTAGATGAGGTGTCCTAGATCCATAATTTTAGATTTGGTGATAAAAACATATACTTTACATATAATCCTTAATACTAAGTGAGATGATCCAAGATAAACATAACTTCATTTTACACAATTTCCATTAGTTAACCATTGCATATCCTAAATAAACACATAATAAAAAGAAAGGAAATTTTAGTTTCTTTAAGGGCTAGCTACATAAGAAACTTTTTTTACAATACTTGTAAACATTTCTCCAAAATTAAGACACACTGGAATCCCTTAAAAAATTCTCATAAGTTATACTCATCTTCATAACCTAGAGAATAGAAACATAATAAAGGGGTGAGCTTAAATGATTAGTAATGGAAATATTTTCAACATGTAATCTAGGGTAAGATCATATGAATATAAGAAAACATTAAAATGAGAGAAATATCTTATTAAAAAGAACATGGAACAATAAGAGTTGTCCATAAGTCATGATAGAAGGACTTTTCTTCTCAAAATAACAATCATAGATCATGGTAAAAGAGTTTGAGACAATAAAAATGAGCTAATGGATATAATAAAAGGCATATAGAAATACGACATGTTATTTGAAATATAGAATAATAAAGAATTATGACACAAACATAAGCACAAATATTTTTTTAAACCAAGATACCCACATCAAATTCACACAACAACTTATGAACAAATCTACCTATATCATGTTCACTCTATAAACATATGAAAAAAGATACCAAATTAATTTTCACACAACAAATTTGTGAAAAATTATACCCACATCATGCATACACAATAAACCTGTGAACAAAGCTACCTGCATCACTTTCACATAAAAATCTTGTGAAAAAAGCTATGGATATCATGTTCACTCAATAAACCTATAAAAAATGCTACATAGATCATTTTCACACAATAAACTTTTGAAAAAATCTATCCATATAATTTTCACACAACAAACCTATGAACAAAGCTACCCACATCATATTCACACAATAAACCTATAAAAAAAGCTGCCTACATAACATTCACACAATAAACATGTGAAAAAAGATACCTACATCATGTTCACACATCATTTCATCATATAATTTTATATGATATATTAAACAATTTATTAGAGGGATATATAGTACCCCACCCATAAATAATATTCTTTCATACATTTATGCAACCAAAGAACATGAAAACATTCATATTTTAAGCATCACTTAATTAACCCATTAAAAAGAGATGATTTTCAAGAAAAATTATATATAACATTTTATAAGATATCCATATAAATATTGTGTATGGTGTTATAATAATATACACCTAGAGTAATATAAGAATAATTAAGTATATTGAAATAGATGAAAAATAACTTTTCAAAATCATTGAGTAAATCAATTTGAAAAATAAGAAAATAATACCTTTTTCATTTTAAAATTATTATGAATTAGGTTTATTTATAAAAACCATTTGAATAAAGGAAATGATTTTTATTTAAAATAATTGTATTTGTTGAAAAATAATGTTTTCACATGAAAAACCCTAAAAATAGATTATAGAAAACATTTTTAACATTATCATAAAACGATGAACTTATAGATCATTTTCAGAAGTTATTTTCAAAAAGTTGAAGTGATTTTTTTTGAAAATTATTAATTTAAAAATATAACCTTCAATAATAAATCCTTGAAAAATATATAAATACAATATCAAATAAATTTTGAGTGGAAGATAAAAAAATGAACATGTAAGGAAAACCTTTTTAATATTTCAAAATATATTTATTAAAATCTCACATTATAAAAAGAGATAATAACTATTCCTTTTAAATATATGATAAGGGAAATAATAAATTCACATGTGATAATACCTAATTATTTTTCCAAATATAAATCAAACTAATGGTGGGAAAGAAAATTATGGGCATGGAAGAAAAATAATCATTAAAGAGAATGATAATTATTCTTAACAATGTCATAATTTTATGCGGAAGAAATTCATTATGGAGGATTATTTAAATCAAAAGTTTAATTTTTTCTAGAGATAAAGAGAAATTATAATATAAAATTTTATGGTGGAAGAAAATAATAATATAATTTTGAATTTAAAGATGAGACATTATGTCTTAAAGGAAGGGGGTTTGTGTTAATAAAATAACCTCACCTCATCATTATATTTTAAATTGATAACCCATGAAAGTTAGAAAATCCGATGTATTTTTAAATCCATTAAATTTTATGAAACATTATTATAGAATAAATCCATAGACAATATATTCACAAAAAAAATTAAACAAGTGGTTAATACACATCATCTCTCAATAAAGTAAAATTGAGATGTAAAAAACATTACCCTTAATCCCTCTTAGTTGAATATTCTCTAATCTCTAGTATAAAAAAAATAATTATCTTAATATCCTATTTTATTACCTTATTATTACCTATAAACTTTTATAGACTTAATTTATAATTATTTTTTACAAATATATTTGTTTTTTATATTTTATTTTCATTATTGGGTGTTATTAGCTTCGAATGTCTGTTTAGAACTAGTTTTTTAATTGTAATGTCTATTCTCATTTATAGATTCAATGTTAATCATTATGAGAACATTACGATAACCTAAATAAATTATTTATAATTATTTATAATGTTATAATTTAATTTAATAAGTATTTTAGTTATGATTCATGATTATGAAGTTAGTGATGAGCTTGTTTTGAAAATTTTCATGAACGAGGAGTGGTATATTAATAATGGGTTAGATATTACCATTATTATTTCAGAAAAAAAATCATCATCTAATTGTTATTTTTCAATATAATTTAAATTTACATTTCCTTTCTTACCCAAGATATAAATTTATAACATTGTTCGTGTAGGTGGTTAAACCGACCCAAATAAGAACAAACTATAATTTACGGGTGAATATGGTTAAGAAAGTGATTCCTTTAGTATAATATCATTATTATATAAGAATAATGATATTATTTATATATTTTTAAGGTATTAAATCCATTTATAATAGAGTTTAATAAATAATATATTACTAGATAGAAAAATGAAATATGTCACTTTCTTGGAGGTGGTAGTCTATACATACACATGAGAGACACATTCATTTTTCATAGATCATGAGAAATATAGATAATGGTTTATAATTTAATAATCATAATAATGTTATAAATATCAAATTAATCCTTTAAATATACTTTTATAACTTGTTGTGTAAGTTGGTGATGAAAAATCAAGCATGTTGTTCAAGGAGAAGGTAGTTCGCTCATACACTTGGCAACATATTTATTTTTAGAATTGTTTTGGAGGAAAGTAGAAAAGTGATATTTCATTAGTATAATAAAATTTCAGAATATTTTTAATAATTATGTTATCATACTTTCATATATAGAATAATATTTAGGGGGTAGTATAATAAAGGAAAGGAAAAGGATAAAATGAGTAATTGAGAATGTTACCTTACTCCATCGAATAAATCCTTTAAAAAATGGATTAAGAATTTGATAGGTGGAATTATAAGAATAAAAAAACCTATTGTATGTGTATAGGAATTTTTTAGAGTTATTTTGTTAGAGTTTGGTCAAATCTAAGAGGATTGGGGTGTGAAGAGAAGTGGGGGTGTTGATGACTCCTTTTATAAGGGAGAGGGGTGATATTTTTGATAATGGATTATAGTGAACTTTGTGCAGAGATTCATGGGATATTGTATGTCTCTATATCCGTCCTGCAATCCTGGTTCTAGTTTTATCTTTCTCGTGACTACTTCTTCTCTGATCCATCAGCCTAAGGTTGATTAGTAAGTCGAACCTTCTTTGATTCGTGGCACAGAGGCCCTATGGCCCAAAGAACACAGTATTCTTTGATCATAGGCCCCATGACCCAAGGTCTCATGGACATACTCGTGGTATTATGACCTAATTATATATCTAAAGGGACCATTTCATGAATAGTTCCACCACTACAATACAACTGCTATACTGCTATAGTAAATCAAAAATGATATTTAGGTTTCAAAATATTAAACTAGGGTTTTATAAATTCAACATAGTATTTTGAAATACATAATTTCAATAAATAAATAAATTTTCTATCATGAAAATTTATTATATGTTTTCAAGATATAATTACATTTTTATATAGTTATAAACACTATAGTTTCAGTAAAAAATATAATTTTCACTACTCACCTAAAAATCAATTATTTTAGAAAATAAAAAAATTCATCCTAGGGAAATTAAAACAAATTTCATTAAAAATGAATTTCATTTTATCAAATTTAATTTATAAAATTTATAAATTTATCTTTTAAATAAAAATAGAAATTATAAAGATAAAATATTTTTATTGAAAAATGATGTTTTTAAGAGTTCTTAATATCATTTCATATCAATTTCTAAAAATAATACTAATATATTAATTCGTATATTATATTTTAAAAAATTTCAATTTAATTTATTAGGATAAAATATATTACACTTAAAAACATTTATTTAGAAGGAAAAAAGTTTTTAATATTAAATCACATTAATTATTCATCCTCTAAAAGTAAGTAATTTTAGATTAGTAACATATTTTTTTAACTAGAAGTTTTATTTTTCATACAATTTTATAATAATAATATAATATGTCATAGAATTTTTTAGTCTGGTGTTTCATGTGAAATAATCTATTCATAATATAATTAAAGGAAAATATATAATAAAATATTAAGGCATTACATTGGTGGGTGCGAATGAGCGTTTACAAGAATATTCAGACAGAAGAGGTACAACCAATATTTTTATATATTATCAGGCATAACGATAGGGAAACCCCATTGAGAATGTTGTTGGATGGCTATAATTTAGAATTACTTACTAAATTAGATTTTGATGGTGGGGAGCATCGTGGCTTAGATTTGGTCTGTATGGGATGAAGCCTATGGTGGAGAGAACCATAAGCTAGATGATGATCCCATTGATGAGATCATAGTGTGAGCAGAGTCTTTAATTTTGATAAATAATGCAACACAAGTTTGGAGTTTCATGATGGAATATCATTCGACATTCTGAGATAAAATGTGGTGATTTGGTTATGAATTTATGATTGGGATATATCAATATTTATAAAGGAAGTCTATTGGGGATGATTGTGGATGAGAGGTTTTATATTGTGTATTTTATAAAGACCCGCATCCATACATGTTGATAAATTCTGGGGGAATTTGATTTTTGGACTATTGAGTGGAATTCATTTTGAAAACTAGAGTTTGGATCAAGATTCTGAGTGTTGAAACCCCTTTGGGAGATGGTTTTAGAATTGAATCAAGGAACCTGAGGTGTTTTAGGCATTAAAGGTGGATAAGGATTAGAGTCGGATTGTGTGTGGGGTGCCTGGAGTCCACCACAACTTAGAGCATGTCGTGGTTCCCTTGGTCTAGCCATTTTAGCTAACCACAGGAATTCCCACACTGTAGAGATTCCCATAGTGATGGGGGTGGTGTTGTTGCGAAACAGGTTTGACCAAAATGCATATGGATGGGAGTTTGGTTGATCTTGGTGGCAGTCTGAAGCACCGGGGAGTGAAATGGGGACTGGCTATGATTTGGTCCCCACCTGCAGAGCATTTCGACTGGGAGACCCTATGGTGGGAAACGTTGTCGAGGTGCTCAAGTGTGGTGATAGGTATTGTGGGATCTCAAGGGGAATCTAGGAGAATACTAAGGCATGGTTCAAGTAATATGAATGTTGTTTTTTCCCTTGTATGATTTTAATATTTTGGGGGAAATCTAACTTCCCGCTTTGATTATTTATAGGTTCAACTCCCCCTTTTCTTACTCTCTCATGCATGATGAACTAAGGGAGATCCAATCCCTTGATTTATTTAATTAGGGGTGTTGTTTTATTAAGATTTTAGAAATCATTCAAGGTGATATATCTTAATTTCCTCCCCCTTTCCCCCTCTCACCTCTCTATTGATTTTGGTTTGACTTGGAAAAGGAACTAGTGGCGATTTCACCAGATCATGTTGAAATCATCTAAGATCGATGATGATTTTATATAGCATAGATAGAGGATATATTGAGATAAAATTTACATATTTTCACAAACCATTTCAGAAAATTTATTTTTTCGTATGAATTATTCTAATGTTCTTGGTTTTATTGCATTTTTTTCAGAATTGGTTCTAGTTGTTAGGGATTTTGAGTGGTGATGTTCTAGGAGAAATACATTAGTTTTTGTAACATCCTATTAATATTTTTAGGTACAAATAAAGACTATTTTTAATTTATCATTGTTTTAGTTTCATTTGGGGTTGTTTCTGGTTTAAAATTTAATAATATTGAAATTCTGATCTAGTGCACAGTTTGCACATATCTAGCACACGGTTTTCCAAGCAGTGTGCCCTGCTACAGGAAGAATGGAATGTTTTGGACAGAGAGATCTGCATGGATTGTGCATGGTGAGTAAATACATGTACACCTTATGAGAAACCATGTGAGACATTTTATAATGGTAGCATGGCATGTACACAGTTTATCCAAATCGTGTGCAATTTCCCAAGAAACCGTGCAGATGAGGTTTTATGAAATCTGAAAATCTATTAAAAATTTCTGAACCATATTTTTAGGTTCTTCAAGGAACTCCTTCAACCCAATTCATTTTCTCCAAACCTTAGACCTCCCAAAGAGTATTATTTTCCCCTTGAGAAACTCTTAGATGTGATCTGAATTAAGGAGAACGTCGGTCGATCTCCTTCTGATTAGTTTTCTCCTCATGTTCTCAATATCCCACTGTCTCTCTCTTTTTCCCTTGAGTTTTATAGATCTATGTATATTGTTGGAGGATCTAATACACATTTTTATGGATCTAAAACTATGTTTGAATCTTGTTTCTCCCTAATCCCATTGTTTTCATCCATCTTTGATGAATCTCAGCTAGGGGTTGGTGATCTGAGATCAGTTGATTCTGAGGTAGGTGGTTCTATTACTATGCCCAAATTATTTTAACCATAATTTTATTTTATAAATTTCAATTTTTTTATTTTAAAATGACTTTTTTTCGATTTTGATAAAATTTATTTTAATTTATTTTTGAAAAAACCCAATTCCAGTGAATTGGGGGGTTTATGGTAAAAATGGGTTTTTGGAATGAAATCAGAAATTGATGAGATTTAAATTGTTTGAATTAAAATTCTATTTTTTTTTGTAAATTGAATAAATTAAATTTTTGACTTTAATTGTAGAAATTTATTTGACGGAAATTTTTTGAAAAAATACAATTTCACTGAATTTTGGTTTTGTGATGAAATTAATGGAATTATTTAAAAATTAAATTGTCCAATTAAATTTTGAAATGGATTGTGAAATTTCTTGAGTTGGTTTCAAATCATTGTTTATGAGAAATGGATTAAAAATGGTTTTTATGGAAATACAATGGTTTTTTTATAAAGTCATGTGTTTCATTAAAAACATGTTATGGTTTTTAAAGATAAAATTGGGATATTGAAATAGAGTATGGGATTTTATTGTATTTTAAGAAGTCTTAAAATAAATTTCCCATCATCATTTTTTACTAGAGAACATGCAATACTTAGGTTGTTAGTGTGTTATATTGGAAAAAACTTCATGACTTACAATGTTCTAAAACATCATATCAACACATCAAATTCCTTAAACAATGGTGATGAATCATCTACGCCTTGGTTCAAGGGATATATGTACATACTTTTTTTATTGACAGTGTTGGGTCCCTATACCCTGGAACTATCATACCTACTTAGAAAATGACCATGTTTCTCATTTTTTTGTATTCAAAATGTACATTCCATTTTGATGAAATATTTTACACAACTTATAAATTTAGATAAATTGTTTTATATAAAAGTGTTTATTTAATCAATTTTGTGAAAAGTTACATTTGTGTAAAGTATCCTTTGATTAAAGATAAATTCCATCTTTTGAAATGTTTTTCCATCATATGAAATGTGAAGCATGATTTTATAAATTTATTTCCATCTCTTAAATTGTAAATCATGATTTTTTAAATATGAATTTGTAAATGAAAATACTATTTGTTTCAATATTGAAATCATATTATTAGTTAATTTTATATTGGTATCTTGTTTTAAAATCTTCTGTGAAATGTTATTAGGCTTCAGATCACACCCTAATTGCGCCTTTGGGTGTTTGTAGATTATCCCCTTCCTGGTTTGAGAAAGGGAAAATGATCTATTGGAGGTGGATCCAGCTGTTGATCATTGGACATGGTATTTTGAGTCCGAGTTAGGGCTTGGGCTGTTTTCCTTGTTTTTGTTACTTTGTTGTAGTTCTTTGGTATTTATTTCCTATTTGACTTCTGGTACATTACTCTAAGTGGAGTTTTTTTTATATGTATTCTGTCTTGTTTCTTTTAATTTTGAAATTGTGAGTGAAAAAATCATTCCCACTTTTAGTTTGTATGATGCTAAGTGCTAGTTGTTGACCTATGGGGACATGAGAATGCCCATAGGGCTATGTTAATAGTGGATTGGTTACCGGGTTACAAAAGTACCTAGGCTAGTTCATGACAAAGTGGTATTAGAGCTCCATGTAGAAATTTTTTCTCGAAGTCTATATGAATTTTTGAAATCTTATCGGGACATAGGAGTTAGTTGCGATTGAGTACCTGGACAGCTCTCACTATAATAAACCTTAAATATCTAGGGGTGGTTAGAAAAAGAAGTCTTACAGATAATTTCTATTATTTTCCCTGTTTTTATTTGGATACATTAAAATAAAAATATGGTGGTTCTATCTATTGGGATTAATTTATCCTATTTCTCTTTTTGATTGTGAATCTGATGTCTTACTTGTTGTCTGTTGATGTTGTATAGAATCATACCTCTAAGAAGACAAGAAAATTAGAATTATAAGGAAGCTACTACTGAAACTCAGTGAAAAAGTTTTTTTGTTGATCCAAATCTATTTTAGGTGATCATGCGCAATATCCAAGCTCTAGGACAAGCACCACCTCCAGTTCTCATTCAGGCTCTAGCCATGGAACCTTAGAGGGATGTTATCAAATCTAGTTCTCAAGAGTTCCTCCACTTGAAACCAGCACCTTTTAAAGGCTCAAATGTCTATAAAGAGGCTGAGGAGTGGTTGATCAGTATGGAGATTTTTTTTGGGGTTCTTGGACACACCAAAAGAAATTAAAGTGAAGTTGTCCACCTTCGTGCTTGAAGGAACAAACAGGAGATGGTGGGACACATTGGTAACAGTGAAGAAACATGGGGTCTTAGAGTGTAAGGACTTCAAGGTTCTTTTCATCGACCAATTCAATCCAGATTCAATGATTTTATCCAAGTTCACTGAGTTATTAAAACTCAAGCAGGCTGACAGGACCGTGATAGAGTATGAAAACCATTTTTCTAAGATCATGCACTTTGTTGGAGTTAGTGGCCTAGAACCAACTAATTTGTAATTAATTCATTAATAAATACAATAACTCCCTGACCCCAATTACCTAAGGTCAGTTAATTATTTTAATACATTGGCATGATCACAAGGAAGTCATGTCTCGAAAGACTGATCAGTTTAGTATTATTGGAAACAAGATTCATACATAATTTCAACTTTACAACTTGAAAAAGAAATAAAACATGGATTTTTTCCATTAGAAACATCCAATCCTCATAGATTATGCCTGTAAGTCAATCATAACATACTTCTTAATATCCTTGGAAAATGAAACATAAGAAATGGGTCAGCTCAAACCCTCATTTAGGGTAAGCAATATAGCAGAAGATAACATAAATACTAAGCATGGTGAATAATTGAAACCACATGCCTTTACCAATAATAAACATGAATACTTTTATGGAAGGAATATGAGATTAGTAAATAATTCAATAATAAAACTTAATCGTGGGTATTCTACTAGTCAAATGACCTCATGAACCATAAATATTATTTTCATAATGAGGGAATGTATAATGCCATACATTCTGAAACATTTTGTCATGGCCTCGGCCAAGACATCTAAAAATTATTAAGGTCTCGGCCAAAAGAATATATCAAATTTGGAAAGGCCTTGGAAAATTTCACATCTATTTGTCTCATGAGACCTATCGATGCATCAAGGAGCTATAGTGGGATCCACCCATCACTTACTATGTCCAATGCATTCCTCATATGAAAATGTTTAAACATAATATAAACATTCGTATTAAAACTAGCATACAAAATGTAAATAATTTATCCCTAAACCATGAATGGTATAAAAAGCACACATCCATAGTCAAACATATCACAACCCCTTCAATACAATATAGAAGATTTGTATCCTAATAAATCATCTTCAAACAAGTTTATAATCCATCAAAGGATGTTGACATAGATGAAAATGATTTGTAAAACTCTTTGAGATAAATATACCTTTATCATGAAAACATTTAAAAGTCACACAATTTAGAAAGAAATAAATTTAAAGACATTTTTGAATCAAAGTTTTCCATACTAATTTGAATCCTTTGAAATGAATTAACATTTTAAAAACATTCATGTCCATATAGATAAATCCTTAAAAACCATTTTGAAAACATGTACATTAACGAGAGTGATTTTAAGGAATAAATATTTAAAACTTTTAAAATGATGTTTTAGCAAAAAAAAGTCCCTTCAAAGAATCCCTTTGAAAACACATTCATGGAACATGGACATTGATAATACATATGTCCTAGTAGATACTTATGTAAAACCAACATCAAATAATAAAGAGATTGTGAAATTAACCCCAACCTTGCACTTTCCTTTGGTCAAGGGTGAGTTTAACCTATTTTATAATGACAATGGTATGTTATTAGATTACAACAGAACCATATTCATATCTATTATATCATACATGATTCATTTATGACTTTATAATACCCATTTAATAATGATTTTCATGTTAAATTTATATTTCCGATAATAATTTCTTTATTTATAGTACGTATTTTAACTTGTTATTCTTGACCATATCATTTAGATCATGATTTAAATACTTCCAGAATACAAACCTTGATTCATATATAATATATATTTAGAATATAAATATTTATAATAGATAGATATATGAAATGGAAAACACTGTTTATGGAGACGGTAGGTTGTACGTACGCATAAGCGTTGTTTCTGTTTTCCTATCGTATTGAACGGAAGTAAGTGAATAAGATATATGTAAGTACATAAACACACACACACACACAAACATATATATATATATATATATATCCAGAATAATTATTATGTCATATATTACATACTTATTAGTAGTATGTTTTTTTATAATCATCAATGAATGGTGAACGTGGAAATGGATCTCATCGCGTCGTGGAGACGGTAATCCGTACGTACGCACAAGCAACAATATAATTTACTTAAAGGTGTGGAATTGGATGGTATATTAATTTTACAGAGACATTATAATTTTATTTTCAATATTTATATACATATTACACATCATTATATCCATCCAAATAACATAGTGTTGAACAACAAATTACACCACGGCATGGAGACGATAAGTCGTACGTACGCAAGAATGGTGAAATTATCATTCATAGGATGGATAGAATAATGAATATGTTTCTGCCATATTTATAATAACATAAAATAATATATAATGTTCTAGAGGCATTATTTTCATATGGTAATAATAAAGAAAGAGTAAGTGGAAAAATAAAAGAACTTGAAAGAGGGTGGTGAAATCATTACCTCTACTTCGAATTCTTCCTTTTGATTTGATAAAAAGGGATATTTAGGTTGGATTTATGACCAACATAAGGGATATAGGGTTAAGTTAGGATAGTTTTGAGGGTATTTTGGCAGGTTTTGGCCTATCCAAATGGATTTGGAGGTGTGAATTTGAGATAAGGAGAAATTCCCTTTTATAAGAGGGGTGAGGGACACCTCAGGAAAAAATTAAAATATAATTTTATAATAAATTTATTTTCAGTTTCTAATGGATCCAAAATGAATTATTTAAAATATAAGGTTGGTATGGGTCTGAAACCACTCAACCAATAGGTTTTAGACAGGTTTGGGTCACTATATTAACCTTATCCTTTAGATTTAACTCTTAGTTAAATAGTTTGACATTTACCATGTCTCTTTGTATCTTTATATTATATGGTTAATAAACTTACTATAAACATCAAAGAGAAGCACAAGTGGTTCATTAATTACATATATAATATTATTTTAACCCTTTGGATTATCCTTATATTTTTAGGAATAGAATAGAAATTAATAATATAATATTTGTTCTAAAAACTCTTTTATGTCAATTTTGACACTATTTGGTATTATGTTTTTTCTAAATTTATAAACCATTTATTACTTAAAAAAATATTCATCTAACCAAACCTAATATGTCATATTAACCTATAAATTTTTTGGAATTCATAAAAAGTCTCAAATTTCATTTATTTGGATATTTATAATATCAATTATTTTAATCTTTTATTAATACGGTAATTACTGTATCATCATTGTGTCATAAATAAATTTAATTATTTAATGTATAAAAAATATAAATAAAATACCATTATGTAGGAAATATTTTTATCTTTCTAACTAATATTTATAGTCAATTTATCTTATGTGTAGCCCTATATTGAAAATGGTTTAGTTATAAAACTTTGAATTTAACACTTTTAACTCTTCTTTGAATTAAAAAATAATAAATGTCCTAATCTAATCCAAGTTGACATAATTGGATAATATTTTATTACTAAGGTTGTTTTTGGTAGAATTACACTTATCCAATAGAATTAGGATATGTTTTAGGCTAATTATGATATCATTTTTACCTTTAATTACCCTATTTACTTTTAACGGTGTTAAATAAAAGTCCAAAGTTACTATTCACAAAAGAAAATTCAATATATTAAACCAAATTTTTCTTACAGATATCAACTGTGTCTCTTGGATTTTTTAAATTCAACTCACAAAAGTGGTAAAATTATGTTTTATGCAAATTTGCAAATGCTCCTAGGAGGTGGGTAAAAGACTGTAAAAAGGTCAATAAATTTTTTATATATCTAATATTATTGTAAAATGACTCCAATGAATTAAATTTAACTTATATAGGTGTTATATATATATTTACTTAAAATAAATTTTAAAAAAATAAATAATTATTTAAATAAAAAGTCAGTTTTAAATAATAACAAAGTTTTTTTCACTATTCATCAAAAATTGAAAGTTTTCAGAAAAATTCCAAAATTTTACCTCAAGATAATTTTGATATTTTGAATTAAAAAATGAATTCCATTTTACCAAATTCAAAACATATAATATTTATTTATTAATTTAAAATTAATTCCTGTTGTCAAAACCAAAAACCATATTTTTAAAAAATAATAACTATCAAAAGATTGACACTTGTTTATATCCAATTTCAAAGTGAAATTACATACAATGACCAGAATTGAATTAAATAGAAAAAATATAATCTATTTATACTTCCAAACCATTAAAATGTATAATTTAACACTAAAAATTATTTTGATTAAAAAAGTTGTTTTCATTTAAAATATAGTATTTTTTCACCATTCATACAAATATGAAAGTTATTAGAAAAACACCAAAAATTTATTGAAACTAAATTCTTATATCCCGATTCTAAAGAAGAAGTTTATTTTGTAAAATTGAATATATAAATGTTTCAAATATTGGATTTAAAGAGGTTTTTCCATTAAAAGGTGGTTTCAAAAATACTTCTTTTATCTGAAAAAAATGAATTTGTTCTTACATTATGTCTAAGAAACTCACAATATGGATTATAAAATTATAAGGATTATATAAAGTTCAAAATTTTGTTAATACTATTCATGACTGCTTTTGGAGGCTAGTTTAGTAAGTCATGGTGCGCTAGAACTCGGTGTTGTGTGTAATGAAAGTTATTGAATTACTTTGAATAAATAACGTACTATGAAATCTGGGGTCATTACATTCTTCCCTCCTTCAATAAATTGTGTCCTCTCAATTTGAAATTGTTTTTCGAAAATAAAAGGTTGAAAATAGAAAATACATTTGTGGGAAAACCCACATCGGAAATTGTGTTAAAAAAATTTAGTCTTAATAAGAGGAATATGGAAATGAAAGGGTCACCACAAAATTATGATCTAAATTAGGAGAAAATTGGTGGCAATTAGAGACACATAATTGGAAGAAAAACGTAAATATTTATAGGGATTGATTGAGTTTATCAATCATAATATATCATTTAAATGATTTGACATAAAAAATCCATTATCAAAACCACTTTGAATACCAAAATATGTAAAAAGAGTATATGGTTTTTATTTTATTTTTGAAAAAAAAAACATTTTGGCTTGTTTAGGAATACAAAGACCAAATAAAACTCACAATAGTGGAAATTTCGTTGTCACTGCTTACATAAAAAGAACATTCCTTTTTTCGTTTAGTAAAGCGCTTCATAGAAAAAGATTCCCCTTGAGATGAAAAGTAAAAGGGTTTTATACACCATATAAAAGAAAGTCGTTTAGTAATCAAAGGATGCCTCAATGAAAGGAGATTGAGATTAAGTCCCTTAAATAAATTTTATGAATTAATTTAGTCACATAATAAAAGGGAATATATATATATATATGTATATATATATATACTTGACAAGTAGAGTTACATCCTTTAACTAATTCTTACCACAAACCCATCTTTCACTCAAAAAGATTTCCAAAAAAATTCTATTTATCATAATCATATAGGGTTCCAAATATAATTAATTTATAATTCACCTATCATACCTTTTAAAAAAACTACATTATATAATCCAGGACAACACGTAAGCTAGTGGTAGGTGATTCACCCTTGTCGCCCTTCAGTTGGGGGTTCAAGTCTCGCGGCCTTGTCGGACGCGACAGGTTATCGCCCAACCTCTAAGTTGTCCTTTTTATGATAATCCATTAATAACCTTAACAATTGTATCCAATTTCAAACATAATCTATTCCAACCTTTAGACTTATCTAAAATAATTCTATCCAAACTCACAGTCCAAAATATATAAGGAAGTTAAACACAATGAAGATCCTTTTTTCAACGTAATAACATGTGAAAACCTTCATCATGTATTATTTTAAAACAAGGTAACACCCTAAATTACCATAAAACCATATTGATTACATTCATGCTCCATTATCCTTTATATAAAACTGAATATATTCCTTATATCCAAAAAATTTTAATATTCAAACAATGATGAATCAAACTATTAATCAGTTTCAAGGAAGTCAATAATATCCAATATATTTTACCCAAATCACACATCTATTATTCCAAAATCATTACCTCATTATCAGTACCATATTAAGGATTAACTTTCCTTAAACCATTTATTTTCCAAAAAAGTGTATCTTACTATTAAGTCACTTTTCTTATAACCATATATTCTCAAATCCTCAATAAATTAGTACTGTAATACAATCCTTATTTATCTCCATAATTCATATAACTAGTATATTGTTGATTCAACACTCAAATGATATAATTATATAATAACAACATAGGAAAATTGTCATTCCTCTTCATCTAAGATAGTATCATAACATGATTATTATACAACAACATCATTTGAGGTATACTCTGATGACTGGGAAATTGATTCATGTAGTGTCCCAGCGACTTGCAGATGAAGCATTTTACATTTTAAACCATTTGCATACCTTTGCAATCAAGTACTTGTTGTCCTTTTTCTCCACACTTATAACAAACTCGCATTCTCTTAAAGCATTTACCAAGGTGATTATTTCCGCATTTATCACATATGGAAAAATCCTTCTTTCCCCTCTTCCCTTTATCCATATTTCTCTCTACCGTACTTTTATTCTCTTTCTTCCCTTTAAATCTATAGCATCCCGCCTTTTTATCACATAAACTTTCATTACATTTCACAAAACCGAGGATCTTTAAGGTTTAGTTTCTTGGAAACCAGGAACTTTAAATATGAAAACATAAAAGATTATTCTTAAACACTTGAAAGGATTCTCCTCATGTTCATCCTAGGTTCATTACTACATCTCATAACCTGGGGACATACATCAAAAGAATGGGTGAGCAGAAGGCCCAGTAAGGGAAACAAGAGAAACATTTTACATGTGAACTTGAGATACTTCAATAAGGTCATGAAAAGAACATTAAGGCATGAGAAAGAAATCATGAGGCATATCATAATAAAAATAACATTTTTCATAACTTGAAGATGTGGATACAACATTTAATATTGAAAATCGTTTCATTTCACCAAGGTCCATCCCCAAGGTGTCGTTAAAAATTACCAAGGTTATTCACCAAGGCGTCGTTAAAAATGGTCATCTCTAGAGATTAAGTCTTTACCCAATGAATTGGAGCGCTATCTGGGCGCACCCTTGAAATTTCTTTATTATCATGTGAGCCACATATATCATCATAAATAATTCCATAAACAACCCATATAGCATAAAAGAAATGGTTTTCATTTCATAATCATAACGTTTTAAAAATTGCTTTAAAGACATGATCTTTATGTCACTTTAAACCCACGAAAAGGGAAAGAGGGTTTAATGTATGTAAATCCCAGAATTTAAAATAGAACATTTTGGTATATATGTGAATACCCATATAGAGGAGAGAGATTTGAGTATTCACTTAATAAAATAAAAGAACTTTAGAAAAAGAGAAAGACATTTTGAGACGAAAATTCTGCAGCATAATGGCTATGTTACAGGATTTTAGAAAACATTGAAAAGAGAGGGGACATAGGTCAAACATTCATAAATGAACCATAAAAGAGTAGAGGTATAGAATATAAGGTATTTAAGAACATGGTAATGAAATTTGAAAATATACCATATGAAATGAAGAACATGAAAGGAAGACAAAAATAAGATTTCTCTTGTGAAAATTCGGCAGCCAAATGGCGTCACATAAACTTTAACCAAAAATCATTTGATGAGATCAAATAGGGTCTCTCATCATATGAACATAAAAGTCCAGTATGATAGATATAAATATCATTCCCCAACATAATAAAAAGGAACTTTAAATAATTGAAATGAAAGTAGAACTTTGAAAAAGAGAAGGGTGAAAGAATCCCTTACAAATTCGACAGCCTAACGACATCACTTAAACTTCGATAAAAATGAGTTGACAAGATCAAATAGGGTCTCTCATAATATGAACATAATATTCAATTATGATAGATATATATATCATAACCCAACATAATAAAAAGGAACTTGAAAGACTTGACATGAAAGTAGAACTTTGAAAAAGAGAAGGGTGAAAGAATCCCTTAAAAATTCGGCAGCCTAACGGCGTCACTTAAACTTTAACAAAAAATGAATTGATGAGATAAAATAGGGTCTCTCATCATATTAGCTTAAAAGATCAGTATGATAGATATAGAGATCATACCCCAAAAAAATACAAAAGGAACTTGAAACACTTGACATGAAAGTTGATCTTTGAAAAACGAGAAGGGTGAACGAATCTCTTAAAAATTCGGCAGCCTAACGTCGCCACTTAAACTTCAACCAAAAATGAATTGACAAGATCAAAATAGGATCTCTCATAATATTAACATAAGGGCTCAGTATGATAGATATAGATATCATACCCCAACATAATAAAAAGGAGCTTGAAATACTTGACATGAAAATAGATCTTGAAAACGAGAAGGGTGAAAGAATCCCTTAAAACTTCGGCAGCCTAACAGCGTCACTTAAACATCAACCAAAAATGAATTGACAGGATCAAAATAGGTTCTCACATCATATGAACATAAAATATAAGTATGATATATATAGAGATCATACCCCAACATAATACAAAAGGAACTTGAAACACTTGACATGAAAGTTGATCTTTGAAAAACGAGAAGGGCGAACGAATCCCTTAAAACTTCGGCAGCCTAACGGCATCACTTAAACTTCAATAAAAATTAATTGAAAAGATAAAATAGGGTCTCTCATCATATGAACATAATATTCCAGTATGATATATATATAGATAATACCCCAAAATAATAAAAAGGAACTTGAAACACTTGACATGAAAGTAGAACTTTGAAAAAGAGAAGGGTGAAAGAATCCCTTAAAAATTCGGCAGCCTAACGGCGTCACTTAAACTTCAGTAAAAATGAATTGACAAGATCAAATAGGGTCTCTAATAAAATGAACATAAGAGTACAGTATGATAGATATAGAGATCATAACCCAACATAATAAAAAGGAACTTCAAATACTTGACAAGAAAATAGAACTTGAAAATGAGAAGGGTGAAAGAATCTGTTACAAAAATTTCGGCAGCCTAACGGCGCCACTTATACTTTCATAAAATGAAATGATGAGAGTAAGAGGGGGTCTCTCATCATATGAACATACAAAGGACAGTATAATGAATATAAAAGAACATCCTCCAACATAATAACATGGAGCACAAAAGAAATGACATAAAAGAGATCACTTGAAAAGAAAGAGAGAGGTCGGATCCCTTACCTTAAAACGTAACTCTTAAAACTCAAAGGTTTGGACCTTGAGGGCTTGGGGGAACCTTGGGAGGACTCCTTGGGAGGTAAGGAGACCATAACTTCGTTGGGAGAGAGTGGGGAGTCGAAATGGATGAGAGTATGACTTGGTATTTATAGGGAAAGTGAGGGGACAGTGCATTAATGGCCAAGGGACACCTCAAAAGTGGTTTTCTCAAAACCATGTGCTCTCCCAAGATATTTCCCATGAAGTTAGGCCACATGGGGCCCCCATACAATAATTCATCACCTTTGGTCGACCATCCCTTAAAATATCTCATGATATCATCATGACACAGTTATGATGTCATTAAACATACCGAAACCCTAAAACTGTATTTTTACTATTCACTAAAAATTCAACTTTCTCAGAAAGATCCCAAAATTTCACCTTAATCAAATATCAATGCTCTGATTTCAAAAATAAAATCCATTTTATAAAAATAATTTTCTGAATATTTTTAATTTATTTTTTAAATAAATACACTATTCACCGAAAATTCATTTTTTTCAGAAAAAACCCCAAAAATTACCATAACATAATATCGGTGCTCTGAGTTCAAAAATGAAATCCATTTTATAAAAATAATTTTTTAAATATTTTTAATTTAATTTTTAATTAAAAACACTATTCACTTGAAAAAACTAATACTTGAATAATAATTTATAAAACCGTTATTTAACCATTTTATTGAATCACATTACTTAATCATGGTGCCTAGATTATATTAATATTTTCTTTAAGTGAGATTACTAATCCATTTGGACACATTACTAATCCTAATCATAAAATCACAATTCATAATTTACTATTTATCAAATGTCAAGTTGATCTTATTAGACTCTAAATTTCGTACTGAACATAATTTTATAAGACCATTTTTTGAAAATCATTACACATTTTTAATTATTTAAGGTTTGCATAAACATTTTTAAAATATCCTTTTTCTAAAATTCATCAAAAATATGCATACTATATTTATCCGGTCATTTAAAAATTCATAAACATCATCATAAGAAGAAATCCCAATTTTTATTTAAAACAATGGATTACACAAGGCAGTCACGGTCTCCTTATATAGCCCCTTATCACACCAGCATACGACCTAAGTATAAGGTGTGCTAAGGTGAGAGAATCTGAGGGAGGCTCGACCAACATCGCACGAGTAGTAATTTCTATTAGTTTGAACTTCTCGCAAAGGTGATTCCGTTCTAGCTTCACACGATGAAGTTCGGCTTGGGTTTGGTCCAGAGCAAAGCCCAGTGGTGCTACCTCCTTCCCAAGTTCTGTTAGACGGGCTTCGATCGGTCCAAGACTACTGGGTGAGGCCATCGAATCTTCTTTCTATAATAATTAACCAAGATTACTTGTATTTAGAGACAATAATCAGAACGTTTAGTTTCCAGGCGTCATATTGACCAATGGTCATATAATAGTCAAAACCCAATGGTCTCATTTTAATTATACTCATGTTATCAAATGAAAAAATTTTATTGAGTATAAAAAACAAAATAAAATAACACATAAAATTAGGAAACAATATTTATTCAAAATTTCGGGTCGTTACAATCTTCCCCCCTTAAGAAATTGCGTCCTCGCAATTTTTAAAATTTGGGCTTTGAAATTTCATTGAAAGTCCCACATCGGAAAAGGAGTCAGTAAAACTATTACTTTAAAAGAAAAAAAAGTAAGTACAAAGGTCACCCGAGTTAGCCCACACTAGGATTCCATGTACGAAAACATGGACATGGAGGAGAAAACAAAGGGTCAAGTACTGAGGGAGAGTGATAGAAAACATGATTAGGAGAAAGTTAACCATAAGAAAATCTCAAACTTATAATGTGTGTAAACGGTATTTGATTACCCAGTAGGAAATGTAAACCAACAACATTTTTTTTTTACATTCCTTTTCATAATTTTGAGGAATTCATTTACAACATAAATAAAAAACATAAGAAAATATACCTATCTTCATGTATAGTTTCATCCTTTAATAAGTTTCTACCCAAAACTAATCTTTTCTCCAAACTATGAGCATTCAAAACTACTTGGTCTCATCAAAACAGAAGAATCATATTCTAGAGAATCACATAATCCACAAAAGATTAACTATCTATTTCTTTTATCTTTAAACATTATCCCAAAAACAAAAAGGGTAAGGTAAAACAACTCTTCAAAAAAAAAAGAATCCCATAGTAAGGGAAACTACTTTTAAATCTTCAAAGTTCCATGGAACTACCCAAAGTTCATCATAGACCATTCCATAAATAACGGTCCTTAAAATTCTTCAAAATAAACCAAACTAAGATTGAAACACAAATACAAGAAGGATTTGATAACATAGTCTTCCAAAATAAACTTCATTGTTCATCTCCAAAACACATCAACCACTCCTAACATCTTATAACAAAAGTATCTAACCTAAACATATTTTACCCAAGATAGGTTAATCATTCCCATAAGTAACCTAAATTATTATAAGTCCACCTTAAATTCATCAATTCTTCAAAATATAAGTCAACCTTACTCCTCAATGAAAATACCGTAGTAATCTATTTACCTCGATCATATAGGGTCCCCAAAATAGTGAACATATTCCAAAATAATAATCATTTTTTAATCCCCTAATCATCTCTGTCATGTTAATACGACAATCATCGCATTTCTTATCACATTGGTTTTTGGGACATGTTCTTCCATTTCCCGCCATTAACTATGAAAAGAAACTATAATTAGGGGCTTAAATACTTAGCTAATAATCATGAAAAGGAAACTTTAAGCATAAAAGGATAAACATGTAGAATAAAAGTATATCCTAACTTGTGATCCCCTAGGTTACAATCTAGGTTATCTATGATCATATATTCTTATGTGAATCTTTATTTTGTTTTATCCTTGTTCCTTTAATAATGGTTCATACTAAGCTTATGAATTTACCAAAGCATATCCCCCGGGAGTGTCGTATCCAAGAGTGCAGCAAGGCCCGTTGTCGTGTACCAATTTCCATTCGAGTCTAGCTCAAAGAGGTGTTTTCAGGTTTTACCCCTATGTACATCTGTGCCAGATCCACCTCTACCTGCTCGTATCCAGACAGGGATGTATTTTCTTCGAAACCCCTTACTCAATACTCACCAAAATACCAGGAAGATTTCCTATATTTAAACTTTTCTATAGGGTTCTTCCTAGAGTTTTCATATCCTAATTTCCACAAATAACTAAACCATCCTTTGATACCAACTATAGCATCCCGCCTTTTTATCACATAAACTTTCATTACATTTTACAAAACCGAGGATCTTTAAGGTTTAGTGTCTTGGAAACCAGGAACTTTAAACATGAAAACATAAAAGATTCTTCTTAAACACTTGAAAGGATTCTCCTCATGTTCATCCAAGGTTCATTACTGCATCTCATAACCTGGGGACATACATCAAAAGAAAGGGTGAGCAGAAGGCCCAGTAAGGGAAACAAGAGAAACATTTTACATGTGAACTTGAGATACTTCAATAAGGTCATGAAAAGAACATTAAGGCATGAGAAAGAAATCATGAGGCATATCATAATAAAAATAACGTTTTTCATAACTTGAATATGTGGCTACAACATTTAATATTGACAATCATTTCGTTTCACCAAGGTCCATCCCCAAGGTGTTGTTAAAAATTACCAAGGTTATTCACCAAGGCGTCGTTAAAAATGTTCATCTCTAGAGATTAAGTCTTTACCCAATGCATTGGAGCGCTATCTGGGCGCACCCTTGACATGTCATTATTATCATGTGAGACACATATATAATCATCAATAATTCCATAAACAACCCATATAGCATAAAAGAAATGGGTTTCATTTCATAATCATAACGTTTTAAAAACTACTTTAAAGACATGGTCTTTATGTCACTTTAAACCCATGAAAAGGGACATCGGGTTTCATGTATGTAAATACCAGAATTTAAAATAGAACATTTTGGTATATATGTGAATAAACATATAGAGGATAGAGCTTTGAGTATTCACTTAATAAAATAAAATAACTTTAGAAAAAGAGAAAGACATTTTGAGACGAAAATTCTGCAGCATAATGGCTATGTTACAGGGTTTTAGAAAACATTGAAAAGAGAGGGGACATGGGTCAAAAATTCATAAATGACCCATAAAACAGTAGAGGTACAGAATATAAGAGATTTGAGAACACGATAATGAAATGTGAAAATATACCATATGAAATGAAGAACATTAAAGGAAGACAAAAATAAGATTTCTCTTATTAAAATTCGGCAGCCTAATGGCGTCACATAAACTTCAACCAAAAATGAATTGATGAGATAAAATAGGTTATCTCATCATATGAAAATAAAATTCCAGTATGATAGATATAAATATCAAACCCCAACATAATAAAAATGAACTTGAAATACTTGACATGAAAGTAGAACTTTGAAAAAGCGAAGGGTGAAAGAATCCCTTAAAAATTCGGCAGCCTAACGGCATCACTTAAACTTCAATAAAAATGAATTGACAAGATCAAATAGGGACTCTCATAATATGAACATAAGAGTGCAATATGATAGATATATATATCATACCCCAACATAATAAAAAGTAACTTGAAAGACTTGACATGAAAGTAGAACTTTGAAAAAGAGAAGGGTGAAAGAATCCCTTAAAAATTCGGCAGCCTAACGGCGTCACTTAAACATTAACCAAAAATGAATTGATGAGAAAAAATAGTGTCTCTAATCATATGAACATAAAAGATGAGTATGATAGATATAGAGATCATACCCCCAACATAATACAAAAGGAACTTGAAACACTTGACATGAAAGTTGATCTTTGAAAAACGAGAAGGGCGAACGAATCCCTTAAAAATTCGGCAGCCTAACGGCGTCACTTAAAATTCAACCAAAAATGAATTGACAAGATCAAAATAGGGTCTCTCATCATATGAACATAAGGGTTCAGTATGATAGATATAGAGATCATACCCCAACATAATAAAAAGGATCTTGAAAGACTTGACATGAAAATAGATCTTGAAAACGAGAAGGGTGAAAGAATCCCTTAAAAATCCGGTAGCCTAACGGCGTCACTTAAAATTCAACTAAAAATGAATTGACAAGATAAAAATAGGGTCTCACATCATATGAACATAAAAGATCAGTATAATAGATATAGAGATCATACCCCAACATAATACAAAATGAACTGGAAACACTTGACATGAAAGTTGATCTTTGAAAAACGAGAAGGGCGAACGAATCCCTTAAAAATTCGACAGCCTAACGGCATCACTTAAAGTTAAATAAAATTGAATTGACAAGATCAAATAGGGTCTCTCATCATATGAACATAAGAGTCCATTATGATAGATATATAAATCATAACCCAACATAATAAAAAGGAACTTGAAAGACTTGACATGAAAGTAGAACTTTGAAAAAGAGAAGGGTGAAAGAATCCCTTAAAAATTCGACAGCCTAACGACGTCACTTAAACTTCAATAAAAATGAATTGACAAGATCAAATAGGGTCTCTCATCATATGAAAATAATAGTCCACTATGATATATATAGAGATCATACCCCAACATAATAAAAAGGAACTTCAAATACTTGACAAGAAAATAGAACTTGAAAATTAGAAGGGTGAAAGAATCCGTTACAAAAATTTCGGCAGCCTAACGGCGCCACTTAAACATTCATAAAATGAAATGATGAGAGTAAGAGGGGTTCTGTAATCATATGAACATAAAAAGGACAGTATAATGAATATAAAAGAACATCCTCCAACATAAGAACATGGAGCACAAAAGAAATGACATAAAAGAGATCACTTGAAAAGAAAGAGAGAGGTCAGATCCCTTACCTTAAAACGTAACTCTTAAAACTCAAAGGTTTAGACCTTGAGGGCTTGGGGGAACCTTGGGAGGACTCCTTGGGAGGTAAGGAGACCAGAACTTCGTTGGGGGAGAGTGGGGAGTCTAAATGGATGAGAGGATGGCTTGGTATTTATAGGGAAAGTGAGGCGACAGGGCATTAATGGCCAAGGGACATCTCAAAAGTGGTTTTCTCAAAACCATGTGCTCTCCCAAGATATTTCCCATGAATTTAGGCCACATGGGGACCCCATACAATAATTCATCACCTTTGGTTGACCATCCCTTAAAATATCTCATGATATCATCATGACATAGTTATGATGTCATTAAACATACCGAAACCCTAAAACTGTATTTTTACTATTCACTAAAAATTCAACTTTCTCAGAAAGATCCCAAAATTTCACCTTAATCAAATATCAATGCTCTGATTTCAAAAAGGAAATCCATTTTATAAAAATAATTTTCTAAATAAATACACTATTCACCGAAAATTCAGTTTTTTAGAAAAAACACCAAAAATTACCATAACATAATATCGGTGCTCTGAGTTCAAAAATGAAATCCATTTTATAAAAATAATTTTTTAAATATTTTTAATTTAATTTTTAATTAAAAAACACAATTCACTCGAAAGAACTAATACTTTAATAATAATTGATGAAACCGTTATTTAACCATTTTATTGAATCACATTACTTAATCAAGGTGCCTAGATTATATTAATACTTTCTTTAAGTGAGATTACTAATCTATTTGGACACATTACTAATCCTAATCATAAAATCACTATTCATAATTTACTATTCATCAAAAGTCAACTTGATCTTATTAGACTCTAAATTTCATACTGAACATAATTGTAGAAGACCATTTTTTGAAAATCATTACACATTTTTAATTATTTAAGGTTCACATAAATATTTTTAAAATATCCTTTTTCTAAAATTCATCAAAAATATGCATACTATATTTATCCGGTCATTTAAAAATTCATAAACATCATCATAAGAAGAAATCCCAATTTTTATTTAAAACATAGGTTTACACAAGGCAGTTACGGTCTCCTTACATAGCCCCTTATCACACCAGCATAGGACCTAAGTGTAAGGTGTGCTAAGGTGAGAGAATCTGAGGGAGGCTCGGCCAACATCACACAAGTAGTAATTTATATTAGTTTGAACTTCTCACAAAGATGATTCCGTTATAGCTTCACACGATGAAGTTCAGCTTGGGTTTGGTCCAGAGCAAAGCCTAGTGGTGCTACCTCCTTCCCAAGTTCTGTTAGACGGGATTCGATCGGTCCAAGACTACTGGATGAGGCCATCGAATCTTCTTTCTATAATAATTAACCAAGATTACTTGTATTTAGAGACAATAATCAAAACGTTTAGTTTCCAGGGGTCATATTGACCAATGGTCATATAACAGTCAAAACCCAATGGTCTCATTTTAATTATACTCATGTTATCAAATGAAACATTTTTGTTGAGTATAAAAAACAAAATAAAATAACACATAAAATTAGGAAACAAGATTTATTCAAAATTTCGGGTCGTTACAAAAGCCATAGGACTCAGATAATTCTTTACTTATCATATTAACACATGATACTATTTCTTCGTATGTTGAGAATACATGGGAGAATATTTCCCTTCTAAATGATGGCTTAATACCAGGAAAGATATGACCCCTTTTTACTTTTTGGATCATACGTATTGCTGGAGTTATCATTCCTTCTACTAGGTGCCATTTCTTAACAATGGAATACACTATGCCAGTTTATGAATCGCAATTCATAATTTCAAACTTGTAAATAACCTAACGTAAATTGAACATTTTAGGGTAGTAATCCATAATCATAAAAATGTTTTTTTTGAGGAAGTATTTGCAAATAAATCCTTTATAATGGCTTATAAAGAAAATATGAATTATCATATGAATATCCCTTGGGAGTGTCGTAACCAAGAGTGCAGCAAGGCCCGTTTTCATGCACCAATTCTCATTCGAGTCTAGCTCAAAGTGGTGTTTTGGAGTTTTACCCCTTGGTACATATGTGCCAGAGCCGCCTCTACCTGCTCATTTCCAAACAAGGATGTATTGCTTGGAAAACTCAAAAAAAAATTACAATACCAAAAGTCTAGGAATTTATTCTATAATAATCATCAATGTTTATATTAGGGATATGTTCTCTAATCAGAGTTTATCTGAATCTAGTTTCCATGGTTTGTACTAAACTTCTTCTGATACCAACTGTAACGCCCCAACCCCAGTTACCCAGAGTCGGTGCATTATTTTAATACAATGGCATGATCACAAGGAAATCATGTCTAAAAAGACCAATCAGTTTAATATTATTAGAAATAATATTCATAAATAAGTTCAACTTTACAACTTGAACAAATATACAACATGGATTTATTCCATTAGAAACTTCCAATCCTCCTAGATTATTCCTGCAAGTCACTCATAACCAACTTCCTCATCTCCTGGGAAAATGAAACATAAGAAATGGGTGAGCTCGAATGGTCAGTAAGGGTAAGAAATATAGCGTAAGATGACCTAAATATTAAGCATGGTGAATAATTGAAACCACATACCTTTACCAATAAAAAACATGAATAATTTTACGGCAGGAATATGAGCTGAGTAAATAATGCCATAATAAAACATAATCATTTAATTCTACTAGACGAATGACCTCATGAACCTTCAATATTATTTTCATTATGAGGGAATGTATAATGTTGGACATTCTGAAACATTTTTTTAAGGCCTCGTCCAAGATGTCTAAAAAGGATTATGGCCTCAGCCAAACCATATATCATATTGGGAAAGGCCTTATCCAATTCCACGTCTAGTTGCCTTATGAGACCCACTGATGCATCTAAGAGATATATCGGGCTCCACCCATCACTTAATAAGTCTAATGCATTCCTCATATGAAAAGGTTTAAACATAACATAAACATTCTTATTAAAACTAGCATACGAAATGTAAATACATTATCTATAAGCCATGAATGGTATAAAAATAACACATCCACAATCAAACATATCACAAAACCTTCAATACAATATGGAATATTTGTATCATAAAAATCATCTTCAAACAAGTTTAAAATCCATCAAAGGATGTTGACATAGATGAAAATGATTTGTAAAACTCTTTGAGAGAAATATCCCTTTTTCATGAAAACATTTAAAAGTCACACAATTTAAAAAGAAAGACATTTAAAGACATTTTTGAATCAAAGTTTCTCATACCACTTTGAAAATTTTGAAAGGAATCAACATTTTAAAAACATTCATGTCAATATAGATAAATCCTTAAAACCCATTTTGAAAACATGGACATTAATGGGAATGATTTAGAGGAATAAATATTTAAAATATTTAAAATGATGTTTTAATAAAAAAAGTACCTTAAAAGAATCCATTTGAAAACTCTTTCATGAAACATGGACATGGATAATAAATATTTCCCAGTATTTACTTACATAAAAACAACTCGGATAATAAAGATATTGTTAAATTATCCCTTACCTTGTACTTTCCTTTGGTCGAGGGGACATTTAACCTCTTGTATAATGACCATTGTATGATATTAGATTATAAAATAACCATATTAATATCTATTATATCATACATGATTCATTTATGACTATATACTACCCATTTAATAATGATTTTCATGTTAAATAAACATTTTGGGTAATAATCAGTTTCTTTATCGTACGTATTTTAACTTGTTATTCTTGATCATATCATTTAGATCATGATTTAAATACTTCCAGAATGAAAAACGTGATTTATATATAATTTATATTTATAATATAAATATTTATAATAGATAGATATATGAAAAGGAAAACACCTTTTAAGGAGACGGTAGGCCGTACGTACGCATAAACATTGCTTATGTTTTCAATCGTATTGAATGGAATTAAGTGAATAAGATATATGTAAGTACATAAAGACACAAAAACACACACACACACAAACATATATATATATATATCTATTAGAATTATTATTTAATATATTACATACTTATTAGTAATATATATTTTTATAATAGTCGAGGAATGGTGAACGTGGAAATGAATCTAATCGCGTCGTGGAGACGTTAATCTGTACGTACGCACGAGCGAAAATATCATTTCTTTAAAGGTGTGGAATTGGATGGTATATTAATTTTAATAAGACATTAGAATTTTATTCTCATTATTTATAGAAATATTACCCATCATTATTTCCATCCAAATAACATAGTGTTGAGTAACAAATTACACCAAGGTGTGGAGACGGTAATCCGTACGTACAGACACATGGTGACATTATCATTCATATGATGGATAGCATAATGAATATGTTTGTTCCATATTTATAATAACATAAAAGTATATATAATGTACTGGATTGATTATTTTAGTATCATAATAATAAAGAAAATGTATGTGGAAGAATAAAAGAACATGAAAGAGGGCGGTGAAATCCTTACCTCTTCTTCGGGTTCTTCTTTTTGATTTGATCAAAAGGGATCCATTGGTTGTCTTTATGAACATATAGAGTCCCATATGGTAAATTTAGTATATTTGGGAGGATATTAGGTCAGGTTTTGGCCGAGCCGAATGGCTTTGGAGCTGTGAATTTGAGAGAATGGGAAGTGCCCTTTTATAAGAGGGTGAGGGGAAACTTAGGAAAAACATAAAATATTATTTTATAATAAATTAATTTTAGGTTTATAATGGATAAAAAATGATTTATTTAAAGGATAAGGTTGGTATGGGTCAAAAACCACTCAACCAATAGGTTTTAGATAGGTTTGGGTCACTATATTAACCTTATGTTCTAGATTATACTCTTGGTAAAATAGTTTGACATTTACAATGTCTCTTTGTATTTTTATATTATATGGTTAATAAACAAACTATAAACTTCCAAGAGAACCCAAAGTGGTTCATTAATGAAATATATAATAGTATTTAAGCTCTTTTTCTGAACCTTTGATTTTTAGGAATAGAATACCAATTAATAATATAATATTTTTTTAAAAACACTTTTTATGTCAATTTTGACACTATTTGGTATTTTGTTATTCCTAAATTTATAACAGCATTATTAATTCGTACAAAATTCATATAACTGACCCTAATATGTCATATTAACCTATAAAATTAGTGTAATTCCTAAAATTTCTCAAATTACATTTATTTGGATATTTATAATATCAATTATTCTAATCTTTTATTAATACGGTAATTACTGCATCATCATTGTGTTAGAAATAAATTTAGTTATTTAATGTATAAAATATATAAATAAAAAACCATTATTTATTAAAGTTTTGTATCTTTATAATTAATATTTCTAGTCTAATTTATCTTATGTGTATCCCTATATTAAAAATTGTTTAGTTTTTAAACTTTGAATTTAACACTTTTAACTCTTCTTGGAATTAAATAATAATAAATGTACTAATATAATCCAAGTGGACCTAAAGGATCATATTTTATTCCAAAGGATGTTTTTGGTAGAATTACACTTATCCAATAGAATTAGGACATGTTTTAGGACAATTATGATATCATTTTGACCCTGAATTACCCTATTTACTTTTAATCATGGTAAATAAAATTCAAAAGTTACAAGTCACCAAAAATTATTTTCATCTTATTGAACCACATTTTACTTACTGATATCAAACATGTCTCTCTTATTTTCGAAATTAAACTCACATAAGTGGTAAAATTATGTTTTATGTAAATTTTCAAATGCTCCTAGGAGGTGGGTAAAAGACGGTAAAAAGTTCAATAAAATTTTTATGTATCTAAACTTATTATAAACTGACACCAATGAATTAAATTGAACTTATATAGGTATTATATATATATTGACTTAAAAAATTTAAATAAAATAAATTATTATTTAAATAAAATTTTGGTTTTAAATAATAACACAGTGTTTTCACTATTCATTAACAATTGAAAGTTTTCAGAAAAATTCCAAAATTTTACCCCAAGATAATTTTGATATTATGAATTAAAAAATGAAGTTCAATTTTCCAAATTCAAAACATATAAGATCCATTTATTAATTTAAAATTAATTTTCGTTTTCAAAACCAAAAAGCTTATTTTTAAGAAATAATAACTTTTAAAAGATTAACACTAGTTTATGTCCAATTTCAATGTGAAATTACTTATAATGACCAAAATTGAATTGAATAGTAAAAATATAATCTATTTATACTTCCAAACCATTAAAATATATTAATACTATAAATTATTTCTATTAAAAAAGTTGTTTTCAGTTAAAATATAGTATTTTTTTCACTATTCACCCAAATATGAAAGTTATCAGAAAACACCAAAAAATTATTGAAACTAAATTATTATGTCCCGATTCTAAAGAAGAAGTTTATTTTTTCATCTTAAATATGTAAAAGTTTCAAATATTGTATTTGAAGAGGGTTCACCATTAAAAGGCGGTAAAAGTGATTTTTTTTTAAAAATACTTCTTTTATATGAAAAAATGAATTAATTCATACATTATATCTAAGAAACTCACAATATGGATTCTAAAATTATAAGGATTATATAAAGTTCGAAATTCTGTTAATACTATTCATAACTACTTTTGAATGGCTAGATTAGTAAGTCATGGTGCGCTAGAACGGGGTGATGCGTGTAGTGCAAGTTATTGAATTAATTTGAAGAAATAACGTACTATGAAATCTTGGGGTGTAACAAATACCTTATCACATATTGATTGTTCTTCTACGTGAAAATTCATATGATAATATCCTAAGGACAATTATTGCATTAAAGGGTCATATCAGATCCCTTCTATGTTGTGAACCTGGAAGTTCCATAACACCGTTCTTGAATATATGTTCTATGGCCAGATGATGTTATTTGAGGGACACAAATAATAAAGGCCATTAGGGGTGAGGACTCATAAAACTTTTATCCACCTTCTCATGGTTTGAACCCTTAGTAATTTCTAGGAGGATATTATGAGAACGAGACCTGCCAGTAGGAAATTCACATTTCCTATTGTCATTGGATGTTCCTATCTACAGATGTTTGTATTGGTCCTTAGACTTTAAGATTATTATTAATTGGTATTACTACTCGTGCACTTAGATATATTGACAAAACCTATGATGACACACTATTATCAGTGAGGTAGGATACATTGGGTGTGTCACAAGTGATATTGAATTAATAGATAATGTGAGAAAAGATTTCTCCCTTCTGTTCCATAACAGAATTAGATATCTCAGGCCATTTGATGGAATTGATATAGCCTAAATAAATCCATGGATCGGGTGAGGAATGGGAAAGTTCAATTCCAAAAAGTCAAAGAAAGAATAATCGAGCACATTGGTTGATGGAACAAGCATGTAACCCACTTGATTAGAGATATCGTGACAAAGGGATTACATTACATAGTAAGCATTCATAGGAGGTGACACATCATTGAGGCATTAACTTCTTTCTCTACGGGTGCCTTAGCATTTTTCTAGATGCTAATCTTGGACTTTAGGCAGGATCTACCTAATTCCACTGAGAAAGAGGCCTAGAGGGTCGCACACTATGTGTGTCCAAGTATCTCAGTCAAATATTAATTTAACAAGTTAAATAAAGTTTATTCCTGTCTGTGGTTTAATAATTATTCAAGGATTCCTGATCACAATTATTTCGACAGTAGTTATTCGAGAGAATATATTGTGGGTGAAATAATATATTTATTAGCGACTAATGTAGTAATATATATTTGAGAAATAAATAGTCATTATTCAAGGTCTAATAAATATGGAGGTGGAAATTAAGAAAAATGGAAAATAAAAGTACACGCCATGTAGGTTTTCTGGAATTTATGAAAAATAATATTATTTATTTAATTAAATAATATTAGGTGTAATTCACTGGGAGCATGTCACGTAATAATAATAGTCAACTGTTATTATTAGACATAGGGTATTACTAAGAATTAAATGAAATGAATAAATGCTTTCAGGTAATTAATTCATTATATTATTCTTTGAAATTAAAAATCCCAATTATATATTTCTCATTATCCTATCCATTTTGAGTGGTTGTGCACATAGTATTTGGAAAAGCTCTCAAGCCAAAAGAGAATTCTTTTTCAACCAAGAACGCTCTCAAGCTATGAGAGAGAGATCCACCTCCACAGGATCAGGGCGATCAAAGGCAGACATCACAAGCAAAGGTTCTTCTACATTAGCACACGGAGATCCTTTCAGTGATTTCTAGAGATATGCAGAGCATATGTGGATCACTGCTAGAGGAATTCTACACTTAGATTCTATGACGCAATGACGGATCACATCAGATCGTGACCAGAGACATCAACGGAGAAAGAATTCTATCAAGGTAATTCTTTTCAATTAATTAAATTAATTATACCCAACATATGATGATCCTCTAGTATGGTTCCTGGACTCTCCTCTTTCTTTTTCATTCTTCATTCTATTTTGATGATCTGACATTTTATTATCTTGATGGATCTCCGATTGATCGTTGTTAATGCTAAAATTAATGTTGGGTATACCCACCAACGCACTTCCGATGTGACCAGAACCTACAAGTGGTATCAGAGGGAGTCATATCATTGATTATAATTATTTATTTTTCTATTGGTGATTTACGCATTTAACAATTTAGTTGTTTCAATTCAAGTTAATTGTTCTTTAAATCTGAATCTCAAGATCTATTCTTCCTCTCTTGTTTCTTGTTCACCTTACAGAAATAATTTTTTATTTTAATTTTGATTAAAATAAAATAGTGGATCTCATATGAAGGTTCCAAACATTCCTGGCCATACAACACTAGAATACATAGCATATATTTAGAAGTGAACCTTGTGTAGTCTATGTTCAACTCATTAGACTGGTCCGCCAAATTAGGCCGTGTAAATGGATCATATCTAAGTCTTTAGGTCTTCGTGTGTTGACCAAGAATATTTGGCACACAGTATATGGATTACATGCCATGTGGCCCATGGAACACGGCGTGAAGTCCCTTCAGGTTAGGGTTGGACCGTGTACCTCATACACGGCTTGACCGGATGGAAACCATGTAACGTAGATACTACACGGTGTGTGTCCCATTGAACATGTCGTGTACTCTGAAAATTTATGAAGTACATCTACATGCCATGTCCCTGGGCCTATACTTCAGATGGATGGTGAATAAAAGTACATATTGTGTAGTCGTAACTACACGTCATGTACTCATCGAAATTATGAAAATTTATTAAAATGTGTTATTATATTACACAAACCCTTGAGACATGTACCATAGTGCAGGCGTAATGATGAGGCACAACAAGTGATAGGTGTTTTATATATATGTGTTTAATTTAACATCTTTGTAATGCTCATTTCTACTCATTGGGTAGTTATGAATAGGAATTCACTAGGTTGCTTCTAATGTACAAGTTACATACAAAGATAATTTTAAATAAATTTATTCGTTTAAAATTATGATGGATGAGAATCTCAAGGAAATTCAGAAAAGGGTTTAAGATTAAAGTATTGATTAATCAATGATAATTAATTGATTCGATGGTGAATTATATTAAGCAAGAATGATTAAATAATTGAATTCAAGTTTTATTTATCCGTAAATATCATTGCATTCATGGATGATCATGAGCTAGACCAAGACCTTGGTATGTGAATGGTTTCTTTTAATTTATTTATTTAAATTAAATTTGTTGGCATGTGAGCCTTGTCCTCATTAATATGTAGGGCCTACATGCCTAAGGTTTCTTTTATGTAAATCCCATTTTACCCCTCACATTTATGTGAGATAAAAGCATATGTAATGGATGGAGCTCCCATGCTAGTGGAGGCGGCTCAAATTAGGAGCCAAGGTGAAACCAATCCAAGAAGATACAATGGTTGACAAGTGGAAAGTTGTAAACCTGAACCCAAAAGGTTCAAGGAACTTCTCCCTTAGGTCTTGGTTTAGTTTATCAACCAATAGATAAACTAACCAATAGAACAAGCTCATGATCATTCCATTTTTTATTTCTGTCAGATGCATGGTTTATTTATTGTGGGTGTGTTGTCACGATCACACAATTAATGAATTAAACAAGCATGCAAGATAGAACTAAAATAAGACAATATTATGCATAAAATATTATATTATACATGGTTAATCACTTAATTATATCCCATTTAATATTAATAAGCATGTAATTAATGATAATAATATGGAAATTTATATATAAGGATAAAAATACCTTAATGAAATATAATGTCGGTATAGCCTTCTATAATCTTAGTTAGAATCGAACCATAGTTCAAAGTGATTGACCAAACCTAATTGGGGTGATTTCAATTATTAGGGAATTGTAATTAATTGTTTTGGTTTGACATGACTTGGTTCACATCAAGGGTTGACTACCACAGTAGGACTTGGTGTGACCAAGAGGTATAGGTTGAGGAAATCCAAAATAAAAGGATTTTAGAATTGGGGAGTCCAATCAATAGATCAAGGTGCTACGAGTTAATGTAGTTAGAATTTAGAATACCTACCTAAAACCCTTCAATTTTCTTGACCAACCATATTTTGGGTAATGATAAGGTCAATATGGATCCTTTCCACTATAATATTTAGGCAACAAAATATTACGAAGTCAATGGTGATGGCTATTGGATTTAGATAAAATATTGGTAGACTAATAAGTAATAATTTATTTATTTTTCTTAGTTTTATCATTATAAAGTACTAAAAATTTTCTCATCTTAATTTGTAGAAATAGAAAGAAAATAACTTCAAACATATCATTGAGAACCATACTCAAGAAGGAAAACCATCTCACCAAACCCATTTCCAAGAGTGGTAGAGGCGTTTAGGCATCATCCTTCACCACGAGAGGAAATTGTATGTGCTAGAAGAGATTGTTCTAGTTGTGGGTGGGAAAGAGGACAGTGATGAGGAACTATCTCTCTATATGAAACATATGGATGATGCCACAGATGTCCAATGTTTCATTCTATTGTCTATGTCTAATGAGATCTTGAAGCAACATGAAAACATGGATGCGTATAGAATGATGTCTCATGTTAAGGATCTCTACCAAGAGAATGTGAGACACGAGATATATGAGATCTCCAACTCTTTGTTTACAACTAAGCTTGGAGAGTCTATGCCAGCTGGGCCTCATGTAGTCAATCTTATCAGCTACATTGAATGCATGGACATCTTAGGGATTAAGTTACCGGATGAGTTGCATACAGATCTCATCCAATCATCATTCCCAAGACCTTCTCTAGCTTTATTGTCAACTATAACATGAGCAATAGTGAGAAGAGTCTATCAGTACTTCTAACCATAATTCTCCTTGTAGATAAGGACATGGGGCATGAAAAACCCGCAGTCCTTATGGTGAATAAGAAAATGAAGGACAAGGCCAAGGGGGAAGGGACTTATAATCTGTCTAAATCCCCCGAGAACTGTCCCTCCAAGAAGGGGAAGATCCAGAGGTAGGGCAAGGAAAGGGAGGCAATATGTTTTTCATGCCGAAAGCAAGGCCATTGGAAGAGTAACTGCACCCATAAGCGCGGGGATGCTAAAGGTGCATTCATTATTGAGTGTAATCTTTCCATTTATACAAATTGGGTATTAGATATAGCTTTTGGGGCTCACATCTGTATTCAAATGCATGAATCAAGTAGATTAAGAAAGATTTCCAAAGGAGAGGTGGATCTTCGAGCTGCTAATGGAATGAGGCTGGCTACATTATCCATTGGTGATTACCACCTCTCATTTCCAAAATTCGATGATTTTGGTTTTAAATAACTGTTATTATATGCCTAGTTTTACCAATAATATAATTTATGTATCATGTTTGGATATGGATGGATTTATTTTCATTTTTGGAAATAATGGTTGGTTGTTTTATAAGAACAACATATGTGTTTCTGATGCTTTCGTCGGGGCACGTGCATCCGTCTGTGGAGGACGTGCTGTTGTTTCCCTGTATTCTCACTTTCCAAAGGTGGGTGGAATCCGTTCCTTGTTCAGGGACGTCTGCTCCTTGATCGAAACTGGGATGATGGGATGTCGGTTTTCCTTCCGTGGATTCCTCCTCGGAACTCGTCACCTAGTTCGGGTCACCCTCATAGATTTAATACGTTGTTCATGAATCTCATTCCCGGTGCTATATCTTCATGGATGCTGGTTAATTACACTAGTTCCATTAATACATTCCTTGGGGTCATGACATGGTAGCAACCATCGGTCGGAGTAGATGGCAACATCAGGCATATCGGGGCATCTCTGGGTGTGTGGACATAGGGGAACCTGTATTCTTCCTCATAAGAGGTCATCTCAAGGGTGAATAATCTGAGGCATCCCACATCGGATGCAAGGAATCATATGCCATCTGAGGTTTTCCTCAGCTTCCTATGTTTATCACGGGGAATTCCACGAGTTTAACGTCTTGCGGAGACAGTTACGCCAAGGGCGTGTCTTATGAGGTTTTCCTTAGGCATATCATGGTTATCACGAGGTAGGTTGTGAGTTTAACGTCTCATGGAGAAAGTTACACCAAAGGCGTGTCATCCGAGGTTTTCCTTAGGCATCTCATGTTTATCACGAGGTATGCCTCTAGTTTAACACCTTGCAGAGACGATTACGCCAAAGGCGTGTCATCCGAGGTTTACCTCAGGCATCTCATGTTTATCACGAGGTACGACTCTAGTTTAATGTCTTATGGAGATGGAATGAGGGTGATCAGAACGTCCCATAGAGACAGATCAGAGGTGGTTTGTCCCATAGAGGGGAGTTGTCACACTATGAAAGGTGATCTGGACACCACTGAGGGTAGATCAGGGAGTGTGCACCCTAGAATGGGGAAACACCAAGGTTCACCATTGGATGGGACTGAACCTCAGGGAGGTTTCCTATGTACCCAATATAGACAACAGGGATCAAAACCCACATAGTTTGAATGGGTGATGAATCGGGGTGTACACAGAGGACAACGACTCAGAGACATGATGGGGCTTATGCGTGGATAGTGGCCCATGTGCTGCTAGGAGCAGCGATAAGGTGGATGGCATGATCCCGCCAGGATGTGGTGGCCCGGGTGAGAATCAGGATGGATGATGGAGAGTTGAATGAAGTGTAGGGGGAATGAAACGGAACCACCGCAAGGGTGACAGTAATGTTGGGCTTGAGCCTAAAAAAGACCTCCTACGTATCCCCGTGGCAGGGAATCAAAGTCCGTGTAGTTCGGGATGGTGTCGGCGAGCTGACGTGAAGGTGGACCTTGTTCCGATGGACATCGTCAGTGAACCAACGTGAAGTAAAACCTGGGGGTCCACTGGTGGTGGGTTTGAACCTCATGAAGGCTTCCTACATACCATGCCTTGACATGGATCAAAGTCCCCATAGTTCGGATGGAATGTGGAATATAGTTTAACGTCATGTGGGACGGGGGTGAACTGACGTGAGTGAGGTTGGAATGACCGGGAGATGGGATTGAACCTTATGGAGGCTTCCTACGTACCATGCCTTGACATGGATCAAAGACCACGTAGTTTATAATGGTGTGTCGGCGAACCGACGCGAGCAAGGACCTTGGTCCAGATGGGGTGGGGCTTACACACTAGGCTGCCCGGGTGTTGATGAACCGATGTTAAGAAGGTCGGAGTGACCAACGGGTGGTGGGATTGAACCTCTGGGAGGCTTCCTATGTACCATGTCGTGACATGGATCAAAGAACTTGTAGTTCGGGATGGTGGGTGTCAGCGAACCGACGTGAGGAAAGGACGTTTGTCCGAATGTTGTGGGGCTTACACACTAGGCTGCCCAAGTGTTGGTGACCTGACGTGAAGAGGGTCGGTGTGACCAACAGGTGGTGGGCTTGAACCTATGGGAGGCTTCTTATGTACCATGCCTTGACATGGATCAAAGACCACGTAGTTCAAAGGGCTTCGTCGGCGAACCGACATGAAGGTGAACCCGTGGGTCCACTAGTGGTGGGATTGAACCTCGTGAGGCTTCCTACGTACCATGCCTTGACATGGATCAAATTCCTTGTAGTTCGAGATGGTGGGTGTCAGCGAACCGATGTGAGGAAAGGACCTTGGTCCAATGGGAGATGGGCTTGAACCTCAGGGAGGCATCCTACGTACCATGCCTTGACATGCATCAAAGTCCTCGTAGTTCAGGTTGGTCATAACGGCTTGCCGTCGGACTGGAATGTAGTTTAACGTCATGCTGGATGAAGGTAGAACCTGATGTGAAGAAATTACAGGTGGGCCTGAACCTCATGGAGGCTTCCTACGCACCATGACTTGACATGGATCAATGACCTCGTAGTTCAAATGGGTGTGCAGTTTAATGTCATGTGGGACAAGGGCATACAGTTTAACGTCATGCTGGATGATGGCATTTCCATGATCGATGCTTACTCTAAGCCCACGTGAGTCATGCTCGGTGTGAGAAACAAGAGGTAGTAAGGACCTGATGATCACGTCGTGAAGGGTTCTTCCGTGAGAAGTAAAGTGGGGATTATGCGTTAGGCAGCCCATGGTGCTGGGACTTACTCCAAGATGGAGGCCCAAGGTAAAGGATGACGATGGTTTCGGTCTTGAGCCTTGAAGAGGCTTCCTACGTATCCCTGTGGAAGGGAATCAAAGTCTGCGTAGTTCTCCTGATGACGGATTACCACCGATTGGGGGTTTCAACGGCTTACCGGTGGATTGGTTCATAACGACATACCACTGGATTGGGATGTCAATGGCTTTCCGCTGAATGGGGTCACAACAGCTTACCGTTGGATTGGGTCACAACAGTGGATGGGGCTTACGCTAGGAAGCTACCTGGGTGCCGTTATGGAGCAACAATGGTGAATGGGGCTTACGCAAGGAAGCTGCCCGGGTGCCACTAAGGAGTGGAAATTGTGGATGGGGCTTACGCAAGGATGATGCCCGGGTGCCGCTATGGAGTGGCAATCATGGATGGGGCTTACGCAAGGATGCTGCCCAGGTGCCGCTCTGGAGCGGCACTGGTGAATGGGGCTTACGCAAGGAAGCTGCCCGGGTGCCACTATGGAGCAGCACTGCTGAATGGGGCTTACGCTAGGAAGCTGCCCGGGTTCCGCTATGGAGCGACACTGGTGAATGGGGCTTACGCTAGGAAGCTGCCTGGGTGCCGCTATGGAGCGACACTGGTGAATGGGGCTTATGCTAGGAGGCTGCCTGGGTGCCGCTATGGAGCGGCCATGGTGAATGGGGCTTACGTTAGGAAGCTACCCAGGTGCCGCTATGGAGCGGAAATGGTGAATGGGGCTTATGCGAGGAAGCTGCCTGGGTGCCGCTATGGAGCAGCACTGGTGAATGGGGCTTATGCTAGGAAGCTGCCCGTAATGTCTTCCTCCTGTCTGGGCATGAGGGCATCCCAACTCGCTGGTGAATTGAGGCCTATAGCTATGTACTGGTACACAAGATGGATAATGCCAAGGGGCATTGGAATCATGCCATTGTAATCATGGCATTAGGCATCTTATGCTTGGAGCATAAGGCATCTCTTGTTTAGTGCAAGAGGCATCCTATGATTGGCACATAGGGTGATCACTACAGTTTAGAGTCTTGTAGGTAGGGCTGTTGGAATCTCACGCTTGGAGCACAAGGCATCTCTTATTTGGAGCAAGAGGCATCCTATCATTTTTTATATATGGAGTACTACAGTTTATAGTCATGTAGATAGGACTGTTGGCATCTCATGCTTGGAGTATAAGGCATCTCTCGTATAGGGAAAGAGGCATCCTATCATTTGTTAGATAGGGAGTACTGCAGTTTATAGTCATGAAGATAAGACTGTTGGCATCTCATGATTGGAGCACAAGGAATCTCTTATTTGGAGGAAAAGGCATCCTATCATTTTTTAGATAGGGAGTACTACAGTTTATAGTCATGTAGATAGGACTGTTGGCATCTCATGCTTGGAGCATAAGGCATCTCTCGTATAGGGCAAGAGGCATCCTATAATTTGTTAGATAGGGAGTACTACAGTTTATATTCATGTAGATATGACTGTTGGCATCTCATGCTTGGAGCACAAGGAATCTCTTATTTGGAGTAAGAGGAATCCTATCATTTGTTAGATTGGGAGAACTACAGTTTATAGTCATGTAGATAGGACTGTTGGCATCTCATGATTGGAGCATAAGGCATCTCTTGTATAGGGAAAGAGGCATCCTATGTTTGGAACATAGGGTGTACTATAGTTTATAGTCATGTAGATAGGACTATTAGGCAGAAGGTTCATAGAAAAGGTTGGTGTTGGGACTTACACAAGGGTGGCCATTTCTGGTTAAACCTGGCATAGGAGCCAAGTGATTGGGTTTGGAGGAGTTTCCTGAGGAATGGTTCAACTCAAGGTACACAGGGAATTGATGATGATAACCTCAACTCATGACATAGGAAATGAACAAAGAGGAATACATCAACTCAAGGTGTTTCATGGTGTGTGGAGGAGTATCTCAAATCATGGTATTCCATAGGTTGAAGGTGGGTGCACATGAGGGCGCAATGGAAAATCCCGATGTCCTGGCCCGAAAAGTTCCTGGTGCGACTCTCCATTTTTGATGGGGGTCTGTGATGGTTGTGAAGGGACCGGCCCGGAGGGCTGGGAGTGCAGCTCGACACTGACCCTGAGTCGGGGTGCGGGGGTGCATCCCCCACGGTATGGACTGGTGGGCGTGAAGGTAGGATCCTCGCAAAGGATAGGTCTTCGCAAAGTAGCTTCGCGAAGCATGGCCTCATGGAGTAATGGTCTCTCATGGAGCAAAGGGGTCTCGCAGAGCTTGGTCTCGCGGAGCAGCATCACGGAGCATTGGCTCGCGGAGCATGGACTCACGGAGTATGGTCTCACGGAGTAGCATCGCGAAGCATGGGCTCACGAAGCATGGAATCACGGAGCCTCGGCTCGTGGAGCAGGAACGCGAAGGAAGATGCTCGCGGAGAATGGCCTCGCGGAGCCGCAACGCGGAGCTCCGCTCGGCCGCCCAAGGGGCGAAGTGGCCGTGGCCGTCTATCCGGAAAAGGGGGGTGAGCTGGGTATTTATAGGCAAGGGGCACCGCGAAGCAAAGATCACTCTGCGCGAAGACGGAGCTTGCTCCGCGGCGGATCTTCGCGGCGCGTCGCGAATGTCAAAGCACTTCGCGGAGCTGTCCCTCCTCCTTTGCTTCGCGATGGGTTCGCGAACGTCAAATTCGTTCACAGAGCATCCCGTCTCCTGTGCTTCGCGGCGCGTCTTCGCGGCGCATTGCGAACATCAAACAGGTTCGTGGATCTTCCCGCATCATTGCTTCGCGGCAGTGCTCCGCAATCACGGAGGCGGCTTCGCGAATGGGCTTTGCGAACCAGTTTTCCAACCAAAATTCAAATGTCCATAACTCCTAATCCGTAACTTTGTTCGGGCCCTACGACCTACTAAATCGAAGCTTGCGAAGTGGAATAAGATCTTGGATCATGTATGGAAGAATTTGGAAAATTTTGGGGATGAGTTTTCTAGGGTCTACAATATGATATGGTATGGCACATTTAAATAATGTTTTGTATGTACTAAATTATGAAACCCAAGTGTTGTAAATTGATAAAAAAACAAACTCACATGACTCATACATCACCCAGTTGTGGCATCACCACCTTGGTCATGTAAATGATAAGCGCTTGACAAAGCTCCACCATGATGGGTATTTAGACTCTACTGATCTAAAACCACTTGATAGATGTCACGCTTGTTTACAAGGTCAAATGACCAAGCTGCCTTTCGGTGGATAGGGTGAAAGGGCCACAAAGCTACTAGGATCGGTACACACGGATGTGTGTTGACCATTTCCAATATAAGCTAGAGGTTGATATTCTTACTTCATTACTTTTACTGATGATCTATATAGATATTGATATGTATACTTAGTGAGGTATAAGTTAGAAACCTTAGAGAAATTTATGGAATTCAAGAATGAATTAGAGAATAAGCTTGGTAAGAAGATAAAGAAGCTTAAATCAGATTGAGGTGGAGAATATCTGAACCAGGATTTCATAGATCTTCTATAAGAGTATGGTATTCTATCTTAGATCACTCCTCCATATACAACGCAGTGGAATGGTGTTAGTAAAAGGAGGAACTACACCTTGTTGGACATAGTGAGGTCCATGATGAGTCATGTAGATCTTCCATTATTCTTTTGGGGATATGCATTACAAACTGCAACATACACATTAAATCAAGTACTAACTAATGAGGTAAATGGAATTCCCTCTGAGTTATGGAATGGAAAGAAACCCATTTTGTCACACACACATGTATGGGGATGAGAGACATTTGATAAGGCCTTATTAGGCAATAGAATAGCACCCTAGGGTACAAAATCTCTCTTTATAGAATATCCTAAGGAAACGAAAGGATATTACCTATATAACCCTTTAGACAAGAAGGTGATTATCTCTAGACAAGCCTTCTTTCTCAAGAGGGATCACATCCTCGAAAAGGATAGTGGGAGCAAGATTGACTTCGATGAAGTTGATGATCAAGATACACAAGATTTGTTATAGGAACAACTTCCACAAGTCCACATAGAAGAGATTCTAGAAACACTAGCACTATTTAGGAGCTCAAGAGAGGTAAGAGGACCAGAGAGATTTGGTTTCCTAGTCACCGAGGATGGTGAATAATTATTATTGGACAATGATGAACCTCTCTCCTATAAGGAAGCATTAGAAAGCTCATAAGCTCAAAGATGGCTAGAAGCTATGAATTCTAAGATGGATTCCATGTATTAGAAAAAAGTCTGGGTTATGGTTGATGAGTTAGTTGATGTCAAGCTCGTTGGATGCAAATGGGTATTCAAGAGAAAACTGGACAAGGAAGGTCAATTTAGAACCTATAAAGTATGGGTAGTGGCTAACGGATTCAGTCAACATCAAGGAATTGACTATGATGAAACCCTCTCACTAGTTTCCATGTTTTAAATCAATAATAATCATAATTTCCATAGCATCTTACCATGAATACGTGATTTGGGAAATGTATGTCAAAATAGCATTCCTTAACAGGATCCTTCAGGAAGATGTTTATATGACACAACCAGAAGGGTTTGTGACACTAGGTGAAGCCAAATGAGTTTTCAAGTTGCAGAGATCCATTTATGGATTAAATAAAGCATCAAGGTCATGAAACATACAATTTTATAAATCCATAATATAATTTGGTTTCATTAAGAACAGATGTGAGCCATGTGTTTATAAGAGGTTTAATGGGAATGCAGTCGGCATACTAGTAGTATATATTGATGACATATTGCTTATTGGAAACAATGTACCAGTATTACAATTAGTTAAGGACTGGTTAAATAAGTGTTTCTCCATGAAGGACATGGGTGAAGTAACCTAAATTATAGGGATCAATATCATTTGTGATAAATACAAGAGGCTGCTTGGACTATGTTAGGGTACATACATTGACTAGATATTAAAGAGATTTAGTATGGAATAATCCAAGAGAGGATTGGTTCTAGTGTCACATGGCCTACATCTTTATAAGAAAATTTCTCCTTAGACACAACAAGAGAAATATAGAATGAATAATATCACATACACTTCGACTATATAATCCATAATGTATGCCATGTTATGTACCAGGCTTGATGTTGCCTATGCACTGAGAATGGTAGGAAGATATCAAGAAGATATAGGAGAACATTATCGGACTGCTGTTAAGACTATCCTTAAGAGTCTAAGAAGAACTAAGGATATGTTATTGGTGTATGGAGGAGACGAGGAGCTTGTCATTAGAGGGTATGATGATGCTGGTTTTCAGACAGATCAGAATGACCTGAAGTCACAATTTAGATATGTTTTCTGTCTCAATGGAGGAGCTGCGATCCCAAAGAGTTCAAAGAATCCAATTGTCGCTGATTCTACAGTTGGGTATGAATATATAGCATCTTATGATGTATCCAAGGAAGACATTTAGATTTGGAACTTTTTCTAGAAGCTTGATGTGGTGCCTAGCAGGAAAGATCATATCACATTGTATTGTAATAATACTACAGCGGTGATTCTTTCAAAAGAACGAAGTTCACATCAACAGACATAGAACATACTCTAGAAGTATCACCTCATGAGGTATTTCTATCAAAGAGTGTGAAGTTATAGTAAGAAGAGTGCCCATGGAAGAGAACGTGGCATACCCCATGACTAAAGGCATATCTCAGTAGAATCATGAATATCATATGAGAGATAGCGGGTTAAAGGTTGTTAATAGTTGGTTCTAGTCTAAGTGAGAGTCTGTTGGAGTTGGTGGCCTAGAACCAACTACTTTTTACTTTATTCATTAATTAATACCTTATAACATCTTGATTGTTCTTCTGCGTGATAATTCATGTGATAATATAATAAGGATAACTATTTCATTAAAGGGTCATAGCAGATCCCTGATATGATGAGAACCCAGAAGTTCCATAACATTGTTCTTGAATATATGTTCTCTGACCGGATGGTGTTATTTTAGGGTCACAAATAATACAGGACATTAGGTATGATGAATCATAAAACATTGAGGCACCTTCTCATGGTGTGTGCCCTTGGTAATGTCCTGGAGGATATTATGAGAACGAGACCCGCTAGTAGGAAATCCACATTTCATAGTGTCATTGGATGTTCCTATTTGCAAACGTGTGTATTGGTCCTTATACTTTAAGATTATTAATAATGGGTGTTACAACTCACTCACTTATATGTATTGGTGAAAACTGTGACGACACACTACTCATAGTGAGGTAGGATACGTTTGGTGCATCATGAGTGATATCTTATTAATAGATAATGCAAGAAAGGATTTGTACCTTCTATTCCATAATGAAAGTCGATATCTCAAGACCATTGATGGAATTGATATAGCCTAAATAAATCCATGGCCATGGTGAGGAATGGGAAAGTTCAATTTCAGAAATTCAAAGAAGCAATAATTGAGCACATGGGTTGATGGCACTAGCATGCAACCCGCTTAATTTGAGATAGCATGACAAAGGGATTACATTACACGATATGAATTCGTAGGATGTGATATGTCATTGCGGTGTTAAAATTCTTTCTCTATGGGTGCCTTGGCGTGTTTCTAGACACTAACCTTGGACTTTAGGTAGGCTATGCATAATGACATTGAGAAAGAGGCTTAGGGGGTCACACACTAAGTGTGTCCAAGTATCTTAGTTAAATATTAATTTTACAAGTTGAATAAAGATTATTCTCGATTGTGGTTTAATAATTATTCAAGGATTCCAAATCGCATTTATTTAGACACTAGTTATTCAAGAGAATATATTGTGGGTGAAATAATATATTTATTAGTGATTAATGAAGTGAGATTTATTTGAGAAATAAATAGTCATTATTCAAGGTCTACTAAATATGGTGGAGGAAATTAAGAAAAATGAAAAAAAAAGTACACGGCGTGTAGTTTTTCTGAGAATTTATGAGAAATAATAATATTTATTTAAATAAATAATATTAGGTGTAATTCATTGGGTTCATGTCAAGTAATAATAACAGTCAACTGTTTTTATTAGACATGGGGTATTACTAAGAATTAAATGAAATGAATAAATGATTTCAGGTAATTAATTCATTTTATCATTCTATTTAATTAAAAATCCCAATTATTTATTTCTCATTAGCCTATCCACTTTGAGTGGTTGTGCACAAAGGATTTAGAAAATATCTCAAGACAAGAGATAGTTCTTTTTCCACCAAGAATGCTCTCAATCTATGAGAGAGAGAGATCCACCACCACCGGATAAAGGTGATCAAAGGCGGACATCGCAAGTGAAGGCTCTTCTGTGCTAGATACCGGAGATCCCTTAGAAAACATCCAGAGATATGTGGAACATGTGTGGATCACCTCTAGAGGAATCCTACACTTGGATTATCCGATTCAACAGTGGATCACAATGGATCGTGGCTGGAGACATCAACGAAGAAAGAATTCCATCACGGGAATTCTTGTCAATTAATTAAATTAATTATAACCAACATATGATGATCCACTATATGGTTCTAGGAATCCCCTCTTTATTTTTTGTTCTTCTTTCCATTCTAAAGATCTTGAATTTTATTATCATTATGGATCACAGATTGATCATTATTAATACTAAAATTAAAGTTGGATACTCCCACCAACGCGCTTTCATTTCGCTCGGAACCTACACACTTCACACCTGATATTGTATCAAATGAGAGGATAAACTCTTGAAAGTCCGAGTTGGGTCTTTGTAAAGATATTTTTTATTAGGTTTTCTTACTAATGATACCTTCATAAGTGAAAATTTTAGATAGAGCACTTCTGATTGAAATGGACCTGGCTAGAAAGTTAGACCTATTAAGAGTTTCTTTTTATCATACTGGTTGTGGGAGTTTTTTAATGGAAAGCAGAATCATAATGACTATCATTGTAATTCTTAACAAAAAGGTCATTCCAGACCTCATACTGTTCCTGGAAGATGTCCCTTGTTCTACTACTAGTATGAACATTTAGGACATTTGAAGAGGGTTTTCACTGAGGCACCCAAGAACTGTGGCTCCTGTAGATGTTTAGGTCTCTTTCTGTGATTCTACCATATTTATTCCACTCCTCATAGTATAGAGAGATCATAATCTCCTCATAAAACTATAAGGAAATAAAATGCTTCATGTACAAAAGGGTTCCAGTCACAAGCATCTGGAATAAATCTTATTCACATAGTGAAAGAGTCTCTAAAGGAAGTGGATATGGGTCCAGGGACTGTGAGAGGTACCATTAAAATTGATTCGTCTTTATTGAATATTCTATTTGATATTGGTTCATCTCATTCATTAATTTCTACCCATATTGTTAATATTATTAATCTCCCTATGGATATTTCATCTTGTTCAATGAATATTAATAAACCCCTTACTATGAAGAGAGAGCATGGTCTATGTAGTCCCTCTTATGTTTTCTCTCTATCAGATGTTGACATATCTTGAACTTTTATAGTTCTCAACATTAAACCTCTCGATGTTATTTTTGGAATGGATTGGCTCATCGCCAATAAAGCTTGGATTGATTGTTATCTATGATGGGTCTCCTTTAACACACCTAGTGGTGTGTCTTGTGTCTTTCAGGGAGAGTGGGACCCAAGTTTGATAATGGATGGACATTCATATCCATATTTGGATAAATAAATATCAGTTTGTTCATTTGATATAGGATGGGAATGTCTGAGCGGTGATCTCCCTCCATTTTTCATTGAGTTTTCCAACATGTTTCCATTAGACTTCTCTAGTTTACCATGATTAAGGGAGGTTGAGTTTTCGATTAACTTAATGCTTGGTACCCAACCAATTTCTGTTACCTCTTACTACATGGCACCAACCAAAATAAAAGAGATGAAGTCCTAGTTGGATGATCTTCTTGAGAAAGGAGTCATATGCCCGAGCATGTCTCCTTGGGCGACGCTAATTCTCTTTATGAAAAAGGATGATGGTTTTCTATTCTTATGTGCTGATTATAGGAAGATAAATAGAGTTACAATAAAGAAAAAGTATCTATTTCCATAGATTGATGATCAATTTGATCAGTTGAAAGGTAAAAGTGGTTATCAAAGATTAATCTTTGCTCTGGTTACCATCAGTTGAGAATAAAGAAATCCGACATTCAGCAAACCAATTTGTAGAGCATGTACAATCATTATGAGTACCTTATTTTGCCTTTTGGTCTAACCAGTGATCCTGTAGTTTTCATGAAATTAATTAACAGAGTTTTCTAAGATTATATTGAATATTTCGTGGAAGTATTTATTGATGACATCCTGGTATACTCTAAGTATGAGGACGATCTTGTGCATCATTTGAGAACAGTTCTTCGATTACTGAGAAATCACCGAATTAATGAAAAGTTTTCAAAATTTGATTTCTAGTCTCAGGATGTGAAATTATTGGGATATGTTGTGTTAGAACAAGAAATATTAGCTGGTCTTGATAATTTAATGGATGTTATGGATTGGGAGTAACCATAAAATGTCTTTGAGATTTCGAGCTTCTTAGGCTTAGCTAGATATTATCACGGGTTTGTGCAGGACTTATCAAAGTTGGCTTCTCTGATGACTATACAAACTCAAAAAGGAGTAAATTTCACTTGGGATGAGAGATTTCAGAATACTTTTCTTGAGATAAAATGTCTTTTGACTAATGCGTCAGTGTTGACTCTTCCAGAGGTCGGGTAGGGACATGTGGTCTTTTGTGATGCATCAGGTTCAAGCTTGGGTTGTGTTCGTATGCATGGTAACCATGTTGTTTCCTATAGGTCTTGTCATCTTAGGTCACATGAGAATAATTATCCGAGCCACAACCATGAACTTACAGTTGTGATGTACTCATTTAATATTTGGTTGTATTAACTTTACGAAGAAAGGCTTACCATGTTTTCAGAATACAATATCTTGAGTTATATCTTCTCTAAAAGAATATTTAAATATCAACCAGAGGCATTGGGTGTAATACCTTTAGTATTTTGATTATGACATCAACTATACACAGAGGAAAGGGAATGCTGTTGTAGATTCTTTGAGCAGCAAGCTTCTGACCCAAATAGTGAAAGAATCTTTTGAAGAGTGAAAATTGTGGATCTCTTTGCATAATTTTACATAGGAGTTCAGGATAAGGGGGTTGGGGTTTCTTTGGATAGTTTTTAGTTTAAATACACTCTTCTCGAATTGATTCTATATGGATAACCGCTTGATGAAGAGTTTTGTAGCATTAGAGAATCTCTTTATAGTGGGAAGGAAGTTTCCCAGTGGTCATTCTCTAAAGAAGGCATTCTATGATATCCGAATCATTTTGTGGTACCTTCTTTGGTAAGGAAAGTTGTAATGGGGTATTTCCATAGTTCCCAGTGGAAAATGAACCCAGGAATAAAAAAATGTTCCATAACATGCAACAATAGTTCTGGTGGCTAGGTATGAGATGTGGCATTTTTCAGTTTTTTTTCATTGCTATACATGCCATCAGGTTAAGTATAAGCACAAAAAAACCTTTAGGTTTACTTTATCCACTTCTAGTTCCAACTTGGAAGTGGGATGATATCTCTATGGACTTTATTCTTTGGTTTCCACATACCCCAATAAAGAATAATGTGTTATGGGTGGTGGTTAATAGGTTGATGAAATTAGTTCACTTATTACCCATTCATGATACAACCAAAGTTGAGGAGTTGGGAAATCGCTATGTGAAATAGATTGTTTGTTTTCATGGAGTTCAATCATATATAGTCTCTAATAGGGAACCTTGGTTCACTTATCACTTTTTGTGGGGCCTTCAGGAGACATTGATATCTCACGTCTATTTGAGTATGACATACCATCCATAGTCAAATATCTAGATAGAAAGATATATAAAAATTCTTGTGGATATGCTCCAAACTTGTGCTATTGTCTTTGGTAGATCATAAGATGATCATTTTGGGTTGCTTGAGTTTTCTTACAACAATAGTTACTTGTCCACAATCAATATGGCTCTTTTTGAGCCCTTTTATGTCTAACCTTATAAATATCCATTGTGTTGGTATCACTACTAGAAATTTAGGCTATAGAAACGATTTGGAACCATAGCTATAGGCCCAAAACCATGGTTATAGGTTATGGCCATGGTTTAATGAACCATGGAAGGTATTGTCATGGATACAATGAAATACATTTAGCCATAGTTTGAAATTGTGGCTCAAGACCTATAACCACAGTTGAAACCATGGGTAAACCTCTATATCCACTTTCAAACAGTGGATAAAGCCCTATATCCATGGTTTAAACCTGTGGAAGAAGTTTATGTCAAAAAAGGTTTATAGCCATGCTTTCGAACCATGGCTATAGGTATTTATCCACAGTTCAAACTGTGGCGATAAGGATTTAGCCAGGGTTCAAACCGTGGCTATATATATTTAGCAGTGATTTGAAACTGTGGCTATATGCCTTAACATTTTATAAAAAAAGCACGGTGAACTGTGATGGTTTCTGAGAGGGCCCCACCCTACTCCAGCACCCCCTTCTTTTGAACACCCCTCCCCCTTTCCCTCTCCCTTGCACCCCCTCTCCCATGCACCCCTCCCCCTATTGTTTCACCCCTTGCACCCCTCCTCACTATACACCCCCTAATACCCCATGCCCCTCCCCCTTACGCACCCTACTCACTATACACCCCCTTTGAACCCCTCCCTCCCCTTCACCCTCCCTCCTACACACTCCCGCCCCTCCTTCCTGGATGGACCCCCTCCTTCCTGGACAAACCCCCACCCTAAAACCCCTCCATAGAGAGACCCCACCCACTCTCTGGACGTACCCCCCTGCACACCTCCCTCACTGCATACCCCATTGACACCCCCCCACACAGACCCCATCCCCTATAGACCCCCCTTACATTCCCTCGCCCTATAGGCCCCCCTTTCACCCACCTCCACCTCATGCACACCCCTCATTCCCCCTGTACACCCCCTCCCCCTACAGACCACCCTTGCACCCCCCCTACAAACCCCCTTACACCCCCTCCACACCCCCTGTAGACTCCCTCTCACCACCTCCCCCCTGTATACCCCCATCCACACCCTTCTTGCACAACCCTCCCACCAGATAAACCCCATTCCCCCTAGACACCCCCTCCTGGACAACCCCACCCCCTGGAAAACCCCTTTCTGCATCCCAGCTCCAGGAAAACCTCCCTCCCCCTGGACCCCCTCCTGGAAAACCCCCACCCCGAGACACTGGTATGCTTATAAACTCAACACCCAACAGTAAGAAACAGATTCAGTGCAATCAACATGCAATGTATTTAACAGTTTAAGCACAAAAACTAAACAAGAGTAACACCCTGAGATAAAGTATTTAATGTTATTTCAATGAGTGGAAAATGCATCTATATTTTTATGAATAATCAATACTATTTTTTATATTCAATACAATTTTATATAATTTTTTAAGATATTATAAATCTTCAACATATTAAATATTACTTATGTAACTATATATTACATTTTTGGCACATGTTAGTTCTTCTTTTTATATGTTAATTTAGCATATCTCATTTTTTATTGACTGAATTCTATTTAGTATTTTTGATAAAATCATATAAAACATCACAAAGCATCCAAAATACGTCCCTAGAAAAAGTTAAAACACAAATAAAAATTGGAAATGCAGCACCTTTATAATACTTGGTGCCTTACCCTTGGATCTACTTCATGCTCTCCTCCTATGCCCCGTCATTTTTTCTGAGAAATACTTTCATGACCAACCTGCAGTGTTTAGAATATAGGGGTTAGGGAAGAAGTATCCTTCAAATATAGAAAGATATAGGTCAATATGGAATAGAAAAGATAGATGAGGAGGCACAAAACGTTCTCAGAAACAAGAATTCAAAGTGGGCCAAGAGCGACAGAATCAGGATGGGAAAGAAGGAACATGGATTAAAATTTACAAGATGGAGGAGTAGTGTGAATATAAGTACAAATAAAAAAACTCTAATCGATTGATTTAGGAACCCTCTAGATATTTTTTTAAAAAATTAATGGTTTAGAAACCATAAAACTAACCAACCATTGTCAACTGATATGTTTTCTGAATGCATGGTTTACAAACCATTCAAAAACCCATGATTTGACTATAGTAACCATAATTAAGGATGCTATAATCCATGGTTTGGTTGAAAAATTATGAATTTGATTAAAAAACGCCAGTTATGTTGGTTTTCACATGTTAAAATTGAAATTAAACAACATTTGATTAATTTAATAGGTAAAATATATGAATTAAATTCGGTTGAGAATGAGTTTTAGACAAACCGGTGCCTTACCCTGGATCCACTTCATGCTTCCTCTTATGCCCTTGTCATTTCTACTGATAAAACCTATCATGAGAAACCTACAATGTTTTTAATAAACTTATAAATATCATGTATACATAATAATACACATTATATGAAATTAACTTACTGATGTATAGGAATCATCTGATGGAGTCTGTCGTTGTAATAGATAGTTGAACTTTTTCAAGAAAATACTCCAACCTTCTTGCAACATCGATGAGAATTATCACCAACTACACCCAGTCAAGTACAGGTCCAAACTATGCACCTTGAACACCCTTCCAACCATTTAGGATGTCATGCAATGACCCTATGGCAGAAAATTCATAAAACAACACACGAAGACTGCCCCCCCCTATACACACAATAATTGGTTTAAATAAATAATTTAAACCAACCAAAATAAAGGGAATTAAAATTTAATACATAACTTTTAATAAAGAAACTATACTATAATAAAATGTATGAAAATATAAAGAGATAGAGATTAATGTTCATGTAGATGCATACTAGATTGTCATGTGCTTGGAGTATTACACTACATTCGGAAAGTGAGAGTACAAAGCATGTGACATATTTTTACAAGATAAATAAATCACATATATAGATGAATCTAGAAAGAACCCATAAGGCCCATCTCTTTGAATTTAATCATGAAAATCTTCAGATATTTTTCTTAAAGACTAGATGTATGCAGTGTGTCTGGAGGAAAACTGCATCCTTTTCTCTACAGCTTGCTTGATAAATTTTTTTCTACCTTTACACATCATCACTACATATTTATCATCCAGCTTTTATATAGAGAATCCCATCTATATCTCCCATATTTATATATATATCTCTCTCACACCACAAAAAATTAATCTTGTAATTTTTCTCTAATTTTATAATAATTATTCATTCTTGATTTGAAATGGAACTCAAAAAGAATTCACTACCCGATGTCAGGTAGAGTAATAAGGAAAACGTCAACAGTTTTTGTAGAAATAGCTATCAAGCCAGTGGAATTAAACAAACATAATGAATAATGATTTTTTATTCCTCATAAATAAATATAACAACAACTTGGATACCAAAAATGAAAATTTTCACAAGATTCATAATAAGACAGTCTTTTCTTTGAAAAAAGGGTACTTTAATTCATTTTTAATTTACACTATGGACCACGATTCCTCTAAAACAAAATAAAAAGAGACAAATACAATATCCATTCTAGATTTTTTTTATTCTGAAACTCATAGGCTAAAACACCTATGTAGAAATCAATAAAATAGAGTATATAAAAAAATAGATAGGGAATGGATCTTTGTGTGAATATTTATTCACAAGAAACAAATGGTTCAATTCCAAAAGCGGAACATTAATAGTATTCAAAACGAAACCATTTAGGGGGATAAATATCTGAGGATTTTTTTTCTTTTAAATCCTAAAAATTAAATCCATTATAAATAATGGTGTAACATCTATGAAACAAATAAAAAAAATAAATGAATGGCCTGGAAAAATAAATTATTACATACTATTGAGTATAATGATTCCATTGATATAGTGCTTGAGTAAGTTGTTCATGATCTTGAATCAGAAATATTAGAACATGAAAGAATAATTAGGTTGCTAGTAAGTGCATATAATATATTAAATTTTATGCATATATGTTTCATTTTATCCCTCTGCCAATAGATGTATAATATTTAATAATGATATTGAATATAATAAAATAATGTGTAGGTGAATATCTATAAAATAAATGTGAATGGTAGTCTTTTAATTTGTTTCATCTGGGTATTAGACAACATATGTACGATATTTTCCCATGATGATAACATCAAAAATGCCAAAGTTCCCAATACAAGTGATGAAATAAAATAAACTATCAATATAATTAAACTAAATGAATCTTTTAAAATAAAGGGCCTTAATGAGGAGGAACATCCAAGGAGTTAGAGCCATAGAAACACTGACCTATAACTCCCTCACACACCTTCGAATCAAACTACATTAGAGATAAATTAAAAACACTACCACCACTTGAAAATAAAACCATTTGAATGGAAAACACTCATTTAAAATCATAACATATTCTTCCATTATGTGGGGGATTAATTAAAAAAATGTAATGATGTAGAAAAAATGTCAATGTGATAAAAGAAATACCAATACATTCCAAAAAATAGATAAGTAAAATCAAAAAGAAAACGTGATTTGATACTCTTATTAAATTTCATAGAGCATACAATCCCAGAACATGTGCTACAGATAAAGGGGTTAACCATATTCCAATTAATACATTGATTAGAAAATACCATGGGGAAACTGTTTGGAGGAATCATTTTGATGAATTGTTTAGGTATCCTCTAAAAAATCAAACCCATTAAAAAGAATTCAAGTGAGAAAAAGAAGTTTTCAAAAGTGTTAACAAAAAAAGCCTAAAAATTCACACCACTTAAGATCATGGAATGTCCCAAGACTCTAGATATCATTCACTGTAGGAATCCTGGGTTATCGTATAGTGAAAGAAAGAAATAAAATGCATGGCCTTCGCAATGGATTTTACCTCTTTTATATCCAAGGCTCTTCCAACTCTTCAAAGAAGAATCATGCATCATTCAACATTATAAATTATATAACCAAAAACCCTCAGAATGCATTAGGATGAATGGAAAGGAATGGAAAAGGGAAATGATAAATATACTATTATTGTGTACTATACCAAATATGGATGTACAAATTGAGATGTTAACTCTCATCTCTATACCCTTGATTCATATTGGTACTGGATGCCTAAAATGGGAGGACTAGATTCATGTAATGCCCAGGGAACTATTGAAGCATAATCCAAAAGCACCAAACCAAAAAGGATTTGGAAGGGCCAGATCATATCTTGCATATATAAAATTGATTTAGTTTTCAAAAAATGTAATCATAACTGAAAGAGTGATTAGAAAATCATATGAGGGATCTACATTTGATTTTGTAAGCACAACCTTAAAACATGGTTTCCTTGAAAGTGGATAATATTCCTATGAAACATCGACCTAAGAATTATTCTCACAGTCATAATCACTTTCCATATGAAAAATTATATAGATGAGTTAAATTTAGAATTCATCATACTGGGATCATTATGAGAAAGGAGCAATAAAATGAAAATTTGAAAACAAAAAACATTGATTAAGTTAAACATAAAGCTAGACGTGGAGTTGTCAAAATCAAATTGCTAAACTGAAATGGAATCCTTAAATAATGGAATAAATAATAACATGAATCAGAATAAATATGGAAAGGGAATGAGAATAAGAATCTATATAAAGGAATAAGTACAACAAAACATACCTATGTTTAATTTTGTGACACTGAACAAAAACAGTGGATGGGGGGAAGTTCAGGTTCACGGGAGAAGGATTTTGGCCCCAGTGAACAACCCCCTCCCCTCGGAACAACCCCCTACCAACACAAAACCCCCTCCCACCAATTGCACATCCCCCTCCCCCTACATCCCCCTCTCACACTGCCCAACCCCCCTATAACCCCCCCACCTTCACATAGTACATGTTCTTTATAACATATCTGAAGTGATGAGTATATTAAATAGTTTTAACAAGTGTTTCCAAACATAATTAGTCGAATATTCACACTTAAACTTTATATTGTGAATAGACTTACCATGGTGTGGCATCACATACAGCCAATACATGCTCCATTCCACCAATAAAGTCCTCAAGAACATTATATACCTGCTTCTGCTGTAAGAAACTGAAAAATAGAGGTTCCTACATCATTATAATGATAAAGATAAAAAAATAACAAAAATAGCTAATACTAGAACTATAAATTGGATAAAACATTCAGAAAACTGACACTAGAATCTTCTGGAGGAGATAAATAAAAGGTGGAATTTTTATGTACAAGACAAGTTGAATCATAAGAGATAGTTCCAAATGGGGTTAAATAACCAACATGAGGAAAACATATCATTATAGGTGTACTAGAATGGGTTAAACTATAGAATAAATTTATAAAATTTGACAAATTAGGGAGAGAAACTAATAGTAGAAATAGAAAGGAATCAGAAAAAATGGAAAATTGGACTATATACCATCGGAGGTACGCTAAAGGAGATAGAGGGGCCAACTCAGAGCAACGTTAGCGAAAAGGTATGATCATCACGTCAGAGGGGGATACAATTAAATATAATAATAATAATAAAACTTAACCACTTCATAAACAAATATACACCATAATAGAATAATTCAATATATATAGAAACATATAGAAACACTGCAATACAATTCAATACTACAATAATCAAACTTCATTATATAATAAAATCCCCCATATTGACAATTCAAAAATACAATTTACATCAATAGTGAGTCTCAATATTATTGTTATTAGAATCATGATAGCCCTAATCCATGCCACCTACCGAAATAACATCACCACCTTTCATTCCACTAGCATCATCATCGTCATCAGCATCGATACCAGCACCAACACTAGCACTGATACTGGTTCGGGCTCTGGATCCTTCTTTAGATATGGATTTGGCTGCAGGATAATAATATAAATTTTCTAAATTAATCAAAATAAAATTGGTATCGACCAATGTATCTATTTCTTGTGGAAGTGTATATGAAATGAAATACCTAACTTTCATCATATTTTCAGTTATCACCTTTTCTGATTTTTGAGTTGCTTCTTTGATTGTGGAATTAATTTATTCCACTATGACAAAATGAGAATTGATACTCAATGAAATTTTTTCAGTATAATAATATCAAGATGGAACAATATTCTTCCCAAGTTGACACCACAATCTACTCTAATACTCATCTCCTAATTCCAAATGTAGATGATCGTTCAGGCCCAGATTGTTAGGTTCTTTTGCCACAAATTCCTCCAAATAAATTTGTTTATTGATATGTAACATAAATTAAAATGTTAAAAAATATAAAGAATTAAATTCACTCAAAACAAAATAAATTTAAATATACTTACAATCACCTTCTCTATGTCATTATTTTTCATAGTACCATCTTTCTTTTTTCTGCTTGTACAAAAAAAGTTGAGCAAGGAAGAGGACCCTTGATATTCAATGCATTTTTTTGAAAAAAAAATAAATAAATCAAAATTAGAAGTAAAAAAAATTACACTAAACGAATATAAATATTTTAAATGTTAAATTACCCATGTTTCCTCATGATTTTTTAGTGAAGTGTGTCCATGAGTATAAACATGTATCATTCCACTATTATTTCTTTTATTTCTCTCTGATTTCTCATATATAAAAAATAATTATATAATTTAATTAACATAAATAAAACTCATTTTCAAAAAAACAAATGAATATATATAAATAAATTTAATAAATACCTTAAACCCTAGATTCCTCCAATAGTTGATCATCTCTTTGTATTGTGATATTGGGAAATCATGAATCACCAGTACTTCTTCATGCTCCATAAAAAATATCTTTTTCCAACCAAGATATATCTTATACTTTTATGCTTTCCAAATTTCATCTAAACCCATTAAACTTGCAACCTTGGTATTTTTTCTATCAGGAAAATTCTATAGAAGCTACAATGGAAAAAATATTTGTTAAGAAAATATTATAAATTAATATATATACAAGGTGACTAACATTACTTACCCAGATCTAGGCCCAGGAATTGTCCTTTATTTGTTCTCTAACTTCCCTCCGACTTATTGGTTGAACCAGAATGATATATTCATGTCTAGAAAGTGTTCCCATAAATATTTTACATTCTGTACCATTTTTTTAATTATAAAACTGTCCTTATTGTATTCAACTATGATTTGCGTGTGTCAATTCCAAACCTCCCACATTTTTGGGCAGCCTCGTCGTTTGGTAGAGGCTAGGGCTAATCATTAAAAATAATAATAATGGAAAATAATATATATAAATTTATCATTAATCACTATCAGTAATGTTTAAACACATACCGGTAGATGGGGGATCTCCTGACCACTAATGTGCTTCATCTAGAGGGGGAGTATCCTTAGTGGTAGGTGGGATATCCATAGTAGGAGTACTCTTTATAGTATATGAGGATAAGTGTAATGGTGGATGGATAAAACAAAATTGATAACCCTATACAAATGAGGGTGGATATGGATATGGATATGGCAGTGGGATATATGGGGGCATAGTTCCATATACAGTGGATGGTGGGAATGGAAAATAAGGAGGGATGTGATTACAAGAACTACCATCTGATGTGGGTATGGGATGAAAGGCATATGGAAAAGGTGGGTATGAATAATATGGAGGTGGCATAATGGGAGGATGGCCTCTTTATGACTCAAGCAGCATAGTAGTAGGATAAACTGTAGAATCAGTACCCCCTACAACACTATCAACCTCAGTAGCATAATACAACCCTCTCCTCAATGATGTATCTTAAAATAACATAAATGATAAAAATAAAATGAACAATAAAAAGATAAATAATGTGAAAGAACATAATATTCAATCATAAATTGTACTTAGAGTGTTGGCCAGAGGTTATATACATTGTTCATTTATCTATAGTCTTGTATTTATTCTTGTATCATCATAATAATACATTTTGACCTGGAAATTTAAAATATTATTCTCAAATAAATAGAAATAATTTAAAATGTTAAATAATACAATTTTATAATAAAATAATGAGATACATTTTCATGTGTGATATTTATATTGATATAATATCAAGACTTTTCTATGTTCAAGAATTACTAATGATGTTCTAAAACATAAATTGGTCAAACTATTAATAGTATTATATTTGAAAATGGAATAAAATATACTAGTTAATTTGATATCATGTATGAAATTTAAAAAAAAACACATAAAATATTGCGATAATGTCAGGTAAATAATTAAAAATGTATCAACACTATGTGTGCTCTGTGATAATTTCTGTTTCAAAATCAGTTATAACAATTGAATCATCTATGTCATCAAATGAAACATTCAAATAAATAAAGATAGGTTCATCCACAACATCATTGTCTTCCATATCTTTGTCAAAAATATGTCTAGGAGTAACATCAACAATAACACCAAATTGTTTTTGTTGTGGGTCAGTTACCTAAAACACCTGTCTATATTATGACGCAAGAATATAAGGTTCATCAGTATTAAGCTGGTGGTTCATATCAATCACTATAAACCCATAGTTATCAATATAAATTCTATATCATGTCATTGAATCAAACCACTTTCATTTTATCATTACGACACAACCATGTGAATAATAATCTAATAAAACGATTCTTTAAACAACACCATAATATGATATATTTTCTAATTGAAGTTGTCTATATGATGAACTTGCATGAAAATATATTTTAGCACTTATCATGACACCTTCATGCTGTGTTGCCATTTTTTTCATAGATATTTATAACAAATTTAAATCCATTGACAACCATTGCCTTACAATTACGTACCATATCGTTTGGACCAAAGGACAACACTCTTACTTCATCTGATTCATCATTAATTGATAGAGTTAAAACCAAAAAGTTACTAACATAGAATATTAAACAAATACATGTGATCGTGTTTTGAGAAGAAAAAAATAAATCTATTGCATTTGACTTTAACCGAGCTTCAAATTAATTTCTGTGAAACAGTTCCTTCCTCTTAAAAGATAGAGAGCGATGTATATTTTTTATAATTTATAAATGTTATATAAAAATATGAAATCTTTAAAATTTCAGAAGATATGAAGAAATCATAAAATAAAAATGCATATTTATTAGTTTACTTCCCTGATATAATAATCAATCACACCATAGTTGAATAATACTATACGATGATCCATTTCCCACTCTTCCCTGCTTAAAGTACACAATGAGTATGATCCAGATACCCCCCCCCTGTTTGGGGTAGTGAAGGAAATGCAGGATTAATGAGATCATATTTCTCATATTCAGTTCTCATTAGTTGATTAGACCTCTTAGTGATTTTAGCTAAGTACGATGAATATAAATCCATTCATTCTTGTGATAAATAGTGTTTCACAATAGATACTTTGGGATTATATTTATTTCTCACAAAATATTTCAAGGTAAGCATCATTATTTCTATAGGATACATCTATCGACTCAAAACAAGACCACCAAAAAGAACTTCTATGGGAAGATGTACAATACAATGTAACATGCATATAAAAAATGACGGTGGGAAAATTTTCTCCAAGTCAGAAATAATAATCAGTGTATCTCTCTACAATTTCTGAACAACACTTATGCTTAGTATTTGGGAAAAAAGGTCTCAATAAAAATGACATGACTTAATCTTAGAAACTCTTACATTATGTGAAAGTAAAGTCCCAATGGCAATAGGAATAAACTCATGTAACAAGACATAATAATCATGTGTTTTAATATATTTTAGTTTCACATATTGTGTATTCACAATTTTCAAAATATTACTTGAATAACCATCTACAACATTCATAATTTCCATGACCTGAATAAATTGCTTCTTTTCCACATTTTCATCGAATGACAAGAAAAATGGACTTTCCACTTATTTTGACCAATTAACTCAGGATGAAGTCTTGCTCTTATTCCCCAATCCATCAAATCAAGATGAGACTACAAATTATATATTTTTTGCCTTTGAAATTTAAAATATTATCAAGTAACATCTCAAAAATATTTTTCTTGATGTGAATTACATCCAAACAATAACACACTAAATTTTATGACCAATACGAAAACTCAAAGAATATGATTTTATTTATCTAATTTATATTGTAATTCAAATTAACGTGCCTTTAATTTATGATATTTGATTGAATTTTTCTATGAAAATAATTCAAATCATCAAGTTATTTACCAATATAATTCCCTAACATTTGATAAGGTGTGTCATCTGTCTTGATGGCAATATCGAACTATCTCTGATTTTTCCTGTATGGATGATACATTGGTATAAATTGTTGATTCCCTATGAAGTTTAATGTTCATTAAAACTTTAATCTTTGGGAACATGTATTTTCCATACAAATAGGGCAGTGAAATTCCACTTTATTACTCCAATTGGAAATCTTTCTGTAGTTGGGGAAATAATTTATCTTCCATAATAAAGCTACTAGAAACATAAATTACTCCTTTTTGAATGCATAATATACTTGTGAACCAACAATCCAATTCTCCTTTAACTCCTATATTATTGGGTGCAAGTATATATCAATATCATTTTCAAGATCACTAGGTCTAGATATCAATATATTCATGACAGTAAATGACTTATTCATACACATACATGAAGGAAAGTTATAAATGTGAATTAAAATAGGCAAAGTATTGTGTGCCGTATGAATTTGAAAAAATGGGTTGAAAGAATCATAGGATAATCCCAATATAACATTTTTTTGGTCAGCTAAAAAATCAGTATGTAACCTATCAAATATATTCCAAGACAACCGGTCTTCAGGATGCAATATTTCATCATTATACTTATTTCTTTCATTTGTATGACATATCATATTCCTTTCTATTTTTTCTAACATAAAAAGTTTTTGGAGCTTGTGAATTAAAGGGAAGTGACACATCACTTTCTTTAGTATAGGAGATTGAGTTCCATATTTATATTCTTCCACCATGATGTGCCACACTATTTTCACTGACTCAACTCTGCATTCTCCTTCTAGAACAGACAATAATCTTTGGGGAATAATGAATATTAATTGATGAAAATCCAAAATTTTCAACTAAATTTTATGCAATGCAATCATTTTCTGAAATGCATGAATCATCTGGTAGTAAATACTTAAAAAATGTAAGGTTATAGTCGACCACAATATTATTAAATCAATACATTGTTTTCCATGATATAATCGCATTAAAAATTAATGTCTTCCCATTTTTACACATGCTTGATATACTGTGGTATTTTCATCTTTCATCATCTTTCTAACACTCTCAACATCATCATCCTGATTAATAGATGAAAACTGTGTTCCTGTATACTTTTTTTCTTGCACTAGTCTACATGAGGGGATTTCTTTAAAAATAAAAGGAAACTGATTAGAAATCATATTTTTCATACCAATCCTTTCTGTTGAATCAATGTCATTCACCACTTGAGATTTTACTCCATTGTGATACCACACATGATATTTTTTTGGAAACCATGTTTAGTGATTTGGTAACTCACTTCATCATGATTTAACCATTGTATTCCAATACAATAAAAACACGGGCATCAAATAAATCCTCCATATGAATAATTAGTGAATGCAATGTCCAAAAAATATTGTAACTACTTTTGAAATTCATCAGTGATCTGATCAACATTGTACATCCAGTATCTATTCATTCTGAGGAATATAAACATAAATTAAATAATGAATCTAGAAAATGACTTAACATTATATTTATTGTTTCATAAGATAATACGTAAACATAAATAACATGTTAATAAAAAAATAATAACAAATATTATGGTGTAGGGGATTCATAAATGTTTTAAATTATAAAAAATCATGAATGGTCACACATAAGTTCCAAGAATAAGGATTGATTATAGTAAAAAGAGTTTATATAAAATCTAATAGGTAATAATAATCAATTATAAAAAGTGTTTGGATGGATTAAAAATGATTTTTGATGTTTTCTATTAATTATACAATGATTTATTGAAAATTTGAGACATTTTGAAAACATTAACCATATCATATACCATAGTGTGTTGAAGGACGTACATAAAACATAGTGTATTGAAGGACACTGACTGTGTTGTTGTGAAATTTCAAATTGATAGTTATTTAAAGAAGATTTTACAGTATAGGGAAGACCATATGTCATCTCTCAAGGAGCATTGGTATCTTATAGTGTGTATTTTTTATAAATATTACTAAAAATGGGTGATTTTGAAAATAGTTTTAAGAAAATAACTTAACTTAAAGAGTTTAATAGTTGATATAATAAGGTGGTTATTTAAGAATTATGAAAGAAGGATATCATTTCATGTTCACTACACATATTGTATAATTCATTTTTCTGAAAATTCCACCTGGTTTTGTTTAATTGTTTGGTTGAGGGTTGTCGAGATCCTGATCCCCCTCTCGCCTCTCAAAACATTGCACAATGTACAACCCTTGACACAACAATCGTGTTTTCATGATTTGGACTTCAATAATAGATTAAAGGCTACCAAATAATACTTAAATATAATATGTGTGAGATAGAAAACATTATTGTGTTTTCTAATCAGAACAACCCAGGATTCTCACTTGAAATCTCAACCAAATCGGTGTTGAAATAACAAAACATTTCACTTAATTATATCAATAGAAATGAAATAATAGGAGATGAATGTAATGATAGGGAATAAGTGAAATATTTATCACACAAATTACATAAAAATAGTAGAATAACAAGTTCCATAACTCCCTCCAATGTGTGTGTATCTCCCTTGAAATGATCATCCACCGTTTAGCTTGACATTAGGAGGAGGAAGCTCGGGTGGAACATCACCTTCATCCTTGACCCCCCTATGAGGATATGGGTCTCTCGAACTTCTTGAATTATGATAGGAATCCATTGGGTATCCAAAATACCAATGCTTTTCCTCCTGGATAAACATACAAATGGGGAGCCCAAGGATCCATTTTATTGGAAAATGGGAAGGTGGTTTTGAGAACATATATTTCTTAAAACCACTTGTCACATAGGTTTTCACCTCCAAAAATCCTAATCTAGATTTGGAGAAAATAAAAATGTTTTATCCCCACTTCCTGAATATCTCCACTGAAATATAGGATACATTTTTACACCTACAACTCGAGCTATGGATAGATCACATAACACCACCTTTTACTTCATGAAGATTCAGTTTTCTAGAAATATCAGGTCGGTTGGGACATCATGTTGATGAATGAGTCTTAGTTCCCTTTAGGTAAAATATAAACCAATGAATTTTTGACAATAACACAAAAAATATCATCCCATTTGGATGCACGGTTCGGTAGTAGTGTGTAGATGAGTCAATTGGCATGCATAGATCCTACGCAGTTTGACCCATTTTTCTTGGACATCATCATGGGCCCTCAAAATCACCTCCACCTTTAATTAAATTATCAAAAATGTATTATTTCCCTTTTTAAAAGTGATAAACACAAAATAATGGAATCAAACATGAAGTAAAATTTGTTATTATTTTATAATTTTCAATAAAAAACTAGTTTAACATGGTGTTGTATGGGTGAAAATGAAACAGTAAATCCCAGTGCGATCAGACGCCATTCCATTGTTGATTTTTAATCATGGAGTATAACACCACATCATGGTAAAAATGGGTATGATATTAGATACCATTTGATAAATTTTTCTAATATTATTATCTTGTGTTCTTAAATTTTCCACACTTAAATTTGTAATTTGTAAAATAAAATCACAATCTTAAAATGTTTAAGAGTTTAGTTTAATCAAATAAGTGTGATCCAACATAATAATTTTAAGTGTGAATTCTATAAATAGTTTGGGCCATGATCTCAATATTAATGAACATCTTCCATAAATAGTTTTTTTACATGATTTAGTTATAGAATCATGTATTTGTATTGGTCAATGGAAAATACCTATGAGTCAATCTCCAATAGAATATCCAATTAATTGTATTTATGACATAATACCCCACTACTCAAGGTCACTTCTTCTTCTAGTTCTATCAATTGGGATTTATCATAAACCTTAATATATAATAATCTTAATGATAACTGTATAACGACTATATTATCAATGTTTATGAATTTTATTATTCTTATTAATCTAATTTGATATAACTTATAACCATACAATATATAAAAAGAAGTTAATTTATTATTATAACATCATTACATAACTAGGAATATATTCATTTTAAAATGGTATTTAATTTATAAAACAAGAAGGTCATTATAGTGTCCCTTAAAAATACCAATATAAATTAGTTCATGTATAATGTTATATGATTTCAAGTAAAATAATAGGAAATGGAAATAATAATAATAATTTTTTCACAACCATGAGTACTACACAACCACCCAACTATGACTATACCTACTACAACAATTTTTATGACATGTCATAACATATCACATGGAAACCAACTTAGATTCATATCCAAAGTTAGGACCAATTGGTATAATAATCATTTATAGTATAATTACCAGTATATGAAAAATGAATCCTCAAATAATATCCATAATGATTTTTCATCAATAAGTAGGGTATTTTTCATGAATTGGAATTTAGATTAGGATTTTGAGCATTTTTAATATCACTTTGAGATAGTTTATGATGTGTATTAAGGCCCGATTACTTTTTTCAGTGATATTCCAAACATAGGATAAGGGTTTAGGGAACCCATATATGTTTTTTATTGTAGTTCAATACCAAATCAAAGCCTTAGTTATTATGGTGTAACTTATCGTGTCCTTTCATTCTCAATTTTAAGGTAGAGAGGATATGTAATATTCTAAAAGTTTTAAAAAATGGGTTTATGATTGGGAGAAAACCATATCTAGTCTAAGGTTAGTATAGTGGATGTAACCTAGGAGGCTACATACTAAGGTTCCCCTTGGAGGGTGATGTGTCATGTGGCTTGGTTCTATATCAGGGTGGTGATCGAATTAAGAATCACATCTCTCTAGGGTAAGGGATACATGGTGGAGGTCCTTGGGAGGTATGAAATTTTTTCTCCCAAGGTTGATTGTATAATGAATCCTTAGTCAACCCCGAAGCCTGATACTATTATGAGAACTTACATCATGGCCCCTATCGTCATGCTACAGGGTGTTCTCACTTTGTTGTTTATGTGGTGAAAACTCATCATTTCATGGTTGGTCTCCATTTTATTTTAGTGTGATAGGATAATAGAGAGAGGGATAGTTGGTCATCCATACTTCCATATACATCCCTATTCAATACCACCATGTTTAGTGAAATCATTATGCATTTCTTTGGTTATTTATGTTGTGTTATTCTATTTTAATATTTATTCTTTCTTTGTATTGGGGACTTATGGTGTTGATATGATCTTAGGATATGTATTTTTTATAGTTTCATTCTATCATGGTGGAATTATGATAAGAGGATGAGTATTTAATGTTTCTTGTCTAGAGAAGGTCATGAAATATAGAACGCACATTGTTGGTTCTAGTTTGAATGATATGACAAGACCATGTATTTTTCATGAAAATATACATCTTCGTATTATATTATAAAACATATTATAATTAATTATTTTATATGTATAGAATCATATATAACTACAAATATTAATAAATGTTTTGATAATTTTTAAAATGTTTTAAAGGAGGAAGTGTGTTTCAATAGAAAGTATATAATATCACTATTTGGTTTTTTAAAACCAAAATTATTTTTAGAAAATAAACCACTCCTTAACTGTATTTTTAAAATTCCAATCGAAGAAAAATTGATATTTAATTCCATGGGTACAGAAGAAATGAAATTATTTCTAAATGAAATAACATTATTTCTACTATTGAAACTGTAAAAATTATAAATTTGTTCAAATGTATTTCCTTCTATCACTGGTTTCTAAGTAAGCGCAATATAATTATTTCTTTTATGAAAGTTTTATCAAACACACATAGAATTAGATATATTCCACTAGAGATCATTCTAACTTAGAAATAGTGATTTTAAAAGTTTTTGAATATACTTACCTATAAAATTTTCTTTAAAATATACAATATCATAAATAGTTATCAAACACACTTAGAAAAAAAATACTTAAATATATTTTTACCTATATTTTTGGATTACCTTAAACTCTACATGCCAGTTAAAATTGAGAATCAATGATTTTTAAACGTTTTTAATTGTACAATGATATTATATATTTTATATCAAATGTAATTGAAATCATAATAATGCTATGGGAATATTAATTGATATGTAATTAGTTTACAATTATATGTATTTATACAAATTACACTGTAAAATTGCAATAGAAATATTGGAAAATTTTAAAAGAAATTCTAAATGACACAAAATATAGTGCAAACGTGTAATGGATATACTGAAAAAGCAAATTGTAAATACATAATGATATGAATTTCATTTTTGAAGTATAACATAGGTACACTTAGTTTTTTATTACAAAGGATTGATAACCATGTCAAATTTATTTCAAAGAATTCATAATATAAATTAATAATTAAATAAAATTCATTAAATATGTGTATATTATTACAATTTATATAATATTAGAGTGAAAAATATGTAACCTTATGTTAACAAACAATGAATATATTTTTCTGATGTTAGCTGTTTGTGAACCTGTATTAGAATAAATTACCTATACTGAAATAAAAGAAAGTCATGTCAAAATTGGTCATATATTTATTTTTTAATTATATCAATGATAATAATTTGAAATTGAAAATATATACTATGTAATAATGTAAATTTTTATGGTGTTTTTACATTCATTTGGTTCACAGAATTATTGGAATATCTGTTTTCAATTATATTTTCCAAGAGTAAGTGAATGTTAAAAGTATTTTTTTTCACATGTTTAGTATTTATTTTTACTTTTTAATTCAGTAATTTCAACACTAATCAGTATTGTTTTATATTTAAAGATATTCAACTCAGTTTGAAACCTAAAATAATTATTTTTTTATTGTGTAGAGATATAATTTTCGAAGACATTTTAATTTTGTTAATATATTAGAGGAATATTAGTGACCTGCATGAATTATAATATAATTTACAATAATTATATTTTTGATATGAATTGCAGGATATGTTTGTTCAAAATTTTAATAGAGATAGATTATTTATCATTATTGATTAATAGTTTCACTCATAATATAGAAAAATATATGTTACAGCTAATTAAGTATGAAATGTTTAGTGATAATAAATCAATATATTTAATGGGAATAACTAATTAAAACAAAAATATTCAAGTAAAAAATAATATAAATTTAAACTTTAGAAATAAACAAATAATTTCTAAATGAAAATAGGGAATTGAACCTAAGTTGTTACCTTCTAAACTATAAAGATTTATATGAAAAAGATATATAATAACACTTACTTAGAAATCATCAAAAAATATTCAAATAACTGAATATTAGATCACTAGAAATTTCATAGGTAGAAAAAAATCCCCAAAATGAAAACTCCCACCATTTATTGTATCTACACTTAGGAAAAATCCTCACATTAATTCATCAAACTACGTCAAAAAAGATAGATATATTCACTCAATTGTCTTAATAATTTAATGTGAAATTAATGAATTAATGTAATGGGATCACAAGGAGAAGGATGATCATGAGGATGGGGTGGCCATGTCAGAGGTGCACCAGAGAAGGAGGTTGGGAGTCCACCTAGTAGAAACGTCATTGGGGGGGGGGAGGTGAGGTGTACCATGTTTGGTGGCATCATTTTGGGAGGAGGGTCGGAGATGAAAGCTCATGGTGGGGTTTCCTCATTAAGTGGTAGTGAAAGGTAGGATCGTGAGGGACACTGTCATGATGGGCACCATCCAAGGAGGAGGATCCAGGATAGGAGAGGTCGTAAAGGTCATTAGGGAAGATGGGTCACGTGGGTATCATGAGAGGGGGCCACAGATATTTTTGGAAACATGATTAATCGAACCCTACTACTACATGTTTAATTTGAAGTGTGGATATAAATTAACCTCTATCCATATACCTATATAATTGTGGCTATAGGTCCTTGTCTACAATTCCTTTTTTTAGTAGAGTCGGAGATCAGTGAGATTTCCTTGGTTGGACCGAGCTTGGTTTAAGAGACAACATTAAGGATTCAATTGATTCATCCGAGAATTTTGAAAACATAGAGCTGGTACAAGTCTTACTATAATTGTCACTACAGACCTTTGGAGTTATCTATTGTTGACTAAGTGTTCTTAAAGGTTTCACCTTGGTTGGGTTATCAACGACTTGAGAGGAAATGGTATCTTACTCCTCGATTTGTTGGACCTTTTGAGGTTGTTGAGTTGGTGGGGAAAGTTTTATATTATTTGGAACTACCAACTATATGATTTTGACATAGAATGTGTTTCATATATCTCAGCTTATAAAGTATTTATTGGATCCATATCATTTTATGTATAAGTCCCCGGCATTAAACCTTACTTAATATTTAATTAAATGAATAATTCACATTGAGGATATTTTCAGGTTTAGAGTTTTAGAGAATTAGAACATAACTATTACATCTCAAAAGATTACAAAGTAGACACTTCTACTAAGTTTCCATAATAAAAAAAACTCTTAAAAAGAAACATGTCTAGTTCCATGTTTTATATAGCATGACATTCCCTTGAGCCCATCCTTGACCTTATTCCACATTATGTCCTGTGAAAAACATTTCAAAAAAACCTGGGGTGAGCATAAAAAGCTCAGTAAGGGATACACAAAGAATGAAAACTGTTACTTTTTCTAACATCAAGTAAACCATGTATACTCTATCAAAGTAATACCTTCACCTTCATGAAGTAGTAAAAACTCTTCACTGAATAAACTATCATTACTTACATTTTTGTAACCAAAGGATTACCATAAAACCCATATAAACAACACATAACATATATAAAAGTAACTTGGGACATAAACATACTTAAGTGGAATAACCATACGGTCGACTTCCACACATATCACTTAATGGAATAGCCATACAGCCAATTTCCATACATACTTAATGGAACGGCCATACGGCCGACTTCCATACCCAATGCATTGGAGGTTATAACGTAACCACCCATCCTGGTATTCACAGCACCACCCGTCATATGGATTATCACGTAACCACCCGTCAAATGTCCAAGTACCAATATAAAATCATAAAACATAAAACCAATATAAAGGAATGATAACATTTACACATTTCAATCACAATATATCATAATAGAATCCTTTATCAAAACCATTTTCAATACCAAAATACATAAAAGTGTATATGGTATTTATTTTATTTTAAAAACATTACGGCTTGTTGAGGAAGCCAAAGACCAAATAATACTCGCGGCGGCAGAAAAGGTCGTTGTCACCGCGTACGTTAAAATAAACATTCCTTTTTGTCGTTTTGTAAAACGCTTCGTAGAAAAAGATTTCTTCTGTATAAAAGTAAAAGTCAAATGTGTTTATACATCGTATAAAAGAACGTTGTGTATAAAACGAAATATGTCTCAATGAAAGGAGATTGAGACGAAGTCCCTTACCTCGGGTCTGACTCGATCGTTCTTTAACGTCCTGAATAATAAACTTGAGTTAATTTCTACTTGATTAAGAACCTTTTTAAAGTTCATTATTCCTTTTATATCACTTATTTCTATGTTATAAACATTATGTAACCATTTAAGTTAATAATGTTTGTTTTGTCAATATTTGGTTCTTAAGTCGAAAGTTGACTTCTTACAATTACATGTTGTTTGTGTGGTCAAAGGTTCTTTATATCCAGAATGACATTCATGATTTGGATATATATCATATATATCCAGCATATACATTTATTTATAATATTACATAATCATTTAGAGGTAATAAATGAAATTCACCGTTCATGGAGACGGTAAGCCGTACGTATGCATGAACGCTACTTTCATTTCTTTGTCATATTAATGGAATTAAAACTAAATGAGAGGTATGTATATTTTAATTCCAGAATTATATTCATCATTTAGATATATCATTCATTATATATATATATCCATTGTATACACGTACTTTTAATAGTACATTACATTTGGGGATAAGAAATGAAATGCACCGTTAATGGAGACGGTAAGCCGTACGTACGCATGAACGCTACTTTCATTTCTATCTCATACTTTAATGGAAACAAATAATAATGATATAGAGGTATATTATAATTCCAGTATAACATCATATATAATAACTTTAAATCCATCCTTTACACATCCCACATATGGTATTAACGAATCACATCACTTTGAGGGGGCGGTAGTCCGCACTTCCTTAAATGAAGATATCACGTTTACCCATAATGGAAACCATAAAGGTATGCCATCCATGAAAAATACATAGATTAAGTAAAACAAAAACATATTATATATCATATATAAGTACAGTTTCATCTTAATGGCCACCTTTGAAGGTGTTAAAAGAATGTTGAACAATCATCGTTTCGGGAGGCAGAAATTCACCATCCACGGAAATAGTATGTTCTTTAACCATTAGATGTAGGTGTGTGTAAGTGTAGCTCGAATAAATCTTATAAAAACATCCTAGTATATTTAAGATACTGGATTTGTTACAAAAGAAATGAATAAAAATAGTTTAGGGGGTTGGAGAAGCAAAATAAAACAAAAGGACTCAAGTGAAGACATTACCTTAAAATCGGGTAACTCTCTTAGATTTGAGCTCAAAGGCTTCCTTGGGAAGACTTCTGCCCAATGTGAGGCTTCAAAGAGTAAGATAGGGATGTGGAGAGACAAAATGGGAAGGGGTGGCCGAGCCAAAGGCTTTGTGAGTGTGGGTTAGGAGGTAGAGGTGGGGGCCTTTTATAAGAGGAGAGGAGGGGCACCCTTGGAAAGTAAGAAAATGTTACTTTATTTGAAAATGCGTTTCAGATTTAAAAGGTCCCAAATTGATATAATTCGTGGATAAGGTGATAATGGTTCGAAATCCACCCATACAATAGTCTTTGGACATGTGTAGGTCTTAGATATTACATTATTTTTCCATTTTATTTAAATCGTTAAATAATGAGGTCATCGCTGCATCATCATGATGTCATAAATAATTTAATTTATTTAAAACCTAAAAATTACAAAACAAACTACTATGATGTCTGAAATCGTTTTAGGTTTCCAATGACTATTTATAGTCAAATATCTTACTTGTATAACCCCATGTAAAAATTGTTTTAGTAAAACATCTCATGTTTGTGTCATTTTTACTTTATCATTAAATAAAAGGTATTTATGTCATTTTCCAACCAAAGTGGCTCCATGGGGTCCCCAAGTTGAACCATGGATTGTCTTGGTCGGCCATGACACATCCAATGAGGGTAGGGCACGTGTCTAGGTCATTTAATTTTATTAAAACATTATTCTTACCTTAAACTACACTAATTACGTCTAATCGTGATTAAAAACTTAATAAGTTACTATTCACCAAAAAATTATTTTAATCCCATTGAACCAAATTTTTCTTCTTAATGAAAACCATGTATGTCGGATTTTTGAAAATCAAATCACAGAAGTGGCAAAGTTTCATTTAAATGGAAAATCAGTCTCTTTAACTACCACTTAGTGGTTTCACTATTCATCAAAAATTGAAGTTTTTCAGAAAATTACCAAAACATCACCCTAAGCTATATTTGATATTCTGAATTAAAAAATGAAGTCTATTTTAAAAAATTAAAAACATATAAGTCACATTAATTAATTTAATAATTAATTCCCGCTGTCAGAGCAAATAGCGTGTTTTTATGAAACAATAAGTATCAAAAGATTGACACTAGTTTAAGTCTGATTTCAAAGTGAAATTAATTCCAACGACCACTATTGGATTTAATGGTAAAAATATTATCTAATTTCACTTTAAAAACAATTGAAATGATAATCTAATCATATAAATAAATTAGATTAAAAAGAGGTTTTGAATTAAAATACAACATTTTACACTATTCATTAAAAAAATGAACTTTATCGGAAAGATACCAAAAATTTACAAAAAGTAAATTTTGATGTCCCAATTCTAAATAAGAGTTATATTTGGTCCAATAGAATATATAATATTGATCAAAACTATATTTAATGACGGTTCTCCGTCAAAAGGTGATAAGTGAACCATTAGTGAAAATTAGGGTATAAATGCCTAAAATTGAATTCTTTCCGTATTTTAAGCCTTTATATTTTATTGGATAAATGTAAAAACATTTAAAAACATATATAATCATATTTTAGTTATTTCTATCCATTCCCGCCAATACAACGACTACATGTTAACTACCATTTAAAATAATATTATTTTATTATTAGAGTGCAACGTAAGATTCCCAAGAAACTCGTTGTTGCGTATTGGGTACGCCATCGAGCATAGCATACCCTTTAAAGTAATATTAATATTTGATTCACAAATATGGATAAATATAAAGATGTCATATTCTTTATTTACCTGGGTGTTACATCCTTCCCCCATTTTAGGAATTGCGTCCTCGCAATTTTAAAATTGGGCTTGGTAACATCCTTTAAAGTCCCACATTGGAACAAGAGTCGGTAAAACAATCACTTTAAAATAAAGAAAGATAAGTACAAAGGTCACCTGAGTTAACCCATACTAGGATTCCATGTAGAAAAATATGGACATGGAGGAGAAAACATAGGGTCATGTTCTGATGGAGAGTGATAGAAAACATGTTTAGGAGAAAGTTAACCACAAGAAAATCATAAACTTGTGATGGGTTAAACGGTATTCTATTCCCCAATAGGAAAAGTTAATAGACAACATTTTTGTTTTAAGTTTCTTTTTATTGAGGAATTTATTCATAAGGAAACTTAATCACTTATCATGTTGACTTTCAAATTTTACTAGATTCCTTAATCAAACTCATATTTTTTTCCAAAAGATGAGTATTTAGGGAGACTTGTTCGCATAAAGAGTACTATAATCAACTTCTAGAGAATAACCTAATCCCCCAAAGAGAACTATATAAATCCCATGTCTTTAGGCTTTAACCAAAAACAAAACTAGAAAGTTTAGTACAAGGTCAGATAATCCATAAAAGGATAACCCATTAAAAAGAAAATCTATGCTTAATCTCCAAAATTTGTCCAACAAAACCCAAAGTTCAATGAGGACCATCCGATAAACAAATTGTCCATAAAATTATTCAAAGTAAACCAATATAAGATTGAAACCCAAATATTTGAAGGATTTAGTCACATAGTCTTCCAAGTTAAATCGTAACATTTATCTCCAAACAACATCAGTTGCTCCTAAAGTCTCGCATTGAAAAGTAATTAACCTAATCACATATCCTCCATGATAGGTTAATAATTTTCATAAATAAACCAAAACCAACTTACTCTTAATTCATAAAATAATATAACTAAAAAGAATCAGTCAAACTAACCAGGGACTTCACGTAGTCCAGTGGTAGGCGATAAATACCAGTCGCACTTTGGTTGTGGGTTCAATTCCCGTAGCTTTGTCCGACGCGACGGGTTGTCACACGGTCTGCATGTTGTCCTTTTTATAAAACTCCAAAAATAACCCTAACATGTTTTAACCTCAATAGTTTCCTTATACCTTTAATTTTCATCCGAATTCATTACGATCTCAACATATTAATTCTTGAAGTCTTATTTCACCACCATAAGATAAAATAAAACGATTCCCAAAATGAATAACATCATACCTTGATCATGGCATCCACTCAGTTTCATCGTCATCTTGCTCACGTAGGTAGAAGTCCCATGCATTACCACAATGATTTAGAGATCCTTCAAAATCATTTGCTTCCTCCATCCAAATACACCTCATACAACATGGGTCATATGGGTGTTCACAGAAAAACAGTTTTGGAAAATAATCATGTATGATATATAATTCCAAAACATCTGATAAAACCTGATTTCTATAAAATAGTCGGACCAAAATTGAGTTGAAACTTTCTATTATTGGTCCTTTTAAAATACCATAAGTATGTGATGTGAGAATGTATTTTAAAAGCAAATATAAATAGGTTGCGCAAGGGTCTCCTTTCTCAGCACCATTTCTAAAATCATAATATGCATCAAATTCTTGTGATAAGGTAAAATATTTGAAAATACCTTGATAATATTTACCTTTCTTGAAAATATGAGAATATTGTGAAAATAGTATTTGCTAAAAAAACCCATGATCCACGATGATAATGAGGTATAGTGGAGGTGTTTGATATCTCAAACAACTGCTTGCAAGTGAGTTGTATGCGAGAAAAAGTTTCACAATCATTCGAAGATGACTTTGCAATAATTATTGCAAGCATGTCATCAGGAAGAGATAGGAATGTCGTTTGAGATCCTTCTCCTTCCATTCGTAACCGACTTTACTTGACCTGAAAAAAAAGTTATCAAACAAGGATTTAACTGAAATAATAGATATAGGGACTAATCATGTGTCTCACAAGAACTCCTAATCCCTAAAGTTGTCTAAACCGACCTTTGATACCAACTATAAGGCCCCGGCCTTAAACCTTACTTAATATTGAATTAAATGAATAATTCACATTGAGGATATTTTCAGGTTTAGAGTTTTAGAGAATTAGAACATAACTATTACATCTCAAAAGATTACAAAGTAGACACTTCTACTACGTTTCCATAATAAAAAAAAACTTTTAAAAAGAAACATGTCTAGTTCATGTTTTATATAGCATGAAATTCCCTTGAGCCCATCCTTGACCTTATTCTACATTAATTCCTGTGAAAAACATTTCAAAAAAACTTAGGGTGAGCATAAAAAGCTCAGTAAGGGATACACAAATAATGAAAACTGTTACTTTTTCAAACATCAAGTAAACCATGTATACTCTATCAAAGTAATACCATCACCTTCATGAAGTAGTAAAAACTCTTCACTGAATAAAGTATCACTACATACCTTTTTGTAACCAAAGGATTACCATAAAACCCATATAAAGAACACATAACTTATATAAAGGTAACTTGGGACATAAACATACTTATGTGGAATAACCATACGGTCGACTTCCACACATATCACTTAATGGAATAGCCATATGGCCAATTTCCATACATACTTAATGGAACATCCATACAGCCGACTTCCATACCCAATGCATTGGAGGTTATAACGTAACCACCCATCCTGGTATTCACGGCACCACCTGTCATATGGTTTATCACGTAACCACCCGTCAAATGTCCAAGTACCAATATAAAATCATAAAACATAAAACCAATATAAAGGAATGATAACATTTCCACATTTCAATCACAATATATCATAATAGAATCCTTTATCAAAACCATTTTCAATACCAAAATACATAAAAGAGTATATGTTATTTATTTTATTTTAAAAGCATTACGGCTTGTTGAGGAAGCCAAAGACCAAATAATACTCACGGCGGCGGAAAAGGTCGTTGTCACCGCGTACGTTAAAAGAAACATTCCTTTTTGTCATTTTGTAAAACGCTTCGTAGAAAAAGATTCCTTTTGTATAAAAGTAAAAGTAAAATGGGTTTATACACCGTATAAAAGAAAGTTTTTTATAAAACAAAATATGACTCAATGAAAGGATATTGAGACGAAGTCCCTTACCTCGGGTCCGACTTGACTCGATCGTTCTTTAACGTCCTGAATAATAAACTTGAGTTAATTTATACTTGATTAAGAACCTTTTTAAAGTTCATTATTACTTTTATATCACTTATTTCCATGTTATAAACATTATGTAACCATTTAAGTTAATAATGTTTGTTTTGTCGATATTTGGTTCTTAAGTCGAAAGTGGACTTCTTACAATTACATGTTGCTCGTGTGGTCAAAGGTTCTTTATATCCAGAATGACATTCCTGATTTGGATATATATCATATATATCCATCATATAAATGTATTTATAATATTACATAATCATTTAGAAGTAAGAAATGAAATGCACCGTTCATGGAGACGGTAAGACGTACGTACACATGAATGCTACTTTCATTTCTTTGTCATATTAATGGAATTAAAACTAAATGAGGGGTATGTATATTTTAATTCCAGAATTATATTAATCATTTAGATATATCATTCATTATATATATCCATTATATACATGTACTTTTAATAGTACATTACATTTGGGGATAAGAAATGAAATGCACCGTTCATGGAGATGGTAAGCCGTACGTACGCATGAACACTACTTTCATTTCTATCTCATACTTTAATAAAAATAAATAATAATGATATAGAGGTATATTATAATTCCAGTATAACATCATATATAATAACTTTAAATCCATCCTTTACACGTCCCACATATGGCATTAACAAATCACATCACTTTGAGGGGGTGGTAGTCCTCACTTCCTTAAATGAAGATATCGCGTTTACCCATAATGGAAACCATAAAGGTATGCCATAAATGAAAAATTAAGAAGATTAAGTAAAACAAAAACATATTATATATCATATATAAGTACAGTTTCATCTTAATTTCCACCTTTGAAGGTGTTAAAATAATGTTGAATAATCATCGTTTCGGGAGGCAGAAATTCACCATCCACGGAAACAGTATGTTCTTTAACCATTAGATGTAGGTGTGTGTAAGTGTAGCTCGAATAAATCTTATAACAACATCCTAGTATATTTAAGATACCGGAGTTATTACAAAATAAATGAATAAAAAGAGTTTAGGGGGTTGGAGAAGCAAAATAAAACAAAAGGGCTCAAGTGACGACATTACCTTAAAATCGGGTAACTCTCTTAGATTTGAGCTCAAAGGCTTACTTGGGAAGTCTTCTGCCCAATGTGAGGCTTCAAAGAGTAAGAGAGGTATGTGGAGAGACAAAATGTGCAGGGGTTGTCCGAGCCAAAGGCTTTGTGAGTGTGAGTTAGGAGGTAGAGGTGGGGGCCTTTTATAAGAGGAGAGGAGGGGCACTCTTGGAAAGTAAGCAAATGTTACTTTATTTGAAAATGAGTTTCAGATTTAAAAGGTCCCACATTGATATAATTCGTGGATAAGGTGATACTGGTTCGAAATCCACCCATCCAATAGGTTTTGGACATGTGTAGGTCTTAGATATTACATTATCCTTCCATTTTATTTAAATCGTTAAATATTGAGGTCATCGCTGCATCATCATGATGTCATAAATAATTTAATTTATTTAATACCTAAAAATTATAAAAAAATACTATGATGTTGGAAATATTTTTAGGTTTCCAATGACTATTTATAGTCAAAAATCTTACTTGTATAACCCCATGTAAAAATTATTTTAGTAAAAAATCTGATGTTTGTGTCATTTTTACTTTATCATTAAATAAAAGGTATTTATGTCATTTTCCAACCAAAGTGGCTCCATGGGGTCCCCAAGTTGACCCATGGATTGTCTTGGTTGTCCATGACACATCCAATGAGGGTAGGACATGTGTCTAGGTCATTTCATTTTATTAAAACATTATTCTTACCTTAAACTACACTAATTACCTCTAATCGCGATTAAAAACTTAATAAGTTACTATTCACCAAAAAATTATTTTAATCCCATTGAACCACATTTTACTTCTTAATGACAACCATGTATGCCGGATTTTTGAAAATCAAATCACAGAAGTGGCAAAGTTTCATTTAAACGGAAAATCAGTCTCTTTAACTACCACTTAGTGGTTTCACTATTCATCAAAAATTTAAGTTTTTCAGAAAAATACCAAAACATCACCGTAAGCTATATTTGATATTCTGAATTCAAAAATGAAGTCTATTTCAAAAAATTAAAAACATATAAGTCAAATTAATTAATTTAATAATTAATTCCCGCTGTCAGAGCAAATAGCGTGTTTTTATGAAACAATAAGTATCAAAAGATTGACACTAGTTTAAGTCCGATTTCAAAGTGAAATTAATTCCAACGACCACTATTGGATTTAATGGTAAAAAATTTATCTAATTTCACTTTAAAAACAATTGAAATGATAATCTAGTCATATAAATAAATTAGATTAAAAAGAGGTTTTGAATTAAAATACAACATTTTACACTATTCATTTAAAAAAATGAACTATATCGGAAAGATACCAAAAATTTACACAAAGTAAATTTTGATGTCCCTATTCTAAAGAAGAGTTATAGTTGGTCCAATAGAATTTATAAGATTGATCAAAACTATATTTAATGACGGTTCGCCGTCAAAAGGTGATAAGTGAACCCTTAGTGAAAATTAGGGTATAAATGCCTAAAATTGAATTCTTTCCGTATTTTAAGCCTTTATCTTTTATTGGATAAATGTAAAAACATTTAAAAACATATATAATATTATTTTAGTTATTTCTATCCATTCCCGCCAATACAACGACTACATGTTAACTACCATTTAAAATAATATTATTTTATTATTAGAGTGCAACGTAAGATTCCCAAGAAACTCCTTGTTGCGTATTGGGTACGCCATTGAGCATAGCATACCATTAAAAGTAATATTAATATTTGATTCACAAATATGGATAAATATAAAGATATCATATTCTTTATTTACCTGGGTTGTTACATTATGAGTTGGCATGATCTTGAGGTTGAACCTGATTTATCTGTGACTAAACGACCAGTTAGGATTGTTGATTCTGAGACCAAGGTACTTCATGGTAGGAAGATACATTTGGTTTGTGTGTAATGGGAGCACGTTTCTGATTCTCATGATGTGTGGGAGAGGGTGGAATTGATGAGAGAGAAGTGGCCTCATTTTTTATGTGGAGGAGTCTTTGTAGGATTTCTGGGGATAGAAAGTTCCTATGGTGGGGAGGTTGTAACATCCCATTACTATTTTCAAGTAAACCTAATCTATATTTTTAATTGATCTTTTGTTGAGATTAGTTTGGGGTTTTTTTGGGTTGAAAATTTTAGAATCTTGAAATTCTGGGCAAGTGCACAGTTTGCACATGCTTAACACATAGTTTTCCAAACCGTGCACCCTGCTACAGGAAAAATGGAATGTTTGGACAGAGATCTCCAGATGGCTTGATCATGATTATTCAATATGTGTGTTCCTTAGAAGAGACCATGCAACCATTTTTATAATATTAGAATAGTCTACTCACGGTCAATCCAAACTGTGCTGAATTTCCTAGGAAACCGTGCAGATGGGATTTTATAAAATCTGAAAATTTATTGAAAATCCTAGAACCCACTTTTTTGGTACTGGATAGACCTATTTCAACCCAAATCATTTTATCCCAACATTAGAGATACCAAGGATGATTCTTGGTCCCTCATACCCCTCCCTAATGTGATCCAAAGTTAGGTGAATGTCAATCGATCTGCTTTCAGTTAGTTTTCCCCTCGTTTGTAATTTCCCATGGTATCTATTTTTCTCCCTAGGGTTTTTAGATCTTCATATTTTATTGTAGGATCTAATAAACCCTTTTATATATCTAAACCTAGGTTTGGTTCTTTTTTTCCCATATCATGTAGTTTTCATCCATATTTGATGAATCTCAGCTAAGGGTTGGTGATCTGAGATCCATTGATTCTGAGGTAGGTGGTTCTACTACGATGCCCAAATTTTATCAATCCTAATTGGTTTGTTTAAAATTCAGTTGTTTCAAATTAAATTTCAATTAATTTTATTTGGATAATATTGATTTCAATTGATTGTTTGAAAAACCTAGTCCTAGTGAATTGGGAATTTTTGAGAAAAATATTTTTTTAGCACGGAATTTGAAATTGATGAGATTTAAATTTTTTAAATTTAAATTATGGTTTTTATTTAAATAAAATCAAATAAATTTTTGAGTTTAATTGTAGAAATTTATTTGGTGGAAAACTTTTGAAAAACCCTAATTCTAGTAAATTTGGGGTTTGTGATGAAATTGAAGGAATTATTTGAAAATTAAATTGTTTAATTAAATTGTAAAATATATTTTCAAAGTTCTGGAGTTGGTTTTAAATAATTGTTATGAAAAATGGATTAAAAATGTTTTTTATGGAAACATAGTGGTTTCATCTTTTTTGAGAAAAGAATGTTTTTATTAAAAACCCATTACAATGTTTAAACAGTAAATTGGCATATTGAAATGGAGTATGGGATTTTATTGTATTTTAAGATGTCTTAAAATAAATTTACCATTATTGTTTTGTAATAGAGAACATGAAAGCCTCAGGTAGTCAGTATGTTATACTGGACAACACTTCATGACTTACAAAATTCTAAAACATCATATCAACACATCCCATTCCTTTGGTGATGAAAATGAATCCTATTGGACATGGTTTGAGGGATGTATATACATACTTTTCTATATTCACAGTGTTGGGTCCCTATAGCTTTGAAATATCATACCTACTAAGAACATGAACATGTTTCTCACTTGTTTTTATTTAAAATTTATATTCCATTATGATTAACTATTTTACATGCCTTAGTAATTTATATAAAAAGTTTTATATAAAAGTGTTTATTTAATCCATTTTTTGAAAGGTGCTATTTATGTAAAGCATCATTTTATTAAAGGTAAATTCCATCTTTTTGAAATATTTATCAATCATATGAAATGTAAATCATGATTTTCTAAATGTATTTCCATCTTTTAAATTGTAAAGAAAGATTTTTTTTTAAATATGATTTTGTAAATTCCAAACCTATTTGTTTTGAAATTGAAATCACATTATTGGATAATTTGATATTGGCATCTTGTTATGGAATATTTGTTGAAATACTATTGGGATTTAGATCGAACACTATTTATGCCTTTGGGTATTTTTAGATTATCCCATTCTAGATTTGAACAAGGGAAAATGATATCTTGGGGGTGGATCTAGATGTTAAACCTTATATTTTTGAGTTGCATCTGAGTTGGGGCTTGGGATGTTGTCCTTGTTTTTGTTACATGGTTGTAGTACTTTGGGATATATTTCATGTTTTAATTTTTGTACATTACTCCAAGTGGAGTTTCTTTTAATATGTATACTATCATGTTTCTTGTATATCCATAGTTGTTAGGGTAAAAATCATTCCCACTTCCAGTTTGTATGATAATAGGTTCTAGTCACTAGACTGTAGGGATTGGGAATGCATTTAAAGGTATTTTATTATTGGCTTGGTTATTGGGTTACCAAGGCACCTGGGATGGTTTGTGATAAAGTTGTATCAGAGCTCCAGTTAGAGCTTTTTTCTTGAACTCATAATTCATTTTTTTAATCTTATCGGGACTTAGGAGGTAGTTTCAATTGAGTTCCTAGATATCTCTCAATGCAATGAACGTTAAGTAACCCAGTGTGGTAAAGGAAATGTGTATTGTGAATTAGTTCTAGTCTCTTCCATGTTTTTATTTGGATAGGTTAAAATCTAAATCTGGTGGTTTAGTCTATTGGGAAAATTTCCCCTCTTACCCTGTTTAAGTTTTAATATCACGTCTTCCTTGATGACTGTTGATGTTGTGTAGCATCATTTATCTAAGAAGATGTGAAAATTAGATATATAATGAAGCTAGAAATGATCCTCAATGATAAAATTCTATTATTGATATTAATCTGATTGAGTTGATCATGTGCACTATCCAAGATCTGAGATATGCACCACCTCTAGTTCTCATTCAGGAACCAACTGTGGATCCTCATAAGAGAATTTTAAAATATAGTTCTCAAGAGTTACTTCACAAGAAACCAACATCGTTAAAGGATCAAATAATATTTAAGAGGCTAAGGATTTGTTGAGCAATATGGAGCATTTTATTGGGTTCTTAGACACACCAGAAGAAATTAGTGTGAAGTGTTGTACCTTTATGCTAGAAAGAAAGAGTATGATATGGTGGAAAATATTGGTAATAATGAAGAAACATGGGGGATTAGAGTGGAAGGACTTCAAGGTTATTTTCAAAAACTAGTTATGTCTAGAGTCAATGCTATTATCCAAGTCCATTGATTTCATCAAACTGATGAAGGATGATAGGATCGTGACATAGTATGAAAACCGTTTTTCAGATCTCATGCACTTCACACCTGATATAGTATCAAATGAGAGGATGAAATCCTGAAGGTTCGAGTTGGTACATCATTCAGATATTTGTTATTTGGTTTTCTTGCTAAATCTTCCTTTATATGATTACATTCTTTATAGAGAACTTATAGTTGAAATAAACCATTCTAAAAATTCAGGCCTACCAAGAGTTTCTTTTTATCCATATGGTAGTTGGATTTATTTAAATGGAATGAGAATCCATGATGAGTCTTGTGTCATTTTTCGACAACAAGGTCATTCTAGACCTCCTGCAGTTCCTAGAATAGGTCCCGTGGTTTTCTACCAGGGTGGAAAGACAGGAAATTCGAAGAGGGTTTTCACTAAGTCACCCTAGAACTGTGGCTCCTGTAGATGTTCAAGGAACTTGAAGTGATTATGCATTATTTATTAAAGTATATGTAGTGGAATGAGATCATAAAATCCTCCTAAAACTGTAGGGAAATCAATTTCTTCACATGAAAAAGTGTTCCAGTCACATGCATTCTGAATGAAGATTTTTAATGTAGTGTAAGGATCTCCATAGGAAGTAAATAGGGGACCAATTACTATGAGAGGTACCTTTAATTTAGCTTCATTATTAGTGACTACTCTATTTAATGTTCCTGCATCTCATTCATTCATTTCTACACTTTTTTAATCTTCTTAATATTTCTATGGAGATTATATCTTGTGTAATGGATATTGTTACAGCCCTTGGTACAATGAGATAGAAGGGTCTTCATAACCCTTCTTGTGTTTTATCTCTATCAGATGTTGATCTACCTTAGAATTTTTGGGTTCTCGACATGAAACCTCTTGATTTAATTTTCAAAATTGATTGGATCATTATTAATAAATCTCAGATTGGTTATTATATGTGACGAGTCTTCTTTACCATACCCAGTGGTCTGTCTCATGTCTTTCAATGAGAGTGTTATCTATGTTCGAGTAGAACTAGACCTTATTATCCAGAGTTAGGGAAAGTAATATTAGTTTTTGACTTATATCTGAGATGAGAATCATTCGGTGTTCTTCTCCCTCTAGTCATCATTGAGTTTTCCGATGTGTTTCCTTCATAATTATCTAGTTTACCATTAGTACGGGAGGTTGAGTTTTCCATTGACTTAATTCCAGGTACCCAAATAGTTTCTATTCTATCTTATTATAAGGATTCAGTAAAACAAAAAAGATGAAGTCTCAATTGGATTATCTTCTTGAGAAGGGATTCATACACCCAAGCGTGTGTCCTTGGGTGGCCCATATTCTCTTTTCAAAGAAGGATGATGGTTCACTTTTCTTATACATTGAATATTGGAAGCCAAATCAAGTTACCATAAAGAACAAGTATCTATTGCCTTGAATTGATGATCTATTTGATCAGCTGAAATGGGGAAAGTGGTTCTCAAAGAATGATCTTCACTCTGGTTACCAACAGTAGGGAATAAAGGAATATCAAATTCAAAAAACTACTTTTCAGAGTAGGTACAATCATTATGAGTACCTTTTTATGACCTTTGGTATAACCAATGCTCTTTTAGTTTTCATGGAATTAATGAAAAATATTTTCCAAGAGTATCTTGATACTTTCGTGGTAGTATTTGTTGATGACATCCTTGTATAATCTATATCCAAGGAGGATCATGTAAATCATTTAATAATGTTTATAGAATTGTTGAGAAACTATTGAATTTATTCCATGTTTTTGAAATGTGATTTCTAGATTTGGTAAATGATATTCTTGGGACACACAGTACCAGAACGAGGATTATCAGTTGATCCTGAGAAGGTGAAGGCTGTTATGACTTGGGAGTAACCAAAAAATGCCTTTGAGATTTGGATCTTCTTGGTCATTACTTGATATTATCGCCAGTTTTTGAAGGAATTATCGAAGTTAGCTTCTCCAATGATTAAACTAACATAGAAAGAAGTAAGGTTCTCTTATGATGAGAAATTTCATAATTATTTTGTTGAGTTGAAACATATTTTTACTAATACTCCTGTGTTAACACTTCTAGAAGCTAGGAAGGTCTATGCGGTCTTTTGTGATGCCTCAGGATTAGGGCTGGGTTGTGTTATAATGAAACGTAACCATGGCATTGCCTATGGGTCTTATTTGCTTAGGCCACATTAGAATAATTATCTTACCCATGACCTAGAACTTGCAGCTCTAATGAACACACTTAAGAGTTGTAAACATTACCTTTAAGGAGAAAGGTTGATTGTGTTTTCATACCACAAGTGATTGAGTTATATATTATCTCACAAAGATTAAAATCTTCTCTGGATTCATTGGATTAAATACATGTAGTCTTTTTATTTCGACATCACCTATACTCTGGGGAAAGGGAACTTCATTGCAGATGCTTTGAGCTGGAAGATTCCGACCCAACCAGTGAAAGAATCTTTAGAAGAGTAGTACTTGATGGCTCTCTTTGCATGGTTTCACATAGGAGTTTAGGAGAAGGGATGTGATGTTTCTTTGTATAGTGTTTAGTTGATTTTTCTTTAATTGATTCTACATGAACAAAAACATGAAGATGAGTTTTGTATCATTAGATACTCTCTTTATGGTGGGGAGTAATTTTCCCAGTGGTCATTCTCCAAAGAAGGAATTTTATATAGTTAGAATAATTTTTTGGTACCATATTCCGTAAAGAAATATGTTATGGGAGATTTACATATTTCACAGTGGGCAGTGTACCCAGGAATAACAAAAATATACTATTACAGGTAGTGATAGTTATAGTGGTTAGGTATGAGATGAGGAATTGTTGAGTTTGTTTCTCATTATTATACATGCCAGCAGGTTAAGGACGAGAACCAGAAACCTTCAAGTTTTCTGCAGCCACTTTTAGTAACTACTTGGAAGAGGGATGATATCTCTATGAACTTTGGGGTATGGATACCATGTACCGGGAGAAAGAATAATGTGATATGGGTGGTGGTCGATAGGCTGAAAAAATTGGCTCACTTCTTACCGATTCATGATACTACTTAAGTTGAGGAGTTGGGAAATATATATGTAAAATATATTGTTAATTTTCATGATGTTCCATATAATATTGTCTCTAATAGGGTTCCAAGGTTCAATTCTTACTTTCAGAGGGTCCTTCAAGAGGCATTGGGATCTCACGTCCGTTTGAGTACGACATACTAGCCAAATTCATATGGCCAAACAAAAAGATATATATAGATTCTCAAGGATATTCTTTGCACTGGTGTTCTTTAATTTTGTGGAGAATGGGATAATAATTTGGTTATGGTTGAGTTTTCTTATAATAATAGTTACCGGTCCTTGATTAGGATAGATCAACTTGAGGCCTTGTATGGATGGCCTTTTAAATCTTCATTGTGTTGGTTAGAGATTAGTTATAGTTACACGGTTAGATCGAGCTTGGTCCAAGAGATGAAAACAAATATTTAGTTGATTCATCATAGAATTTTGATGGCACAGTGATGATACAAGTCTTATGAGGATCGTCACCATAGAAGTTTAGAGTTATCAGATGGTGACTAGGTGATCTTAAAGGTTTCACCTCGGTTGGGTCATCGATGTATTAGGAGGCAAAGGAAACATGCTCCTCATTTTGTTAGACCTTTTGAGGATTTTGAGTAAGTGCGGAAATTTTGATATCATTTGGAACTTCCAACATAGATAACATCAATACATAATTGTAAAGACCCTTAAATTTCAAGGAATTTTTTTTCTTAATTTTCTTTTGAATTTTACAAGAGCACAGTCTCTGACGGCTCCTGATTACGAGGCCTAGTGTGCCCGGAATCATTTTACGAAGTTTCGCTTGGGTACGTTCAATGAATGAACGAGCGAGTTTTTCTAACTTTTGAACCGGTGCCTGGAATCGAATTCTGAGGGCACCGATGAAATCGCAGTGCCGGTATTCGCTTAGAAACGCCTCTTCCGGAGTTTCATTTTCTCGGGTGTGGTTTTTAATTTTCGGGCTTAATGTTAAGAAATAAAATAATTTTACGACAACTTTATTTTATTTCACTTAAGCCACTTGGAAGCCACTTGAAGCCACTTAAAAGCGGCTTAAACTGAGTTAATCCAGATAGGATGCTATCCAGAAATATCCTACCCCCTTGGTAGGATATTTGTGAGGTGGGGCCCACACAAGCCCCGCCATTTCTTTCCGCTAAGTAACGCACCCGCGAAAACCCGTCATTATGAAAGTCAACAGACACGTTTTATTAAATTCTTAACAGACCCTTTTATTGGGTGGTTTATTTCGTAAATTAAATGAGTTATTTCTTTCGTTGAATTAATTCAACGAATTGATGGGTCGTTACTTACCCCTTTTTGTGTGTTGGCTTAATAATAAAATAAGACCAACCTATCTTTTGGAGGATTACTCGTTGAGAGAGAATCCTTGAACCTTCATCCTTCTTCACGAAGAACGCGAAGAACGCGAAGAACGCGAAGAACGCGAAGAACGCGAAGAACGCCGAACCCGGAAATCGACGACGTGATGCTGTGATCCACGACGCCGACGTTCCCTTCCCACAACGTTCTTCTGCGACGACTCTTCCTCCGCGACGGATCATCGATCGGCTGCTTGAGGTAAGAGTCTCGGACTTTCTTTTTAATCTCCTTCGTGGTTCTTTACCAAAACATGGATTTAATTAATTAAATTAAATCTGCTGTTTCATGGTCCGTTGAGTTCGCCGACTCAACGCCGTGTTCCGCGACGACGCGACGCCCTTCCGCGGCGACGCGATGATCTCCACCTCCCGTGACGAGCAATTCCGCGAAGAACGCTCACGTGCGACGACTGCGAGGTAGGGATTTTATTTTGGAATTACCCCTTTTTATATTCCCGTAAGTGTTTCTTTAAAAAGTTAAAGAACCATATTTGTGAACAATTTTAAATTTATTTAAATTGTTGTTTCCGTTCAAATAAGGAACCCGTTTTATGAAACAATTTTATTTCATTAAAAATTGTTTCGGATATGCGTTCATGTGTTGAACTTTAATTTCTCCCGTTGTTTATATCTAACGCGGAGGGTGCGGGCCAAATGAACACGGCCCGACAACCCTCCGTCGTTCTTCGTTCTTGTGCGGATTTGACGGGCGACGACGGAACGTGCCGCAACGGATGTTTGATGATCCCGCAGTGAAGAATGAGTCCCGGGAGAAGCAACAACGTAGATGGGAAGAAAAACGGGCCACCGGAGCGACTCCGGCGGCCCGCGGAAGCCGGCGGCAGCGGCGCTCGCGGGATGCGGCTGAAGCCGCGTCCGGCGCCAGGAGACACCCCGCGGGTGTCACGCGGGGGCGGCGGCACCCCCCCGCGTCACCCGGGACGTGGCTTCAGCCGCGTCCGGTTGGCTGGCCGACACCCCGCGGGTGTCGCGGGGGTGTCACGCGGGGTGGCGGCTCCCCCCGCGTCGGGCCGCTCGACCGCTCGGCCAAGCCGAGCGGGACCGGCCCTGGCCGAGCCAGACCGGTCCGACCGGGTCGGACCGGGTTCGGCCGACCCAGGGGGGGTAGGGCCGGGTCGGCCCGGGCCCGGACCCCCCGTCTTTGGACGGTTTTCGTTCAAATTGCCGTATCTTGAGCTACGGGCCTCCAAACGACTCTCCGTCAGCGGCAACGCGATCCTTGGATAGAGAAGGTCGTTTCGGTATATCGCACTCAAGGTTTCGGAATACTTTGAGTTCGGCCAGGTTGGTTAGTACATGAAACCAACCGGGCCCTCGGAGCGGAAACACTCATATCTTGAGCTACGGACGTCCGATTGACGTGCCGTCAGCTTTGTTGAATTGCACTAAGTGAGACGGATCTTTTGGAATACTCCACCCGAGGTTTGGATGCAGGTGGAGTATGGTCGGGTTGGTTTTGCCTTAAAAACCAACCGGGCCCCTAGGACGAAAAAGCCAATAACTCTCAGACCGGGCGTCCGATTCACACGCCGTCTGCGGCGTTGAGTTCCTGTTGATGATACAAAACTTTTGGATACATCAAATTCAGACTTTGTGTTAGTTGATGTATCAGCCTCTCGGCTCGTGGAGCGGACCCTCCCGAATGAGCTTGCTGTGTGCGGGAACCCTAGAGTTGGTTGCGAATGCTTCTTCGACAGCGACGACTGTGCAGAGATCCTTCGTAGACTCCGACGACGACCGTGCAGAGATCCTCAGTGGACTGCGGCGACGACTATGCAGAGATCCTCAGTGGACTGCGACGACTACTGCACTCAGCGATCCTACGTGGATCAGTGCTACAGGTCATGTGTGGGTCTGATCCTGTGTGGGTCAGCGCTCAGCGGTTCTGTGTGAGCCAGCGCCTACAGGTCCTGTGTGGGCCCGATCCTATGTGGGTCATTGCGGGGGTCAGTTACCTATCGATCCTTCGTGGGTCCGACGACTTAGATGGATCAGTGATCATCTTCATCGTCATCCGAAGAAGTATACCTATGTGAGCTGAATCTTCTGTTTACTCTCCTTTGTGGATTGTGTTGTGCTATCCTGTGTGGATTTACTGTTTACTCTCCTTTGTGGATTGTGTTGAGCTATCCTGTGTGGATTTACTATTTACTCTCCTTTGTGGATTGTGTTGAGCTATCCTGTCTGGATTTACTGTTTACTCTCCTTTGTGGATTTTGTTGAGCTATCCTGTGTGGGTATATGTTTTGCTTTCCTGTGTGGACTGGGTTGTGCTTGGGCTCGGACGTTGGAGCCGAACGGGAATTGATGACTTGGGTATATGTATGGGCATATACCTAAGCCGTGTCAGATGTTTCTTCGTGATTGTACCCTTCCTTTTTGGATTATCCTTTGTGGATTTCGGGAGACCTTCAGGGGTCTCGGGGTCCCTACTGAGTAGCTTATACTCACCCCTGCACGGGCTATGCCCGCACTTCGTGGTGTTGGTTGCAGACGACGGACAGCGCTGATCGTGGTGGAGGCGTGCGGAGCAGGACGTACCTGGAGGTGGACCACTGGGCGGGACGTACTCGGAGCGGTCAGGTGGACCCGAGGAGCAGTGGAGGCTATCTGTACCCACCCTTCAGGTGGGACGTCCAGAGGACGGCTCGACGCTGCAGCTTTTCTTTTCAGTTGTTGTTTTTCCCTTTCAGTTGTACTTTATAGTTGGGCTTGTATTTCCGGCCCCTTTTTACTTTCAGCACAGCTTGTACAGTTTTTACTTAGTGTTTACTTTTCCGCTTTCTTACTCTGTGGTGCTTGTTTACTTTTCAAAGGCAATGTCTTCCCTTTTTGTTGGGATTTATGCCTTGGTGCTAGTCGCCAGCCCCTGGCCTATGGAAGGCGGGCTTGGGGTAGTCACGACATGGGCCCCGAGGGCGGGTCGTGACAATAATGTTTTTCATGTGTCTCCAATTTAACAGTATTTAGTGGATCCATCTCATGTTTTGAGTTGGTGTGATTTTGAGGTTGAACATGATTTATCTGTGGCTGAATGACCGGTCAGGATCGTTGATTCTAAGAACATGGTACTTCATGAGAGGATGATACATTTGGTATATGTACTATAAAATAAGGGTTCTGATTCTCATGAGATGTGGAAGGGGTAGGAACTAATGACAGAGTAGTGGCCTCATCTTTTTGATGCGGAGGATTCTTCGTAGGATTTCTGGGGATAGAAATTTCTTATGGTGGGGAGATTATAAAATAAAATTATGGTTTTCAGGTACTCATAAAACCAATTTTTAATTTACTTTTGGTTGGGTTTTGTTTGAGGTTGTTTTAAGTTGAAAATTTAAGAATCTTAAAAGTTTGGGCTAGTGCAGAGTTTGCACATAGCTGGCAAATGGTTTTCCAAACAATGCACCCAGCTAAAGGAAAAATTGAATGTTCTAGAAAGATATATCCACATGTATTTCACGTGTTTATTCAATACGTGTGTCCCTTAGGAGAAACCGTGGGACCCTCTTTTTAATGGCATCATGGAATGCACACAATTTTTCCAAACCGTGCGACGTTTCCTAGGAAACCGTGTAGACGAGATTTTGAGAGATCTGAAAATTTATTAAAAATTACCAAACCCTCTTTTTTATTTCTCGGATGGACCTCATTTGACCCCAATCACTTTCTCATTACTTTAGATCTCCCAATGAGTATTATTGTCCCCTAAGACCCCTCCTATAAGTGATCTAAATCTAGGAGAACGCCAGTCGATCTCCTTCTGGTTAGTTTTCTCCTCCTATTCTCAATATCCCAAGGTCTCTCTCTTTTTCCTTAGGGTTTATAGATCTTCATATGTTTATGAAGCATCTAATACCTAATTTTATCGATCTAAAACTAGGTTTTAATCTTGTGTCTCCCAGTTCCCATTCTTGTCTTCCTTCTTTAACGAATCCCAGCTAGGGGCTGGGGATCCGAGATTTGTTGATTCTGAGGTAGGTGGTTCCATTATGATTAAAAAAATTTATTATCCATAATGGATTTCATTAAATTTAAATTATTTTAATTTAAAATGAAATTGTTTGGATTTGGATAAAATGGATTTCAATTGATTGTTAGAAAAACCCAATTTTGGTGAATTGGCAGTTCTTGAGAAAAATGGGATTTTTTTACATTGAATTGGAAATTGATGGGATTTAAATTATTTAAATATAATTTTTGGTTTTGATGTAAATTGAATAAATTAAATAGTTGAGTTTAATTGTAGAAATTTATTTAATGGTAAAATTGTAAAAACCCTTAATTCTTGTGATTTGGGGGTTTGTGATGAAATTGATGGATTTATTTGAAAATTAAATTGTTCAATTTAATTATGAAATGGATTATGAAAATTCATGAGTTAGTTTCAAATCCTTTATTATGAAAAATGGATTAAAATGATTTTTATGGAAACCCAGTGGTTTTAAATTTTTTGAAAAAGGCGTTTTTTTATTAAAAATATGTTATGGGTTTTAAAGAGAAAATTGGTATATTAAAGTAGAGTATTGGATTTTATTGTATTTTAGGTAGTCCTAAAATAAATTTCCCATTTTTGTTTTGTACTAGAGAACATGAAAGCTTTAGGTAGTATGTCTGTTATATTTGACAACACTTCATGACTTACAACATTCTAAAAAATAATATCAGCACATCCCATACCTTAGGCAATGGTGATTAATCCTCTTTGCCTTGGTTCAAGGGATGTATATACATACTTTATTGTATTCATATTGTTGGGTCCCTGTATCCTAGAACTATCATACCTACACGTCACATTACAATTTTGCTCACTTGTTTTTATTTCTTACATATATTCCATTGTTATGAACTGTTTTACTTGTCATGGAAATTTATATGAATTGTTTTATATAAAAGTTTTTATTTAATCCATTTTGTGAAAATTTCTATTTATGAAAAGTATCCTTTGATTAAAGTTAAATTCCATATTTTTAAATGTTTTTCTATCATATGAAATATGAAGCATGATTTTCTAGATGGATTTTCTTATCTTAAATTGTAAATAATCGTATGATTAATTATTATTTTTTAAATTCCAAACCTATTTGTTTTAAAATATAAATCACATTATTGGTAAATTTAATATTGGAATCTTGTTATAGTATCTTTGGTGAAATCCTATCAGGCTTTGGATCACACCCAACTTGTGCCTTCATGTGTTTTTAGATTATCCCCTTTCAGGTTCAAGTAATGGAAAAGGTTCTCTTGGAGATGGATCCAGCGGTTATACCTTGGACTTGGTGAGTTGCATATGAGTTTAGGATTGGGATGTTTTCCCTATTTTTGGTACTGTTTGTATTAATTTGGGATTTATTTTCTATTTGAGTTCTAGTAAATTACTCCTAGTGGAGTTTCTTTTGATATGTATATTGTCTTGTTTCTTTTACCTCTGTAATTTAGTGAAAAAAAAATTCCCACATTCAGTTTTTATGATTCTAGGTGCTAGTCACCAATCCATGGGGATTAGAAATGCCCTTCGGGATATTTTAGGGAAAGCATAGTTATTTGGTTACTTTGGTACCTCGGTTGGTTCATGACAGTTGTTGTCATTCTATTGGTTACTGTTTTAGTGTGATGGGACCACTGGTGAGTAATTAGGAATTTATACCTAATTGAAATAAATATGGAATTTAATTATAATGGTTTAATGAATTATAATTTGATTATAATTAATTAGATTGGATTTTTTGGCATGATTTATAGACTCACGATCATGAGAGTCAATAGATTGATCTTAGAAAATCCTGAGAAATCTATTTAGGTGATTATTAAAAGGGAATAAGTCCATGGTTGAGGTAGGTGGAACTCAAAACCTTCCCCTATAGAATTTAATTTCATTTATTTATATGGGATGTGATATGTATTTTCAATAAAATGGTGATCAAACTTTTTTAACTAAGTAATTTTTTTAATAAAATTAAATTACCATGCATTATTCGAACTAATTACAAGGTCCATAACATACCCTTGTGGATTATCTTAATTTCCTCAGCTACTAACGGTCAATGCCTTTATTATAAATTCATGTCCAATTCCACGTTCACCCTGAAGGGTGTAATGGAAATGAAATTAGTAATTATTGAATCCCTTGTGAAATGATTCCTTAGTAACCTCCAAGTAGAAGTGAGGGATGAATTGAGATGGATGGCCAAAGAAGTTTCCATGTATACTATAGAAATTAATTAGATACATTAGGATAGCTAAGATTATTTTGGGTAATGTGTTCCTCCCCCATTGAGCTATGATAACACTAGTGGGTAGACCCTATGGAGAGTTATGGATAAGTTGGGTGTAAGGATCAACAAAGGGTAACTTCAAAAGAGAATGAGCTTGGGGCCATCTACCTTATTCGACACCTAAGTGAGAGAGATTAGAAGACCAATGAGGCCTTGATGAGACTTTTATGATGTCAAGGGATGTTATTCCCTCTGAGTGATGGGTTTTGACGCAACATACACGTTTAGATAAGAAGACCCATGAATGGTATCCTGGATATGATGGGACTTAGGGGACCATTGGAGGTTCCCTAGTGATATGTTGACCCATAAAGATGTTTTGTGAAGGTAATGGGTTGTGATGAACACATGTGTCACCTTAGAACCAGGATTTATGATGTCTGATTGAAAAGGTTGTGGTGTTTAAAATGATATGTTAGAGTGGGAAACATTACCCACAAAGACGTATTGAGATATTTGGGATTCTTAGGACATGATCCTAAGATTCATTCTTCGTGCCTGATATTAGTTTGGGATGCCTTGGAATAGCTCCTAAGGTCCAGAATTTGATCCCACTACTACATAATTCTTGAGATATAACCTAGTTCTAGTGATGACACCTGATGATTTTAGGATCTCCAAGGATCACCTCTTATGTATTTATGATGATGACTGATTATTTTGGATTTCCTAGGGTTATCCCCCTACGAATCAGTGATTATTCTTGATACTATTAGAGTCCATAGGGTCACCCCATATAATCAATTATTATGTATGATATTATAGGATTACCTAGGGTCATCTCCTAGGAATCGATGATGATGCTAAATATTTTTTAAATTTCATAGGGCCACCCCCTAGGAATCAATAATGATTCCAAATACTATTGGATTTCCTAGGGTCATCATCCTAGGAATTGATGATGGAACATAATGACTATGAATTACCTAAGGTTATCCATATAGGAATTAGTCATTACTCCTGATGATTATTGATCACCTATGATTTAGTCCCAGGTATCAAATTACAGCCTAATGACAAATGATTGCTTAAGATTACCACCTAGGGATTGGCCTAAAACTTGCTACCACTGGGATGCCTTTGGATACTTCCAAGGATATAGAACTTATGATTAATACTATGTGTTCATTAATATATATATATTGGTTTTAAAGATTACATGTCATTCTTAGAAACACTTCGACATTAGACAAATCTAGTTTGGATCCATATTGAGTGTCACAATAGAACCTGAGGATTAATAGTGATTAATTTTATTTATTTAAACATATGAATGGTATTTATTGATTCTGAATATATCAAATCTATGCACTATATTTACTAGTTATGTATGAAATTGTGATGGTGTTTACCTACTAAGTTGTACTCACACCCGACTTATGTGGCCATGACACTTGGGTACTCAAGAAATATTCACTAATTGCAGGTTCAGGTTTGGTAAAGGCCCAAGATTTGAACTTTCAACTAGATGGCTTAGATAGAGTCAAATGGTGGATGAGGCATGTCTTAGGGATAATAGGGGATTCTTATTATTTTTTATTCTTTTTTATTTATGTTGTGACTTACCCAATGAAAAATTATTTTTTGTGTGATGGCATCACTATGAGTCTGTATAACTACATGGGGGAATTTCATTTGATATAGTATCTTATGTTTATTGATTCTACAAACTATGTTGGGTATTTATTGATTCTTTATGATTATTGGTTATTGGTTCATTATGAATCTATTACTATGGTAGTCGGGGTCAGGCCTAGTGGTAAAGGAACCCCGTGATCGTGCATCAAATCCCATGATCAAACCCTGGAAAACCCAAATATTTGGGGTGGAGGGATATTATTTCCAAAATGGAGGAGGGAGTTCATATTGAAATAGGGGAATAACAGTATTCATGGATGTCGTTCTAGGTTCGTTGGTTTTAGGGGCAATGGTATGTGACCAATCTAATGTAAATCACGACAAGGCCAAAGATGGAAGTCAATTGAGGGAGGGTTTGATCAGATGACAAATATGTGTGTTGATTATGAGAATCCTTGATTGTGGAAAACAATGGGAGATGGTCCTCAGTGGAGATGGTGGCATGAATTGAGGTCAATGGTGGGGGTGCATCATCAACGATGGCCATACGACAATAAGTCCTGGTGAACAAAATTATTGGGTCTCATTTCCACCAGTGCATATCCATGGGAATTTAGAGTGTAGATCTAATCTTTTTAGGGATACCAGATTATAAAAATGAATGGTATGACATCTTCCATCAATTCTAGGCACCATGAATCTCTACATGGAGAATTTATATCTATGAATACAAGAATTTTTTTTTTCTTGATAAATTTTTCAATTATGTTGGGGAAGTACTATTTTTTGGTTTCAGGTCTTTGAGGCCTTATGGGTCATGTACTTTGGCCATGTGCCTACAGGGAGCACGGGTCATATAAGTGTTCCCCCTCAGCCCTATTAAAAAAAATGGGATTATCTAAAAACAAAATAAATAAATAAATAAATTTAATGTACTTTTACTATGAAATTTGATGTGGGGGTATAGTCTCCTAATGATACTACCCTATACCCCCGCTACTAGTTGGAATCCTCTAACACATGGGGAGACACACATGAGATAGAAATGTGAAAACCTTATTTTTCAGGTTATATAATGTTGTTTCTTCTATAAATGGGGATGACCTTGTTTGTTTAAGGTTCAAATTTTCCAATTGGTTTCTAATGGGTTTATTCATAGAACCGAAAACATCCAAGGATTCTATATCCATTTGGACCTACTTTCCAAAGGTATGTGCCCATTAGTTGTGGACTGATGAGGGTTAAAAAATTTCATTGGTCAAGAGGATGGGAGGTCAGACTCATCACACCATTTTGGGGGGATTATTGTCTACTTTAGGAATCTCTTATAGATTTATGTTATGTTCATGAATTATTATTAATTTACCAAGCATGAAAATCCATTTTTTCTTTTAGATTTTGCAATCAATGATTGATATGTATGGGATTTAGAAAGAATCTTTTGTATTTATTTGAGTTTCTTCCTTAATAGGGAATCATCAATAGGAATTACAGATTCTTAGTCAATGGTATCCTTCAATAAATTATATAGAAATCTCTTGGTCATTATGATGACCATACTAAATTTAAAGCGACACTTGAAGATTATTGTCATTCAGAAAGACAAGGATTATTTTAGAGTTGGGATCATACCCGAAGATGGGCTACCTACTTATCCTCGTAAGAAAAGGAATAAAAACCCACGTAGTTCGATAAGAAGGATATATTTTAATGTCATATGGGGTAGAAAAGAATTAATGAAAGATGGGATTGAACCTTAGAAATGCTTCCTACGTAATCTACTTTTAAGGTGGAGATCAAAGTCCACGTAGTTCAGGTGAAGAAGTATGGGATTTATGCATGATTAATGGTCCAAATAGAGATTTTATTATTACTTTTACACTCTAAGCTCATGTGAGACATGCTCAGTGTAAGAAACAAGAGGTATCAGTAATCCTGACAATTTTTCCATGAAATATTAACTCATAAGAAATGATGTGGGGCTTATGTATGTATGACATCCCAAGTAAATGAAGATAAATACTTTTAAGGAATGAATCCCAAGAGTAGGGTCCACAAAGGTATTTTTACTTTATTGAGATTTGGGATTTTAACATGGGAATTACTCCTGAAAAGGAATCCCAAATTAAGAGGGACTTATGATTGGGTTTAACTCCTAAGAAAGAATCCCAGATCAAAAGAAATTAAGACTGGGGCTTACTTCTGAGCAGGATTCCCAAATTAAGGGGATTTGTAATTTGGGGCTTACTCCTAAGAAGGATCCCCAAATCAAAAGATCTTCTCATCTCAAAGGATGAGGTTATATATGAAACCCCTAACCGTGGTGACATAAATATTATAAAACCATGAGGTTTTGGGAGAGTTTCTCACAGAATTCCTTTCAGATAAGGAAGCCAAAAAAGGAACCATGCCACAAATGGCTTTGAAGAGGGTTTTGAAGGCTATGTCTTTAAAGAGGAGTGGTGGATTTGAGGAAAGGATGTGACTAGGAAGGAGGCGTGAAAGTATTTTTCTGGCGCACAGGTCTTGGTCGTACAAGTAGACTTTCGTGACATGATTCACCTTGGGTGATGAAGAATCAATAGTGTAATACTTGGGACACTATGAACTCGAGCCCTTAGTATCATCCCTAGAGGCTTCAAGAAGGGTGGCACACATGTTCCCTAGAGAGGGAAAGGTTGCGTGCAAGTGTCTTCATGTCCCTTAACTGATGGAAACTTAGTCGCACAAGTATTGATGAGTTCTAATACATAGGCCTTATTCTTCCTCCTTAGAGCTTCCATTATAGGTAAAGAAGTACCTTAGAAGTGTTTGGAAGATGTCCGACAAAGCCTTGGGCGACCATATCTTGAATCTGAGTTTTGGAAAATTCATCCTCAGATTGGGGGGGCCCACAGGGGCTATTTATAGGCCATTGGGAACCTTGGGTGAAAAATTAGGGTACGCAAGTGACTTGTACAACCCATATCTAGCGTGTAAGTGACTTGCGCGGCGAGAAAGAAACTTGCATGACTCCTTCCTAAAGGGTTCCTTATTCATGCCTTCATTAATTTTTGATGTTCTTCAAAGGATGACTCTCTTTGTTCTTATGTTATTCCCCTTTTCCATTCGTTACACTTTATTATGGAAAGGAGCGTCAAAAAAGCCCCCCTCAGATTTGGATCCGAAAAAGGAAAGAGGATTTAACTTTGAGGAAAAAAGAGATACCAAGGTTCAGCAGCACACAGGTGGTAGGCGTTCAGGTTTCGGTGCATAGGGTTGCAGGATCACCTATATATATGGGCGTCACTTCACTCAAACCATCCTGTCTTCAAATCTTTTGAGCTCTCGTAGCATAAGTGTCTTCATCTCCTCGGTCGATCACTCTTTTTTTTTCACGCTTCTCCAGTAAGGATTTTGACTTGCGCGACATTACATGTGTGGAAATACTTGTGTGGAAATACTTGTGTGGCCAAACTTGTTCATCCAAACTTGCATGACCAAAATTATGTGCCTTAATTCCTTAGCCATATTTTTGTTTTCTTCACTAGTATTTCATAAAAAAAGACTTACATAAAAGTTAACTGTTAGATATTTGTGCAGATTCAATGTCTCCCAAAAGAATTAGATCGGCTGATGAGTTTTCCAGTAAGAGAATAGATGATATGATGAACATCATTGTCCATGACTACTATGATATCTACAATAGTGTTTCCTCTGGAAATGGGGAAGACCTGTTTGTGTAAGGTTTAAACATTCCAATCGGTTTCTAACAGGTTTGTTCGTAGAGCCGGAAACATCCAATGATTCTATAACCATTTGGACCTACATTCCAAAGGTAGGTGCTCATTAGTTTTGAACCGATGAGGCTTAAGAATTTTCATTGGTCGAGAGGATGGGAGGTGGGACTCATCACACCTTTTTTGGGGGAATTATTGTCTACTCCGGGACTCTATTTTTATATTTGAGTTATGTTCGTGAATCATTATTAATTTACCAAGTATGAAAATGAGCTTTCCTTTATATATGACAAACAATGATTGATATGTATGAGATTTAGAGAATCTTTTATATGTATTTGTGGTTCTTCATCGATATATAATCAACTGTATTTGTTAGATATTCTTAGTAAATGGTATCCTTCAACACATTATATATAAATCTCTTGGTCATTATGATAACCCCACTGGTTTTAAATCCACTCAGTGGGGAACTTGAAGTTTATTGTCATTCAGAAGGACATGGATTATTTCAAAGTTGGGATCATATCCGTAGATGGGCCACCTAAGTATCCTTATTTAGAAAAGGAATCATAACCAACGTAGTTTGAGTAAAGAAGTATGAGGTTTATGTTTGATTGATGGTCCAAAAAAATATCATAATTACTTTTACACTCTAAGATCACATGAGTCATTGTGGGTTCGAGAAACCAGAGGTATCAGTAAAACCTAATGATTGTGCCACGAAAGATGAAATCATAAGAAATAAGGTGGGGATTATGTATGTATGACTGCCCATATAGACGAGGATTGAGATTTTATTCAGGGAAGAAACTCGAAAAAAGGTCCATAAAGGTATATGTTATTTATGGAGGTTTGGATACTTAACTTAGGGCTTACTCTTGAGAAGGATTCCCAAATTATAGGAGACTTATGATTGGGTTTTACCCATGAGAAGGAAGCCCAAATAAAAAGTAAATTAAGACTGGGGCTTACTCCTAAAGAGGAGGCCCAGGTTAAGGGGAATTATGACTGGGGATTACTCCTAAAAAGGAGGCCCAAGTTAATATGAATAGAGACCTTTGGGCATACTCCTGAGAAGGAGGCCAAAATTGGGGAACTTGGGGATTATTCCTAAGGAGGATGCCCATATTAAAGGAATTTGAGATTGGGGCTTACTCCTGAGGAGGATGACCAAGTTTAAGGAACTTGGACTGGGGATTAATCCAGAAAAGGAGGCCCAGGTTAGGGAACATGGGGATTACTCCTAAGGAAGATGCCCAGATTAAAGATCTTCTCATCTTTAAAGGATGATGTTGAATGAGTGAAATATCTAACCATAGTGACATAAAGATATGTAAATCACTAGGTTCTAAGATATTTCCCATGGAATTTATTTCAAATAAGGAATCCAACAAAGGAACCATTCCAAAATGGCATTGAAGAGGTTTTGGAGGCTAAATCTTGAAGAGGAGAGGTGGATTAGAAGAAAAGAATTGAATAAGCAGGAGGGACACTCTAAAAAGGTAGGTACGCATGTCCTGTTGGGGCACTCAAGTACTGGTCGTGCAATTATACTTGCGCGACACATGTTTACTAGAGTGACAGTTAACCCATAGGGTAATACTTGGGTGAGACTTGGCTCAATCCCTTAGTATTATCCCTAAAGGCTTCTAAAAGTGTGGGGTGTAAGTTTTTTTGAAGGGATAAGGTGGCATGCAAGTGTCTTCATTTCCCTTAAGGGTTAGACACTTAGGCATGAAAGTGTTGATGAATTTCAACACTTAGCCCATGTTCCCCCTGTTTAGATATTCCATTATAGGTATTAAATTACCTTAGAAGCGTTCGGAAGACTTCAAGTAGAGACTAGGGTGCCAGGAGATTATATCTGACTTTTGGAATTTTTTCGTCCCTGAAAATGGGGGGCCCACAAGGGGTATTTATAGGCTACTAAAGACCTTGCGAGAAAATCAAATAGGGTGTGCAAGTCACCTACATTCCTAATATGTGGCGCACAAGTATACTTGCACGACCATGATGAAACTTGTGCAGCCCATTCTTAAACAAATCCTTGTTCATGGCTTTGTGAATTTTTTTTGTTTCTTCAAAGGATGAATCTTTTTTTTCTATGGTATTTCCTTTTTTCAGTCGTTAGATTCTGTGACAGAAAAGAGAATCAACAAAATTCCCCCCTTAGAGTTGGATCTGAATGGAAGAAGGATTTGAATCTGAGGTAAATGAGAAAACCAAGGAACTGTAGCGCGCAAGTAGTGGCGTGCAGGTTAGAGCTGTGCAGGCTTTGACGCGCAGCAATGCAGCCTTGACTATATATATGTGCCCCATTCTCACACAAAACACCCAGCTTTGAACGCTTCTGAGATCTCACCGCGTAGGTTTCTCTCATCATGCAATTTTACTTATTTTCTGTGGTTTCATTGCTTTTGTTCGTGTCATGCTTCTGCAGAGGTAGTTTGACTTACACAGTGATACCTGCGTTCCAAAACTTGTGCGACACAATTACACTTGCGTGCCGACATGGGACTTTCACTCCTTAATTACTTATCCATTTTCTCTCTTTTCTTTACAAATTTTATTAAAAATCAACTTACATAAGATTTAATCATTCGAGATTTGTGCATATTAAAATGGCTCCTAGAAGAATTGGAACGACTGATGAACTGGCTAGTAAGTGAATTGATGATATGATGAACATTTTTTGTCTATGATTACTATAATGTCTGCAACAACCCTCTCCCAGATCTGGAAAATTACTTGAAGAAGTATAATCTTAACTTCCCACAAAGAATCTACCTGCCTTTGTGTGGGTATAGTCATTTGTAAGAAGTCAACATTCCAGACCCAAAGAACTATCCCCTGCATTCTTGGTTTCAAACTTACACCAATTTTTCTTTAGAAAATATCTAAATTGGAGGATCATTTGTAAATACTAGAATAGTGGATAAGGCCTACATAATGCATCATATCCCTTGTTCCACATATCTGAAACCTCACAAGCCTGAGCTGCAACCACATTGTTATCCATCAATCTTCCGAAATTCTCAAATGGATCAATCCAATGGCTGGAAGAAGAGTTAGGACTTCTGTCCTGGAGGATGTGTGAAGCAAACTTGGATGTGGGCATATTAGGTGTGAAAAACCTATGCAGATTTTGTCGAGGATTTGAAAAGAGCTGGAATATATGAAGTCGTCTGGGCTGGGCAGACATATGTCTACAGGAATGATGACTTTGTGCCGGAGCTAATCAGCCACTAGAGCCCAAAAACTAATTCTATCCATCTAACTCGTGGAGAATTATGCATCAATTTGTGGGATTCTACAAGATCTCGGGGGCTCCAATTCTGGGTGATATGTATGATGAATTCATGTAACACCCCAAGCTTTCACGATACGCTTCTCTTTCAAAAATGAAATAGCTTGCATTGTACGCAAGTTCGAGATTCTAACACACCGCGACCAATCAAAATAGCCATTATGAATAGTAATACCCAAATTTTGAAATTATATATATCTTATATTTCAAAATGGACTTCATTTTTGGATTCAGAATATCGAAATTATCCTATGTTGAAATTTTGGTATTTTTTCTGAGAACTTCCAATTTTTTATGAATAGTGAAAAATACTTAAAAACAAATTTTTTAATCAAAATAATTTATAGTGAGAAATTATACTATTGAGTGGTTTTAAAGTATAATCTGAATATATTTTTACCATTTTATCCAATGGTGGTCATTAGAATTAATTTCACTTTGAAATTAGACATAAACAATTGTCAATCTTTTGATATATATTGTTTCTTAAAACACGCTATTTGTTGTGACAGAGGGAATTAATTATAAAATTAATTAATTCAACTTATATGTTTGTAATTTTGTAAAATATACATCATTTTTTCATTCGGAATATCAATTATAGCTTATGGTGAAATTTTGGCATTGTTCTGAAAAACTTCAATTTTTGATGAATAGTGAAACCACTAAGTGGTAGTTAAAAAAACTGATTTTTGGTTTAAAGGAAACATTAACACTTCTATGATTTGATTTTTAAAAATCCTCCATACATGGTTGTCATTAGGAAGTAAAATGTGGTTCAATGGGATTAAAATAATTTTTTCGGTGAATAGTAACTTTTAAGTTTAATTAATCGCGATTAAAGGTAATTAGTGAAATTTAATGTAAAAATGATATTATAAAAATATGAAAATACCCTTAAAATTGTCCTACAATTGTTGGATGAGTCAAGGACAACCAAGAAAATCCATGGGTCAACTTGGGGACTCCATGGACCCACTTGGGTGAGAAAATGACATTGATAACGTTTTATTTAAGGTAAAAATAAAATTGTCACAAACATGTGTTGTTTTACTAAAACAATTATTACATGGGGTTATATAAGTTAACCATTCAACTATAAATATTAATTGGAAAGTTAAAAATATTTCCTATATCATGATATTTTTTTATAATTTTTAAAAATTAAATAAATTAAATTATTTGTGACACCATGATGATGCAGCGATTACCTCATTAATTAATGATTAAAATAAAATGAAAAGATAATGTAAAATATAAGACTTACATTTGTCAAAAACCTATGGTATTAGTATATTTCGAACCCTTGTCACCTTATCCTCTAAATATATAAGTGTGAGACCTTTAAAATCCGAAACTCATTATATAATAAAGTAATATTTCATGACTTTCCAAGAGTGCCCCTCCTCTCCTCTTATAAAAGTCCCCCACCTCTACCACCTTATTCACAACTTCAATCAATTTGTCTCGACCAAACTCTGCCCAAATACTCTCTCAACTTCCCTCTCTTACTCCTATAATCCTCACTTTGGGAATAAGTCTTCCCAAGGAAGCCTTTGGCTAAAATCAAAAAGAGTTACCCGGTTTTAAGGTAATGTCTTCTCTTATATTGTTTGGTTTTATTTTGCTTCTCCAACCCCCTAAACTCTTTTTATTATTTTAATTTGTAACAAAACCAGTATCTTAAATATACTAGGATGTTTTTATGAGAATTATTTTATTTACACTTACACACATCTTCATCAAATGGTCAATGAACATACTGTTTCTGTGGGTGGCGAATTACTGCCTCACGAAACGAGGATTGTTAAATCTTCTTTTAACACCTATCATGGTGGCCATTATGATGAAACTATTTTTTATATATGATATATATTATTTATATGTCTTCCTTATGCTTATTTATTATTCATTTATGGCATACCTTTATGATTTCCATTATGGGTAAACACGATAATTTCATTTTAGGAAGTGCGGACTACCGCCCCCTCAAAGTGATTTGAATCGTTAATGCCATATGTGGGATGTATAAATGATGGAGTAAATGATATTATATATGATATTATACTGTAATTATAATATAATTTTAAATAATTATGATTTCATTCCATTAAATACGAAATAGAAAAAAAAGTAGTGTTCATGCGTACGTACGGCTTACCGTCTCCATGAACGGTGCATTTCATTTCTTACCTCTAAATGTTACGCAATATTATAAATGAATGTATATACTGGATATATATGATATATATGATATCTAAAACATGCATATAATTTTTTATATAATGGATATGTTACCACATGAACAACTTGTAATTATAAGACGTTTATTTTTGACTCAAGTACCAAAGATCGACCAAACAACCATTATTAACTTAAATAATTACATAATGTTCATAAAATGGTAATAAGTGATTTAAAAGGGATAATTAAATTTAAAAATGTTCTTAAGAAAGTATAAATTAACTCTAGTTTATTATTCAGGAGGTTAAAGAATGGTCGAGTCTAGTCAGACACGAGGTAAGGGAACTTCTTAACCCAATTTCCGTTCTTTGGGTTAATATCCTACTTTAAAATTATGCCATGATATTATTATGTCCTATCTTGTATTTTTACTTTATTTATGTGTACTTATATTGAATACACATAATAGATCTGTTTTATTTAAAAAATGATCTTTGTAAGGGAACTTCTTAACCCAATTTTTGTTCTTTGGGTTAATCTCCTACTTTCAAATTATGTAATGATATTATAATATCCTATTTTCAATTTGTACTTTTTTTGTGTGAACTTATAGTGAATACACATAATATATATATTTTATCTTAAAAAATGTTCTTTGTAAGGAATTCGTCTCAATCTCCTTTCATTGAGGCATATTTTGTTTTCTACACAACTTTATTTTATACGGTGTATAAACCCCTTTGACTTTTACTCAAAAGGAATATTTTTATACGAAGCATTTTACGAAACGAAAAAAGGAATGTTTTTGTCTTACGTATGTGGAGACAATGAATTTTCCGCCGTCATGACCATTATCTGTGTTTCGGCTTCCTCTACAAGCCATAAAATTTTTTAAAATGAAAAATAAATACCATGTTTTACATTTCTTTTATTTTGGTATTGAAAATGGTTTTGATAATGTTTTTATTATATCAATGTGTTGTATTGATATCTTGTGATTGAAATGTGGAAATGTTATGTTTCCTTTATGCATGTTTTATGTGGTATGATTATGTTATAGTTTATGATATGTTTAAACATGTCCATATGAGGAATGAATTGGACTTAATAAGTGACTGGTGAAGCCCGCTATAGCTCCTCGATGCATCGGCAGGTCTCATGAGACAAACTAGTGTCTTGGCATGAGGCCTTGACAAAATATTATTTGTAGTCTTGGCACAAGGCCTTGACTACGGGGTTACGATAGTATGGCATTATGCATTCCATCATTATGAAAGTGGTTATTGATATTACATGTGATTATTCGACTAGTAGAATATCCATGTGAAAAAGTAAATGGCATTATCTCATTTTACTTTTGCCATATTATGTTGAAGTTAAAGTTTAAAGGGAATTTGTTTTAGTTATACATTGCCTTAAATGTTTATTTTTATTTATAAGAGCTTCCTCTAAATTTTTATCTTTACTGAGCATCTGAGCTCACCCCTTTCAATGTTTTATTTTTCTCAGGATGTGAAGAAATATTTTATGGCTGACCTGCAGGGATAGTCCAAAGGGGATATGGGTGTGGAATATGGAGACTATGTTGTTGTAGTTTTTCACTTTATGATGTAATGTAACATTTATGAATGTATCGAGTGTATTGTTTCCAAGGCTACTAAACTAATGGATCTTTCGAGACTTGATCTTTTATGATCATGCCAATGTTACGCAATAATGCACCGACTCTGGGTAACTGGGGTCGGGGCGTTACAGTTGTTATCAGAGGTAGTTTATTACTAACCATGGAATCTAGATTTAGATAAACTCTGATTAGAGAACATAGCCCAAATATAGAATTTGAGGATTAGTATAGAACAACTTCCTAGAATTTTGGTATTATAGAGATTTTGTGAGTTTTCTGAGCAATACATCCCTGTCTGGATACGAGCAGGTAGAGGCAGCTCTGGAATAGATGTACCTAGGGGTAAAACCTGAAAACACCGCTTTGAGCTAGACTCAACCGGGAACTGGTGCACGACAACGGGCCTTGTTTTACTCTTGGTTATGACACTCATGGGGGATATGTTTAGGATAATTCTCATTTTTTACAAACCATTATGCAGGTTTTATGAGTATATACTTCCTCAAAGAAATTTTTTTTTATGATTATGGATTATATCCATAAACCGTTCAATTTACATTAAGTATTTTACAAGTTTGTAATTATTCATTTCAATTCATAAACTAATCTAGTTTATGCCATTGTATAGAAATGTCTCCCAGTAGAAGGAATGTGAACTCCATCAATACGTATGATCCAATGAGTAAGAAGTATCATATCTTTAATGGTATTAAGACAACATTTAGAAGGGAAATAGTCTCCCATGTGTTCTCAACATATGAAGAAATAGTATCATGTGTTAATAATATAAGTAAAGAAATCTCTGAGTCTTATGGATTTGAAGGGAAGAAAGAGAAGAAAATGATGGAAGAGAGAATGATGGATAAAGGGACGAGGGAAAAGAAGAATTTTCCAATATGTGATAACTGTGGGAAGAAACACCTTGGAACTTGCCAGAAGGGAATGGGAGTTTGTTATAAGTGTGGAGAAAAAGGACACCAAGTGCATGACTGCAAGTGTAAGAAAAAGGTTTCAAATGTAGAATGATTCATCTGTAAATAGTGGGGACACTACGCAAACCAATGTCCAAATCATCAGAGTATGCCCCAAATGATGTTATTGGATAATAATAAAGTTATGATACTACCACACATGAGGAGGAATGATTAGAGTTCTTATGTTGTTATTAAATAATTTTTTCATTTGAGTGTTGTATCAATGATGTAGTGGTTATAATAATTATGGAGTATATAAGGATTGTACTGCATTACTATTTCATGAAGGACTTGAGATTTTGTGGAACCAAGAAAAGTGACTACACAGCAGGTTAAATTTTTGGAAAATATATGGTTGAGAGAAAGATAAGCCATAATATGGTACTGATACTGAGATAGTGATTTTGGAATAATACATGATTGATTTGGATAAATTATATTGGATATTATTAACTTCCTTTAAACTGATTAATGATTTTTATACATTTTTGGATAGAAGGAGTATATCTAGTATTCTATAAGGAATAAGAGATCATGAATGTAATCAATAAGGATTTATGGTAATTCAGAATGTTGCCGTGTTTTAAAAGAATACATGATGAAGGTGTTCACATGTTGTTACACAGAAAAAAGGATCTTCATTATGTTTACCTTCCTTATAAAATTTGGACTGTGAGTTGGACAGAAGTATTTTGGATAACTATAATGGTTGGAATGGATTAAGTTGAACCTTGTATAGTATTGTTTAAGGTTATAACATTTCTAAATATTATTTTTGGAATATTATAATACTATACTTTTCGGAAAAGGACAACCTGTAGGTCGGGGGATAACCCGTCGCGTCGGACAAATCTGTAGGAATCGAACCCACAACCGTAGTACGACAAGCCTTTATTACCTACCACTAGCCTACAGGAAGTCCCTGGTTATTAAAAAATAGTTTTCCTAACATAAATGGTATGTGTTAATATTTTGAAACTTGTACGATTAGGATAAATATAATATTTTTGAGTTCTATTATCTTTTTGAGTGAAAGATGAGTTTGTGGTAGAAATTAGTTGAAGGTTAAAACTCTACTTGTCAGGCATAAATATATATATACCTATCTCTTATTCTATGAATAAATTAATTCTTAAACATTAGTAGAGGAATATTAAAACAAAAAAATGTGTTATCTTAATACCTTATGTCTTGTTGAACTGATAATATTTTAAATCAACATAGATTGAAGGCTTTGAGGCCCTCAATTTTACACTTGTTTGTGATTGATGAACTCAATAAATCCATAAAAATATTTACTTTTTTCCTCTAATTATATGTCTCTAATTTCCACCAATGATATCCTTATCGAGATCATAATTTTGTGGTGACTTTTTCATTTCCCTTTCCCTCTTATTAAGGCTAAATTTTATTAACATTATTTCTGATGTGATTTTTCCACAAAGGTATTTTCTATTTTCAACCTTTTATTTTCAAAGAAAAATTTCAAATTGTGAGGACGCAATTTATTAGAGGGGAGAATGTAACACCCCAAGCTTTCACGATACGCTTCTCTTTCAAAAATGAAATAGCTTGCATTGTACGCAAGTTCGAGATTCTAACACACCATGACCAATCAAAATAGAAATTATGAATATTAATACCCACATTTTGATATTATATATTTCTTATATTTCAAAATGGACTTCATTTTTGGATTCAAAATATCGAAATTATCCTATGTTGAAATTTTGGTATTTTTTCTCAGAACTTCCAATTTTTTATGAATAGTGAAAAATACTTAAAAACAAATTTTTTAATCAAAATAATTGATAGTGATAAATTATACTATTGAGTGGTTTTAAAGTATAATTAGAATATATTTTTTACCATTTTATCCAATGGTGGTCATTAGAATTAATTTCACTTTGAAATTGGACATAAACAATTATCAATCTTTTGATATATATTGTTTCTTAAAACATGCTATTTGTTGTGAAAGAGGGAATTAATTATAAAATTAATTAATGAAACTTATATATTTGGAATTTTGTAAAATTGATTTCATTTTTGAATTCATAATATCAATTATAGCTTAGGGTGATATTTTGGCATTGTTCTAAAAAACTTCAATTTTTGATGAATAGTGAAACCACTAAGTGGTAGTTAAAAAAACTGATTTTTCGTTTAAATGAAGCATTACCACTTCTGTGATTTGACTTTCAAAAATCTGACAGAAATGGTTGTCATTATGAAGTAAAATGTGGTTCAATGGGATTAAAATAATTTTTTGGTGAATAGTAACTTTTAAGTTTAATTAATCGCGATTAAAGGTAATTAGTGAAATTTAAGGTAAAAATGATATTATAAAAATATGAAAATACCCTTAAACTTGTCCTACCCTTATTGGATGAGTAATGGAGGACCAATAAAATCTATGGGTCAACTTGGGGACCCCATGGAGCCACTTGGGTTAGAAAATGACATTAATAACTTTTTATTTAAGGTAAAAATAAAATTGTCACAAACATGTGTTATTTTACTAAAACAATTATTACATGGGGTAATATAAGTCACCATTTCTACTATAAATATTCATTGGGAAGATAAAACGATTTCCTACATCATGATATTTTTTTTATAATTTTTACACATTAAATAAATTAAATTTTTTATGACACCATGATGATGCAGCGATTACCTCATTAATTAAAGATTTAAATAAAATGAAAAGGTAATGTAAAATATAAGACTTAAACTTGTCAAAAACCTATTATATGAGTATATTTATAACCCTAATCACCTTATCCTCAAAATATATAAGTTTGGGACCTTTAAAATCCGAAAATCATTGTATAATAAAGTAACATTTCATTACTTTCCAAGAGTGCCCCTCCTCTCCTCTTATAAAAGGCACCCACATCTACCACCTTATTCACACCGTCAAGCCATTTGGATAGGCCATACTCTGACAAATACTCTATAAACTTCCCTCTCTTACTCATATAATCCTCACATTGGGCAGAAGTCTTCCCAAGGAAGCCTTTGGCTCAAATCAAAAAGAGTTACCCGATTTTAAGGTAATGTATTCTCTTATGTTGTTTTGTTTTATTTTGCTTCTCCAACCCCATAAAATCTTTTTATTCTTTTCTTTTGTAAAAACATCAGTATCTTAAATATACTTGGATGTTTTTATGAGAAGTATTTTATTTACACTTACACACACCTTCGTTAAATGGTTAAAGAACATACTGTTTCTGTGGGTGGCGAATTACTGCCTCACGAAACGATGATTGTTCAATCTTCTTTTAACACCTCTCATGGTGGCCATTATGATGAAACTATTTTTTATATATGATATATATTCTTTTTTATGTTTTCCTTATTCTTATTTATTTTTCATTTATGGCATACCATTATGATTAACATTATGGGTAAACGTGATAATTTCATTTCAGGAAGTGCGGACTACCGCCCCCTCAAAGTGATTTGAATAGTTAATGCCATATGTTGGATGTATAAAGGATGGAGTAAATTATATTATATATGATATTATACTGTAATTATAATATACATTTATATCATTATGATTTCATTCAATTAAATACAAAATAGAAATGAAAGTAGCGTTCATGAGTACGTACGGCTTACCGTCTCCATGAACAGTGCATTTCATTTCTTACGTCTAAATGTTACGTAATATTATGAATGAATGTATATAATGGATATATATGATATATATGATATCTAAATCATTAATATAATTATGTATATAATGGATATGTTACCACATGAACAAATTGTAATTATAAGAAGTTTATTTTTAACTCAAGTACCAAAGATCGACAAAATGACCATTATTAACTTAAATAATTACATAATGTTCATAACATGGTAATAAGTGATTTAAAAGGGATAATTAACTTGAAAAAAGTTCTTAAGAAAGTATAAATTAAATCTAGTTTATTATTTAGGAGGTTTAATAACGGTCGAGTCAAGTCGGACACGAGGTAAGGGAACTTCTTAACCCAATTTCCGTTCTTTGGGTTAATATACTACTTTAAAATTATGCCATGATATTATTATGTCCTATCTTGTTTTTTTACTTTATTTATGTGTACTTATAGTGAATACACATAATATATCTATTTTATTTAAAAAATGATCTTTGTAAGGGAACTTCTTAACCCAATTTTCGTTCTTTGGGTTAATCTCCTACTTTCAAATTATGTCATGATATTATTATATCATATTTTGTATTTGTACTTTAGTTGTGTGAACTTATAGTGAATACACATAATAGATCTATTTTATCTAAAAAATGTTCTTTGTAAGGGACTTCATCTCAATCTCCTTTCATTGTGGGATATTTTGTTTTATACACAACATTCTTTTATACGGTGTACAAACCCCTTTGACTTTAACTCAAAAGGAATATTTTTATACGAAGTGTTTTACTAAATGAAAAAAGGGATGTTTTTGTCTTAAGTATGCAGAGACAACAACTACTCCGCCTCCATGACCATTATTTGTGTTTCGGCTTCCTCTACAAGCCATAACTTTTTTTAAAATGAAAAATAAATACCATGTTTTACTTTTCTTTTATTTTGGTATTGAAAATGGTATTGATAATGTTTTTATTATATCAATGTGTTGTATTGATATATTTTGATTGAAATGTGGAAATGTTATTTTTCCTTTATTCATGTTTTATGTGGTACGATTATGTTATGGTTTATGATATGTTTAGACCTGTTCATATGAGGAATGCATTGGACTTAATAAGTGATAGGTGGAGCCTGCTATAGCTCCTCGATGCATCCGCAGATCTCATGAGACAAACTAGTGTCATGGCACGAGGCCTTGACGAAATCTTATTTCTAGTCCTGGCACGAGGCATTGGCTATGGGGTTATGATAGTCTGGAATTATGCATTCCATCATTATGAAAGAGGTCATTGATATTGCATGTGATTATTCGACCAGTAGAATATCCATGTGAAGAAGTAAATGGAATTATTTCATTTTACTTTTTCCATATTATGTTTAAGTTCATGTTTAAAAGGATTTTGTTTTAGTTATACATTGCCTTAAATTTTTATGTTTATTTATAAAATCTTCCGCTAAATTGTTATCCTTACTAAGCATCTGAGCTCACACCTTTCAATGTTTTATTTTTCTCAGGATGTGAAGAAATATTTTATGACTGACTTGTAGGGATAGTCCGAAGGGGATATGGGTGTAGAATATAGAGAATATATTATTGTAGTTATTCACTTTATGATGTAATGTAACATTTATGAATGTATCTAGTGTTTCTAAGGCTACTAAACTAATCGGTCTTTCGAAACTTGATCTTTTGTGATCATTCCAATGTTACGTAATAATGCACCGATTTTGGGTAACTGGGGTCGGGACGTTACATTTCATCCCCTTTAAGGCGACTTGGAATGATTGAGATAAGACTCCGGCTTTGTATTGGGAATTATTGAAAATTTTCTACAAGATCAAGAACTCAAATACCTCCAAAACTTATTCTAGAAAGGATATTCATCTAGAGGAGTGGATGGATATGTTTCTTACCAAGAAGGAGCTGAAGAGGCCCACCTGTAATCGTCCAACTACCTTCCCCAAAACAGAGAAGAGGGGTGCCTTCGGCACATTTTGTCCCACTCTAGAAGTAAGAGAATTTGAAAAGTGGGGGTATGAAGTGGATCAAAGAATCCCAAAAAATACTCATCTGGTGGGCTTATTAGCCTTGTGGCTTAGTGTTTATCTTCTTCCAGTCAAGGATTCGATGGGAGGCGTTAGGCCAGGGACCTTCATTGTGGCAGCTAAGTTGGGTGAGAGGAAAATGGTTGGGTTGGACACCCCCATTTTGGAAAAGATTCACAGGAGCTTAATCCATGTATTTATGGGTAAGTCTCCTTTGATAAAATTGGGACCATTCCAAGTTTTATGGGGATGGATTGCCACTCAATCCAGGACCTATGCTATATAGAACAGGAGTATAGGTTTCTGGAAGTTATTTCAGGCCATCAGTGCAGGCATTTTCTGGAGTTGCTCTGTTAGATCTCAACATTTATGATATGAAGGTGAGGTTGGGCATGTTCAAGGAATTAAATTTCATTCCATATGGAAACCCGCCAACCGGGCAGTTTGTTGATGATGGAACAGTCGGCGTAGAACTAAGGTCATACATACTGGCTTGCAGAGATGGTGTATTGGCCACCAGGATTGATGAAGAGATTATATGTGAGGCATATGCTCCATACAGATTTGCACGCCAATTCATGTGTCTGAAATAGACTTTTTTATCCCCTCCTATTCATGTCAGGTCAGAGAAACATCCGGTGGTTTCCTGACAACTATGGTTGCTGAAATCTGTGGAGAAGACTGGGGTAGTGTTTAATCTACTAGTTGAAAAAGCTGCAAGTAACATGACTACATGATATGCCAAGAACTAGATAGAATCATACCCGGAAGGGTTACTGAATCATCTGGTTCATCAGGTGGAGAAAAAGAAAAAAGCTGTAAAGAAATAAACCCTTCATCTGGAAGGTGACTCTTCCCCACCTAGAGCTGATTCACCAGGTTCCTCACCCAGGGCTAACTCACCGGATTCCCAAGATGGGGATGATGAGGCATAGCATGTGTCAAAGTGGCCTACTTCCAGATATAATCCTCCATTCAGAATCAAGAGACCAACTCCATCGACTACTAGTGAGTTACTTCATTGGGGAAATTTAATCACCATTAATTTATAGAGAAACAATTCTTATTTTATTTTCCTTTATCTGTAGTTGCAGGAGCTAGGAAGAAGATGAAGTCTAAGATTGTAGGACCCTCCTCACAACCTTCTGGTACACACACTGAATATCTATGACCAGAGGCTATCCAGACATGGAGGAGTTTATATTGCAATGCTGAAATTACCTAGTTGAATCTGTGCAAGGTGCTACACATCCCTTGAATAGGGTATCATTGGGCCTCCACCGATATCCTTTTCGAGGATAACCCCAATGAAGTGAGGGCTTACATCAAAGATCTGGAGATGCTCATATATTCCACCGATTATTTCATTCCTTTCACCAAGTAGGTGAAAGAAATGATAGATTGTGGCACCACTAAGGGGACTGTTGCTTCCAGAGATGAAGAGTGTCATGATTACGTGGATCCTGAAGATTTAAGTCTCTTACCTTATTTGATTTATAACTTGATTTCAGTTAAAGCATTGTTTACTAAAGGAAATTACTTTCTTCATCATGCATCTTGCAAAGATAGGAACTTCTGAGGTTTCTTCACCACAGTATAGCCCTGGTGGTACTGCCATCGGGGCTAATGAATCTTCTCGCAAGTCGGGTGAGGTATCTCCAGGCCAGCAGGACATGGAGGAGGAGTTAGACATGGATCTTCATTCTCCAATTCCTGTATTTGGATATGATAATGTCATCACTCCCAAAAATCCAAAGAAACAAATACATTGAAGGAAGAAGTCCATAGTTTAGTGCTTCATTATTAGTGGTAAGTCCTTCAGATTGTCATGAGTCTTAAACCATGAAAATAATGGCCATAATTTTTGGGATTGTAGGGGCTTCTTCAATTTCCTCTTTGAGGGAGAGGATTGACCCTCCTCTGAGAACGATGGAGGGTGTTGGAGAATAGTCGCAAATTCATGTTGAGTTGGCTGATCCTAAAGAAGAGCCAGCGTCTATTCCCAGTATCGCTCATGCTACTGATACAAGGAGAGAAGAGCCTACTTCTGGTAAATTAACAATGATTCATAAGATGTTTAATGAAAACATCAACTGACTTCCATTCTGTGATACTTTAGGTTCAACCCCTGTACCAGAGCATTTGGTGGCCACTAAAACTGATTCCATAATTTTATCTGAAGAATCTCTCTGGGATCAGAGGACATAGGATGAGAGTCTCCAAGAAGAAACATCAAATGCTTCCACTAGTGAGACTAACTTGGAATCTGAGATATCATTGGATGAAATGATGAAACGTGGCACATCTTTTGAAGACTTTTTAGATCATGTTAAATTATCATGTAATTTAGAATATTTTGGACGTGAGTGTTATTCTTCGTCCTATTAAAATAACATCTTATTACATCTCTCATCATGATTGGTTAAAAATGTGTAGTTCCATCTGAGCAAGTTGTTTAACTACCAATGCCTGAAGGGGGTATGGATAACCCTACTATTGCAGAGAAACTAGCTCAAGTGAAGCTGAACCCGGTAGAGCTACCTGAAACTCATCCAGAAAATCCTATTGAAGCTAGGAAAGACGGGGAGGAGCCTTTTTATGTGGTTGATCTACCGTTGGGGTAAGAGATAAAAATATTTGTGGATGTACTTAATTTTAAAGACAAATTAATCATCATTTTTCATCCTATGAAACTAACCAAAAACATTCAATTGACAATGCAGGGCCGTCAATTTCAATGGCTAGATCTGGAGGTAAAGCCTCAGCCTCCACCCCAATGGGAATAGAAAGTGATGTAACATGGGTCAGGGGGGAAGGAGTAGAACATGGAACTTATTTAAGAGCATTAAATCCATATTATATTCCCCCCTATGACAGTGGTGCGGAATCAGACCTGGAGGTACAAAAGGCGCTCCAATTTTCATAACACAATGCATGGAAGAACATATGGAAGATCATATCTGAAGTGCCTTTAGAAGAGATGTCATCGAAGATCCCCCAACTGTCATCCCTATTCGTCATGTTGGGAATTGGCAGTTTTGGATATCAAGAGATCCATGTCGCGGTGAAACAAGTCATCTTAAGGAGGGATCAGGAGCAAAGATATTGTCAAGACTAAACCAGAGCAAGGTTGTTGGCCAATATCAGTGAATTTGAGGATGTAGTGTCCCGATCTAAGGTTGATCATGCTGCCAAGTTGAAGGATCTAAAGTATAAGATCAAGGATAAAGTTGTCTAGTAGATGCACCTTCAGCAACAGTTAGATGATGTTACTAGGGAACTTGACCTGCATAACAATTCACGTGAAGGAGATTAAAAAAATGGTATTATATCCATCACTAAAGCCAAGAAATAACTCCATCAAGCTGAAAAGAGTGAAGTTGGTCGGGTGCATGAACTTCAATTGGCTGCTGATGAAGCTCGAGATTCCGTAAATCAATGAAGATTTATGTTGAAATCCACTTTTAATTTCTGAAAAAGAGAAGAGACTATAGTCTGTGGATGTCCTTCTAACTTTTGTGCATCAAATGAAAAACAATTTCATCTTCAATCATTTGTTCATGCCTTCTTTTGCTACCTGCATTAAATTTTTACCTAAGCCAATGGTCCTAGTAAGCATAGTTTGATTTTTTCTAGGATTATTAAAATAACCCTAGAAGCATTGAATCTTTTTATTGCTCAATATTACCTAAATCAAACAAAATGTATGTTTAGTGAGCTGGGACTTGACTTTTGTTCAGAGTTCCCCTGTCTTTTATGGGCAGTTTAAAGTCATGCATGTCGGACATAAAAAGTCTAATGTTTAAGGTCGAAATAGATTTGACCTAATTGATTAAAATTGACCCCATTCCTTGATAATTTATCTAAAAACATATTACCACACTCAATTATGGGGGAAAACATGTAAACTATGATTGAAGAAATTTTGAATTTGAGGAATGATATGAAAAAAAGGGCTAAGAGGCATTAGAAGAAGTATTTCCTAAGAGTGAAGTTACCTTTATTTAACAAACCCATTAGGGGGTTGAATTATGCAGGTTCACCTAAGGGCATTGGATGCATAATCAAATAATAGCATCTTTTGGCTGACAGGTCTGTTATGTAGACTATTTATGCAAGGCCACTTAAGGGCACGTGTTGCATAGGCAGGCAAAAGAACTCTCCGAAATTTTACTTTTTTATTTCTAAAAATCCAGTGAATGTTTATGGAGATTAAATTTTTCAAAAGCATAGAGTATGCTGTATGGAGAGAGGTACTTGAATATGGAGAGGATATTTCCAATCAATATTGTCAAAGAATTACATGAATTTCACTCCTGCGAAGGTCTGACAGAAATGTAGCGAAGTGAAATAGAAACCATAGACTTAAATACTTTTAGATCATGAAAAGAGCATGAGACATATATGTTAAGGATGGCTATTTTTATGGATCCATACATATTTTCGTTAAGAAAACTAAGGACAAAAGAGGTTTTTTATCCAATAATGAAGTTACTGTTATTTAAAAAACCTATTATGGGGTTGAATTATGCAGGGCCACCTAAGGGAATTGGATGCATAGTCAAATAATAACATCTTTTGGTTGGAAGTTCTGTTATGTAGACTACTTATGGAAGGCCGCCTAAGGGAACATGTTGTATAGTCAAACAAAAGAATTCCCATGTATCAAAAATTTTGTGACCAGAAGTCAAGAAAAGGTTTATGGAGATCTGGAAGTATTTAAGGTTAGGATTATGACACATCAAAATGGGCATTGTTCAATGCATGTAGAGATACACAGACCAATGCTAACCATAATCATGTTGTGGTTTTGTGCTAAATTGTGGTGCTGTAATTCACTACGTATCCTATAAGGATGGGAATCAATCCATACGTAGTTCTTGAAATATAGTTTTATGTCATGTGGGATAAGAGTATAGGAGATCTTAGTTTAGGTTCATAGATATCGGACCATAATAATGAATACACAATGTGTTTTTTATAAACCTGATGTGAATTAAGACCAGGGTTTTCATACCACATTCATGTTTTAATAAGGGGACTTTTCATCCAAGGGACTGAAAGTGGAATTTGGGGTTAGGCCCAAAGACATGGGGCTGGATTCGAGGGACACACAAACGTTCCTACGTATCCTATAAGGATGGGAATCAAGCTGCATGTAGTTCTTGAAATACCCTCTATACAGATTTGGTTCATACATATGAAGGGTGAAAGGGGACTTTAGTGCAATGATGTTTTGACCCAAGATTAAAGGTTCAGGGATTTCCATGTATGCATGTAGTCTTTGGAATATAACATGATTGGGGATCAATGTAAATAATGATTCCCTCTTAGGTGAGGGTGTCAAAGAATGTTGTAGTTTATTGTAATACAGGACAAAAGTATGAATAGTTTAACATCATTTAGAAAGATGATGGTGAACCAATAAAAAAAATATTGGTTTTGGGGGCGGCTACACGAATCAACATCGTATGAGATGGAGGTGAACCGATGTGATGATATTGGTTTTGGGCTAGAACCTTGGGAGGTTTCCTATGTACCCAACCTAGAAGGAAAGGATCAAAGTTTGCGTAGTTCTATTGAAGAATGAATTGGTGATCAAGTTTTTCTTGAGGACAATGACCAAAAAAATGGTGTTGGGACTTATGCATGGTTATCAGCCCAGAGAGGGTGTTATGGTTGAAGTTTACTCTAAACTCATGTGATTCATACTCAGTGTGAGAAACAAGAGGTAGCAACATCCCTAATGATGCACAGTTTAATGTCATGTTAGATGTATAAGGGACTAGACACAGTTTAACGTCATGTTGGACAATGGATGACTGTGCAGTTTAAAGTCATGTAGCAAGGACATAGGGGGGACTATGAATTTTAATGTCATGTAGTAAGGACAAAAGAGGGGGTTGTATAGTTTAACATCATATAGCTAGGACAAAAGAGAATGTTATGCAGTTTAAAGTCTTATAGTAAGGACTTTGGGGACTGTGCAGTTTAATTTCATGCACTAAGGACAACACAGTTTAACATCATATTGGACGATGGAGTATTGTACAGTTTAGCATCATGTAGCTAGGAGGTATTAGGGAATTTTTCATAGTTTAAAATCATGTGGGACGAAGAGGTGCATAGTTTAACATCATATAGCTAGGACGATGGTTATGCAGTTTAATGTCTTGCTAGATATAAGTGTGAATAGTTTAATGTCATATGCATGGACCGATGTTACACATTTTTAGCGTCATGTAGCTAGGACAACAGAGTTTAACTTCATGTTAGAAATGGACTGTATAGTTTAACGTCATATAACAAGGATGACATAGTTTAACATTATGTTGGACGTAACGGTATTTGTGTTACAAAAAATAATTTTTCAATAATCTTTCATTGGTTGGAGTTGTGATGAGTTATTCATCCATTGAGATTAAAGAATAATCTCCATTAGAGTAGAAATTATGTATTGAGTAAGGTCCTTCCCACTTTGGCTCAATATTGGGAGGTTTCTTTCCTGGTATCTTTGTAGTTCTGAGAACCAGTACCAATTCTCCATGAATGAATGAACGAAGATGAACTTTTTTGTTGAAAGATAGTGCAATTCGATTCTGATAGACTTCCAAGTGATGTAGGGTGCACAATATTTTCTCATCTAATAATTCCAATTCATCCAATTTCTTTTCAGATTGTTCATATGTATATGACTGGTCCCAAATGGATACTCTCAGTGATGGTAATTGAACTTCAATGGTCAAGACTTCTTCTATTCCATATACTAATGAATATGGAGTTAACCACATTGCAGTGTAGGCGGTGGATCTATAAGCCCATAAAGAATGAAACAGTTTATCAGGCCATGATTTATTATCTTTATCCACCATCTTTTGAAGAATATTTGAAAGATTCTTATTGAAGGCTTCTATCTGGACATTGGCCACTGCATGATACTGAGATGAATGGTTGGGTTTGATGTTGTATTCTTGATACAACTTCATTAACTTGGATGAACAGAAGTTGGTGACATTTTCCATCAGTATGGTATGAGGGACACAAAATCTGGCAATGATGTTAGACTTGATGAAGTGAACAATGCTTTTAGAACTAACTTCTTTGAGAGGTTTTACCTCTTCCCATTTAGAAAATAAGTCAGTAGTAGTAAGAATATACATAAACTGCTTGGCTGTAGCTGAAGGATAAGGTCCTACTATATCCATTCCCCATGTGGAAAATGGCCTTGAGTATTTATCTATATGAAGAAACTCTGGGGGCTGATGAATAAAGATGGCACATACTTGGAATGAATGAAACTTCTTCCTGAAATCAACACAATCTTGTATCATTGAAGGCCAAAAGTATCCAAGCCTTCGAATTTGATCAGACAGTCTATGTCCAGACTGGTGGGCACCATAGACTCCTGCATATACTTCTTTCATTACAACCATTATCTCTTCACCATCAATGCATCTGAAGAGAATTCCATCAAAAACCCTTTTGTATAGAATTTTATCTAGGTGATCAGGGATATCATAAAGAGTAAAATTGACCACACGTTACCAGATTTGTTCTTTCTTGGCTCTATCAGGTGGAAGTGTTCCATTTTGAAGGTATTCCCTAATAGGTGTCATCCATCCTGTTGTATGACCATATGGTTCAGAAATGGTACTAATTTCATTGATTTACTCTGTTCTGGTTTGAACATAAGGTGTAATTATAGGACGATGGGCAATATTGATGATTTTTTAGTCCTGATTTGGATCTGACAGAGCTATGGCTATATTATCCAGTGCATCAGCTTGGGCATTTTGTGATCATAAGACATAAGAAAATGTCAGTTTCAAAGGAAATTCCCCCCATTAACTCTCTAACGTAATCATAAAAAGGGATTAACTCTTCTTTTCTGATCGCATAATCCCTACTGACTTGTTTGATTACCAGGTCTAAATCACCTTTCACCTTTAAGTGATTCACTTGTGCTTGAAGCACCAACTCCAATACTGCGATAAGAGCTTGATATTATGATTCATTATTTGTACTGTCGTCCCACAATAGAAAGGAATATGGTAGAAATGCCTTTGCTGGTGAAATAAGCATGATTCCTAACCAATCTTTGTTGAATTTAAGATCTTCCATTTTCTTCCCTGTTGGACTTCTGGAAGCACCATCCAATTACATTTCCCATGTTTGAAGATTATCTTGAAATAAAAACAACTTTCTCATCAGGAAGTTCAATATCTAAAGTTGTATCTTCTACTGAAGGGTGTTCAGCAAGGAAATCAGCCAGAGCATGGCCCTTTATTGCCTTTTGAGACACATACTGGATATCAAATCACTGCAAAATAAATTCCCACCTCTCCAGACGTCCGGTAAGAATTGGACGACTAAGGATGAATTTGAGAATGTTATTGCGAGATACCGATTGGACCTCATGATGTTTCAAGTAGTGTCTCAATTTCTGAACTGCAAAGATTTACGGTAGGTAGCACATTTCAATACTTGAATATTGGGTTTATGCTTCATGCATAGTCCGACTGATATAGTAAAGGCTGTTTTCATTCCCAGAATCATTCTTCTGGGCAAGGAAGGAACCCAATGATCGCTCTAAAGCTTTCACATAAATAACAATTGGTCTTCCTTCAACAGGTGGCATTAATACCAGTGATCTCAAGAGATATTTCTTGAGAATTTTGAATGCTTCTTGACATTCTTTAGTCCAATGGTAAGTGACTCCCTTCTTCATTAATTTGGTGAAGGGTAAACTTTTTCCTGCCAAATTGGCAATGAAATTCCAAATATAGGCTATGTTTCCTTGAAGTCCTCTCAATTTATTCAAATTTTGAGGATGTGACATACCAAGGATTGACTTTGTCTTCTCAGGATCAACTTCAATACCATGATGAAGTATAACAAAGTTGAGAAATTTTCCTAAGGTTACCCCAAAAGCACATTTTAAGGGGTTCATCTTCAAATTGGGTTGTCGAAGTTTGTTGAATATTATTTCCAAATCAGCCAAGTGATTAAAACATTTTCTGGATTTAACCACCAAATCGTCTACATAACATTTAACAAAACTTCCCTAAAAAGGGTTTGAAGATACGATACATGGCACACTGATTTGTTACACCTGTATTCTTCAGGCCAAAGGGAATTACCCGATAGAAAAACACACCCGGAGAGGATATGAAGGCTGTATATTATTCATCTTATGGAGCCATTCATATTTGATTATACCCAGTATATCCATTCATGAAGGAAAGTTCTTCATAGCCAGTTGCTGCATCAATTAAGAGTTCTCTGATCGGAACTGGAAAATCATCCTTGGAAAAATGCCGATTAAGATCTCTGAAATCAATGCGAACTCTAATTTGTCCATTATTATTTTTCACAGGGAAAATATTATCCAACCACTAGGTATATTGAGCTTCTCTGAAAAAGTTATCTTTGATAAGCTTATCCACTTCAGATTCAATTTTGGAAGCATAATTTGGGTGTGTTCTTCTTGCGGCTTTCTTGAATCCTCGATGTTCTTCTGGAAAACCCAAATGATGTGTAGAAACATCAGGATCAAGGCCTGGAATCTCTGTATAGTTCCATGAAAATATATCTCCATTTTTCTTTAAAAATTTTATATACATTTCTTGCTCTGCAATAGTCATGGCCGCACTAATTAAGGTGGGGCATGGATCTTCTTATGTACCCAGATTTATTTCTCTGAGTTCATCCATAGTTTTAGAGATACCCTCTTCAAAATCTTGAAGAGAATCTCTGAGATCTTCCTCTTCTTCTTCAACATGTGTTATTTCTTTCATTTCTACTTGCATAGTAGATGATGAAACTAAATTTCCAGGATCAAGAGAGATGTTAAAATTTGATCATCATGAAGAAGAAGCATCCATTTCTGACTCTATTAATGATGAAGGGTCTTCCATGGGTAATAAAGAGGAGATAAGGGATTGAGAATCAACATCATCATTAATATTTGGCATTGTTATAACTTCTTCTGTCCTGGTTGGCGAAGTATAGACTTGCTAGATTTCCACAAATGAAATGAAGACATCTCCATTTGAGATTTCATTATTTCCTAGTGAATCATCAATTTCTCCCATGCTGTCTAGCTTGATTGTAGTAATTGACATTATGAAGGTTTCCATAAGAGTATTTGGATTCTTTTTTATCCTGTCAATTTGACTGATATGAAACACATAATCTGTACAAACATGTATGAATGGGTTTACTGGAATCTTTTCCAAACCATATGGAGCATTAACTTTGGTAACCTCCCTTGTTATGGATTTCTCCTTACCCTCCATGTGATATAATTCCACCTCAATTTATTAAGATTCATATGTTTTTAATGGGGCTTTATCACCATACAATGTCCCAATTTGACCATTGAAACAATATTTGAGACATTGATGGTATGATGAAGGGATAGCCGCATGTTGATGTAGCCAAGGTCTTCCAAGAAAAATGTTGAAAGATGTGTCATGAAAAATAACCATAAAATCTGAATTGGATACAAGATCTCCAAACTATGTTCTGAGTGTGATCTCGCCCAGATGTTCTTGTTCATTTTTATCATATCCTTGCAACATCAAAGTAGAAGGAGATAAATCAGATTCGGTTAGGCCCAATCGACGAAGTGTACGAATGGGGATGAGGTTGACTCCTGAACCATTATTAATGAATGTTGTTCAGATGTATACATCATTGACCTTGCCAGATAAATACAAAGGTCTAATATGTCCATGAACAACATCTTCTTCATCTTCATCTTTTAAAGATATCACTGCCTGAAATTCTTCAAGATTATTCTCTACATAATAGACTTCAGCCGCATCAATTTCAGTTTCTAATTCCTAAGGACTTGACAAAGCCTCGATGAGTGCCTCTCAAAGATTCTTTGATAAATTCAAGGCATCCAGAATAGATAACTTGGTCGGTACTTGGGCCAAATGCTTCAAGACATCATACTTTTGGTCCAAAGGTCTGCATTTCCCAATAGGAACATGTGGTTTCACAAGTGCCTTAGAAGTTGATGCTTCTTGTATTGGGGTAGTAGTTGGAAATACTTCTAGATTTGGAAGATTAGACTGACTAGGTATATTTACTTTTTGTGATGAAGAAGGTGTAACCTCCAACCGATCCTCCAGAATAATTGTGCCAGGACTAAATCTGCCATGCATGGAAGAACTTTATTGTTCTTGTTGTGCTCGATGAAGGGCTCTGCCACGAGTTTCAGCTGCATATATAGTTCTAGCAGGGGTAGAATTGGAATAGTGGCTTCTAGGATATCCACGTCTTCCTCTATATACCAGACCTCTGGAACCCCCTTTAATTCCTATTTTTGATATAGGGAATTCCGGCTCATCATGTTCGAAAATGTGACTGGCATAAGGATATGTTAAGTGAATCATGTTAATAGAACCAAAGATAAACTCTTCATCTGATTAAGACTCTCCATGATTAGCCAGTTTAGGCTCTTTCATTTGGTGGGACGGTGCCCGTGTCTTTGAAGTAGATGTCATAAAATCTTCCAGAGTCAAAGACAACTTGGGGTTTGACACGATCTCATCTTCTTCTGACCATTCTTCTTTCTTTGAATTATGTCGTTTCATTGAGGATTTTACTTCTAATGATGGGGGTTTTGTTGTGGCATTAATAGCAGAAGACACAATTGGTTTCTTCAATTGTGTTTGTAAAATGGAATGATTTCAGTTGATTGTTTTTCTGACCATCCAATCATCATATTTCTGTGCATTATTCTTTTAACTTCCTGCCACTTGCCTTATTTCTCTGGATCTGTAGCAGTAACACATGCTACCTGAGCTGAGGAACCTTTAAATTTGACTTGTCCCGAGTCCACCATTTTTGTCAGGAGGTCTTTGAAGAAAAAACAATCTTAATGGGATTCCCCAACATCTGATGAAATGGGAAATAGTTGGGATGGTCTTCCTCTCCATCCTTGTTTGGAATTTTGGGCCTTGGAAATTGGACCAAATTATTTTCAAGAGCTGAATTGAAGTAACATGAACTTATTAATTTCGTAAAGAATAAATTATGCTCTTTAACTCCTCAAATTGTTTCCGTCTTTGATCTCATTGATCATCTTGACGAAACAACCTCTATTGCTGATGCTCAAGAGGTGAATACCTTCAATAAGATGACGGTTTTGAAGTTGAAATAGGTACATGTGCTTGTTTAAGCATAACTATAACATTATATGCTATACCCATTCTCCTTCCAGGAACTGATGTAATTACATGAGATTTATAATTAGTCTTTGTAAGAGAGTCTTCGATCTAATGAGAAATCGAAGTAAAGTCTCGAAACCCTCATGTGTATTTCACAGGGATCAATGGTGTGTGTAATTCATCATGAAAATTTTCCACATAGATTGGCAATTATTTTTTTGAGGGAGTTCTAAGCTTAGGGAATATGTTAATACCTTCCGGCGATCAATGAAATCTAAAACCCTTTCATTCTCCCTTTTCTTACAATTTTTAAGAAAAAAAACTGTTGTCTTTGGCAACGTTGAGCTGAATTAAAGAAGGAATCTTTGGCGGAGATCATCCCATCAAGTAATTGACCAGGATTGCAAGCTTGTATACCCGAAAAAAGCAGGCCCTTGTAATTACTGTACAAAAAACCTGATCTTAACTGCTTCTTGTTGTTGATGGGTTCCCATCATAGGATCACAATGAGAAAAAAGATCTGTTAATGTTGCTCTGGGTCTCCCGAACCATTAAATATTGGGAATGTGATACTTGAAATTTTTGATGGGGGAGGAATTGGATCAACCCATTCAGGGTAAGCTCTCTTTTCTGGTTCAATTTGTGCACATTTTCCCTCCATATATTCCAACCGTGCTGTTAATGAATCAATGGTAGTTATTAACTTTTGAGAAACATCCGGTTGAGATTGAACCTGAGCAGGTGAAATAACTGGATCTTGGACAGATGTGGTGGCTGGTACAACAACTGATAGTAGCACCACCAATTGTTGTTGTGCATGAATCATAGGATTAGACTTGTGATAGTGTATAGGTAAATGGAGATATTCTTGATCCATCTCAGTAGCCGCAACAAATTACCTTGGTTGACTGACTCCAACACGCTTAGGAGGAAGACAACCCTAAAGTAGTTCTGCATTCAACCACTTTAATTCCGTAATTTCTTCCTCCTATTGTGGAAATCTTTTCTCTAGTGAGAGTGATTGGCCTTCTCTAAACGAAGGTTTTGTAACCTAATTCTTTTATTTCCCCTTTTTGGATGCATTTCGGATAGGGGTAAGTTGATTATTTGAAGGAATACCTAGATTCCAGATAATCCTTTGATTTCATGTACGCACACCTTCTTCATTTGCCTCTATGTGTACAACCTATTGAGAAGGAACTTCTTCATCTGATCCCTCTGAGTGAGCCTCAGGTTCTAGAGGATAAACAACAATGTCATTGATGACATTTATTAATTCATAATGCATTACATCCCTTCTATCGGCATTTCTGCAATACTGTCTTTTTTCATGTCCCTGATGAGACACTGCCTTCTGTTGAGTTGATCCCTCAGGAACTTCTTGATGAACCATAATTTGGAGGGAATCTCCTGATAATTCGGCTCTTTTTTTCTATTGTGGCTTCTTCCCTAATTGAGAGAATAGTGAATTTCTCTGAGGAAGAGATTGAGGATTTGAAAAAGTCCCCAACCCGGTGGACTGGGGCTGTTCCTGTTGTTCCTCCTCAACTCCTTGAATCCTATTTGTTGATTCTGAGGACTAGGTTAAAAGAGTCCCCAGTCTGGCAAGATGGGGTGGCTCTTGAGCTACTACATCTGAGAATTTCATAAAATCTCTCATGATCTTGCAGAATTTAATTTAGAAATTGGCTGGATGCATCAACCTACATCAACTCAAATCACTTGGCTCAAATGACCGTTGGATTATTTCTGACACTTATATCACCTGACGATGCACCCGCTCCAAACGAAAAGCATGTTTGATATTCTCATTTTCCTGATGCAAGATTATTTCGACAACTTGTTCTTTGTATGCCTAGCTATGGGAAGAACTAGTTGAGGCATGTTCCTGAGCAAGCCTTTGATTACAAAGAAATCCAATTGGTTGTGGCCGTCCACGGGAAATAACATTGCATGAGACCATTTTTGGCGGGCATTGTTGACTGGAGAGTACAATGAAATGCAATGCTTCATGAACACCCTATCCCCCGATATGAATACCATATGGGGCATTGGAAATTAATTGGCACAATATTTTTAGTGTGCCAAGGCATGAACGCTGAAGGGCTCTCTACTGCTTTTCAGCCTTCAGATATCGAGAAACTGAGAGAGATACCAAATCAATTTGGCATTGTAACCCTTCTATTATCTTGACATGATTTTCACATTCATCATTAGATAATATTTTCATCTTCAATTGACAAATTATTTTCCACATGTTGAGATGAATATCGTGAATACAATCTTCCGTCAACATCTCTAGATTGTCATAATGAGAGTCAACCAAAGGCCAAAACATGACTGTAACTTCACATTTCACCAGTTGTTTTCTCATATTCAGAACTTCCTCTTTATCATTCAATGAATATTCTTCTACCTGATTAGACAAGAGTTGGTGCTTCCTTTTTTGCTTCATCAGATTCAACAAGAATGGTAGAGAATTCATTTATCAAACTAGAAGATGAACGACCAAAGGGTGGTTCAAAGAATGGCCTACACCCTGGGCTATCTTCTAATTGAGAATGTATTTCACCTGCTAGCGGTAAAGCATCAGACATGACTGGAGTCACATTTTCAAGTGCCTCAAGATAAGAGGGCTTTCTTGTTACTGCATTGTACTTCGAAAAATTTTCTAGGAAATTTGAATTACTACTGTAGAGAGGAATTTCACAGCTAAATTCATTATCATGGAGAGGACCACCATGGTGGGTTACAACAAAAGATGAAACCTTTTTCTTCTTGATCTTTTGGCCACACAGAGGGTTATTGTGGCTCTCATCTAAAGATGATACTTCGAGATCAACTGAACTGTCATGAAGCAATCCTTCATGAAAAAGTGTCTGATGAAGACCTTCAGAATTAATGTTCCCACTATTGGGAAATGAGAGAGTGGAATCTTGAGTTCCATCATATAATTGTCTTAGGGTTTCAAGGACTCCAGCATCGATCAAGGCCTTGTTACAGATTGGCCCTTGATTTCTTGGCTGTGTTGAACGGGTCTTTTTCTTAGATTCCTTCTTACTCACTTTGGGAAGCACTTGTTGACAAAATTGGTTATTATGGGAAGGTGTATGTTCCTAATCAAAAGAAATAGTCAGGTTAAGCTGATTATCTCCATTCAAATCAGGTGTATGTTCCTGACTTGATTGTCCGTATGACATGGGGGAGTATGCCCTACAACCCTCTAGGACTGGAACAAAGGTGTGTGTCTATTCTAGAGTGATATTTTGATGTGTCACTCTACTGGTAGGGACAAATTTTCATTTCTTTCCCTGTGATGCGGCTGAAGCTGTTATAATATTCTGACAGGCATCCAAAATATGAGCAGGGATTTTCTTCTTCTCTTTCACCATTTTCAAAATGTTATTGGTGAATTTAGCTTCCGGAACAATAATATACATCCATTCCATGCTTGGAGTAGGTGTTGTGTATTCCTACTCCTGTCCACCTATTCCTATCAGTGAATTCTGACAGTATTCATGTGTGGGGGCAGAGAGTTGAGTATGCTCAAAATTTGTCGTCCGAGCTTTCCAACTGACTTCTCTGAGTGATACCAAACGAGACTGTTGGAAGGCTTGATGAACATTGGTAGGTGTATGTGCCTACTGTGTATTCCTATTCATGTATGGTTGACGATTTTTCTTCAATACTGGCAGACGAGACTGCTGATAGAATTGTTGATTGTAAACAGGTGTATGTTCTTGCTTATCAGTTTCCACCATATTAGATTGGCGAACTTCTTTGGTTGTAGTCATACGAGCCTACTGACTAACTAATGAGTTATAAATAGGTGTATATGCCTGCCTATAATACTCCATCTGAATTTCCTGGCGGGATTGGTGTGTTGCTTTCAGATGAGTCTGTTGGGCAGTAACATTAGGACGAATGGGTGTATGTGCCTGCTCGTTGCTTTCCATAAAGTTGGCTTGATGGACTTCTCCAGAGGAGGAATAAGTAATAACCTTCCCCCCTGTTAACCATATTTCACCTCTGGCGGTTCTTCTTGCATGCTCAGGTCTAAGGGACCTGAGCCGAACCCCTAAAGGCGATACCCTCATCATGTTGAGGGCGCACTGTCGCACGAGTCTGGTGATGATTGTGGATGGTATCCCTTGGGAAGGACTCTTGTCTCCTTAAATTAATGCCTTGAGTGACCTTCTCATTCACCTACTCAAAATATGAGAGGGATTGGTGATTGCATTCTAGGGAAAACGACCTGAAACGGTTGGAGACGGTGGTTGGCACCACCTTCTTTTTGATCGATGTTCGTCGATGTCTGGACAACCAGGGTGAATTATTGACATGGAGGGCTTGTCGAGCGGCCTCCAGAGTCGGAATGGTACCGTTTTTACAGTATTCCTTAACGATTTCATTTGATACCCAGTGTTGAAGATATTGAGTAGGTGATGTCATCCTCAGAGTGGACGAAGATCCAGCAGGAGTAGCAGCAGATGCATTCACATGTGTGAACTTTAGAGATGCCATTTCTATAACGCATAGAGATCTTGGAAATGAGTTCTTGTTTGATATAACAGACATAATAATGATAAGTTTGGCCACTACATCTTTTGGATGAGCACATATTTTATTGATGGTTTTGTTGGCCCTCTCATTGAGTTTAAATAGGAGCCTAAAAAATAAGTAAAACATCATTTTAACTTGGTTATGGATTCACATCAGGTTCCCCATTTTTTGTTTCCTCTATAAATGGGGAAGACCTATTTGTTTAAGGTTCAAACATTCCAATCACTTCCTAATGGGTTTGTTCGTAGAACCAAAAACATCCAATGATTCTATATCCATTTGGACATTCTTTCCAAAGGCAGGTACTCATTAGTTGTGAACTAATGAGGCTTAAGAATTTTCATTGGTCGAGAGGATGGGAGTTCGGACTCATCACACCTTTTTGGGGGGGAATTATTGTCTACTCTGGGACCCTCTTTATAGATTTGAGTTATGTTCGTGTATCCTTAGTAAATTACCATGTATGGAAATGAGATTTACTTTAGAGATGAAAATCAATGATTTATATGTATAACCTTTACATAATATTTTATATGTATTTATGGTTCTTCATTGATAGAGAATCATTTGTATTTGTTAGAGATTCATAGTGAATGGTATCCTTCAACACAATATATAGAAATATCTTTGTCATTATGATAATCATACTAGTTTTAAAGCTACTCAGTGGGGAACTTGAAGTTTATTGTCATTCAAAAGGACATGGATTATTTCAGAGTTGGGATCATACCCACAGATGGGCAACCTACGTATCCTTATTTAGAAAAGGAATCAGAACCCACGTAGTTCGAGTAAATAAGAATGAGGTTTATGCATGATTGATGGTCCACAAAAAATGTCATAACGCTCACGTGAGTCATGATCAGTGTGAGAAACAAGAGGTATCAGTAAAACCTGAGGATTTTGCCACGAAAGATGCAATCATAAGAAATAATGTGGGGTTTATGTGTGTATGACTGCCCAGATAGATGAGGATTGGGATTTACTTCAGGTAAGAAACCCGAGAACAAGTTCTATAAAGGTATATGTGCTTTATGGAGGTTTGGATACTTAACATAGGGCTTAATCTTAAGAAGGATGCCTAAATTAGAGGAGACTTATGATTGAGTTTTACCCTTGATAAGGAATCCCAAATCAAATGTAAATTAAGACTGGGGATTACTCATAAAGAGGAGGCCAAGGTTAAGGGGAATTATGACTGGGGATTACTCTTGAAAAAGAGGCCCAGGTTAAGAGGAATTGAGACATTGGGGCTTACTCCTAAGAAGGTGGCCCAAATTTGGGAAATTGGGGATTATTCCTAAGGAGGATTCCCATATTAAAGGAATCTGAGATTGGGGCTTACTCCTGAGGAGGATACCCATGTTTAATGAAAATTATGATTGGGCCTTACTCTTGAGGAGGATGCCCATATTAAGTGAACTTGGACTGGGGCTTACTCCTGAAAAGGAGGCCCAGGTTAGGGAACTTGGGGCTTAATCCCAATGAAGATTCCTAGATTAAAGATCTTCTCATCTTTAAAGGATGAGGTTTAATGAATGAAATATCTAACCTTAGTGACATAAATATATTTAAATCACTAGGTTTTGAGAGATGTTCCACAAAATTCCATTCAGATAAGGAAGCCAACACAAGAACCATGCCAAAAATGGCCTTGAAGAGGGTTTTGAAGGCTAAATCTTGAAGAGGATAGGTGGATTTGAAGAAAAGAATTGAATAAGAAGGAGGGCCATTCAAAACACAGTAGACGCACAAGTCCTGTTGGGGAGAACAAGTATTGCTCGTGCAAGTATACTTGCGTGACACATGTGTACTTGCACAACGGTTAACCCATAGGGTAATACTTGGGCGAGACTTGACTCAAGACCATAATATTATCCCTAAAGGCTTTCAAAAGTGTGGTGTGGAATTTTTGTTGAAGGGATAAGGTGGCGTGAAAGTGTCTTCATTTCCCTTAAGGGTTTGACACTTAGGAACACAAGTGTTGATTAATTTTAACACTTAGGCCTTGTTCCACCACTTTAGATCTTCCATTCTAGGTAAGAAATTACCGTAGAAGTGTTCGTAAGACATCAAGTAGAGACTAGGGCGTTAGGAGCTTAAAACTAAATTTTGGAATTTTTCGTCCCTGAAATGGGGGGACCACAAGGGGTATTTATAGTCTACTGAAGACCTTGGGTGAAAATAAAATAGGGTGCTCAAGTCACCGGAATTCCCAATATGTGTCACGTAAGTATACTTGGATGACCATGATGAAACTTGCGTGACCCATTCTTAAACAAATCCTTGTTCATGCCTTTGTCAATTTTTTATGTTTCTTCAAAGGATGAATCTCTTTGTGCTAAGGTATTTCCCTTTTTTAGTCATTAGATTCTGTAATGGAAAGGAGCGTCAACAGACAACACTCTCCCAGATTTGGCTATGTACTTGAAGAAATATCATGTCAAATTCCCATAGAGAATTTACTTGCCTTTATATGACAATGATCATCTGCAAGGAGTCAACATTCCAGAGGCAAATAATTATGTTCCTCATTCATGGTTTTAGACTTACAACTATTTCGCTTCAGCAAATTTCTTAGTTGCAGAATCATTTTTCAATGTTGGAACAATGGAGAAGGCATTCATAATGCATCATAGCCCATGTGCTCTATATCAAAAGCCTCACAAGCCTGAGCTGCAGCCGCATTTCTATCCAAGGGATGAAAAATGAGTTGGGATTTTCGTCCCAGAGGTCGTGTGAAACGGACTTGGATGTGCGTATATTGGGTGCGGCAAACATGTGCAGAGTGCTGAGTTTGTCAAGGAACTGAAGGGAGCTACAATATATGAAAGCGTCTGGGATGGGCAGACATATGTCTACCAAAATGATAATTTTTTGCCAGAGCTAATCAGTCGCTGGAGCCAAGAAACCAATTCATTCCATATGACTCATGGAGAAGTAGGCCTAAACTTGTGGGATGTCGACAAGATCTTGGGGGATCCATGTTTGGGAGATATGTATGATGAATTCATCACCCAAAGGTGACCTGTAATGATTCAAAAAATACTTCGACTTTGGATCGAGAGTTATTTAAAATTTTCCACAAGATCAAGAATTCAAAGTCCCCAAAAACTCATTCTAGAAAGAATATTCATCTAGAGGAGTGGATGGATATGTTTCTCATCAAGAGGAATGATAAGGGGCCCACCTGTACTCATCCTACCAGCTACCCCAGAATAGGGAAGAGGTGTTCTCTTGGCACATTCTGTCCAACTATAGAAGTGTGAGAGTTTGAAAAGTGGGGGTATGAAGTGGATCAATGAATCCCAGAGAAGACCCATCTGGCGGGATTCTTAGCCCTGTGGATCAACATTTATCTTCTTCTAGTTATGGATTCAAAGGGACGCATCAGGCCAGGGTCCTTCGTTGTTGCATCCAAATTGGCTGAGAGAAAAATGGTTGGGTTGGCCACCCTGATTTTGGAGAAGATTCACAGGATCTTACTCACTTTCTATATGGGTAAGTCTCTTTTGAGAATATCGGGACCATTCCAAGCTTTTTTTGGATGGATCACCACTCACATCAGGACATACGCTATACAGAGAAGAGTACAGGTTCCTGGAAGTTCTTTTAGGATATCGGTGCAGGCATTTTCTTGAATTTCTCTGTTGTCCCTAAATTCCTATGATCTGAAGGTGAGGCTGAGCATGTTCAAGGAATTTCGTTTCCTTCCTTATAGAAACCCACCAATTGGGAAATTTTTTGATGATGGAATAGCATGCCTGAAATTGAGGTCATATATGATGGCTTCCAGAGATGGTGTATTGGACACCAGAATTGATGGAGATATTATATGTGAGGCCTATACTCCATATAAATTTGCACACCAATTCAGGTGTCTATAGTAGATTGTCGTATCCCCTCTTGTACACGTCACGTCAGAGCATCATCCATTGGTTGCCTGAAAACTATTATTGCTGACAGTTATGGAGAAGATCAGGCATGTGTTTGATATACGAGTTGCTAGAGCGGAAAGTTAATTGACTATATGGTATGCCAAGAAATGGGTAGCATCATACCCTGAAGGGGTACTGAATCATCCGGTTCCTTGGGTGGGGACAAAAAAGGGAACCATCAAAGAAAGAAACCCTTAATCTAGAAGGTGACTCTTCCTCACCCGGAGCTGATCCACCGGGTTCCTCACCCAGGGCTGATTCACCGGATTCCTAGGATGGGGATGATGAGGGGCGACATTCGTCAAAGCGGCCTCGTGCCAGATATAATCCTCCTACCAGAGTCAAGATACCTACTCCATCGACTCTTGGTGAGTTATATCATTGAGGAAATTTAGCCTCCATTATTTTATAGAGCAACAAGTTTCATTTTCTTATCCTTTATCTGTGATTGCAGGAGCTGGGAAGAAGTTGATGTCTCTGATTGTAGGACCCACTGCGTGGCCTTCTGGTGCACATGCTGAATATTTATGACCAGAGGCTGTCCAGACATGGAATAGTTTATATTTTTATGCTGAAACCGCCTGGATGGACTTATGTGAAGCGATACATATCCCTAGAGTGGGAAATCTCCAGGATTCTACTGATATCCACTTTAAGGATAACCCCGATGAAGTATGGGATTGCATCAGAGAGATGGAAATGCTCATATATGCCACTAATGATTCCATTCCTATCACCAAGAGAGTAAAGGAAATGATGGATTGTGGTAACACTAATGGGATTGGGGCTTCAGTAGATGAGGAGTGGTGTGATTACGTGGCTCTTAAATATGTAAGTGTCTTTCCTTATTTTCTTTGCAACGTGATTTCAGTAAAAGTTTTTTTACTCAATGAAATTACTTTATTCATCCTGTAGCTTGTAAAGAAAGGAACCGGTGAGGTCCCTTCACCATGGTATAGCCCTAGTGGCACCACTCTTGGAGCCACTGAATCTCCTAGTGAACTGGGCGAAGTATCTCTAGGCCAGCAAGCCATGGACGCGGAGTTGGAAAGGGATTTTCACTCTCCACTACTTGTATTTGGAGGTGATGATGTCAACACACCCAAAAAGTCAAAGAAGCAAAGGCATTGAAGAAAGAATTCCATAACCAGACAATTCATCAGTAGTGGTAAGTCCTTCAAAAAGTCATGAATCTTAACTCATGAAAATATTGCTCATACTTCTTGTGATTGTAGGGGCTTCTTCGATTTATCCTTTGACAGAGAGGATTGACCCTCCTCTGAGGACAATGGAGGATACTGATGACCAGTCACACATTCATGCTGACCTGGCTACTCCTGAAGAAGAGCCAGCGTCTGTTCCAAATAATGATCCTGTTTTTGTTGAAAGGTGATAAGAGCCTACTTTTGGTAAATTAACCATACTTCATAGAACGTTGAATGAAAACATCAACTGACTTCCATTCTGTGATGCTTTAGGTTCAACACCTGCACCAAAACATTTGGCTGCCACTACAACTGACTCCACAATTTTCTCTGAGGAAGCTGTACGGGGTTAGAGGTCGTAAGAGGAGGGTTGCCAAGAAGACATGTCAAATTCTTCCACTGGTAAGACTAACAAGGAATCTGGTATATCACTGGATGAAATGATGAAACTTAGCACGCCTTTTGAAGAAATTTTAGATCATGGTAAATTACGATGTGACTTAGAAGATTTTGTACGTAAGTGTTATCCTTTGTCTTGTTAATTAATTTTTTTATTACATCTCTGACCATGATTGGTTGAAATATGCAATTCTGTCTGAGCAAGCTATTGATCTGTCGATGCCTGAAGTGGGTAGAGACAACCCTATCATTACAGAGACACTAGCTCAAGTGTAGCTTAACCTGGAAGAGCTTCCTAAAACCCATCCTGAAAATCCTATTGAAGCTAGGAAAGATGGGGAGGAGCCTTCTCATACTGCTAATCTACCATTGGGTAAAAGATGATAATATATGTGGCTGTACTTAATTTTCAAGACAACTAATCAAAATTTTTTATCCTTTGAAACTAAGTAAATATTTCAATTGACTATGCAGGGTCATAAAATTTTGTGACTAAATCTTGAGGTGAAGCCTCAGCTTCAGCCCCAACAGGAGTAGAAAGTGTAGTACCTTGGGCCGGGGGGGGGGGGGGGAGGAGCATAACATGGCACTTCTTTAAGTGCATTAATCTTGGTCTATATTCCCCCCTATGATAGTGATGCTGAACCAGACCTAGAGGTGAAAAGGCACTCCAATTCTCACGTCATAAGGTGTGGTAGAATATATGTAAGATCATATCGTAAGTGCCTCTTGAAGAGATGTCTTCAAAGATCCTATGACTGTCATCCTTGTTCGTCATCTTGGGACTTGGTGGTTTTGGATATCAAGAATTCCATGCCACGGTGAAACAAGTCATCTTAGGGAGGGAGCAAGAAAAGTGCCATCATGATCTGACCAGAGCGAGGCTGTTGACGAATATCAGCAAATGCGAGGCTGCGATGTCCCAATCTGAGGCTGATCATGCCACAAAGCTATAGGATCTGAAGCATTAGATCAAGGAGAAGAATTTACAGTAGATGCAACTTCTGTAACAGTTAGATGTCATTACTGGGGAACTTGACCAGCTTAACAATTCATTGGAAGGATTCCAAACAAATGGTATGAAATCCATCACAGCTGCCAAGAAAGTAGTCCATCAAGCTGAAAAGAGTGAAGTTGGTCGAGTGAATTAAATTCATGTGGTTGTTGATGAAGTTCATGATTCCGTAAATCAAATGAAAAGTTATGTTGAAAGCCTCTTGTAATTAGTGAAAAGGATAAGATAAACCAATATGTGGATATTATTCTAATCTTGCGCATCAATGAAAAATACATTTCATCTTCAATCATTTATACCTTCATTATCTTGTTAATTATTTATATTTTTTTACCAAATCCAATGGGCCTAGTTAGAATAGTTTAATTGTTTCAGGGATTATACAAGTAACCCCACAATCTTTTCATATTTTTGATGCTCAATATTGCCTAAATCATAAAAAATGTACGTTTAGCAAGCTGGGACTCGACTCTTGCTTAGAGTTCCTTTTACAGGTTTCTTATTTAATGAGTACCATGTTTCTTGTTGGCAGTTTAAATACATGCATGTCGGACATAAAAAGGCTAATTTTTTAGGTTGAATATCTTTGACCAAATGGATTAAAATTAACTCAATTTCTTGATAATTTGTTTGAAAACATATTACCACATTCAAGTATTTGGGAAAACAAGTAAACTATGACTTAAGAAATTTTGAATCTAAGGGATGATATGAAAATAGGGATAAAAATCATTAGAGAAAGTATTTCTTAAGTGTGAAGTTACCACTATTTGACAAACCCGTTAGGGGGTTGAATTATGCAGGGCCACTTAAGGGCCTTGGCTGCATAATCAAATAATAGAATCTTTTCGATAACAGGTCTGTTATATAGACTACTTATGCAAGGCCACCTTGGGGAACATGCTGCATAGTCAGGAAAAAGAACTCTCAGAAATTTTAGTTTTCTATTGCTAAAATCTAGTGAAAGTTTATGGAGATTAAAATTTTCCAAAGCATAGAGTCTATTGTATGGAGAGAGGTACTTGAATATGGAGAGGATATTTCCAATCAAGATTGTCAAATAATTGGATGAAGGTCACTCCTGCGAAGGTCTGACCCAAACTTAGTGAAGGAAAATATAAACTATAGACTTAAATACTTTTAGATCATGAAAAAGTGTATGGGACAAAAATGTTAAGGATGGCTATTTTTTGCGGATCCCTACATATCATCGTTAAGAAAGATAAGGAAAAAAGTGGTTTTCCCCCCAAGAATGAAGTTACCACTATTTGAAAAACCCATTAGGGGGGTTGAATTATACAGGGCCACCTAAGGGCATTGGCTGTATAGTCAAATAAAAACATCTTTTGGCTGACATGTATGTTATATAGACAACTTATGGAAGTCCTCCTAGGGGAACATGCTGCATATTTAGGCAAAAGAATTCCCGGGTATCAGACACTTTTTGACCAGAAGTCAAGAAAATGGTTATGGAGATCTGGATGTATTTAAGGTTAGGAGTATGACACATCAAAATGGGTATTTTCCAATTCATGAAGGAGATAAATAGACCAATGCTGACCATGATCATGTTGTGGATGCATCCGAAATTGAGATGTAGTACTTCATTACATATCTCCTTAAGATGAGAATCATGCCATAAGTAGTTCTTGAAATACAGTTTAATGGCATGTGGGATTAGAGCATAGGAGATCTTAGTTTAGGGTCGAAGAGATCTGACCACAGTGAGGGAGACACATTGTGTGTTTTTTATAAAACTGATGTGAATGAAGACCAGGGTTTTCATACGACATTCATGTTTTCACAGGGGGACTTTTCAGCCAAGGGACTAAAAGTGGAATTTGGGGTTAGGCCCAAAGACTTGGGGCTGGATTTGAGGGATGCTCGAACGTTCCTACGTATCCCATAGGGATGGGAATCAATCCATACGTAGTTCTTCAAATACCCTCTGTACAGATTTTGTTCATACAAGTGAAGGGTGAAAGGGTACTTTAGTGCAATGATGGTTTGACCCAAGATTAAAGGTTCAGGAATTTCCATGTATGCACGTAGTCCTTGGAATATGAAATGGTTGGAGATCAATGTCAATAATGATTCCCTCTCAATTGAGGGTGTCAAAGACTATGGTAGTTTATTTTCATACAGGACAAAAGTACGAATAGTTTAAGGTCACATGCATGGACCGGTGTTACACAGTTTAGCATCATGTAGCTAAGACGTATTTCTATACAGTTTAATGTCTTGCAGTGAGGAAAATGGGGGACTATATAGTTTAACTTCATATAGAAAGGAAAATGGTGAACCAATGTGATGATATTGGTTTTGGGCTTGAACCTCAAGAGGTTACATACGTACTCAGTCTAGAAGGAAAGGATCAAAGTCCACATAGTTAGATTGAGAATGAATTGGTGATCGAGTTGTACTTGAGGACAATGACACGAAGATGATGTTGGGACTTATGTGTGGTTAGCGGCCCAGAGAGGGTGTTATGGTTGAAGTATACTCTAATATCATGTGATTCATGCTCGGTGTGGGAAATAAGAGGTAGCAACAACCCTAATGATGCATAGTTTAACATCATGTAGAAAATATAAGGGACTAACACAGCTTAACATCATGTTGGGAAATGGATGGAGTTATGATGTTTAATGTCCTGCAACAAGGACAATGGTGAATTTGTGTTTCAAAAAATACTTCTTCAGGAATCTGGCATTAGTTGGAGTCGTGATGAGTTCTCCATTCATTGAGATTAAATAATAAGCTCCATTGGAGTAGACCTTATGTATTGAGTAAGGTCCTTCCCACATTGACTCAAACTTTGGAGTTTTCATTCCTGGTATCATTGGAGTTCTGAGGACCAATACCAATTCTCCTTGAATGAATGAACAAAGACTAACTTTTTTGTTGAAAGCCCATGCTATTCGATTCTGATAGACTTTCAGGTGGTGTTGGGTGAATAATATTTTTTCATCTAATCGTTATAATTTATCCAATCACTTCTGAAATTGTTCATTTATAGATGACTGATCACAAATTACTACTTTGAGCAAAGGTAATTGAACCTCAATGGGAAAGACTGCTTCTGTTCCATATACCAATGAATTTGGAGTTGACCGCGTAGTAGTGCGGGTGGTGGTCTGATAATCTCATAAAGCATGAAAAAGTTTATCAGGCCAGGATTTCATATCTTTATCCACCATCTTTTGAAGTATATTTGAAAGAGTCTTATTGAAGGCTTCTATTTTTCCATTGGTCACTGCATGATATCGAGATGAATGGTTGGATTTGATGTTGTATTCTTGATACAACTTTCTTACATCAGATGAACAGAATTTGGTGCCATTTTCCGTCAATAATGTATGAGGGACACCAAATCTGGTAATGATATTAGACATTAAAAAGATAACAATGCCTTTATAAATAATTTCTTTGAGAAGAATTTCCTCTGCCCATTTGAAAAAAAAGTTAGTAGTAGTAATAATATACTTAAACTACTTGGATGTAGGTGGAGGGTAAGGTCCTACTACATCCATTCCCCATATGGAAAATGGCCATGAGTATTTAGCAGTATGGAGAAACTCTGGGGGTTGATGGATTAATTTGGAACATACTTGGAAAGAATGACACTACTTGGTGAAATCAACACAATATTGTATCATTGAAGGCCAGAAGTATCCATGCCTTCAAATTTGACCAGATAGTCTATGTTCAGACTGGTGGGCACCACAAACTCATGCATGTACATCATTCATGGCAGCCATTTTCTCTTCACCATCAATACGTCTAAAGAGAATTCCATCAAAACCTCTCTTGTAGAGATTTTTTTGGTGATCTGGGATATCATAAAGTGTAAAACTGACCACACATCACCAAACTTGTTCTTTACTAGATCTATCAGGTGGTAGTGTTCCATTTTGAAGGTATTCAATGATAGGTGTCATCCATCCTGTAGTATGACCATATTGTTCAGAAATGGGACTGATTTCATTGATTTTTTCTGTTCTGATTTGAACATAAGCTCAAACTGTACTATGATGGCAAATACTGATGATTATTTCGCCCTAATTTGGATCTTCCAGAGCTATGGATACATTATCCAATGCATCATCTTGGGCATTTTCTGATCGTGGGACATAAGAAAATGTCAGTTCTGAAGTAAATTCCACCATTAACTCTCTGATGTAATCAAACAAAGGGATTTACTGTTCTTTTCTAATGGCATAGTCCCCATTGTTTTTTTGATTAACAAATCTGAATCACCTTTTACATTTTAGCGATTCACCTGTTCCTGAAGCACCAACTCCAATCCGACGATGAGAGCTTGATATTCTGCTTCATTGTTTGTACCACCTTCCAACAATAAGAAGGAATAGGGTATCACTACCTTTTTTGTGGAAATAAGCACAATTCCTTACACAACTTTGTTGAATTTAGGATATTCCATTTTCTTCCCTGTTGGACTTCTGGAAGCACCATCGATGTACATTTCCCATGTTTGAAGATTATATTGAATATAGAAGACTTCCTCATTAGGAAGTTCAATATTTATAGATGTATCTTCTACTAATGGGTGTTCGGCAAGGAAATCAGCCAGAGCATGGCCCTTTATTGCCTTTTGAGACACATACTGGATATCAAACTACTGAAAAATAACCGACCACCTTGCTAGACATCCTGTAAGCATTGGACAACTAGGGATAAATTTGAGCAGGTTATTGCGAGATACCAATTGGACCTCATGATGTTGTAGGTAGTGTCTCAATTTCTGAACTGCAATGATTAACACTAGGAAGCACTTTTCAATACTTTAATATCAAGTTTCTGCCTCAAGCATAGTCGGACTGATATAGTAAAAGCTGTTTTCATTTCCAGCATCATTCTTTTGGGCAAGGAAGGAACCCAATGATCGCTCTAAAGCTGTTACATAGAGAATAAGTTGTCTTCCTTCAACTGGTGGAATTAATATCGGTGGAATCAAGAGATATTTCTTGAGAATATGGAATGCTTCTTGACATTATTCAGTCCACTGGTAAGTGACTCCCTTCTTCATTAATTTGGTGAAGGGTAAACATTTGCCTACTGTATTGGCGATGAAACACCGAATATAGGCCAAGTGTCCTTGAAGTCCTCTAAATTCCTTCAAATTTTGAGGAGGTGAAATACCAAGGATTGATTTTGTCTTCTCAAAATCAACTTCGATACCATGATGGCATACAACAAAGCTGAGAACTTTTCCTGAGGTTACCTCAAAATCACATTTCAAGGGGTTCATCATCAAATTATGTTGTCGAAGATTGTTGAATATGATTCCAAAATCATCCAAGTGATTAGAAATTTGTCTGGATTTAACCACCAAATCATCCACATGACATTCAACAGATTTCTCTAAAAAGGGTTTAAAGATATGGTGCATGGAACGTTGATATGTTTCACCTGCATTCTTCAGGACAAAGGGCATTAACCGATAGAAAAACACACCTTGAGGGGCTCTAAAGGATGTATATTCTTTATCTACTAGAGCCATTCAGATATGATTATACCCAGAATATCAATCTATGAAGGAAAGTGCTTCATAGCTAGTTGTTGAATCAATTAAGAGTTATGTGATTGGAACTGCAAAATCATCCTTGGGACAATGCTGATTAAGATCTCTGAAGTCAATGAAAACTCTAATTTTTCCATTCGTCTTTTTCACAGGGACAATATTTTTCAGCCATTTGGGAAATTGAAATTCTTTGATGAATTTAGACTTGATAAGATTATACACTTCAGCTTCAATTTTGGAGGCATAATTTGGGTGTGTTCTTCTTGTGGTTTGCTTGAATCCTCAATGTTCTTCTGGAAAACCCAAAGGATGAGTAGAAACATCATGATCAAGACCTATCATTTATTTATAATTCCAAGAAAATACATCTCAATTTTGCTTTAGAAATGATGTATACATTTCTTTCTATTCAAGAGTCATGGCTGCACTAATTAATGTGGGGTGTAGATCTTCTTTTGTACCCAGATTTATTACTCTCAGTTCATCCACAGTGGTAGAGATACCCTCTTTAAATGCTGGAGGAGAATCTCTGAGATCTTCCTCTTCTTCTTCAATACGCGTTACTTATTTTTTTCTACTTGTATAGTAAATGATGAATCATAATTTCCATGATCAGGGGAGATGTTAAAATTTGATCATCTTGAAGAAGAGGCTACAATTTCTAACCCTATTGATAATTAAGGGTCTTCCTTGGTTAATAAAGAGGAGATGATGGATTGAGAATTGACATCATAGTTCTCCTCTGACATTGCTATAACTTCGTCTGGCCTGGTTGATGAAGTATAGAATTGCTGGATTTCAACAAATGAAATGAAGACATTTCCATTTAAGATTTCATTAGTGCTTGGTGAATCAACAATTTCTTCCATGTTGTCTGACTTGGTTTCCATAATTTACATTATGGAAGATTCCATAAGAGTGTTTGAAGTTGGGTCTATCCTGTTAATTTGACTGATAGGAAACACATAATACGTACTCACATGTATGAATGGGTTTACTGGAGTCTTCTCCAAACCATTTGGAGAATTAATTTTGGTAACCTCATTTGTCATTGATTTCTCCTTTAACTCCATGTGATAGAATTCTACCTCAATGTATTGAGATTCACATGTTTTGAATGGGGATTTATCACTATACAATGTCCCAATTTGACCATTGAAACAATATTTGAGACATTGATGGTATGATGAAGGTATATTCACATGTTGATGTAGCCAAGGTAATCAAAGAAAAATGTTGAAGGTTTTTTCATGATGAACAGCCACGAAATATGAATTAGACACAAGGTCTCCAAACCGAGTTCTGAGTGTAATATTGCCCAGAGGTTCTTGTTCATTTATATCATATCCTTGCAACATCAAAGTAGATGGAGATAAATCAGATTTAGTGAGGCCCAATCAGTAAAGTGTACGAATAGGGATGAGGTTGAATCATAAACCATTATCAATGAAATCCCTTCAGTTGATTATATCATTGTCCATTCCAGAAAAATAAAAAGGTCTAATATGTCCTTGTACAACATCATATTCATCTTTATCTATAAAAGATATCACTACATGAAATTCTGCAGGATCATTCTCTATATGGTAGACTTCATCCACAACGATTTTAGTTTCAAATTCTTGAGGACTTGACAAAGCCTCAATGAGCGCCTCCTAAAGATCTTTTAATAGATTCAAGGCATCTAGAATTGATAAATTGGCCGGTACATGGGCCAAATGTTTCAGGACATTATAAATTTGGTCAAAAGGTCTGCATTTCCCATCATGAAGATGTGGTTTTTTAGGTTCCTTAGAAGTTGATGCTTTCGAAGTAGATGCATCTCGTATCAGGGTAGGAGTTGGAAATACTCCTGGCATCGGCAGATTAGACTGACGTGGTCTATTTATTCATTGGGAGGAAGAAGGTGTAACCTCTAATTGATCCTCCAAAATAACTATGCTAGGACTGAATATGCCACATGTGGAAAAACGTTCTTGTTCTTATTGAGCACGTTGAAGGGCTTTGCCACGAGTTTCTACCGGATATACAGTTCTACCAAGGCTAGGATTGAAATAGTGTCTTCTAGAATATCCACATCTTCCCCTATATCCTATACATCTGTCTCTTCCTCTAATTCCTCTATTTGATACAGGGAATTCTAGCTCATCAAAATAGAAACTGTTAATAGAATAAATATCCATTAAGTGAATCATGTTAACAGAACCAAAGATCAACTCTTCATCTGATGAAGATTCTTCCTGATGAACCAGTTCTGGCTATGCTGTTTGGTGGGGCAGTGCCCGTACATTTGAAGTAGATGGCATAAAATCTCCTAGAGTCAAAGACAACATAGTCTTGTACATGAGATCGTCTTCTTCTTACTAGTCTTCTTTCTTTAAATTATGCCACCTCTTTGAGGATTTTCCTTCTGATGAAGGGAGTTTTGCTGTGGAAACAATAGCAGAAGGCACCATTAGTTGCTTCAATTGTGTTCGTAAAATGGCATGAGTTCGGTTGATCGTTTTCATGACCATCCAGTCATCATATTTCTGTGAATTTTTTCTTTTGACTTCGTGCCACTCGCCTTCTTCCTCTAGATCTGTAGCAGTAACACATGCTACCTGGGCTGAATAAAATTTCAGTTTTACTTGTCCAGAGTCCACCATCTTTTTCAGAAGGTCTTTGAAGATAAAACACTCCTGAATGGGATGCCCCAACATCTGATGAAATGGGAAATAGTTGGTAATGTCTTAATCTCCTTCCTTATTTGGGATTTTAGGCCTTGGCAACTGGAACAAATTTGTTTCCAGAGCCGATATGAAGTAACCAGGAACATGTTCATTTCGGAAAGAATAAACTTTTTTTAAATCCTCAATTTTTTTTCTTTGATCTCTTTGATCATATTGAAGAGACAACCTTTTTTTTGATGATTAGGAGGTGGAGACCTTAGATATGATGAAGGTTTTGAAATGAAAGCAGGTATTAGTGCTTGTTTAAGTGTAACTGTAGTAGTCTATACTCTCCCCATTCTCCTTCCCGGAGTTGATGGAATTACACAAGTTTTAGACTTAGTCTATATAAGAGAGTCTTCGATCTGTTGAGAGATTTAAATAAGGTATCAAAACCCTACTATGTATTTCACAGGGATCAATGGTGTGCATAATTCATCATGCAAATTCACCTCACATATTGGAAATAACTCTTCTTGAGGGAGTTCTAAGCTTAAGGAATATGTTAATCCCTTCCAGCGTGCAATTAAATCCGAAACTCTTTCATTTTCCATTTTCTTACCATTTTTAATATAAAAAACTATTGTCTTTGGTAATGTTGAGCTTAATTGAAGAATTAATCATTGATAGAGATCTTCCCACCCTTTAATTGACCGAGACTGCAAACTTGTATACCAGACAAAAGCAGGTCCTTGTAATGACTGCACAAAAAACCTACTTTTAACTGCTTCTTGTTGTAGAGAAGTTCCCATAATAGGACCACAATTAGAAACATAATGTGTTAATTCTTGTTCTGGATCTCCCGAACCATTAAAAATTTGGAATGTGGTATTCGCAAATTTGACGGGGAGAAATTTTATCCACCCATTCAGGGTATGATTTCTTTTCTGGTTGAACTTTTGCATGTTTTCCTTCCATAAATTCCAACCAAGATATTAATGACTCAATAATGGTTATTAAGTTTTGAGAAACATATGGTTGAGCTTGGATCTGAGTAGGTGCAATAACTGGAGTTTGGACGGGTGTGGTGACTTATACTACAACTGATGGTAGTACTACCGGTTGTTGTCACGCATGACCTATAGGATTGGATCTGTGAGGGTGTAGTTGTAAAGGAGGATATTATTGATCCATCCCAGTAGCTGCAATGAATTCCCTAGACTGACTAACTATAGAACGCTTAGGAGGAAGACTACATTGAAGTAGTTCTGCATTTAACCTCCTTAACTCTTTCATTTCTTCTTATTGTTGTGTGAACCTTCCCTCTAATGAGAGTGATTGTCCTTCTCCAGAGGTAGGGTGGGATATAACCATAATTTTACCCTTTTCCTTGGCATGTGACTTTCTGGAGTATAAAAGGGCATTACCCAAAGGAATATCTTGCCTCTAGGTAGCCCTCTGGCTTCTGGTACACACACCTTCTTCATTTATTTCTCTGTGTACGGCCTCTTGAATAGGAACTTCTTTATCTGATTCCTTTGAGTGAACCTCATGTCCCGAGGGATCAGTGAAAACAACATTGATGAAATTTATCAATGCATAAAACATTGCATCCCTTCTGTCAGTATTTCTACGATACTGCTTTCTTCCATGTCCTTTATGAGACATTACCTTTTATTTAGTTGATCCCTTAGGAACTTCTTGATGAACTGTAATTTGGAGGGAATATACTGATAATTCGGCTCTGTGTTCCTTTTGTGGATTCTTCCCTAATCGAGAGAAGACTGACTTTCACTGAGGAAGAGATTGATAATTTTAAAAAGTCCCCAATCTGGTGGACAGGGGTTGTTCCTTCTTTTCCTGCTCAACTCCTTGAATCTCATCAGTTGATCCCAAGGGTTGGGCTAAAAGAGTCCCCAACCTGGCAAGCTGAGGTGTCTCTTGAGCTGCTACATCTGAAACTTTCTTAAAAGATCTTCTGATTTTTCGGATTTTAGTCCAAATATTGGTCGGATGCATCATCTGACATCCACTCATATCACCAGGCTCAGATGACCATTGGATGAATTCTTACACCTCTATCACCTAATGATGTGAATTCTCTAAATGAGAATCATGTTCGATATTCTCATTTGCTTGATGAAAGATAAAGTAGACAAATTTTTCTTTATATTCCTGACTTTGGGAAGAACTAGTTGAGGCATGTTCTTGAGAAAGCCTTTGATTACACACAAAACTAGTTAGATGTGGCCTACCATTCAAAATAACATTGCATGAGACCACTTTTGGCGGGATTTGATGACTGGAGAGCACAGTGAAATGCAATGCTACATGAAAACCCCATACCCTGATATGAATACCAGATGGGGCATTGGTAATTAACTAGCACAACCTCTTTAATGTGTCGAGTCATGCACACTAAAGGGCTCTCTGCAGCTTTTCAAACTTTGGATATCAGGAAACTGAGAGATATGCCAAGTTAATTTGGCACTAAAAACCTTCTATTACCTTAACATGATTTTGATATTCATCATAAGGTAATATTCTCTCATTTAGGTGACAAATATTTTTCCACATTTTGAGACAAATATCATGAATAAAATCTTTTGTAAATGTTTCTAGAAGATCATACTAAGAGTCAGCCAAAGGCCAAAACATGACTGGCATTTCACCTTTCGCCAGTTGTTTTCTTATATTCATTACTTCCTCCTTATCATTTGATGAAGATTCTTCTACCTGATTAGACCAAAGCTGGTGCTTCTTTGTTGCTTCATCAGATTAAACAAGATTGGTAGATACTTCTTTTTTAAAATTAAAATATGAATGACCCACGGGTGTTTCGGAGAATGACCTACACCCTAGGCTATATTATGATTGAGCAAGTATTTCACCTACTAGTGGTAAAGCATCAGACATGACTGGATTCTCATTTTCAAGTGCATCAAGATAATATGGCTTTCTCGTTACTACATTTTCCATTGAAGAATTTTCCAGGAAATGCGAATTACTACTGAGGAGAGGACTTTCGTAGCTAAATTCATCATCATGGGGAGGACCACCATGGTGGTTTACAGAAAAATATGAAACCTTTTGATCCTTGATCTTTTGGCCACGCCGAGGGTTATCGTGGCTCTCATTTGAAGATGATACTTTGAGATCAATCGAACTATCATGAAGAAAGACTTTATGAGGAAATGTATGATAAAGACCTTCAGAGTTGTTGTTGTTACTTCCAGAATTTGAAAATTAAAGAGTAGAATCTTGAGTTGCAACAGATAATTGTCTGAGGGCTTCAAGAACTCCAGCGTCGAGCAAGGCCTTATTGTAGATTGGCTCTTGATTTCTCTACTGTTCTGGACGGGTATTTTTATTAGACTCCTCTCACTTTTAAAACCACTTTTTGACGAAAGTGGTTATTATGGGTAGGTGTATGTGCCTGCTCCGAAAAAAAAAGGTCAGGTTAGGCTGATTATCTCCATTCAAATAGGGTGTATGTGCCCGACTTGATTGTCCGTATAACATGGGGGGGTCTGCCCCACAACCTTATTAGACTGGGAAAAAGGTGTGTATCTGCTATGGAGTGATATGTTGATGATTCACTCCACTGATAGGGATAGATTTTTGATTCTTTCCATGTGATGCTGTTGAATTTGTTATAATATTCTGACTGGTATCTAGAATTTGGGCAGGGATTTTCTTATGCTCTTTCACCATTGTCAGAATGTTCTTGGTGACTTCAGCTACTGGAATGGGAATATATGTCCATTTCATGCTTGGAGTAGGTGTGTATTCCTTCTCTTGTCTTCCTTTTCCTATCAGTGAATTCTGACAGTACACATATGTGGGGGCAGCAAATTGTGTCTGCCTCATGCTAGTCATTGGAGCTTTCCAATTGACATCTCTGGCTGCTACCAAATGAGACTTTTGGTTAGAATGATGAATTGCATGTGTATGTGCCTGCTGAATGTTCTCCACCACATTTAATTAGCGTGTTTCTTTGGATGCAGTCAGATGAGCCAGTTGACTAGCTGATGAATTATAAACAAGTTTATGTGCCTGCCTATAATACTCTGCCAAAATTGTCTGGAGGGATTGGTGTGTTACTGCCAAACGAGTTTGTTGGGAAGTAAAATCAAGACAGAAGGGTGTATATGCCCGCTCATTGTTTCCCATCAAATTAGCTTTATAGACTTCTCTGGAGGGGACAGAGGTAAGAACCTGCTCCCTGTTGACCGAATTTCACCTCTGACAGTTTGTCTTTCATGCTTAGGTCTGAGGAACCTAAGCCGAACCCCTAAAGGTGATACCCTCATCATGTTGAGGGTGCACTACCACATGAGTCTGGCTGCGATTGTTGATGGGAGCCCTCGGGAAGGACTCATGTCTTCTTTATTTGAGGCCTTGAGTGACCTTTTCATTCACCTCCCCATAATATGGGAGGGACTGGTGGTTGCATTCCTGGGATAACAACCTGAAACGGTTGGAGACGGTGGTTGGCACCACCTGCTTCTTGATCACTGGTCATCGCTGTCCGGACAACCAAGGTGAGTTGTTAAATTAGAGGGCTTGTCGAGCGGCCTCCAGAGTCAGGATGGTACCATGTTGACGGTATTCCTTAACCAATGCATTTGAGACCCAGCGTTGAAGACACTAATTAGGTGATATCGTCCTCAGAGTGGATGAGGATCAGCAGGAGTAGCGGCTGAGGAATTCATAGGTGTGAACTTTAAAGAATCCATTCCTGTAATGTAGAGAGATATTGGAAATGAGTGCATGTTTCATATAACAGACATAATCAAGATATGTTTTTCTAGACTACATCTTTTGGATGAGCACATATGTTATTGATTTCTTTTTTGGACCTCACATTGAGTTAAATAGGGGCCTAACAAATAAGTAAAACATCATTTAACTTGGTTAAGTATTCACATCAGGTTTACAATTTTTTGTTTCTTCTAGAAATGGGGATGACCTTTTATTTATGGTTCAAACATTACAATCAGTTTTTAATGGGTTTATTCATAGAACCGGAAACATCCAATGATTCTATATCCATTTGGACCTACTTTCCAAAGGTAGGTGCTCATTATTTGTGGACTGATGAGACTTAAGAATTTGCATCGATTGAGAGGATGGGAGGTCATACTCATCACACCTTTTTTGGGGGAATTATTGTCTACTCTGGGACTCTCTTATAGATTTAAGTTATGTTCACGAATCATTATTAATTTAACCAACACAAAAATGAGTTTTTTCCTTTATATTTTGAAATCTATGATTGATATGTATGGGATTTAGAGAATATTTAATATATATTTGAGGTTCTTCATCAATAGAGAATCATTCATATGAATTAGAGATTCTAATTCAATGGTATCCTTAAATACATTATATAGAAATATCTGGGTCATTATGATGAAAATACTGGTTTCAAAGCCACTCAGTGGGGCACATGAAGTTTATTGTAATTCAGAAAGACAGAGATTATTTTAGAGTTGGGATCGTACCCGCAGATGGGCTACCTACATATCCTCATTAGAAAAGGAATCAGAACCCACGTTGTTTGATAAGAAGGATATATTTTAACATCATATGGGATGGAAAATAATTAATGAATTATGGGCTTGAACCTTAGAAAGGCTTCCTACATACTCTAATTTTAAGGCATAGATCAAAGTCCATGTAGTTTGGGTGAAGAAGTATGAGGTTTATGCATGATTAACAGCCCAAAGAGAGATTTCATAATTACTTTTACACTCTAAGCTCACCTGAGTCATGCTCGGTGTGAGAAACAAGAGGTATCAGTGAACCTGACAATTGTGCCACGAAATATGAAGTCATAAGAAATGATGTGAGGCTTACCTATGTATGACTTCCCATGTAAATTAAGACATATACTTTTTAGTAAATAATCCCAAGATCAGAGTCCATAAAGGTATTTGTACTTTATGGAGATTTGGGATTTTAACCCAGGACTTACTCCTGAAAAGGAAACCCAAATTAAGAGGGACGTATGATTGGTTTTTATTCCTAAGAAGGAATCCCAAATCAAAATAAATTAAGACTGCGGCTTACTCCTAAGGAGGATACCCAAATTAAGGGGACCTGTAATTTGGGACTTACTCCTAAGAAGGAGGTCCAAATCAAAAAAGATCTTCTCATCTCAAAGGATGAGGTTATATATGAAACCCCTAACCATGGTGACATAAATATTGTAAAACCACAAGGTTTTGGGATAGGTTCTCACAGAATTCCTTTCAGATAAGGAATCCAACAAAGGAACCATGCCACAAATGGCTTTGAAGAGGGTTTTGAAGGCTATGTATTTGAAGATAAGAGGTGGATTTGAGGAAAAGAGGTGACTAGAAAGGTGGTGCGTAAGTATTTTTCTGGTGCACAATTCCTAGTCGCACAAGAAGACTATCATGACATGAGTCACCTTGGGAGACGAAGAATCCATAGGGTAATACTTGGGCGACATTTAACTCAAGCCCTTAGTATCATCCCTAGAGGCTTCCAGAAAGGTGGCGTGCAAGTTCCCTTGAGAGGGAAAGGCGGCGCGAAAGTGTCTTCATTTTCCTTAAGGGTTTGACACTTAGGCACGCAAGTATTGATGAGTAATAATACTTAAGCCTTATTCTTACTCTTTAGAGATTCCATTCTAGGTAATGAATTACCTTAGAAGTGTTAGGAAGAAATTAAAAAAGGCTTGGGAGACCAGAGCTTGAATCTGAGTTTTGGAAAATTCGTCCCCAGAATGGGGGGCCCATAGGGGATTTTTATAGGCCACTGGGCACCTTGGGAAATAAAAAAGAACAGGGTGTGCAAGTGACTTGTGCGACACATATGTGGTGCATAAGTGACTTGCGCGGTGAGAAGGAAACTTGCACGACTCCTTCTTAAAGGGTTACTTGTTCATGCATTTTTCAATTTTTGATGTTCTTCAAAGGATGAATCTATTTGTGCATAAGGTATTCCTCTTTACCATTCATTAGACTCTGGGACAGAAAGGAGCGTCAAAATAATTTTATTGGAGGGATTTGGTATTTTATTAAATTAATATGATGTGATGAATATGGTATTCCTAGAGTATGATGAAATGGATAGATATTGCATTCCAACCACGTGTACAGTTATTATTATAGTTGTATCTCCAAAAAGTTTTTATTTTTAGAGATTTATTGTTCTTATTTATGGAAAAAGTTATTTTTTATAGTCAAATCTAAACTATTTCTAGAGGTGTGGAAAAAGAGTTTAGGTGGTAGATGTTTTGTTTGTGGTGATGAAATACTGGTCATGGTAATAATACGGTGGATGTCATTTAATGATTATTTTTTGATATGGATATTATTCTTATATTATGTGTTAAAATAATATATATATTTTTTTTTGTGTGTGTTTGTGTGTTAATATCATTCACTATGTCTTTAATATGACTATTCACTTAACAAATGTGGGATTGGATGAATACCTATAAAGTATACTTATATACTCACTCCATTTACATCTATTATTTTTTTCACTTACTGAATTAGTTGGAGGGGAATGTTGGGCTTCATTAGTTCATTTATTTGATGACTTCTATGGGAGTATGATAAGTTACTTTTTTGTGTTGCCCTTATAAAGTTGGTAGATAAATTTCATGTTTGGTTTTCCTATTGAACCACTCTTTTATGAGTCCATTCATTTATGTGGAAGTTTATTTTCATATTTGAGGTTTTAATTTTCTATTTAAGTTTGTTTATTTAAACTTAAAATTTTCAATGTCTTCTATAGTTTGTGTTTCATACCCATAGTGCTAGTATCTCCACCATGAATTATTAGAGGAGAGATTTTGGGTAACTATTATTCTTATTGTTGGCTTCAAAGGAGTTCTAGTGGGTTTGGGTCATGATTGCATCTCACCCTTATAGGTTTATCCAAGAAGTTAGAAAAATGATTAGTGCACATGAAGTATAACTTATATATCATGGATTATAAACATTTCCTAGAATCATTTATATAAATGGAATTATATTTTGTAGTGTTTTTATCACTATAAATACCAATCTATAATCATTTACCATAATAAATACATATATCTCAAAATATTTAATTATAACCAAAGGTTGTGTGTTCTATTTATTATTAATTGACGCAGAGTTTATTGATAGTAAAATAATGTTATCAATAAACCTAGAGAGATTGCATGTTAAAGATGGTGACTGTTAATAGTGATAATGATGGATGAATATCAATGTTAAAGTGGTTTAAAATCAAAGTTGGATATTATGTTGTGTATTGGAATAAAAAACGTGTCATGGTGGTTTTGAAACAAAATCCAAAGTGGGGGAAAGGTAGAAACCCAAAGGTTATGTGATTGAAAGTCAATGGAAAAAGGAGTATAAGATAACAAAAGAGATGTTGTTATGAGGATACACGAAAGTTTAAGAGATGAACTATTGAAGTCAACTTAGCGACTATATACAATATACAGTGAAGGAATATGAAAAAATACTTTGATTTTTACATATATAATTCCCGAAAACAAATCACCTAGTTCGAGTTGGAATGCCACATGACCTCAGGTGCACATCCCCATATACAATATTTTACCAACTAGCAGTGAGAGTATAATGATGAAGTGTGGAGAATATACCCTCAGTATCAATATTCATAAACTATAGGTATAATTAAGTATAAATAAAATCCTGTAATAACAAAAAATACTAGATTCTATATCAGATGGCATGCTAGGTATCTAAAATCATGCAAGTATCTCAAGTACACCCAAAGTGGTAGGAAAAACTGGAGTATAATAAAAAAATATGAAAATAAATAAATACACTGGAAAAACACTTCAGAGTCCATCCTAGCACCGACTCATGGGGGTGTAATCGAGCCGATCTAAGCTGAGTATCTCAGTACTCAAGTTTGAGTTTGGTACTTGAACTCGGTTCTCAAAATCAGCTCGGTGCTCGATTGAGTATTTATTTTCTTGCTCGATCTAGAGGTCGAGATCAACTTGGGATCAATTGAGAACTATATTAGGCTTGAATTAGTTCGATTATAATAATTTTTCATAATTTTAATTACAAAATATTTCTTGAATTTGATATCGAACTATAATTTTTACTTGATATGGAAATCTCAAGATCGAAATTAAATGCATATATAATGAATAAAAATAATATATTAAAAAATTAGATTCTTTATTAGGATCACAAGATACTCAATTATGTTATTATAATACTCAAACTCAACTCCATTTAGTAATCGATTAACTCACGCTCAAGATCAACTCAAAAAAAAATTGAGTTGCGTTCGTGTATTTGTCGAGATGAGCATGAGTAGCTCCTAAGTAATCAAACTCATTTGTAGACCTACTAAATCCAAACCCCATTCTCTATCTCCTCATCTCCCTATCAATGGTTTCTTTCCCTTTCCTGGACCCCTAATCATGAATTCTACAAGCACATCGAGATTCCTATGTAGGGTGTGGGTATAACCAAATAAGAAACAACCAATGCATCCTTAACACACGTGCTCATGAATAAGAGGTTTTTTCAATGATAATAGATAAATGATCAAGAAAAGATAAATCAATCTTGTGTTGAGTGGTCATGCACTAACCAAGATTCCATGAAACCCATCTATACCTTCATTAAATATATGTTGGAAGAATGATCATAATTGAAGTCATAATCATGGGTCAACCACAAGGACACCTCACATATCTCTAAGAATCAACAAGGAAAATGTGTCTTGGTTTGGGACATAATGCCATCAAGCCCCATCTCTATCATGGGTTAGGACACAAGTATATCATACCCCATCTCCACCTTAGGTCATGTTAAATGGTTATCATAACCCATCTTGGCCTTAGGTATGACCAAATGAACATCATACCCCAAAACTACTACGGGTCAGGCCATAAGGACATCATACCAATTTTCTATGTCTCTATCCATCTCCATCATTGTCACAAGTCTCACACACTTCTCCAATAAGGGATAACCAATTCATGGAAGTCCACATTCTATTTCCCACCAAAATTAAAACCTTTAAATAATATACATTGACACACAACAAGGAATAAAAAATATAGGCACATCATAACATATAAATAATGAGCATCCGTATCCACACGCACACACACACATCTGGTCAAAATCAATCATTTGTCTCATGGGATATAGGTGAACACACATGTGATAAATATCAAACATGGGTCTTAGGGTCGACACAAACACACATGTGAACAAACTCAAACATGGTTCTCAAAGAATACAAGTATATTCCATCATATCATGAAAACAATCATATACAAGGGCTCTATATGGTACGGTTTTTCCTACCTCATACATATAATTTTAAACATTAAGATTTTCCAATAGTCGATTCCAAAATATCGCCAGTGCACCAACCAGATCAAAACTTTTAGGACCAATAGGGGCCTATATACCCTGAGAGGGGGGGGGGGGGGTGAATCAGGGTATGGATATTCTTTTTCAAAGTTCTTTCTGCCCCACTGGATCTTGACCTCTTTGTTACAAGGGTCACTTTGTTTGCACTTGTGTGGTTACTGTGATCACTTATCTCATTTACCAGATGATGATGCTTTGAATGCAATGCAGGGAAGTAATCAGATAGACACAGAGATTTTTACTTGGTTCACCGCTAAGGGCTACGTCCAAGGAGCATATGCCGACAAGTTGCCGGTTCGTACCAAATTCCACTAGACTTCACTAGCTGTGGATTACAATGTTCGGGCTAGATCACTTCTATGCCCAGGCTCACTGCCTTTACAATCTTTAGGGTCAGCTCACTGCTTTCCCAAGGGTCACTCCCTGTTTCTCTCTCTCTGGCTCACTGTCGGTGGAGAGGATCACCTTCTTCCTCTTCCTAAGCTCACTGCTCTTGGAAGGAATCCACTCACAGTTTATAGACCTGTAGGTCTCTTCATTCTCATGAAAGAATGCATCTTCTCTTGTATGTATATGCTCTGTTGAAGTACAACTTTCACCCGTAGATGAATATCTCTTTGCACCGAAGGTATCGGGCAAACTTCCAGCTTCCACGCAGCCCGAAAAACACTGCTGGAACAAACCATACTTGGCGCGCAAGTCAACCTCGGCGCGCAAGTATCGGCGCACAGGCCACAACGGGTGCGCAAGTCCTCCTCAAACGCTTGTGCGACTCAAGCTTCCTCAACTCCAAACTTGCGCGACTCTCTTCCTTTTACGCCCAAACCAATATTGGCGCGTAACTGCCAACCGGCGCGCAACTTCTAACACCGGCACACAACTTCAACCACTGGCGCGCAAGTCCCACCTGCGCGACCACACACACCACTTGCGCGAACACCACACCTGCGTGACGGGAGCTCTCGTCTTGAACTCCGGTGAAAAATGAGGAGGGGTGGTCCAGTATTTATAGGCAATCTGACCACCCTGCGCGACGGCGCGCAAGTCACATGCGCAACCCAATCTCGGCGCGCAAGTCTTCTCTCCTTTTAGACACTTGCGCGACCAACTCCCAAACTTGCGCGAACCTATTTCCTTAGCCATATTTTGATCTTCTGATCTTGAAAAACATATGGCGCGCAAGTTTCCTATACTCCAAGTCCACGGCGCGCAAGTCCCTATGCCAAAAAAACTTTTCTTCATTTGCCGATTTTCAGGCCCAAAAATTTGGCAAACACTGGAAAACGGCGCCACCTTGTATCTGTTCTTTTGTACCGCCTCCAGATCATCCATTCCTTTTATCGACGTTCTTGAATCAAACGTGGATTGTTGACCTCAGCTCTTAAACTTGACATTCCACCATGAAATCCTCTTTTTCAACAATCACAACTCAGATGTCCACTTTGTCAACAAACACAATCACCTCAAAAATGATTCAATGATACCTTGAGGGATTTTTGCCCAACAATCTCCCCCTTTGGGTTTGTTGACAAGTCTTCCAAACAAAGATACATCATTGATTCTTCAGCCTCCATTCGCCTCATTGCGATTCTGATAGCGACCAAGGATTTACTCAACACATACTCTAAGCCCACATGAGAAATGTTCGGTGTGAGAAACAAGAGTAAATGAAAAGTTCATCAATGAATCACTTTATCTCTGACATCCACTGTTGACACCAAACACTGTCCAACACCACTCTTCTGCTTTTATCACGATCCTCAGTTGTCGTGATATCTATTCTTTGATCGATCACTTCTAGCATCGTCAGATTTAATATTCTCCCCCTTTCCGCTCACAGCTTCAACACCTCTTTAGCCATATTTTCTGTGTTGTCCAAGCTAAGCTCTGGCTAAGCACGTTCAACTAGCTTCAACTCCCCCTATCTGGCTGCTCCACCTGTCAGCTTCTCCCCATATCATTCGTGATTTATCAAATCTCCACATTGTCTCCCCCTTGAACAATCACTATTTTCTCCCCCTTTGTCAACGAACCCAAAGGCAGTCCTTTTCAGACTGTAACAGAGTAGAGAACAAATCAGCACATTAGGGAAAAACACATCATACCTCGGGGAGAGGGGGGGTCCCATATCCACACTATTTCAAGTGTGGGGAATCGACTGAACTCCCAGAGCCAGTCAATGCCTTTCAAATGCTTCCTTGGGTAAGGCCTTTTTCAGAATGTCTGCAACCTGTAGTTCTGTAGGCACATACTCCAACTTCACGATCCCCTGATCAACTTTCTCCTTGACAAAATGATACCTTTTCTCAATGTGATTTGTCCTAGAGTGATGGACGAGATTTTTGCTGAGATTTATAGCACTTGAGTTATCGCACTGGATTCCGATCGGAGACTTCACTTCAACTCCCATATCTTCAAGCTGCTGCTTCATCCACAATAACTGTGTGCATGCTTGAGTGGCCGCAATATACTCAGCTTCTGTGGTGCTTAATGAAATGAAATCCTGCTTCTTGCTTAACCAAGCAATACATAGTCCGCCAAGATAAAATGAACCACCTGACGTTGATTTGCTATCATCTGCTGAACTGGCCCAGTCTGCATCAGTATATTCCAATAACTCTGTCCGAGATTTGTCCTTGTATGTCAGCCCGAAGTCCACTGTTCCCTTGATATACCGAAGTATTCTTTTCACTGCAAGCATGTGACTTTCCTTGGAACTCATGTTTCATGGATGTAGAAAAATGTTTTTCACTGTGCATCATCTGATCCGCCAAATATTATGTCTTCTTCATAGACCAGCCTCATCATCCTTTGATTACTATTGTGGTTGAGATATATATCGTAAGAAGCTCCACCACGCTGGAAACAAAGTTTCTTCAAATACTGATGTAGCCTTCAGTTCTATACTCTTGGTGCTTGTTTCATCCCACACAATTCCTTCTACATTCGAAAAACCTTATTCTCATATTCATGAATGAGAAAACCATTTGGCTTCTCAATATGCACTTCTTATTCCGGAACCCCATTGAGAAATGCAGATTTGACATTCATCTTAACCACTTTGAACTTTCTTTTCACTGCAATGGCTAGGAATAATCTGATTGTCTCCTGCCTTGCAACTGTTGCAAATGTCCTATCACCATTCTCTTTGTCTAAGCTAGAGATGACTATTCACCAATGATATTCTGCATGTCAATCTCAGGTCGATTCTTTGACTATTGTGCAGATGAGGATTCTTCTTTTCTAAATCAGCATTAGTTACTTATGCTCCCCCTTTGTTTTTTTCCTTCTCAACACATTCGTCAGGAAATTGTTCACTGACTCATTCTTCAGTGGCTTCATTTCTTTCCACTACTTCTCGCAGCTTCTTGGTATCCTGAAAACAGTCAGCTGATACCACAATGTTTGATCAAAATAAATAATCATGAAATTCTTGATCATTGCTGCTTCTCCCACAGTACGTCTTATCTCAATAGACAACACCTGAGCTGGGTCATCCGATTATTTCCTTGACGGATCTGGAATCTGATTTTGTTATCAACTGCTCCCCCTATGTTATGCAACACTTCCTGGGGTTAGACCCACTATTTATACCCATAAATTTCATTCTTCTCCTGCATCATTTATTCTTATCTTCCACTTGTATGATTTATGCCAATCTAGCACTCATCATGGAGCAATTAACCAAATCTCTAAGCCTACTGAGTTGGAACTCGGTGTAGGAAACAAGAGATAAAGCTAATAACACAATCACATTCTATTGTGCTCTGTTGCTCCCTTTCTTCTTCAACTCTGGTACCCGATTTGAATCAATTGAAACTTTAGAGCATATCACTTCTCCACTTCGAATCCTTAGATGCCACTACCCCTTGCATTGTATCTCCCTAAAACCTGAAACAGACGGATCATCAGTTAATAGCATTTATATACATAGGGAGAGGGGAGTCTTCCGGACTCCTCAAGAGGAGGATTTCGGTTGATCCTGATGGGTCAACCCTTTGATTCTTTCTTGGAGGTCATCACACTCCTTTCTTGCTTCCTACAACTGCCTAGCCAACTTCAACTGTTCGGGCCATATGACTAGGCATTCATTGCCTACATTATGAGCCTTTTTCTGATATGTAGATTTGGTAGGCCTGGCCTTTCTCACCATTTGGGGTTTAAACCCACTAGTGCACATTTCTTTCTTTGATGTTCTACCAAAATTCCATTTTCCTTGATTATTTCTCTGAGCAGGAATCTCTTTTCTTTCCATCATACCTTGCTTCTTCCACCATTGCAAGGGTCTGCCTTTTTCTTCCACTTCTCGTTACAGGGCGAATTTTTCAATGCATTCTTTGGTTATCTGCCTTTTATCAGATTTATGAGTCGCCACCCTATTTTTCATTGGTGGTGGGTCCTCCACTGAACATTCATTCTTCTTTATCACAACTGGAGTAGATCTCCCCTTAATCTTCCAGGTTTGTTCACATTCTCTCCTTGAGAGCTATTGTGAGTACGATAGAGGAGGTGACTGATACACCTTTCGTTTAGCTCCATGTGATTTCCCCGAGGCTCTAAGCCTATTCTTCTCCTTACCACTTTGTCTCCCAGTACAGGCTTCTTTCTTGTACACTTCCTGTGGTGGAGATCTTTTTTCTTGGTCCTTTCCCTTTCCTGCTTTTTTCTTACTGCAATGTATCGCCATGTGCCCATAGTGAGAACATATAAAACATTTTCCCTCAAATACATTCCTCATTTCATCATCTCTATGATGAGATGTTGATGCACCTTGAGTTCTTCTTTTGATACTGGACTCCTGAGCTTCCTGACACATACTCATTGTGTGTCCCATTCTTCCGCAGTAATAGAATCTAACATATTCTTTCCTCTGAGAGACTCTTCTCTCTGATTTTCCATTGTACCTCTTCATGTTCTCATATTTATTAAAGTTTCTATTTTCACATCCTCAGATATACTCCAGAGCCTCTGTACAGAAGCTTTATGTGTGTCCATGAACTCCGCAGAAATAGAACATATCATCACTCCTTGAAACTATCCTCATAGGCCTATCTCCAGCACCTACAAGATTTTTCTTACCTTTGGAATTTTTCACTACATTTTTTTTATCAGCCATAGGAGTGGGATTATCATATCCAATTCCAGATTTTCCCAAAAAGTATGACCTTTGGTATGCTACAATCCTTTCATGATTCTTTTCTGATGCAGCATATTTGGACTTCATTTTATCATCACCTGCTGAAGGATAATCAAATAATAGGTGCAAGGCATCCTTCATTCTAGGCTTTCCTTCAGCATTTCCTTTCTCCATTTCCTTCTTCATTGATTTTAGCTCCTCTTCCAACTTTTGAATCTTCATATCCCTTGATTCAAGTTTGACATCATTTTCTTCCTTGAGAAGCTTCCCTCTACTCATCTCATCTTCCAGTTCATGCTTCAACTCATCAAACATTTCATTTTGCTCCTTTACCTTCAATTTTTCTTGAGCAACAGAATCAGAGCAAAATGCATTCTCTTGCTGTAGTCTTTGATGCTTCTGAACTAGTTCAGATAGTTGTGTAGCCAGATTATCACTCTTGGCTTCCAGATTCCGAACTTCATCGGACTCTTGATTCTCTTCACACTCACCAGCCTTTTGTTTTCCCTTTATTTCAGCCAGCTTTTGTAGTTGCTCACTTTGAGAATCATTATTCTCTATTAGGTCAGTAACTATATCAATAAGCCTTTGATTTAAGCCTCTTAGCTTGTTGATCTCAGTTTCCAGATCATGGATCCGAATGCCTTTATATTTAATTTCCTCAGTGGATTTATGATCCAATTCTTTAGCCCCATGGACAAATTCTACCTTTTTGTTCAGGCCATCGATCTCTCTTTTCTGTTCTTCAAACTTCAGCTTATACTTACTAACTGATTCTGAGTTCTCTGATGTTGATAACTTAAGTTTCTCAATTTCTTCCATCAGCTCAGACTTCTCTTCTTCTTGCTGCTGCATATAGAGTTTGGTATCGCGAACAATTTTTTTTATCTTTCTTGGTTTTGTCCCTCCAAACATCTATCTCTTCAAGAGCAGCCTCCAACTCAGCTCGCATATCAATTCTTCCTTCAATTTCTTCTTCTTCACCGTCAGTGGTTCCAACGTCACTTGGAAAGTCAGGTTCTTCACTCATTCCATCAGCATCATTGACTAAGTAAGTATTTTTGTGGTATGATTTATCCAAATCATTTTTCTGTTCACTGGATGATTCTTTTAGTAAGTTGTTCGATTCTTTTAGTTGAATCACACTTTTTCCAAAAACACTTCCACACTGAGGGATACCACCTGACTTCTGATTCTTCTTTGAAGATTTTCTTTTTCCCATGGTAGACCGAGATAAGCGCAAACAATATCTTCAACTACACAGATCGACTACACTAAGTTGAAGCAAACAAATCTGATAAAAGCAATCAGTCCCTTTGATACCAATTGTTAGGACCAATAGGGGCCTATATACCCTGAGAGGGGGGGTGAATCAGGGTATGGATATTCTTTTTCAAAGTTCTTTCTGCCCCACTGGATCTTGACCTCTTTGTTACAAGGGTCACTTTGTTTGCACTTGTGTGGTTACTGTGATCACTTATCTCATTTACCTGATGATGATGCTTTGAATGCAATGCAGGGAAGTAATCAGATAAACACGGAGATTTTTACTTGGTTCACCGCTAAGGGCTACGTCCAAGGAGCATACGCCGACAAGTTGCCGGTTCGTACCAAATTCCACTAGACTTCACTAGCTGTGGATTACAATGTTCGGGCTAGATCACTTCTATGCCCAGGCTCACTGCCTTTACAATCTTTAGGGTTAGCTCACTGCTTTCCCAAGGGTCACTCCCTGTTTCTCTCTCTCTGGCTCACTGCCGGTGGAGAGGATCACCTTCTTCCTCTTCCTAAGCTCACTACTCTTGGAAGGAATCCACTCACAGTTTATAGACCTGTAGGTCTCTTCATTCGCATGAAAGAATGCATCTTCTCTTGTATGTAGATTCTCTGTTGAAGTTCAACTTTCACCCGTAGATGAATATCTCTTTGCACCAAAGGTATCGGGCAAAATTCCAGCTTCCACGCAGCCCGAAAAACACTGCTGGAACAAACCTTACTTGGCGCGCAAGTCAACCTCGGCGCGCAAGTATCGGCGCGCAAGCCACAACGGGCGCGCAAGTCCTCCTCAAACACTTGCGCGACTCAAGCTTCCTCAACTCCAAACTTGCGCGACTCTCTTCCTTTTATGCCCAAACCAATATTGGCGCGTAACTGCCAACCGGCGCGCAACTTCTAACACCGGCACACAACTTCAACCACTGGCGCGCAAGTCCCACCTGCGCGACCACACACACCACTTGCGCGACCACCACACATGCGCGACGGGAGCTCTCATCTTGAACTCCGGTGAAAAATGAGGAGGGGTGGTCCAGTATTTATAGGCAATCTGACCACCCTGCACGACGACGCGCAAGTCACCTGCGCGACCCAATCTCGGCGCGCAAGTCTTCTCTCCTTTTAGACACTTGCGCGACCAACTCCCAAACTTGCGCGAACCTATTTCCTTAGCCATATTTTGATCTTCTGATCTTGAAAAACATATGGCGCGCAAGTTTCCTATACTCCAAGTCCACGGCGCGCAAGTCCCTTTGCCAAAAAAACTTTTCTTCATTTGCCGATTTTCAGGCCAAAAAATTTGGCAAACACTGGAAAACGGCGCCACCTTGTATCTGTTCTTTTGTACCGCCTCCAGATCATCCATTCCTTTTATCGACGTTCTTGAATCAAACATGGATTGTTGACCTCAGCTCTTAAACTCGACATTCCACCATGAAATCCTCTTTGTCAACAATCACAACTCAGATGTCCACTTTGTCAACAAACACAATCACCTCAAAAATGATTCAATGATACCTTGAGGGATTTTTGCCCAACAATCTCCCCCTTTGGGTTTGTTGACAAGTCTTCCAAACAAAGATACATCATTGATTCTTCAGCCTCCATTCGCCTCATTGCGATTCTGATAGCGACCAAGGATTTACTCAACACATACTCTAATCCCACATGAGCAATGTTCGGTGTGAGAAACAAGAGTAAATGAAAAGTTCATCAATGAATCACTTTATCTCTGACATCCACTGTTGACACCAAACACTGTCCAACACCACTCTTCTGCTTTTATCACGATCCTCAGCTGTTGTGATATCTATTCTTTGATCGATCACTTCTAGCATCGTCAGATTTAATATGCTCCCCCTTTCTGCTCACATCTTCAACACCTCTTTAGCCATATTTCCTGTGTTGTCCAAGCTAAGCTCTGGCTAAGCACGTTCAACTAGCTTCAACTCCCCCTATCTGGATGCTCCACCTGTCAGCTTCTCCCCATTTCATTCATGATTTATCAAATCTCCACATTGTCTCCCCCTTGAACAATCACTATTTTTCCCCCCTTTGTCAACGAACCCAAAGGCAGTCCTTTTCAGACTGTAACAGAGTAGATAACAAATCAGCACATTAGGGGAAAACACATCATACCTCGGGGAGAGGGGGGGTCCCATATCCACACTATTTCAAGTGTGGGGAATCGACTGAACTCCCAGAGCCAGTCAATGCCTTTCAAATGCTTCCTTGGGTAAGGTCTTTTTCAGAATGTCTGCAACCTGTAGTTCTATAGGCACATACTCCAACTTCACGATCCCCTGCTCAACTTTCTCCTTGAAAAAATGATACCTTTTCTCAATGTGATTTGTCCTAGAGTGATGGACGGGATTTTTGCTGAGATTTATAGCACTTGAGTTATCGCACTGGATTCCGATCGGAGACTTCACTTCAACTCCCATATCTTCAAGCTGCTGCTTCATCCACAATAACTGTGTGCATGCTTGAGTGGCCGCAATATACTCAGCTTCTGCGGTGCTTAATGAAATGAAATCCTGCTTCTTTCTTAACCAAGCAATACATAGTCCGCCAAGATAAAATGAACCACCTGACGTTGATTTGCTATCATCTGCTGAACTGGCCCAGTCTGCATCAGTATATCCCAATAACTCTGTCCGAGATTTGTCGTTGTATGTCAGCCCGAAGTCCACTGTGCCCTTGATATACCGAAGTATTCTTTTCACTGCAAGCATGTGACTTTCCTTGGAACTCATGTTTCATGGATGCAGAAAAATGTTTTGCACTGTGCATCATCTGATCCGCCAAATATTATGTCTTCTTCATAGACCAGCCTCATCATCCTTTGATTACTATTGTGGTTGAGATAGATATCGTAAGAAGCTCCACCACGCTGGAAACAAAGTTTCTTCAAATACTGATGTAGCCTTCAGTTCTATACTCTTAGTGCTTGTTTCATCCCACACAATTCCTTCTACATTTGACAAACCTTATTCTCATATTCATGAATGAGAAAACCATTTGGCTTCTCAATATGCACTTCTTATTCCAGAACCCCATTGAGAAATGCAGATTTGACATTCATCTTAACCACTTTGAACTTTCTTTTCACTGCAATGGCTAGGAATAATCTGATTGTCTCCTGCCTTGCAACAGTTGCAAATGTCCTATCACCATTCTCTTTGTCTGAGCTAGAGATGACTATTCACCAATGATATTCTGCATGTCAATCTCAGGTCGATTCTTTGACTATTGTGCAGATGAGGATTCTTCTTTTCTAAATCAGCATTAGTTACTTATGCTCCCCCTTTGTTTCTTTCCTTCTCAACACATTCGTCAGGAAATTGTTCACTGACTCATTCTTCAGTGGCTTCATTTCTTTCCACTACTTCTCGCAGCTTCTTGGTATCATGAAAACAGTCAGCTGATACCACAATGTTTGATCAAAATAAATAATCATGAAATTCTTGATCATTGCTGCTTCTCCCACAGTACGTCTTATCTCAATAGACAACACCTGAGCTGGGTCATCCGATTATTTCCTTGACGGATCTGGAATCTGATTTTGTTATCAAATGCTCCCCCTATGTTATGCAACACTTCCTAGGGTTAGACCCACTGTTTATACCCATATATTTCATTCTTCTCCTGCATCATTTATTCTTATCTTCCACTTGTATGATTTATGCCAATCTAGCACTCATCATGGAGCAATTAACCAAATCTCTATGCCTACTGAGTTGGAACTCGGTGTAGGAAACAAGAGATAAAGCTAATAACACAATCACATTCTATTGTGCTCTGTTGCTCCCTTTCTTCTTCAACTCTAGTACCCGATTTGAATCAATTGAAACTTTAGAGCATATCACTTCTCCACTTCGCATCCTTAGATGCCACTACCCCTTGCATTGTATCTCCCTAAAACCTGAAACAGACGGATCATCAGTTAATAGCATTTATATACATAGGGAGAGGGGAGTCTTCCGGACTCCTCAAGAGGAGGATTTCGGTTGATCCTGATGGGTCAACCCTTTGATTCTTTCTTGGATGTCATCACACTCCTTTCTTGCTTCCTCCAACTGCCTAGCCAACTTCAACTGTTCGGGCCATATGACTAGGCATTCATTGCCTACATTATGAGCCTTTTTCTGATATGTAGATTTGGTAGGCCTGGCCTTTCTCACCATTTGGGGTTTAAACCCACTAGTGCACATTTCTTTCTTTGATGTTCTACCAAAATTCCATTTTCCTTGATTATTTCTCTGAGCAGGAATCTCCTTTCTTTCCATCATACCTTTCTTCTTCCACCATTGCAAGGGTCTGCCTTTTTCTTCCACTTCTCGTTGCAGGGCGAATTTTTCAATGCATTCTTTGTTTATCTGCCTTTTATCAGATTTATGAGTCGCCACCCTATTTTTCATTGGTGGTGGGTCCTCCACTGAACATTCATTCTTCTTTATCACAACTGGAGTAGATCTCCCCTTAATCTTCCAGGTTTGTTCACATTCTCTCCTTGAGAGCTATTATGAGTACGATAGAGGAGGTGACTGATACACCTTTCGTTTAGCTCCATGTGATTTCCCCGAGGCTCTAAGCCTATTCTTCTCCTTACCACTTTGTCTCCCAGTACAGGCTTCTTTCTTGTACACTTCCTGTGGTGGAGATCTTTTTCTTGGTCCTTTCCCTTTCCTGCTTTTTTCTTACTGCAATGTATCGCCATGTGCCCATAGTGAGAACATATAAAACATTTTCCCTCAAAGACATACCTCATTTCATCATCTCTATGCTGAGATGTTGATGCACCTTGAGTTCTTCTTTTGATACTGGACTCTTGAGCTTCCTGACACATACTCATTGTGTGTCCCATTCTTCCGCAGTAATAGAATCTAACATATGCTTTCCCTTGAGAGACTCTTCTCTCTGATTTTCCATTGTACCTCTTCATGTTCTCAGATTTATTAAAGTTTCTATTTTCACATCCTGAGATATACTCCAGAGCCTCTGTACAGAAGCTTTATGTGTGTCCATGAACTCCGCAGAAATAGCACATATCATCACTCCTTGAAACTATCCTCATAGGCCTATCTCCAGCACCTACAAGATTTTTCTTACCTTTGGAATTTTTCACTACATTTTTTTATCAGCCATAGGAGTGGGATTATCATATCCAATTCCAGATTTTCCCAAAAAGTATGACCTTTGGTATGCTACAATCCTTTCATGATTCTCCTCTGATGTAGCATATTTGGACTTCATTTTATCATCACCTGCTGAAGGATAATCAAATAATAGGTGCAAGGCATCCTTCATTCTAGGCTTTCCTTCAGCATTTCCTTTCTCCATTTCCTTCTTCATTGATTTTAGCTCCTCTTCCAACTTTTGAATCTTCATATCCCTTGATTCAAGTTTGACATCATTTTCTTCCTTGAGAATCTTCCCTCTACTCATCTCATCTTCCAGTTCATGCTTCAACTCATCAACCATGTCATTTTGCTCCTTTACCATCAATTTTTCTTGAGCAACAGAATCAGAGCAAAATGCATTCTCTTGCTATAGTCTTTGATTCTTCTGAACTAGTTCAGATAGTTGTGTAGCCAGATTATCACTCTTGGCTTCCAGATTCCGAACTTCATCGGACTCTTGATTCTCTTCACACTCACCAGCCTTTTGTTTTCCCTTTATTTCAGCCAGCTTTTGTAGTTGCTCACCTTGAGAATCATTCTTCTCTGTTAGGTCAGTAACTATATAAATAAGCCTTTGATTTAAGCCTCTTAGCTTGTTGATCTCAGTTTCCAGATCATGGATCCAAATGCCTTTATATTTAATTTCCTCAGTGGATTTATGATCCAATTCTTTAGCCCCATGGACAAATTCTACCTTTTTGTTCAGGACATCGATCTCTCTTTTCTGTTCTTCAACCTTCAACTTATACTTACTAACTGATTCTGAGTTCTCTGATGTTGATAACTTAAGTTTCTCAATTTCTTCCATCAGCTCAGACTTCTCTTCTTCTTGATGCTGCATATAGAGTTTGGCATCGCGAACAATTTTGTTAGATTTCTTGGTTTTGGCCCTCCAAACATCTATCTCTTCAAGAGCAGCCTCCAACTCAGCTCGCATATCAATTCTTCCTTCAATTTCTTCTTCTTCACCGTCAGTGGTTCCAACGTCACTTGGAAAGTCAGGTTCTTCACTCATTCCATCAGCATCATTGACTAAGTAAGTATTTTTGTGGTATGATTTATCCTAATCATTTTTCTGTTCACTGCATGATTCCTTTAGTAAGTTGTTCGATTCTTTTAGTTGAATCACACTTTTTCCAAAAACACTTCCACACTGAGGGATACCACCTGACTTCTGATTCTTCTTTGAAGATTTTCTTTTTCCCATGGTAGACCGAGTTAAGCGCAAACAATATCTTCAACTACACAGATCGACTACACCAAGTTGAAGCAAACAAATCTGATAAAAGCAACCAGTCCCTTTGATACCAATTGTTAGGACCAATAGGGGCCTATATACCCTGAGAGGGGGGGTGAATCAGGGTATGGATATTCTTTTTCAAAGTTCTTTCTGCCCCACTGGATCTTGACCTCTTTGTTACAAGGGTCACTTTGTTTGCAATTGTGTGGTTACTGTGATCACTTATCTCATTTACCTGATGATGATGCTTTGAATGCAATGCAGGGAAGTAATCAGATAGACACGGAGATTTTTACTTGGTTCACCGCTAAGGGCTACGTCCAAGGAGCATACGACGACAAGTTGCCGGTTCGTACCAAATTCCACTAGGCTTCACTAGTTGTGGATTACAATGTTTGGGCTAGATCACTTCTATGCCCAGGCTCACTGCCTTTACAATATTTAGGGTCAGCTCACTGCTTTCCCAAGGGTCACTCTCTGTTTCTCTCTCTCTGGCTCACTGCCGGTGGAGAGGATCACCTTCTTCCTCTTCCTAAGCTCACAACTCTTGGAAGAAATCCACTCACAGTTTATAGACCTGTAGGTCTCTTCATTCGCATGAAAGAATGCATCTTCTCTTGTATGTAGATGCTCTGTTGAAGTTCAACTTTCACCCGTAGATGAATATCTCTTTGCACCGAAGGTATCGGGAAAACTTCCAGCTTCCATGCAGCCCGAAAAACACTGCTGGAACAAACCATACTTGGCGCGCAAGTCAACCTCGGCGCGCAAGTATCGGCGCGCAAGCCACAACGGGCGCGCATGTCCTCCTCAAACACTTGCGCGACTCAAGCTTCCTCAACTCCAAACTTGCGCGACTCTCTTCCTTTTACGCCCAAACCAATATTGGCGCGTAACTGCCAACCGGCGCGCAACTTCTAACACCGGCACACAACTTCAACCACTGGCGCGCAAGTCCCACTTGCGCGACCACACAGACCACTTGCGCGAACACCACACCTGCGTGACGGGAGCTCTCGTCTTGAACTCCGGTGAAAAATGAGGAGGGGTGGTCCAGTATTTATAGGCAATCTGACCACCCTGCGCGACGGCGCGCAAGTCACCTGCGCAACCCAATCTCGGCGCGCAAGTCTTCTCTCCTTTTAGACACTTGCGCGACCAACTCCCAAACTTGCGCGAACCTATTTCCTTAGCCATATTTTGATCTTCTGATCTTGAAAAACATATGGCGCGCAAGTTTCCTATACTCCAAGTCCACGGCGCGCAAGTCCCTTTGCCAAAAAAACTTTTCTTCATTTGCCGATTTTCAGGCCCAAAAATTTGGCAAACACTGGAAAACGGCGCCACCTTGTATCTGTTCTTTTGTACCGCCTCCAGATCATCCATTCCTTTTATCGACGTTCTTGAATCAAACATGGATCGTTGACCTCAGTTCCTAAACTCGACATTCCACCATGAAATCCTCTTTGTCAACAATCACAACTCAGATGTCCACTTTGTCAACAAACACAATCACCTCAAAAATGCTTCAATGATACCTTGAGGGATTTTTGCCCAACAATCTCCCCCTTTGGGTTTGTTGACAACTCTTCCAAACAAAGATACATCATTGATTCTTCAGCCTCCATTCGCCTCATTGTGATTCTGATAGCGACCAAGGATTTACTCAACACATACTCCAAGCCCACATGAGCAATGCTCGGCGTGAGAAACAAGAGTAAATGAAAAGTTCATCAATGAATCACTTTATCTCTGACATCCACTGTTGACACCAAACACTGTCCAACACCACTCTTCTGCTTTTATCACGATCCTCAGCTGTCGTGATATCTATTCTTTGATCGATCACTTCGAGCATCGTCAGATTTAATACGCTCCCCCTTTCTGCTCATAGCTTCAAAACCTCTTTAGCCATATTTCCTGTGTTGTCCAAGCTAAGCTCTGGCTAAGCACGTTCAACTAGCTTCAACTCCCCCTATCAGGCTGCTCCACCTGTCAGCTTCTCCCCATATCATTCATGATTTATCAAATCTCCACATTGTCTCCCCCTTGAACAATCACTGTTTTCTCCCCCTTTGTCAACGAACCCATAGGCAGTCCTTTTCAGACTGTAACAGAGTAGAGAACAAATCAGCACATTAGGGAAAAACACATCATACCTCGGGGAGAGGGGGGGTCCCATATCCACACTATTTCAAGTGTGGGGAATCGACTGAACTCCCAGAGCCAGTCAATGTCTTTCAAATGCTTCCTTGGGTAAGGCCTTTGTCAGAATGTCTGCAACCTGTAGTTCTGTAGGCACATACTCCAACTTCATGATCCCCTGCTCAACTTTCTCCTTGATAAAATGATACCTTTTCTCAATGTGCTTTGTCCTAGAGTGATGGACGGGATTTTTGATGAGATTTATAGCACTTGAGTTATCACACTGGATTCCGATCAGAGACTTCACTTCAACTCCCATATCTTCAAGTTGCTGCTTCGTCCACAATAACTGTGTGCATGCTTGAGTGGCCGCAATATACTCAGCTTCTGCAGTGCATAATGAAATGAAATCCTGCTTCTTGCTTAACCAAGCAATACATAGTCCGCCAAGATAAAATGAACCACCTGACGTTGATTTGCTATCATCTACTGAACTGGCCCAGTCTGCATCAGTATATCCCAATAACTCTGTCTGAGATTTGTCGTTGTATGTCAGCCCGAAGTCCACTGTTCCCTTGATATACCGAAGTATTCTTTTCACTGCAAGCATGTGACTTTCCTTGGAACTCATGTTTCATGGATGCAGAAAAATGTTTTGCACTGTGCATCATCTGATCCGCCAAATATTATGTCTTCTTCATAGACCAGCCTCATCATACTTTGATTACTATTTTGGTTGAGATAGATATCGTAAGAAGCTCCACCACGCTGGAAACCAAGTTTCTTCAAATACTGATGTAGCCTTCAGTTCTATACTCTTGGTGCTTGTTTCAGCCCACACAATTCCTTCTACAGTCGACAAACCTTATTCTCATATTCATGAATGAGAAAACCATTTGGCTTCTCAATATGCACTTCTTATTCCGGAACACCATTGAGAAATGCAGATTTGACATTCATCTTAACCACTTTGAACTTTATTTGCACTGCAATGGCTAGGAATAATCTGATTGTCTCCTGCCTTGCAACTGTTGCAAATGTCCTATCACCATTCTCTTTGTCTGAGCTAGAGATGACTATTCACCAATGATATTCTGCATGTCAATCTCAACTCGATTCTTTGACTATTGTGCAGATGAGGATTCTTATTTTCTAAATCATCATTAGTTACTTATGCTCCCCCTTTGTTTCTTTCCTTCTCAACACATTCGTCAGGAAATTGTTCACTGACTCATTCTTCAGTGGCTTCATTTCTTTCCACTACTTCTCGCAGCTTCTTGGTATCCTGAAAACAGTCAGCTGATACCACAATGTTAGATCAAAATAAATAATCATGAAATTCTTGATCATTGCTGCTTCTCCCACAGTACGTCTTATCTCAATAGACAACACCTGAGCTGGGTCATCCGATTATTTCCTTGACGGATCTGGCATCTGATTTTGTTATCAAATGCTCCCCCTATGTTATGCAACACTTCCTGGGGTTAGACCCACTGTTTATACCCATAAATTTCATTCTTCTCCTGCATCATTTATTCTTATCTTCCACCTGTACGATTTATGCCAATCTAGAACTCATCATGGAGCCATTAACCAAATCTCTAAGCCTACTGAGTTGGAACTCGGTGTAGGAAACAAGAGATAAAGATAATAACACAATCACATTCTATTGTGCTCTGTTGCTCCCTTTCTTCTTCAACTCTAGTACCCGATTTGAATCAATTGAAACACTAGAGCATATCACTTCTCCACTTCGCATCCTTAGATGCCACTACCCCTTGGATTGTATCTCCCTAAAACCTGAAATAGACAGATCATCAGTTAATAGAATTTATATACATAGGGAGAGGGGAGTCTTCCGGACTCCTCAAGAAGAGGATTTCGGTTGATCCTGATGGGTCAACCCTTTGATTCTTTCTTGGAGGTCATCACACTCCTTTCTTGCTTCCTCCAACTGCCTAGCCAACTTCAACTGTTCGGGCCATATGACTAGGCATTCATTGCCTACATTCTGAGCCTTTTTCTGATATGTAGATTTGGTAGGTCTGGCCTTTCTCACCATTTGGGGTTTAAACCCACTAGTGCACATTTATTTCTTTGATGTTCTACCAAAATTCCATTTTCATTGATTATTTCTCTGAGCAGGAATCTCTTTTCTTTCCATCATCCCTTGCTTCTTCCACTATTGCAAGGGTATGCCTTTTTCTTCCACTTCTCGTTGCAGGGAGAATTTTTCAATGCATTCTTTGCTTATCTGCCTTTTATCAGATTTATGAGTCGCCACCCTTTTTTGCATTGGTGGTGGGTCCTCCACTGAACTTTCATTCTTCTTTATCACAACTGGAGTAGATCTCCCCTTAATATTCCAGGTTTGTTCACATTCTCTTTTTGAGAGCTATTGTGAGTACGATAGAGGAGGTGACTGATACACCTTTCGTTCAGCTCCATGTGATTTCCCCGAGGCTCTAAGCCTTTTCTTCTCCTTACCACTTTGTCTCCCAGTACAGGCTTCTTTCTTGTACACTTCCTGTGGTGGAGATCTTTTTTCTTGGTCCTTTCCCTTTCCTGCTTTCTTCTTACTGCAATGTCTCGCCATGTGCCCATAGTGAGAACATACAAGACATTTTCCCTCAAAGACATACCTCATTTCATCATCTCTATGTTGAGTTGTTGATGCACCTTGAGTTCTTCTTTTGATACTGAACTCCTAAGCTTCCTGACACATACTCATTGTGTGTCCCATTCTTCTGCAGTAATAGCATCTAACATATGCTTTCCTCTGAGAGACTCTTCTCTCTGATTTTCCATTGTACCTCTTCATGTTCTCAGATTTATTGAAGTTTCTATTTTCACATCCTGAGATATACTCCAGAGCCTCTGTACAGAAGCTTGATGTGTGGCCATGAACTCCGCAGAAATAGCACATATCATCACTCCTTGAAACTATCCTCATAGGCCTATCTCCAGCACCTACAAGATTTTTCTTACCTTTGGAATTTTTCACTACATTTTCTTATCACCCATAGGAGTGGGATTATCATATCCAATTCCAGATTTTCCCAAAAAGTATGACCTTTGGGATGATACAATCCTTTCATGCTTCTCCTCTGATGCATCATATTTGGACTTCATTTTATCATCACCTACTGAAGGATAATCAAATAATAGGTGCAAGGCATCCTTCATTATAGGCTTTCCTTCAGCATTGCCTTTCTCCATTTCCTTCTTCATTGATTTTAGCTCCTCTTCCAACTTTTGAATCTTCATATCCCTTGATTCAAGTTTGACATCATTTTATTCCTTGAGAAGCTTCCCTCTACTCATCTCATCTTCCAGTTCATGCTTCAACTCATCAACCATGTCATTTTTATCCTTTACCTTAAATTTTTCTTGGGCAACAGAATCAGAGCAACATGCATTCTCTTGTTGTAGTCTTTGATGCTTCTGAACTAGTTCAGATAGTTGTGTAGCTAGATTATCACTCTTGGCTTCCAGATTCCGAACTTCATCGGACTCTTGATTCTCTTCACACTCACCAGCCTTTTGTTTTCCCTTTATTTCAGCCAGCTTTTGTAGTTGCTCACCTTGAGAATCATTATTCTCTATTAGGTCAGTAACTATATCAATAAGCCTTTGATTTAAGCCTCTTAGCTTGTTGATCTCAGTTTCCAGATCATGGATCCGAATGCCTTTATATTTAATTTCCTCATTGGATTTATTATCCAATTCTTTAGCCCCATGGACAAACTCTACCTTTTTGTTCAGGCCATCGATCTCTCTTTTCTGTTCTTCAAACTTCAGCTTATACTTACTGACTGATTCTGAGTTCTCTGATGTTGATAACTTAAGTTTCTCAATTTCTTCCATCAGCTCAGACTTCTCTTCTTCTTGCTGCTGCATATAGAGTTTGGTATCGCGAACAATTTTTTTATCTTTCTTGGTTTTGTCCCTCCAAACATCTATCTCTTCAAGAGCAGCCTCCAACTCAGCTCGCATATCAATTCTTCCTTCAATTTCTTCTTCTTCACCGTCAGTGGTTCCAACGTCACTTGGAAAGTCAGGTTCTTCACTCATTCCATCAGCATCATTGACTAAGTAAGTATTTTTGTGGTATGATTTATCCAAATCATTTTTCTGTTCACTGCACGATTCCTTTAGTAAGTTGTTTGATTCTTTTAGTTGAATCACACTTTTTCCAAAAACACTTCCACACTGAGGGATACCACCTGACTTCTGATTCTTCTTTGAAGATTTTCTTTTTCCCATGGTAGACCGAGATAAGCGCAAACAATATCTTCAACTACACAGATCGACTACACTAAGTTGAAGCAAAAAAATCTGATAAAATCAATCAGTCCCTTTGATACCAATTGTTAGGACCAATAGGGGCCTATATACCCTGATAGGGGGGGTGAATCAGGGTATGGATATTCTTTTTCAAAGTTCTTTCTGCCCCACTGGATCTTGACCTCTTTGTTACAAGGGTCACTTTGTTTGCACTTGTGTGGTTACTGTGATCACTTATCTCATTTACCTGATGATGATGCTTTGAATGCAATGCAGGGAAGTAATCAGATAGACACGGAGATTTTTACTTGGTTCACCGCTAAGGGCTACGTCCAAGGAGCATACGCCGACAAGTTGCCGGTTCGTACCAAATTCCACTAGACTTCACTAGCTGTGGATTACAATGTTCGGGCTAGATCACTTCTATGCCCAGGCTCACTGCCTTTACAATCTTTAGGGTCAGCTCACTGCTTTCCCAAGGGTCACTCCCTGTTTCTCTCTCTCTGGCTCACTGCCGGTGGAGAGGATCACCTTCTTCCTCTTCCTAAGCTCACTGCTCTTGGAAGGAATCCACTCACAGTTTATAGACCTGTAGGTCTCTTCATTCGCATGAAAGAATGCATCTTCTCTTGTATGTAGATGCTCTGTTGAAGTTCAACTTTCACCCGTAGATGAATATCTCTTTGCACCGAAGGTATCGGGCAAACTTCCAGCTTCCACGCAGCCCGAAAAACACTGCTGGAACAAACCTTACTTGGCGCGCAAGTCAACCTCGGCGCGCAAGTATCGGCGCGCAAGCCACAACGGGCGCGCAAGTCCTCCTCAAACACTTGCGCGACTCAAGCTTCCTCAACTCCAAACTTGCGCGACTCTCTTCCTTTTACGCCCAAACCAATATTGGCGCGTAACTGCCAACCGGCGCGCAACTTCTAACACCGGCACACAACTTCAACCACTGGCGCGCAAGTCCCACCTGCGCGACCACACACACCACTTGCACGACCACCACACATGCGCGACGGGAGCTCTCATCTTGAACTCTGGTGAAAAATGAGGAGGGGTGGTCCAGTATTTATAGGCAATCTGACCACCCTGCGTGACGGCGCACAAGTCACCTGCGCGACCCAATCTCGGCGTGCAAGTCTTCTCTCCTTTTAGACACTTGTGCGACCAACTCCCAAACTTGCGCGAACCTATTTCCTTAGCCATATTTTGATATTCTGATCTTGAAAAACATATGGCACGCAAGTTTCCTATACTCCAATTCCACAGCGCGCAAGTCCCTTTGCCAAAAACACTTTTCTTCATTTGCCGATTTTCAGGCCCAAAAATTTGGCAAACACTGGAAAATGGCGCCACCTTGTATCTGTTCTTTTGTACCGCCTCCAGATCATCCATTCCTTTTATCTACGTTCTTGAATCAAACATGGATCGTTGACCTCAGCTCTTAAACTCGACATTCCACCATGAAATCCTCTTTGTCAACAATCACAACTCAGATGTCCACTTTGTCAACAAACACAATCACCTCAAAAATGCTTCAATGATACCTTGAGGGATTTTTGCCCAACAAAAACCACATGCTAAGGGTCCCTAGAATCAATTACAATAAAAAATTACTAGTGTTATAGAATGATATTCAATAAGGGAATAAATTCAAAAGGGTAAAACCACAAAAACATTCCCGATAACCACCACCATCAATGGAATATCTAGGTATAGTTGAAGGAAGAGAACCCATTTCTCCTAGAAAAATGTCTAGAGAAGAGGTCCCCAGATCCCCATAAGCCTATATTAACACAAACAAGAAACATAAGGATAGAATCACCATATTCTACTTGTTAGAGATGAAATATCATATAATTTTCTACCCTTGGTTCATTCAGAAATCATATGGATCTGAGAAACTCACAAGAGGAGGAGGATGAATTGATTAATAGAGGGAAGAAAAAATTCTATAGGGAATTAACCATCCTTTATTGAACATCTCATGCGTATCCCATTTTAAACTCATGAAACCCACAAATATCAAGGGATGAATTTTCTATTTGAAATTTCTGAAATATGTGCCCACATGATACCATAATTACCTCTACACCATTGGTGACCTCGATTGTAATATTCATATGAGCCTCACCATGAAGATTCTCTATATTGTAGAAGAAAATACCTAAATGTTTTGGACTCACCACACCTTTCACCATATCATACTGAGGCTACTTTATCCAAGGCCCACAGGAGGTCTCATAGCACCACTCTTGAGACCATGCCTCTCCATGGGTGTTTCAATCATATAATTTCATACATATGAGTTCTAGGATTAAAACGACCCATACCATAATGTTTTCCTGATCATGGTGTATCCTAAAACAAAAAAACACTATTTTAGTGATCAAGAACCTCCAACACTTTCTGAACATGAATTAAACCATCGTAAGGCTCAAAATTGCATGACGTTAAAACTAAAAATGTTACCAATATCTCCATTCAATGACTTCCCATCTTCATAAATTTCCTCCAGCAGTCCTACTCGAATAACTTGGACCATTGATCTTTAACATTAGACTCATGTTCCCATGTCTCCCATTGGATCCATCCATGAGGCTAAAAGACTCAAAAAAGTGGTAGCATCATCCCCCAAAAAACCTTTTCACATTGGTATATAATATGCCTGGGTGATGAAAAAAGATATATATATATTTCCAACTCAATGTCCTAGAAATCAAACATGTGCATAAGATTGGGCTCGTAACTCTGAATCTAAGAAAAGTGGAAAATTTTATACAAACCAAAATATTATAGGGGAAGGTATAATCAGTAATCCACTACTTTGATATGCTCGGTGACCTCAAACAGTCCCAAAAACTATGGTTCCATATTTTCTTTCTTCTATAGATGATGATACCCTAATCATGGTGAAATCATAATAAAAATTGGTCACCCAAAATGACCTCCCAAGTGGACATCCCCAATTTGACATATAATTTTTGTCTTATTTGAGTGGTAACCAACTACTTCATGATCAATTTCACTCTCTCATAGGTCTCCTGAACCATACTCGACACAAAAACTATTGTCTTATCCACCTCATTCCAAAATATCAGCGACCGAACCAAATAATCATAATGAACGTAAAAGGGTTCTTTCTGAATTGAAACCTAGATACCATTATTACAAGTTCTATCTACCAAATCCATATGATCATTCCACACTCAAAAAATGTGTAGGAATCATGCCTAAATTATATTATCTAAGACCTGGATCATCTTCTTTGAATTTCCATCAATCTCTATATGATAGTTCGTACTCAATTTTAGATGATAACCCAAATAATTTTGAAAGTATTTAAAAAAATGTGATGTAAAACATGTGTCTCTATCTGATATGATATTGGAAGGGACTTCATACAATAATATAATCTCCATAACATAAATCTTTCAAACTCATCAATAGAGAGATTATCTCAAATAGGTATGAATTGTGCCACTTTAGTCAACCAATCAACTACCACTGAAATGGTATCTCAACTTCTCATGGTCCTAGAAAAACTGATCATGAAGTCCATCGATACCTCTTCCCACTTTCACACTAGAATATGAAGTGGATGAAGTAATTCTCCTAGTTATTGGTTGTCCACCTTAATACCTTGATAGGTCTAGAAATGAGAGACAAATCCCGTGATGTCACTCTTCATTCCCAGACACCATATGTTCTGTCTTAGACCCACACCTCTTGATCTAGTTCTATAAACACATGCTTTACATAATCGTTTTGATAATAACTTTAAAATCCTATATATAACCATACTTAATTACAAAATCACTATTTATTATTGTATCTATTATATCTATGGTATATTTTTAGGTTTAGTTCTTTAAATAATTAGGAAAAAAAGATACCTAACATATCCCATGTTGTTTGTATCAAAAAAATATTTTTTCCAACTATATATGAAACTAATTAATCCATAATGAGTCATCAATATCTTCTATAAATTTTATCATGTGTTATATATTTCTAAAAAAGTCACATGTACTAATTTTATTTATAACCCATGAAATGGAAACATAAGAAAATGGTGAGCTAAAAATATATTTAATGGAAACATATAACTTAATCTTTCAAAAACATAAGCATGAAATACATAATATGTTAGGAATAATGTATATGAATAATTTCTTAATAAATTGAAAAATATATCATGCTATATCCATGAAAATAAATGAAAAAAATGGATATTAATAATTACTGATCTCATACTGATGGAATTCATAATTCAAAACATAAAAAACATGTCACCAAGTCATTTTTACAAGACACTGTCCTATTATGGGAAGAGGTATACACCAATACCCAACCTTTTTTTCTCATGAGATCCGTTGATGCATTGAGGGGGTGTATAATTACGAGCCCAAAACATAACCTAATTAAGTCTAATAAATTCACTATAAGAGTCAACATGAATTTTCATACGACTCCCTAAGTAACTTCTTATTGAATAAAAACATTTCTATCTATATAATGAAAGATGCGTAATATCAATAAAAAATAAACCTGTATTAGCGTAAAATAATCATAAAGAATATCAATACATTTCCCAATGTTAATTATAGGTATAAATGGTCATAACCCCTCTTGAGAAACAATGTGGATGATCAATAAATACATATTCATCTTTCCAATAATTTTCCATATTGGAGTAATAATATACAAAATGCCAATAATTTTCTCCATGTCAATTAATAAACCTTATATCTAGGTGAATATCCTCCAATATGAATTTTTTAAATGAGATATTCACACCATATAAACAATGATTATGTAATTATGTCAATATTATAATAACATGATCATAATCCATCTATAGAAATAAAGTGGATGGTTGAAAAAGAACATATCCCTAGTGTGACATATGAAACCTAGGAGGGTATTGACATAAATGAAAAACACCCCCGAAAAAAGAATGCTTCAATGACATCAAAAAAATAATGGATAAAGAATTTAATGGTTTGATACCATGAGTCAAATCCTTTGGAAAATGATATGGTAAATGGAAGTGAAAACATAAAATATCTTTTAGATTTTTTTTAACATTGATGTAAAATACAAATTTACATGTTTCTTTGAAAGATAACTTTTTAAAATGTTACGTGAAATCCTTTGATAACCTTTACTTTTAAAAATAATCTCCAATAATGGATCCTTGAAAATATATAAAGTTTATCTTATTAAAATGATGAGAGGAAGATAAAAAGTGTAAAAGTTAAAGGAAAACCCTTTTTATTTTTTTTAAATACATTTATTTAAAACTCACATTGTAATAAGAGTAAAACAAAATCTTTTATATTAATATTTAATTTTACCAAATAATATTAATAAATAATATATACTAAAATATTAGGTTGGGATAACCCAAGAATGAAAAGTAAAAGTTCAATATGAAGAATTATAATTCAATTACAGGAGATTTGAGTTATTAATATCCGTTATAGGAAACATACTCTATAAAGAAAGAAACATTTGAAAAGTTGTTTATGTGGTAAAAATTTAAACAATCAAAGAATACCACAAAATAAAATAAAAGGGACTAATGTACCAAACTTATATGAAATAAGTTCAAATAAATTATCATAACTTAATTAATGAAAATAGAGTTACTAAAAACTCTTATGACTAATGTAACACTTGAGTCAAAAGACTTATATAGAAAAGAACTTTATTTGGATTAGTTTATCCCATAAATTACAATAAAATTATTTATAAAAAATTCATGGGATGGTACGTCAATAGAACACCATACAAAGGAAATATGGTGCATAATAGGTAACATGCCTCAAATAATCATAATTAAAACCAAGAAAACCCTTGTGCCTTGAGTAATAACTTAATCAAAACTATTTTTAGAGTGATATTTTAATTGAACATAAAATTCCATGATTAAAATATAATTCATTATATGATATCTCAAATAAGAATTATATACACTATAAAAATTAAATTAGGTGTATAATACCAAATATGTCTTAAAGAGATTAATTTGAGATGAAAACCCTTACGTTGGTCCTGATTCATTCTCCAATTGCACCAAACATCTTGAATAATTAAATCAATTTAATTAAATACATGAAAAATAACATCATTAAAAAGTATAACAAATTATGATCTTCATTTAAATTCATTATATACATATAAATATCAGTTATTTTTTACATATTTTCGATACTAGGTGTAAGAAATCTTTAAATCTTTGAACAGGTTTCATAAAAACGATGTTAGTATTCATTATTGTTAAAATGGTCATAATTAAAAGATGATTAAAGGTATTATATTAGATGTTAAATGACATTTATTGAGTTTATAATCTCATTCCATGGTACTTTTGGTTACAAACCATGATGATAAAATCGACGGTGATCACATTTTGGTGAATCTTAATAAATGAAAGATGTTTTCTTAATCGATGAGTTAAATATTAATATAACCTTAACAGAATAAAAAAACATTATTCATATATTTATATCATATTATACAATTAAGTAATTTTCTATAGTCATTCATGATATAAATTCATAGCCTTGTTCAAATAGATGGATAAACCGACCCAAACATGATCGTACCATGATTGATGGATGATTATGTGGTGGTCTTGTTGTAATATCATTATAACATAAGAATAATGATATAATTTATTATTTATTATTGTTAAATATATCACAATTTTAAATAATTATAAATATAATATAATTTATATAAATTCATTAATTATAAATAAGATATCATTATCCTCTTAGTTTGCTTATTTTAAATGATTGAATTAATGATAATCATTTATTGATCATATCATTAATCAGTTCTCAAATTTTAAATTATATAAACTTTATTAAATCATAAAAATAATATTTATAATTTAATAAAATCCTCATGACCATCCCTGTAAGGCTGTGATGAAGAGAAAAACAAAAATCAGTCATTCCATGGTGGTGATAGTTCACATGTACGCATGGTTGATGATTTCATTTTACATAGAATGGGAGAAATGAGTAATATAAGTTATTGTAGAAAAATAATAAATATCATATAAATATCATAATTATTTATTAAATTTAACTTTTATACCATCATTTTATATTGGTGAAGGAAATAAAAACATGTTGTGTCGTGGACATGATAGTCCTCACAACACACAAATTACGCTTTTTTTTCTTAATAGAAATGGGAAAATGTGAATAATGATTATTACAGTAGAATATAATCATTAATTATATAACAAATAATGAAAAAATATAGTTATTTTAGAATTATAATTATAAAATAAAAACATAAAATCGACAAGTTAAGTAAAAAATTATTTCTCATGTTGAGCACTTTGAGATTTCATTGAAGATCCCTTAGAAATGGGTGTCATAGGATAATCTCTTGTGCCTTAATCTTAATATAGAGAAATATTATTATAGGGGAAGAAAAAATTAAAAGTATTTATAAAGTAATAAAAATTTTAGGAGTGTCTTGAAGGTGTGATGATGGATACCTATTATAAATGGTGAGAATGACATTTTTGTAAATATTTCAACTTAATATAAAGGGACCCCATATTGAACATGTTAAGTAAATCCAAAATTGAGAAATAATTGAGTGGGAAATATATATGGTTAATAAAAAACCAATTCAATTAACTATGTACATGTTTTTATCATTTTTAAATCCCTTTAACCCTTGAATTATTACTTTAACCATTTTAGCTTTTACTGTGGTAACTAGTTTTTAGCTAAGTTAACTTAATCATTATGAATAAATATAAAGCTATAATTATTTAATAATTTCAAACCAATTATCAAAATTTTTAAATCCAATTAATTTTATTCAATTTATAAAATTTATAAAAATCCATTTTAAAATAAAATTGTATAATGTATTAAAAATAATTTTTGAGAAAATATCACTTATATTATGAAATATCAAATATAGATTTTTAAATTAAAAAAAACATTTTAAAAATTATAAATTAACTTATAAAATGATAATTTTATCCTATAAAAACGTTTATTAGTTTTTAATTCATACTTATATACTTATTTCATAATAAAATTCATGTTATTTGTAAAAATGGTATTTTGCACCGTTCACCTAAAAATCATTCTTTTTAGAAAAAACCAAAAATACATCTTAAGAAAATATTACTCTGATGAATCCAAAAATATTTTCCATTTTATAAAATTAAAATTATAAATTTTAGAAATTTAAACTTTAAATAAAAACATGAAATATAAAGGAAAACAATTTTTATAGGAAAATAATTTTTTAGAATGTTAACCATTCTCATTCATATTTCCTATAATATAATAATTAAAGTAGTATTAACCATTTATTCATATCAAATTTATTTTATCATCATTAATCAAAAGTTTCTTTAAATATAAATTCATATAATATATACAAGTAATACTTTGAAAAATACATTTCTATATATAAAATGACAGTATTACTTATTTTATTTATACTAATTAAACTTCATTCATATTAAAATTAGAACTTATTTTATTTATATAAATATTTTATAATGAAATTATTCTGATCCATTATTATTAATTCAATGGCTAGGTTTTTAATAGTCATACTTAATATTTATATGTTTACCTAAATATATCATGATTTTATTTTTTTTAGTATTGCACATGGAGAAAGATATCAAACACATTTGGATCATTTAGAGAAATTCATATATTAAAATATCAGAGTGTTATATTATCCCCTATTAAATAAATTGTATCCCCATAATTTGACTTAAAAGATCAAAGTAATTTTTATTAGGAACTCATAATTAACCACGCACTACTAGAAAACCATAGGTTTATTTAGGATGTGTAATGAGATTTATCTATAAGAACAATTATTATAATTGATTTATTAAGGGAGATAACCCATTCCCAATTTTACATAAAATTATAATAATAGAATAAGATCTATATACCTAATAATAACTTCCCATAATCCTTGAAAACAATTTATTTGATAATTATACCTTCTTTGGGTATTTATATATAACTCAATATCCAGTAGTTATGAAAACTTACATGAAATAGGAAATTAGATATTCTAGATTTAAAACTCACTATATGACACATTAGTAGTAGTTTAATAGGATTTTCCTTATTTTCATGGTTTTTGGTGAATATTTCCATTGTTTTCCCTTGTATTGGGACATTGAGTCACATAATGTCCAAATCTCTTGAAATTGAAGAATTTTTTTATATTATCCATTTACCTTGTACTTGTGAGTCTGATAAACTTCATCTACACACTTATATAATTAACTACCCCTTTAAGTAAATTCACTCAATGCGTCTTCCCACATTTTTGATGTGGAGGAAATTAAATTTTCTCTCATTTATCATCCCTATCACCTAATATTTCTTGAGACTTTACATTTCTCTTATTTGGTGTGTTCTAGATTTTAACTATGTTTATGTTGTTAATTCAAATTCTTAATAGATGGTTTGGAATAATCATAATATTTCTCACTCCATCCATTATCCTGTTGAGTTTTTCATTAGGTTTGTTTTTAGATTGTATATGAAATCCATTTTTAACTTGGTTAATTTAGGGTTCAACCATTAACAAAACCAAAAGAGTTAACATAAGTAATGATAATTATAATATAATTTTTATAAATAAACGTAAGAAAATTTAACCTCAAGATATCTCATTTTATAACACTATCATGTTATTCTAAATTTTATAAAACACAACTTAGACTCTATTTAACCTATATAACTCTCAATTTAGCCTATATCATTCTTGGGCTCGGATTCCCAAAAAATGAAACATATAACTGAATGTATAAAAAAAGCATGGCATATATAATATGGTAGGAGTAAATAACATAAATAAATCATTAATCAATTGAATAAAAGGGTATTCTATATCCTTGACAATAAATAAAAACATGGATATCAATAATTTATGATCTCATACTGATGGGATGCATAATTTTGAACATTTAAAACATGCTCTCAAGGAATTATGACAAGACACTATTTGGTTATGGGAAGAGGTATACACAAAAATCCAACATGTTTTTTCTTATGAGGCCCATCGATGTATCAATGGGCTATATAGTTCTAGGCCCCTCCCATCACATGATTAAGTATAATGCATTCAAAATAAGAGTCAAAAATAATTTTCATACCATTCTCTAAAGAATATATTTTTGAATAAAAACAAGGATTTCTATATAATGAAATATATGGAATGTTAACACATTACCAACCCATGCTAGTAGTCAATAATCATTAGGAATATCAATACTTTTCCCCATGTCAATAATAGGGATAACATGATCATAACCCATACAGATAAAGAAGATGGATGGTCAAACATTACATTGTCAAATTTTTAATAATAATCCTTTTTGGAATAAAAATATACATAATTCCAATACCACCATGCTAATAAATAAATGTTCTTTCCAGATGAACATCCTCTGATTTGAATTTGTAAAATTATATGTTCACATCGTACATGGTAATGAGTATACAGTTTTGTCAATATTGGAATAAAATGATCATAATCCATATAGTTAAATAAATTATATTGTTTTAAAGGAATATATACTTGGTGTAAAAATTTAAACATATGAGGGTGTTGAAATAAATGAAAAACTCCCTTGAAAAATTAATTCTTTGAAAAGTATCTCAAAATAAGGGACCAAGAATTGAATTATTTGATACCACAAGTTAAAACCCAAAAATGATAATATATATATTTATATCTATATATATATATATAAATTAGAGGATAAATAAGGAATCATAAACCTCATTAGGGTAAATACTTTTGAAAATGATAAGGTATATGGAAGAGAAAACTTAAAATATCTTTTAGAAAACATTTTTAACATTGATTTAATATAAAAATTTACATATTACTTTCAAAGGTAACTTTTCAAAAAGTGACATGAAATCATTTGGAAACCTTTAATTTTAAAAATAATCTCCAATAATGAAGCCTTGAAAATACATAAATATTATCTTATATAAATTAGTATAGGAAGACAAAACATGTTAAATTGAAAGAAAAATCCCTTTTTATTATTTTCAAAATACCACTGTTTAAAACTCACAATGTAAGAAGAGTAACAAAACATTAATTTGTATTAAAATTTAATTTTCCCAAAAAATATTATAAAATGTCATATAATAAAATATTATGGTTGGAGAAATCAATAATGGAGAAGAAAATTTCAAGATAAAACATTATAACATAAAGAAATAAGATTTTTGTTATTAATATCCCTTATTTTAAACATATTTTATGAAGCATGTAACATTTTAAAAAGGGTTTATTTGGTAAAAATTTAAAAAAATGAGATAATAAAAAAATAAAATAAAGGGGTAGAATATACCCAACATATATGAAAAAAGTTTATGTTAATTATCACAACTAAATTAATAGAAATTGAGTTACTGAAAACTCTTATGACTGGGGTAACAATTGAGTCAAAAAAAATTTGAAGAAAAAAACGTGAATTGGATTTTTTTTAATCCCATAAATTACAAGAAAATAAATTATATAAAATTCATGGGATAGTAAACCAATATAATATCATACAAAGGAAACATGGTGTATAACATATAATGCGTCTAAAAGAATAATAACTAAGGATGTGAAAACCCTTATGGCATGAGTAACACTTTAATCAAAACCCCTTGAAAGGGTGGGATTGAATATGATCTTAAGATAACATGATTAAAAAATAATTCATGATATTATGTCTCAAATAGGGAGTATATACACCACATAAAAGAAATTATATCCATAATACTAAACATGTCTCAAAGAGAAGAATTTGAGACGAAAACCCTTACCTCAGTTTTAATTTGTTCTACTCTTGCACTAAATGTCCTGAATAATTAAATTTAATTTCATTAAATGCATGAGAAAAAAAATTATTCATTTTTATAACCATTTATACATTTCATTTACATTAATTATATATATATATATATATTCGTTATTTTTTACCCATTTCTGACACAGGGTGTATGTAATTTTTATTACTTTGAACGAGTTTTGTAAAAAAGGTGTTAAAAATCATTATTATTAAACTTTTATTTTTAAAAATATAATTAAAGGTACTATAATAGATTTTACATGATATTTATAAATGTTAAAATTACAATCAATGGTAGTTTTGTTTAAAAACCGTAAAGATGAAATCAACGACGATCATGTTTTGGAGATTCTTAATGAACAAAATGCACTTTCTTAATTAATGTGTTAAATATGGATATAAAATTAACAGAAAGAAAAAAATTATTTAATTATTTATATCATGTTATACTAATAAGTATGTTCCCATTTTCATGCATGATATAAATTTCTAACATTGTTCAAATTGGTGGTTAAACCGACCCAAACCTAAACATACTATGACTAGTGGATTATTATGTTGTGGTTTGATTGTAATAAAATTATATAAAAAATACAATGATATTATTTAGAGTTTATTATTGTGATATATTATAATTTTAAAGAAGTATAAAGTTAATAAAATTTTTATAAATTCATTACTTAGAAATAAGTGATTAGTATCCTCTTAGTTATCTCATTTTGAACGATTGAAACAACAATATAATTTGTTGATCATATCATTAATAGGTTCTCCAATTTTACAAAATAGAAACATAATGATATCATTAAGATCATATTTATCCTTTAATCCCATCCTCATTACCAGAAATGTAATGCAATTATGGAAAGAAAAATGGAAATCAACCATTTCATGGAGGCAGTAGTCCACACATATACATGGATAGTGATTTTATTTTCCAAAGAATGAGAGGAATAAAAAATATGGTTTATTATTTGTGAATAATAAACATGATATAAATATCATAATTATTTATTAAATTCACCTTTTCTTCAATCCTTGTAATGTGGTGAAAAAAGATAAATGTATCGCATCATAAAGATGGTAGTCCGCACAACACATGTATTGTGACTTAATTTTTCTTAATAGAAAATGGAAAAGTTGATTAATGATTACTAACATAAAATAATAAAAGTGACTATATAAAAAATTATTATATCATTATATAATTATTTAAAAATTTTATTTGGAAATTTAAAATAGAAAATAAATAATTTAATGAAAAACGATTACTCATGATGAACACTTTGAGATTTCTTTAGAAGATCCCTTAGAATTGGATAGAAAAAGATAGTATATTTTGACTAGAAGATAAATAGAGTGAAATTGTATTAGAGATATAGGAAAATTATAGGGTTTTAGGAGTAATTTTTTTAGGAGTGCCTTGAAGGGGTGGTGAGAGGCCCCTCTTTATAAGTGGTGAGAACAACATTTTTGTATATATTTCAATTTAATATAAAGGGAGGGCATGTTAAACATGTAAAGTGGATATAAAATTGGGAAATAAAGGAGAATATATATGATAATGTAGAGAAAAAACTCATTCAATCAATTATAGACATGTTTTTATCTTGTTTCAAGATCTTTACCCCTTAAATTGTCACTTTTACAATTTTAGCTTTTACCGCAGTAATTAGTTTTTACCTACGGTAACATAATATTTATGATTAAAAAAATTTACTCCTTAATAGATAATTTAGATCTAATTATTATAAATTTTAAAACCATTTCATTTGATTCAATTTATATAAGTGCTAAATATTAATTATTAAATAAAAAATATAGAATGTATTAATTTGTTTTTTTGAGAAAATATTACTTATGTCATAAAATATAAAATAAGAGTTTTTAAATTAAATCTAAAATTATTAAAACTATAAATTTACATATAAAATTCATATGTTGTCTTAAAAATGTTTCATGAATTTATAATTCATACTTATTTAATAATAATTTCATAAAAGTAATGTTATTTAAAAAAATGATATTATAGAGTATTTAATTAAAAATCATTATTTATAGAAAAATCTAAAAAATTAATCTTAATAAAAATATTAATATGTTGAATTAAAAATTAATTTTCATTTTATAAAATTAAAATTTTAAATTTTATAAATATATCTTTTGAATAAAAATTTGAAATATATAGAAAAAATCTTTTTATAGGAAAATAATTTTTTTTAGAATATTAACCATTCTCATTCATATTTCTTATAATTTAATAATTAAATTAATATTAACCAATTATTCATTTAAAATATATTTTATCATCCTTAATCATAAATTTCTTGAAATATAAATTCATATCACGTAGAAAGGAAATATTTTTAAAAATACATTTCTAAGTATAAAATTACCATATTAATCATTTTAGGTATACTAATTGAATCTCAATCATATTAAAAGTATAATTTATTTTCTTTTTACATATATTTCATAAATCATTATTCATTCATACTAATAAAATATCTTGGTTTTTAATGGCTATAGTTAATATTTATATTTTTATCTAATTATATTGCAGTTTCATTTTAGTTCGGTGTTTTATGTAAATCAAGAATTCAAACACATTTGGACCATTTAAAGGAATCCATATATTAAAATCTTTGGGTGTTACACTAGAAAGTTCACCCTATATTCTAATACATCTTCTTTAAACTTGGGTTTACTAACCATTGAGAGGCATTGGAGTCCTTCATTAACTCCTCCCTCATGGAAGTAATAAAACACTACCCCCCTGAATAAAGATCCTGCTGTCAGTATCCATTAACCCCCTAGAACCATGTCACTCCTCAACAACCAATATTTTATCACAAATCATTTAGAATTCAAATATCAGTAAGTCTTTAATGTGTCATCCAATTTCTATGCGATAGGTAGCACAAGTCATCACCCCTCGGTCCTCAGATGCATCCACCAACCATTCAAACAATAATCTCACCAACTATCATTACTCTTCTTAATGTATCTCTCTAATCTTCTGAATTTTCTTATTGAGACCATTTGCATCAACTTTACCTTTCTTATGAGCATAATAAATTTCAAATTCAACCCTCTATAGATGTTTAACCCAATGCTTTTTCCATAGATTCTAGTCCCACTAAGAGAAGATGTAACACAAGATCTTAATGGTGTGTGTATAAGAAAAATATCTCATTGAAGGGATAATATAACCAACACTTCAGATAGTAGACTAAAAATTACAACTAAAAGTTATGAATATGGTAATTTTAATCATGGGGTGTAGTTAGTGAGACCCATTAGCCACTACGTAACCCATCTTCATTATTGTCACATATCCAATCCCAGGCTTTGGAAAAAACAGGACCAGAGCTATGTTATGTATTATATTTTTATCCAAGATTTCCTCTTCACACTGGTCTCTCCATTCAAACTTCACCCATTATTAGTAATCCTAGTCATATGAACTATTAAATAAGGGAAATATTCTATGAACCATCGGTAGTATCCCATAAACCCAAGAAAATTTTGATCCCAAACACATTTCTAGATCGTTTTCAAGAAATCACAAAGTCTACCTAATGATTCTATAGAGATACCCTCCTCAGAGATTACATGACCAAGGAAATATAATTCCTAGATCCAAAAGTGATACTTCTTGAGCTTGGTATAGAGCCGATGTGGTCTAAGTGTACTAAACACAATCTATAGGTGTCTAACATGCGTCTATGAGCTTTGTGAGTATATAAGGATATCATAAAAAAACTATAATGAAAGAGTATAAATATAGATGAAAGATCCTAATCATGAGATCCATGAATATTGATAGTTCATTTTTCAGCCTAAATGCATGAAAAGAAACTCATACAATCTATATCTACTCTTGAACGCTATCTTAGGAATATCCTCCTCTTTGACCCAAATCTAGTGTTATCACAATATTAGTTCATTCTTATAGAAGCACTAAGCTCCCTTTAACTGATCAAATAAGTCATCAATCCTAGATAATGATTATCGATTCTTCACACGCAGCTGGTTGATCCTCCTATAGTATATACACTATATAAGTCTACCCTCTTCCTTCTTCAGGAACAATACTAGATCACCCTATGGATTTGTGATCTGTTTGATAAAATATGTCACCTCATAATCCTCATGTTGTATCGTCAGTTCTATTAACTCAGCTGTTTCTATACAATATAGTGGTATCGATATAGGTTATGATTCTAGCATGAGTTTAATCACAAAGTCAATCCCTCTTTTAGGAGGGAGTCTTGAAAAATCCTTTGGAAAAAAATCATGGTAGTGATCTTGCACTAGAGGAAAAGAGGATGGAGATACTAATTGATATGACAAAATATACACACATGATGCTTTCATTTTAATATATCCAATCTATCTTAGTTTTGGTCCCATTATTCGTACTCAAATGTACCATTCACTGGTCATCAGAAACTCATCCCCCTTGTGTGTAGTAAAGGAAACTATCTACTGTAGAATTCTATGTGCGTATGATAACTATTCATAAAGTCCATGCCAAAGATCACATCAAATCTAGTTATCTATAAGTTCATAAATTTCTACAAATGTCCATATCCAAAAAACTACTACAGGACATTTGGGACATATCAAAATATGATCCAATTTCTTCCCTAAAGGCGTGTCATGAGAAAGAAACTTGGAATATAACTTGACCAGCACGTCAAGTCAATCAATAAATTGAGGAGATATAAATGAGCGAGAAGCTCCAATTTCAAAAAAGGAAGATGATAAAAAAGATGTGATCAAGAATTTACATTGAAAAATAGATGTTCCCTCATCATTACAGGCTGAAACCTAGTCCAATGCATATATTATACCAACCTCATCTCTATGATACTTCCCCACAGGTGCATAAAAATCATATATTGCCAATGTATGTGGGAAAAAATTCTATTATTGAGGACCCTTTATAAATCCCTAAGTCATAGTCTGCGTCCTCCCAATACCCTTGCAAGAAACTGTCTACAACATCCCGAAATAATCTATTGATTTTTTCCCATATTACCACATCCATGACCATTGATCTGAGGTCTTGGGAAACAATTGTGAAAATACCCATTCTACCCATAGTTGAATCACTAGGGACCTATACCTTCCATTTAGTGGGATAAGGAAACTCTATTATGCTCTAATTTCCTACCATCATCCCATTACAACTCATCAATCGTACTCTTCTTACTTCCAGAAGATGCACCCATTGTCGCACCAAATAACTGATATGATGAAGGATAAATGAAAACCTATATAATTATACTTATCTTGACCCTTATAGATTATAAATTCCTTATAAATAATATCTAGGTATATCATTAGGTTTGTTGATGCCCCTTTCCATCACAGAGTCTAACAATTGAAAAAGGGCAGTACCTTAGCATAAAGAGATTCATCCTTTGAAGAAACATAAAAAATTGACAAAGGAATGAACAAGGATTTGGTTAATAATAGGACACACAAGTTTTATCATGGTCGCACAGGTATACCTGCGCGCCAGAGACCTATTTGATTTTCTCCCAAGTTCTTCAGTGGCCTATAAATACCCCTTGTGGACCCCCCATTTTGAGGACGAAAAAAATTCCACAAGTCAGATTTGAGCTCCCGGTGCCCTAGTCTCTTCTTGAAGTCTTACAAACACCTCTAAGATAATTTTTTACCTAGAATGGAAGATCTAAAGAGGGGGAACAAGGCATAAGTGTTTAAATTCACCAAAACTTGCACGCCTAAGTGTCTAACCCTTAAGGGAAATGGTCACACATGCGCGCCACCTTATCCCTTCAACAGAACCTGTGCACCACCCTTTTTCAAGCCTTTAGGGATAATACTAAGGGCCTGAGCCAAGACTCTCCCAAGTATTACCCTATGGGTTGACCGGTGCACAGGTACACCTGTGCTGTGCAAGTACACTTGTGCGTCCAGGACCTGTGCACCCAAACAAAACTTGTGCGCTTGCCTCTTTTTGGGTTCCCCTACAACCTATTCAGCTATTTTATTCAAATCCAAATATCCTATTCAAGACTTATCCTTCAAAAAATTTTAAAGACATTTTTGGCATGATTCCTCTTCCTTATCTGAAAGGAATTATGTGGAATATCTCTCAAAACCTAGTGATTTTCATATCTTTATGTCACTAAGGTGAGATATTTCATTCATTCAACCTCATCCTTTAAGATAAGAAGAACTTTAATTTGCACATCCTCTTTAGGAGTAAGCCCCAAGTCCCCTATTCATGTTCCTCCTTCTCAAAAGTAAGTCCCAAGTCCCTTAACATGGGCCTCTTTTTCAGGAGTAAGCCCCAGTCATCAAGTTCCCTTAATTTTGGGAATCCTCTTTAAAAGTAAGCCCCATGTTCCCAAATTTGGTCTTACTACTCAAGAGTAAGCCACAAATTCCATGTTCTCTAACCTGGGCCTCCTTTTTAGGAGTAAACCCTAGTCATGAATTCCCCTTAACCTGGGCCTCCTCTATAGGAGTAAACCCCAGTCTTAATTTACGTTTGATTTGGGCTTCATTCTCAGGAGTAAAATCCAATCATAAGTCCCCTCTAATTTGGGAATCCTTTTCTGGAGTGAGCCCGATGTTAAGTATCCAAATCTCCATAATGCACATACACCTTTATGGACCTTATTCCAGGGTTTCTTCCCTGAAGTAAATCCCAAACCTCATCTATCTGGGAAGTCATACATACATAAACCCCACATTATTTCTTATGATTGCATCTTTCGTGGTACAATTTTCTAGTTTTACCAATACCTCTTATTTCTCACACCGAGCATGACTCACGTGAGTTTAGAGTGTAAAATTAATTATGACATCTTTCTTTGAGCCATCAACCATGCATAAACCTCATACTTCATTACTCGAACTACGTGGGTTCTAATTCCTTTTCTAAACTATGATACGTAGGTAGCCCATCCATGGGTACGATACCATCTCTGAAATAATCCATGTCCTTCTAAATTACAATAAACTTCAAGTTCCCCATTGAGTGGCTTTAAAACCAGTATGGTTATCATAATGACCAAGATATTTTTATATAATGTGTTTAAGGATACCATTGACTAATAATATCTAACAAATACAGATGATTCTATATCGATGAAGAACCTCAAATACATATATAAGATTCTCTAAATCTCCTACATATTAATCATTGATTGTTAGATCTAAACGAAAGATCATTTTCATACTTTTTAGTTTAATAAGGATTCATTAACATAACTCAAATCTATAAAGAGAGTCCAGGAGTAGAAAATAATTTCCCCCAAAAAGGTGTGATGAGTCCGACCTCCCATCCTCTCGACCAATGCAAATTCTTAAGCCTCATTAGTCCACAACTAATGAGCACATGTCTTTGGAAAGTAGGTCCAAATGGATATAGAATCATTGGATTTTTCCGGTTCTATGAGCAAACTCATTAGAAACCGATTGGAATGTTTGAACCATAAACAAAAAAATTTCATCCCCAATTCCAAAGGAAACAAAAAATGGTGAACCTGACGTGAATCCTTAACCAAGAAAAAACTGAAGTTTTACTTATTTGTTAGGCCCCTATTTAAACTTAATAAGAGGGACATCAAAACAATCAATAACATATTTGCTCATCCAAAAGATGTAGTGGACGAATTTATCTTGATTATGTCTATTATATCAAACAGACACTTGTTTCCAAGATCTTTCTGCGTTACAGAAATGACTTTTCTAAAGTTCACTCCTGTGAATACCTCTGCTGTGAATACCTCTGCTGCTACTCCTGCTGGATCTTTGTCTGCTCTGAGGACGACATCACCTACTCAGCATCTTCAATGCTGGGTATCAAATGAACTGATTAAGGAATATGGTCAACATGGTACCATTCCAACTCTGGATGCTTCTTGACAAGCCCTCGAAGTTAATAATTCACCCTGGTTTTCCAGATGGCGATGACCAGTGATCAAGAAGCAGGTGGTTCCAACCACCATTTCTAACAGTTTTAGGTCGTTATCCCTGAAACGCAATCACTAGTCCCTCCCATATTCTGGGGAAGTGAATGAGAAGGTAACTCAAGGCCTTAATTCAAGAAAACATGAGTTTTTCCCAAGGGCTCCCATAAACAATCACCGCCAGACTCGTGTGACAGTGTGCCCTCAACATGATCAGGGTATCGCCTTTAGGGGTTTGGCTCAGGTCCCTCAGACCTGAGTCTGTAAGAAAAACTGCCAGAGGTAAAATTTGGTCAACAGGGAGCAGTTCATTACTTCTTCCCTTTCCAGAGAAGTCCATCAAGACAACTTGATGGCAAGCAACGAGTGGGCATATACACCCGTCCATCCTGATGTTACTGCCCAGCAAACTCGTCTGGCAGCAACACACCAATCCTTCCAGGAAATTCTGGCAGAGTCTTATAGGTAGGCATATACACCTATTTATAACCCATCAGCTAGTCAGTAGGCTCATCTGACTATGAACAAATATGCTCACCAATATGATATTATGGTAACTGATAAGCAGGAACATACACCTATTTACAATCAATAATTCTATTAGTAGTCTCATCTTCCAGTATTGAAGGAAAATTGTCAACCATACTTGAAAAATAATGCACAATATGCACATAAACTTTCCAATGTTAATCAATCCTACCAACAGGATCATTTGGTAGGACTCGAAGAAGTTAGTCAGAAAGCTCCGATGACATATTTGGAGTAGACTCAACTCTCTGCCCCCACACATGAGTTCTATCAGAATTCACTAACAGGAAAAGGAGGATAGGAGCCAGAATACACACCTACTCCAAGCATTTAATGGACTTATATTCCCATTCCAGTAGATGAAGTCACCAAGTACATTCTAATAATAGTGAAAGAGCATAAGCAAATCCATGCTCGTATTCTGGATGCCTATCAGAATATTATAACTACTTCAGCAGCATCACAGGGAAAGAAATGAAAATCAATCCCTACCAGTTGAGTGACATATCAACATATCACTCTAGAATAGATAAACACCTCTATTCTAGTCCAATATGGTTGGGGGCATACTCCCCCATGTCCTACAAACAACCAAGTTAGGCACATACACCTGATTTGAGTGGAGATAATCAGCCTAACCTGACTATTTCTCCTGAACAGGCACATACACCTACCCATAATAACCACTTTTGTCAACAAGTGGTTCCTAAAGTGAGTAAGAAGACGTCTATGAAGAAGATCCATCCATCAAATTCAAGAAATCAAGACCCAATCTGTAATAAGGTTTTTCTCGATGCTGGAGTTCTTGAAGCCCTCAGAAAATTATCTGTTGGAATTCAAGATTCTACTATCTCATTTCCCAATAGTGGGAACATTAATTCCGAAGGTCTTCATCAGACACTTATTCATGAAGGATTTCTTCATGACATTTTGGTTGATATTGAAGTATCATCTTCATATGAGAACCACAAGAACCCTCTGTGTGGCCAGAAGACTAAGGAGCAAAATGTTTCATCTTTTTCTGTAACCCACCATGGTGGTCCTCTCCATGATGATGAATTTAGCTGTGAAATCCCTCTTTGCAGTAGTAATGTGCATTTCCTGGAAAATTCTCCAATGGACAATGTTGTGACGAGAAAGCCCTCTTATATTGAGGCACTTGAAAATGTGAATCTAGTCATGTCTGATGCTTTACTACTAGCTGGTGAAATACTTTCTCAATTAGAAGATTTCCTGGGGTGTAGGTCATTCTATGAACCACCCTTGGCTCATTCATCTTCTAGTTTGATCAATGAATTCTCTACCAATCTTGTTGAATCTGATAAAGTAACAAGGAAGCACCATCTCTGGTCTAATTAGGTAGAAGAATCTTCATTGAATGATAAAGAGGAAATGCTGAATATGAGAAAACAACTGGTGAAAGGTGAAGTGCCAGTCATGTTTTGGCCTCTGGCTGACTCTCAGTATGACATTCCAGAGATGTTTACAGAAGATTGTATTCATGATATTCATCTCAAAATATGGAAAACTATTTGTCAATTGAAAGATAAAATATTATCTTATGTTGAATATGAAAATCATTACAAGATAATAGAAGGGTTACAATGAAAAATTGAATTGGCATCTCTCTCAGTTTCTCGATATCCAAAGGTTGAAAAGAAGCAGAGATCCCTTCAGCATTAATGCATTGGTGCACTAAAAAGATTGCGCCAGTTAATTGATAATTCCCCATTTGGTATTCATATCAGGGGATGGGGTGTTCATGGAGCACTACATTTTACTGTACTCTCCAGTCAACAAAGCCTGCTGAAAATGGTCTCATGCAATGTTATTGCCCATGGCTGGCCACAACCAATTGGCATTGTTTGTAATCAAAGGATTTCTCGTTAACAGGCCTCAAAAAGTTCTTCCCAAATATAGGAATATAAAGAAAAAGTTTTTGAATTACTCTTGCATCAGGAAAATGAGAATATCGAACATGCTTCTCATTTAGAGCGAGCACATCATCAGGTTACAGAAGTGTCCGAAATCATCCAACGGTCATTTGAACAGGGTGATTTTAGTGGATGTCGGTTGATGCATCTAGAAAATTTCCGGACTAAAGTCCGCAAGATCAGGAGAGATTTTAAGAAAGTATCAGATGTAGCAGCTCAAAAACTACCCCATCTTACCAGAAAGTGGACTCTTTGAACCCAACCCATGGAATCAACAAATAGGATTTGAGGAGTTGATCAGGAACAGCCCTAGTCCACCAGACTGGGGACTTTTTCAAATCCTCAATCTCTTCGTCAGAGAAAGGCAATCTTTTTACAATTAGGGAAGAAGCCACAAGAGGGAAGAAGAGCTGAATTATCAGAAGATTCCCTCTAAATTATAGTTCATCCAGAAGTTCCTGAGGGATCAAATCAACAAAAGACAATGTCTCATCAAGGACATGGAAGAAGACAATATCGCAGAAATGTCGATAGAAAGGATGCAATGTGTTATGCATCAGTTAATGTCATCAATTCCATTTTTGCTGATCCTCCAGAACATTAGGCTCACTCAGAGGGATCATATAAAGAGTTTCCTTCTCAATATGTTTTAAACATAGACACAAATGAAGAATTTGTGCGTACACGAAATCAAAGGCTTACCTAGAATCTAGGTATTCCTTCGAATAACCAACTTCCCCCTCTCTGAAAAGCATCCAACAAGGGGAAAGGAAAGAATTAGGTTACATTCCACCCTTCATCTGGAGAAGGTCAATCACTCTCACAAGAGAAAATATTTTCACAACAAGAGGAAGAAATGAAGTAATTAAATAGGTTGAATGTAGAACTACTTCAAGGTAGTCCTCCCCCTAAGCATGCTGGAGTCAGTCGGCTAAGGGAATTTGTTGAAGTTCCTGAGATGGATCAAGAATATCCTCTTTTAACAGAACACCCTCACAGGTCTAATCCCATGGTTCATGCACAACAACAATTGGCAGTTCTACCATCAGTTGCAGTACCAGCCACCACATCTGTCCAAGATCAAGTTATTGTACCTGCTCGGGTCCATGCACAACCTGATGTTTCTCAAATGTTAATAACTACCATTGAGTCATTAACCACTTGGTTGGAAGCTATGGAGGGATAACGTGCACAAATTCAATAAAAAAAGATCTTTCCCTGAATGGGTTGATGAAATCCCCCCCCATCAAATTTTTCAAGTACCACATTCCTGATATTTAATGGTTTAGGAGATATAGAGAAACACTTAATACATTTTGATTCTTGTTTTGATCCTATGATGGGAACTCCTCAGCAACAAGAAGCAGTTAAGATCAGGTGTTTTGTACAGTCATTACAAGGACCTACTTTTTTATGGTATACAAGCTTGCAATCCCAGTCAATTACCGGATGGGAAGATCTCCACCAACGATTCCTTCTTCAAATCAGCTCAACTTTTCCGAAGACAACAGTTTTTTATCATAAAATTTCTATGCAAAGGGATAATGAAAGGGTTTTATATTTCATTGCTCTCAGGAAGGTATTAACATATTACCTAAGCTTAGAACTCCCTCAAGAAGAGTTGTTGCCAATCTGTGTGGCAAATTTGCATGATCAATTATGCACACCGTTGATCCCTGTGGAATACATAGGAGGGTTTCGAGAACTTACTTCGATCGCTCAGAAGATTGAATATTTTCTTATGAAGACTAAGGATAAAACTTGTGAAATTCCATCATCTCTAGGAAGGAGAATGGGTAGAGTAGAGACTACTATAGTTACACTTAACCAAGTACTTGTACATGATTCCACATCAAAACCATCATCTTTCTGAAAGGCTCCACCTCCTGAGCGTCAAATATAGAGACCGTTTCGTCAAGATGATCAAATAGATCAAAGACAAAAACAATTTGAGGAGTTGAAAATAAAATTTTACTCTTTCGGAAATGAATAGGTTCTTGGTTACTTCATTTCTGCTCTAGAAAATAATTTGGTTCAATTACCAAGGCCCAAAAGGCCAAACAAGGAAGGAGATGAAGACCATCCAAATTATTAACCATTTCATCAGATGTTGGGGAATCCCATTTAGGAGTGTTTTGTCTTCAAGGACCTCCTGAAAAATATGGTGGACTCGGGACAAGTCAAAATGAAATGTTCATCAGCTCAGGTAGCATGTGTTACTACTACAGATCCAGAGGAAGAAGGCAAGTGGAAAGAAGTGAAAAGCTATAATGCACAGAAATATGATGATTGTATGGTCAAAAAAATGATCAACCAAACTCATGCCATTTTACGAACGCAATTGAAGAAACCAATTGTGTCTTATGATATGAATGCCACAGCAAAACCCACTTCATCAGAGGAAAATCCTCAAAGAAATGGCATAATTCAAAGAAATAAGAGCAGTTAGAAGAAGATGATATTGTGTCAAAGACCAAGTTGTCTTTGACTCTGACATATTTTATGCCATCTACTTAGAATCCACGAGCACCGCCCCACCAAATAGAATTGCCTACACTGGCTAATCAGGCAAAGTCTTCAGCAGAATAAGAGTTGATCTTTGGTTCTTTTAACATGATTGACTTAAAAGATACTTATACCAGTCATAGTTTCGATCATGATGATCTTGAATTCCCTGTATCAAATAGAGAAATTAGAGGGAGTTATAGAGGTCTGGGATATAGAGGAATATGTGGATATCCCATAATCCATTATACCAATTCTACTCCTGCTAGAACTGTGTATGCAGCAGAAACTCATGCCAGAGCCATTCAGCGAGCTTCCCAAGAACAAGAAAATTCTTCCATGCATGGCAGGTTCAGTCCTAACATAATTATTTTTTGAAGATCGGTTAGAAGTTACACCTTTTTCCTCACAGTAAGAAAATAGAACTAGTCTGTCTAATCTTCCAAAGCTGGGAGTATTTCCAACTCCTACCCCGATACAAGAAGCATCAACTTCTAAGGCACCTGCGAAAACCACATGTTCCTGTTGAGAAATGCAGGCTCTTGGACCAAAAGTATGTTGTCTTGAAATATTTGGCCCAAGTACCAGCCCATTTATCAATTCAGGATGCTTTAAATCTATCAAAGGATATTTGTGAGGCACTCATTAAGGCTTTGTCAAGTCCTCAGGAATTTAAAAATGAAATTGCTGCAGCTGAAGTCTACCATGTAGAGAATAATCCGGCAGAATGTCACGTAGTGTTATCTTTCACAGATGAAGATAAAGATCATGTTGTGCATGGACATATTCGACGATTGTATATATCTAGAAAGGTCAATGATGTTGACATCCGACAAGATTTCATTGATAATGGTTCAGGATTAAACATCATCCCCATCCATACACTCCATTTATTGGGCCTCACCGAATCTGATTTATCTCCTTATAATTTGATGTTGCATGGATTTGATAAAAATGAACAAGAACCTCTGGGTGAGATCACACTCATAACTTTGTTTGGAGATCCTGTATCCAATTCAGATTTCATGGTTGTTCGTCATGACACAGCTTTCAACATTTTGCTTGGAATACCTTGGCTACATCAACATGCATATATTCCTTCATCATACCATCAATGTCTCAAATATTGTTTCAATGGTCAAATTGGGACATTGTATGGTGATAAATCCCCATTCAAGACATGTGAATGTCAATACATTAAGGTGGAATTCTATCACATGGAGGGAAAGGAGAAATCAACAACAAGGGAGGTTACCAAAGTTAATGCTCTATATGGTTTGAAAAAGATTCCAGTAAACCCATTCATACATGTGAGTAAAAATTATGTGTTGCTTATCGGTCAAATTGACAGGATAAACGCAAATCCAAATAGTCTTATGGAAACATCCAATATGTCAATTATGGCTATCAAGCCAGACAACATGAGAGAAATTGGTGATTCACCAAGAAATGATGAAAGCTCAAATGGATATGGCTTCATTTCATCTGCTGAAATCTAGTAATTCTATACTACATTAACCATGCCAGAAGAAGTTATAGAAATATCAGAGGTGAACGATGATGTCGATTCTCAATCCATCATCTCCTCTTTATTACCCAATAAAGACCCTTCATCATCAATAGGGTCAGAAATGGAAGCTTATTCATCAAAATTTTCAAATTTTAACATCTCTTCTGATCATGGAAATTATACTTCATCATCTATTATGCAAGTAGAAACAGAAGAAAGAACACATGTTGAAGAAGAAGAGGAAGATCTCAGAGGTGCTCCTCTAGCTTTTGAAGAGGGTATCTCTACCACTGTGGATGAACTCAGTGAAATAAATATGGGTACAAAATAAGATCTGCGCCCCACTTTAATTAGTGCGACCATGACTCTTGAAGAGCAAGAAATGTATATTTCATTTTTAAAAGAAGAATCGGGATATCTTTTCTTGGAACTATACAGAGATGACAGGCCTTGATCCTGATGTTTCTACTCATCGTTTGGGTTTTCCAGAAGAACATCGAGGATTCAAGCAAGCCGCAAGAAGAACATACCCAACTTATGCTTCCAAAATTGAAGCTGAAGTGGATAAGCTTATCAAAGATAACTTCATCATAGAAGTTCAATATCCCAAATGGCTGGCTAATATTGTCCTTATGAAAAATAATAATGAACAAATTAGAGTTTTCCTTGATCTCATAGATCTTAATAAGCGTTGTCGCAAGGATGATTTTCTAGTTTTGATAACAGAACTCTTAATTGATGCAACAGTTGACTATGAATCGCTTTCCGTCTTGGATGGATATTCCGGGTATAATAAAATCTAAATGGCTCCAGATTATGAAGAATCTATAGCCTTCAGATCCCCTCAGGGTGTGTTTTTCTATCGGGTAATTCCCTTTGGCATGAATAATGTAGGCGCAAAATATCATAGTGCCATGCATCGTATCTTCAATCCCTTTTTAGGGAAATTTTTTGAATGTTACATGGACGATTTGGTGGTTAAATTCAAACAATGTTTTAATAACTTAGCTGATTTGGAAATCGTATTGCACAGGCTTTGAAAACACAATTTGAAGATGAACCCATTAAAATGTGCTTTTTGGGGTAACCTCAGGAAAATTTCTTAGCTTTGTTATATGCCATCATGGTATCAAAGTCGGTCTTGAGAATACAAAGTCAATCCTTTGTATGTCACCTCCTTGAAATTTGAAAGAATTGAGAGGACTTCAAGGACACTTGGCCTATATTCGGAGTTTCATCGCTAATCTAGAAGGCCAAAGTTTACCCTTCACCAAATTGTTGAAGAAGAGATTCACTTACTAGTGGACTGAAGAATGTCAAGAATCATTCAATGTTATCAATAAATATCTCTTTATTCCACTATTATTAATGCACCTGTTGAAGGAAGACCACTAATCCTCTATGTGACAGCTTTAGAGCGATCATTGGGTGCCTTCCTTGCTCAGAAGAATGATGCTGGGAATGAAAACACCCTTTACTATCTCAGACGGACTATGCTTGAAGACGAAACCCGATATTCATGTTTTGAGAAGTGCTGCCTAGAATTAATCTTTGTAGTTCATAAATTGAGACACTACTTGCAACATCCTGAGGTCCAATTGGTATCTCTCAATAACCCACTCAAATTCATCCTTAGTCGTCCAATGCTTACAGGATGTCTGGCAAGGTGGGAAGTTATTTTGCAGCAATTTGATATCCAGTATGTGTCTCAAAAGGTGATAAAGGGTCATACTCTGGCTGATTTCCTTGTTGAACATCCTTCAGTAGAAGATACATCTTTAGATATTGAACTTCCTGATGAAGAAGTCTTTTCTATTAAAGATAATATTCAAACATGGGAAATGTACTTTTATGGTGCTTCCTGAGGTCCAACAGGTAAGAAAATGGGAGATCCTAAATTCAACAAATTTGGGTTAGGAATTTTACTTATTTCCCCAGAAAATGTAGTGCTACCCTATTCCTTCTTATTGTGAGAAGGAAGTACAAATAATGAAGCAGAATATCAAGCTCTCATTGCAGTATTGGAGTTGGCGCTTCAAGCACAAGTGAATCACTTAAAGGTGAAAGGTGATTCAGAACTGGTACTCAAACAAGTCAATGGGGATTATGCGATCAGAAAAGAAGAGTTAATCCCTTTGAATTATTTCATCAGAGAGTTAAGGGTGGAATTTCCTTTGGAACTGATATTTTCTTATGTCCCGTGATCACAAAATGCCCAAGCTGATGCACTGGCTAAAATAGCCACAGCTCTAGAAGATCCAAATCAGGACGAAACAATCATCAGTATTGATCACCATCATACAATTTCACCTTATGTTCAAATCAGAACAGAGGAAATCAATGAAATTAGTCCTATTTCTGAACCATATGGTCATACTACAGGATGAACGACACCTATTAGGTAATACCTTCAAAATGGAACACTTCCACCTGATATATCCAAGAAAGAAAAAATACGGTGACGTGTGGTCAATTTTACTCTTTATGATATCACTGATCACCTAGAAAAAAATCTCTACAAAAGTGGTTTTGATGGAGTTCTCTTCAGATGCATTGATGGTAAATAGACAATGGATGTCATGAATGAAGTACATGAATGAGTCTATGGTTCCCAGCTGTCTGGACATAGACTGTGTGATCAAATTAGAAGGCTTGGATACTTTTGGCCTTCAATGATAAAAGATTTTGTTTATTTCACAAAGAAGTTTCATTCATACCAAGTATGTTCCAACTTCATTCATCAACCCCCAGTGTTGCTTCATACAGCTAAATACTCGTGGCCATTTTCCACACGGGGGATGGATGTAGTGGGACCTTACCCTTCGGCTACAGCCAAGCAGTTTAAGTATATTCTTACAACTACTGACTTCTTTTCCAAATGGGCAGAGGCAATAAATCTCAAGGAAGTTAGTTTTAAAAGCATTGTTAGACTCATCAAGTCTAGTATCATTACCAGATTTGGTGCCCCTCATACCATACTGATGGAAAATGGAACCAACTTCTGTTCATCCGAGGTAAAGAATTTGTATCAAGAATACAACATCAAATCCAACCATTCATCTCAGTATCATGCAGCGGCCAATGACCAAATAGAATCCTCCAAAAAGACTCTTTCAAATATACTTCAAAATATGGTGGATAAAGATAATATGTCATGGCTTGATAAACTTTTTCATTCTTTATGGGCTTATCGAACCACCAACCGCACAAAAACACAGTCACCTCCATATTCATTAGTATATAGAAAAGAAGTCGTATTCCCTATTGAAGTTCAATTAAATTTTCTTAGAGTGTCCATTTGTGATCATTCATCTACAGATGGACAATCTCAAAAGTGATTGGATGAATTGGAACGATTAGATGAGAAAAGATTGTGCACCCTGCACCACTTGGAATCTATCAGAATCGAATAGCACGAGATTTCATCAAAAACGTTCATCCTCGTTCATTAATTCAAGGAGAATTGGTATTGGTTCTCAGAACTCCAATGATACCAGGAAAGAACCCTCCCAAGCTTGAGCCAAAGTGGGAAGGACCTTACTCAATACATAAGGTCTACTCCAATGGATCTTATTCTTTAATCTCAATGGATGGAGAACTCGTCACAACTCCAACCAATGCCAGATTCTTGAAGAAGTGTTTTGTGTAACACAAATATTATATGCCCAACATGACATTAAACGGTGATGTCCAACACGATGTTAAACTGTTTTGTCCTTTTTATATGACGTTAAACTATATAGTCTACATCCAACATGACGATAAACTGTTTCGTCCAACACGACGTTAAACTGTGATGTCCAACATGACATTAAATTGTGACGTCCAACACTATGTTAAACTATGTCGTCCTAGCTACATGATGCTAAACTGTATGGAAATCACTTATGTCCAGCAAGTCATTAAACTGCATAACCATCGTCCTAGATATACGATGTTAAACTGTTCACCTCTTTGTCCCACATGACGTTAAACTATGAAAAAGTCCCTAATACGTCCTAGCTACATGACACTAAACTGTACATCACTCTTTCATCCAGCATGACGTTAAACTTTTTTTTCCTTACTGTATGATATTAAACTTCATAGTCCCCAAATTCTTTACAGCAATACTTTAAACTGCATAATCTTTTATTTTATCCTAGCTATATGACGTTAAACTATATAGCCCCCTCTTTTGTCCTTACTGCAGGACATTAAACTGCATAGTACCCCATTGTCCAGTATGACGTTAAACTGTGTTCAGTCCCTTATACGTCCAACTTGAAATTAAACTTTGCATCGTTAGGGTTTTTGATACCTCATGTTTCTCACATCGAGTATGACTCATGCAATCTTAGAGTAAACTTCAACTGTAATACCCTCTCTAGGACACTAACCATGCTTGAGTCCCAACACCATTTTTTAGGTCGTTGTTCTAAAAAAAACTTGATCACTAATTCATTCTTCAATTGAACTATGCGGACTTTGATCCTTGCTTCTAGGCTGGGTACGTAGGCAACCTCCCGATTTTCAAGCCCAAAGCCAATCTCTTCAAGTCGGTTCACCTCTATCTCATGCGATGTTGATTCGTGAAGCCGCCCCCAGAACCAATATTTTTTACATTGGTTCACCATCATCCTTGCTATATGATGCTAAACTATTCACATTTCAGTCATGCACGACAATAAACTACAACATTCTTTGACACCCTCATATGAGCGGGAATCATTATTTACATTGATCTCCAGTCATGTTATATTCTAAATACTACATGCATAAATGGCAATTCCCAAACCTTTAATCTTGGGTCAAACCATCTTTGCACTAAAGTCCCCTTTCACCCTTTATATGTAGGAACCAAATCTTTACAGATGGTATTTCAAGAACTATGTGTTGCTTGATTCCCATCCTTATGGGATACGTAGGAATGATCGAGCGTCCCTCGAATCCAGTTCCAAGTCTTTGGGCCTAACCCCAAATTCCACTTTCAGTCCCTTGGCTAAAAATTCCCCTTGTGAAAACATGAATGTGGTATGAAAACCCTAGTCTTCATTCACATCAGGTTAAAAACAAACACACACTGTGTATTCCTTATAATGGTCCGAGTTCTATGACCTTAAACTAAGATCTCTTACACTCTCATCCCACGTGATGTTAAACTTTATTTCAAGAACTACATATAGCCTGATTCCCATTCATATGGGATATGTAGTGATGTCCAACACCTCAATTCATGACCCATCCACAACATGATTATGGTCAGCATTGGTCTATGTATCTCTATTATGTATTGGACAATTCCCATTTTGGTGTGTCATACTCCTAACCTTAAATACTTCCAGATCTCCATAAGCCTTTTCTTGACTTATGGTCACAAAATATCTGATACCTAGGAATTCTTTTTCCTGACTATGCAGCACGTGCCATTAGGCGGCCTTGCATAAGTAGTCTACACAACATACCTATCAGCCAAAAGATGCTATTATTTGACTATGCAGCCAATTCCCTTTAGTGGCCCTGCATAATTCATCCCCCTAATGAGTTTTTCAAATAATGGTAACTTCATTCTTGGGAGAAAAACCTTTTTGTCCTTATTGTTCTTATCGACAATATGTAAGTATCCACAAAAAAATATCCTTCCTTAACATATTTGTACCATACATTTTTTCATGATATGAAAGTATTCAAGTCTATGGTTTATATTTCCATTCCCTATATTTGGGTCAGACCTTCGCAGGTGTGACATTCATCTAATTCTTTGGCTATATTGATTGGAAATATCCTCTCTATATTCATGTATCTCTCTCCATACAGAAAACTCTATGATTTGGAAAATTTGACTCTGTAAACTTCCACTGGATTTTTAGTAGTAGAAAAGTAAATTTCTGAGAGTTATTTTTCCTGGCTATGCAGCACGTGCCCTTAGGCAGCCTTGCATAAGTAGTCTACATAACGGGCCTGTCATCCAAAATATTCTATTATTTGATTATGTATCCAATTCCCTTAATTGGCCCTGCATAATTCAACCCCCCTAACAGGTTTGTTAAATAATTGTAACTTCATTCTTGGGAAATACTTCTTCTAATTCCTTTTAGCCCTTTTTTCATTTCATCCCTAAGATTCAAAATATTTTAAGATACTGTATAAAAGTTTTCCCCCATACTTTAGTGTGGTAATATGTTTTTAGATAAATTATCAAGGAATTGAGTCAATTTTAATCCATCCGGTCAAAGCTATTTCGACCTTAAACATTAGACTTTTTATGTCCGACGTGCATGACTTTAAACTGCCCACAAAAGACAAGGGAACTCTAAACAAAAGTCAAGTCCCATATCACTAAACATACATTTCATATGATTTAGGAAATATTGAGGAATTAAAAGATTCAATGTTTGTAGGGTTATTTTTATAATCCTAGAAAAAATAAAATTATGCTTACTAGGCCAATTGGATTAGGTAAAAATTTAAAGCAGATTACAAGAAAATGTAGGCACAAATGATTGAAGATGAGTGTATTTTTAATTGATGCACAAGAGTTAGAAGGACATCCATAGACTCGATTCTCTTCTCTTTTCCAAGAATTACCAAAGGCTGTCAACATAAACCTTCATTTGATGTACGGCATCCCAAGCATCATCAGTAGCCACTTGAAGCTTATACACTTGATCAACTTCACTCTTTTCAGCTTGATGGAGTGCTTTCTTGGAATCTACAATGGCTTTCATACCATTCGTTTGAACTCCTTACAATGAATTGTTAAGATGGTCAAGTTACCCAGTAACAGCATCTAATTGTTGCTGAATGTGCATCTGCTGGACAACTTTTTCCTTGATATTATGCTTTAGCTCCTTCTACTTGGCAGCATGATCAACCCCAGCTCGGGACACCACAACCTCAAATTTGTTGATATTGGCTAACATCCTTACTCTGGTTAGGTCATGACGGTACCTCTGCTCCTGTTCCCTTCTTAAGATGACTTGTTTCACCACGGCATGGATCTCTTGATATCCAAAACTTCCAAGTACCAACATGAAAACTGGAGCACCTTTTGTACCTCCGAATCTGACTCAGCATCACTATCACAGGAGGGAATATAATCCTGGATTAATGCACTTAGAGAAGATCCCTTTTCTGCTCCTTCCCCCTGACCCATGTTACTTCACATTCTATTCCTGTTGGGGTGGAGGCTAAGGCTTCACCTCTAGGTCTAGCCACTAAAATTGACGGCCCGACATAGTCAATTTAAAGTTTTGGTTAGTTTTAAAGGATGAAAAAAGTCGATTAAGTTGTATTACAAATTAAGTACAGCCACAAATATTGTTATCCCTTACCCAACGGTAGATCAGAAACATGAGAAGGCTCCTCCCCATCTTTCCTAGCTTCAACAGTATCTTCAAGACAAGTTTCAAGAAGCTCTACCAGGTTCAACTCCACTTGATCTTGTGTCTCTGAAATAGTAGGGTTGTCCATACCCCCTTCAGGCATTGGTAGTTCAGCAGCTTGCTCAGATGGAACAACGCATTTGAACCAATCATGGTCAGAGATGTAATAAGAAGTTATTTTAATAGGACTAAGGATAACACTCATGTCCAAAATCTTCTAAATTACATGGTAATTTAACATGATCTAAAAAAACTTTAAAAGATGCGCCATGTTCCATCATTTCATCCATTGTTATCTCAGATTCATGGTTAGTCTCACTAGTGGGATCATTCAATACACTTCTTGGCAACCCTCATTCAACGGCCTCAGACCTTGGACAACTTCTTCAAATAAAATTGTGGCATAAGTTGCAGTGGCTACTAAATGTTCTGGTGCCAGGGTTGGACCTTAAGTATCACAAAATGGAATTCATTTGATTTTTTTTCATTCAAAATCTTATGAAGCATTGTTAATTTACCGAAAGCAGGCTCCTCTCTTGTTGTAACAGCAGTAGGAGCGATACTGGGAATAGACGCTGGCTCTTCTTCAAGAGAATCCAAGCCAGCATGAATTTGAGACTGTTCATCAACACCCTTTGTCGTTCTCAAAGGACGGTCATTCCTCTCCCTCAAAGGGGAAATTGAAGAAGCCCCTGCAATGCCAAGAAATATGAGAAATCTTTTCATGGGTTCAGACTCATGACATTCCTAAGGACATACAACTACTGATAAATCATTGAGCTTTGGTCTTCTTCCTTCAATGCTTTTGCTTCTTCATCTTTTTGGGAGTGATGACATCATCATCTCCAAATACAGGAATTGGGGAATGAAAAGCCATATATAACTCCTCCTCCATGGACTACTAGCCTGGAGATATCTCACCTGGCTCGCAAGAAGATTCATTCGCCCCGATGGTGGTACTACCAGGGCTATAAAGTGGTGAAATAACTTCTTCAGTTCCTTTCTTTGCAATCTATAGGATGAATAAAGTAATTTCCTTGAGTAACAAAGCTTTAACTGGAATCAAGTTACAAAGAAATTAAGGATAGAGACATACATCTTTAGGAGCCACGTAATCGTGCCACTCATCCTCTCTGGAAGCACTAATACCCTCAGTGGTTCCATAATCTATCATTTCCTTCACCCACTTGGTGATAGGAATAGTATCATCGGTGGTATATATGAGCCCCACCAGCTCTCTGATGTAGGACCGTACTTCATCGGTGATATCCTTGAAGCAGATATCAGTGGAGGCCCGAAGATTCCCTATTCTAGGGATGTGTATCCCCTCACACAGATCTAGCAAGGCAGTTTTAGCATCGCAATATAAATTTCACCATGTCTCGACAGCCTCTGGTTGGAGATATTCAGTGTGTGTACCAGAAGGCTGCGAGGAGGGTCCTATAATCTTAGACTTCAGCTTCTTCCCAGCTCTTGCAACTATAGATAAAGGATAATAAAATAAGACATGTTGCTCTTTAAAGTAATGGTGATTAAATTTCCACAATGAAGTAACTCACTAGGAGTCAATGGAGTTGGTCTCTTGATTCTAACAGGAGGAGTATATCTAGCACGAGGCCACTTTGACACATGTCGTGACTCATCATCCCCATATTGGGAATCCGGTGAGTCAGCACTGGGTGAGGAAGCTGGTGAATTTGCTCTAGGTGGGGAAGAATTACCTTCTAGATGAAGGGTTTATTTCTCTACAATTATTTTCTTTTTCCCCACATGATAAACCAGATGATTTAACACCCCTTCAGGGTATGATGCTATCTAGTTCTCAACATACCATGTAGTCAACTTACTCACTGCTTTAGAAACTGGTAGATCAAACAATGCCCCGGTCTTCTCCATAGATGTCAGCAACTATAGTTTTCGGGCAACCATCAGATGCTTCTCTGACCTGACATGCACAAGAGGGGATACAACAGTCTTCTCTAGACACTTGAATTGGCGTGTAAATCTGTATGGAGCATAGGCCTCGTATATAATCTCTCTGTCAATCCTGGTGGCCAGTACACCATCTCTACAAGCCAGCATGTATGACCTCAATTCCAGGTCGGCTATTCCATCATCAACAAACTGCCCGGTTGGTGGGTTTCAATAAGGAATGAAATTTATTTCCTTGAACATGCTCAGCCTCACTTTCATATCGTAGGTGTTAAGGGCTAACAGAGCAATTCCAGAAAATGCCTGCACTGATGGACTGAAAGAACATCCAGGAACCTGTACTCCATTCTATACATTATATGTCCTAAAATGAGTGGTGATCCATCCCCGCAAAACATGGAATGGTACCACTATACTCAAAGTAGACTTACCCATAAATACATGGAGTAATATCTTGTGAATATTCACCAAAATGGGGGTGGCCAACCCATCCATTTTCTTCTCAGTTAACTTGGCTGCAACAACGAAGGTCCTTGGCTTGACGCCTCCATTCGAATCCCTGACTAGAAAAAGATAAACACTGAGACACAAGGATAAAGAAGCCCGCCAGATGGGTCTTTTTTGGGATTCTTTGATCCACTTCGTTCCCACACTTATCAAATTCTCCTGCTTCTAGAGTCGGCCAGAATGTTGCAGAAGCACCCCTCTTCTTTATTCTGGGGAAAATAGTAGGACGAGTATAGGTGGACCATTCACCCTCCTTCCTGGTAAGAAACATATACATCTACTCATCTGGATGAATATCTTTTCTAGAATGAGTTTTGTAGGTCTTTGAATTCTTGAGCTTGTAGAATATTTTCAATAATTATCGATCCAAAGCTAGAGTCTTCTCAGAATTATTCCAAGTCGCCTTGGGAGGGATGAATTCATCATACATGTCACCCAGAATTGAATCCCCCCGTGATCTTGTAGACATCCCACAAACTGTTTCCTACTTATCCATGATTGAGATGGAAAGAATTGGTTTCTGGGATCCAGCGGCTGATTAGATCTGGCACAAAGTCATCATTCTTGTAGACATATGTCTGTCCAGCCCAGACGACTTCATATATTGCAGCTCCTTTTAAATCCTTGACAAACTCTGCATAGGTTTATCACACCCAATATTCCCACATCAATGATGGCTTCACAGCTCCTCCAGGGCGTAATTCCCAACTCTTCTTCCAACCTTTGGATTGATCCATCTGCGAATTTTGGAAGATTGAATGATAAAAATGTGGTTGTAGTTCAGGATTATGAGGTTTCAGATCTGGGGCACAAGGGATATGATGCAATATGTAGGCCTTCTCCACTATTCTAGTATGAACAAATAATCCTCCCATTGAGATATTTTCAGAAGAAAAATTGGTTTAAGTCTGAAACCAAGAATACGGAAGATAATTCTTTGCCTCTGGAATGATGACGTATTGCAGATGACCATGCCTATACAGAGGCAAGTAGATGCTCTGTGGATATTTAAGATGATAATTCTTCAAGTACTTGGCCAAATATGGGAGCGTTATTTTGAATATAGTTTAGTAATCATGGCCAACAACATTCATCATGTCATAAATCCTCTTGTTAGCTAGTTCATCAGTCATTCCATTTCTTCTAGGAGCCGTTGAATCTGTAAAAAGGTCGAATAATTAACTCTTAAGTAAGTTTATTTTTCATAAAATTTGTGACGAAAAGTGAAAAAAATGGCTAAGGCATTAAGACATGCAAGTACAATATTAGTGTGCAAGTCTCATCTAGTCACGAAGGTTTGGGCATGTAGGTATCACTGCGCAAGTCAAAATACCTCTGCAGAAGCTCGACAACGAACAGAAGCAATGAAACCGTGGAAAATCAGTAACCTGCATGATGAGAGAAACCTGTGTGATGAGAGATCAAAAGTGTTCAAAGTTGGGTGATTTTTATGAGAATGGAACACTTATATATAGGCAAGGTCATAGCCCTGCACGCCAAGGCCTCCGTGGCTCACACCTGCATGCCGCTACTTGCGCGCTCAACACCTGCGCGCCAAAATTTCTTTAGTTTCTCCTTTACCTCATAGTCAAATCATCCTTCCTTTCAAATATAACTCTAATGGGGGACTTTTTTTGATGTTCCTTTCCATCACAGAGTCTAACAATTGAAAACGGGGAATACCTTAGCATAAAGAGATTCATCCTTTGAAAAAACATCAAAAATTGACAAAGGCATGAACAAGGATTTGGTTAAGAATGGGCCGTGCAAGTTTCATCATGGTTGTGCAGGTATACCTGCGTGCCACATATTGGGCACATAGGTGACCTGCACTCCCTATTTGATTTTTTCCCAAGGTCTTCAGCGGCCTATAAATACCCCTTGTGGGCCCCCCATTTCAAGGACAAAAAACATTTCGTAAGTCATATTTGAGCTCCTAACACCCTAGTCTCTTCTTGAAGTCTTCCGAACACTTATAAGGTAAATTCCTACCTAGAATGGAAGATCTAAATAGGGGTAACAAGGCTAAGTGTTGAAATTCACCAACACTTGTGCGCCCAAGTCTCTAACCCTTTAGGGAAATAGTCACACCTACGCGCCACCTTATCCCTCCAATAGAACCTGCATGCCACCCTTTTTCAAGCCTTTAGGGATAATAATAAGGCCTTGAGCCAAGACTCTCCCAAGTATTACCCTATGGGTTGACCGACGCATAGGTACACCTGTGCCGCACAAGTACATATGCGCGCCCAGGACCTGTGCGCCCAAACAAAACTTGTGCGCCTGCCACTTTTTGGGTGCCCCTCCTGCCTATTCAGCTCTTTTCTTCAAATACACCTCTCCTCTTCAAGACTTATCCATCAAAACCTTCTTCAAAGAAATTTTTGGCATGATTCCTTTGTTGTCTTCCTTATCTGAAAGGAATTCTATGGAACATCTCTCAAAACCCAGTTATTTACATATCTTCATATCACTAAGGTGAGAGATTTCAGTCCTTCAACCTCATCCTTTAAGATGATAAGATCTTTAATTTGGGCATCCTACTTAGGAGTAAGCCCCAAGTACCCTATTAATGGGCCTCCTTCTCAGGAGTAATCCCCAAGTCTCTTAACCTGGGCCTCTTTTTCAGGAGTTAGCCCCATTCATCATGTTCCCTTAATTTTTGGCATCCTCTTTTTGAGTAAGCCACAAGTTCCCAAATTTGGGCTTCCTTCTCAGGAGTAAGCCCAAAATTCAAAGTTCTCTAACCTGGGACTCCTCCTTAAGAGTAAACCCTAGTCATAAATTCCCTTTAACATGGGACTCCTCTTTAGGAATAAACGCCAGTCTTAATTTACTTTTTATTTGGGCTTCCTTCCCAAGAGTAAAACCCAATCATAAGTCCCCTATAATTTGGGCATCCATCTTAGAAGTAATCCCTAAGTTAAGTATCCAAATCTTTATAAAGCACATATACCTTTATGGACCTTTTTCCCAGGTTTCTTCCCTGAAGTAAATCCCAATACTCATCTATCTAGGCAGTCAAACATACATAAGCCCCACATTATTTCTTATTATTGAATCTTTCGTGGTACAATCGTCTGGTTTTACCAATACCTATTGTTTCTCACACCGAGCATGACTCGCGTGAGCTTAGATCGTAAAAGTAATTATGATATATTTCTTTAATCCATCAACCATGAATAAAGCTCATGCTTCTTTACTTGAACTACATGGGTTATGATTCCTTTTCTAAACAAGGATACGTAGGTATCCCAGCTGTAGGTACGATCTCAACTATGAAATAATCCATGTCCTTTTGAATGAAAATAAACATCAAGTGACCTGATAAGTGGATTTAACACCATTATGGTTATCATAATGACCAATAGATTTAAATATAATGTGTTGAAGGATACCATTGACTAATAATCTTTAACAAATATAAATGATTCTCTATTGATGAAGAACCTAAAATACATATAAAAGATTCTCTAAATCTCTTAAATATTAATCATTGATTGTTAAATATAAAGAAAAGCTCATTTTCATACTTGTTAATTTAATAAGGATTCACGAACATAACTCAAATCTATAAAGAGAGTCCTGGAGAAGATAATAATATTCCCCAAAAAGGTGTGATCATTCTGACCTCCCATCCTCTCGACCAATGAAAATTCTTAATCCTCACCAGTCCACAACTAATGAGAACCAACCTTTGGAAAGTAGGTCCAAATGGATATATAATCATTGTATGTTTCTGGTTCTACGAAAAAACCTATTAGAAACCTATTGGAATGTTTGAACCTTAAACAAACAAGGTCATCCCCAATTCCATAGGAAACAAGGTCAAAGCTCATGACCTAACACCTCAACTATGGTCAAAGTAAGATCTCCATATTTTGGTCCTTTTGTAACTCATCCACAGTGAAAAGAGTATCAAAGTGAAGAAAATCCACAAAATGGGAAAAAAATTATTCACAAAAATCATTCCTTATTGAATCTCTATAAAATAATACTCATAAACCAACTTTAGAAAACCCAATAATAATTACTCAAAGAAAATATCCTTGAAGGTCACCCATATGGGATCCTCACATATTATTTCATGGTTCATGACACCCCACCACCTCTTTAGAGGTCCCTAAATAATTAAGGTAGTCAAAACTACCTATTGATTCTATGGGGTATTTACTAGATCAAATATACCCTCAATGAAATCAATCTTATCCTCTTCACCCAGAGGGCCTTTAGTGCATTGGAAGGATATAGAATACTAGAGATAGAAGTCCTATGTATAATTAACCAATGCCATGGGAACTAATATACCTTGAACATGAACTATTTAGAAGACTCTGAACTGTATGTGGTCCTTTTCATGAACTAATAGAGTAGGAATAGGATCATGCTCAACTATATCCCATTGTCCCTATGGGGAACCTAGTGATTGTACTATAATGGGATCATTCCAACTTGATTCCATCAATAGTCCCTTCAAACATATTCTTAGTGAAATTTCTATAATTATAAATATATAATTAAAATATATATATAAACATACTTATGATGACAACCCAAGTAGTACACATGCATATTCAAGAAATTTCTACTAAAAACCAATCATAGGAGGTTACCCATAATAATAAGTTATAACCCTCATAGTACCATCCAAGGTACAAGCCTAGTTCTCTATGACTACACATTAGTCACAATTATATACAAACAAAAACAATCATGATCAAGTTCAAATAATATAAATTATAGTATAACATAGAAGAACAAAGAAAAAATTATGAAATTTAATTAAATAAATTATAATGGATAGTATAAAAAAAGTATATATATGAAATGTGATCCTCTATGCCTAGTCATAATGCATGAATACACCCAAATCCCATAAACTATAACAAAAAACATACTTAAGATCAATATGAATCCCTAAAACAATAACTGCAATAGTATTCGCATCATCAGTAACATAAAGGTCCATCGCATAATAGATAGATAAACGCATATATGACTCCCCTAACCGAGTTATACAAATCCTAAATTCTTTATTACTTTCCCTGAACATAGTTAATAATAAATGAAAAAGGAAAATATCCTTTGATAACACTTTGTAATGCCTCAAACCAAATCACCTAGTTCAGGATATAATGTTACATGGCCACATACTTGCCTCCTAGAAATTAAGAGGTTTCAAACTGGTAGTGAGGGTCTAGCAATGCATAGGAGAGACTATACCCTTAGTATCAATAGTCATAAAATATAGTCATAATATATTATAAATAATAACCTAGAATAACATAGAAGAAATAATAAATGATAAATTCTATATCCGATGGAATGCAAGGTATCTAAATTCATGCAAGTATCTTAAGGACCCCCAAAGTGGTAGGTCAAACATGATTATAAAAAAATAATGAAAATAAATACACTATGTATATACTATTAAGTATATCTCAATATCTCCTTTGAAACCCATTCTCTTCCTCCTCAATTCCTTGTCTCTTATCACTTTCTCTTTCTTAGATCCTTGATTAACAAGTATGCACATGCATCGAGATTCCCGTGCATGGTGTGAGTATAACCCAGAAGGACACCACTAATGCATCCTTAACATGATTGTATATGCATATGAGGTGTTTTCCATTATAATAGATAATTTTTCAATAAAAAACAATTAATCATGTTTTGAGTAGTCATGCACTAACTAAGATTCCATAAATCCCAACCATAACACTTCATATCCATTCTAAAAGAATGATCATAATAGAATTCATGATCATGGGTTGACTATAATTCCACCTCATATATCTCTGAGTATCCATAAGGAAAATTAGTATTGTTTCAAGCCACATGGGCATGAAGCCCCATCTCTATCATGGGTCAGGACACAAGGCCATCATACCCTATCTTTTCCTTAGGTCAGACCACATGGCCATTATATCATATCTTCAAATCAAATTAGGCCACATGGAATTTGTGTCCTTTCACTAACTCAGGCCAGAACAAAAAAATATTTCACCACCGCCCTATGTCTCATTACATCATCATCATCATCATAATTCAAACATTACCCCCCCCATAAGGGATAAACAATCCATGACGAACCCCCTTTATTTTTATACCAGAATATAAACCTCCAAGTTATATGCATTCACACACACATAGGCATAATAAATATAGGAAGAAATAACATATATATTATGAGTATTAGTATACACACACACACACACACACATGTGATCAAAATCAAACATGGGTCTCACAAGATACAAAATCACACACATGTGATCAATAACAATCATGGGTGTCAGAGGCCACACACACAGTCACAAGCAATAAAACTCAAGCATGGGTCTCAAAGAAGACAAAAAAATACCAACATATCATTCTAACAATAATATACAATGGATTTATATGGTAAGTATCTTCCTACCTCAAACACATCGATGTTATTGTAAAATTTTTTAAAGAGTTGATTCCAAAATATCACCCACGCCCTAACTAGATCAAACATGCACACTAAGGGTATCTAGAATCAATTCCAATCAAACACGATACGGGTTATAAAATGATTTTCAATAAGGGAATAAATCCAAGAGGTTGAAACCATATAAACTTACCTAAAAACTACTACTATCATTGGTAGATCCAGGTTCAATCAAAGGAAGAGAATCTGCTGCTCCTAGATTAATGAATAAATAAAAGAACATAAGATACCCATGATACTAGATCAATATGAACACGACTATGAAGGATGAAATATAATTAGGCCACTGATCTGGGAAGGAATATATTACAAAGCTACACCCTAGGTTAATATAGAAATCATCTGGATCCAAGGAACACACTATTATAGGACGAAGAATCAATTAATTGGGGGAACAATTGAGTTCATAAATAATTAAATGCATTTAATTAAGGAAACAAATAAATTTCCCCTTTTAAACTAATTAAACCCAAAAATATCAATGGAGAAATTTTTCATTTAAAATTTATCAAATTGGTTCCAACACGATGTAGTGATTCCCACTACGCCCATGGTGGACTTGACTATTCTACGCTTGGGAGCTCTACCACAAAGAACCACTACGGAGTTGGAGAAAATCCCTATCCATTTTAGAATCACTATTCCTTTTACCATAGAATAGTTAGGTTTCTATTTACATGGACCGCAAGAGGAATTAAAATTATACATACCTAAGACCAACCACATACATGGGTGTTTCAATTAGTTTATTTCAAACTAGCATGTTCTAGGATTAAAATAGCCTACACAATGACATGTTTCCACTCACGGTATACCCTAAAATTACGGATAAATAGGTTTTAGCCACTAATAACCTTCAAAACTTTCCAAAGATGAATTAAACCATCAAAATGATCAATGTTAAATTCCTTTAAAATTGGGTATTTCACACCACATATCCATTTAAAGACTCTAACCCCAGTAGCCTATAGTGATGAATCACTTTATTACATTGGCATAGATACAAGATTTGAATCCCAAAGGACCAATATGTTTAGTAGTTTTGGAAACCATATTAAATAAATAAATCTTAAATTACAATTTAAAATAAAAAATAAATCATAGATAATCCTTTTATAACACCATTATTCTCCTAGATTAAACCTACATGTTAGTCATAATAAATTTCATAGTATCTTGGGGAAAAATAAAACCTAAGAAAGTGGAGAGATTAAATTCTTAGTAAGGGTATAGAGACATTGTAATCGATCCTAAATAATCATAAAAGATTATACCAAGGTAAATAACTAAAACACATATCATTTAATCAATAACCTAACCATAAAATGGTCAGTATAAAAGATGATCAAATAATGCCATATAAAAAATCGCATGAGATAAAAAACATATCCATAGAAATTATACTAATTTAATAATCACATTGAAATAAATAACTAATCTAATGATTATGTAATGCATAATTATGGACACATAAAACATACCATTGATTCCTTGACCAAGACATCTGAAAATAAATGGGTAAGGCCTCAACCAAATCCAAATTTTGTTTGTCTCTTATGACCTACAAATGCATAAGGGGATATAGAGGGACTAGATTATCAATTATTAAGTCCAATTCATTAATCATATTAATGGAGTCGAATATAAACAATATATAAATATGAATTATAAATAACTCTCCCAAATCATAAAATACAATCACAAACCATTCTGAGTAATATAGTGAATGGTATAAAAATAACACAGCCAAAGTCAAACTAATCATAAACCATTTAATAAAAAATGGTAGTTTATATCATAATATATCAACCTCAATGAAGAATAATATTAAACAAAGGTTTCTATCATAGATTAAAATACTCTAATAAAATCATTTAAAAATAATGAGAGAAATACTTTTTTTTAATTGGAAATAATTTATTTATAAAGATGTATGATTGTAAAATAAAAAAAATTAAAAGAACCCTTTAAACTTGTGAAGTAAGCTTAAAACATTAAGGAAACGTTATGGAAGAAAAATACACTCATTTTGTATAGTTTAAAAAAACATTCCTTCAATATTTTTGTCAAAAAAATCATAAAGTACCTCATTTGGAAAATGAGAAAAAAGTTATTACAAACCATTTTATAAAAAATAAAACATGGGTAAAAAGACTTTAAATAATTTTTAGGAAAAAGTAAAAACCTTTTTAAATTTTTTAGATAACACAATCATGGAAGAAAAATTTTCCCCAATAGAGACTTAAATATAAACAATCTTGGATAATAATGAGACTGTGAAATAACCCTTTTACCTTTGGTTTGATTTCCTTTGTAAGTATATGAAACTCATGTATAATGGTTTAAAGCATGTTATTAATTTATAAAAAACTATATTCATATTTATTATATCATATATGATCCTATTATCTTATCTTATCACTTATTTGTTAATAATATTTCATTATTACCCTTATTTTAGGTGTTCACTACTTCATTTTCATATGCATGTTTCATCATGTAATTCTCGATTACTATTTATAGGATATAATTATATCATATAAAGAATTATATTAATATCATAGATATCACATTTATTCATTATTTACATTTTTATAATCATTTTTTAATGGTGAACCTAGAAAATGAATTGCATCATGTTGTGGAGATTGTAGGCCACACACACACATGAGCGATGGTATCATTTCCTTATTAGTGAATGGGTAATGATGTTGATGGTATAATAATTTTTATAAAATCAGTATCATTTAATAATTTTCATTTATATCTATAATTTCCATCACTATACCCATCTAAGTAAAGTGGTGACGAAAAACAGATTACACCACAACATGAAGATGGTAGGTCGTACGTGCGAACACGCAGTGCTTTCATTTTTCATAGGATGGATAAAAGGTGGAATATTGTTTTACCATAATAAAAATATTATCTCAGAATATATATGATATTAATTTTATTACTTTATCATGTAAAAAACACATTAATAAGAAGTATACGAAGAAATGAACTTGGATGAGTTGGTAAAAATGATTACCTCTTTTTCATCGGACATCCACTATATCTCTTCTTAAGAGATATAGGGTTTTATTTTTAGAAGAAAATTATCTCCATAACTTCAATAAGGAAGTTTTAAATATAAATATGTAGGGTTTTTTTTTGATCTAAAATTCTCAATGTGGTATGAATAGGTGAGGGAGGAGGTGCCCTTTTATAATTGAGGTGAGGCACACTTTTAGAAAATCCAAAAATATTAAATTAATATAAATTAATTTTCAATTAAAAATGGTTCCAATGTAATTTATTTAGAATCTAATATGAGTATGGGTTTAAATAGTCTCAACCAATAATTTTTATAAAAGTTTAGGTCACATTATTACCCTTATGTTTTTTATTTAACCCTTATTTAATTCCTTTAACTTTTACTGTGACAATATGCGTTTTTACTCTTTAAGGGTTAATATAGTTACTATAAAATGAGAAACGAACCATAAATTTAATGGTGATGAAATTATAAAACTTAAAAAAATTAGTTGGAAAAATTATAGATTTTACTGATTTTATATAATTTAATAAAATATCATTAATTTCAATTTTAATACTATTTATTACTTAACTTTTTTTAACAATTTTATAACATCATGATATATTGGAACCAACTCTTTTAACACATCACTAACATATAAAATTAATCTTTAAATTTTTTTATTACATTAATTATCTCAAATTATATTTATTTTAATATTTTTAATATTATTTATTTGATACTTCCTTTAATTTAATAGTTACCGCATCATCATAATGTAAGCCTTTAAGGTAATTATTTGTTTATTAAAAATTAAAATAAATCACCGTAATGAAGATAAACATTTTATATTTAAAATGAATAATTATAGTTAAAGATATTTTTCAAAAAACCATATATTATAAATATAATACTTATAAAAAACATGAGTATGACATTTTTGACTTTTCTTAAAATAAAATGCTATAAAAGAATTAAATTCATACAAGTTTCTCCAAGAGGCCATAAAATCATCTCAAAGATGATCTTAGTCGATAGTCACTATTCCAAAAAAATTAGGTCAAGTATTAGGGTATTTTTTTTAATATTTATAATTTTACTGTTTACTCTTAATTACACTATTTACCCCTAACCGTGGTAATAAAAATTATTAAAGTTAATATTCATATTGTCTAAAAATAAAATAGAACTATTTAATAAATTGGGACCTTATGATTCTAAATATGGAATCTATTTTTAAAAATTCAAAACACATAATTGGATAAAATTAATTTAAAATTAATCTCATTGACGAGGTGAGAAAACAGGTTATTAAATTCAAAATATTCAAAAGATTGAAATTTTTTTCTATACAAATTTAATGTAAAATTGACTAAAATAACCTAAATTATATTAAATGATATAAAATTTATCTAATTATTTTTTAAAACCAGTAAAAATAAAATTTAACAGTATAAATTATTTATATGAAAAAGTTGTTTTCAATTAAAATGAAGTATTTTTTTACTATTCATTAAAAAATAAAAATTATTAGAAAAATAGAAAAAATTTAACAAAAGTGAATTTTTATATTCCAATTTAAAAAATTAATACTATTTTTTCAAATATAATTTATAAAATTTTTGAAATTTAGTTTTAAAACAAATACTCCATTAAAAGGCGGTGAAACTGTCTTTTGAAAAATATAACATTTATGCATAAAATTGGATTTTTTTATCTTATACCTATTAATTATATTGGATGAATGTAAAAACATTTTGTTTAATATATAATATATATATTTCATAATATGGTTAATACTATTCATTTCTACCAATTTAACCTGAAGGTTATTGTAATATTTCATTGTTTGTTTAAGTTGGGTGTTGTGTGCAATATAGGCTTTTGAAGAGATTAAATTAAAAAGAGAAATACCAAAAAATAATGAGGTGTTAAAACATCATTGGGGATTTCTAATCTTAAATAATTTAGGATCTATATTGGAAGGATGTTATATGAGGTACACATTTCATATTTTAGATTATTATAACATTGGGAGTAGTATAAACTTACATGGAAGTATTTAGAGAATTCTAGAAGTTTTTTGGTGATGGAAAAGAAAACCACACTATAGTGATGAAAAAACCACAACATAATTCACGAGAAAACAAGGATGTCATTATAGATCTATCCATTTTGGATATTTTGGTTTGAAGTTGGGATTGGAGAAATCCTAACAAGTTATGGGATATTGTGGTAGTGGATGTAATGAAAAAGAAAAAATAATGAGGAGATCATAGTGGAAGAGATTTGTGATCATTGGTGGTTCAAATGAGCTAAGTAAAATAATATCTTCAATTATAACTCTCCATAATACAAGTTTATGTGTACTCAAGAAAGTTGGACCAAGTGAAAAAGTGAGTTGATCACTAAGCTATATATAATGAAGATTGTAGTCTAAATGGTTGAACATTAAATGATAAGTTTAATATAACCATGTCATAGTAAATTATGTGGCAGTTTATAGAATCCTGATATTTCTCAAGGAGTATTAAAATGATCATAATAAAAATTGTGGAAGTTAAAACTCAAATAGTGGGTTTTAGTTCATACATACCATAAAAGATGTTGTAATTTAATATCAATTTTTCTAGAGTGAATTGTAAATAGGTGGAATGGTCATAGTTTTCATTTTAGACGAAGGAATTTTGAGAATATATTGATAATTCCATAGTCTATAGGATTTTATTCCATATTGCATAAAAATATGGATATTTTAAATATGGAAACAACCATATTTATCATGATATGAATATTTGAATTTTATAGTTTGCAGTGTCAAGGGGGGAACTATAATTAACCACATCAAAGTGAATTCATGGACATTCCATGGTGAACTAAGAATTAGAAAAAATATAATATTTGGTTTGAATTTAAATTAGAGAGATATGGATCATGTTTTTGGTGTATTAACATGAATTGAATGGATATATTTAACATAGGAAATCACTTGGTACACCTAGAATGATCTCAAAACTTGGAGTGAGTCTGAATCCAATATAAAACATTGTTTGATATATATATTTTTTTAATCCTTTATAAATTATATTTTAGTATATCTGAAAAAATGAATGAGAGAGCGAACCAATTTTTCTAAATCTTCTTTATTGAGAGATATCTAAGATATGAGGAATTCATTGATACATTTGGATCATGAGAGAAGAGTCTTGTTGTTGATAGACTTCCATTGATCATATTCATATTATTTGATTAGAAGATAAATCTAGTAAATTTAATTCCATTATATAATTATCCCAATCTAGAAAAGTGATTTTTCTACTCATGTTTTCAATTCATAGTTGATCTATATGTATTTTGAGCTAATGCACATCTAATTTCTAAAGGTAGGTGGTTTTGGGGGATTTACTAGTGATGCTTAGGTTACTCATTGGTCGAGAAGATATGAGGTCGGGATCATATCACCCTTTTAAGGGGATTATAAAAAATTATGGGAATGTTTATTGATTTAAGATATGTTTATGAATCCCACTAAAATCCAAATATGTTTATCCTATTTGATTATAAAAAATAGAAAGAAAATCCAAGATCACCCAAACTAAGATAAATGAAATATGAAAAACTAGAAATGAAGGAAACTATATTATTTAATGCATTCCTTTGCATCAAATATCCATTACATCATCTTCAAACACTTTATAACATTTTTTATGATGATCACTGAAAAGAAATAAAAATATTCCCTCCTCCAAGACATATCCATGGGATACTAAATCATGTGTTTCACATATGGGATCCTTCTTAGTACTATGATATGATATTTATAAAGTTTAAAAGTGGTAGAAGAAGATATCAATGGGAACTAGGGAGAATCGACCAAACATCATGCAAAAACCCCACCCCTTCCTTTTCATGTTAATGGATTTATATATCCCATGAGTATTCTCCTATATGATGCACATGTTAAATCATTCATTATAACACATGAGTTAATTCCTCAAACATATCATATATAATATATATGAATTAAATGAGTTACCTCAAGCTATATCCCAGGCAATGACTACTTCAGTGATATCTAATCATGGAAGATTTCTTGATCATTATCCCTATATATCTATTGTAAACCAACGATATGTCAGGGGAAACATAATATAAATATATGAATTATATCCATTTGATATTAAATTGTAATCCAATGTATGATCATGTATTTTATAAAGGATATGTTCACTAGAAATGTAACCTCAAGCCTGTAGGCAACCCCAGCTTATGACATTCCTAGTTTTATGTTACGACTAAGGTTTACTGTGGCTTTAAATCATGAAAATTATTCAATTATGATGTACCTTATTATATCACTCAATTATAACCTATTGGTAAAAAATCCTTTAAGGTAACATTGTAGAATTTTTGGGTTTATTTTTTTTGTTGAAAAAGGGGGATTCCAAGGTATTTATTGAAGTTCCAGAGAGATTATTGACATGGTATATTGATAAATATCCACGAAAAATGAATGAATACCCTAGAAGTGGTACATGAAATTATTTACACATGGTGACGTTGTTTCCCATTATCTTCAAAAAATTTGGGGGCTAAAATTTGGAGGATGGCTAGCATTTTTAAATTGGTATTTACTTTAAAGACATGTAATAATATGGAAAAGTCATGATTTTATCAAAGAATGGGTTTCATGAAGGTGGTTTCACGAAGGTGTGGATCATCGTGAGTGGAGCATTGTAAAGACAAAAATAGTTGATGGTAATCTCTGAGACTATGACAGTCATCATAAATAGTGAATTTTCTATGGAGCTTCATGAAGTATGGAGCGTCATGAGTGACATGGGAGAGAATCATAAAATGGGGATGATGTGTATAGAAGCTTCTGGAGTCGATGTAAATTCCTATAAATAGGCCTTTACCCCTTCAGAAATGGATCAAGACTTAACAAAAATTTGTAGGCTCTTAGTTCACAAAGGTGGTTCACAAAGGGTGTTGTTACAAAAATTTTCATTAAGAAAAGGATTTCACGAAGGCTGTGAAGACCAAATGAAAATTATGAGCATCGCGACAGTAATTCAATTCATGAAGGCTATAAAAACCCAACCAAAATTTGTGTACTCTGCTAAGGATAAGTGAGTTTCGCAGAAGGAGATTGCTTCGCGAAGGATGTTGGATCTTCATGAAAGAAGTCAGCTTCATGTAGGTAGTAAGAATTTTTAAAGTGTTCGGAAAGAAATTTTCCAATAAATATTTGGTAAAGTTCTATTCATAAATTGGATGAAAGTAGGAAATCAATAGATCATCTATCTACAACCAAGGAAGTATTCATTAGTGATAATGAAGGGACCTAAATTTCCATAAACTATGGGTGAATCCTTTCCAAGAGTAGTGAGAAAAGGAATATGAAGAAGGTGAACTTTTTTATGGGCAGTGTTCTAAAGAAAGAGACTAAGGGAGGGACCCTTAGGAAAGCAGTGAACTGACCCCAAATATTAAAGAGGCAGTGAGCCTGGGCATATAAGTGATCTAGCCTAAACCTCTTATTTTTTCATTTACCCTTAGTGTATTTGGTACATCAGCACATCCCCATTGTATTCTCCTCATATCTAGACCAGTGAGGGTGAACCATGTAAAATCACCATTTATCATGCAAGATTTCATTTCTGTTCATACATTTCTGCATGATAAGGAGAGAAGAGTGTTTTTTAATTACAAGAAATGATTTGAAGGGGTAGTGGTTAAAATATGTCATACCTGGATTCAACCCCATATCAGGGTATTTAACATAGTGGGTCTCATAATTGGTATCAGAGATAAAAGTTTAAAGTCAATAGTTCTCTCTTAGTAGAAGAAATTTAGGTTTCCAATCATAAATGGATTCAAATATTTGGTGGAAACAATTTTCAATTATGGAAGAATCATATGCAAAACTACTTCTGATCATTAGGAATTGAGGTCTTTATAGCATTGATGCATGGAATTTCGACCAATATCTGAATAATGGTAATTGGATGCTGATACTAAAGGAATAAATTCATTAGGGGGAGCCCTATCAAATTCAATATAAATAGTGGTGATGTCATGTAATTCATCATATGCTATGTGGGAAAAGTTTATGAATATTTACGAGGGAAATTCAAATGTCAGATATCCAAGATATATGTTCTATGGAATAAGTATGAGGATATCAGAATTCACTCTAATGAGTATGATGATACATTCTTTAATAGGGTAAATGTTGTTGTGGAAGAAATGTTTGGTCTCATAAAAATTATTAAAGATATAAATATTGTTATGTTTATATTGAGAAAATTTTCCACTTTGTTCAATCTTAATGTTTATGTATTAGAAGATAATGATGTGAAGGATATAACATTGGATAACTTGCCCAATAACCTTGTCTCATATGAAATTAGATATGTTCATAATGATACTGTTGAAAATGTTATTTCCAAATATGTGGAATTCAAGGCCATAAAGAAGCTAACCGTTGAAGATGGACATGAAGATAAAGAGACAATTTAGATGATGTAATTACCTTCCTCAAATCTTCAAAGAGGAAAAAGAAATTTCAAAGGGAAACTCCTACTTTCATTCTTTATATGTAGAAGGGTTGGAAAAATTGTAATTAGGTTCCCTAGGAAGTTTCAATATAATGATGATGATGAAATAAAAATTCCCTCAAAGAAGACTTCGGCCTATGTGAAAGGTAAGAAAAATTTTAAGAAAAATTTATTCAAAAAGAAGTGTATACATTCAAAAGAAGATGAAAATTTAGAAGAATCTGAGGTAGAATAATAGGAGGACTATAAGTATCATGAATAATATTCTATGGTGGTAGTTGTTAATTAAAGATAGTGAAAATGATGATGGATAAGTTGAAGGAAGAGTTGATCTCCAGGTTGAATTGGAAGCCACACTTAAAGATATAAATGTTTGGAGATCCAAAAAAAGAAATCCTAAACATGGTTCATGATTCCAAACTTTATATGCAATAGAAAGAATAAGATATGTATGAGCTGAATGAATAAATTGAAAAATTTAATTCTTCAATGCCATGGATCTTGGAAAAGGCAATTGATACAATCTCAAAATCGAAGAATAGAAAAGGGAAATTGATAGTTTTATTAACACTATAAAAGATCAAATAAAATGTATAAAGAAATTGAAGAGGGAGTCGTTGGACAATGAAAAAGTGTTATAGAATAATAAAATCTCTTTAATCTTAGTATAACATTAATAAGGCAGATAATTTAGGCTATATAATAGATAAAAGTGGTGTATAGAGGTCTAGAAGAACAATATAAAGAGTCAAATCCAAATGATAAGGTTGGTATGAAGTTTGATAAAAAAGAAAGTAGTAATGGTTAACGGTATACCACAAGCACCTACTCTAAGATTTAATATTGATTTAAGTTCAAATCAAAACCAGAATATTTAGACAACCCAAGGGAGAACCAGTAGTGTTGTATTGTCACACAGGAATATACCCCACATAAGACGTTATTGTTTTTGAAAGATATGAAACTCATAAAATGACTATTCCATAGACAAGCAGTATTGAAGGGAGAAAGGACAACATAGACATCCATACCAAACTCAATATTCCATGATATCATTTAATGTTCACTGTTTTAGGTATGGAGGAGTCAAAAACATGGATAGAAATTTTTCATCAACAATGCATAGGAATGCGCTTAAGTAGACTTGATATGGTCATAAGAATTAGCTGGATGTGCCATTAAATGAGATGAAAATAAAAAATTGATTTGTATCTTTACAACATGAAGATGGTATATCATACTGAGTAAGATCAAGATTATGAATCCGTACCAGGTGTCAAGTAAAAAACATGGATCAAAAAAGAAGAGAGATGAATAGGCATAGCTTTCAGATATTTCTTTTAAAGAATCAGATCACACTGGGATATGAATTATTGAAATTTGATGAAACACTCATGTGATATGAAATAAGGAACCAGTGAGGGGAATAAAATATGATAAAGAAGGTATTGTAATATTTTGTAATGATGTATTCCTAATAATTATTATTTTAGGAAAATCCAAGTTTGGGGGAAAAGACATGAGACGTGTAGATGTATTGGTTGTTGAAGGATTCAATCACAAACTATTATGTGTAAGTCAACTGTGTGACTTAAGACATGTCATAATCTTTTCAAATAAATTATGTGTCATCATGGAAAAAGACGGTGCTATTCTTTTTGTAGGAAAAACGTATGAAATGGAATATCTACCTTATGAGTTGAGAAGAAGATATTTTCTTTTTTTCTATAAGGAATAAGAAAATAAGTTTTGGAATAAAAATATTGGGAACGTGATCCAAATTTCCTTGGAAGATCTGGTGAAATATGATACTTCTTGAGACCTCCCTAGATTATCATTTGATTTTACCCATATGTGTGATGATTGTTAACAAGGTACGATCATTCAAAAGACATATAAGGAAAAAGAGAAAAGGTCAACAAAAGTTCTTGAGTTGGTGCATATTGATGGGTGTAGACTTATTTCACCACGATCTATTGATGTAAGGAGATATTATGTTATATGAATTGATTATTTTAGAAGGGTGGAATGGTTTTCAGTCACCAATCACAAATATAAGGTGTTCAATTGCTTAAAATTTATCAAAGTTTTGTTTGAAAGATGTTGAGTCAAATAATTTAGAAGATATGCACAAATAATGGAACATATTTCACAAATATAAAATTATAGAATTATCTCAAGATACATGAGATAAGGAACTATGTTTCAGTTTTAAGAACTCCATAGAAAAATAGATTAGTTGAGAGAAAAAAATAAAATTATCAACAACATAGATAGAACAATTCTAATTGATAAAGATATTCCTAATAAGTTTAGGAAATAATTAGTGATGACATCAGTATACACATCAAATAAATATTTATTGTGTCTAAAAGAAGATAAGACTTCATATAAGATATGGTAGGGAAAGAATCAATCATTGAAGTACTTTCAAATCCTTATAAGTAACTATTTCATTCTTAAGAAAAGAGAAACCCATACAGTTTGAATCCTATGGAGATGAATAGATATTTCTTGTATACTCAATGAAAAATAATTCATATTCTTCAATAAGTGCCTGGGAAGGGTAGTTAAATGATGTAACTATGGTATAGAATGAGCGGAACCTTCAATAAATAAATGATTAATCTTGGGAGGATAATGATGAAGAGGTAAATAGATCATGGGATGTTCCAGTTCCATAGGATAATTCATAAGAAGACTCATATAATGAGAATGATAATCCTAAACCAATATCTGCAACAAATACTGAAAAGAAGAGCCAAAATTGATATATAGAACATGATTTATGATCAAATAACACCCACACAGAAAAAGAGATTGAAGAATCTACAAAAAACATCATTCTTATCATAAGTAAAGCCTAAATTTTTTTATGAAGCACCTCGAGATGGGAATTGGGTTTAGTATAATAAGGAATTTATTGACTAAATTGAGAAGAATCAGATATGAGATATTATTTTGAGACCACCAGATAGTAATGTCATAAGAAAAAAAATGATTCTTTCACAATAATATGAATGAATATGGTGATGTTATTTGAAACAGAGAACAAATTTTTTGAAAATGGTACTCCCAAATATAGGGTATCAATGTTGATGAAACATTTTCACCCGTTACAAGGCTAGAGATAATCAGATTATTCTTGGACATAATAGTTCAAAGGAAGTTCAAAATTTTCTAGATGGATGTCAAGTCAACATTTTTTAATGGAGTTTTGGAAGAATGAGTTTATATTGATCAGCCAGATGGGTTTCTCATTCATGAATATGATAAGAGAGTTTATTAGTTAAAGCAGGTTCCATATGGGTTGAAGCAAGCACTAGGAACATGGTATTCAAGGTTTGATCAATTTTTAAGGAAACACAGTTTTTAGTGTGGTGGTGTTGATTACAATCTATATGTAAAAAATGATAGTAATCAAAGGATGATCGTGTTGGTGTAGGTTGATGACATAATCTTTGGTGGATCAAATGAATCTTAGTGAAAACAGTTCATAGAATTCATGAAAAGTAAATTTGAAATGTCAATAATTAGCGAGTTGATGTTTTTCCATGGTTTACAGGTGACACAAAGAAATAATTGAACATTCATTTCTCAATATATATATTTCAATGAGGTTTTGAGAAGATTTGGATTGGAAAATTACAAGGAGATGATGACTTCATTGGTGACCTAGATGAAACTTTCATGGGATGATGAAGTTAATGCAGTTAATGTCACAGAATATTGGAAAATCATTATATGTCTATTTTACTTGATAATAAAAAGACCTCGTATTGGGTTTTCCACATTTAAAGTAGAAATATATCCAAGAAATACCATGGAAACCCATTTTCTAGTAGTGAAAAGAATACCTTAGTATATCAAGGGAACAATAGATTTCAGTTTTCTTTACAATGGAAAATATCAGAAATAGTTATTAGGTTATACATATGTAGATTGGTATAGTTAAACAGATGATAGAAAATCAATGTCAGGTGGTGCATTATATTTGGGGTTTTATGATTTATTGGATAATAATGAAACAATATTTCATTTTATTGAGAACTAAGCATGAACACATTTATTGTGAATGAAGTAATGACTTGATGATACGAGAGTTGAAGTGAATTCTTCAATCAGAATCCATTACTATAATTCAAGCACTATAAATCTTAGAAAAAATCTAGTCCATCACTCAAGTACAAATCAAATTTAAATAAAGTATCACTTTATCAAGTAGAAGGCGGAACAAGGGCTTGTGAAGTTTGAGTATATGCCTATAGAACTATCGGTTGTAGAAATTCTGATGAAGGCCTTACCCAAAGTGTCATTTGAGAGGAATCTACTGGCTCTTGGAGTTCATTCAACTCCCCACATTTAAAAAAGCAGGGATGTGGGACCCCCTCTCACTGAGGTATGATGTGTTTTTTCTGAATCATATGATCTTTATTCTTTACTCTGTTGAATAACACAATCAAGTGACCTTTAGGTTCATTTAAAAAGAGGGAGAAATTGTGGATATAAGAGTGGAGAAAATGTCATAGTCAAGATAGGGGGAGAAGCTATAGGGGAGCGGTGAAGTTGAGGGAGTTTTAAATTTGATGATGTTAAAGGTGATTGATTAAAGGATATATATCATGACAGATGATGATCACAATGAATGTAATTGAGTGGTTTCTGAATGAATTGATTCATTTATGAACTTTGCTTTATACTCTTTTCTCACATTGATCATGGATCATGTAGGCCTAGAGCATGTGTTGAGTAAATCTTTAATTTCTATCCAAATTGGAACAAACGAATGGGTCTAAAAGATAAAATAATATTTAACTTGGTATTAAAATATGATGAGTTGTCAACAAACCCAAAGGGGGATATTGTTAGGAGAAATCCCTCAAGGTTACATTTTAGAATTTTTGGATTGATTGTGAAGCTCCAAAGAGATTACTGACTTTGTATGTTGAAAAATATCCAATATAAATAATTTGATGCCCTAGAAGAGGTATAGAAAATTGCATACACAAGGTGATGAAATTTCCTAGTGTTTACCAAATTTTTGGGGTCCACAATTTAGTGGATCGATAGCATCACGAAAGAGGTATTTCTTTTAAATACATGTAAAAAAATGGTAAAGCAATGAGTTTTGGAAATAATGGGGTTCACAAAGGCAGTTTTACCAAGGTGTGGATCATCGTGAGTAGAGAATTGTGAAGATAAGAAGAGTTGATGATAATATTTGGGACTATTACAATCATCGTGAACAATGAATATTCAGTGGAGCTTCACTAAGTTGGGAGAATCACAACTGAAATGGGAGAGCACAACAAAATGGAGATGACATGGATAAAAGCTTCTGGAATTAGTGGAAATGATTATAAATAGGCCTCTACCACCTTCATAAAGGAATTGAGACTTAAAAATATCCAATGGCTATAATTTCATGAAGGTGGTTCATGAAGGGTGTTCTTTATAAAAAGCTCATGAAGAAATGGAGATCACAAAGGTTATGAATACTAACAAAAAAATTGTGAGGATCGCGAAATAAATGTAGTTCACAAAGGATATAAAAATCCAACTGAAATTTGTGTGCTTATCAAAGGAAATGTGATCTTCATGAAAGAAGGTTTCTTAGTGAAGGATATTGGACCATTGTGAAAGAACTGAGCTTCTAAAAGGTAGTGAGTATCATGAAAGTGGTCAAAAAGATATTTCCTAGTAAATATGTGGTAAAGTTGTATTCATTAATTGGATGAAAGTGAGACTTAAATAGAGAATCTATCTACATTCGAGGATGTATTCATTAGTGATAATGAATGGACATACATGTCCATAAACTATATAATAATACCTTCTAAGAGAAGTGAAAAAAGGAAGAGGAATAAGGTGATCCTTTCTAGTGACAGTGAGATAGAGAAAGAGACTCAGAGAGTGACCTTGGGGAAAGTAGTGATATGACTCTAGATATTATAAATGTAGTGAGCCTAGGAATAGAAGTGATCTAGCCCAAACCATGTATTTTGGAATTAATCCTTAGTATATTTGGTGCATTAGAACATCAACATTATATGCTCCTTGGATGTATCCCAATGAGGGTGAACCATGTAAAATCTCTAAGTATCGTGCATTATTTTATTTCTAATCATATATTTCTATGAGATTAGGGGAGAAGAGTGATTTTTTAATGACGAAACAAGATATTATGGGGAAGTGGTTAAAGTCTTCCATACACCGATTCACCCCCTATTAGGGTATTTAATCTAGTGGGGATAACATAACCTATGATTGAGTGAAATAGTTGAGTAGCATCACAATTTAGTCCTTATGATATCACCCCATAATAGTCTATTATTGGCCTAAGTGCATCACATGAAGAAGTATTTTGGGTATTTACATCTCATTGAATCTTACACTTTCACTAATGCCTCAATATTTTGTGTATCTCAACTTATACCATATAATATATGAAAATTTATGAAATCATATCAGATGTTTTTGGAATTCTATCATCTACTTTACCATGTACTGTATTGAATGTAATACATTGTGAATACTTATCCAAAAATATTTTAGATTAACTCTAAAACACCTTTAGAGTAGCTATATAAGTCTAACTAAATACCCATCCAACCAAAAAAAACTTCAAACCCATAGGAATTCATAACATTAACAATAAATATGAATAATTAGACTCATAAATGTATTTAACGATAATCCTCTTGAAAATAATCAATGCTACTCAATCTAAAAAGCGATTTGGCGTGATCTCCATCAAATAGATATTTCTATATACCTATGTTCTCCAGCCACATCTCATGAAAACATGCATCCTCATACATTCCCTTTTTATAATACATCAAGTGATCATGAAACATGGTGTATATCATTCCCATATAGCCAACTCATATATTCAAGACTCTTTGAGTATATACCGACCTAATCAATGAATACATCAAATGTCATTAATCATTATTAACGAGTGCATAACATGATCCTAATCATAATATATAATAACATCATATGTACTATCTTGTCGGATCCACACACTACACAATGTATCTAAATCAAGGGAGTATATGTTATAACCATTGTATGAGAGGATAAATTCCACCTTGGTTGAGCTCTAACTCATATCATGATCTACATTATACCCTACCACCCCATGATTAGCTAAGATGTAATGGATTATGTAATAAAGGTATTAAATTATCAATATTCTCATGATAGGTATCTCACAAAACTCAGTTAATGTTGACCAAATATGATCCATGCACCCTTGGTATACTAGAGACATAGTGCATGGCACTCTATGTTGTATAAACAATGGGCCATCTAGTGCAAAAAAATACTTTTTGTGCCCCATGAGACTATTTTGTTTCTAATATAAGAATATTATGGTTCTAACATTAAAATTTCATCATAACCTATAAAACCCCATCTTTCATACCCATATTTTTATTATTTTAAGAATTTTTTAAGGATTAAAGTGTAAATACTCAAAATCCTCATAAAACCAATTTCATCCCAAAATATAACCAATAGAAGACACCAAATTTCAAAGTACAAAATTTAAATTTCAAATTTCAAATGAAATATAGTAGTAAATATAATATTATCTCTAGTTGGATATAAAACCTTTAGATCTTCACTTATTATGTTAGATGAAGTTATGTTGATCATATCAGAACTCACTATCATCACTCCTCACTGTTTTCATCACTTTTTCTTGACATTACTAACTTCATCATTACTAAATTCTTCTAAACACTATACTATATTTACCAAATAATAATTACCATAATAAAAAAGTTAACCAACAGCTAAACACACATTATATTTTCATATTGGATGAAATATAATTAATAAAAATTGAGAAAAAAATGAAAAAAATCCTTAGAGAATAGATCCTCAATTTCATAAGAACAAGATTATATGAATCACTTCCATCATCATGCAGAATAATCCTCAAAAATTGAATGGTTTAACATTTGGAAAAAACAAAGATTTTTTTTAAACCCTCTCAAAAACAAATAGATAATTCCATTTAAAAACCAAGACCTCCAGCAAATAGAGAAACCTCCACATCATCTTAGAATGAAAATAAAAACCTTAATTAAGAAATGAAATCAAAATGGGATGTACCACCAAGAACACCATATAATGCTTAAACAACACATCCCAAACCCACCATGAATGTTACTAAACTAGACCAAAATAGGGCACAATGAAATAGATCTAGTAGTAAGATCATATATCGGGTAAAAGTGATCCAATACCATAGAAGAAAGAACACGAATCACCGAAAAAATTGTAACACTAGTGAAAATAAAGTAAAAGTGATTGAACATGATATTCCCAATTGATAAACCAATCTAATTATAATTGAATCACTACATAACAATATAGGGTTATGAACAATGGGTTAGATAGAAAAAGAGGAGGGGGATGAGTGATAACCACACCTGTAGAAAGAAACCACACCAAACTAAGAAATAAGACATCGATGTGAACACTAATACATACTAAGACACCATGAACATCACTGACCAGGACCAAGATTGGTTTTGAGTATGAAGATCCTAATATAAAGGGAAAACAATGTAAAAAAAAAGTTTCAAAAAGGTGGAAAAATAGCCGGAGAGACATAGAAGAGGGAAAATAACTAAGGTATTGAGTCAAAATGTGTTTTGACTCTCTCATTAATAATTTATTTTGGATATCACAAATCATAGATATTGTAATCACATATATTGTTTATCATGTATGTTGTTTCACAATCGTAATCACACACATTTTTTTCATATATGATGTATTTTTTTCAAAATCATGTTTGTTGTTTTACAACGTAACTGGATATAGTGTAATGCATTGTAACCACATGCATCGTAACCACATGTATTGTAACTAGGTTATTTATCATAACCATGAAATGTATCATAACCTGGCCATGCACCATAACCAAGCACATCATAACAAGATTAAGTATCGAATCATAATCACGCATCGTAACCCGGTTAGGTATTGTATCATATTCATTAATCATAACCAGCATATATATCATAATCGGGATATATATTATACACTTCTAATGTATTGTATTCAAGCATCGTAACCTGTTTAAATATTGTGCATTGCAACCATGTTAAGAATCATAACCATGTTAATAATCTTAACCATGTTATAAATTTTAATCACGATATGAATTGTAATCATGATAAGCCTACTAAACAAGTTACTTTTTATACTTTTGAAATATACTACACTCTTATCTTAACATCAATATTGATTATATGTTATGCATACTCATTGTTTCACAGTTTTGTACATACTAATTTCTAACTAAAATGATGTTGTTGAATTGGTTATTTACCAATCAAAGTGATGTCATGTATTCTATTTGTTTTGACCATTGTAATGCCAGGTGTCTAATTCCATCCTATTTTTTCAGAGAAACATGACCGTTGGAGAAAATATGACCATAGAAACCTAAGGCCTATAAATAGGAGGTAATTAGAACTGGAATACACAAAATTTTCTTCTATCAAGTTCTAGATAGAGATGTTGTGACTTCACTCTTTCTTCATGTGAAACACATGAAGATACAAGAAGTAAATAGCTTTTTCTAAGTTCTTGTATTTCTATAATTTCTTTGTTTCTGCTTTGTGCAATAAATCATTGGGAAAATGATCGAGGGATTCTGGGGATAGGAAGACATGGTTTCGATCATCATACTAAGGGATTACCAAGGTGGTGGAAAGACAAATATTTTATCCTATGTGAAATGATACCCTACTCTTTGGGATAAAATAATTGTAATACCTTTACTTTCTAATGCTATTTGTTATTAAAAATAAAATTTATTTTTTACTCTTTCTATTCATATTCCTTTCTGTTGTATTTGTTTCAATTATGATTCATCCATTACATGGTTTATTAATATATTCTACATGTTGTATGGTATAATCATTTACATTTTTATTACTATGATAATTGTATTTGATTATAATACAATTGTTTTTATTTCACTACTAGTGGTATTAAAACCTATCATATCCATCAGATCCAAGGCCTGAGTGGTCAATTTTATTGTTAGTGAATTGTATTTGTTTAAGACCTCTTAAAATCTGTTCTTTTTAAAATATTTAAATACAAAAATTTTAAACCCACAATTCACCCCCATCTTGTACTGTTCCATCTAATATACATTTACATCTATATTAAGATCCATCAATTGGAATCAAAAGAGGTTTCCAATATTTTTTTTTACTTTCAATATTTCTTTTTGTAAGAAAATTTTATTTCTATTACAAATATTTTGTTCATAATTACTTACTACACTAATATGTGGATGGGAAAAGTATTGTTTTATAAGATGGATGGTAAGAATATTGGATCAATTGAAAACCTAAATCTAACTAAACTGCCTATTTTTTGTAGGAGTTATTATGTGTACAAGAGATATCGAATGAATACTTTTGTTATAAATGCTGGGGTGGACAACTTTGTCTTACATATTAGAGAATACAAAAATCCCAGACAAGGAAATTAGTACTTCACCAACCAAGAGAAACAAGAATATCAACTGAATTACAAGGTATGTAATACTTTGTTGTGTTCTATGACTAGGAATATATATAGTAAAATATCATCATATGTAGCATCCAATTGTTTCTGGAAGAAATTGGAGGTCACATTTTTTGGTACATCTAGAGTTATAGAAACAATAAGAGAAATGATTCGAGTAGAATATCATGGGTTTGTTTTTATTTATGGAGACCCAGTATGCAAGGTGAAAAAAATATTTATGAATATCATCAACAACCTTCAATAAATGGGTGAAAAGTATCTTGATGATGAAGAATTTTGGATAAGATAATTTATATAATGAAAAATGAGTGGTAATAGAAAAGGAAAACTATAGATGAGAACACGAAGGTTACTCATATCACTCTTGATGAGTTATCTGGAACTTTTTTTCAACATGAGACAAGAATGAAAAGAGATAATGATTTCAATAAATTTAAGAAAATGTAATAGAAGTGTATATTTTACTACTACATCCAAATCCAAGACATGAGAAAGGATAACAAGATCCTAATCTAAGAAATCTATTATTATATCAGAATCAAGTGATAGTGATCACTCAGAGAATGATTTATACAATCTTGATTGAAGGATGAACAAGATTGTTGGAAATAAATACTTTAAATATATATAAAAAATAAAGATAGGAAGGAAATAAAGAATTATAAGTAACATGTTATGAATGTAAAATTGAAGGACATATTAGACCATATTTTCCATTACAAAAAAGAAAATATAGGAAGGATAAACATTTAGAAAGAAACAAGAAAAATTATTACAAGTCAAAATCTATGAAATTCTTGAAATAAAATGATACTTGGAGTGATAGTGGAGGTGATTCATTAGATGAATCCTTATAATATAAAACTTTGGGTCAGAAAAATATAAGACTCACAACCAAAATACCTATTGGATATCATTGTTTCATGGCTAAGGTACGCAATGCTAAATCCCTTAAAAATTTATCTTTAAATTCAAATTATCCTAATGACAATTGTTCTTACTCCTCGGATGAATAATCTTCCTCAATAGAGGAAAATTTACCTTCTTTTGAAGAAGTATCTATATTATCCAAATTGCATGAGAATGAAAATTCAAAAATTAAGAAGATGCTTGATAAAGAAAATTCTAGAATATATATTCCTACAAAAGATGTGTCAAATCTTTCGAAAGATCTTAATAAGAAAACTATTGATTTTTAAAATATTTAAAAATCCCATATGGAAGTAAATTTTGAGAAGGATAAACTTTCTAAATACTTTGAATAACTTGTTTTAAAGAAAAATGTTCTTGAAACGAAAATCAATTCCAAAATTATTTCTTTTGAGAATGACAATTTAGTAATTAGACTAAAATCTGAAATATTTTCTTTTAAGAAACATTTATAAAACTATACTACTAGAAGGAAATAATTTGACAAAATTTATTCTCAAATTCATCGTCTAAGGAATAGTTTTATAATTGGTTACACTCACTCAAAACTGATTTAGGGTAATAAGTAGTTTGTTCCTCAAAATTCTCATTTCTGCACTAAATTTCAATACGGTGGGAATTGGGAAATAAATTTTTCTCTAAATAAAACTCAATATTTAGGATTTAATAAAGATCATTTGTTAAAACAAATGTGGATTCCTAAAATTATTTTATATAACATTTCTGGATACAAACAAGTTTGGGTTTCGAAAAAATAATTTTTTTTTCAAGAAAATAATAAGTGCACAAAAAACAAGAAAATTTGGTACATGGACAATGGTTATTCTCGAAACAGGATAGAAAAAAAATATTCCTTTGAAACACATGATGGGAAACAAATATTTATTTGAAAATATTATTCAAATGAAAGGTGGAAGAGTAACCTTTGGAGATAATTCTCAGGGAAAAATCATTGGTATAGCTAATATTGTTCTTTTAGGAAAATTTTTAATTTCAAATGTTTTTTTTGTCAAAGGTATTAAGAACAACCTTATAAAAATAAGTCAATTATCCGATGAAGTTTAACGTGTTAATTTAAGGAATTATAAATTTTTATTTCACAATTACAAGGATGAATTCGTTCTTTCTATCTATAGGAATGAGAACGTATTCATAATCAACTTAAAAGACCTTAGGATCCAAGACCTACCTTGCTTAAGTGCAATGGATGGAATTGAAGGTTATGACACTTTAACCTTTGGAACCTTTTTAAAATATCAAATAAAATACTTTTTAAGGATCTACCAAATCTAAGGTATGATTCTTCAAAAGTTTTCGATACTTTTTAACACGGAAAGTGACATAAAAGTTGATTTAAGTCAATAAATGATGTTTCAAATTATAATGAATTACAATTAGTGCGGATAAATATTTTGAGTCCTGTATAAATTGGAAGCATTGGAGGAAAATACTATGTATTTGTTTTAGTTGGTGACAATACTAGATTTACATGGCTTTATTTTCTAGGAAAGAAATCTAAAGCATTTTTCTATTTCAAAGCTTTTAGATCCCAAGTTCAAAATGAGAAAAAACTACCACTTATAAATATTCATAGTGATCCTTGTTGAGAATATCAAAATTCAGATTTTGAAACCTTTTGTAGTAAGAAAGTTATTAATCACAACTTTTCATATCTAAGAACCCATTAGAAAAATGGTGTTGTTGAAAGAAGAAATCATATTCTTAATGAAATGACAAGAACCATGTTGATTGAATACTCAATTTCTAAGAATTTTTTGGATGAAGCTGTTAGTATTGCAAGATATACTATGAATCATTTTTTAACTAGAACATTTCATAATAAAACACCTTCTAAATTGTGGACTGGCCAAAAACCCAAATTTTCTTACTTTATAGTGTTTGGATGCAAAGTATTCATATTGAATACTAAAGATAATTTATACAAATTCACATCCAAATCCGATGAAATAATATTTCTTGTTTATTCCACAACATCTAATACTGATATAGTTTTCAATAAAAACACTTTTACTATTGAGGAAATAGTGCAATTCAAATTTGATGAAACAGATACCTTTGTTTTTAAACAATCCTTATCGACATCATCTAATGTGTTTTCACAATCTGATTATCAACCATTTATTGAAAAGTCTTCTAGAAAGGAAAATACTCAAGGAAAGGTTTTTAAAAAATTTACTCTAGAAGACATTAAATCCTATGTTGATGAAATGGTTTTAAAAACCCCAAATCAATTGTTTCTACAGAATCATCCCAGTGATAATATCTTTGGTGATGAAAATCAACCTGTAAGGACCAAAAATTCCTTGAGAAATAAAATAGAATATATTTAACTTTTATCTGAATTCAAACCTAAAACTTCTAATGATTACTTATGTGATGACGATTGGATTAAATAAATGAAATACAAACTAAATAAATTTGAAAGAAACCAAGTCTGAACATTGGTTTAAATACCTAATGAAACAACTATAATTGGTGTAAAATGATTTTAAAAAAAAATGTGATGAAAATGGAATCATAATAAGAATTAAAGAAAAGATTGATAGTAAGGGATATAATCAACAAGAGGGAGTAGACTATGAAGAAACCTATGGTTAGGTAGCTATACATGACTGAATGACACGAAGGTAAATATTTTATTAATTTTAGATAAGCCCCCTTTTAAGGGTACAGGGGGAAAACCAAGACTTCAAGTACATAAGACATTAATAAAATTCAAAAATCAATATTGTTGTAACCCAGAACAAGACTACATAAAAGTGCCTCCTCCCAGCATAAACATCATTAAAGAATGCCTCCACCATAGCATGGCTACTCAGAAAGCTATCTTGTGCAAAAATGTGTGGTCTCGGTACCGATGGCGATTCCATACCCTCTCAATCTTCCAAATCTGAAGAGTCATACACGGTGAAGAAAACCAACTCTATCCTCATATGGATTAGATCCTTGAAGACTAAATGGGTTCCCCAATAGTTAGAACCCTTGCATCTCCAATGACCATCAACCAACCAGAGAAACTCCCAGTTCACCAATTTCACATCCAACCAATTTCACAGCTAGTCAACCAAATCACAGACGAACCAAATCTGAAAAAAAAACCTGCAAAAAGGACACAGAAAACCCAAACCTAGGGCCTCCCCCCTCCGAACTGCTCCAGATCCAATGTCTAGATGCTTCGAATGCTTGTTGAAGGAATCACCTGGACGCATTGGGCCAAAACACCAGATTACTCTGAGCACATCGTCCTGACCAAGCACTAGAAGAACGGACGCATCCGAGAAGCTAAACGAGCCACACATGTGAGTTATCATTCTTTTTTAGGTTTTAAAATATCTCAAAAACTAGAAGGAACCTATATTTATCAGAATAAGTATATCAAAGAAATACTCAAAAAGTATGGATATGATAAAAACTAAAAGTATTAGCACTCAAATTGGTACCTCAAATACACTTGATCTTGATGAAGCTAGGAAACCAGTTGATCAAACAACTTTTAGAGTTATGATAAAAAGTTTGTTATACATGAAAGATAGTCATCTAGACTTAATGGTTTTAGTCTACTTATGTGCAAGATACCAATATAATCCAAAATAATCTCATATAAAAGCATTGAAAATAACTTTTCACTACTTAAAGGGAACTATGGATTTTGGACTATTCTTTTCTTCTGGAAATGATTTTTTTGATAAGTTTTTCAGATACTGAATTTGGTGGTTGTAGAATGGATAGAAAAAGTATATATAGAATATGTAATTTCTTAGGAGATTCTTTAGTTTATTGGTCATGAAAGAATAAAAACTTAGTAGCACATTGCTCTACTGAAGTTGAATATGTATCATCTAGAAGTTGTTGTTCTCAGGTGTTGTGGATGCAACACACACTCACTGACTATGGCATGAGTGTTTCCAAAAATCAAATACTATGTGACCATACTAGTGCCATTTCTCTTAGTGAAAACTTATCACATCACTAATGTAAAACACATAAATATTAGGCATCAATTTCTTAGGAATCACACACAAAAAGGAGATATTGTTTTATAATTCACCGGAATGAAAGAACAACTTGCTGATATTTTCACAAAACCATTATCTTTAGATAAATTTGAATAAATTAAACAGAAACTATGAATGATCACTAAAAATTAATCATTCACATTTATTTCTTCTTTAACATATCTCCATACATTATGTTACTCCTTTTCAAAAGGGTAGTATACATAATTTATTGGTTTTATACTACATGTTTTTCAATTTTATGTGTATCAGTTTTTCTCCTTTCAGTTTTTCTTTATAGACTTTTCTTTATCGGTGTTACACTTATCAGTTCTACATGATTATCAGTTTCACTATAATTGGTTTCACTGATTAGTATTACAGTTTATCGGTTCCACTATTAACAATATTGGATTTATCGGTTTCTTATTTTTATCAGTTCTTTGTTTTTATCAGTTTCATGTGTCAGTTTCAAAATTATCCGTACTAGATTAAACTATCGGCAATGAAATACTTTATTGGTATTAGATTATCAGTATTAGATTACTTTATTAGTACTAAACAATTGATATTGGATTAATTTTTTAGTACTGAACAATTAGTATTGGATTATTCTACCGGTACTAAATAATCAGTACCAACCTATTTGATTTTATTAGTTCTATAATTCTTATTATTTTACAATTTTATTTTATGTATTATTTTAATAAGAAACAGTATATTGAAACCAATACGTCTATTGTATTACTCTGAAAACTATAATCTATAAAACCTTATTTTTGTTATTTCACTAATTTTTTTCTCAATATTGTTTCTCTTCTGTCCTAATCTGTTTCTGTCTGAATATGATTTTCTTTTAAAGAAAACCTCAAGAGTTCAAAATCATTCTGAGACATTAGATATTTTAGATCTAATCCTAACTGTCAATGTCATTTGAAAAGAAAATATCCCACATTGAACTTTTTTATTTTTCTCTCAAGATCAGTTTCTCTATAAATAGTCTTCATGGTTCATAATCAGTTCTTACCCCAATTTTTGTAATCATAGATCTACTCATCCTTCATAATCAGGAAGATATTTAGGGTTTGAGTTAGTATTTCACAACTGATTCTAGTAATTCATCTCCAAAATAAATTCCTCCAAAAGAATTATATTCCATGAAATTTTGAGGAGAAAGGTTAGTCTCTTGTGATTTTTATGAGACTTTTGATTCATCATTAAAAATAATTATTAGTTTCCAAGTATGGGAATAAATTTTCATGAAAAGACTGAATTTCGATCCAGATTTTTCATATCATGATGAAGTTATACAATTTTATGAATTATTAGAGACAGAAAAGGCTCTTAATAGTTCTTTTATGATGTATGAAAAGAAGTATACAACCTTTATAAAACAAGAAGCTACGTTTTTAGGTGTTCCATTTGAGGGTGATGCATTATGTACTTCTAATATTCTGTCAGAAGTTAATGGAACTTTTGATAAGTCTAAAGATAAAGAAAAACATTTTTATATTCATGAGAACAAGAGAAAAGTGAGTCATTTATTAGGGGATAATAGAATCACAGACCTTTGGATTCAAGGGTTTATGGTGGTGACAAAGGGTGATAAGGAGACTTTAAATGTTTTAGATGTGTATATGCTTGAATATTTACTGAAAATGAGAAAGTTAAACCTTATGGAGTTCATCTTCCTAATGATTAAGAAGCTCAGATCTAGGGCAATAAAATCTTAGTTGATCATGTTTCCCACTATTATCAGTATTTTTTTGAAAGAATGCTTGAGCGTGTGTAATACTACAATCAATTCAGATCTGAATTCTTTCATGGAGTCCTTAATCAGTAAGAATAAGATAAAGAGTCTCAAGTCACGATTCAATCCTGAATCGAAAAAGTTTGGTTTGAATCTAGATGAGGCATTTGATTTAAAAAATAAGATCAGCAGAGGCTTTGAAAGAATAATAGAAGAATAAGAGGATGAATAAGATAAATGATCAAGAAATTGACATTGACCCTCTACTAAAAATATTTGAGCAAGAAAAAAATGGAATTGTAAAAAGGGAGCCACTGGATCAGAATCAATCAGATCTAGAAGTAAAAGGTAAAGAAATACAAGTTTCTGAACAATAGGCTACATAATCTCTTGCATAATAATATGAACAAGAAGATGAAGGGAATGAATAACAAGACTAGGAAGAAGAAGGATAATAAAAATAGGGACAATAAGAAATTGGAGTGGAAGATGAAGAAGATGAAAACAAGAGAATTCATTCTGTAGAATCCTCAGAAGTTTATTTATTTTTCCATTTCCAGATCCTCAATCATCCAAGAAACCTTCTCAAAAGGTTTCATCTAAAAAAGTTATTTAGATTTATAATAAAGAAGAGGAATAATATGATAATAATCAGAATCAACTATCTCATGTGATCGGCACTGAGACTCATTTTGGTGATCTCCCACAATACATTGAAGACACAGATTATGAAAGAAAAATCACTATGAAGGGAATTTTGTATAATGAATAATCTTTGAATAGATTAGATAATTTGATACAGTTTATTCCAAAAGTTAAAGCCAGGCTAGAAATTATTTCAAATTCCCACAATGATAGAATGGACTATGCCAACATTCTGATGGACAAATTTCTAATTCATGAAGATGATTTCAATATTTTCAAGGAATTTGCTACTAAGAAAAGTAAGGCTTTCAATAAGGTTTTGAATGGGTCAAACTATTTTGATGATAGTCTCAAGAACCATATGGATAAGTAGGATGAATTGGTACACTAGGTAAATAAACTCAACTCTCTCTATGAAATGTTTATTAAAGATTTGAATGAAAATCTTAATGAATTTCAAAGACTCGGTACCTCAAAACAATTAGCCTCAGAAGAGCTTGAATGTTTAAAGGAAAAATTGGAGAATGAGAGTAATGAGTGTGTTTCACTCCCAAATAGAAGTGTTATACTAGAGAATGCCTACATACTCAAGTTAGATGATTTCAATAACTAGTAAAAAAGGCTTAAAACTCTTGAAGTAAAGATTAAGTCCCAAGAATAAATCAATTGGATTTTATAAAAAAGGCTCTGAAGAAAGAATTGGTTATTGCTGAATAGGATGTGAAGTTAAAGTCCAAGGAAGAAGCTCTTGATAAACTCATGGAATACGTAAACGAGTTAAAAAGGTTGAATCTTACAATGTTTAATATTTTTGAAAAACAAAAGGGGGTATAATTATGTTTGAACTCTTCTTCTAATTTAAAACATATTTCATTCAATGTAATGTCTATTTTTTGTGGTCTGTTTCTATAATTTTTTGTAGGAATTGAATACTTTCCCTTATTATTTTTAAAAATCACAAAGGGGGAGAATAGTTTTGAAAAGAATAATTTCATGAATATCTTATTAAGGGAGAGAAATATCATGTAAATGTAAAAATAATATGATCCTTTGTGGTTTGTTTAAAATAATTGTGGAATTAGTCATATTCACTATTACTTTTAGATGAGTTATTAAACTTAGGGGAAGATAAGTCTTTATTGTTTGATTTGTTTTGTTATTTGCAAAAAGGGTGAGATTATTTATTCAAAACGTATTTCGAATTTCCCATCAATCATTTTTTTTGGAAATCACAAATAACACAAATTGTAATCATATTTATTTTTTATCATGAATGTAGTTTCACTATCGTAATCACTCACATTGTTTTTCATATATGATGCATTCTTTTCATAATCATGTTTGTTGTTTTAAAATGTAACTAGATATAGTGTCATGAATTGTAACCACATGCATCATAACCACATGTATTATAACCAAGTTATGTATCGTAACTAGGTCATGTATCGTAACCAGGTCCTACATTGTAACCATGTGAATTGTAACCATATTAAGTATTACAACATAATCATGCATTATAACCAGGTTAGGTATTGTATCATAGACATGAATCATAACCATCATATGTATCATAACTAGGTTATGTATCATACTCTTGTTAAGCATTTTATTCAAGCATCATAACCTGTTTAAATATCGTGCATCATAACCATGTTAAGAATTGTAACTACGTTATAAATTGTAATCACAATATGCATTGTTATCATGATAAGACTAGTAAGCAAGTTATGTATTGTACTTTTGAAATGAATTATACTCTTATCTTAACATCAATACTGATTATATGTTACTCATACTCATTGTTTCATACTTTTTTACTTACTACTTTCTAACTATAATGATGTCATTGAATTGGTTATTTACCAATCCAAATGATGTCATGTATTATTTTTGTTTTGACTGTTGTAATTCCAGGTGTCCAAGTTCCTCGTATTATTTTGGATAAATATGATTGTTTGGGAAAATTTGGCCATTGGAACCTGAGGCCTATAAATTAAAGGTCATTCGAACCAAAATACACAAATTTTTCTTCTATCAAGTTCTATAGAGAGATGTTGTGAATTATATCTTGCTTCATGGTAAAACCTTGAAGATATAAGAATTGAACAGCTTGTTCCAAGTTCTTGTATTTCTATATGTGATTTGTTTCTGTTATGTGAAAAAAAATCATTGTGATAATGATTGAGGGCTTCCGGGGATAGGAATATGTGGTGTTGATCATCGTATTGAGGGATTTCATTTGTTTGAAAGACATAGGTTTTGATTACCTTCTTAATTGAGGGCTTTTAGGGATAGGAAGACATGGTGCCAATCATCATATCGAAGGATTACCAAGGTGGTGGAAAGACATATCTTCTATCCTAGGTGAAAGGCTACCCTACTCATTAGGAAAAAATAATTGTAATACCTTTACATTCTGTTGCTATTTTTAATAAAAAGGAAACTGTATTGTTTCCTCTTTCTATTTAAATTCATTTCGATTATAATTGTTTCAATTATGATTCAGTCATTACATATTGTATTAATATTTTATATAAGTTTTATTATAGAATCATTTACATTTGTATTACTCAGATCATTGTATTCAGTTTGAATACAATTTTTTTATTTCATTACTTGTGGTATTACAACATATCATATCCATCGGATCTATGGCCTGAATGTTCAGTTGTATTGGTTGTGAATTTTAATAGTTTAAGACCTATAAAACTAAGTTATTTCTCATGTTTTTAAACAAAATTTTTTTTTAACCCTCAATTCACCCCCTCTTGTGTTGTGCCATCTAATATACATATACATATATATTATGATCCAACACGAGGAAGGGAGAGGGAGGATAAGAGAGAATCAGGAGTGCCTTTTCCAATGGAGAATCACACTAGAAACCCTTGGAGTAGGAGATATTGGTAGAAATAGAGAAATTTCAAGAGAGTTAGGAGTTATCTTAAAAGGAACAATAATATTTATGATCATCAGTTAAGGATAAGATCAAAGACATACTTTTATAGGTCAATTATCATTACCTTTTATGAAATTTGTATCTATATATATATTTATATAACCAAAATGAAAAATGATAAAACATAGATTTAATTTTATATAAAATATTTTATATTCTCAAAACTATTTTAATAATATATAATAAAAACCAACATAATCATCATTTTATCATATCATATATGATAAATGACCAAATCAACTTTATGTTTTCTGCACTTTCTAGGGTAATGTTAATTTTTTTACATCTAGTTGTAATTCCTATCATTTCACTATGTAACCATCTGATAAAACCAAACCAATAAAATATTTGTTGATTAACATCAATAAAGAAAATGGTGAGATTTATGAATCATATTCCTAATGTTAAACTCCTTAAACATATTTAGACTCTTAAACTTCACAACATCAAATTTTATGATGTCAACTTCTTATTATATACTTAGAACACTTTCCTAGTTTAACATCATGATCCTTGGAATCCCATTTACTCAAATTTTTTTGATGAAATTATGATACTATTTACATTATTATTTACTAGCACATCAATTAAAGTGAAATTCCCTTTTATTGACATAATCCCTTAAGAAATAGTGGTATTAAATTTTTATGGTAACCAAATATAAATATTTAATTTTAATTTACCATCATATTTCTTAAAAACTTTGCTATATTATTTTATAATCACTTAATTTAGATTGGTATAATAGTTTACTTGTTATATTTGAAATTGTATAAGTTCAAAAATACTTCCATTGGGCTATTAGGAACTATTTTATAATTAGAATATTATGATAAGATAAAAAATCCCTTTGTACAAGTAAATAAAACTTATTTTTTTTAGTTGGAGTATTTAATAAATAAAATTTATTTATATATCATATATAGTATTGTATGTGTTTGTATGACTTCACTCTAGAAACAAATTTATCAGAATATTTCACTAATGGGTAGAGGGAAAATATTTCCTTATATTTTAAAAAATACATGGATAAATTTTTTATCTTGGATAAAACATTATTATCTTTATCGTCTTCTCAAAACATGTTATAGAATCAGATGCATAATAAATCATGTGCCTAAAATTAATCATTTTATTTTGTTCACAATAACTAATTAATAATGATCAACTTCTCTTATCATATAATGGAAATGAGAAAAAGATACACATCCTCTTCTTAGATTCATTTGATATTGATAAATTCCTTTAAATTGATATATCAATTCTTTCTTCATTACATGAATGAAAACATTAATATATTTCAATTATTCCTTTGATTTTGAACTTCCATATTCTCAAAAAAAATGTAAAGTATACATTTGGTATAATATACCCTTAAAAACCAAAGAATTTATTTTTATTTAACTATTACCTAACATAGACATTCCACAGTGTCTCACAAACCCCTTCAGGTATCTTGAAAAAATCTATCATATGGAATAATTTCTCCCCCATTGTGATAATACATTTAGGTTTAAATGACCCTAAATAGATAATTAAATAATTTTTTTATACTATAAAACTAATTTTTATTCTTCAAGTTAGATTATTTACCAACTTGTACTATATACACAGTATCAGATCCTAGACATCACATGCCTAGTTCATCTATTATCAATATTTGAGAATATTTGGTAAAATTTTATTTAACTCATTCATCTTTTTGAAACATTTCCATAAATGAAACTAATGTGAATCACTTAACCAGGACATGACTTAAGGTTACCTATAGTCTAACCAAATCATTAGTATACTCAATCTTATCGAGTACAAGAATAGAGGATAAAAGTCATTGAGTCATTTTTCATCTTATATATTTTAAACCATTAAGGAATCATTATATGATTCTCATAAGAATCTAGATTCATCTATTGAATAACTTCAATACTTGGTTACCCAAGGAGTAGCTATAACACATTGAATTTTCACTATACTTAAAAACTTTTCTCAAGTTACAAGTTTAATGAGTCACTTACATTAAGATTCTTCAACATAAGGATTAATCTCAAAGTTAAGTTTGATGATGATGAAACTATTTGTCTACAACATAATACTTTATCAGATGAGTAAATTATGTTATCACCTATTAATAAATACTTGTATTAAATGAAGTATAACTAAAATGATAACCTTATTTGAATAAATCATATCTGTTAGTGAGACAAGATTTATATTTTATCATGAATCACATTATACTATGAATATAAATAATCCATGACTATATATGGTGGATAACAGTTTTCAATTATATCATATATGAATCTTTCATATTCAAGTGTATAAACCCTTTTCCAAGATATTATACTGGTAAATACAACTCTATTCGTCTGATATCCTAACCGCTTGTCTTTACCATCTAAGACTAACACAAAGAAAATTTTATGAACAAAATATCTAACTATTAAGGTAACCTCATTTCTTACTTTCCTTAAAAAAGATAATTCATGGGTACCTAAAAATTGTGGTCACCTATACCTAAATATCAATATATTAAAATTTTTCTCTTTGTAAGGAATATAACACTTAATATTTTTAAAGGTATTTAATCTCACCATCTTATCTAATGTCATTTCCTTTTATGTATTCCTGATTTTAATGATTTAGTTTTGGAATCCTATTATATCCACCAAACCAATACGTTCAATTCATATTAATGCATAAATAATTACACAAACCATAGTTTGTGTTACTCATCCATCCAATTTAAAATTTTATTCATTTTGAAGAAGCGCATTTTGGGTTCAGTTGTAACCCAAACAAACATTAAACCACATCCCAAATCTAAATATCAATGAGAAATGTCAGTCCATTCTAGAAAAAAATTAAGAAATTAGACCCATGAATTTTCTGTAGACTCTAATCAGTAAAATGTGTACTCTATTTTGGTTCCCTATAAATGGAATACTCAAAGAGCAGTGTTATCTTTTTTGTAGTTCTAATATAAATCTTGATATTAACATTCCCTTAATTAAATCCATGAAGTAAAATATGGTCTTGAGTGTTAATCTATTATGTTTGTTATTCATTGTGTTTAACTTGAATATATATCACATTCTTACTTTCCCGTTTTCCATTGAAATTTTAATGAAGAATTCATTTTCCTTTATCCCCTCCTTGGATCACATTAGATGGTTCATATCCTGATTAGAGTTGACTTGTTATTCATACTCCCAACCTACAAACCCTCTTCATTTTAACTGGTATTGAACATACAAGGCTTGAATTTTTTCACACATTCTTTCAATGTATTCCATTGTGGTATTATTAAAAGGAACATCTTCCATAATATCCTTGGAATGTTGAAGAAAAACCATTTAATACACTTAATTAGATTACTCTTGGTCCTTATTCTCTTCTTAACATCTAACATAACATGGTTATAATAGATCCCCCATGAACTCTCTAAGTATATTATTACCTTACATTTTATTTAATATCCCATGATTAACCTTAATTTCTGAGCTACTAATAAGTATCGATTCCTTAGAGCCCGCTAATTTTACTACTAACCTTGTCACCATAGGCTTGAGCCAGAAGGAATAATCATTTCACCTCATAGTTTTATTTCATGTGGTTACTATGTAGTCTCCCAAATCATAAATTACTTTATTCACTTTTCTCTTCATAAATATATTTATTCACCTTATTACCTTCTTCAAATTCATATGTAACCAAAGAGGGACTATCCTAACTCGAGCCTTCATCAAAGTATGATCTAGTTCATAGAAAAAGAAGACCCACTTGATCCTGTTCTAGATTAATGATGGGATTTATTCTGATTAATTAAACAAATCAATAACCTTTATTCTTCTATCAATACAATACTATTTTCCAATTAGTGATGTAATGTCCCCACTACTAACTTGATGAGATTTTGGACTATTTAGGGATGTAAAATTATCTTCCATCCTAGACATTGAAGGACTGATCATGCATGAATCATCTAAAACTCTAGACCCCTACTACATTATAATATCATGTTTTTCCTGAATTAATAGTACTTATAACTATGAGGCATATAGGATAACCCATAAAAATTTACTTTTAAAATAAATCCATCCATACGATATTTGTATAGGATTCCACTAGCTCAATGTATTCAATTATCAAATTTAGGGTATCTTTCCCATCCACCATCATTGAAACCCCATCACCTTTATGATACTTTTTATCAACCTAAGTCTCATGATCAAACCATCCTATAAAGTTAGTATTTGGAGAAAAAGGAGTACTTCTCAAATGAATATTTAACATGATATATTAGATTATAGTAGTAATAGTAATCACCTCAAGATTCAAAAATAACTATTTGTTTGAAATGAAATTATTCTTCCACCATGACTGAGATTGATTTCATTGATGGTTTAGAGATGTGAACTTCAACACATAAATATGGAGTAACTAAAAAACAAATAAATTTGTTCCTATTATCTCAATATAGGTATCAACTCACCATGTTTCCAAAACATTTAAGAATTTATATATTTTTTAAGGGGAGAGTTAATATATAAAAAATAACTCTTATTGTTATAGTAAGAGGGTCATGCTTCATGTGGAAGCTGTAATACCATCATAAAATAGAGAATAAAAACCCATTGAAAACTTATAGGGCAGTAGATCAGGTAGTTATTAGATCTTTCTTATTTATAAAGAGAATGATAAAGTGATGACCATCCAATAGTTCAATGACCAAATGATCCCAATGATCCTAATAATCAAATATGTACATATTGATTGAGTCGACTGAGGGTCACTATTGAAAAAATAAAATAGATAATAATCTAGAACCATCAATGCTTTCACAAACTCTAAACTCAATATCAGCATCTTAAAGATTACATTTTCTAGAAACAATACTTTTGGATAAAGTTCAATACCAGAAAATAGGGGAAGAAAATTTGGGTTGGTGAAGTGGATAAATGGGATAAGTCAAGACACCACCAAAGATTCAAGGTTTCCCACCTTCACTAATGTGGGAGGAAATATTGAAACCACTATATATACCCATATAAAGAATCGGGATTTTTATAGATAAATATCACATCATATTAGATGAATATTCAAGAAATGTCATAAACGCATGCCCAAGGACTATAATAGTTTATGTTTTTGGAGACTAGAAACAAAATATTCTTATTTCATGAAATATATTGAATATATCCCACAAATATCTTCTCACATAGTACTCCTCTTAGAAATAACCTACCTATACCCTTATTAATAACCTATGGAAGGTAACATAAGTAAGGGTGAGATTAGATGTTCAATAAGAGTAAACATATGATATATAAATCTATAATCATATGAAATAATAAGATAAGGATAAGGGTATGCAAATATTAACATAACTTATGAAGTTCATACCCAACTTACCATAGATCACAAACATGAGTTATGAAATAAAACATTATAATTTAGGAAAAAACAGGCCATAAGAGTTAGAAATCATCATAAAACAAAGACCACAATATCATGTCATAAAAGTGTAGAACCATCACAAATGTAAGAACCCATGTTTTTACAGACGTTCGTTTTGAGAAGAAATATGAATTTTGGTTGTTAGATACTCGTGAGGGGTAAAATGGTCATATTTCCCTACTAGATGATCTCAAATAATTTCTCTAACTACTCTGTTGGTCCCAAAATAGGGAGTTTACAATAGGACAAGGGTATGGTGGAAATCTGAGCTGTTCGAATTTTGGCGGAATATTTAAAATTTAATATTATTAAATTAAATATTAATTTATTCATGAAAGTTAATATGGAAATAACTTTTGAATAGAGCATCATATTGAAATTCCATCTACTTCATTGAGTATTGAATGGGGGAGTTTATCTTTTGAAAGGCATAAGCTCATGTCAGGCGTGGGGGTCGCCCTGACCCCCCCTTTTCTCCCTTTCCTTTTCTTTTACTTTCTTTTTTTCTCTTCCTCCCCCTCATTATTGTGTACACACCTTTTGTGGATTCTAAATGGGTGTTTCCCCTAGGATAATTTATATATTGAGAATAATGGAGAGATTGAAGGCAAGAGGGGTACCTATTTGAAGCTCTCGACGCGCTGAGTCGGCGTGTGGCAACCGTGATCCGTGAAATCAACCGAAGCTTCGGTGATTTCTGCACGAAGGTAAGGACATTTTTTTTTTTTTACCATTTATCCACTTTAAACATGTTTTTTAATTTTTTTAAAGCCTTATATTGATTTCTTGTGGCCCTTTAAGTCTTGATCTATTGTTTTAGTGGCGAAAACGGGCGTTTCGGGCGTTTTGATGGATTTCCCGTCGGAAAACCCAGAATACATGGCGTGTGTTCTAGGGGAACATGTCGTGTGCTCTTAAAACTTAGGGAAGATTATGTTTTCCAAATTAAACACTGTGTAATTTGATTAAATGCCGTGAAGTGGTGTCCTTGTGTCTGGCTGTGTGCAAAAAGGACATAGGATAGTGGTTTTTAAGGAGTACACATCGGGTACTATAAGTACACACCGCATAGTGGCACATGTGTGTGTGTTCAGGTTAAAACACACATGGGATGAAGTTTGTTGAATAGTACATGTTGTGTACAGTAAATTACATGCTGTGTAATACTATCCAGGTAGACCCCATGTGTCTGGCCTTGTGTTCTGGCCATGTACTACTTTTGGTTAGTATTTTTGGGATATCTTATGACATGGAAGTAGGAATTGGGCATGTGAGTAGTCCATTATGAGTGTTTTCTACGTATGTCACAATGGTGGAATCTTTTTTTAATTTTAGAGGTCATATAAATGATGTTTTGTGGATTTATATCTAAATGGAGAGGTTCTTCCTCCAGTTTTCGAGTTCAGTTGTTACCTAAGAGTGAGACTTGGTGGGGATGATAGGTTGGGTGTTTAGAAAAAATTATTTTGGACATTTAATCTGAGATGATCTATGAGATATCTCCTATAACCTATGATTTATAGGAAGTTACCCTTGTGAAATATTCCCCTTTGGCCTATGAGGCCGTGAGACCAGATACTTCCAACGATCCCATGAGGGATGCCTTTACTTGTGTGCTGACCAAGGGAGTCCCTTGTAGGATCTCTCTCTTGTTTTCCTTTGAGTGGATCCATGTTATAGGTGGTATGTGCCTTTCCATAGATTGTCTTTGAATTATAGGTGCAAATATTACCAATAACCTAGTTTAGGGTATTGTTTGTTTATGAAATCTAACCATGTTGATGCCTGCTATGGATGTGTTTTCCATGTTCATTTGATATTGGTCATTGGGTCTAGAACTGCATGTTAGGATGTTTTTTCCATGCCTATTTCTATTGGGATGGAGTTTTTATTATATGACATGCTTGTGATATGCATTTTAGTTGTTTATCCGTGTAGTATTTGTGATTTTCTTTGGCCTTTGAATATCATTTGTGCACAATTGTTTACATAGGGTTGTGAGAACCGGCTGTAGTGATACCATAGGTGGAATTGACATTGAGGGATTCCCCAGAGTGTCTGTTGTACTCTTAACACTATGAGACCATAGAGGTGATTGATGTTGAGTGCTCCCTTAGAGTGTCTATAGTTATCATTACAAGACCGTAATGGGAATTAATGTTGAGTTCTTCCTCAGAGAGTCTGTAGTTTATCGTTAAAATACTATAGGGGAAATTGACGGTAAGTGCTTCTTCAGAGAGTATTTTAATGCACGGGACCAAAGGGGTTAGACAGTGTGGGCTTCCCAGGTGGTTTTATACTATGTTGGACCCAAGGGGTATTTACAATGAGAGATACCTGGAGGTCATTCATAATTCATACGATGATATGTTAGACCTACGTGGTTTAGACCGTGAGAGCTACCCAGGTGGTTGTGTTTATTTGATTGATGGATTTTTGAACAAAGTGTTTAGACTATGAGAGATTTCCCATATAGTGACATGTGGTGGGGAAGATAACGCATTCCTCGGCCTATTTTTGGAATTAGTACACTCTTCCAGATCAGTTAGGATTAACCGTCAGTATACAGTATCCTTCCTTACAGGATTGACCGTTGGTATACAAAAATATAGTGGTGATTGGAGGAGATTACGGGTAATCCCAAGTATAGGATATGTTTCCCCCTGTGGTGATGTAGCTTGCTCAGATATATGATTCTAGAACTGTCTAAACTAGGTTTTTTGTTAATCAGGATTACAGACCCAAGGATTTACTACTGTTGTGGTTTTATGTTATTTGATAAACAAACTAATGAATATTCATATTTATTTATATGTGTATAGGTATGGGACTATAAATGTATGTGTATATAGATATAGACATCCATGGTGGCACTTACCAAGTTGAGATGGATTACCGACCCTGAGTTTGACTGTGGTTTCACATTTGGTTTAATTCTTTTGTTGTATTCCAGCTAGGCTGAGCACGTTGCTGTTACATGCACTTTTAGCAGCATAGTTATAGGTTGCTTATTGGGGTGCCCTACTGAGATTATTTCTCACCTCTGCACATGAACCTTCGTGTGTATGTAGAACATATGTTTTCTTTTTTAGGTTGATCATGAGTTTCATGGTGTATTGGGTTGAGGCCCAGGGTTGCATGATTGGGCGGAGCTAGTCAAGAGGTTCTACTGATCGGGATGGTGCAGTTCGACATTGTCTAGAGATCAGGTACGTGGGTTGGATTGGAGTTAGTAGTTGATCCCTATTCAGTTACATTCAGTTTCTATTGTACTTTTATTTGTATGGTTAGCCTAGTGGGTGACTAGTGTTTTATTGTATTGCATAGCAGTTTGGGTTTTTCCAGCATTTTATTATTATAGCTTGTTCTATTTCAGTTCATCATTTCTTCTGAACTATGTTTACTTTCTTCTATGTATGATACTTAGTTATTTCTTCTGTTTTCTTACTATGGTATGAGGGCATTGTCTCCCCACTATCACACCCTAGTCCCTCACTACTAGTCCACAGCCTCTGGCATACGAGGAGGCGCTCTTGATGCCTTGTGGCGAACTGACTCGGAGCACCAGTTTAGTGGCTTCCGAGTTGGGAAGTTACAATAAATATAGAATACCATTTCATATTTCATGTTTAAATAACAATACCCTCTGTTACACCCCAATATTTTGTGTTTTTTTTGTAATTAATTTAATCGTTCTGATATTTTTTATTTCACACAACATTGAATATAGTTTTTATATATTAAAGAACCACGTTTGGATTGCGTGAATTATAAAAAACACTTAGATGATCTTACGATGCACACAAAACTATATTTTTCTTTTATTACACACAATAAAAAGTCCCTTCAATAGCTTGTATTCTACGCAAGGATGAGTTTTTACCAAACTACAATATAATATTAATATTATTATAGCTACCACTTAGTCGTTGGAATGGATGTTATGAATAAGATTAACTATATTTTGAAAATATTATTTACAAGATAATATAAAATAAATCCTTTGGTTATTAATTACTATAAGTTATTGTAACACTATTTAAAAATAAAGAAATTACATTTCTAAGAAAACTATTTTTCTATGCACAGACACAATTTTATAAATTAAACAAACCAGTTTTGATTAATGTTTTCAATAAATTTTATACATTATATATATTCAATAAATATTTTTGATACTCAACCAATATTTTTATAGGTATAAAATAATAATAAATCCAATTTGAAGTATAAAAAGATATATTCTTCTAAAAAGTTATTTTCACCACCTTTTAATGGAGAAACTGTTTAAAATCCAATTCATTAAAATTTGATCAATTTTATATGTCAAAATAAACTTAATTTTAGAATGAGTAACATAAAAATTACCTTATGGTTAATTTTTGGTATTTTTCTGTGAGGTTTCATTTTTTGATTAATATTGAAAAATATTGAATTTTAATTAAAAAGTGTTTTTCATATAATTTATTTACATGGTTAAATTATGTTTTTATTGGTTTTAATGTCCAATTAGATAAATTATACATAAATTAATCCAAATTATTTCATTGGAATCAATTTCACTTATAAATTGGATATAAAAACTTACCAAACTTTTCAGTATTTTACTTTAAAAACCAGCTTTGTCATCACATCTATAGGATAAAATTTCAATTAATATAATCCACTTCTGTGATTGAAACTTTGAAAAATTGATTCCATATTTTGAATAATTATAATTTATATTGTATAATAATATCAACTTATTTTTGAAAAAATGATTAGTGAAAGTGACTAAAATAAATTACAATAATTAAGAGAAAAATTAGCTTATCAAGGGACTAAACCTTAAACTTAAGGGCCATAATGACACATAAACTTGTCCAAAATAAATTATATGTCCATATTTATACCCTATACTAAACTTTCTATAATTTTGTTGATTAATGGAGACACCTGACATGGGAAAATGTGGGTGGAATTCCATTTTCAAAAATTTACAAGAATGCCACTCCTCATCCACTATAAAAGGCACTCACCCCTCTCACTTATTCACACTTCTCATGACCTTTGGATAACCCAAAATATTCTATTAAAATCTTAAAACATCCCAAAATTCATATCAGAATCCTCCATTTGGTTATAAATCTAACCACGTAAGCTCTTTAGTTCAAACCAAGAGGAGTTACCCAAAGAATATGTATCATCCTTTGTCAAGCTCCTTTGTTTTATTTTCATTAACCACCCACTAAAATATTATTATTAAATGATTATATAATAAAATCACTATTATAAATACACTTATATATTTTTATTCTATGGTTTATAACTATAATTACACACACATCCATCTAATGGGTAACAAAATTATCGTTCTCGTGTAGGGTGAACTACCACCTCACGAAATGATGTTCGTTTTTACTTTAACACCTATCATGATTTGAAATTATGATGTAAAATATTTTTTTATATAATATATATGATATTTATGGTATATTTATTCTTATGGAATTATTATATAACACCTAACTTCATGATTTCCATTTTTTGTAAAAATGGTAATGTTGTTTGGGGAAGTGTGGACTACCACCTCTTCAAAGCGATGTGATTCAGTCAAACTCAACATGGAATGTATTAAATATGGGTTTAGTGAAATTATATGATATATATGACATAATTATGATAATTTAATGATATTATATAAAAATATATATATATATATATGTATTTATATATATTCCATTTAATCTTTTCTTTCAATGTGAAAATAAAACATAAACAACATTCATGCGTACGTACGACCTACTATCTCCATGATCGATGTGTTCCATTCCATATTTCTATATTCTATAGATTATTATAAATAATACATAATATATATATATATATAATTATTTAAATTCTTAAAATAATTAAATCGTGATCTAAGTAAGAGGATCAACAATAACAAGCCAAAACATATACAAAAACAAATTAAATATTACTTGAAATGCAACATTAACATGGAGTTGTTAATAAATGAGTAATATAAAGTCATAACCAAATAATTTATGGTATTAAATATAATTATATGTTTCTGTTTTATATTTATAATAAAATTATATTTATTATACATTATTTTTTAATGTGTACAATGAATGTCCAGACTTAAGGTAAGGTAAATTCATCTCACTTTTCATTTTCATGAGATACATTCCATATTCACCTCTAACTTCTTTTTTGTAGTGTATATATTTACCTATGAAAAGTTATATCATTATTTTAATTTATTTCATGATATTAAAATCTTTAATTTATGTTATTTTTTCATGGATATCATGATTCTAAATTTACTCAAGTAGAAAGTGTTTCCTCGTCTCACTTTTAATTTTTGTTTGGAACAAGCCATGTTAACTACATAATTTCTTATGTGTAGAGTGTTTACTGCCCATTGATGTATTATATTATTTTTATACTAAACATTACTGGTATTTACATATCATTTTTATGATATTTATTTCATGGTGTTTATGTTTCAAAAGTTACCTAATTGGTAAAGAAATTTTGTCTCAATTTTCCTTCTTTGAGAGACATTACATATTATGAAACTATATTATTTTAGGAGGTTTATATACTTCCATTTGAAATTTTTTATCATGAACCTAAATATTTTATTATACTTTGAGCTTCAGTAAATTTCATCTTCTCACATTGGGAGTATAATTCAAAGTCACCTAGTGGTAAGAGTTTATTGAAAGAATATCATCATTTATCATGAATGTTTATGATTATGCTTACAATAAAGAAATATTGTGATATATATCTCAATAAATCTCATGAAGTTTCTAATCCTATAGTTATTAATTATATATTCATGTATTGATACCATTTTTTTACTATTTGGTACATAATATTATTAAGAAAGTGTTTTTAATAAATATTTCCTTTACCCCTCTCTTCAGTCGAAAAACTATATTATTTTAAAACCATGTTTTATAAAATTGTTTTCAAGAATTATTCATATGATTTTAATTTATTTTCAAAGAAAATGGTTTTATAATCATTTTATTGTTTCCTTTTTATTTTTTCAAACTATTTTCGCAGAAAAATGATTTCAAAATGTTTTCAAGAATATTTTAAATGTTTTAAAGTAAAAATGCTTTCAAAATATTCTCAATATTATTTTATATTTATTCAAGGAAGATGGTTTTCATTATATTTTCTTGCTTATTTTATATATTTTCAAAGAAAAAGGTTTTCAAAATGTTTTCAAGGTTATTTTATCAGTTTTCGAGAAAAAAATGTTTTCAAAATGGTTTCTAGATTTCTTTATATGCTTTCAAGTTTGGTTTCAAAGTAAATAATTTTTAAAAGGATTTATTATTTAAAAATATTTTTTCAAAGAATAAAGGGTATTTTCTACAAAAAATGTTTTAAATTAAATGGTAAAGATCTATTTTTAAACGTGTTTATTTTAACAGGCTATGCTTTGATGAAATGATTATGAAACTAATATATTTTACATAGGTAATAATATGATAAAATGTTTTGATACCCATTTCATTTCATGAGTTATGATATGATGTTTATGAAAACGATCTCTTTTTATGGGTCATGATATGATGCAATATTTATTATCTTATAGGACATTTATGTAAGATTTTATTATGTGAGGGGTGGGACCTATATCTCGCTCTAATGCATTGGGTAAATATTTATATCTCATAAGATAATTATGGGAATCAAGTTGAATGGATTGATCTACTATGTATTATAGAGAAACCTAATCCAATATGGGAATATGGGGAAACCTGATCCACTATAGAAATATAGGAAAACCCAATCCATTATGGGAGGATGGGGAAGCCCCATCCACTATGCGAAGATGGGGAAACCTGATCCACTGTGGGAAGATGGGGAAACCTGGTCCCTTAAAAGTAAGGGACTGTTACTAGGGATGGTCATGTGTCCCACCCAGTAGGTGTAGTCCCCATGAAGTTCCCTGATAAGTTATAGCAATTCATATTGACTTATAGGGAATGATATTACATGTTTATGTGTATGACATAATTCTATGTCTTACTCCTATGATATTATTCATAACTTATGCTCCTTATTATCTTATGATTCATACCTTATAAATTTTTAATCTTTATTACATTATTCATTTTTATTATCTTTTATATGTAGGGTATGATATTATAATTTTATGATTTCATTATTATACCCTTATGCTCATGTTTATGCTTACATATCTCCCTTATTTACACTTTTCGAGTATTTAAGCTCACCCATTTTTATGTTTCCTTCCCTAGGTTATGACGATATATTTTATGTATGGTATATATAAGAGGAGTGATAGTCTTATAGAACCCAGTGGGAGATAATATTGCTCACTTATGTACCAGCATTTACATTTCAAAGTCTCAAGAGGCACTAAACTAATATGGTATTTGGGTGTCTGTTTATGTAATTTATTAACTATTCCACCAAAAATGATGTAATATTTATTTAAATTAAGTTTGGGTTGTTATAGTTGGTATCAGAGTGAATTTTTATTCATACTTTAGAATCTATGATGAGAAAACTTTTTTGATATCCCCATGTATATTCCTATGGATATGTTTAGGGATGTCTCTATGGATAAGTCTAAGGATGAGTTAAAGTATAAGAAAATTCATTGGTATTTTGGTAATAGATAGAGTGAATGGTTTTCTATAATTACATCCCTGTATGCATACTACAAGTATACATGTATCTAGAACAAATTTACATAGGGGTAATAAATCCAAAAAGGTTCATTATGTCTGACATGTGCATAACCTGGTACATGATAATGGGCCATCCTGTACACTTGTTTTGACACTCCCAAGGGATATGATTTGGGAATTAAAAAACTCTATGAACCATCATGAATGATTTATGTATAAAATGACTACGAATAACCTAGGATAAACCTTATGAGTCAAATATTAAATAAGTAGGATCCATGATGTAAGTGATTTTTTTAATGATTATGTGGTTTTCCATTATGATAAATGTTTCTCACACTATGATTTATGGTTTTAGTCATTAGCAGGATCTATAAGGAACTTAAATAACATTTAATTTTTCATATGTGTAAAGTAAAATCATTATGTAAATCTATTTCCTAAGTGTAAATCTCATGAAGATAATTAGAAATGTGGTATGAATATTGGTTATACTGCTGAAGATAAAGTGGTAGTGAATGAAATGTGAAAGGTATGGGATGTTCTTCTTGTACTATTTATATAAAATGTAAGAAGAATTATTAGATTGAGGTTGAGGGACATTAATACACGATTAATATTTCATATTATAGGAAATATTTATTATGGAATAAGTTTATGAAGTATGATTAATGGTTTTATAATAAATTTGTATGAATGAAGTATTTATTTTTTGGTATTAAAAGATTATGTTATATAAATCATGAGATATACAAGTATTTTCAGTATAAGTTTTTCATTAAGGATTGAACATGATATTTTAATAGTGATGTATACATAGAAAAGTGATTTAATGGAAAGGTTATTTTTTGATTGAGGGAAGGTAACCCTTAACGTGTTAAAGATATAGGGAAAATTGTGTTTAGATATGATAAAGAGATGATTGATTTTGATAAAGTAGATTGGATAGTATAAATGACCTTATAGCTGATTAAGGATTTTTTGAAAAATTGTCTTATGTTATCATGGATGAAGTTTAAAAAATATTTTATTTAAAGAATATATCCAGTAATCTTTGGAATAAGGAAGCATGCATGTTTCCCAAAAGGATTTGTAATAATTTAGGTTATTACCATGTTTTGAGAGGATACATGATGAGGGTATTCACATGTTTAGAATGTTACAACCAAAATATGATTTATTATATATGGGGGATCAATGCTATGATGATTTTTTGACCTTATTTATAAAGTTTTGGATCTTCATATTTCAGAATGGTTATAAGGTTAACCATTTATAGAATGTTTAAGTTAAACTTTGGATTAATTTTATGAGATTAAATTACTATATCACCATATGAGGATTTATTTATATTTGATAACATTTTATAACAATTTTTTATGGTAAATAAGGATGGATGGGATGGATTATCATGGATCTCTTGATTTGTTAGTGGTTTAGGAATGAAAAAAAATCACCATCCTTTTTGGAGAAAGTGGTGAGGTAGAAATTTATCAAGGCACAACCAAGGGTGATATTTTACTGAATAAAGTAAGTATATCTTGTCATAAAAATTCCTCAAGTATAGGGATATTATCTTGAAACCGAAACTTTAATCCTAGTACCTTATTTTTTGATGAATCAAATGGCCCATTAGATCATCAAAGATTTATGGATTTGTAATTGTAAAATTTCTCTTCACCTTGTTCTATATAACTCTCCCTTAGTACCTGATGGTTATATTTCTCTATCATTTCCATATTTTCACTTTCCAAAAATTTTCTCCCATGTGGTAACCAAGTTATGAGTCACTTTGGGTAACCATCATGTTTCTAACATTCCCCTTTTAAAGTAATTTTTAGTATTCATTTTGACGATGTGGGTTTCTAGGAAAAAAAATTCAATTAATAAAACTTTAATAAAACAGATAAATTTTGTGGGAGAAATTAATTTTAAGGGTTGTATAATTTAACACCCCAAAATTTTGTGAAATATTTTTTTAATTAATTTAATATTTTTGATATTTTCTATTTTATAAAATATTGAATATAGTTTTGTATATATTAAAGAACTACATTTGGAATGATTTCACTATAATAAATGATTACATTATCTTGTGGTACACTCAACAATATGTTTTTCATGTATTACACACAATTTCGAGTCCCTTTGATATCTTGTGTTACACGCAATGCATAGTTTTTACAAAACTACAATATACTATTAATATGATTATTAAAATATTATTATATATCCCACCCATCCATTGGAATGGAAGTAACAAATAATATTAACTCATTTTTTAAGATAATATTTACACATGTATATAAAATTAATCATGTGGTTATTAATTACTAGAAGTGAATGTAAGAACTATTTGAAAATAAAGAAATTACTTTTCTATGAAAACAATTTTTCTATACACAAACTCAAATTTAAAAAATTAAACTAACCACTTTTTATTAATGCTTTCAATAAAATTTCAACATTATATATATTCAATAAATATTATTATACTAATACAATATATTTTATAGGTATAATATAAGAATAAATCCATTTTTTGAATAAAGATATGTATGCTTCTAAAAATTAATTTTACGGCCTTTTAATGGAGAACCTATTTTGAATCCATTTTTTGGAACTTTTATAAATTTTATAGTCAAAATAAGATTCATTTTTTAAATAATAACCTAAATATTATCTTAGGGTGATTTTTTTTATTTTTCTGTTATGTTTCATTTTTTGATGAATGGTGAGAAATACTGAATTCTAATTCAAAATTGCTTTTCTTATAATTTATCTATAAGGTTATATCATGTTCATTATTTGTTTCAAAGTTAATTTACATAAATTATAAATACAGTAATCAAATTTAGGTCATTGGAATCTATTTTACTTTGAAACTAGATATCAAAACCTACCGAAATTGTGATCATTTTAACTTTAAAAACCCGCGTTGTCATCCCGTCTATGAGATTAAATTTAAATTAATTTCTTCCAATTATGTGATTGGAATTTTTGAAAATTAATTAAAAATTTTTAATCATCATAATTTATGATGTATAATAAGGTCAACTTAGTTTTTTACCTAAATCATTAGTGAAAGCAATTAAAATTATTTACAGTAATTAAGAGAAAAATTATCTTAACAAGTGACTCAACCGTAAACTTAAGGGCCACAATGAACTAGAAACTTTTTAAAAAGTCATTTTATGTTCATATTTATTCCATATACTATCATTTATTTAATTATATATATTATTGGATCCACTTGACATGGGAAAAATGTGGATGGAATTTCCTTTTAAAAAATTTACAGGAATGGAACTCCTGCTCCACTTTTAAAAGGTACTCACCCCTACCACTTATTCACACATATCAAGCGCTTTGTATCACCCAAAATTTAATAAAATAAGATAAAAAAATACCTCCCTTAATCCTATAATCCCACCTTTTTCCCTAAAGTCAACCAATGAAGCTCTTTAGTGATCAAGAGGAGTTACCCAAAGAAGAGGTAACATCCTTCCTCAAGATCCTTTTTTTAATTTTCATTCCCCACTCCCTAAAATATTCTTATTACATGATTATATAACAAAAAGGTCTCCCAAATATACTAATATTTTTTTATTATAATATTTTTACCTATAATTACACATACTTCCATCTAATAAGTAACGAACATACCATTCTTGTGTACGGAGAACTACTGCGTCATGAAACGATGTTGGTCGTTTTTCATTTAACACCTACCATGGTTGGGAATTTTGATAAAAAAATATATTTTTATATGATATATATATATATATATATATTATATTTATGATATTTTATGCTTCATTAATTTTTATATAACACAAACCTTCGTGCTTTCTATTTTGTGTAAATATTATAATTTTATTTGGGGAAGTATGGACTACCGCCTCCTCAAAGTGACTTGATACATTCAAACTCTATATAGAATGTTTTAAGGATGGTTTTAGTGAAATTATATTGTATATATGAATTAATAATTATAATTTAATGATATTTTATATACATTAAGTCATTTACTTACTTTCTTTCAATATGACAATAAAACAGAAACAGCGTTCATGCGTACGTACAACCTACCATCTCCAAGAACAGTGTCTTCAATTTCATATTTATATATTCTATTGATTATTATAAATAACATTATAATAAATATATATTATTTATATCATTATTTGTATTCTTTAAATAATTTATTCATGATATATTTAAGAAGATCAAGAATTACAATCCAAAACATATATAAAAAATCATATACTACTAGAAACGTAACATTAACACAGAGTTATTAATAAAAAAGTAATATAAATTCATAAAAAAATAATATATTCTATTAGATATAATAATATGGTTATATGTAATATTTATAAGAAAATTATATTTATTATATATGAGGTCTGAATGTGTACAAATATATTCAAGACTTAAGGTAAGGGAATTTCATCTCACTTTTTTTTTTCTGTGAGATACATGCCATATTCATAACTCGATTATTTTGTGTGGTGTATATACTATCCCATGACATGTAATATCATTAATTTAATTTATTAAATGAAATTAAAAGATTTAATTTATGTTATTATTTCATAGGGATCAAAATTCTAAAGTTACTCAAGTAGTAAGGGGTTTCTCGTCTCACTTTTAATTTCTGTGGGGCACAAGCCATGTTAACCTCCTATTTTCTTATATGTGGTGTTTTTAATGCACATGGATGTGTTTTATGTTACTTATAATTAAATTTATGGGTATTTACAAATCCTTTTTATAATATTTAGTTTATGGGGTTTATGTTTCAAAATTTTCAAATCAGTAATGTAATTTTTTATCAATTTGTCTTCTTTGAGACACATGTCATGTTATGCACCTATATTATATTTTACGTGATGTATATACTTTCATTTGGAATGTTATATCATGAAAAATATTATTTTCAAGATTTTTACACTTAATTCAATTTAATATTCTTACATGGAGATTATAATTGAACTTTATAAAGTGGTAAGAGTTTATTGAAACAATCTCATCACTTATTGAGATTGTTTATGATTGTACTTCCATTGATATAATATTATAATAAATCTCTCAATAAATATCATGAATTTTATTATACTATAGTTATTAATGATATATTTATTTATTGATAACATTTTCCCACTCTTTGGTACATAATATGATAAATAAAGTGTTTCTAAGAAATCATGGATTTACCCCTCTTTTTGGTCGGAAATGTGTGTTCTTTCAAAACCATATTTTCTAAAAATGTTTTCAATAATTATTCATAAGTTATCAACTTATTTTCGATGAAAAAGGCTTTTAAAACATTTTCAAGTTTTCTTTATCTGTTTTCAATGTATTTTCACATAAAAATTTCTTAAATTTTTTTTTCAACTTTTCTTTATAAGTTATCCAATTATTTTCAAAGAAAAAGTATTTAAAAATAATTTCATGGTTATTTTATATGTTTTAAAGTAAAAATTATTTCACAATTTCTTCAAGAATATTTTATATTTTTTCAAGGGAAAAGTTTTTCAGAATGTTGTCATTCTAATTTTATATGTTTTAAAGTAAAACTATTTTCAAAATGGTTTTAAGCTTATTTTAAATGTTTTCAAGGAAAAAGGTTTTCAAAATGGTTTCTAACTTCCTCTATATATTTTCAAGTTTATTTTCAGAGAAAATTTTTTACAAAAGCCTTTATGTTTTAAAAATAATTATCCAAATAAGAAATGATATTTTATCAAGAATTTTTTTAAATGAAGTGGTAAATCCCTCTTTATAAGAAAATGAATTTTGATATGGTTTTATAAAAAGTATTTTCAATGAAATGCTATTTAACTTAAAAAAAATTCCATGTGATCTTTCAAAATACTTCTACATATAAGATGACATACTTTGTCATAGTTTATTCTTTAATAGGTATATGATGCAATAACACCATTCATATTATTTATATAATGGTTTATATTTATATGGAATTATTTTTTTGACACCCATTTCTCTTCCATAAGTTATATGCTATTGAAACCCATTTCTTTACACAGGTTACGCTTTGATGAAAAAATTATGAAACCTATCTATTTTCCATAGGTAATTATATGATAAAATATTTTGATACCCATTTTATTTCATGGTTTCTGATACACATTTTATGAAAACCATCTCTTTTTTGGGTCATGATATGATGAAAGTTTTATTATCTTGTGGCAATTTTTTATATGATTTTATTATGTGACCGGTGAGAACTATATCTCTATCCTATGAATTGGGTAAAGATTTATATATCATGAGATAATTATGGGAATCAATTTAAAGGGCTTGATCCACTATATAATATGGAGAAACCCAATCCATAATAGGAATACGGGGAAACCATATATATAATTGGAAGATTTGGAAAATCGATCCACTATGCGAAGATGGGGAAGCCCAATCCACAATAGGAATATGGGGAAAAAATCCCTTATAAGGAAGGTAATACAAATTGGGATGGTGGTGTGTCCCTACCAATAGGTTTAGTCTCTATGAAGTGCCATGATAATTTCTATAAACGCATTTTGACTTATAAGAAATGATATTACATGTTTATGTGTATGCAGTAATTCGTAGTCTTACTCTTATGTTATGATTTCATGGATTATTATATTGATTAACTTAAAATTCATGTCATATTAAATACTAATATTTATTACATGAATCATTTTTATGATCCTTTATATGTAGGGTATGATATGATAATGATATGATCATGTGCTGATACCCTTATTCTCACATTCATTCTTACATATATCCCCTTTTTACACTTATTAAGCATCTGATCTCATACATTTTAATGTTTCCTTCTATAGGTTATAAATATATATTTTATTTATGGTATGTATAAGGGGGGTTATAGTCTTGGAAAACCTAGTGGGATATAATTTAGATCACTAATGTACCAAAATTTATGTTTCTACATTTCCAAATGAACTAAAAAAATATGGTATTTGGGCATCTATTTATGTAATGTATTATGTATTTTGAAAAAATGATGTAATTTATATGTATATTAATCTTGGGTTATTATAACATCGATATAGTGGATCAAGTCTAATCACCTGTTTCCCATTGTGGATTAGGATGTAGCTGTTTCCCATAGTGAATTGTGACTCACCTGTTTCCCATAGTCGATCAAGCCCATTGACCTATTTCCAATCATTATCTCATGGGATATAAATATTTAACCAATGAATTATTGGGATATATAGGTCCCACGCATATCAAAATTAAAACCATACATATGTGTTCTAAAATATCATAAAACATCCATCATGTCATTACATCATAACCTATGTAAATAAAATGGGTTTAATAAACATTTCATCAATTCACCATAGAATAACCCATGAAAAATAAATGTGTTTCATAAGAATTTCATCAACATAAACTTTAACCATCCCGATAAAGAATAAGTATGGTATCATTTAATCTTATCCATATTAAATCGTAAGTAACATCAAATGATGTCATCTTAGATGGAAAATTATTTTGAAAGATCACTTGGAATGCCTCTTGAGGAAAATAGCCTTTCCACATTAAATAAAACTTTTTAAAACGAAAGATTCATAAAATATTTTATAAATACTTTTATTTAAAAATAATATTCGAAACTTATAAAGGAATATTTAAAACATTAAGTGTTAATGAGTATGGGAAATTCTATACATGTTAAAACAAAGATTCCTTTCATATTTTTAGTAAAATACTATCAAGCCTTATTATGGAAATTACATAAAGATTAATTTAGAAACATTTTATAAAAAAATTAAAAAAATGATAAAAATGAGTTTTAATATTCATGTAGAAATATTAAAATATTTTTGAATTTTTTTAGAAAAGATGGATATGGAAGAAAACTTGTTTTTGATTGATGAGAGAGATAAAGTCAGTTTTCTTTAAAAAAAAGTATTTTCAAATATTAAGTACATAAAAAGAGTAAAATGAAATTAAAACATGTATTTTTTTTGAAATAAATATACGATAAGAAAATTGATGAGTTTCTTGAAATATGGATCATATTATTACAAAATCATAAGTATAAATATAAATAATCCAATTAAACAATGAGATTGTATCATAAAATCCTTACCACTTTGGTAACATTTAATCGTAATACCCATGAAATAATAACATTAAAAGGAAATAAAAATATAATTATAATAAATAAATTTATGATATTAAATTTAAAAGGGTATTTATACACACCTCATAAAATAATATAGGTACATAAAAGAACATATGTCTCAATAAAGGAAAATTTGGACAAAAACCCACATAACATTGGTAAGTTTTGAACCGTAAACCCCCTGAAATAGAGATAATAAAATTTATATGTAAGTTCCATTAATCTTTAGGGTAATAATCATGAAATACATTCATGTATATTATATACACCACATAAAAGAAACACGTGGTCAATATGGCATGTGTCTCATAGAAAATAAAAGTGAGATGGAAATTTTGTACCTTAAGTCTCTAATTCCTTCATAAAAATTTGAAAATCATGTATAATAAATATAATTTTATTATAAATATATCAAATAACCATAAATATATATACAATACTCTTTATTATTTACTTATGACCTTTTATAACCGATTTATTAACAATTCATTATTAAAATCATGTTATGGGTATTAATCACTTTGTTTTTCGTGTATGTTTTGATATGTTATTTTCATTACCCTTAATTTTATCATGGTTCCATAATATATAGAATGTTAAATATTATATAAATATCATTTATATTTAGTATATATTTATTTAGAGTAATTCATAAAATTTAGAGATAGAAAATTAAATGCATCATTCATGGAGACAGTTGGCCATACGTACACATGAACAATGTTTCTATTTTCTCAAAAATTGAAATAAGTAAAGGTAAATAATATTTTAAAATTATATAATTATTTTTATGAAATATATATCACATATTTTTATTTAAACCTATCCTTATTACTTTCCATGTAAAGTGTACATGAAGAACGAATCATATCGCTTCATAAGGTGATAGTCCTCTGTACACATGAAATACGTTATCATATTCCAAAATAATATAAAGTAAGAGGTTTTATGTAATATTATAATTGAATAAGTATAATAATAACATAAATATCATATAAAAATATTAAATCCATCATTATATCTTTCCATTATAGGTGGTGATGGAAAACTAATAACATCGATTTGCAAGGCTGTAGTCTGCCACACACACAATCGACAATTTAATTTTCCATTTGGTGGAGGTGTATATGGATATAGGTTAGTCCATAAAAAATAAAATATAATTATATGGTATATTATGGTTTTACTATATTTTAATTATTATTAAATGAATTAAGGTTGTTAGAGGTGGAGTAAATAGAAAGAGCTTAGTGAAGACAATTACATTCGCTTAGAACATCATCCTTTGGATATCTTATTAAGAACCCAAGTGTTAGTCTTTTGGGAATACCATAAGCTCTATAAAATGTTTAGTGATATTTTCAAGGTATTTTTTCTATGGGGTTTTCAATCCAAATGTCTTGGGAGGTGTGATGAAGTGAGGGGAATAAGTGACCTTTTATAATTGACGAGGAGTGGTATTTTTGTAAATACCCAAACTCATTCAATAATGGGAATTAAATGTCACTTAAAGTGCCTCCAAAATTTCTAATTAAATTATTTAATGGAATATATGGTATATACACACCAAAAAATAACAAAATAGCACATGTTTTAAACATTTTGTTCCTTAACTTCTAAGTTTCCATACTTTTACCATTTTAGTTTTCACTATGGTAACTAGTCTTTTTACCTAGGTAATTTATCATTTAAGACTAGAGATAAATGATAATAATTTGATACTTTTTACCCAATGTTTATAAATATGAAATATGTTTTTTTAAAACCCAATGTGTGGGGAAAATTAATTTTTTCAGCAGTTCATGTAATGCACAAAACTTTATTTTATCCTTTACTATGGTAACAAAGTTTTTACTATTTAGTAGTGAAGATAATTATTATAAAAAAAATTGTCACAGTATTGGACCATATTTTAATTTTTACAACATTTATAAATCACTTGGTAGAGGAAATTATTTTTAAGAATTTTAGTTCATTTAATCAAATATTATTTATTATAAAATAACATTAATGTCTATTTTGGTACTATTTATTAAATTTGACTTTAAAATTATCAAGTCAATGGTGGAATTTGAATATATTATTTCAAAAAAATTAATAAAATGTTATATTTATAATAAAAATTCCAGGAATACAATAATTCATTCAATTGATATTACTTTTTATATTTTTACTACCATTAATTTTAATTTTCTATTAATTAAAAAAATACTATGTTGATGTTGCTTATGATTTTAAAGTAATTATATAATTAATAAATATTAAAAATAATTTAAACTCATGAAATTAATTTAATTATTATCATAATTACCATCAATATTAGTTCAAATCCCATTTTTGTCACTATGTGAACACATAATTGAAATTTAAAATCGTGTGGGCAACATTTTGCTTTTTCTTTAATTAAATTATTACATTGGTCAATTTCATGGAAAATAGACCCAAAATCACAAAAAAATATATAATAAGTTAATAACGGTCTATATATAGAGATAAAATTGGAACTTGACATGTTTTTAGGTCATTTTATACCTTATTTTTTTCTTTAACCCTTCGGTAAACATTTTTTAACTTCAATCACGATAAATAATTTTTACTGTTTTTACAATTCATTTTGTACAAAAATTAATTTGAACTTATTATATAATATAAATTATTATGATTCCAAATATTAAATAAATTTTTCAAAATTCCATTCACATAAATGGAAATTTTTAATTTAAAATTAATCCCGCATAAACGATGAGAATGTGGGTTTCTAATGAGAAAAAATTCAAATGTTTAAACAAAATTTATATAAAACTTCAATATTTAATTTATTAAAATGACAAAATTGGATTAGTAAATATATTTTTTAACTAATTTTTCTTAAAAAAAAATTTAAAACAAAATTACACTTAGAAATTATTTAAATGAAAAGACAATTTTCAATTAAAACCAATATTTTTCACTATTAATTGAAAAATTTGTCTTTTTAGAAAAATCCAAAAAATTAACAATAAGATAATTTTTAAATTTATATTTAAAAAATGAATTTTAATTTTTCAATTAAATTTTCAAAATTTTCTAAAAATTACTTTAATTATCTTTTCACAAAAAAAATAAAAAACATTTTGTTAGAGAAAATTGTATTTTCAAAACATATAAAGACATTACTAAAAGTTAAGTAATTTTATATCAATATGTTTTATTAATATAACAAAATTATAATTAATATTAAAAATTTGGTTATTTCTATTCATACCTCAAAGTTTAATGGCAAGTTAATAACAATTATTTTTAAATAATAATATTAAAAGTGTGTCACGGTTCTTTAAAACTCGGTGTTGCATGTAAAACAAGATGTCGAAGAAATTAAATTTATTCATGTTTCTTAAAATATTAGAGATGTCCCGACCCATCCTCGGGACTCGTGTCATGACTACCCCAAGCCCGCCTTCCATAGGCTAGGTGCTGGCAACTAGCACCAAGGAGTAAATCCCAACAAAAAGGGGAAGACATTGCCTTTATAAAGTAAACAAACACCACAGAGTAAGCCAACAGAAGTAAACACTAAGTAAACTGAGTACAATAGTATGTGCGGAAAGTAAATGGGAAAAAATACAAACCCAAACTGAAAGTAAAGTACAACTGGAAAGAAAGTACAGCAACTGAAAGTAAAGTAGAAATGTCGAGCCGTCCACCAGAATTCCCACCTGAAGGGTGGGTACAGATAGCCTCCTCACCTCCGCAGGTCCAGCCGTCCGCTCCATGTACATCCCGCCCAGTGGTCCACCTCCATGTACCGACTGCTCCACAAGCCTCAACCACGATCAGTGTTGTCCGTCGTCTGCATCCAACACAACGTAGTGAGGGTATAGCCCGTGTAGGGGTGAGTATACACAACTCAGTAGGGACCCCGAGACCCCCGATGGTCTCCTAGAATCCACAAAGGATAATCCACAAAAGAAAGATACAATCACGAAGTAACATCCAAAACTACTTAGGTATATGCCCATACATATACTTAAGTCATCAATTCCAGTTCGGCTCCAACATCCGAGCCCAAGTTTGATCACGTCCACACAGGATAGTACAACCCAATCTACATAAGAAAGAACAACACGATCCACATAGGAAGCAAGTCAATCATATCGAAGATAATGATTGAAGTCAAGACTCATCTCACACAGGTATACTTCTTCGTAAGGTTATAGAGATGATCAGATGTAGCCACTGGTTCATCAAAGCTGGGACCCACGTAGGATACTAAACCAGCTAAGCTGTCAGACACACGTAGGATACAAGACCAGCTACTCTACCAGACCCACGTAGGATACAAGAAAAAAGTCAAACACTGTCAGACCCATGTAGTATACAAGAACAGTAGTACTGCCAGACCCACATAGGATACAAGAAAAGTAGTAATCACCGTCGAACCCATGGAGGATTTCAGTACGTTCGTCATCGCTGCCAAACCCACGGAGGATTTCAGTGCAGTCATCGTCGTTGCCGAACCCACAGAGGATTTCAGGGCAGTCGTCATCATCGTCGCAGTCGCAGCCGACTCTAGGGTTCCCGCACACAGCATGCTCAATTCCAGGAGGGTCCACTCCATGAGACAAGGGGTTCAATACATCAACTAACACGGAGTCCGGATATGATGTATCCCAAAGTTCTATCTCGTCGATAAGAACTCAACACGATAGACGACGCGTCAATCAGACGCCCAGTCTGAGAGTTATTGGCTTTTTCGTTCCAGGGGAGCGGTTGGTTTTTAAGTCAAAACCAACCCGACCATACTCCAAATACATCCAAACCTTTATTAGAGTAAGCCAAAAGGTCTATCTCACTAAGAGGAATCCAACAACGTCAACGGAACGTCAATTGGACGTCCATAGCTCAAGTTATAAGCGTTTCTGCTCCGAGGGCCCGGTTGGTTTCGTGTTCGAACCAACCCGGTCGTACTCCAAATTTCTCTGAAACCTTGAGTATAATATATCGAAACAACCATCTCGATCCAAGTATCACATTTCAACTGACGGTGCATCGATCGAAGGTCTGTAGCCCAAGATATTGCCATTTAAACGAACCTATCCGATTTTAGGGGGTTTTGGGCCTGAACCGACCCGGCCCAAGACCCGGTCAGCCCGAACTGGGTCGACCCGACCCGGGTCCGGGTCCAGACCGATAGGGCGTAGACCGGACCAGTGGGCGCGGTCTGGCCTGGCTGGCGTGGCCCGGCCCGGCCTGGGCGGCCAGTTGGCCTGGCGCGGACGCGACCCGCGTGGCCAGCTCGCCGCTGGCCGAGCTGTCACGAAGGGGGGGGGGGGGGGGCACGCTGCACCCTGTTTTGAAATGGAGGCCCCCACATGGGGGGTGCTTCTTTTTCCAGCTGGGGGTTATGACCCCTGACCTTCTCTGAACGGCCAGCCCGGCTGGCTGTCCGGTGCCACCGTCGCCGCGGGACCCCGTGGTGCCGCCCCTCCAACGCGCCGGTGGCCGGAGGTTCCAGCCGCCGCTCCCTGCTCCGCCGTAGCCAAAGGCCATGTCCTTGGTCCGACCGGCACGGCCCGATGGCACCGCGCCCCTCCGCCGCGGCCCTGCTCTGGCCACGTTCTCTTCGTGATTCTCTGATGTGGCACGACGGCGCCGTTCCCCTTTGTCGTGGCCCCACTCCGGTCGTAGCTTCTTTCGGCCTCAACGGCGCGGCGCGACAGTGCCGCGCTTCTTCGACGCATTCCTCCAGGTTTCCATGCGGTTCGGTTGCACCGCGCCACCTTATTTCGAGCCGCAACAAACACAACAACAATGGGAGAGGAGGGTCGGCTGTGTTCGTGCTATCCGACCTCCTCCCATTAAATTGATAACAAGCGGCCCAAAAAAATTGACGATGAAGGACAAAGAATATTCACGAACAAAAATCAAAGCCATACCTCAATAATGAGTTGACGATCGGTGAGCATCGCGGAAAATGGTGTTGCGGGGTTTGGCTCCGTACACGTTGACGAAGATAGTCCGAGGTGAAACGGCATCTCCCTTCTTTTGACGCGGGAAAAAGAATGAAGGAAGGAGCGTCAGTGTTCTTCACGTTCTTTAAGCAGGATGATGAAGTTCTTCGATGGTAGAACTCTCCCTATCTCAACACAATGAAGCAGCCAAAATAAAATAAGGCTTTAGACTTATTTTATTACCTTTTTCAACACTTTTAAAATTCAAACATTCATAATTTAATTCACTTCATAACTTGTGAAAATTAATTGAAGTGATAAGTTGGCAATGTTAATGACAAAAGAGGTTTTAAAAAGGAGTTAAGGGATAATGAAAAGGTAAGGTCTCGTGTGGGCCCCACCTCATCTTAAATCCTCTAAAGGGGGGTTAGAACATCAGTGGGTCCCACCAAAACTCCCTTACATGGGCTAAACCACTTAAGAATGTGGAATAAAAATTGTAACACGATTCTTATTTCACTTAAATCTTAATCCCTTTTTTTAAAAAACTAATTCCGAGCAAACACAACTCCATAAAAGGTCTTCCTAAGAAAAAACCAACGTTGTGGTTTCATCGGTGCCCTCAGATTTCGATTCCGAGCACTGGTTCAAAAGTTAGGAAAACCCACTTGTTCGTTCACTGAACATACCCGAGCTAAACTTTGGAAATTGGTTCCAGGCACACCGAGCCTCAGAATCAGGTGCCGTCAGATATTGCGTACTCATAAAATCCCAAAGAAAATAAAAAAAAATCCCTTGAAATTTACAGGTCATTACATTACAACCACATCAGGGCTTTACATCCCCGTAAAGATACATAACAATCTAGGGGAACAAATGAGGGTACTGAGCATGCATCTGAGCCTCCCGCTCCCAAGTGCTCACCTGGAGGTCCCGTGTTGCCACCTGATGTGCACTAGAGGAATCGACCACCCACGTAGGACCCGCTTCTATCGATCCTCGATCTCCACCGGTACCTCCGCAAAAGTTTCCCTATCATCAAGGTCCCACTCTCCATGGTCGATGATATGCAACAGGTCAGGCACGTATCTCCTCAGATCAGATACATGGAAGACATCGTGCACCCGGTGCAACTGAGGTGGTAGATCCAGGCGATAAGCCGCCACGCCTATCCTACTAAGAACCTGGAATGGTCTGATGTAGCATGGAGATAACTTGCCGCCTCGGCCAAATCTCCATAATCCACGTCGAGGTGAGACCCGCAAGAAGACATGGCCGCTATCCTCGAACTATAGTGGTCTCTGGCTCCTATCAGTATAATACTTTTGTCGGCTCCGAGCTGTCCTCATCTGCTCCTGGATGACCTAGACATTCTCTGTCGTGGCCTGGACCATCTCCGGTCCCACAAGTGTTGACTCCCCAGGGTCTGTCAAGTATAGCAGTGATCTACAAGGTCGGTCGTACAATGCCTCATATGGTGCCATCTTGATGGTGGAGTGGTAGCTATTGTTGTACGCGAACTCCAACAAGGGTAGGTGGTCCTACCAGCTATGACCAAAGTCAAGGACACATGCACGAAGCATTTTCTCGAGGGTCTGAATGGTCCTCTCTGTCTGACCATCCATCTGACGGTGAAAGGTGGTGCTCAAACGTAGTTGCGTTCTGAATGCCTCCTGCAACCCCTTCCAAATCCGGGAAGTAAAGCGAGCATCTCGATCAGAGACAATAGATGATGGCACACCATGAAGCCATACAATCTCTCGAAACTAGAGACGTCCCAAGCTCTCTACTGATCCCTGCTCTCTGATGGGTAAGAAGTGGGCCGACTTAGTGAGTCGGTCAACAATCTCCCAAATGGAGTCATGACCACTAGAATTACATAGAAGTCCAGTCATGAAATCCATAGATATCTCGTCCCACTTACACTCTGGGACCTCCAAGGTCTGTACCAAGCCTGCTGGTACCTGGTGCTCTGCCTTCACCTACTGGCATGTGAGGTATCGAGAAACGAACTCTGCCACAGCCTTCTTCATACCTGGCCACCAGTGCTGACGTCTGAGATCCTGGTACATCTTCACCACACCGGGTAGTACCGCTAATGGGTAAGTGTAAAACGCTCTCAGCACCTCGTCCTGCAAAGTAGCTGGTACCATGGTATATCCTCTGAAAAGGACGACGTGCTCTCCTCCTACAGAGAATCCATCAGGTGCCTATACTAAGGATATTTTTGCACACCGCGTATCACAATCAATGTACCCACACTGTGCCTCTTTGACCCACTGAAGAAGTGGAGGAGTGACTGTGAGTGACTGAAGAAAGGCTACTCCATCTCTATCCAAAAAGGATATCTGCAAAGCGGCTAGCTGCTCTGTCACCTCCCCAAGTAGCAGAATGTCCGTCCTCTTGCTGAGAGCATCGGCTACTACGTTCCCCTCTCTAGGAGTATAGACTATCTCAAAGTCATAGTCTTGGAGGAACTCGAGCCATCGCTGCTGTCTCAGATTCAATTCCTTCTGCGAGAAGATATACCTAAGACTCTGGTGGTAAGAGTAGACTGTAAAGCGCTCTCCCATTAGATAGTGTCGCCACATCTTCAGAGCAAAGACTACTACTGCTAACTACAGGTCATAGGTAGTGTAGCTCTGGTCATGCTGCCTCAACTATCGTGATCCATAGGCAATCACCGCCCACTCCAACATCAAGATACATCCGATTCCGGTCCCTGATGCATCGCAGTAGACTACGTACCCTAATCCCTCCTCCGGTAGCCTCAAGATAGGTGTGTTGGTCTACCTCTGTCTTAGCCTATAGAAGCTCTGCTGACATCTGTCTGACCACACGAAGGGTTTCCCCTTCTTCTTCAAAGCTGAGAGCTGGGCCGCAACTCTGGAGAAGTCTGGAATTAATCTCCGGTAGTACCCATCTAGCCCTAAGAAACTCCGCACCTCCGTTATGCTCCTAGGTAGCTCCCAAGATAGCACTGCCTCGATCTTCGCAGGATCCACCGCAACTCCCACCTCAGAGATGATGTGTCCCAAGAAGTGGACCTCACGTAACTAGAACTACCACTTTGAGAGCTTACCATAAAGCTGGTTCTCTCAGAGTGTGTCCAGTACAGCCCGCAAGTGGTGGGCGTGCTCCTCCTTAGTGGTCGAGTATATCAATATGTCATCGATGAAGACCACGACAAATAGATCTAGGTATGGATGAAAGATCATGTTAAAGAGACTCATGAACACTGCTAGAGCGTTGTTCATGCCGAAAGGCATCACCAAGAACTCATAGTGGCCATACCGACATCAGAAGGCCATCTTCTGCACGTCCCCATCCCTAACTCTGAGCTGCTGATAGCCTGACCTGAGGTCTATCTTCGAGAACCACCATGCTCCCTTGAGCTGATTGAAGAGGTTGTCAATCGTCGGATGCAGATACTTGTTCCTCATGGTTACCTGGTTCTGGCGACGATAGTTGACACACAGTCGCAAGCTCCCGTCAGCCTTCTTGGCGAACAAAATCGGGGAAGCCTAGGGTGAAACACCTGGTCGGATGAATAACTTGCCCTACAAGTCCTCCAACTGTACCCATATCTCTCGAAGATCAGCGGGGGGCCATCCGATATGATGGAGTGGATATCGGAGTTTTCCCAAGGTATAGGTCAATATAAAAGTCTAACTCTCTGCGAGGAGGAAGTCCTAGAATGTCATCAGGAAAAATGTCCGCATACTGATCCACCACTACACGAAAACTCGGACTCCGGATGTCAACTGCTCCTAGGATGAGGCTAGCCAACTGATGAGTGATGGGCTGTACTCTCCTATGTGTGAGTCCATCCTACGCTGTAAAGTTTCCCTTCTAGCCGATGAAGGTGAACCTGCTCCTGTCGGTGCAAACACACCGCACCTTGCACCTAATACATTCAATCAGAGCATGGACTATAGATAACCAATCCATTCCCAAGATTACGTTGTAAGGCCTAGACACCGCTAAAATAAGATCCCAGTCAAAGATCTCACCTCCTAGAGTAAGCTCACACTGCCGGCACCAATGCGTAATCGTCGAGTCTACTCCTGTAAGAGTCTCTAGCCATAAGGATCGAGCCAACGACTCCATAGAAATATCTGAGCTCCGAACAAGGGCAGCGACAGCAAAAGAATGACTCACTCATGTGTCTATAAGAACTACATCAAGGGTGTATTAGACAGAGATAGTACCATGAATCATCTCTGGCGCGCCATGCTCATAGGCCTCCACTGCCTGAAGCTGAGCCGGCCTCTGTCCGCCTGCTCTCTGTGGTCAGGGTGGACCTCCTGGTGGTGGATGTGGTAAAGTCTCAAAGTGTTTCCCACCACCTTCTGCTCGTCCATCTCCTCTGCTTCGTCCGCCTACTCCCTGTAGACCACCATGGTCGACCCTCTGCCTCTGCCTGGGTGTCCCCTCAACCGTCTGCTGCTCCTCTGCATGGTGGGTCGGGCAGTCACGATCCATGTGGCCCTGCCCGCCGCATGCATAGCACTGTCTGCTCCTCGGAAGGATGGATCTGCGCCGGGTGCCCCGAAACCTCTGAGCCAGTGTCCTAAGTTCGTCCTCCTGATGGTCTAGTCTTCCTGGACCCCTGTTCCGTCCGTCGACTTCCAGCTGCAGATGACTCTACTACGTGCCGCCCTGTGACAGGCCTCGCTGCTGGTGTAGGCTCAGCAAGAAAGCTCTCTATGAGAAGGGATCTCTCAAGTACTCCTGCCTGCGTCGGAATGCTGAGGGAGATCATCGATGCCCTGATCTCATGCCTCAGTCCCTGCTCGAAGTTCCGGGCTCAGAAGAATGGGTATCATACCATGTCTGTCGAATAGCGCGAGAGATCGGTAAATCTCGCCGAGTACTCAGCGACCGTCATATTGCTCTTCCACAGCTCTAGTAGCTCCGGAATGCGCATCGCACAGAGGGTGACTAGGACGAACTTCGAGAGGAAGAGTCTCTCAAAGTCCATCCAGAGGAGAGACGCCTCGTCGTGCACCTGTAGCATCAAGATCCACCATCTGCCTGCTGCCGCGGGCAGGAGGCTCGCTGTAAGGATCACCATGAGGTCAGCTGGTGTCCCCACTAACTTGAAAACTTGAACAACCGTCTCCAGCCAATCCTCGGCTGCATGAGGGTCCATCTCCCCGCGGAACCTGGGTGGTCTCTGATACTGAAACTCGTGCAGTGCACTAAGGCGATGTGCACTCTCAGCGGTTGGGGCTGGTGGCATTGGTGGCTAGGTGGGTAGAGGTACCGACGGTGCCTCCACTGTAAAAGGGCCCTACATCGAGGCCTCGTCGCTCGGTGGGCTATCATCTCGCACAAAGCTCTGAACCCTAGCTGGCTGCCATCGTGGGACCATCTTGAAAATAAACAGGTGCACCATTGTCAAATTAGTATATCTGGTGAGCTGACACAAAGTAATCACAAATAAATCTTTTGAAACACACATTCAATCAATGTTTTCGTGCCTTGAGTCGGAAATCAGAAGTTAGGGATGGTGTACTGATACGTCGGCCGCCGCACCAACACTGGACTCCCTGGACTGATAACCACACTCAATACACTTAACACTATTGCTTCACATAGAAGAAAGATCAGAGTCCTGAGTTCTGTGGTAGAACCGAACTCTTCTGATACCAATTTGTCATGACCCGTCCTCGAGACTCGTGACGTGACTACCCCAAGCCCACATTCCATAGGCCAGGGGCTGGAAACTAGAACCAAGGCGTAAATCCCAAAAAAAGAGAAAGTCATTGCCTTTATAAAGTAAACAAACACCACAGTGTAATCTAGCATAATTAAACACTAAGTAAACTGAGTACAATAGAAAGTGCGGAAAGTAAATGGGCCAGAATACAAACCCAAACTACAAGTAAAGTACAACTGGAAAGAAAGTACAAAAACTGAAAGTAAAGCAGCAACGTCGAGCCATCCACTGGAAGTCCCACCTGAAGGGTGGGTACAAATAGCCTCCTCAGCTCCTCGGGTCAAGATGTCCGCTCCGTGTACATCCCGCCCCGTGGTCCACCGCCAGGTACCGACTGCTCCACAAGCCTCAACCACAATCAGCGTTGTCCATCGTCTGCATCCAACACAACGTAGTGCGGGCATATCCCGTGCTGGGGTGAGTATGCACTACTCAGTTGGGACCCCGAGACCCCCGAAGGTCTCCCATAATTCACAAAGGACAATCCACAAAATAAAGATACAATCACGAAGTAACATCCAACACTACTTAGGTATATTCCTATACATATACCTAAGTCCTCAATTCTAGTTCGGCTCCAACATCCGAGCCCAAGTTCAATCACATCCACATAGGAAAGAACAACACAATCCACATAGGAAGCAAGTCAATCATATCGAAGATAATGATTGAAAGTCAAGACTCAGCTCACACAGGTATACTTCTTCGTAAGGTGATAGAGATGATCAGATGTAGCCACTGATTAATCTAACATGGGACCCATGTTGGATACTAAACCGGATAAGCTGTCGGACCCACATAGGATACAAGACCAGCTACTCTTCCAGACCCACATAGGATACAAGAACATAGTCAAACACTTCAGGACCCACTTGGATACTAGAATAGTTGTACTGTCGGACCCACATAGGATAAAAGGATAGTAGTCATCGCCGTCGACCCACGGATGATTTCAGTACGGTCTTCATCTCTGCCAAACCCACGGATGATTTCAGTGAAGTCTTCATCGCTGCCGAACCAACAGAGGATTTCAGTGCAGTCGTCATCGTCGTCGTAGTCGCAGTCAGCTCTAGGGTTCCCGCACATAGCATTCTCGATTCCGGGAGGGTCCGCACCACGATCCAAGGGGTTGATACATCAACTGACATGTAGTCTGGAGTTGATTTATCCCAAAGTTTTGTCTGGTCAATAGGAACTCAACACGACAGACAGCGTGTCAATCAGACGCCCGGTCTGAGAGTTATTGGTTTTTTCGTTCCAGGGGCCCTGTTGGTTTTTAAGTCAAAACCAACATGACCATACTCCAAATACATCCAAACCTCAAGTGGATTAAGCAAAAAGGTCCATCTCAATAAGAGGAATCCAAAAAAGTCGATGGAACATCAATCGGACGTCTAGAGCTCAAGTTATAAGCGTTTCCGCTCCAAGGGCCCAATTGGTTTCATGTTTTAATCAACCCGTCCGTACTCCAAAGTTCTCCGAAACAACCCGTATAATATACTGAAATGACCGTATCGATCCAAGGATTACATTTCAACTAACGGTGTGTCTATCGGAGGTCCGTAGCCCAAGTTACATGCATTTAAACGAACCTGTCCGGTTTTAGGGGGTTTTGGGCCCGGACAGACCTGGCCCAAGACCCCCTGGGTCGGCCTGGCCCGGTGGGCGTGGACCGGCCTGGCCTGCATAGCTCGGCCCGGCCTGGGAGGCCGGTTGGCCTGGCGCGGGCGCTGCCCGCATGGCCAGCTCGGCGCTGGCTGAGCTGTCGCGAAGGGGGGGGGCACGCTGCCCCCCTCTTTTGAAATGGCGACCCCCACGTGGGGGCCGCTCCTTTTTCCAGCCGGGGGTTACGACCCTCGATTTACTCTGAATGGCCGACCCTGCTGGCGGGCTGGTGCCACTACCGCCGTGGGACCCCACGGTCCCTCCACTCCGACGCGCTGGCGGCCAACGGTTCCAGCCGCTGCTCCCAGCTCCGACGCGGCCAAAGGCCGCGGCCTTGGTTCGACAGGCGTGGCACGACGGCGCCATGCCCCTCTGTCGTGGCCCCAATCCGGCCGCAGTCTCTTCGTGGTTCTTTGGCACGGCGCGATGGTGCCATGGCCCTTTGTTGCGCCCCCACTCCGGCCGCGACTTCTTTCGGCCTCAACGGCACGACCCGACAGCGCCGCGCTTCTTCGACGCATTCCTCCATGTTTCCGTGCGGTGCCGTTTCACCGTGCCACCTTCTTTCGAGCCACAACAAACACAACAGCAAAGGGGCAGGATGGTCGGCCATGTTCGTGCGGTCCGACCTCCTCCCGTTAAATTGATAACAAGCGGCCCAAAGAAATTGACGATGAATGGAAAAGAATATTCACGAACAAAAATCAAAGCCCTACCTTGAAAACGAGTTGACGATCGATGAGCGTCGCGGAAAACGGCATCGTGGGGTTTGGCTCCGTACACATTGACGGAGATTTTCCGAGGTAAATCAGCGTCTCTAGTCCTTTGACACGAGAAAAAGAATGAAGGATGGCGCGTCGATGTTCTTTGCGTTCTTCAAGGAGGATGATAAAGTTCTTCGATGGTATAACTCTCCCTCTCTCAACACAATGAAGAAACCAAAATAAAATAAGGCTTTAGCCTTATTTTATTACTTTTTCCAACACTTTTAAAATTCAAACATTCATAATTTAATTCACTTCATAACTTTTCAAAATTAATTGAAGTGATAAGTTTGCAACTTTAATGACAAAAGAGGTTTTAAAAAGGAGTTAAGGAAAAATGAAAAGGTGGGGGCTTGTGTGGGCCCCACCTCATCTTAAATCCTCTCAAGGGGGGTTAGAACATCAGTGGGTCCCACCCCAACTCCCTCACATGGGATAAACCAGTTAATAATGTGGAATAAAAATTTTAACATGGTATTTATTTCACTTAAATCTTAATACCTTTTTTTACAACTAATTCCGAGAAAACGCAACTCCAGAAAAGGTCTTCCTAAGCAAAAACCGATGATGCGGTTTCATCGGTGCCCTCAGATTTCGATTCCGAGCACTGGTTCAAAAGTTAGGAAAACCCGCTCGTTCGTTCACTGAACGTACCCGAGCTTAACTTTGGAAATTGAATTCGGGCACACCGGGCCTCGGAATCAGGTTCCGTCAGATACTGTGTACTCGTAAAATCCTAAAGAAAATTAAAAAAAATTCCCTTGAAATTTACAGGTCTTTACAGGAGAGTTAAATTATACCCTTTAAAATTAATTTCACCTTCAAAATTTTTCACTCTTGTAAAAAAAATGGGGATACTTCTACCTCGTTACATCATGAGGTTCCCTAGTAGATTCCTCGAGTTGGTGGTTTCGCCACAAAACATTGACCATATTAGTTGTATTGTTTCATTTTAATTTCTCTGTATGATCCATAATCTCAACTAATTATTCTTTATAAGAAATATCATGCTCCAACCGTATGACCTATGAGTTTAATACATGTGAAGGATCTTATATGTACTTCATCAAGATAGATACATGGAACACATCATGGACTTGAGAGAGGTTCAATGGAATCACCGATCAATAGGCTACCATACTGATATGGTCAAGAATTTTAAAGGAACCGATATTCCAAGGGATTAACATTCCTTTATATCATAAAAATAATTTCATCATTTAGTTGTACTTTGATCAATTTCCACTTCATCTCTCACTCAAATAAATAAAGATGAATTTGTTACGTCTGAAGCACTAATGCATCACATGATCCAAAATAGAATGATAAACCATTCATTCTTTCTCTAGTTATCATCATAACAAAATGTTTATCATATGTAATCCAATAATATCTAAAGTTCGACTTAATCCACTGCATGAATAGTTAACCTTAAGGCTTCTCTAAGTTTGACCAAGATTGAAATCCAAAAAAATTAGAAATAAGGTCACTAAATTTTTAAAATAAAATTACCATTAATCCCCCAAAAAACATGAAATAGATATTAAATTCACATATCCAATATGTGAATACATTGATCATATATTCTCCTAAAATATGGTAGTATCCTGAATTACCATAAAACCTTAATGAAAACATACATGCTTTCAAAAATTAATTGTTTCCTTATTCATTAAATAAAATCATAGATTATTGAATATATTCCTTAAATCAAAAAATATTGTAACCTCCATTAATGATAACATATACCACTTTCTCATAAAATTATTAGTAAATTACAAGGTAATTAATACTATCCAATTTACCTTATCCATATCAATCGTCTCTTTATCCCAACATCATTAACTCAATATTAGGAAAATATTAAGTTTTATCTTCCTATAATCATATGTTTTACACAAATATCACATTTCCATTAAATCACATTTCAAGTTCCTTATTACTATTCAATATATCCTTAAAAATAATTAATGCAAAAATTATATAGAACAATCCTTATATATTGTGTGATTCATATAACATAATTCTTTAATTCCTATAAACAAACACTTCAGTCATTCCACTTTATTCTTATACCATTAACTAGGATTCATCATCTTATTCCTTAATACCACTTTCCTACAATATGAAATATGAACCAAATGTTAAAATTTACTAAACTCAATTTAATCTTAATTCTCATGTTTAACATAAAAATACTGTAATAAAAACCAATACCTTTCTTATGATCCTTGTGGTATCTTCATCATCAATAGTATAACCATTACTCATTCCTCCTTGTGATTATCTATAACAACCATTATCTTTATAAAACAATTAAACAAGATTTATTACATAAACTTCCACTTAAGACAACTATGAGGTTCGAGAGTTATATTGTCTTGGGAAATTTAGAACATTACATAAGAACTTATAACATAAAACACAACATATTTATTTAAATCTTCCTTTACATGACCACAACATTCCTTCGTACTTAGCATTGCATGAGACAACCTGAGGGCATGCATAAGAAAAGGGTGGGGAATAAAGCACACTAAGGGAGTAAAAAATGCATAACATGAAGAATATAGTACATGTAAGGAAATATGATTATCAATGGAGAAAAATATAAAAATGAATATAAAGTCCTGATATAGCATGATTGTAATAACATGAAAATGTAGAAACAACATTTAACATGATATTAGCATGAGCTAAGGATCATTGCACATAAAGCATGAGTAAACCCTCATTCCACTTGAATTTTCATGAATTAACCCTCATTTCAATTCAATTATCATTATTAAACCCACATTTCATATGGAGTATCATGATACTATTCTTTACCCAATGCATTAGAGTGCTATCAGGGTACACCCTTATTAATCATTTCATTTCATGCATAAGTGTTCTACTTATATTATACAACTTGGATTCATTAAACACAATAACTAATTCCATGAATAAGAGATTTGGAATACATAAATATAAGTCCTCAATAAATAAGTACATGTACATAAAGGTGAATACTCTTGATAAAGAAATTGGTATGGTATTTACTTACATGATGATTTTTTTATTGAAATTTTGGTGTAACTTCGTTAGCATAACAGCGTCAAATAGAAATCGCAAAATGAGTTGATGAGAGATAATGGGGTATCTAATCATTTTTAAATTAAATGGAAAGTAAGTGGGTCATGGAATAAAATATCCCAACTTGTGTAATGGAATTTAGATGCATAATATAAAATAAATTTTGAATGTAAATGAGGAGAGAGAAATCCCTTACAGAATTTTAGCATGGTAACAGGTGTAAATGGGAGGCATCAATGAGAGAGAACTAAATCTATAATAATTTCAAAAAAATGATGGAATTGTAGTTTAGGTTCAAATTCATACCCCAAAATTTGTAATTAAAAATAAAAGGGCATAACAATATATGGAAACTTATACATAAATAAGGAAGGTAGGAAAGTGAGGATCCCTTACTTGGAAGTGTGACCCCAAAATGTTGAGAGAGGATTGAGAGAGGCTTATTGGGAGCTTATGGAGCCTTGGGAGGATTATATAGAGAGCGGAAGAGAAGTTTGTCGAGATAAAAAGATTTATAGTGAATATTAATTGGGTATTTAGTGGGTTTATATAGGAAATGAGAGTGAATTATTTATTATTTAGGTTTTTGGTACTACACATTAAACTAATCAAAAAAACAAACCAAAAAATGGTTTTGCCCATGGTTTTTTTTCCAAAATGTATTGTAAAAGATAATTTTATAATTACAATTTCTTAACGTATTTAAAAATTGGTCTTTATCATGTGGAGGTGAGTCACACTCTCAAGGAAATCATTTTAAAATTTTAAAATATTTTATAAGTCTTGGAGGGTCCACTAAGGCAATGTGAAATTAATCAAAAAAATATAAAATCACATTATTTTTAAGGTAAAACATATATTGGCCTAAAATACCTTTTATAGTATTTTATCACATCACTATTCAGTCATTATGATGTCCTAAAACACATTATATATTTAAATGGTATTTAATTTTTACCCAAAAATTAAACTGTCTCATAAAATTATGAAAAATTCACTGTTAGATAATTTCAATGTCCTAAATACAAAAATGATATTCATTTTATCTAAATAATTTTATAAATATGTGTATTTTGATTTTTAAAATAAAAAACTGCATTTATTTAAAATTCATGGGTTTTGACAAAAAGAGTTTTCAAAAATTTATAAAATTTTCAATTTTATTCATAAAATAATTATACTATAATTTATATTTAATAAAAAGTAATTTATTAATAATATTTTATTAAAATATTATTTAATTAAAAAATCCATTAATTCCTCAAAATAGATTTCATAATTTAATATTAACTAAAAATACTACTTGTTCTTTATAAACCATTTACAAATTAAAAATAATAAAATTAATGTATATTATTTATAAAAAAATAATAAACATAATCATAGTGCTAGGTATTATTACATAACCCCTTATAACACCTGCATAGGACCTAGGGGTAAGGTGTGCAATGGTGGCAGACTCTTAGGGCAGTTCAGATCACATCGCTCGAATGGTAATCTCTATAAACTTCCACTTCTCATGTAGGTAGTTCTATTCACGCTTAACATGTTGAAGATATTCTTATAATTGGCCAAGAGATAAGACTAGTCATGCTAACTCCTTTTTGAGCTCTGACAAATGGCCTTCATAAGGAGAAATTCTATTGGATGAGGCCATTACTTCTTTTGAGTAAATTGGATTTTTTAAAGACTTATATTTATACTAATCATGTGACCAATGTTCAATGACTATATTAGAAATGGTAACAGTGCTTAACAGTATTTTAAAATCCAAAAACATAAAATCAAGTAAGTGAATATGTTTTATATAAACATTTTACATAATAATACATTTAATTAGATCAAGAAGAATTTTCATTAATAAAATTTTGGGTTGTTACAATCTTCTCCCCTTAAGAAATGTTTCCCTCAAAATTTTTATTTCCCACACTAAAAAAGATGAGGGTAACTTTTCTTCATAACTTCCTCCTATTCCCATGTTTCCTCTTCAAAATTGTGGTCTTTTCACAACATGTTGACGAGGGGAATTATATTATTTTGTAGAACATTTTCCCTACGATCTATGATCTTCACTAGATTCTCTTCATAGGATATGTCATTATCCAATTGTACAACATATTTATTGAGTACATTTGATGGGTCAGGTATGTACATCCTCAAGAGTGATTCATGGAATACGTCATGTACTTGATACAAGTTTGGTGGGAGTGCTAGTCAATAGACCACTGCTCAAATCCGATCAAGGATCTCAAAAGGGATGATATACCTTGGACTAATCTTTAACTTCTTCCAAAATCACATAACTACCATCCATGGTGATATGAGGAGGAATATTATGTCTCCAACATCAAAATATAGGCCTCATCAATTATTATCAGCATAAATCTTTTGTCAAATCTGAGTATCTTTAATGTGCTGCTGGATGATCATAACCTTCTCCACCATTTCTTCGACCATTTTTGGACCTAGGAATTTTTTCTCCCTAACATCATCCCATCATGCTGGTGTTCTGCACCTCTTTCCATAAATGGATTCATAAGGAGCCATTTGGATGCTTGAGTGGAAACTCTAATTGTAAGGTAACTCCACCAGAGAAAGATGTTATCTCATCCTCCTTTGAAGTCCATTGAGAATGCTCTCAACATGCCCCTAAGTGTTTGGATAGTCTTCTCATATTGGCCATTATTTTGAGGATGATAAGTCATAATTAAGTTTAGCTTGATATTCAGAGCGTGTTGTAGACTCTTCTCTAACTTAAAGGTTAATCTTGGATCTCAGTTGAATACAATCAACAGTGGTACCCCATGTATCCTTATTACATCTCTGATGTATATCCATGCTAGTTGATCTAATAAGAAATCCTCCAAAATTACAATGAAGTGTGAAATATTTGTATGATGATCCACAACAACCCAAATAGAATTGTTTCCTTTGGATCTCTTTGGAAGTCCGGTGACAAAGTCCTTGGTGATATTCTCTTATTTCCACGTTGGTATGGGTAATGGTAGCATTATCCCCTTATACTTATGCCTCTCAACCTTCACTTTTTGAAATACCAAACACTTTGATGTATACTCAATGATCACCTTCATCATGTTATTCCACCAATAATGATCCCAGAGATCTTGATACATCTTTTTGTTTCCTGGGTAAATGGAGAAATTTGAACTATGCGTATCATCCAAAAGTTCTTTCCTTAACTCTGGATTTGATGAAACACATAGTCTTGTCCCCAATCTCACAATTCCTTATTCATTAACATTGAACTATGAGGATTTCCCTTTTCTGATAGTTTCCACTTTCTTATGAATTCTCACATCATCCTTTTGAAGATCCTTTAACCTTTCTAAAAGAGATGGTTGAGAAATAATTTGTGGAAGGTTTGATGATGTTCCATTCTTTATGATTACCGTGTACATCTTTATTAAATCTAAGAAGATTAAATCTTTTTCAATTATCATCAATGATAGAATCGCTGTGTCATTTCTATTTAGAGAATACACCACCTTGTCCACTTTCCTAGGTTGGTAATGGATTGAGAAATCATATTCTTTGATCAGATATTACCATCATTTTTGGAGCATATTCACCTCTATTTATGTGAATATATACTTGATACTTTTTTTATCTATATATATTTCACACTTCTCCCCAAAAAGATAATTTCATAAAAACTTTAAAGATAATATTACTATAGCCAACTCCAAATAATGTGTTGGATAGTTTTTCTCATGAACATTCAATTTCCTTGAAGCATATAAAATGAAATTTTTCATTTTTCATCAACACACTACCCAAGACCTTCTTAGATGCATCACAGAATACCAGAAAAAGTGTAATACTTGTGGGTATTGTGAGCATGGGTGTAGTGATAAGCCTCATTTTCAACACATTGAGGCTATCTTCACATTCAAAAATCCATGAAAACATTAATCCCTTCCAAGTTATCTTGGTAAGAGGGTTTGACAATCAAGGGAAATTTCTTACAAATCGGCGATAATATCCAGCTAACCCTAGGAATCTACGGATATCTATCACTGACGTTGGCCTCAAACATCCCTCAATTTCAGCTATTATAGAGGGATCTATAGATATCTCATTTCTTATGATGATATGACCCAAGAATGTGACCTCCTTCAACCATAACTCACACTTTATATACTTTTCATAGAGCTTATCCTTTCACAATGTCTCTAGTACAGTGCTTAGATGCTCTTCATGCTCCTCTTTGGTTTTGGATTATATTAGAATATTATCTATAAAGACTACCAATTTTTTGAGGAAATCCTTAAAGACTCTATTCATCATGTCCATGAAGATTTCTGGAGAATTAGTGAATCTAAAAGGAATTACTATGAATTCATATAGCTCGTTCCTTGTACTAAAATAAGACTTGGGTATATGCTCCTTCTTCACCCTTACATGGAAATATCCTGACTGTAGATCCACCTTGGAGAAATATTTTTCTCCACATAGCTGATGAACAAGTCATAAATTTGTGGAAGAGGATACTTGTTCATTATCATGATTTTTTTGAGCTCAAGATAATCAATGCAAAGGCACATTGACCCATAATTCTTAACAAAGAGGTCTGGTTCACCCCATAGTGATGCACTTAGGTGTATAAACCCTTTATCTAGATTTTCATGTAGTAGTTTCTTTCGCTTCTCAAGATCTACAATAACCATTCTATATGGAGTCTTAGATATTATAAAATCATCAATTATATGATAAATCTATAATTCAACATCTCTTCTAGGAGGAAAACCAGAAAATTTCTCAGGAAACACTTTAGTGAATTCCCTCACAATAGGCATGTCTTTAAGGATGGTTTTTTTACTTAGACTCAATCATCTGAGAAACATACGCATTCTCATAGGGAAGTAATATTCATGCATGAGATGATGGTGCTAAATAAGATTCATCCTCATCTTTTCACTTGTATAGAGTTGGAGGTAAATTTACTATATGAAGAATGGTTTCCCTCTCATGACAATTTATATTGGCTCTATATAGAAAAATCCAATCCATGCAAAGAATTGCATCAAATTTCACTAGAGGGAGTATGAAGAGGTTCACCAGGAAGTTCAATCCACATATTTTGATAGGGGAGGAGTTATATTAATGGGATGAAATAATTTCCCCATTTTTTGTTCACATGGATATCTCTACTTCCATGATTTTTGGTGGTGCTGGGATTGTTCTACGAAACTATCAGGATATAAAAGAATGAGTAGAACCAGAATCAAAAAGTATGTTCAATGTTATTGAATGAATAACTAGAGTACCTATCACCACTTTATTATTGGGGTTCTCTTTGGTGGCAGTGATGGAAAATAATTCCCTTTCTGCCTTAAAGGTTGTTGGTTGCTTCTAAAAACCCTTATCTTAGGGCACTAGTTTGAAAAGTGTCATGGTTCTTTGTATTTGAAGCAATGAACAATGTATTGAGGGTTGAATAGAGTGTTCCTCTCCTCTGTCACAACAATGGGTTTTTATTTTCATCAATTAATAACCAGTTTCCCTTCTCTTCCACACCTATTGCATTTCCTCGTCCCCTTCAGGCAATTTTTGGGGTGGTTCTTTCTACACCTTAGGAAAGCATGGTGCTGTAATTTCTTATCACTTTTAGATTTATCCATAGGACCTCCATAATTAAATCCCACTTTCCACTAATTATCCCCATGATACCCCTGAGATTCACCAATCTCCATTTTGACTTTGAGGGCACATCATACAACTTCCTCATAGCTATCGAAGTCACAGATTTCTAGGGATTTATGTAGGCTAGGTTTTATCCCACCAAAGAAGCAATCAACCTTGCATTCTGGGGTAACAACAAAGATAGAGGTGTATCATGAAAATATTTTGAAGTTTTCATCATATGATCTAATGGATTAATCATCTTTATTCTTGAGTTCAAGGAAGTCCCTTTCATCTTAAGTCATAGGGTTCACAAAAAATATTTATCAAAACATATTTGCTAGAAATCCTTCTATTCCAATGCTTCTATATCTTCCTCAGGAATCATATTTTTTTCAATGAATACAATTGATCAAATTCACCCTGAATATGATAATCATCTAAAAGAACCTTCTCTTATTTGAAACATTTAAACATGGATAAGACCTTTTCAATGGAGTAGATCCATTGTTCGGTGATTGAGGGATCAAATGATCCATTAAAATTAGGAGGCCTTTGTCTCATTAAGCTCCTGATTGCATATTTTTCATTCTTGGGGGGGGGGGGGTTGAAGGTTCCACTTTACCCATGTTTCTATTCAAAACATGAGTTAAATGAGTGAGTATTGTGACAATGTTTGTGATTCCCACTCCCATAAGATTTGGCATCTCATTAGAATAGTCATCACATTGATCTTCACATCGATTGTTAGCCTGAGTCCTCCTATTACCAGACAATGGCTGAAATAAAAGTAATTTTAGTGGTAACACATATAAGGGATTCCAAAGAGAAAAGGGATAAATTATAAATTACATTTATTTTCTTAACTTATGAATTTATAGGCTTTATTCTACGTTATCCCTGATCTACTTACCAACATATATTCTTAGAAGAATTTATTTTTTATTACCTTAATAATGGTTCGTACTAAGCTTATGAATTTTCCAAATCATATCCCCTAGGAGTTTTGGAATAAGATTTCAGCAAGGCCCTTTGTCATTCACCAGTTCCCATTCGAGTCTAGCTCAAAGTGGTGTTTTTGGGTTTTACCCCTAGATACCTATGTTCCAGAGCCACCTCTACTTGTTCGTATCCAGATAGGGATATATTTTCTTGATAAACCACTTAATATAAAAACAAAAAATAGGTATTTCTTTATTATACTTAGTATTAACCCAAAGTCATTTACCAGGGTTTTTTAATCCTAATCCCCAAAATAACTAAAACACCCCTATGAAACCAACTCTAACAACTCTACTCTTTATTACACACTTAAACATAACTTATTACATTAAAATTTCACTTAATAAAACTCCGGGGATCGAGAGGTCTAGTGTCTTGGTAAATTAGGAACATCACATAACAACTTAGAACATAAAACACAACATCTTTATTGAAAACTTCTTTTACATGACCATAACATTCCTTTATACTTAGCATTGAATGGGATGAGGACATGCATAAGAAAAGGGTGAGCTATGAAGGCTATTAAGGGAGTAAGGAAGGCATAAAATGAAGAATATAGTACATGTTAGAAAATAGACATATCAATGGAGCATAAGATAAACATTAACATAAAGGAATGATATAACATTATTGTCATAACATGGAAATGTGGCAACTCAATTTAATATGATATTAGCATGATGCAAGGCTCATTGTAAACAGAGCATGAGTAAACCCTCATTAAACTTGAATTAGTATGAGTAAACTCTATTTTAACTTTAATTAGCATGAGTAGACCCTAATTTCACATGGTGTATCATGATACTATTCTTTACCCAATGCATTGGAGTACTATCAAGGTGCACCCTTATTAATCATTTCATTTAATGTATAAGTGTTCCACTTAGATCATACAATATGGATTCATTAAACATTATAATTTATTCCAAAAATATGATATATAGAATAAATAAATGTATGTCCTCAATAAACAATTACATGTGAATAAATGTTAATTCCCTTGATAGACAAATGAGTATGGTATTCACTTACAAGATGATTTTGGCATGGAAATTTTTCTGTAACATTGACAACATAACAACATCAAATAGAAATCGTAAAATGGGTTGATGAGATATAAGGGGGTATATAATCATTTATACATGAAATGGAAAGTAATGAGGTCATGGAATAAAATATCCCAACATGTTTACTGGAATTTAGATTCATAATATAAAATAATTCATTGAATGTAAATGAGGATAGGGAAATCTCTTACGGAATTTCAGCTTGGTAACAAGTGTACATGTGAGGAATTAATGAGATAGAAAGGGGTATCTAATAATATAAAACATAAGTATGGTAGTATATAGGAGGTGAAAAATCATACCCAAACATTTTTAATTGAAAATAAAAGGGAATAACAATATAAGGAAAAATGGACATAAATAAGGAAGGAATGAAAGTAAGGATCCCTTACTTGGAAGTGTGATCCCCAAGGCTTGGGAGAGGATTATTTGGAGATTTGGGGTGTATTTGGAGGATTCCAGAGAGAGGATGGAAGAGTTTGTTCGAGCTCAAAGGTTTTGAGTGAATAGTAATGGGATATTGAGTGGTTTTATATAAGAAATGAGAGGGAATTATTTATTATTTAGGTTTTGGACAATGCACATTATACTAATCAAAAACACAAACCAACCCATGTTTTTCTCCCATAGAATTTGAAAAGGTGTAGTGAAAAAAATTATTTTTTATGTCCAATGGCCTAACTTATTAAAAAATTAGTCTTTCATATTTGGAGGTGAGTCACACTCTCAAGGAAATCATTTTAAAATGTTAAAATAGTTTATAAGCCTTGTAGGGTCCACTAAGGCATTGTCAAATTAATAAATCAAATATAAAATAATATTTTTTTAAAGGTTAAAAATATATTTATCTAAAACCCATTTTATAATATTTTATTACATCACTATTGGGTCATTCTGATGTTATAAAACACATTTTTTTATTTAAACAGTATTTAATTTTGACCCAAAAATTCAACTATCTCCGAAAATTATGAAAAATTAACCTTTAGATAATTTCAACATCTTGAATCCAAAAATGATATTCATTTTATCCAAATAATTTTCAAAATATTTTAATTAACGTTTTTAAAATAGAAACCAGTATTTATTGAAAATTCATGGGTTTTGACAAAAATAGTTTTCAAACCTTAATAAAAATTTCAATTGTATTCAAAAAAACTTATACGATAATTTATATTTAATAAAATGTAAATTAGTAATAATATTTTATTAAAATATTATTTAATTAAAAAATCCATTAATTCATTAAAATATATTTCTAAATTTAATATTAACTAAAAATACAAATGTTGATTTAAAAAGCATTTACAATGTAACAATAATAAAATGAATGTATTTTATTTATACAAAAATAATTCACATAATAATAGTGCTAGGGTATTGTTACATAAACCCTTATAACACCTTCATAGGACCTATGGTTAAGGTGTGAGATGGGGACAGACTCATGGGGTGGCTCGGATAACATTTCTTGGGTGGTAATATCTATTAACTTTCACTTCTCCAATAGACGGTTCTGTTCAAGCTTAACGTGTTGAAGCTAGGCTTGGGATTGATCAAGAGTGAAGCCCAGTGATACTAAATCCTTTACAATCTCCATAAAATGGGATTCAAAATGATAAATTCTATTGGATGAGTCCATCACTTCCTTTTTTAAGTAAATTAGATTTGTCAAAGCCCTATATTTATACTAATCATGTGATCACTGTTCAATAACTATATTAGCAACGGTAACAATTAATAACAATATTATAAAATCCAAATACATAAAACCAAGGAATCTCATATGTTTTATATAACCATTTTACATAATAAGACATTTAATTAGATTAAGATGAATTTTCATTAATAAAAATTTGGATCGTTGCATTATCTTCATGAGATTTCCCCTAGGAATTTTTTATTTATAATACCCATAATTTCCATATTTATAAAATTAAACCATTGATGATTCCTTAGGGATACCATTATTATCATCCCTTGTGTTAGCCAAAATTTTCATTTTTCCTCAAACATTACTTGCTTTATGTCCTACTTTTTGACACTAAAAACATATTATCACCCCTTTGAGAAATTAACTTGATTTATTCTTCCCATATTCTAAATATATAAGAAACTGGGTATTCTTTCCTCCATGGTCTCCACCACCATAGCTCTTGGTGAACTATATCCCTTTATTCTCTGGTCATTATGAGAGATGTTTGAGGTGTAAGTTGTCAAAAATATATCATGATAATTGATTAGGAATAATAATAATATCCTTCACTCTAGAAATCACCCCATTTGGTTTCTTATCAAAAAATTTTACATTACATTCAACATTAACAAATTTAATTCTGGTACCCACCATTGTCTAAAACCAAAAAGCATAGTGTGAGAAACTATAATCATAGTGGGAAACCACATAATCAAGAAAAATCACTTATGGGATGTCTAAATCACGACACCTTATTTTCAATCTAAACACATTAGGATTAACCTAGTTCATTCATGGGAATTAATTAAATAATTCTTGATGGTTTTTAAAGAGTTTATAAATTTATAAACCATATCCCCAAGGAGTGTTAAACCATGTGTGCAGTAAGGCCCATTGTCGTGCACCAAGTGATGATTCGGTCCAACTAAATTCACCCTTTTGGAAGTTATTACCCATAGGTACCTCTGTTCTAGATCCACATCCACGTATAATATCTAGAAAGGGATGAAATATCTTGGAAAAGAACATAATCTCTTTCTTACCAAAACATTAGGATGTTATACTATACATAGTCTTATCTCTAGGTATTCCACTAGTGTTTTTCTAATCCCAATATCTAAATATTTACTAAACCATTCCTATAACACCAAATAAAAAGACTCAGTATTTTCATACATAAATATCACATATTTTTAGATGAATATTCAATAAATTTCATAACACACGCCTAAGGAATATTATAGTTTAGTGTATTTGAATAATATAAACCCAATATTCTTATTTAATGAAAGATATTAATTATCTCCCAAAAATATCTTCTCACATATTAATCTTCTTATGTATACCCTAACTAAACCTTTCTTCATAAACTGGCTAAGGAAACATAAGAAAGGGTGATCTTAGATTCTTATTAAGGGTAAACATATGAGATATAAATTCTATGATCATATGAAATCATAAGATAAAAATAAGGGCATGTGGACATAAAAAAACATAAGAAGTTCATAACCAACTTTTCATAGATCATAAACATGATTTATGGTATAAAAAATTATCATTTCTGAAAACATGTTCCATAAGAGTGAGAAATCATTATAAAAAACATGAACCATGATAACATTTCATAAAAGTGTGTCACCATTATAAATATAAAAAACCATTTCATATATCAAGGATAACTACTAATACCATCAACATAGTAGATTAGATCTCATTACCTATTTCCCATTTTGGATTAAGATGCACATGTTTCCCATAGTGGATTGAGACTCACATGTTTCTAATAGTTGATCAAGACCATTAACTTGTTACCCATCGCTATATCATGAGATATAAATATTTAACCAATTAATTGGTGGCAGATATAGGTCCCACCCATATCATATTGAATACCAAACTTATGTGTGCCACGATGTAATAAAATATTCATCATATCTTATCATTATAAACAGTGTAAATAATATGGGTTTCATAAACATCTCATCAATTCACCATAGCACAACATATGAAAAATAATAGTATTTCATAAACATTTAATCAACATAAACATAAAAAATATAGATAAATAATAAGGTTGGTATCTGATAAGAGTATTTCATGCATATATTTAAGAGTATATTATTGTATTGATTTAAGTATTTAATTGATTATTCTTTCCAATTTATGTGTTATTTAACTTGTTTTATGTTTTTATGGAAGGAAACAATGATTCCTAGAGACGGAATGAAAAGGGACAAATATTGGAGAAAAAATAAACTTCTCGCCTTGATCTGAGAAAATAGGAACAACAACAGATTTTTAAGGATGATCATGGAGTAATTATAAGGCATAAAACTAAAGAACTGAAAAAAACAAGGCTTCTGAAGCAGAAAAATGGAATTACATGTCGTGAAATAAAATTGAAAGACAAGTAGTAGGATTTAAAAACATGATGCAAAATATGAATCAAATTCATAAAGAATTGTAGGTTGTGAATCTATTACATGACGTGATTCACCATTACATGTGGTGTTGCCTTTGAATTTAATAACTTCCACCAAAACAGGTTGTGATAAGATTACACATTATGAAAGTCAGTTACACGTCATGATTCCAAAATACACATCGTGAAAGGCATCAAAGTTCTATATCATTGAATGAGATTCATGTGAGATTTAAATAGATTCAAAAAAATTGGAGGCAAACTCATATCAGAATTACATGATGTGAAACACCATTACACGTCATGTAAATTGTTAGGATAAATTTTGAAGATCCAGATTCACTGTATATTTGGTTTTTCACTAAATCTATTACATGGGACACTCCCCAGAATTCCTATGGAACAAATATTTATGATATTCATTAATATAGAATCCCATATAGATTCTGTAAAAGGATTTCTAGGCTATTTTTATTGGGAGAGTCAGATCTAGAGACCAAAGCATAGATTAAGAAGCTACAAGGCCCTACCCAAGTCCTTTCTTTATTTTATTTATGATTTCATTTTTTTATCCCTACCTATTATTAATTAATCACTAGGATGAGAGGGTAAAACTTATTTATACTAGGGTAATGTAATCGATGGAGTAAGGTGAATTGAATTTATTTCAATTTATCTTATTCATGTATTTGGTTTGCCGCAGTTTATTCTTTATCTTCCAATCCCTTTATTTTAATTTTATCATGACCATTGATAATTGAATTAAAAATTAACTTTTAAATTTCACAAATAACAACCATAAATAAGGCAAGATAATTTTCAACTTTAGGGGGGATCGGGTGTAAACATGGTATTGAGACAAACTTGATTCGACAACAACCTAAATTATAGGACCAAAGGAAATAGGGTATTTCCATATTGAGGAGGGGATACCATGACCATTGTATCTTTCTTATCTAGACTATGAAACCAATCATGAATCAATCTATTTTCTAAAATCAAATTTCACCTGAACCTAAATAATACAAAACCCCAGCACACTTTCCAATATGATTAAAAACCAATCAACCAACTTTACTTTCATCCTTTTCTTTTTCAAAATCAAATCAAACCCAACGTTTCTCACCCATTTTTTTAAATGATAAATTAAATATTTTTTATTACTAATAAAACTAATTTTTTTATCTCTATTAATCGACCTAGAACTTTCCTAATATTAAGTTTTAATTAATTAAGTATCATAGTTTTAGTTTTATAAATTTCTTTGCAAAGAACCTTAGGAAATTAATGACGCCCTTTGAAACTATCAAAGTTACACTGTTTCTAGGGATGATTACTTTTTTTTCTGAGATTTCCATTTTTTATAGGTTTATTTGAATTTATCTATTTATGATGGGTTTTTTGGTACTGCAAGTTTCATATTTTTAAATCTTTAATACACAACTACAACACTCAATCAAAGGGAAAAAATATTTTACTCAATACACTACTCTAAACCAAGTCTATAGATTAAAGTCACTGATACCGTGGAACGCTAAAAAATCAATCCACCTACTAGATTTCTTAAAAGAGATAAAAGGTTACAGATGCTCGCTGACTACAGGTAGCCATCAAACACAGGATTGAAACCAAACATCCTAGAACCACGCATTGAAGAAAAGAAATTTAAGATAAAACCTATAATAATTTCAATGATCACAAAAGGTGTGAAATTCATTGGACTACCGCATGAAGATAAAAAAACCATCTAGGAAAGTTCTTCAAGCTCTATAACACATTTCAATTCCAAAATATTTCAATTTATGCATTAAGACTTTGTCTTTTTCGATATTCATTATATGATTGAGCTGGATGTTAGATTCAAAGCTAGTATGCACATTCAATCACTACATGGGATGAGATAGCTAGGAACTTCCTCACCTACTTTTTTGAACCATATAAGTCAATGTATATATGGGTAAATATTCTTAAATTTTTTCAATTTGAAGATAAAAATCTATATTCTTCTGAAGAAAGATATAAAGATACGACTCTAAAATACCCTCATTATGGAATTAAGCTATGGTTTCTAATACAAAAATTCTATAAGGATTTTTCATAGGGAAACATGTCAATTATTAATACTTCATCTGGAGGTTCATTAATAATGAAATCACTAAAACAAATGTACAACTTATTGTATGGGATGACAAGAAATATTTTCTAGTGTAAAAGAGAAGGAACACAACAAAAAAGCAATCATGTAGTTAACAAAAATGACTAGATGGAGAAAAACTGGATTCATTGACCAAGAATATGGACATCATGATGGGAAAATATCATAAAAACCAAGGTATGTGTACAGAATATAAAAATTATACTGATTATAATTGGGGTAATAAAATTTAGGTATGGGGATCAAAAAAACAATAAGGACAAGGATATAACAAATATACCAAAAGGGTTCCATAAAAAATAATCCCAATGGACCTCACTAAAAATATAGGTCCATATATTAAAATAAACACTGAAAAAACTCATGACCACTTCTGGGAATGTACTCAAAAAAAATAAAAGAAGAAGTATCAATCCAAAAGGCCACATTAAGGAATCTAGAGCATCAAGTTGGGAAAATTTCTGTTCAGCTTAGAGAGAGAACAATAAGTACACTTCTAGGATTCCCTGAATAACTCCCATGTGAATATTTATAATCTATACACCTTATAAGTAGGAAGAAAACAAAAAGAAGTAGAATATAGATAAGACACAATAAGTTAAAATTATTCTAGAAGAAGAAGGGACAAACTATATAGATAAGACACAATTGAGAAAATTTATAGACCCTGAAGAGGTACAAAATTTTCAATCATCAATAATGTGAGATGGAGCTAGAGGAGTTAATTTTGATCCAAAAATTTTAAACGAAAGCACTTCTAGGAGGTAACCTGATTTTTTGGTTTTTATTTGTTTTCTGTTTTTAGAGATGTTCATGATCTCACTCCAAAAATTTCAAAATTTTCATGGATAAGGAATATGATTTCACATATTTATTTTTAACTTATTGGACCATCATTACCCAAGGTGGTAGCAAGTAATAGGAATCAAATTAAGAAATTGACTAAAAAATTACACATCGTGAAGGGAAATTACACATCACGAATCTGTAAAAGGTAGAACCTGAAAATACATGATCAAAGTATAATTAAAAATGGGAGTACGTATTTCGATTCAAAAAAATAAAATATACTCCCAACATTTATTTAGGGTTTTTAAATTTTTAATTGCATGCTTGCATTTGATTCATGCTTTACTCAACTGAATTAAAATACATGAAACTAGTTTGAAAAATCATTAAACCATGAGTTTAAATTTCTTTTTCAATAAATTTTAATGAGAAAATTGGGAAAATGAATTCTTAGAGATAAGTGTGTGGATTATGATTTAAAAAATTATGATTTGGGGAAAATATTGATCATTCTAAATGAAATATTTCTGATATTTGGCCTTGATTTGAATTTATTACATTTTCATTCATTGATTTAATAATTCATATGAATTTATATTAGTGATTGTCTCAACCATTTGGATCATTCCTAAGACATCCATTTAACAAATATTTTCCATTATTTTTTTCATATATTTCATGAGAAACTTGGGCATGTTTTCTTCTAGAATTTTGTTTTCATCTGATTGAAACTGTGACTGAACAAAATTATTTTTCAAATTATTTAGGGAATATTTTTCTTAACCTTATCCTAATACCCACCTTACATAGATCCATTTTATGCCCTTAAAATCCACGAACAACCTTTCTAAGAAATAATACATGTTACAATCATATTTTATTAATTCATACCTTCCTAAAAATATTTTTCATGATTGTCAAACATAAGAGCAGGAGAAGAGGAATCATCTAGAAGAGATGAAAATTTTGTAATAAATAATTATGGGGGAATTTTTATGATGTTTTTGGAAGGTAAATTAATTTTATTTCTTGTAAACCCTCTTAAAAATAACAAAAAAGAAAAATGGGTTGTGTTTATAGGAATTAAAAAATCACCATTTAATTAACCAGTGATATTGTTATAACTATTAAAAATAGCATCATGATGAAATAATTAGGGGTTGGGCGGTAGATGGTAGAATTATCCCTAGCATAATGTTCAAAAAAGAAAATAAAAATAACGAGAAGAGAATGATTAATTTATTGTATTAGATCTCGTTATGATCTTACCTAATATACTAGTGTAGAAGAGACATTCATTGAGATATTTTTTATTATCATGCAAATTAATTTGGATTTGAACCTCCTTTTTGAGCCTTACAAGATTTACATCATTTACCTACCTACACTAATACTTAGAGTCATTTGAACCTAAATAATTAATCCCGCATGATTAATTATTATCATTTCCTTACACGGTTGAGATGTTAGATGGCTTTTAATAATATGGTATGTTACATGTTCTTGAGGTATGTGAATCACTCTATTTATTCATACCCTGATGATAAGAAGAAAAATTAAATCAATGTAAATTAAAAATGGCAGGTATCTTAATAATGAGTTGGAAAATTAAAATTAATGGTTGTAAAGGATTGGATATTTCAAAAGAGTAAAATTAAAATACCTGGTTGATTTATATTATTTTAAAAACGAGGCATTGAATAAATTTCCTACGTGATGCTGAAACATTTAATTTACCATTTGATCAATTTATTTTATTGAAATTTAATTTGAATCATGGTAGGGTGAACATCCTTTGTAGCATGTTTAGACTCCATCCTTTAGGACAAGTAAGAATTCATGTGTGGTGGTATTTGATAAGTGTATTTCATAAAGACATTTTAGAGTATTTTATTACATTAAATTGTGTATTTAATTGATTATTCCTACCAATTTGTGAGCAATTTAACCCATTTTATATTTTTATGGCTGGATATAATGATTCATGGAAAATGAAAAAAAAGAAAAAAATATATGAGGAAAAATACACTTCACACCATGAGTAAAGCGAAGCGGCACTACATCATGTTTTTGAGGATGATCATGGAGCACTTCTAAGGAAAAAAATTAAAGAACCGAGGCAAAATGAGTCTTTTAGAGTAGGAAAATGGAAGTACACATTGCGAAAAATAATTACATGATTTGTATTAGAATTCCAAAACATGTCACAAATAGTGAGGTAAATTCATGAAGAATTGAAGGTTGTGAATCCATTACATGACGTGATTCACCATTATACATCATGTAACCTTCTAAATCATCTATAACTGCTAGAAGAAGTCATGACAAGATTACACATTGTGAAAGTAATTTACATGTTGTGAGTCCCAAATACACATCATAAAGTAGTAAAATTTCTTGATCCTTGAATGATATTCACACGAGATTCGCACTGATTAAAAAATTATGGAGGAAAACTCAGATCAGAATTACATGGCATGAAACACCATTACATATTGTGTATATTATCAGGAAGAATTTTAAAGATCCAGATTCACTGTATCTTTAGGGTTCACCAAATCAGTTATAGGTGACCCACTTGAGAACACATATTGACCAAATATTTATGATATTTATTAATATAATATCCCATATGAATCCTATAAAAGGATTTTTAGGATGCTACTGATGGTAGAGTCAGATCTAAAGACCAAAGCATGGAGAGATAAGCTACAGGGCCATCCCTAAGTTCTTTATTTATTTTCTTTATGATTGGATTTTATTTTCTACCTCTCTCACATTCTCTCATCACTAGGATGTGGGGGTAAACCTACTATGATCTAGGGTAATGTAATCGAATTAGGAAGGTGAATTAGATTTATTTATTTTTATTTTATTCATGTTTTTGGTTTTCTACAATTTATTCTTCATCTTCCAATCCATTTCTTTTACTTTTATCATGACCATTTATAATTGAATTAAAAAATAACATCAAAACTATGCAACTAAAAAACATAAAGAATACACGACCATTTTCAAATTTATGTAGAATCAGGTTTAAATATGGTATCAAGACAACTAGATTGAGCAACACCCTAAATTACCAGACCAAGGTAAATAGGGTATTTCCACATTGGGGAGCAGATACAATGACCATTGGATCTTTCTCATCTTGAATATGATACCAATCAAGAATCAATTTATTTCTAAAAATCGAATTTCACCTAAACCTATAAATTACAAAACCCTGGGGCACTTTTCAATTCGATCACAAACTAATCAATCATCATTGCTATCATCTTTTACTTTTTCCAAATCTAATAAAACCCAAATTTACTCACCTATTTATTATAATTAATAAGATGAAATATTTTGAAATCCGAATAAAACTAATTTCACCATCTATTTTGATCAAACTTGAACTTTCCAAATACTTTCTTTTAATTAATTAAGTAACATAGTTTGAGTTTTAGAAAAAAAAATTGCATAGACCTGTAGGGAATTAATGATGCCCTATTATCCTATCAATATAAAAAAATCTTATTCATATTAAATCATAAGTAATATTAAATGATTTCATATTTGATGTAAAATTATTTTGAAAGATCACTTGAAACATTTCATGAGGAAAATAGCCTTTCCACTTTGAAAAACTTATTTTAAAACTAAGAAATAATAAAATATTTTGGAAATAATTTTTTTTGAAAATTAAAATTGAAAATTATAAAGTAATACTTAAAATATTGAGTGGTAATGATGGTGGGAAATTTCATACACATTAAAATAAATATTACTTTCACATTTTTTATAAAATCCAAACAGGAATTGTTTAAAAAACGAAACAAATATTTCTTTTAATTTTTTTGTGTAAAAAATAAAAAACAAAGTAAAAATGACTTTAAAAATCCCATAGTAACATTAGAAAAAAAAATTATAACATTTTTAGAAAACATATATATCGAAGAAATTTATTTTGACCAATGAGGGAGAAAAAGTCTATTTTCATTAAAAACATTATTTTGGTCTACTGAGTACATAAATAGAGTAAAATGAAATTAAAACATGTATTTTTTATGAAATAAACAAAGGAGAAGAAAATTAATAATTTTATTAGAGATGGATCATATTATTTTATCATCTGAAGAATAAATATAAACAATCCCGATAAATGATGAGATTGTATCCTAAAACCCTTACCGTTTTGGTAGCATTGAATTGTAATCCCAAAGAAAGAATAAAATTAAATAAAATTTAAAATATAATGAGAATAAATAAATTCATGATATTACATGTAAAATGGTCTGTTTATACACCATATAAAATAAGATCGGTTCATAACACAACATATGTCTCAAAGAAGTAAAATTGACAAAAGAAATTTATTGCCACTATGGTAACTTTTGAGGCATTAACCACATGAAAGTGGGATGATAAAATGGAAATGTAAATCCACATAATTTTCATGATAATAATCATAAAATTTATTCATGGATAGTATATACACCTCATAAAATAAACATGTGGGGAATTTGGAATGCATCTCATAGAAAATAAGTGAGAAGAAAATCCCTTACCTTAGGTCTCAAATTCCTTCATACACATTTGAAACTCCTGCATATAAATATAATTTTGTTATAAATCTATTAAATAACCATAATTATATATATCATACCATATACTATGTAATTATGAACTTTTATTTCCCTTTTATTAACAATTCCTTGTTAAAATCATGTTTTGGTTAACAACTACTTTGTTTTTCATGTACGTTTTGATTTATTATTTTCATGAATATTTCTTTGATCATGGTTACATAATATAATTAATTTTAAATATGATATAAATATAATATATATTCAGTATATATTTATTTATTGTAATCCATAAAATTTTAGGATAGAAAATGGAATACACCATTCATGGAGATAGTAGGTTGTACATACGCATGAACAATGTTCCCATTTTCTCAAAGAATTAAAAGAAATAAATGTACATAATATATTAATATTATATAATCATTTTTATTTCATATATATCAGATATTTTTATTTAAATATAACTTTATTACCTTCCATGTAAAGCTTACGTGAAGAACATATCACATACTTTGCGATGCAGTAGTCTATCGTACACAATAATCACATTTTCATATTCACATAGATTAAAAAGTAAGAGGTTTATGGAATATTTTAATTGTATAAGTATAATATTATCATAAATATCACAGAAAAGTATTAAATACATCATTATATCCACCAGTTTGAGTTTGTGATGGAAAATTAACAACATCGGATTGTGAGGCGGTAGTCTACCTTGCACAGGATTGACAGTTTTGTTTCCCATTTGATGGATGTATAGAGGGATATAGGTTATGTCATAAAAATAATATTATATAAGTATACGGTAGATAATTAAGTTATTATATTCTAATTATTAATACATGATGGATGGTGGTAATAAGAGGAGTTAAAATAGATCTTAGTGGAGACAATTACATTCTCTTAGAACAACCTCCTCTAGATATCTTATTAAGGACCATAGGGTCGGTATTTTGGAAAAAAAAGCTAAAGAACATGGATAAGGATTTCTGGGAGGGGTATTTAAAAGATTTGGTCACGAAAAATGGATTAGGGGGTGTGAATAAGAGAGGGGAAGAAGTTTCCTTTTATAATTGAAGAGGAGTGATATTTTTCTAAATACCCGAACTTATTCAAAAATGGGAAGTCAATCTCACCTAAAGTACCTCCAAAAATTATAATTAAATTATTTAAGGGAATATATTGTCTATACACACATCCACCACAAAAAACTCATTTTTAAACATTTTGTTCCTTAACTTCTACATTTCATTATATTTACCAATTTAGTATTCACTACGGTAACTTGTATTTTTACCTAGGAAATTTATAACTAAATACTAGAGATAAATGATAATAATTAGATAATTTTTACCCAGTGGTTATAAATATGAAATAAAATTTTTAAAAAATAAAAAACCTATGTGTGTGGAAAATTAATTTTATCAAAAGTGCATGTAACAAACAAAACATAGTTTTACCCTTTATCAAAGTAAAAAAGTTTTTACAATTTAAGAGTCAATATATTTACTATAAAAGAAAAATTGGTTCATGATTTTAAAATATTTTATATTTTTAAAAATTTATAAATAACCTGGTTGAATATAGGATTTTTAGTAATTTTAAATCATTGAATTAAATATTATTTAATAAAAAATAACATAAATGTCAATTTTGACACGATTCATTTAATTTTAATTTAAAATTATAAAGAAAATTATGGAATTCAAATATATTATTTTCAATCCTTCCTAAAATGTCATATTTATCTAAAAAATCATTGAATATAATAATTAATTTATTTTAGGTTACTTTTTATATTTTTAGTATCATTTATTTTAATTTTATATTAATTAAATAATTACTTCATTGGAATTTATTAGGATTTTAATATAATTATATAATTAATAAAAATTAAAAATAAATTACCCACATTAAATTACTTTCATTATTCTTATAATGAACAAAAATATTCATTAACATATTTTTTACCTATGTGAACATATAATTGAAATTTAAAAGAAAGTGGGTGGATTTTTTTCTATTTCATTACTTAAATTATTACATTGGTCACTATCATGTATCATTTTCCAAAAAGAACATAACAATACAAAATAAGGTAATATGGTTAGAAATATTACTATTAAAAATGAATTGGAAAAGTATTTAGGTCATTTTACATCTTATCTTTTTAGTTTATAACCCCAATAAACCCATTTTAACCTTAAACACTATAATTAATTTTTATTGTTTTAGTATTAGTTTTGACCAAAAATTAAGATGACCTTATTATATAATACAAATTATACTGATTAAAAATATGAAGTCAATTTTTCCAAATTCCATTCACTGAAGTGGTAAATTTTAATTTAAAATTAAACTCATAGATGTGATAATAAAGTGGTTTTACAAAGAGAAAATGTTAAAAAGTTAATAAAGTTTTTATATCAAAATAAAATGTTAAACTAAGTCTGATGACTTAAATTGGATTAAAAAATTTATAATTGAATTAAATTTTCTTTTAAATTTTTTTAATAAAAAACAAACCATTTACATCCATTAAATGAAATGAAAGTTTTTAATTAAAACCAGTATTTTACACTATTCATTAAAAAATTAAACTGTTCAGAAAAATACCAAAAAACAACCCTAAGATAATATTGGCATGTAGATTTAAAAAAAAAATTTCAAATAATTTATTTAAAGGTTTCAAAAATAAAACTTATTATTTTTTTCAAAAAAATAAAAAACATTTTTTTTTGAGAAAGTAGTATTTCAAAACATATAAAGACTTTACCAAAAATTATGTAATTTTTTATCAATATGTATTATTTATATAAAACAATTATAATTAATATTTAAAATTTATTTATTCCTATTCATTTATCCTAGTTTAATGTCTAGGTAATAATGGTCATGTTTAAATTATATTATTAATAGTTTTTCAGAACTCGTTAAAACTCGGTGTAAAGTGTACTACAAGCTATCAAAGAAATTAATTTTATTCAGAAAAAATATTAAAATATCAGGGTGTTACAAACCATTCCATGGGAGACCTTGGTGGGATCAGCCTTATATAATCTCTCCATAATTTTTCTTACTCACCCTAATATATAAATCAACCATATTTACACATATCCATATGTATCTCATGAATAGGATACATGAACCCTTTATATAATGGTTTAGAATTATATGATATTGAAAGTTTCCAAATGAGTAAGTCTTGAGCCTCATATAGCTAGTCCTAGATTTCTATAGTAGGTTATAAGCCTTTATGATAATGGTAAGTCTGACCCAAATTACCTATACTCAAGAATAATTTTCTCAAGTGTGGATCCAATTGATAATAACTCTAATACTTAATATGTAAAATCTATTTTCAAAAACTATACTCAATATCACAACTTTAACTATAAAATGAGGTTAAGGTATTTGAAAATTAAATCTTATTTTTTCATTCCTAGTATGGTATAGTTATTTAAAATAAGCAATTTATATCATAAACTATGACATACATAATAATTCATAATATAAACAATTATAACTATGAACAAATTAGAGAATAGCCTTTAAATAAATTACTATTTAAAATAATTTAAAATGATATAATAAATTATAAAAAATTTATCAAACCAAGACTAATAAAAAACACTTTATAATTCTAGCCAATTTATTATAGAAATTCTATAATTATTGAATATAAACAATTTATATAGATAATGTGAACATTTCATATTATTCATTATATGAAATATTTAAGTATATAAAATATTTTATAAATTTTAACCATTTTATAATTAAATTATGTAATCTATTTACATAATCTTAAATATCACACATTTAAAAATTATTTTAACCTTGGATAATATCAACCATTGAAAATATTTTAGATGAGGTTCAAATAATCTCTAAATAAGACAATTTTAATTTAAAGACATCAAATTTGTCATTATGAACATTTCATATTTTTATTATATATAAATACACTATATTTTTACTTATTTTGTAATTTATGACTCTTTATAAATTACCCATTTGTATTAATAAAAAAACATTATTTTAATCCATAATACTTCTCATATAAATTCATTAAAAGGTATTTTATATTAACTTTTAATATGAAGGAATATTTGTTAATTAATGATTCATGAGAATTAATTTAAATAATTATAAACTCTTTATAATTAATTATTTTAGAAACACTTCATAAATATATAAATATTCCCTAAATGCACTTTTATTATTATTTGTAAACATTTTTATAAACCTAAGGTGGTAGCAAGTAATAGGAATCAAAATAAGATAAGACACAATTGAGAACATTTATAGACCCTGAAGAGGTACAAAATTTTATCAATTACATTATCTTTGGCTCAACTAAAAAAACTCACACACATTTTTTTGATTCTTATGTAGAGTGAGTTAAAAATGAGCATGATGGGAGAACATAAATACTTACTTGTATTTTAAATAACTCAAATATTGTATGGAACAAATCTAAGTCAAAATAATTATATAATATATTTACATTAATTATTATTTTTACCATGCCTCCTGTATTATTTCTCTCATTGGTATCTCCTATAAACTTGACACTGATGAATCTAGGAAACTAGTTGTACAAAAATTGTTTAGTTGAATGATCGATGTATTTCTATACTTAATGGATAGTGGACAATAAATTAATTAATTTGTATCTATATGTGTGAGTTTTAAAGAAAATGTGAATGAATACCATACGATGAATGTTAAATCATTTTTTACCTTAAAGTTACATTGTATCTTGGAGACTTTTATTCCTCCAAAACCTATTTTAATCTTTAAATGTATTCTGATGTTGAATTATTAATTATTGAATGGATCAAAAATATATCCTTCATAAATTATATTTTCAAAGGAAAGTATTTAGTTTCATAGTCAAGAAATAAACAACAATTAGTTCCACTTTCCACTGCTGTAGATGAATATGGGACAGCAAGAAGTTTTTGTGTTCATGTGTTATGAATACAATACACACTCACATATTTTTGTTTTATTTTCTCTAAAAAACCAATTATTTATGATAAAAAAATTTATATCTTTGTCTATAAACTCAAAACATCATTCAGGATCCAAACACATATATATAAGACATGAATTCCTTTAGAAATGCATGTAAATGAGATATTATTATCATGTTTTATAGAATTAATAATCAGTCTATTGAAATTTTCATTAAAACCTTAAATTATAGTATATTTGAATAAATAAAAAAAATTATTTATGATTATGAAAAGTGATCATACCTTCCACTTATTATTTCACTATCTCCTATCAATGAAAAACTATTCGATAAAGGGGGAGGAAATTCTTTATTTAGAATTAAGTTAACATTTCATAAAATTATATCATTTTCTATAATATGTTTCACTATATAAGATTCTTCTATGAAAAAATCACATTTTTCTTTGGTATTTGTCTTATTAGTGGAATATTTTTATTATATCCCTTGTGGGGATTTACATGCTCTCTTTGATGTTTCCATAGAAGTGACTTAAAGAGGATTATCCTAAGGGATTCCCCAGCATCTCTCACTAAGTGTGTTCCTAATGAGTGGGATGGGTTATGTAGAGGAATATAATAAAATGGATTTTCCTATTAGGATCCTCTAAAAATTTAGAGGACTAATTTCCATGGATGATGATGGGGTAACATTTCCTCAGGTCTATGGGTTAAGATTGACTTGGCTCAGCCACCATCACATATTGAACCCATTTTGGATTTAATTATCAGAGGGGTTGTGGTGGTTGTAATAATTCCCCTATCCCTATGGGCCGATGCAGATCCCATAATACTGTTGAGGTAGTAGCTATCACAACTTTCTTAAATTTTTCTACATTGACCTGATCATGTGTTTATTGTATGATTCATACTAAGCATGATGTTCTCTCCCCTATGGTTTTCCACATTGTTACAATCCATTCCTCAAGTAAGAGGCTTGTTTGACGTTATTATCAGTTCTGTGTTGGATTTTTTTGATCGATCAATCCCTCTAAGTGAACTATTTTTTTTTGATTTAGGAGCATTAAAATTATTCTATATAGACTATCTAGAATACACAAACCCTAAGCTCAATACATGGTTTTATTTGATAAAATTACATGTTACATTTCATGGTGGACTCTACTATCCATGGAATGGCACAAAATATAACACTCTATATTTACCCCATCTACTATTGTGTATATTGGGAAGGGAATTAATGATTACCTAGAGAAGAGTCTTTAAACCATTGATGATTGCATTTTGTAGGTATCTACTTTGTTTTCACAACAAAGGACACCATGTAGTTGAGTGTGTAGCTGGGTAAACATGGTGAAAAATCTCACTTACTTCCTTAACATTGTTGGTATACTCCCTATAAGAAAAATATTTTGTCTTGAGATAGAAGTGATTTTCCTATAAATTCATGTATAGATAATGTATTAATTACTCTTTCAATGCCTCTAGAATATCATATTGAGATGTGGATATTGGATAGAATATATTTCAGATATTTCCTTTGGGAACATTTAAGTTACACATTTTCATCCAGTAATTTTAAGGACATTCCATGAAAATGAATTTAACATGAAATTAAATAATTTTTAATTAAAAAAACACCTTTAAATAAATAAATTTTCATTTAAAACCATTTTTTTATATTCTTAAGAAACAAATTATCCAAATTAAAAACTAAATTTATAAATCAATGGATATTAATTTCTACTTTAATTAAAAATATGGATTTTTAATTCCAAGAATTCATCCATTCCATTTAATGAAAAACTATAAAAATCAATCATGAAAAAATTCCAAATTTTGCATAGGATGAAATAATTTTTCAAAAAACAAAATTTTCCACTGAAAACTCTCTTTTATGAATGGTTTTTAAGGGATGAAACTTATTCTAAATTCAATGGAAAAATAATAAAAAACTACAAACAACCAGATTATATATATATATATATATATACATATATATGTTTCGAATGAATAATAAAAAAAATAAGAATTTCATACCTTATACATTGAGGATCTAGAATATCCATCCTTCAAACAAGCTTTATCATGGTCATTTAGGAGAAACCAATAGGTTTCTCCCTCCTAGGTTGTCTATGAGATACCAAAAAAATCATAATTTTTAAGAAGTATCTCCCTCTTATCCATGTTTAGATAGTACCCCGGGATTAAAGCATGAAGTGAACAAGGGATATAGAGAATTGGAAAATACTTCTCACAGTCTCACACATATCAAATGAGTATTAAACCACCTTTATATAAGCCTCAAGGACTCAAATAGTCATTTGTATTGTTTTATAAATTTAATAAAATGATCTAATTTTTTTAACTCTTGAAACATTCATCTTTATTCCTCAAATTCATTGTTTCATTTTTAAAAAAATATGGTAAATATTTAAACTCCTCAAATCATAATTTTATAATAATATTAATTATTATGATATGTTAGTTTAGAATATTATCATTGAACCACATTTTATCATATAACATATTTATTCTCATAGAAGTAACCATAACATGAGCTTCACTACAGAGTGGTCCTTGCTAGCACAAACCATGGGATGGTTTAAACCATAATGTTGTGTTAATTATTTTCGTTCACAATTCCAACAATCATCCACATTCATTAAAATATTAATACACTTAATTCCCATTCATATTATGGACCATCATATGAAATATCTTTTGAACCATACCCATAACAATTTTTGGATATATTAAAAATATCATTTTAAAAATTTTATCATACATTTTTACAATATATTACATCATATGTAATAATTTGTGAAAATCCATCTAGAACCTCTTTTGAAAATTCACCAAAAATAGTTTTTTTATAGATCTCAATGTTTCATAAACATGATATTATTTTTTTTATAAGAAATTGTTAACCTATAGTTATATAAATAATTGTCAAAAATTATGAATTATCAATACTATAATCATAAGCAAGGAGTGTCATATAATAAAGCATCAATACTACTGAATCTATAAAGAGATCTAGTGTGATATCTATCAAACACATTTATATTTATACCTAAGTCCACCAAATTTTTCAAATAACATTTTCATTTTCATATAATTATTTTTCTAAGACATTGAGTGACCAAAGGATATGTAGTATTTCAATACCATATTGACAACTCATACGTTCATTATTTTTAGTGTTTTCTGACCAAATCGGTGAATACATCACAAATAATTCATATAAAAAGATAATCATATCACATACCCCTCATTCAGGTAGATAAGTACATCTCATATACCTTATTTAAGTACAACTATATATTTCATTAGGCTATCTCAATTGAGGCCCCATATGTCATAATCATTATATAGAGCGACAAATTCCTTCTTATTTAAATCTTAATTGATGAAATGATCAAAAATATTCCAAAAAACCCACTGATTATATAATCCTAAAGGATTAAATATTGATTGTGTTGATTTAATATGAATCATTCACCCCTATAAAACCCAATACATAGTTTATGACACTCCATGTGGTATATTTGTCATGAAATCCAATGAAAAAAATTTGTTTTAAAAAATATATCCATATTTTGTATCTCGATACAAAATCCTTCCATATGAACTTATTTTGTATCTCTATAACACTCTATGATGAAAATCACTTATGGTTAACATGAATTCATACTTTGAGAGGTCAATTATCATTTCATTTAATTAAAATATGCATTTAATAAGAAATATTGATAAATTAGAGACTTCCTTTTTTATAACAGAATATATTTGATATTATTAAACTATTTTAAGAATACTATATATATATATAATCACATGATTAATTATATCCTCTATGATAAATATCTAAATAGACGTTATGTTTTCTTCACTTTTTAAGTTTTGTTAAACTTATTACATCTCTATGTTATTATTTTGACATCTCTATATGAGTTTCTGATAAAACCTTCCCCATGACTCTATTAGTGAGTAACGTTTATGATGAAATATTTCTTGAATAATTGTGAGATTGAAGAATCATATTATTAATTATTAACTCTTGAAACATAGTATAAAAAACCCCTTTACGTCACAAAATATAAAGGTATGATGTTAAAAACCTTTTTTGTTTACTCGAAAATCTTTCTATGTTTATCATTATTTGAGCCTTTCCTTAAATATTTTATTTGATATCATTTTTTTAATTAAATGTGACTATTTATATTATTTTTTACTTACCACAATATCCAAAACACTTTTATGATGTAAAGTTACAACCACTTAATTATGGATAAAAGTATAACTCTTTATATTTATCTTTACAAACATACCCTAACATCTTTTAGGATATTATATGACATTCAATTTTGAATTTTGACCAACATATTCTTTCATATATTTTAATTGAACTACTCAAAGTCCAAATATATTTTCATTATCCCATAAAAACTATATTTTGTCTATAATATCATGCAAAGACACATATACTAACTTCTATTTATGAAAAATATGATAACTTCATATTAATGGGAATATTTAATAAATAAAATTTTATCTATTGTAGCATATATATTATTCTACGTATTTAGGGAAATAATATGATAATAAGATATAAATCATTAAAATATTACATTTTTTACTAATAGGAACCCTTTACATTATATTTTTATAAATATATTGGAAAATAATTCTTTTTAACATTATCATCTTTATAAACATGTTATAGAATCCATTGAATCATAAAATATGTGCGCTAAAGAAATCATGGAATTATTTTCATAAAAATCACTATAATCACCCAATATTTTCATACATAGATATTACATATACATAGATTAATATTTGATACATTTTACAAAAACATACCTGAGGACCAAAAATGTTTAGGGTCCTTGGAAACTGAGATACATAAATGACTGGTTCATTAGTGAAATACATCACCTGTCACTAAGTTCTCTATAACTAGCATACTTCTTAGACATATCATTCAAAACAACTTTCTTCTTAACATGGTGAGAAGAAACACATAAAAAAGTGATTTCAGGTTCTTAGTAAGGGTAAAGAAGGGAGATATCAATATAATATGAGAATAAGGGTATGAGAACATGAGAATAATATTTTAAAACAAATCCCTTCATATCATAGATCAAAAACATGAGTCATGGAATAAATATTGGTATTTCATAAGATATGAATCCTAAATTAATAAAATAAATTTTACTAAGATAACATAACATTGAAAATAGTTATAAATTTGTGACATAAACATAAGAACAAAGAAAACCTTAGTTCAAGGCTACTCATCAAGACATTCATTACATGTTAATATTGGGATAAAAATTTGTATAAATTCTTTGGGATTGGGATAACCTCTGATGTACCCTCTTTTTTGATCATGAGATAACATCCCATGTACCCTCTTTTTTTCATTGGTTAACCTTTCATATACCTAATTTTGATCTTGGGATAACCTCTGGGGTAACCTCTAAGAAAAAAGAACATTAATCATTACCTAATAAATTGGAAGGATATATAGGTCCCACCCATCACATAATCCATACATTTGTGTGAAAAAATATATAAAACATTCAACATATCCTAACTAATAAAAATGAAATGGGTTTTATAAACATTTCATCATACCATAACCTATATAATGGAAATGGGTTTTGTGATCATCTCACATATTAATAAAAGTATAACTTGTGGAAAAGAAATGGGATTCATAAAAAATATTCATCATAATAATAAAACATCCATTTAAATAATAATGATGGTATAATTGGATAATATCCCTAGAAAATATAACAAACACCTAAGGTTTTTTTCATTGATGAATAATAATTCCATTAAAATTTTATTAAAAAATTTTTGAGGAAAATATCCTTTCTATTTGGAAAAAAAATATTTAAAATATAAAAAATTCATAAATATTAAGGGAAAAAAATTATTTTAAAATAAACATGGAAACTTTTAAAGGAATCTATAAATCATTAGGCAATCATGGCAGTAGAAAATATAGTTCATGTCATACACATTAAAATGAAGATTCCTTCCACATTGTCGATAAAAAGTCAAAAGATCCTTATTCAAAAATGATAATAAGACTCTTTTTAAAACGTTTTCTAAAAATTAAAACCCGGGTAATAGTTTCTATAAAAAACTTTTTAGAATTTTAAAATATTTTTTTATTTTTTTTAGAAAAAAGGGACATGGAAAAAAATGTACCGAAAGGAGAAATAAATTTTGTTTTCCCTAAAAAATATTCTTTGAGAATATTGAATACATAAAAAGAGTAAAATGAAATAAAAAGATATAATTTAAGAAATATTCTTAGTATAATAAATATTATGATTTCTTGATAGGTATATCATAATATCTCATTATTAGAAGTATATTCATAAAGAGACCCAATAAACAATGAGATTGTAACATCAAATCCTTACCACTTTGGTAACATTTGAGTCATATTTGACATGAAATAAATAATATTATAGTGAAATTTAAATCCCCATAACATGAATAAAAATAATTATAAAATACATTTAGGGACTGTATATACATCACATAATGTAAATAAGTACTGATTATTACATATGTTTCACAGAAGTAAAAGTTAGACAAAAATCCCTTACCACTTTGGAAACATTTGATTCATAAGCCTCATTAAATAATCACATAAAATAAAACATAAAATATTTTTAAAATAAGTATATTCACTATATAAATTTTCTAAGTTATTTTATATACACCGCACAAAATAAATGAGTGGATAACATGGCATATATATCCCAGAAATAAAAGATACTATAAATCCCTTACCTTAAGTCCCAATTTCCATTATACACATTTAATTCACATGTATAATAAATATATTTTTGTTATAAATATATTAATGACTCAAAATTATAAATATCATAACATATATTACTTATTTATAAACTCGTATTACTCCTTTATTAATAATTCTTTGTTAAAATCATGTTTCGGATAATAAATGCTTCGTTTTTCATGTATGTTTTGGTTTTTTATTTGAATTCCTTATACATAAATCATGGTTAGATCATATAAATAATTTTTACCATGATATAAATATCATATATATTCATTATATATATATATTTGTTAATCTATTAAATTTGGAGATATAAAATCAATTACAATGTTCATAGATATGGTAGGTCATTTATACATATGGACGTTTTTTCCATTTTCTTGATGGATGAAATGAAAGTAAGGTAAATAATATATTTCTTATATTTATAAACTATTATATCATATATTTCACATATTTTCATTAAAAGTTTCTTTATTATCTTCTATTTAAAATGGGAGTGAAAAAACGAACTATATCACTTCATGAGGCGATAGTCCACCGTACACATGATTGACATTATCGTATTCTCATGAAATGAAAATTAAGAATTTAGATATTATATTATTAATAAATTAGTATAATAATTTCATGAATATAATATATAAACAATAAATTCATCATTATCTCTAGTCCTGATAGATGGTAATGTAAAAGTAATTACATCGGTTCGCAAGGTGGTAGTCCACCAAACACACGATCGACGGTTTCATTTACCACATGAAGGAAAAAGAGATAGATTTATGTCACAAAATTAACATAATAAAATCTCAGTATATTTAAGATATATATTTTATTATATAATCATGGTTAAATAATTTTTAATGTTTTTTCGGGAAGAAAAAAAATGGAAACACATAGTTATGGATTATACCTCTTCTTCGGAGAACCCCATTAGGTTTACACCTAAAGCCTTATTAAGAGGGTTTCTTAATCAAAGTAATGACTCTTTGATGTGGGTAAGGAATTAAGGAATTAATTTTTTTAGATATTTTCTTAACCAAATGGATCTTCAAGTGTGAATATGAGGGTATACGGGGTTCCCTTTTATAAATGAGGGAAATGACACACATGGAATTGTTTAAAAGAAAAATGTGTAACCATATTTTAAAAATGAAAAATTATCGAAAATTTATAATTATTGAAAATTATTTGATTTAAGGTCAAAATATATCCAAAATGGTATTTTTAAAAGATTATAGGTAATTTTCCCCTTTTTATTTTAGTTTAACCCACTAGTAAACCTCTTTTAACCTTAACCGTGGAAATTAATTTTTATTGTTTTTTCTATTCATTTTGAAAAAAATTAAGTTGAACTTATTATATAATATTAATTATTATAATTCCAAATATTTAATCCATTTTTTAAAATTAAATTCATATATTTAATAAAAATTAACATAAAATTAATCCCACAAATGTGATGAAAATATGGTTTTTGAAGGATAAAATTTTAATAAGTATATAAAGTTATAATATAAAAATTAAATATAATATTGATAACAATGAATTAAATTGGATTAATAAATATATAATTGAAATTTTTTTACGTTTAAAACTACATTAAAAATAAATGGATTTTTTAAATGCTTTAAACAAAAAGGTTGTTTTTAATAAAAATCAGTATTTTTACTATTTATCGAAAAATTTATCTTATTGACAAAAATTTAGATGAAAGATTATTCTTAAATGTAGATTTAAAAAATGATGTTTATTTTTTCAATACATATTCTAAAAATTTCAAAAAATTGTTTTACTATTTTTTCATAAAAATCATTAAAAACATGTTTTTGAGAAAACTATATTTTTGAAAAATATAGACTTTAATAAAAATTAATTTATTTTTTATCAATATAATTTATTTATATAAAAACATTATAAGTAATTTATAAAAAAACTTATTCATATTCATACCACTAAGTTTAATAGATAGGTTATAATTTTCATTGTTAACTAAAAATATTAAACCTATATTGTGCTTTGTTAAAACTTGGTGTTGTGTGTAATGCAAGATATAAATGAAAATAAATTTATTCAAAAATATATATTTCACTAAAAATTGGGGTGCTACATTATAACCCCTTTAAAATTAATTACACCCTTCATATTCATCACTATGATACAAAAAAATGAGGATACTTATGGTTCATCATATCCTCATGTTCCCATGATGCTTCTCTAAATTAGTGGTTTTCCCACAAAACTTTAACCAGGTTAATGGAATTTTTTTATCACATTATCAATATGATCTAGAATCTACACCAGTTGTTATTCATAGGAAATATAATGTTATAATAGTATTACCTCTATGTTTATTATATGTGAATGATCTGATATATACTTCCTATTGATAGATTCATGGAACACATCATGGACTCAAGAGAGGTTCTGTGGAAGCACCAATAGATAAGATACCATCCTAATATGATCAATAAATTCAATAGGAATGGTATATCTGAGGGTTATTTTTATCTTCTTTCAAAATATCATTACCTTCTTCCATGGATAAATTCATAGAAACATGTTGTCACCAACATTAAATTCTAGATCACGCCATTGATTTTTAGCATAACTCTTCTACTGAATTTGTGCTTCCCTTATCTGTTTCAAAATGGATCTGACCTTTTTTAAATTTCTTTATCCAAATTAGGTCCCAATAGAATTTTTTATCCAACTTTACCATATTATTTTTGGGTTCTAAACATCTTTCAATAGTTATCTTCATAAAGAGGATTTTTAATTCTTTAATGAAATATATATTTTTATGAAAAATAAACTAGATTAAGGTGTTGATCCCAAACACCAATGAAATCTAGAGAAACACATTTCAAAATATCTTGTTGGGTTTAAATTTTTCTCTTAGCCTAACCATCTAACTAAGGATTATGCGCAGTGTTGAAACTCAACTCTGTCTTAAGATCTTGCTGAAGATGTTTCCAGAATAATGAGGTAGTACTTGGATCTCGATAGGATAAAATAGAATGTGGAACTAAATTCAAACATATAACTTCTTTATTATATATCTTGAAAAGGTGACCTATGGAAAAATATTCTCTAAAAAAAGTGACTTGTGATGTATTTTTAAAGTGATTGACTACAACCCATATAGAATTATTCCCTTTATATTTTTTTGAGGAGTCCAACAACAAAATCAATAGTGATGTTTCTCCATTACCATTCTGGTATAGTGATGTTTCTCTTTATTCTCTATACATCTTTGTACTTCTATGATGAATTTTGAATAAAGAAATAAGAGATTCCATTAACAACTCTTTTTTTCAATCGAATATGGATGAAACACATACATAGTTCATGAAACTTATCATTCCATCATGATCAGTTTTAAACTCATGAACACTTACCACATTCTTCTATATCTCTAATTCTTCTTTCATTTCTACTTTAATCTTCACTTAGATAGATGATTGAAAACTTATTTGAGATGGACTAGATTTATCCCCTTCCTTAATGATTTCTAAATACATCATTAAGAAATCCATAAATATAGGATATTTTTTGATCCTCTTCATAGACAATCTAGCATAATCCTTTTGACTCAATTCATCAACCACCTTGTTCTCTTTCCCAGAGTGGTAATGTATTGAGTAGTCACAAACATTAATCAGCCCCAACAATCTCCTCTGAAATATATTTGACTCATTATATTAAAATATACACTTTAAAAATTTCTTTTCAGTATATATATAATGCCTTTCTCCATAAATATAAAGCCTCCATATTTTTAATCAAAAAATAACTAAAATTAACTCCAAATCACGATTTCGGTAATTTTTCTCATGAAAATTCAATTGTTTCAATTCATAAGTTATCATCATATATTTATACATAATAATACATACCAATCCATCCTTGATGAATCATTATAGATTATATACACTTCCCCACTAAAGGGTACTATAAGTATAGGTGTGTTGACTAATCTCCTCTTCAGTTCCTTGAAATTTTCCTCAAATTCATCTGTCCAGATAAACTTGGATCCCTTCTGATTTAACTTGGTTGGTGGATTATATATCCATGATAAATTACCCTTACACCATCAATGGTATCCATCTAAAAAAAATTTTAGATCTCAATCACATTGGTTGGTTTTGGCCAAAACCCAATAGTCTCTATCTTTAATGTATCCATAGATATACCCTCTCTTAACCTTATATGACCCCAAAATGAAACTTTCCTCAACCAAAATTCACACTTCAAAATTTTTTCATATAGTTTTCCTTCCTTAGAGTAATTAGTAAAATCCTTAGGTGGTATTCTGACTCTTCCTTTCTCTTTCAATATATAAGAATATCATCTATAAAGGTTTCCATGAACTGGTCAAGGTACACTATAATGACTCTATACATTAAATCCATGAAGATGGTAATAGAATTAGTAAGATAAAATACCACCACTATATAATCATTGTTCCCATAACTTGTAAAAAATGTTGTATTTAGTATATCAACCTTCTTAACCCTCAATTAATGATATCCAGAATAATGGTGAATATTTGAAAAATATTGAGTTCAATGTAGTTGATAACAAAGTCATCAATACGAGCTAGTGGATAATTGTTCTTGATTGTGATCTTATTCAGATCCTAATAATCAATGTAGATTTGTATCAATCCATTTTTCTTCTTAACAAAATGAAAATTTTCACCCCATAGTGACAAACTTGGGAAAAAGAATCCCTTTTCTAGTTCTCTTGGTGTTTCTTCTTTAATAATTGCAACACAATTAGGGTAATTATATATAAAGTCTTTGAAATAATCATAGAACCAGGTATGAGTTATATTGAGGTATGAACATTATATTTTAGTGGAAGACTAGTAAACTGTTGTGAAAAGACATTATCAAATTCCATCATGATAGGTATGTAATCGATGTTGTGTTTTTCCAAAACCAACTGAGATAAACCCCATTTTGAATGGGAATCAAAATCTATATAATAGATTTTATTTCGATCATAAGTTTGTATTTATCATTTCACTAATAGAAGATCATAGGTGGGATTGGAATATCAAAAATGAATTACCTTACTCATAAATTGATGTGGGATTTTTGTAGATAATTTTAATCCATTCCTAAGATAACATCTTATTTCACTAGAGGGAGAGAAACAAGATTCACAGAAATTACATTCCTATAAAATTCAATTGGTGAAAAATCATATACTTGAGATGTGATAATCTTACCATTATGGATTTTTACTATTAATTCAATATCTAATTGTTGATGTGGTATTGTGATAATCTTATAAAATTATTCAGATATAAATGAGTTGGTAGATCCAAATTCAAATAAGACATTAGAAGTTCTAGAGTGGATGATAATTATACCTTTCAACATGTCATTATCATTAAACTCATCAAAAATAAGTATCACATGAGATTTTAATTTGTCTCTCAGCTAAAGAGGTTATTGATGTAGATCATCATCATTAACCTTAAAACTTAAGCAGATATTATCATAATCCCCATACTCATTCCATTTGAAACACTAGACTGTGGGTGGTTCATTTTTTGAATATTTCTCTCTATTCACATCATTATCTAACTTATTCTCATCACTTTTTCATTTAGCCACTCGATGACCTTACTTTGCACACATAAAACATTTAGTGGTCCGCTTAAGATAATTTCCTCCATGTTTTCTTCCACACTTTGAGCATGAAAGAAATTTCATCTTCTTTCTCTATGGTTTTTGTAGTTTACATTGAATTCCATATTTCCTTTCTTATCAAAACCATGATATTGACGGGTAAATCTAATCTCTATTTCCATCTTGATTTTATATCAAATTATTTTTTCATAGCTACTGAAGTCCCTTATGGATAACACCCCTTGGATACATAATTTTTATCCATTGAAGAATCGATCAACCTTAATTTTTGATAACACCATATGTGAACCTTTTAAGTCCTGTAAACCTTTCCTCATATATACCAATGGATTAATCATCCTTATATTTTATCTAAAGGAATTACCTATCCATTATAATATTAATAATATTTGGAAATTACTTATTGAAAAATAAAATCTAAAAATAATTCCATTCGATAGATTTTATTTCTTATTGTTTCCTCATATTCTTGATAAGATTCCACCATTAATCTACTTATCCTTCAAAATTATAGATAACCAATATAAAATTTTCTTGCTCCAAACACTAGATAAGAAAAAATATATTTTCATTTGTACTGATCAATTTCTTGGAAACTTATGGAGTAACCTAACTACTAAAATAATGTCATAATTTACTCATGAAGGAATCAACATAATAGTGTTACCTTAATTTATCATTTTTATTTTTATCATGTTTCATAGCCTACAAAATTTGTGTGAGTATAGTAACAATATTTTTCATTCTGTATCCCAAAATATGTGGTTTCCTAGAAGGACATTCATTGATTTGTCTGTTACATTCAATATAACTTGGTCTATTGGTTTTCAGCCATTGAATGAAATGAAAATGGATAGTGTAAGAAACAATAATCATAATAGGAAACCACATAATCATGAGAAATAACTTATAATAATTCAAAATCATAACACCTTATTTCCAATTAGTGACACCTTAAACTTAACCTAGGTTATTTAAGGTCACTATTAAAATTCTTCATGATGTTCTATAAATATTTTCTGAATTTTCAAATCATATCCCTTAGAATATCAAACCCAGTGTACCTCAAGGCTCATATTCATGCACCATTAGATGATTGAGTCCATCTAAATTTACCCTTTTAAATGTTGTTATCCCAAGGTACAATTGTGTTATAGACACACCCACTTATAGTAGCTAAATAGAGATGTAATTTCAGGTAAACCACTTTCTCTATCCTTTACCACCATTCTATGATATTCTCCTATACATAAAATTATCTTAAGACTTGTCCATAAACACATCCTTAGAAATACCCCTTGACATATACCTATGGTTATCGATAAATATTTCTTGTCCTAGTTTAAAAAGGTTAAATAAATATTTCCTTTAATGAAAAATATAATGAACATAGATTTTCATATGTAGATTTTACATCTTAATTGTTTAATATTCAATAAATTTCTCAAATAAATTCATTGGGACCAAAAAGGATTAGTGTCTTTGGAAACTGGGACACATAAACAACTAGTTCATAAGTGAAATAGATCATCTCATTATAAGTTGTTCATAACTAGAACCCTTATTATACATATCATTCATAACTCCTTTATTATTAACCTCGATAAAGGAAACATAAGAAAGGGAGTTCTCAAGTTTGATTTAATAGTAATTAAGGGAGATATTTATATAACACATTAATTATGGTATGATAACATTCGAATAACATTTTAAAACCCAAAACATTATATCATAGATTATATAATTGAGTCATGGAATAAATATTGGTAGTTAATAATATATTAATCACAATGTAATCAAAGAACTTGTACCAAGATAACATAAAATTGGCATATGACATAGGCATGTGGCATACACAAAAGTAAAAAACGTATATCAAGGCTACCCAAAAATACATTCATGACATGTAAGGATTGTGATATCTAACCATTTACCTATAACCAACATTGGATAACCTCTTGTGTACCATCTCTTTTGGGACTGTAAAATCCTCCCATATACGCTCTTTTTCAAGATTGGTATAACCTCTCTTGTGCCTTATTTAGGGATTTGGATAACCTCTCATTTTCTCTCTTAGCTAATAGAAAATTAATCACAACCCAATGCATTAGAAGAAGATATAGGTCCCAACCATCATTACATCCATACAGTATTTCCCCACAAGATCATAAAACATGCATCATATCATAACCCAGTAGAAATGGGTTTCAAAAAAATTTCATCATATCATAACCCATAGAAAATAAATGAGTTTTTAATCATCTCATTAATTTATCATATCATAACCCATGGGAAATGAACATTTTTTAGTAACATATCTTCATCATAATCATAAACCATATAGATAAATAATAATAATGGTTAGATTGGATAATATACCAAGAAAAAAAATGTATGACCAAAGGTTTTTATCATTGATTAATATAAATTATATAAAAATATCATTAAAACATTGTTGATAAAAATAAAATTTCCATTTCGAAAAAAACATCATTAAAATCTAAAAATTTATCAAATGTTAAAGAAATTATTTTATTTGAAAATGAATATGGAAACTTTTAAAGGAATCTTGAAATCATTAAGAGGGTTTTATGGTGTAAAATAAGACTCATTTCATACATATTAAAATTGTGATTCATTTTCATTTTTTGGTAAAAATTAAAAACAGCCTTGTTCAGAAGATGAAAAGAATATTCATTTTAAACTATTTGGTAAAAAATCAAAAAATCAAAAACAATTATTTAAATATTATTTGTATAATTTTAATATTTTTCTTTAAATATTTTTAGAAAACATGGACATGGAAGATAAATAATTTTCAATCGAAGGGAGAGATAAATTTGGGTTTTCCTTAAAAACATTCTTTTGGATAATAAGTACATAAAGAGATGAACATGAAATGAAAAATTTTAATTTTGAGAAATATTCATATGATAATAAAATTCATGCGTATATTTAGTGTTATATCCAAATATCTAATCATTGGAAGCATAATTATAAATATCCCTTATAAATAATGAGATTGTAACGTCACACCCTTTCCACTTTGGTAACATTTAAATCATAATCTGCATGAAATAAATAGCCTTAAATATAAATTTAAATCCCAATAAATTGAATAATAAGAATCCTAAATACATTAATAGGTAGTTTATACAACATATTAATGAAAAAAGTGGTGAATATGTCTTGTGTCTCACAAAAATAAAATTGACATGAAAATCACTTATAACTTTGTAAACTTTTGAATCATAAGACCCATTAACGAATAAAATCAAGTGAAACATTAAATATCATGAAAATAATTAGATTGATGGTATAACTTTTCAAATGGTAATTATATATAACACACATAATAAACGAGTGATTAATATGGAATATTCCTCCCAGAAATAAAAGAGATATTAGAAATATCTTTCCTCAAGTCTGAACTTCCTTCATAAACATTTGAACCTCCTATATAATAAATATTTTTTAATATAAATATATTCCAAATCCAAAATTATATATATCATATCATATAATATTAGATTATAACCTTTTATTATCTTTTTATTAACAATTACTTTTTAAAATCAGATTTCAGGTAAAAACTACTTTGGTTTTCATGTATATTTTTGTTTAGTATTTTTAGTCCTTTTAAATTAATCATTTTTCTATAATATATTAAATTTTAAACATTATATAAATATAATATATACTAATAATATATTTATTTATATTAATATATTAATTTTTTATATTTAAAATGAATTACACTGTTCAAGGAGACTATAGGTCATATGTTTGCATGGATATTGTTTCCATTTTCACAACGGATGGAATGAAAGAAAAGTAAATAATATATCACCCTTATAGAGTAATTATGATTTTATATATATCATATATGTTCATTAAATTTATCCTTATTACCTTCCATGTAAAGTGTTAGTTAAAAAGGACTCACATCACTTCGTGAGACGGTAGTCCATTATACACATGAGCGACATTAGCATATTATGAAGAAATGGAAATAAAAAGTTTATATGTGATATTATACACAAAAACGTATAATAATTTCGTTAATATAATATATAAAAATTAAATACATCATTATATATTTCTATGAGAAGCAGTGATGGAAAATGAATTACATGGTTTGTCAAGGTAGCAGTCTGTTGTACACACGATAGAAAGTTTCATTTCCCTCTTAATGGAAGAAGATGTAGATGTAGGTAATTTCATTCACATAATATCATATATGTAAATGTTATATCCTTATATTGTTATATCATTTTGGTTTAATAATATTTTATAGAGTTAGAGGAAGATATAAAATGAAAATTCATTATTAAGAACTATACCTCTTCTTTGGAGAACCACTTTAGGTTTACACCAAAATATTTCATAGGATGGTTTAATAGTAAAACTATAGGTTCTAGTATATGGGTATGTAATTAAAGAATGTTTTTTGTTAGATATTTTCCTAAAAAATGTTTTGGAAGCATGAAGAGGAGAAGATAAGGGGTTCCCATTTTTAAATGGGGAAGGGTACATTTGAAATTTTTGAAAAGAAAAAGGTATACCCAGATTTTTAAAATGTAACAGGGCATAAAAATGATTATTATATAACATTATATTATATAAGGTCTAATTATTTCTATTAAATTTTATTTTTACAATTTTATGAGACGTTTCAACCCTTTTATTTTTAGTTTAACCCCTCAGTAAACTCATTGTAACCTTAACTATCGTAATTAATTTTAACTGTGTTTACTATTCACTTTGACAAAAAATTTATTTATCCCTATTATATAATATTAATTATTATTATTAAAATTATTGAATTCTTTTTTTGAAATTCCATTCATATAATTAGAACATATTAATTTAAAATTAAACACACAGAAGTGATGAAAATGTGGTTTCCATAAGAGAACATTTTCATAAGTATAGAATGTTTTAATATCAAAATTCAATATGAAATTGAATCAAATAACCTAATTGTATTAATAAATATATAATTTACGTAATTTAATTTTTAAACCCATTTTAAAATAAAATTTATCTTCAAAATTATTTAAATGAAAAGATGGTTTTTAATAAAAATTAGTATTTTTTTACTATTCATTGATTAATTAATATTTGTAAAAAAATAATAAAAACTCACTCAAAGAAAATTTTTATATTTTTATTAACAAAATAATGTTTATTTTTTCAAATAAATTTTCTAATTATATCAAAAAATATTTTTATAATTTTTCACAAAAAGCGATAAAAATGTTTCTTTGATAAAATTGTATTTTTGAAACTCATAAAAAATTTACTAAAAATTATATATTTTGTTATCAATATGATATATATATATATATATACACTTAAATTTTTAAATGGGTTAATTAATATTCATACCTCTAATGAGTTTCTTAATCTCCTTTATGTATTCTAGAAATTTCAATTCAATGTAAAGATATGACCTCCTTCCTAAAATTTCTTTTTAGGTTTCAATGATCTAAGATGATAATTGGACCATTTAATATTTTATATCAGTCTTAAACTTTTACCCTTTGGTATTTTCAACACATAAAAAGATCTTATACATCCCATTTTATAACACCCTGAGATTTTATAAGATAGATTCTTTTTAATTTCTTTATTGTTTTGTGTTGTATTTTACACCAAGATTAGATTTTACTATACACAACACCGTATTATCATGCAGTATATGCAACAATATGCTTGGCTTGTGTTACACACAATTTCAAGCTCTTTTGATAGAATTTATTTCACGCAATCCTGAGTATATTTTTTTTTCAATGTATAAAATATCTATGTTTGGATTATGTTATATGAAACACCAAATGATGTTTTCAAGACTGACTTGTCTTGTGTTACACGCAAGAGCAACCTTCCTCGAAAGCCTGCGTTGTACGCAATACCGAGTTTCACTAAAAATGATATATTATTAAAATATTAATATTTAATATTATATAAACTATAAGTTATGAATATTTTAACAAAATTTTTAAATTTATATAACATTAAAATTCATCTTATGTATTTTATAAACATCATATAAAAACAAATTCAACTTTTTGGATAAAAGAATTATTTTTCAAAAAATAAAGTTTTCCCCCTTTTGATGGAACAACCATTTTAAATATAGTTTTTAAGATTTTTATATATTATATTTGAAAAAATAAACTTCCTCTATAGAATTGGTACATCAATATTTATTTTGGTTTATTTTTTTAATTGTTTTGATAAAATTCACATTTTAATGAATAGCGAAAAATACTTCATTTTTATTCAAAACTAAATTTTCATCTTATTTATTTATATTGTTAGATTATATTTATAATTTGTATAAAAGTTTAATTGGATTATGTTTTTATAATTTAAATCAATTTTGTTCATCGTTAGTAATTTCACATTTAAATTGAAGATAAACACAAGTTAGTCTTTTGATAGCTTTTACTTCTTAAAAACCTACTTTCTAGTATTGACAACTGGAATTAATTTTAAATTAATTTATGTCAATTACATATTTTGAGTTTAGAAAAATTTATTCTATATTTGAAATCATAAGGTCTAAATTATGTAAATAGATCCATTTTTTGTTTGTACATTAAGAGTAGTAACTTCAATAATTATTTTTATTTTTCACAGTTAAAGGGTAAATTAGGTAAATAAGGGTAAAAATAATATTATTACCCTAAAACATGTTTTAATATTATTTTATGAGTCATAGGAGACCAAAACAATCCTTAGGACCACTTTTTTTCATTTTATAAACACTTGGGTGTGAAAATGACATGTTATAATAATTAATTTAAAGTAAAGGGAAATATAACAAAAATATGTTTCTTTTTACTATAACAATTTTAATGCGGGGGTTATATAATTGATATATTTGACTATAAATATTCATTATAAATATAAAAATATTTTCTACATTATGTTAATTTATTTATAATTTTTATACATTAAATAAATAAATTTATTTATAACAAATGATGATGTAGTGATTACCTTATTAATGAAAAATTAAAATAAATGACATTATAAATATTAAAATAAATATAATTTAAACATTTTGATGCCATACATGAATTTTTTTGAAGACATTAAAATTTTAGGGATGATTTAATTCCTTTCTTCCGAAGGAATCAAGTTTTTGTGACTTTAACAAAAATCAATTACTAATTAGTGTCAAAATTGACAAAAATGAGTTTTTAAAAAAATACTATTTTATTAAATGATATAATAGTCTTAAATATATAATATTCATAAAAATGACTTATATAATGTTAAAACTTTCATTAATAATCTACTTGTGGTTTTCTTGTAATTTTATAGTAACTATAGTAATAATATATTTTGAAAATACAAGAAGACATGGTAAGAGTTAATGTATTTAACTACGGGTTAATGCTAAAAGATAAGATTAATTTTGTGACCTAAACTTTTCTAAAACCTATTTTTTTGGATTATTAAGACCCATAATAATATTATATTATAAATAAATGAGTTTGGGACCATTGTAAACTGAATATAAATTAATAATAAATTAATATTTCAAGACTTTCTTAAAGTGCCCCTCCTCCCTCTTATGGAAGGCCACCACCTATACCCACTTACTCACACCTTTCAAGACCTTTTTCTCATCAAAACGCTTCTAAAATAATCTCCCAACATCTATAAATTCCTAATAGACGCCACAATTTGGTAATAAATCCATCTTAGTTATATCTTTTGTGGAAATAAAAAAGAGATACTAAAAAAGAGGTAATTGTTTTATCACCTCTTTCAAAATTCTTTTCTCCTTATACTTCCTCTTCAAATGTGGTTCACATAATAATGTAATAAATCTTGTATCTTATACATGATTAGATTTTATTATAATTATGTTACTACCTTATAACTCATTTTATCCATCCTACAAATGACAATATCATCATTCGTGCATACGTATGGCTTACCATCTCCACGCCATTGTGTAATTTGTTATTCAATAATAGTTAATTTGGATGTGTATAATGATAAGTATAATGGATTTAAATGATGAATATAACCTGAAAATTTTTATTTATAATTAATATACCATCCAATTTAACACTATTTAAGCATTACGTGAATGATAATTTCACATGTGCGTACGAACAAACTACCATCTTCACGACACGATGAGATTCATTCTCCACGTTAACCACACAAGAATGATTATAAAGTATATATAATAAAAAATCATGAAATATATGACATAATAATTAAAATATAATTATATATATATATATGTATGTGTGTGTGTGTGTGTCATTTACTTGCTTTCATTCAATTCAATAAGGAAACAGACACAACGATCATGCGTACTTACAAACTTCTATCTCCATGAACGGGGTATTCCATTTCATTTATCTATTTATTATATATATTTCTATTCATAAAATTTATGGTATATAAATAAGGTTTTACATTCTGTATGTAATTAAATTATGATATAAGTAATATGATCAAGAATAACAAATCAAAACACGTATGATAAATACAACGATTATTACCCAAAATGTTTCTCCAATATAGAATTGATAAATGAACGTGTAATATAAAGTTATAAGTTAATAATATATGATATCATAAATATTATTATGGTTCTGTTAAAAGTTAATAATTTGTTTAAATACACTATACAAGAGTTTGGGAAACATATAAAGCATATCAGATCTAAGGTAAGATATAATTTTACGATCTCATTTTTATCTGAGATTGGTTATATGTAAGTATTTATTGTGGGTATATTTATCATCTATGTCCATGTTTTCTAAAAATGGTTTCATAAATTATTTAATATTCATCTATGTATGTTTAAAGTCATTTTTACCCATTTATTACTTTTACTACATTGTTTGGAAAGAATCTTTCTTTCGTTTACGATATGAGTTTCCTTTTGACTTCTTAGACAAAAGTATGAGGAGAATGTTTTTTAACTTATATGGCATGAAAAGATTTTAATGATTTCAAAAATATTTATTTCCATGAAGCTTTATTTACTATATTTCACATTAATTTTCAATTAAATCCTTTTACTTTCAAATTGCATGACATTTTGATAAAAGAAAACATTTTTTAAGAAGAAAGGATATTTTCCTCATGAATTAAGTTCAACTGTTTTATAAAAATTATTTTCCATTTATGTTGATGCTCTTTAAATAGGGTTATGTTTATAACCCTATTATTACTAGAATTTGAGTGTGTTAATTATGGAAGGTTATTTTATATGGATTATGTTATTATGGAATTATGTTTAAGAAACCCATTTTATTTCTTGGGTTATACTATGATGAATGATATATGTTTTTGTAGAACATGTAAGAATGATTTGATTATGAGATCAGTGGGACCTATATCTCTTTCCAATGCATTTGGTAAGGATTTATATCTCTTGAGATAGACATGAATGTATTGTCATGTAAATATATTTCAACAATATAGGTCTGAAATGGCATGTAAATCTGGTTCAATAATACATGGTCGGAATAGAATGTAATCACGGTTCAGTGATGATTTTGTCCACTATAAAGGTTTTAGAAGCAATGCCTTAGCTATTATGTAAATCATATTATGTGATTATTTGTTTTCCATAATTCCATGTTTTATTCCAATTCAATTATGGACAATGTTCCATTATGATCTATGTCTTGCGTGTTGCCATGATTTATTTCATGACTCACAATTTTGATATTTAAACATTATGTTCTTCTTATTTACATTATTATGTTTATGGTTTGTTTTATATTCTCCATGTTTAAACATACTGAGCATTTTATCTCATTTTTTTTAAATTTTATTTTCCCTTGGATATAAATAATGTTTTTAGGTCAGTAAACAAAAGGGGAATATCTTTATGGGAGATGTTGAAGATATTTCACCAAGTTAGAATATTATGTTCTTTGTTTCCAAAGACACTAAACTAATATGGTATTTGGGAATATTTTTGTTTAATTTTTTTAGTCTTACGAAAAAATAAATTTAATGTCTATGTACATCAATCCTCGGTCATTACAATTGGTATAATAGCGAAGGATTAGTCAACCATTGGAAACTAGGATGAAACAATTTTAGTGAGATACCTAGAGATATTTCTAAGGTTTATCTGGGGATGTCCCTAAGGGTAAGTCTAACTATAGGTTACACTCATCAAATTATGGTGACGATCATTAATAACCTAGGATTAAACCTAAGATGTTAGAGATTGAAAGTACTCACCCTTTATTATGTTGTTTTCCTAGTATAATTTTTTTCCTCTCATGCTATTATTTTTGGGTTTTAGACAATGGCTCGAACCCAAAGGAACCGTGTTAATGATCAATGCATTGGTAAATGGAATGATTTTCCTCCTAAAAAACAAAATGTTTTGGTAGATGGAATTAAAAATCTTATTTCTATACTTACCAAAGCTATGAACCATTCGGGACTTCAAAATGAGAAGAGGAGGGAACAACATTCTTAGAGTCCTTCATGAGGAAATGCCCACATTATTTCAGTGGTTCTTCTAAAAAACTTACTAATAAATAATGTATGAATACCATTGAAAATATATTTTCAATAATTATCTATTCAGAATATGAAAAAGTGATTTTGGTTGTTTATCATTTAGAAGGTGAAGAAGACATGTGGTGGACTCTAATCAAGAATACAAGAAAGCAAGATGAAATTTAATCCATGGAATGGGAGTAGTTCAAGAACTTATTTTTCAATAATTGATTCCCTCGTATTATTTGAAAAAATATGGAAAATGAGTTCCTTGAGTATATGGAAAAAGATGATGAATCTATTGGTACATATGAGGAAGATTTTACAATAATTGCAAGGTATTCTTATGGTTTTATCATCCAACCTGAAAGTAAAGTTGATCGAATCTTTAGTGGATTAAAACCAAGTATTATAGGAGGATTAGATATAGTATACTTTAGTATCTATGAAGATATTGTGCATTTTTATTTCAAGGTAGAATTGGAAGTTGGTGTTTTATATCAATCCCATAGTTTTGAAAAGAAACGAAAGATAGAGTTAAAGGGAAAATCTCAAAACAATGGTGAAAAAAAAGATGAATGTTTTTTTATGCTCAACGTGTGGAAAGAATCATGGTTGAGATTGTATTAAAGGTACGAGAAAATGTTTTAAGTTTGGAAAAGAAGTTCATTGGGCAGTTTAGTGCCGAAGTAATTGGAAAAAGTTTGCTAATGATGTGAACAGTGAAAAGACTACAAAGAATGCACCACACATACTTCAATGCTACAAGTGTAAGGAAATGGGGAATTATTCTAACCAATTCCATAATCCAAGGGTTATGGATGATTATAAATGTCAAAAACCATTCAAGGAAAAAGGAAAAGGAAAATCACATGTGATCACTATTAGAGATGTTGAGTATGACAAAGAATTGGTGGAAGGACTAAGTGTTTAGGTAATGGGATTAAAAAATAGTGTTTTAGAATCTCTTTTATGTTATTATGGAATATTATAATATTTATGTATTATTACATTATGGTTTTCCATAAGTATATGGTATTGGTAACCATGAAAAGTGATTGAAATATTTTTGGAAAACACATGATATGAGCATAATGATGGGATAAAGAGACAATGAGATGTTTGATGGTATTAATGAACTCATGTCTGATATAACAACAAAGTGATATCATTGTTACAGTATATAGAATTTCTATATTTTTAGTTTGTGGAAGAGTTAATTTTGATTGAATATATGTTTTCACTAAGGTTCTATGGTAATTCATGTTATTACCCTGTTTAAAGAGAATACGTGATTAAGGTATTCACATGTTTGGAATGTGGAAACAAAGAACTACCTTATGAGATATGGGAGATATTTTTTTATGTCTATTTAGTTCACCAATTTCTAATTTTATATGTTTTTAGTTTTGTGGAAGGATTGTAATGTTATCCATTTATGGATAGTATAAGTTATTTTCCCTTTGAATTTTGTTATATTAATGTATTATCTCACTATAGGTAGACTTATGCATATTTGATTACCTATGATAAAATTTTTTTTGAGATAGATGGAATAACCTATCATACAATTTCATGATCTACTAACACTTCAAGAATTACAAATTCAAATTCATTACTTTAAATAATATATGACATGGAAATTGTTCAAAGCACAAACAATAGTGATATTGTACCAAAATCAAGTAATTTTTTAATCTAATTATTCAAATTTAGGGAAAGGATATTGAAAACCAAAAATATTATCATAGTACCTTATTATCATAGGAATAAGATAGCTCCTTAAATCATTACAGATTTATGGCTTTTTGGTTGTTGACTTTCTCCAATCCCATTCTCTATCACTATCCATCAGAACATGATGGTTAGATTTCACTTCCATATTTGTCTTTTCACTTACCACTTATATTCTCATATGTGGAAACTTAGTGATGAGTTAATTTTTTTAACCTTTATGGTTATAACATTCCTTTTCAAATTATGTTTTTATATTCCTTTTTACAATGTGGGTTTCCATGAAAGAAAATTTCAAGAAGTAAACCTTTTTTAACCCTGACAAATTTCAAGGGGAAAAATCATTTTAAGGGGGGTCTAATGTAACAACCCAAGATTTTATGAGATAGATTATTTTTAATTTATTTTTTGTCTTGTGTTGTATGATACAAAATATTAACTTGAGTTATACGAATCGCCGTATTATCTTTCAGTATACGTAACACTATACTTGGCTTGTGTTTCACACAATTTCAGGTTCGTTTAATAGAATTCATTTCACAAGACATTGAGTATTAGTTTTGTTCAATTTAAAAAAGAACTATGTTTGGATTATATTATATTCAACACTAAAGGATTCTAGCAGCACTAACTTGTCTATAATTGTATGCAAGAGTGACCTTACTTGATATCTTGTGTTGTACTCAATATCAGGTTTCACTAAACAATGATATATTATTAAAAAATTAATATTTAATGGGATATAAACTAGACATTATGAATAGTATTAACCATGTTTTGAATATTATGTAAAATTAACATTAATCTTATTTATTTTCTAGACATTATATAAGAACAAATTAAATTATTCGGATAAAATAAGTAGTTTTAAAAAAAATGTAGTTTTACCACCTTTTGATGGAACACCCAATTTAAATCTAGATTTTAACAATTTTATATATTATATTTGAATAAATAAACTTATTGTATAGAATTTATACATAAATATTTTTTTGGTTGAATTTTTTGTATTTTTCAGATAAAATTCATATTTTAATGAATAGTGAAATATACTGCATTTTAATTCAACACTTCCTTTTCATCTAATTTATTTATATCCTTAGATTGTCCTTTTAATTGGTTTTAAAGTGTAATTTGATTATGATTTTTTAATTTAATACAATTTTGGTCCTTGGAAGTAATTTCACATTAAAATTAAACATAAACAAAAATCCATCTTTTGATAGTGTTTACTTCTTAAAAACCTGCTTTCTGGTTTTGACAACGGGAATTACATTTAAATTAATTTCTTCCAATTCTGTCTTTTGAATTTAGAAAAATGTATTCTATATTTGAAATAATAACATCCAAATTATGTAAATAGATCCATTTTATTTTTTGACACTACTAATAGTAACTTCATTAATTATTTTTATTTACCATGGTTAAAGGGTAAATTAGGTAATTAAGGGTTAAAATAATATTATAATAATATAAAACTACTCTAACACATGTCTTAATCTTATTTGATGAGTCATATGAGACCAGAAAAACCCATATGCCGATTTTTTGGCATTTGAGAACCACTTGTGTGTGAAAATGACATGTTAGAATAATTAATTTAAATTAAATGGAAATATAACATAATCATGTATCTTTGTAATAAAACAATTTTAATGCGGGGTTATATAATTGATATATTTTATTTATAAATAGTAATTATTATTATAAAACTATTTTATAAAACATAGTATTTTATTTTAATATTTATACATAAAATAAATAAATTTATTTATGACCCAATGATGATGCAGTGATCAACTTATTAATGAAATATTAAAATAAATTATATTATAAATATTAAAATAAATATAATTTGAACATTTTGATGTAATAAATGATTTTTTGGATTACATTGAAATTTGAGGGATGATTTAATTCCTTTTTTATAAAGGAACCAAGTTTTTGTGACTTTAACAAAAATCAATTGTTAAATAGTGTCAAAATTGGCATATATGAGTTTTTAAAACAAATACTATTTTATTAAATGGTATAATAGTCCTAAATGTATAATATTTGTCCAAATTAATTAGATAGTGTCTTAAATACCATTAATTATCCACTTGAAAATCTATTGTCGTTTTATAGTAACTATAGTAGCCATATATTATGATAATAGAAGATGACATGGTAAGATTTAATGTTTTTAACTAAGGGTTAATGCTAAAATATAAGTTTCCTTTTGAGACCTAAAATTGTCTAAAACCTATTTTTTGGACTATTTAGACCCATATTCATCTTATAATTTAAATAAATGAGTTTTTGACCATTATAAACCTAAAATCAATTTATAATAAATTAGTATTTCAAGACATTTCTAAAGTGCCCCTCCTCCCTTTTATAAAAGGTCACCAACTCTACCCACTTATTTATACATTTCAAACCCTTTCTCTCATACAAAATCTAGTAAAATAATATCCTAAAATCACTCCCTTCCTCCTAGAATCCATACTTTGGGTATAAACCCATCCTAGTGAGACCTTTTGTGAAAATCAAAAGGCGATACTTGAAAAAGAGGTAATTGTTTTATCACCTCTTTCAAAATTATTTTCTTCTTCTACATCCACTTATAAAGTTGTTGCAATACTATATTAATAAATATAGTATCTTATACATTCCTATATGTTATTATAATTATCGTAAAACCTTATACCTCATTTTATCCATCCTAAAAATAACAATATCATCATGTGTGAGTACATACGACTTACCGTCTCCACGTTGTGGTGTAATTTTTTATTCAATAATACTTAATTATTATGGGTATAATGATGAGTATAATGGATATAAATTATTAATGTGGCATTATAATTATTCTTTATAATTAATATACCATAAAATTCCATACCATTTAACCATTATGTTAATGATATTGTTGCTCGTGCGTACGAATGACCTACCGTCTCCACAACACGATGAGATTCATTATCCATGTTAACCATTAAAGAAATGTTATGAAGTATATATAATAAATAAGCATGAAATATATTACATAATAATGCTACTGGATTTATGTTTATATATATATATATATTTCATTTAATTTCTTTTGCTCAATTCAATATGGAAACTAAAACTGTGTTCATGTGTACGTACAACCGACCATCTCCCTGAACGATGTATTACATTTCATTTATAAATCCATTATATATATTTATATAAAGAAAATTTTTGAAATATAAATCATTTTTTACATTTTATAAGTAATTAAATAATTAAATAATTAATATGATCATGAATAAGAAGTCAAAACATGTATGATAAAATAAAACGATAATTACCCAAAACATTGCTTTAACCTGGAATTGATAAATGGACGGGTAATATAAAGTCATAAGTGAATCATATATGATATCATAAATATTATTATGGTTATGTTTCAAGTTAATAATATTTTTAAACCCACTATATTGGAGTTTTGGATACATATGAAGTCTATCGGACCAAAGGTAAGGGATATTTTTGCAATATCATTTTTATTTGAAATTGTTTATGCTTAGGTATTTACTGAGGGTATATTTATCATCCATGTCCATTTTTTCTAAAAAAAATTTCATAAAATGTTTACTATTCTTATATTCATGTTGAAATTCATTTTTATCTATTTTTTGACTTTTACTACATGGTTTGGAAGGAATATTTCTTTCATTTACCATACAAGTTACCTTTTGTCTTCTTATCCAAAAGTAGAAGGAGATTGTATTTTTAACTTATACGACATGAATGGGTTTTTATTCTTTCATAAATCCTTATTTTCCTGAATTTTACTTTAAAATATTTCAAGTTTATTATCAATTAAATTATTTTATTTCCAAATTTCACAACATTTTGAGAAAAGAAAACATTTTTTAAGAAGAAAGGATATTTTCCTCAAGAAATAAGTTCAAGTGTTTTATTAAATTTTTTTTCCAAATAAGATAATTCTATTTAAATTGGGTTATGTTTATAAACCTATTATTACTAGGATTTAAGTGTGATAATGATGGAATGATTTTTTATATTGACTATGTTATGATGAAATGATGTTTAAGAAACCCATTTTTTTCTTCGGTTATGATATGATGAATGATTTATGTTTTTGTGGCCCATGTAAGAATGAAATTATTATGAGATTGGTGGGACCTATATCTCCCTCAAATGAATTGGGCATAGATTTATATCTCATGAGATATACATGACTTGAATGGAAAGTAAATCTGGTTCAATAATACAGGGCTGAAATAATAAGTAAATCTGGTTCAGTAATACATGGTTGGAATGGAATGTAAACCCAGTTCAGTAATGAACTTTGTCCACTATGATGGTCTTGTAAGAAATTCCTTGGCTAATATGGAGGTCATATTATGTGATTATTTGTTTTCCACAATTCCATGTTTTATTCCAATGCTATTATGGTTAATGTTCCTTTATGATATATGACTTACATACTGCCATGATTTATCTCATGACTCATGATTCTGATATTTAAACTTTATGTTCATGTATTTACATTCATATATTTTTGGTTTGTTTTATGTTCTTCATTTTTACCCTTACAAAGAATTTGAGCTCACCCTTTTTATGTATTATTTTCCCCAGGATATAAAGAATAAGTTTTAGGTAGGAAAAAAAGGGGATGATATTTATGGGAGATGTTGAAGATCTTTCACAAAGTTAGAAGATTATGTTCTAAGTTTCAAAAGAAACAAAACTAATATTTTAATTTAAGGTATTTTTTGGTAATGTTTTAAGTATTCCAAAAAAGGAAATGTAATGTCCCTGTACATCAAGCTTGGGTCATTACACATGTCATGCTCATTTATCCTCAAAACTTTGATAGAACAAGGTAAACTTTTATTGAGATCATTCACATTATCAGAACATTCCCAATTATAATTTTAGAATGAATTTTATATCCATATAAATCCTTAATGGAAAATATCAATCTTTCAAATTCATTAATGTACCAAGTCATATTGAGTACATGAGTGGAGAATAAAGTTCCTTATGTTATTTTACATCTATTATATTTGAAAACATAATTTAATTTCATTATACTTATCATGATAATCCAGATCTACTTTTTAACCACATTAACATCTGGTTACTCAAAAAAGTATATCTTTATCCCATAATAAATTCATTATTTCTTAAGAATATTTATTGTGTTTCTATACCAAACTAAAAAAATTATTTTACAAAGATTTTTTTTATAAGATTGATCCCAATGTACTATTTGATGATTATGACTTCATTTTATCTATAATAGAAGATTTAATCATATGAGTATCATGTTTTATATTTATTTAATAAGGACTTTTATTAAATTTACTCCCATTAAAACGAGGACCTATTTTAGTTACATCATATCCATTAGTGGGATAAGCTCTATGTTTCACAATAAATAAACCTAGATAAACTTGTATAATAGGTTATGAATATATATTATGAAACATTATATCAATTATATCATATATGACTCATGGATAGGTGAAAAAGTAATAACTTTAATAATCCATCATATATATTATACCAACTCTATTCATCTTGTATTCAAATGGTAAGGGTTTCCCAGATAGTTGTTACCCAAATAATTCAACAAAAATGTGGAACATAATAATTAGGGTAACATAATTACCTTTTTATCTTATGTAATATAGTCTAGGTGCACCCAGATTTGGCCTGAACAAGATAGTTAGATGATCAAGATCATGATAACAGTTTTCATTAGAAGGAATCCAACACCTAGTATTTTAAGGGGTTTAATCTCACTCTCTTATCTGATGTTATTTCCTTTACATATATTATTTCTTATAATGATTTAGTTTTGAACCCCTATTCCTTCCACCAAATAAAGATATACAAACCCTATTCATGTGAAACTCTTTACACAACTCATAACTCATGTTTCTTTCTTAAGTTAAGACATTACAATATTTATACATATTTAAATGCATACCATGAATAAGATATATGAAACCCATTTATGTAAATTATTATAATCATATGAAGTCAATAATCACTGTAAGAGTAAGCATGTAGTGAAAATATCCAGTATACACTTTTCTATATAAGGAACAAACCTTCAATACATTGAACAGTCTGGCCCAAACTCCCTCTACCTAATATTCTTTACTCAATGAGGACTTAAATTCTATCATAATTATAATATATAATATTTAAAAATTATAATAAACTTATCAATTTAAAATCATATCCAAATAAAAGATAAAGTCATGGTCTAAGAAAACTAAATCCATTATAATACCTACCATGTAACTCCTTAAATGCATGTATGATAATTTAAACAATTTTTTTTAAACACTTTAAAACTAAATCTTACATCAAAATTCAAAATATATCAATTATATTCATGAATATTAAATGAGGTAATAAAAATTAATAAACTAACAATTTGTAAATTTTGACATGGCATAAAAATTAATTTAAAACCATAAATATATTATAAAAAACATTATAATTTAGGAATGGATAAACATCAATAATTATATTTTATTCAATATAAACTTTTATATGAGCATTTTCATTGATTTAATGTAAAAACTTTCACATTAAAATTTTTAGATACATTATGAAAAATTTTATAATAATACAAAAAATTCATATATTATATAGTCATTTTACATAATTTAAATATCTCATATTTAATTTCGTTTTAAATTTTGATCAAAACATATAAAATGCCTTTTGTAATTGTTTAAATAATTTTCAAATGAGGCCTTAATATAAACATTTTATATTTACACGTATGAACAAATCATAGGTAAATATAAACTTTTTTTTATATTTTACCTTATTTTATAATTTATAAAAACATTTATATATTATTCTCTATGTAAATTTAACTATTAACCAAGATCATATATACTCAAAAAAATTAGTTTCTTCCTCAAGATGAATAAGGTTTTTGAAAATATTAATAAAACTAATTTTTCATTAAAATTATATTGAAAATGTTTTGACCAAAACATGGTGAATGTTTTTTGGGTTAGAATATAGTGAGGTAAACATGGATAATTCATGGTGATCCGAGGGATCCCAATTTCATTAAAATAATGAAAATAATCATTTTGAAGAATCTATTTCATATTTTACAAGCCATCTAATCATATATTTTTTAGTTATCCTTTTTGGACAGTTTTTTGAGGAGTTACTCATTTTTTCTATGCCAATGAGCCCGTACTTGAGTGGTAAGGGCTCCTTCTTGGCATCCAAGAGACCTGGGTTCAAAACGGGGTGGAGGCGAATTTCCAGGTTATTGTAGCAGTACTGTAGTAGTTACTATTCGATATTGTAGCAGCATAAACTATTCACCTGATTTGGGCCTTCAAGCCACCGGTTTGGGCCTACGGGTCTCCAGGGCCTTCGGGCCATAGGGACATCGAGTCACGTAGACCATAGAGTAGCCCAGTCCACACAGATCAGGCCCCAGAAGAGGATTAGAGCAACATGAGTAGCAACCACCAGATGCAGAGCTAACCATATTGGAAGAATGAGAGGGTATGGAAGCCGCCATCGAGACCAGGCATCGTGCAACTTTATATGGGAAAATGCTATCCAATAAGCAATGCAAGGTGGGGAGAAAAGGTGATCAATGATGCAAGATGCTAGGGAGGGGCGGTTCTAGTGGGCTGGGCCTACGGGTCATGTAATGGGCATGGTATGCCTCTGATCCTTCAGGTCATGTATTGTGGGTCATGTTGGGCCTTGTGCCTTGGGCCAATGGTTCATGTACGGGTTCCCCTTCAACGCTTAAAAGGGGGATTATCTATAATAAAAATAAAAAAGGCCTTCGGGCCATTCGGAGGCTATTATGTTTTTCATTGAAAAGGAATATTGAAAACAATAATATTTTGTTTCATGATTTATTGTCTTAAACTATAATTAAATTTTTTGAGGGACTATGGGATATTATAACAAAATAATGAACAAAAACATCCATTTCACATATTGATTATGTTGTGGTCCTTAAAAATAAAGCACAAAAATGAGTGTTCTTCTTTGATCTATGACATGGTGCTAAAAAAATTACTTTCCATTTTTCTTCATCTATTCAAATATTAAACCAACATTTATAAATTAGATATAATTCTAAAAAAGGGTTGTAAATATAAAACAATTATCCTAAAAATATCATAAAATAACACCAAAACCAAAAAACAACCGGGATCTATATATATGTTTTGAATAAATAATAAAATGTAATATAACAATATACCTTATAACTTATTGATATTTATTACCCAAGATTCACACAAGATTGACCAATATCATTGAGGAGTAACCAATAGGTTCCTCTCTCCTAGGATTTCCATGGTAAATATGAATCTCTTAATGATCAAGAAGGATCTCCCACTTATCCACATTCTACTCGACACATTAGACTGATGGATGATGTTAACAAGATCTAGGAAGAATTTCCAAAGGATTTCCATAGTGTCACACATAACACATGAGGATCAAAACAATTTTATGTTGGACTCATTGACACAAATGGTGAGACTACATTGATTGATCATTTTCAAAATAGGACCCAACATTTTAACCCTTAAAATATTCATCTTTAATATTTATCTTTAATGTTTATTGTTTAAACACTCTTTTTAAATGTTCAATCTACCCAAATAATTATCATATATTGATAAAATTAATTTTTATAGTATGGAGTAAAATTTTATAGTTGAACCATGAATTATCTCATAATGTGTTTATTCCCAGGTAAAGAATCATGGCATAGTGATATTCCCTATGTTATATTCCATTCCAGCATAGACCACAATGTTGTCTAAGTCACCATTTCATGGTGTTTCTTTTAGTGAATAATTACAAAATTTTTATTTCTAAAAAGTACATCAAATCCATTATGGAAGGATTTATATTACAAAAATACAAAATGAATATAAATTAACATTTTTAGAGATCTCTATTTTCAAATTATCAATTTAACCTCGAAATTGTGGATTATAAAACCCCTAAATTTTCTAATAAAACCACTTATTCTCAATGTATATCTTACATAATTTCATAATTTCATAATAAAATATTAAAATTTGACCACAACATATCAAACTAAATAAATATATAGTATGGAATTATACAATTTATAGATTATATTGGATCCACCTACATATTCATATCATTCTGAAAATATCCCAAATGCACAAATTTATAAATTACACCAAAGGGGTTAAACCCTTCAATTCCTAAAGACGAGGAACAAAAATCCCCAATTATACAGCTATTTAATTCTTAAATCCATCACTAAAATACCTAGATTTAATATAAATAGATTTCTATAGGGACATATTCAAAAACAATGAAGAATATTGAACCCTACCCTTTGATTCCATGTCGAACTAATTAATCCATCAAATAAATCCATTGTTTGATGGTGAAAAAACCATAAAATATCTCCAATTAATCTCTAGATTTATTCTAGATCTAATGGGGTGTTAAGGGGTTCTTAAAGTAGTAATATTATATTAGAAATTATAGTTTTTTGGACATTCCATGGTGTTCTTGATTAGAAACATAGTTAGGCTAACAATTCTTATAACCATATATTTCTTATAGTTTAAAAATCACTAAACATGGTTCCTATGCATGGTTATATACTAAAACTCCCTTTAACCATGCTTATTTATAATAAATTACATGAACATACCAACATGGTTAGGCTGACCATGATCCTAACCATGGTTCATCCCAATTTCTTCCAATGATTCCAAATTTCAACCAAAGGATTCTAATGACTCCAATGTAACCCAAAGTCAAAAAAACCAAATATTAACCAAAAGAACCCCCGAAAATCAAGAGGACACTTACTTGGAAAATACGGGGTGTTACAGTGTTGAAAACATTTAAGATTCACTTCATTACTAAGTTATAAAATAAGATAACATATAATAGATATCATTATACTTTAAAACAATGCATGATAATTAACTAAATTTAGATATAAACTAATTGAGGTTAGAAGACACATAATTGAGAAAATACTATATTATTAAACAAATTATATAGAATCTATGACTATTATTAGTTATGAATTAATATTAATATTTTTATATGGAAACACTGGAGAATATTACAGTAAGAACTGGGTCCCACTGACAGCACAAACACCCCACCTTAACATGGTCGTCAGGTCCTGGCCCACCAGGTACCACCAGTTGCCCCGAAGACATGTGGTCCCCACCCTGGGGTCCACCCATGTGTCGAATAGGTCATCTGACCAATGATTATCCCAACAGGCCAACACTTGTCCTTTGAAACAATGCATGATAATTAACTAAATTTAAATATAAACTCATTGAGGTTAGAAGACACATAATTGAGAAAATACTATATTATGAAAAAATATATATAAAATATATGACTATTATTAGTTATGAACTAATAATAGGTCATCTAACTAATTACTATCCCCACATGCCCCGCAGACACGTGGTCCCCACCCCGGGGCCCACCCACGTTCCCGAATAGGTCATCTAACTAATTACTATCCCCACAGTCCAACACTGAAGAAGATTACAGTACGAACCGGGTCCCGCTGACAGCACAGACACCCCGCCTTAACATGGTCGTCAGGTCCAGGCCCACCAGGTACCACCAGTTGCCCCGCAGACATGTGGTCCCCACCCTGGGGCCCACCCATGTGTCGAATAGGTCATCTGACTAATGACTATCCCAACAGGCCAACACATGTCCTTTGAAACAATGCATGATAATTAACTAAATTTAAATATAAACTCATTGAGGTTAGAAGACACATAATTGAGAAAATACTATATTATGAAACAAAATATATAAAATCTATGACTATTATTAGTTATGAACTAATAATAGGTCATCTAACTAATTACCATACCCACATGCCCCGCAGACACGTGGTCCCCACCCTGGGGCCCACCCACGTTCCCAAATAGGTCATCTAACTAATTACTATCCCCACAGTCCAACACATGTCCTTTCTAGTGTGTTTTTCCCGCACTCACTCACACCCTGAGAAACTTCCTAGAAGGTCACCCATCCTTGTCACCACTCTAGACCAGGCACACTTAACTGTGCAGTTCTAATCGGGTAGGCTCCCAAAAAGGAAGGTGCACCTTGTTGATGTGAGTCATATCATTTAGTCATTTAACCCTTTATCATTTTGGGGTGTTACAATCACCCCCCCTTAGAGCACAACTTCCTCATTGTGGGCCCTATATCTCAACCCTGGCAGTGCACCACACTTATAGCTCGGTTCTTCATCTGATACCAAATGTTACAACTGAGTCTTGATGATAGTGCAAACACCCTGGCCAAAAATGCTTAACTGTGTAGTTCTAATCGGGTAGGCTCCCGAAAAGGTAGGTGCACATTGTTTACATGATTCGTATAATTTATTCATTTAACCTTTTATCATTTTGGGGTGTTATAATCACCCCACCTAAATTTGGGGTGTTACAGTATTGAAAACATTTAAGAGGCACTGCATTACTAAGTTGTAAAATAATCTAACATATAATAGATATCATTATACTTTTACATAATGCATGATAATTAATTAAATTTATAAATAAACCCATTGAGGTTAGAAGACACATAATTGAGAAAATACTATATTATTAAACAAATTATATAGAAGCTTTGACTATTATAAGTTATGAACTAATATTAATATTTTTATATGGAAACACTTGAGAAGATTATAGTAAAAACTAGGTCCCAGTGACATCACATACACCCCACCTTAACATGGTCGTCGGGTCATAGCCCACCAGGTACCACCAGTTGCCCCGCAGGCATGTGGTCCCCACCTTGGGCCCCCCCTAAATATGGGGTGTTACAGTGTTGAAAAAATTTAAGATGCACTGCATTACTAAGTTATAAAATAAGATAACATATAATAGATATCATTATACTTTGACACAATGCATGATAATTAATAAAATTTAAATACAAACACATTGAGGTTAGAATACACATAATTGAGAAAATACTATATTATTAAACAAATTATATATAATCTATGACTATTATTAGTTATGAACTAATATTAATATTTTTAAATGGAAACACTAGAGAAGATTACAGTAAAAATCGAGTCTCGGTTACAGCACAAACACCCCACCTTAACATGGTCGTCGGGTCCTAGCCCACCAGGTACCACCAATTGCCCCGCAGACACATAGTCTCCACCTTGGGGCCCACCCACGTGCCCGAAAAGGTCATCTGACTAATGACTATTCCCACAGGCCAGTACATGTCCTTTCTAGTGTGTTTTTTTCTCTCACGCACACCCTGAGAAACTTCCCAAAAGGTCACCCATTCTGATCACTACTCCAGACCAAGCACACTTAACTGTGTAGTTCTAATCGGGTAGGCTCTTAAAATAAAAGGTGAACCTTGTTGATGTGAGTTATATCATTTATCCATTTAACCCTTTATCATTTTGGGTTGTTACAACCCCCCCTCCCCTAGAGCACAACTTCCTTGTTGTGGGCCCTGTATCTCAACTCAGACAGTGCACCACACTTATGGTTGAGTTCCTCATCTGATACCAAATGTTACAACAGGGTCTCAGTGACAATACAGACACACTGGACAAGCACGCTTAACTGTGTAGTTCTAATGGGGTAGGCTATCGAAAAGTAAGGTGCACATTGTTGACATGAGTCATATAATTTAGTCATTTGACCTTTTATCATTTTGGCGTGTTACAATCACCCCCTAAAGCACAAAGTCCTCGTTATGGGCCCCATATCTCAACCAAGGTAGTGCACTACACTTGATGATGGGTTCCTCCTCTGATACCAAATGTAACAACTGGGTCTCGGTGACACAAACACCCTGCATTAACATGGTCATCAGGTCCTGGCCATCAAGGTACCATCAGTTTCCCCATAAACACGTGGTTCCCACCCTGATACCCAATCCCATGCCTGAATAGGTCATCTGACTAATGACTATCCCCACAGACCCACACATGTCCTTTCCAGTGTGTTTTTCCTCACTCACACACACCATGGGAAACTTCCAGAAGGTCACCCATCCCAATCTCTTCTCCAGGAAAATCACACTTAACTGTGGTGTTTTAATCGGGTAGGCTCCCAAAAAGAAAGGTGAACCTTGTTGACAAGAGTCATATGATTTATTCATTTAACCCTTTATTGTTTTGGGGTGTTACAATTACCTATTGAATGAAGTTTTTTATAAAATAAGAATATAAAGGAATAACAAGATATTAGAACCTTTTATTCTCAATGTTTGTACTAAAGTGATTACATATAAATTCAATGAGGTAATTGTATTTCTAATGGATCATTATTTTTAGTTATAATTCTATCTATTTTTTCACAACATTGTTATCAATTTATTTTGTTTTATTATTTCCATATAAATAATATTTTTAATATTTTATACCTCTATTAAAATGTTTGTTTTAATGGTTGTGTCACATCACTAAAATGCATGGAGTGTTGTGGATGTGCCTGCCATGAAAAGGTAGTTTTTATTGGGTTGTGACTCTACTTCAAAATTCATTATCATTTAGTGTTGTCTATTATTTTCAAGGAATAAATAATGTTTAAAGATTAGAGAAGGATCACTATAATACAAAACACTATAAAACCCATATATTATTAACTTAATTAATTTAATTAATTTATACTTAATGTTTTCAATTCACTCGCACACACTAATCCATCTTGTGATTGTATTTGAAAAAAATGTTCCTGCACAAGTGTATCTAGTTCTTTAAAAATTACTACCTATTTGGTGGTATCATTGACTTATTTTTAACTTATAGATAATTTTAGATAGATTTTGATTCTATAATATCAAAACAAGATAGTTAGTTTGAAATTCATTTTTTATAAAATTAAAATAAGAATTTAAATTTAGACTATCTCCTTTAATTTTATATGCTTCCATCTCTTTTTCTTTTAATAATGCCACTCTAGATAATGTTGTTATAGGAGGAAATATTGGTGTTGAAAATGAGGAATAAAATGAAAACATGAAATTTATGAAATGAAATTATAATGTATAGTCAAATGAACAATGTTAATCCCTATAATAATTGTCATGTTTATCCTATCATTTTTTAACGAAGTGATTTTCTCTCGATATTCTCATTTAATATATAATGACTCAAAAAAATATCATACTACTTATTCAATTTATTATTTGTGATCACCAACTTGTAGTAATCATGATTTTGAGATTCTATTTATTTCACTATAAAGTGGAAGAAAACATACCTCAATTGAGTATTTGAAACATTAAAAATTCATCTCAACTGTCCAAGTTAAGATATAGTTAACTATACATGGCCTATAATTGTTGAAAAACTCCCCAATAAGCCATAAAAGTCTATAATATGAAGGAAATCATAGTGAAGGGAATACATTATCATGAATAATAGAAAGAGAATAATATTAATGTTTAGAGGAAGAGTGATAATCACCTCTTAAATTGATTTAATTATACGCCAATTAATCTCAGAATGAAAGCGGTAAAGAAATGGAAATAATATTAAAAACTATATAAAATTATATAATAGATTTTCCTCACTTGGATTAATATCATAATTTTTCAATCCTAAATGGAGATCATGTTATTAGAAAGAAATAAATCAAGTACTTGATAGAATGAAAAAAATAAAAAAAAATAAAAAAAATCTAAAATATAGAATCTATAATTATTCCCTCGTTATAAAAAAATACTTATTTATAATAGAATTTTATCCCCAAAATATCATAAAAATACATGCATCAATGAATAATAAATATATACCAACATCAAATGAGTAAATATTCTAATTTTCTAGTTTTATCTCCCTATTTCATGTTGATGAATCATATCCCTCCATGTGGAAGGTCAACATTTATTTTCCCATCCCTCTCTAATAGACTTAACTCATTATTCATGAATCATAATCAGAATTTAACATTATGTATAGTCTTTAGTTAAATATTTATTAAGTTATGATTATATAGGATTTAATGATTCATGGAATATTGGAATTTGGTGCCCAAATTCACAATGTGTAAGAATGGTAATGAATCGATGTTTGTCTTGTAGCTATTAATCTGGTGCTTTAGGTATGTGAAAATGAAATTAAAATGTTATTGGGGATCTTCAATTACTATGTAGTTTTTATTACATATGGTGAGTGGAATAAGTGTAAATACCTCATAAGTGAGAAATAAAAATCCTCCTCATTGCATAAGAATGGATTGGTGTCACATGATAATAATTTATTTAGTGATTTTCAAGATTATAATGATGTTTTAAAAGGGGTTTCTTAATGGATTGGTGAGGATCATGTGGCTACTCCATGTTACATGAGTGTAATGCCTTTGTTGTGTAAATTTCTTCCTTATCTACACATAATATTAAATCTGTGTGGATAAATTCTTCATCAGGTAAGTGTCCCCCATTTACTATATAAGGGGTATGTGAGGAAAAACTAATGGAGATCTTTTTTTATAATAAATTTACTACTTTATACAAGAATGAACTTTATAAATTACAATAATTTGGAAGTGAGATGATTTTAGATTCACAATTTCACGTAGTCTAGAGAATTAGTGATTAGAAAATATCTAGCTTTCAATGACTAAATATATGGATATGAATGGTTTATCTAATATTATAGTTAAGAAAAATATGTAGATATTGGGTTTTCATCACTTATTGAACAATTTAAATGATGGAATAAGAGAAATGATGCAAGGGATTGACTGGATCTACTAGAATGGTTTAGGTATGTTGTTCTAGTGTACAGTGAAATATTTTATTTCTTCAATCAATAGGCCATATAAGATCCCAAATTTTATAATGAGGTAAGGATACTTTAAATTTCAGTCTAAATTTTTTTATGTATTCTTAAAATTGTGATTAAAAGTTTAAGGAATGGATTAGGAGCATTTGAGGTTTTTTCAGATCCTGGAGCACTAGTTTTTGGAAAATTAGAATGAGGAATATGGGTAGAGCATAGTTAGTAGTAACTGTATAACACAAATATGTGACCCATCTATAAAGGATAAAAATTTGATAAAACATGTGATGGAGGCCACATGTCCATATGAAATAACTAAAGCCCTATTGTAGAGATGAAAGGCATGGTTAGATAATGGTTCTCTAACCTTGTTAATAACTACGCAAGGGGGTGGTTCCCTAGGATAGTGATGGATCATGTTTGGTGCACATTTTGGCATACCATGTGGAAAAAATATGCATCCCATTAAAGATGATTAAAATTACCCTTTTTCTCTTATGTCTTTACAACTTTTTACACACTTTTAATTTACTATTGATGCATAAAACCCCTTCATGTTTCAGAGGTCCTCCTTCCCTCTCCCTATGTACTAATCTATCTCCCTTATCTTGACACTGATCATACCATCATTCATCATGTTAGAAGAATATTATTAAGTGATTCAATCTGGTTCCATCCTTTATCAGATTATCTCACCATGTTCCAAATTCTTTCTATGAAAGATAATATGTGAAATTTTAGGGTTTTTTCTATTTCAACATTTTCATATATTTTATCCTAAATAGGAATCTTGTACTGTATGATTATCTCAAAACTTCTATAAGGTAGGTGGTCTATAACTTTCCCTTAATTTTAATCATTTATTTTTTTTCTTTTTCATGTCGTGCTTGGGTTCACCCATGTTTTACCCCTAAAAATCAATATTCCTTTAATTATTTTCCTAATTTGAAATTAAAACACTCTAATCTACCCCTAATCATCATTAAAGGTAAAATACCTCGATATGAGCCATCCCTTGAGTGATCCATCTATATGGCTACATGCCATTTTGTATGATATTAATCACAAAACCCTTCAATGTGTTTGGTTTTACTTTTTAAAAGGAATTAATTAAATTATATAGACAACCTATTTCATTGTGATATGGTAATCATGTTTACTTATCTTATTAAATTTTAATGAACGATTAAATGGAATGATGACACCTTTGACCCTTATCATCTATGAAGGAAAATCTAATGGGTTAAATTAAATGGAAGTGGTATATTGGAATGGTTGTTACATATCTGATGAATAATTAATAAATGTAAGGTGCCAATTATTATTATGGGCCTTTTTTCTATTAATGTGGTGTCAGAAAAGATCCATCCATGGATTCATAAAGTAATTCCTTGAGCACTTGGAGGATGCCACCACTATTCATTGAGATAGTTTCTAAGGGAGATACCCACCTTCGAATTCAGTAATTTTATTACCATTAAATAAATTCCCTAGAGTAGTAACAATGATTCATGTTATTATTATCCAAAAATTAGAATGATTTGGATACACTCTTTGGATTCAACATTATTTCCTGAGACAGGTGGCACCTTGGATTCTCCCCTTAGTCCCCTATTGTTCTTAGACTAGGATATATTATGGGCGTGATCCATGGAATCGATTAGAAACTATTATAATGGAATAACTTGGGTGTAACCCTTGGATCACATTTCCCCCCCTATAGCTAGGTTGTGTGGTTGTTTACTGTGAGATGTCTTGACCTTGTAAGGTCAAATATTCCTTGGTTTTACCTTGGGTCATCCCTTCATATTATCATTGGCTATATTCCTTGATTACACCTTGGGTAAAACATTAGATATTGATTCTACTTACTCTCTTTGGTTATGTTTCTTATATCATGAACATTTACAAGTTACCCAATCAGACATTTCCAGCTTAGACTGAAGCAAGTTTGGTTGGTCGAGAATCCTATGAGGATCCAAGCCATACATTTTAATTATTTCACTCATTTTATTCCACTACTTATTTTATACCTATACATTATTATATTTATGCTCAAAGACTAGAAATGTTATTAGAACTATTGGTGGTGGTCTAATGAGTATATCTTGAATCCTATTTGGGTGGTCGTTTGGTTCCCAGACAGACATCATGGAAGTAGGTAGGGACAAGGGGAAGTGCCTAGTCATTGATGTTTGATTGGATTCTAACACAAGTTCTTAGGAACATAGGACTGATCCTAGTATTTTGATTTTATATGACATATTAATTATTGTTTTTTTTCTTTTGATATGCATGTATTGTATGTATGACTTTTCAATTTTGTATAGCATCGTGGCATTGGTATCATCTGAAATACAGTTTTGGTTATTATTATTCAGAAAATTTATCTTATTAGATGTTTATATCTTTCACTTCCTTGGTTTTTCATTTTTAATAATATGATTCAGTTTTCAATACATTTATTATACCACTATGGTAAACTCTAACCAAAGGAAATATTATCCCCGAAGATACACCATAGGCCCTCACTTCTATTCATCAACATATGGCGTACTGGGAGGCATGTTTGCAGCTATATGGCCAACTGAGCTTAGTTAATTATGAGTAAAATGGGTATTGAATTTCAAAAAGTAGTATCATAGCATTTGTTTCTTATATTACTTTTTGGGGATGGTCAGACATGAGATTGACACATGTTTTAATTTAGTAATGAACTTCTGTTAGGGAGTATTTGACCCACGAATAGGGAAAAAGCATAAGTTCCTAGGATGGTATTTTATGTTCTAGATTATTATTATTATAGTTTTACTTATTTCACAATTGGGTGATGAAAATTAATTATGTAATTTTTTACTATTGTGTATTATATTTTTACCCTTGTGCTAATATGGAAAGAAGGTAGTGTTTCATGCCTCATTATAGGCACATTCGGATTTATATTTCATACATTATTCCATTCATGTTTACTTATTGTGAGAATTAACTATTGCAAATTTTTAGTGCCTTGATATTTATATTTGATATTGTGATAACATTTCCTAAAGGGATAAAATAATTGGATTAATTAAAGTGCATACATCAACCTAAATGGTGTTTTCCCGTATATCATGATGGTGGAACCTTATCCAATTGAATAATTTTGGATTTTTGGACCATTGGTCACATGAGATGAAACGTTATTTGTTCACAATTACATATATTCTTGTTTTAATTTAAACAGTGTGTGCACCACTATAAATCAGTAAAAGTGAACCATATAATGGAAAAATCATAATATCATATTTTTTGTTACATGTAGTGTCATTAAAAACTTATAAAGTGTTTGAAATTATAACATTGGAATGAAAGACACATCTAAATGGACCTTGATATATAAAGATATATATAAAGATATACACATTAACATACTTATGAATTGTTGAGTACTAAATTTAAATTGAAATGGTTTCCACTTAATTCGAATTCCAATTACAACTTAATGGGATTTTTCCTCTATAACTTGTAATTGACACTTCCAATACTAAAACCTCTATAATTGAGACTTAAAATATGATCAATTCACTAACCTTGGATCTTGGGTTATTATGTTCTGAGTAGTGATCCATTATTATTTTCCTCATCTTATAAAAAAATTAATTTCTTTTATTATTAATTTTTTTGGTATTTAATTAGAAATTATATATATATTCCTCAATGATGGCCTCAGGTTGAGGGACATAAAGGTGGTGATGACCATGCTTCTGGGTTAGTGGGACCTAACCCACCATTAGTGGCACCTTGGGATCCTCCTATTATACCTAACATCGGAGATGATGCCTAGTTTCAAGAAGGTTTTCTACAACTCATACAAACTATGAGGTGATCCCCATGAACTATCCCCACTATGGAAGAACTGATGTGTGAATTGCAGTAGCATCATCCACCTACTCTTTCAGGGAATGATAGCCTTAGTATGTTGAGACATGATTAGATTTCATGTTTTCTACTACTAATCATCTGGATATGCCTTGAGATAGGAGGGTTAAGCTCTTCGATTGTGTGCTATGTAGTTCTACCAAGCAATGGGGTGATGTTATTACCAAGGTAGGTCATCATTAGGATATGGTATGGAGAGACTTTAATGATTACTTCTTTAACTATTTCTTTCTAAAGATACAAAGGGATGACTAAGACTTGTGATTTATGAACCTGAATCAAGGATCCCTATAATTTATGGATTATTAAGCTCACTTTATTGAGTTACAGAATTTTCAACTTCTTTTGTTGGTGATAATATTTAAAGTGTGATATGCTTTTAGGATGGGATTATGCATACCATTCAGTCTTATGTAAATATATTCTATTTGACTACCATTTCAAGTATTATGAACCAAGCCCTGATCACTAAGCGCAATATTAGGGAATCCAATGGTACAATGCAAATTGGTTTAGCACCAAGGTAGTGTAGTAGTTCATCCATTAGTAAGAATCATTGTTTAGAGGGTTCCTAAAACTTTAGTGGTAGACATAGTTTTTGCACCGATAGTTCTGTTATATGCCTTCTGTGTGGATGGAAAGGTCATGTAAGGCCACAATGTTATTGAGAACCAATTGAGTGTTGAGCTTATGATAGAATGGGACATCTTAAGAGGTTTTATTAAACCTTTCCATATAATCTTATTGGAAGAGGATAGACACAATCCCTAACTTCCATATCATGGTCGGTAGCTCTATGTTAGGCTGGAAGCGGAAATACCACTTCCCATATAGGCTGAGGAGATGGACATGGTCAAGGAGTCCAGACTCGGGATATGCAGAACCATCAATGTTGACCCACTTTTGGAAGTCAGGTTATAGCTCTCAGTTGTGTATTATGCTAGATATATGTAGTATAACTAATAACCAAGGATCAGGGTTTGTGTCTGTCTACTTTACAATGTATGATCTTGGTAGCCCATACTTTATTATTTTTCCTTTTTTGATAAAGGTTCCAATAACTATTTCATATTTATGGCTATAATGGAAATTAGTGGGATCTAAGTTTAGTATTTATTTTTATTGACAACCTTGGATAATTTGTTTGGAGTATGGTTAGAAAGTGAAAAATAATTCCAAGATTTCCCCCTTGATATTGGCGGTTACCCCTTCCTACAGAACCTCCTAATCCTTAAGATGAAAGGTTCAAAATCATTCGCAAGATGGACTGGTTAGTTTCCTATTATGACCATATTGACTTTTATCATAATAGGGTTTCTTTATCATCACCTGAGGGCGGTAGTTATGAGTATAAGGGGGTGGGATGTCTGGGAAAGTCAAAATAGACTAGAGCATCGTCGGTCATGAAGAGTGAAAACCCATACTTCATGTATCCTTTTAGATGATCAAAGAATGTTTTTCACTAACTTCCCTCCAGTGGTGGAGTTATTTAGGGACATCTTCCCAAAGGACTCTTATGAACTATCATATGAGAGAGAGGTAGAGTTTACTATTGATATGGTTCTAGGTCGGGAAGAGTGACAACCCATACATCCTTTCTCCTTTTAGATGACCAGAGAATGTTTTTCATTGAATTCCCTTGAGTGGTGGAGTGATTTAGGGACATCTTCCCAGAGGACTTTTCTGAACTATCTTATGAGAAATAGGTATAGTTTACTTAGATATGGTTCTTGGAGTAGCACCAGTATATATCCATCCTTATAGGATGGAGCCTACTATGATATAAGAACTCAAGAAGCAATTAGACGACCTAGAAGATAAGAGGTTTATATGACCTAGTACTTCTCTCTGGGGTCCACCCATGATTTTTTCCAAGAAGGCATAAGAGACCCTCAAGATTTATGTGGAATACCAAAACCAAATTGGCTCATGTTTAAGAATCTATATCCCCTACCACATATAGATGACCTCTTTAACCAGGTCTAAGGATCTTGGATTTTCTCCAAGATCAATTTGACTTCATTCTATCATCGGGTACGAGTCATGCCTTTGGACATACCTCACACATTGTTTTGTTGAAGGTATAAACTTTATGATAATTTAGTTATGTTTTTCATTTTAATGAATGTGACCATCATTTTTATATCTCTAATGAATCATGTTTTTCACCCAAATCTAGATTCATTTTTGGTAGCCTACATGGGTGACATCGTGTTGTACTTGCATACTCGATACAAACATGCCAAGAATCTTGATATGGTATTGAGTACACTGAGAGAGCACCAGATGTATGTTAAGCTCACTAAATTCAACTTTTGAATCAATATGTTTCACTTCCTAAGTCACATAATATCAGAATCAGAAGTATATGTGCACACAAAAAAGGTGATTGTCATTATTTAATGGGAGTAGCCAAAGAATTTTTTTTCTACATATGGGTTTTCTTAGGGTTAGTTGGATATTACAAGAATTTTATTTCATAGTTGAGCCGATCAGAAGATTAACCATGAAGGGTGTCATGTTTACATGGTTTGAACCATATGATAGGGACTTTCATGATTTTAAATTATTTTTGAATTCAGTACTGATCCTGATTCTTTTTTAGTCCAGAACAAGCTATAAGGTTTACTATAATGTATCATGTATCAGGTTAGAAGTAGTCTTGATATAGGATGACAAAGTCATGTACTATGATTCATTTCATATAATACCTCATGAGAAGAATTACCTTAGCATGATCTCGAACTAGAATCAATGGTTCATACATTTCATTTTTGAATGAATTGCTTTTTGGGATATAATTTGTGGTGTATATAGACCATAAAATACTCAAATATATATTTACATTGTGTGACATGAATCATAGACATTGAATGTGGGTTGAATACCTAAATCCCATTGTTCTTGACTTTTCTTATATACATGGGAAACATAATGCTCTAGTTAATGCCTTGGGTCAGAGGGCTTAGACATAGATAGTTTAGGAAACCAGTAGTGAGTGGCAGTTGATAGCCCTATTTTCTAATATGAATATATAGGTCTTGGAGTATCCTAGTTAGAATATCCTGGCATATTTACCAATGTCTTCATATCTTCTAAATAAATTTAAAATGAGACATTTATTAGACACTAAGGGATTTTCCACAAGGGAGAGTGTTTTAGGGGAGGATCTGCCACACTGTTGGATTATTGATAAGGATGAGATACTATGTATTCATGGGCATGTTAGGGTTACTATAGACATGTGAGATGAATTAATGTGAGAATATCAAGCTTCTAGTTGGGTGGTACATCTTGGTATTAGAATTATGTGCCATGAATTAGGTCGTCAGTATTAATGGTTGGGAATAAAGAGGTAGATAGCATGGTTAGTCTCTAGGGGTTCCACCTATAAATAGGTGAAGTCAGAACACCAATGACTAGTATGGATTTTATAGCCATTTCCCATTAAAAAGTGGAAATGGTATGACATCACCATGTAATTTTTGACTTGATTTCCAATATCCCCTCAAGGTTGTGATGCAGTATGGGTGATCGTTGACATACTAATGAATTAATCTCATTTATTTTCTATTATTGAGGCCTTTTAAGTAAATAATATTGGAAGTATTTATGTTTCAGAAGTTATAAATCTTCATGGTGTTCCATTTTCTATCATGTTGAATAGAGATGCTCAGTTCATCTTATAGTTTTAGCAGGTGTTGAAGAAGGAACTGGGTTCATAGTTAGTTCTGAGTATATCCTATCACCCATAGATTGATAGGAAGTCAAAGAATGTAATACTGGTGATAGAATATATTCCTAGAGTATGCGTCCTTTATTTTTGAGGCTGTTAAGAAAAGAACATACCTCTTGATGAGTTTTCTTACAATTACAACTTTCAGGAGGTGATACAGATGGATCCTTATGAGGCCTTATATGGAATGTTGTCTCATTCGCCACTATGATGATTAGAGGTAGGAGAGTCAGTGATACTAGTATATCATCTCATTCAAGAGACACCAGAGCATATACAACTTATCATAAAGTGTATTGAATCATACCAGTCTAGGATAAAGTCTTATTTCAACCATCATTGATGACCTCTAGAGTTCGACATTAGGGATCAGGTCTTCATGTATGTTTCACCTAGGATAGGGAATTGATGGATTAAAAAAAAGGTAATTTAGAACCTAGGTTCATTGGACCCTTTGATTTGTTTGATATATTTGGGTAGGTAGCTTACTAGATAGCTCTTATATAGAGGTACCAAGCCATGCACAATGTCTTCCATGTATTGCAGCTTTGCCTTTATCACTCCAACATGTCTCATAATTTTTATCCTAATGAAATCATTTTAGAGGTTAATTTTTTTTATTAGGAGCATCCTATATTTATCATTGATCAAATTATTAAGGCTCTATGAAGAAAGTTAGTTCCTTTAGTCTTGGAGCTATGGAAACATGGCCATATATAGGATGAGACCTGGGAGAGAGATCTTAAATTACATGCTTAGTATCTAGAGTTATTCTCATGTGATGCTTTACCACCCTCATAATGGAAACTTATAGAAAGGTTTTCTTAAGTGGGAGAGGTTTTAAGATCCCATATTTTATAATGATTTATGGAACCTTTGATTTTCATTTTAAATAAATTGATTTATCCTTGTAAATGTGACTAAAGGTTTAAGGATTATTTTGTAAAAATCCAAGTCTTGTTCTAATCCTAGAGCTCCAGTTTTTTAATAATCAATATGAGGTGCATGGTTGGTTCATGGTTAGTTGTAACCATGCATCTCAAATATGTGGCCCATCTATAAAGGAGAACGGTTTGATAAACTAGGCGAGGGACTCCATATGCCTATGTAAAAAATCTAAAGTCCTTTTATAGAAATGGAACACATGATTAACACATGGTTTGTCTAAACATATGCCTATCTATGTGAGGGGGAGGTTTCCTAGGATAGTGTGGGTACACAGTTGGTGTACGGTTTAGACAATCGTGCATCCAAACTATGCTCCCCTTTAAATAATGGTAAAATTAACCTATTTTCACTTAAATCCTTATAACTTCTCACCCTATTTTCTTTTCCACCCCACACATAGAATCACCTCACATTTAGAATCTCCTACTTCCTTGTACCTAATCATTGATCAATCTCCCTCGTTTGGACTCTAATTGGACCATCATTCATCATTTTGGAAGCATATGTATGTGCTTCGATCTATTACCTTCCTTTCTTGGTTTATCTTTTCATACTCATCATTATTTATATGCAAGATATTATTCCATATTTTCATGTTTTTTTATATTTATCCATATTCATCCATTATATCCCAAATTATAATTTTATATTGGATGAGTGTTTGTCAACCTCCATAAGGTAGGTGGTCTAAAACTTTTCCTCAAGTCTTGTTGTTTATATTTTTCATTACTGTTCCACTTGTCCGTTTCAACCATTTATTTCCCAAAAATAAATCTTCATTTAATTATTATCCAAATTTGGAACAAAAACTCCATAATAAACCCAATGTTATCATTAGAGGTCAATGAACTCATCATGAGCCACCCCTCATTGGAGCCATCTATATGCCTACAAGTCCTTTTTTCTATGATATTAACTAATACACACTTCAGTGGGTTTGTTTTTACTTCCACTGAGGAATTTATTTAATTTAAATGGTCGAACTATTTCATTGTAATATGGAAACAATGTTCACATAGATTATTAAATTTTAATGACTTGTTACATTTTATGACACATCATTTGACCCATGTCATCTATGAAAGAAAGGGTAATGGATTAAATTAAATAGAAGTAGTAAAATTACATAGTTATTACATGGAAAATTAATACTTATTAAGTGTAAGGTTCTTATTATTACTGTAGACATTTTTTATATTAAGTAGTTGTCATACATGATCCATCCATAGATTCCTAATGGAATTTATTCATCACTTAGAGGATGCCACCACGATACATTAAGATAGTTTTCTAAGGGAGATACCAACCTTGAAATTTTTTCTTTGTCTTACCTGTACATGAATTACATGGGGTAGTACTGTTGATTTATTTTTTATTCACCATAAATAAAAAATTCTCAGATAAAATCCTTGGATTTGGATTGTTTTCCATGGATAATAGGCACCTATTATTCTCCCCTTGGTCCCTAGTCATGCTTATCCTGGGATTTACTATGGATGTGCTCTAAAGAATTAGTTATAAAATCTTATATTGTAATGCCTTACGTGTAACCCTTGGATTACACTTATTCCCTTATATTTAGGATTAATTGTTGTTTTCTATGAGCTGTTTTTTTCTTCTAAGGTGAAGGATGCCTTAGTTTTATCTTGGTTCATGTCCTCTTATTATCATTTCTTGGACACCATGATTAGACATTTGGTCATACATTACATATTTCTTATACTTGTTAACTTTGGTTATGTTCCTTAGATCCTAACCATTCATAAGTTACCATATCAGAACCTTCTGGATTAGGTAGAAGCAAGTATGGTCAGTTGAGTATCCCATAATAATCCAACCCTGACATGGTTATTATTTCAAGCATTTTATTCCACTTCTTATTTTATACCTACAAACTGTTACATTTATGATCACAGACTAAATTTTTTTAGACACCATTGGTTGTGGCCCACTAAATATATCTAAAACCCTATTTAAACCACTGATTAGTACCCAAAAATACATCATGGATCCAATTAAGGACAATAGAAAGTGCCTATTCATGGATGTTTGATTGGTTTATATCATGGAAGATTAGAAACATAGGAATGAGGCTAGGTTTATGATGATATTAGAGATAGTAAGTTTTGGATTTTTTTTCTTTTGATATGAATGAATTGAATGTATGCTTGTTAATTTTTGTATAGAATCATGTCATTAACATAATTTTCTATACAATGATGGTTATTATTATTCAGTCCATTTATCCTATTAGATTTTTATATCTTTTGATTCCTTGGTCTCTAATTGTTAATATTTTTCTTCTAATCTTTATTCATTTATTATAAAGATGTGCTACACTTTAACAATTGGTAATTTTCTCCCCATGGACACACCCTAGGCACTTGTTGCTAGATGAAAGCCTCTAGAATATGGGGAAGAGTTTTTAGGGCCATTTGGCCAACTGATTTTTCTTACATTGGAGTGAACCAAGTCCATTACATCATAATCCACTAATCCATAGATCTAGCCTAAAAATATAAAAAAATACTTATATAGGTAAAATATTCCCAAAAATAAAATTCAACATATAAAATGAAATCATTAATTATTATTTTCTATCAAATTAATATTAAATAACCCAAATTCATAATTTAATTCCAAATGACACAAAATTATAAATATGTGATGACAGACTATATGTTATATAAAATGGAGAAAATATTTAACATGAAACATAGAAAAAAAATAAGTAAAAAAATTATCTTATTAGGTGTGTAAATATTTTATAAAAAACTCAATCTCTCATCAGAATTATTATCTAGGTATTTTTTTATCTATTATATACAAACAATATTCTTGATCATTATGTATTATCTATAGTTTTATATTTTGAATGAATTCTTTTTCTTAAATTCTCATATGAAAATTAAATTCCTCAATATTAACCTGAATTTATAAATTATTTATTATAAATCCTAACCATAGTTGTAAACTAAAACTCATAATATCACAAAGAATTAACTTGTATAATTATATATTATAATTCAACTACTCATTATTTATATATCATAACCCTCTTATCCACATAAGCATTGACTCATTATCATTAAATATTATTTATGCTATCATTTTTAGATATAGACTCCATTCATCTACTCCTTACAAAGTATAGACAAGTTGTTTTTGAAAATATGTACTAAAACATAAACCATGTCATGGTAAAAGTCACCACGTTAGGGTTGGTATTATATTATGGTTCTTGAAACTATTCCACGGTGTAGATGATGAATAATATTAGATGAAATTCAATGAACTCTCATACATATATTATTATGTATTATTTATATTATAATACATCATGTGATGATGTGAAGATAAATTATTGACTGATAAAATAAATTAGCAATTGCAAGCTTAAATAAAGTTTTTTGTAAACGAAATAATGATAGAGCCAATGATTTGGTTGTTTGATAATGTATGAAATTTTATTGCTCCGACAAGCTTATTTATTAAATAAAGGATTCCAATATTATGGGGTTTTTAATCTTTTTTATGAGTAGTATGAATCATCATTATATATTTCTCTCTAATTTAAATCTATCTATAACACTATTCTCCCAATTTTCATTAATGGAGTTTATGATAGCATACCTATGAAGGGGATGGGGTTATACTAAATCATTTAGTGATTTAAGTGGATAATAAATACCATTGTAATAGATAATGAATTATGATTTTTTTATACTTCTTAAATTCAATTTTATGATTTATCTCCCAGTAGATGTTTTTTATGGGTTTTGTTCTTTCTTTACCTATATTTGTACACAAATATGTACCATGAAACATTCATGTGGTATCATATTGAGTGTCAATGAATAATAAATAAGATTAATATCAAAAAAAATGTTTTTGTGACTACCTAAAACCATAAACATGGTAATAAAACCACATCATGATTTGTAAAGTTTTTTTTAGAAAAATGGCATGGTCTATAAAATTTCATTTGTTTTTATATAAATTTTTTGGAAAATTGAATGTTTTTTAAAAATTTTGTTTTCTTTCTTATCATAAAATAGTTCACTATAAATGTTATATTTTTATGTCATGGTTTTTAGACTAAAATTTCCATTTTTTATGGAAAGCATATTTCTATAGGGAAAACCCATAATGTGGAAAAATTTTATACTTCATGGTTTATAGTATGACCATAAAGAAAAATTCCATGTGAATATAAACTATTTAATTTTTCAAGGTGGGTCCTTTAATCAATTATCTAACCAAAATATCATGGGAATATAAAACATGTCTTGATTCTTAGGAATGGTTTGTAGAAAATTAAAAAAATTATCAAAACCCTTTATTTACATAGGACCAATGGTCCATCATTGAATATTCTTAACTTTAGACCATATCAAAAATTATATTGATTACTATAATTTTCTAAATTTATTATTTCTCATGTTAAATACTTTAGTTTTTAATTTATTTATAAAATCCATAATCTTATGCATAATTTTTTTATATTATTAATGTTGTATATTTATTTCAATTTTTTAAACTACTTATTATAATTTTCATATCATTCATATAAGAGTTTCATGTTAGGTATGATATAAAATATTTCATTTTCATTCAATAAATATGATAATTTTTTTATTTTAGTTGTGAATTCAATAATAAATATTTTTTATAATTTATACATATTATATGTTATAGTTTTATTGGAATTGAGGTCTCACTGGAGTATTTATCTATGGATAGTGGAACATTGGGTTTAACTTTTCCCTAGATAGGGTATATAAGATATATCTTTATAATTGAGGCTTCACTACTTATAACACCATATATATTCTTATGGGGACTTTGAATTTGTATGATTTTAATCTATTACATGAAATAATTTCACAAACCTTATGCATGGGATATATTTGAATATGTGTTTATATAATTGGATTTTTTTTATTGGATATGTGAAAAAAGTCCTGATTTATATTAGGTATTATATATCAATATGTTTAGAACATATTAATTTGTGTTAAAGATGATATTTGAAATAATAATTCATTAAAAAAATGCATATATATAGGCAATAAATCATATTTAAATATTGAATGAGATGTCATAATTATGTATAATAATCATAAGAGTATTATGAAAATTGTGAGTCTATAAAAAACACCTTGAAATACTAAATTTTTTATTACTTCCAGAGTGAACACTTATTAAGATATCAATCATCCAGTATGGGTGATCCTAACTGTTAAAAGCCAATAAATTATCTTGTGTAAAGAATGCATATTATAGGTGACCCAAAATATTAGGTGTATATATCTGATGTGAGATTTGGGTAACATTTAGTTGGGTGAACCAAAATATTATATTACCATGTAAATATAGTTTTAAAATTCCATATGATGAATTGGGAAATTATTTTCCATCTAAATATCTAAGATTCATATGTGATATGATTAACATGATGGTCTACTATATATAGTTAGGGATTAAGTTTAATGCATATATGGGTAATGTTATGATGAATGGGATATTTTACCTATTAAATGGTTATAATTTATGGGTAATAATTTTTAATATTTTTATATTCAATAAAATTACTACTTGGAATGATATAAAATATAATACTCACCCAAAGATATGCGTTGTTATAGATAATTATGTGCATCAAGAATATTAGTTTGATATCACTTAAAGAATAGACTTGTAGTTTAATATATTAGTATCTAAGGTTAATAAGTGTTCTCAAGGAGACTAATTTTTAACATATGGAATTTAATAATATTGAAATCAATTTCTATAATTTTGAATCATGGTTATTTGATACCAATTATGCTTCACACATTTTTGTTGATGTAAAAAAACTCAGAAATGAAATTGAAATGATTAAAGGATAAATATATCTACATGTAAGAAATGGGGAAGGTGTTTTTACATTGTAACTCTATACTTATAATCCATGTATATGAAGTGGATTAGTTTTGAAAATAGAAATTTTTACAATGTTTTTCTTTATAATTATAAATTTTATTTATATATATTGCTTAGATAATGATTTAATTTAATTTATGATCAATAACAAGATTAATTATATACATGTGAATAAAATGTTATATTTAATTTATAATATGGTAAATGGTTTAACCATTTTAGACATGAATAATTCATTATATAACATTAAAGATAATAAGGTCATTTTGAATCCAACACCACTTAACTTTGGAATTATTTCATTGGGAATATAAATGGGAATTTTATATAAATACTCTATAGAGAAGGATCATTTGACACATTCAAATATAGTTTATTTGAAAATTTTAAATATTTTATTATGAAAAATTTCCAAAACACCTATTAGTGGAAATGGAAAAGGGGACTAGTATACTATTGGACTTAATAAATTTTGATGTATGTAGACTAATGAGTATCCAAATAGGTGGTGGGTATAGGTATTTTATAAACTTCACTAATGACTTCAGTCTATATGGTTATGTGTTTATAATGAAGTGAAAATTTAAAACCATTTAATTGAATGAGTTCAGAAATGATTTACAGAATGAAATAGTAAGAATTATTGAGATTATTTGATCGGGTTGGGTAGTGAATAGTTTATCTAGTAATTAATTGATCATTTGAGATATCATTAAATTGTTCAAATTTCACACATGGAACACCAAAATGGAATGGTGTGCCTAAGATGAAGAATAATACTTTATTAGGAATGGTTTGAATAAATATGAGTTTGTGTGTCCTTCTTATATCATTTTGGGTATATTATTTAGAAGTGACATCTTTCATATTAAACCATGATACATTCATGGTATTCATGAGGACACCATAAGAGATATATAATGGGAGGTTTCCCAATGCATATTTTATGAGAATCTAGGGTTCTGAAGAATATGTATAACATTTTTATTATGAAAAAAATCATTAAATTAAATACATTTTTTTAAGTGGTCATCCAAAAAAAATACTGTGACACAATATTTTTCTAACTCAATTGAAAAAGAAGTGTTTGTGGCTCAATGTCATGTTTTCCTTGTGATAGATAACATTGTTCATGGTGTAAATTAGAGATAATTTAAACATGGATAAGTCCATTACCAACAATTAGGAATTATTTTTGAGATAGAAAGTGATTTGATTTCATAAATGGTTATGTAAAAAAATAAACTCATGTTATACAATGTAAGGTCCTATCTTTTTCTTTTGGAATGTATATCTTTAAGATTTGGTACACATTATTGAGTTGGGTTGTTTTTATTTTTGAATCATATTAATAAGGGGCTGGTTAGGTTCTGGATAAGTGTTGTAGAGGTGTGGAATGGCAGGCTGCAGAGAAAATTTATGGTATAAATTATAAATTTATGATGTAAATTTTTGGTGTTGGCCGACCCCGTAAGACCGATATAGAATGTAAATGCATCAGGGATGGCCATGAATATAAGATTTATGATGTAAAATGGATTTATGATTTAGAATAAGTTTTAATTCAATTTTCAATTCTAGGTGGTGTGTTTTTCAATGTATATTGGATTCGATGGACTTTCAGAAAAACAAACTTATTTATGTTGTAAATGTGCTACAACCAGTGTTTTAAACCTATAACCTAGAATTTTGATAACATGATCTTCCCTTATATCATCTTCGGTGGTGGCCTCTATGCTTGCTCGACTAATTTCTGATTTTGGTATTGTCATCTTCTTTCAAGGCCTGAAAAAGGATGTTTTTTTAATCCCATAGGCATTCATCCTATACTATGACCTCTCATACCTCAATGTCTCTTTAATTAAGAGATGAATTAGTTGAAAACTAGAAGTTTTGGGTTCTATGGTTTCGAAGTTGAAGGATTTCAGGCACTTTTTGAGTTGGTATGACTATGTTTTGTTGTGTCTAGTCTTCTGCCTCATCGATGGTGCTGACACTCAGATCCCATAGCCTCTCCCCATGATCTGGTCTCATGTTATTTTGTGCCCCTACATGGTAGATCATCAATGGTAAAAATGATGAGATTTTGGGATGTATGGTTCTGTGGTCATCGATGTTCCTAAAGCGGTCCTTCAACGATGGAGTTTTTTTCAATAGAAATGTCATGTAGAAGTCTAGTTTTTTTTACTATGGTTCCTCATGCATTTGTGATGTTTTTAGGGATAATTTCAATGATTTTGTTTGGTGATATGTCAATATAGTCTTGGGTTATGTTTGTTTCTAGTTTTGGTGGAAGTTGTTTGATATCTATGGCGGTGAGTTAATGATGGTCATGTTTTGATGGGGTTGGTTATTCAGTGTTGGTGATTTTATGAAGCGGATGAAGGTTTTCATGTATGATATTTGAAGATATGTAGGTAATGGTCGTTGGGTTATCGCCGATGATGTTTGGCGAAGGTGATGAAGGTGATGACGAGGTGGTTTGATGTAAGGGGTGTGGCTCGAGGAGGCTCCCTGATTGAGTATTCATGTCCTAAGGCATCTTGATGTTCCTGTGACACTAATATTGAATTTTGAGTTGAAAGTTGATTTTTTTAAAGAGGTTTTTTCAATTTGGCGATTTGGTAATTTCATGTATGGCCCAGTTCCCTCTCACCCAAAAAGAGGATATCGAAAATCAAATAGAAAATATAATTTTCAGTTAGAAAAGTAGGATCTAGTCACTGCCATAGAAGTTGAGGAACCTTAGGCTTATACTTTTCATTTGAGGTGGGTGTTCTAGAACATATCCCTATATTTATATTCAATTATCCTACTATGTGTAATGTTTTTTATCATGTGGAAATTTCATGTGCATGACCTAAGTAATCAGATAATTATCTATTTGACATGTTACACATGTATAAACCTCTAATAGGATTTTTTCAAGTACATTATCATTGAAACTAATACTTTTTTCCACCTGAGATGTGTTCCAAACTTGAAACTATTTAGAATTGGTCTATTAACATTAAATCCATAAGAATATTTGGAAATTGTTTTTATTTTTGGCTTGATTTTATGAAGTATCATGACACATGAATTTTAGAAATTTCTTGATATAGAATAACTTTGGGTAATTAGTTAATTAGCATACTAATATCCTTGGGGTTAAAATGATAAATGAATTGGTAATTGATTATATGGATAATTTGGATCCTAACATTATATAATTTATGTGGATAGATAAATGGTAATTGGATGAATTGATCATTATGGAATATAATGACATATTTTTTATAATTTGTGTGTAGCTATATTGAAGTGATTATATAATGTTCTACCACCCAATTATGTTGAAATTATTATATAAATGGTTATCACCTGGTTATTATAACATTATTATACAAATAGCTTGAGCCTGTTTTCATGAAATGACCCATGGTAGGGTGAATGGGGTGCAATAAGGGATACACTCAAGAGAAAAATAGAAGATAAAACAAGGTACAATAAAAGAGTATAGCTCAACCCAACAATATAGTGAAAGTAAACTCATCTAAACACAATGAGATTGAACTGGTGAGAAGATTAACTTCTCATCTAATCTTCACTACCTATAGTAGGAGAGTAAACTCATACAACCATGATATCTAGACACAGAAAGCATGTATCATGCCCCATGCATCTTCACCTCTCCTAGAATGAGAGTAACCAAAACCCAATGAGTGGGTATTGTAACAATATATATATATATATATATATATATTCTCAATCAAAAATCTCAAATGAGAGATTATTGAAATCTACACCTCACATCTCAACCTAAGAAAAGTGTCACCAACAGTTCCAAAAGTATCAAATAGTGATGCGCAACATCCCACACATTTTCCCTGACCTTCCATGTCAAAGGGTCTCAATCCCCACACCTTGATACTATCTACCTTGGCTGGAACTGTCACTCCCTCATGGTTTTAGGTTGCATCACAAGGATGAATCTTGGTGGGAAAAGGGTCCATATTCCTTGTGAGTCCAACGTTATGTCAAAGCACACATCTCCAATGATTGGTATATTCAGGAGGTCATGTCTCAAGGTTGAGGACCCATGCCCAGCCTGGCTAGATGGTGCCACTCTAGTCTCATTAAGGACCCATGATCAACCCTGCTAGAGGGTTCCACTATACTGTCTTCGAGGACCCTTGCTCAGCCAGACTAGAGGGTTCCACTCTAGTGTCATCGAGAACCCACGCCCAACCCAACTGGAGGGTGTCACTTTGAAATATATGATATTCCTTCTTGATCAATACTATCCTCAAACACCACCTAAATTATAATTTTTCTCAAAACACCTCACATAATATCTCTAAATCCACTACGTTGGGAACCATTACGTTCAACGTGGAAAAAAACTACATATTGGCTACTCACAGAACAAAATCTGAGTCCAAAAGAGAGAGATACGAGAGGTAGAAGATTTATTAAGTGATACATGGTGTGTATGGGCCCTGCATGGCATGTGACTGCACCTCATCGCATGGTTGTGTACCTACCCATATTTGGTACTAAACTGTAAACTAGTACCCTTAGGCATGCCAGTATACTCGTAGCGTACCTGGAACCTCTATCCAAAATATTTATGAGTGCATTATTCTCATCATTTGTCTGAAGGGAAAAAACATAAACATACTAACATTACTCCTCAAATGGACATGGATAACCAAACAGATCAAACCATTGTGATTCTTGTGGAAAAAATTATTTAGTCGATTATTCAATCTCTATAATCAGACACCTAATAATGAAGAAGTATTTCATCGAAAAATGATCAAACCAACTTCATGGGTGTCACACCTCGATGCCAAACATTAAATTCCCAAACAAACCTCAAAAGGTCCATCTTGAAGAGAGGTTCACTTTTCTATAGATGGAACATCAAAAGTACATTCCATTTAGAAGAAATGGATATTTGAAACAGTTGTATGAAGACCAGCTAGGGCTCATGACTAACCATTCATTGACCAACTACCACAGTTGTCCACCTACCATAGTGGTCATCTACCATGGTCGCACACCCATAGTGTGTCCATACATGGACCGACCATCGTGGTCGGTCAACTGGTCGTGTCGACCGGTCTCTACAGTTGACAGTCTGGGACCAGTTGTGGTCATTGGCTCTGTGACAGCTCTAGCTACCGTGCTCTCATGGATGGTCACAGTCGCACCTCACCTTGGCCATCCCAGGTTGGACCTAGGTCTGACCCAGTTGGTTGGTCGTGACTTTTTTATATAGGCTTGGCCCACCAGGATGGGACCAGCCCGGCCCGCCTTAGCCCGACCCACATAATGTTAACCGACATGGTCACTGTTGGCCGTCAATGTGATAACCCACCAAATTTTGTGGTCACTTTCACCACCTTAGTCCGCACCCCACACCTCTACCATCTATCTAGATTGAAGAACACCTTGAACGCCCCTCTACTACTTCACGGCCTACCGCATGCTGCTTATCACCATTATTGGCCTCCCCACACACCGCGGTCACTGCCAATCATCCAACTTACTCCCACTTCTGCTTTCATTGCACCTATTATCCATATCAAAACGAATACACATATTTAGATATTGAATCCTTGGGTTGAGATATACAAAGATCTATTCCCTGCTTGATGATTTTTTGTAGTTTTCTCATATCGAAATGTAGACGATGAAGAATGCTCAAATAATGGAGGAAAAGAGGGATCGATCGATTTCCATGTTAGTTTTTCCATCATCATTAATGTTCATGGACAACAAAATCGATAAGGAAACAATTTTAATATTCATGAAATTAAATTAGGGATGCATAATCCAAAATAATAATCCTACCTATATTTAGATTCTTTCTTCGTCTAAGAGAACATCCGACAATGATCATTATGATCCTTCGAAGCATCATCATTGAATAGAAAAAGGAAGTTGGGATATATTTTCACCATTAAGAGGGTTATGAGAAAACCCTAATCCTAAAATCATAATGACCTATTTATAAAAAAATTAGGTCAAATGTAAACTACACCTCCAATGGTTTCAGGATCTGAACATACCACGCCCTCTCATGTTAGGTCATGATTGGGTAAAATACCTTATTATGAACTCAACGGTGGTATTGTATTTCCAATCCGAGCCCATGTTCAAGAGTTATTCAGATTAGCATCCAAAATCAAATAATTTTCTTTAATTATTTTATTTATAGTTATGTCTTTAGTGATTATTTCTATAGAATACACATGACGACAAACATTACATCCTGCCTAGGGTAAATTCCACTCTTCAGACTCATACATGCCTTTGGATTTGTGATATGAGCTTTAATTTGAGAGTTATCCCATTTATGTTATGTTCATAGTATAAAATGTACTAATTATTTTTATAAAATTAATTTTGGGAACACTGATCCTAAGAATCACAAATCGTCTCAGCACCATGCTTTGAAAATATATGTAAAAATATTTCAATGTCTTACAAGAAAAAAAACTGGGCCTCTACATCATTCCCTCCTTCAAATATTTTCATCCCCGAAAATAAAAAACTAAGAAAATCAGTGGGAACACTGATACCACACTTAGATCTTTCCTACATAGGGATGCATAATCAAAGGAGAATTGTGAAACTCCCTCACCACATCTGCTCACATCATGATCAAAATAAACATTCATCCCTCAAAAAGGATCATGTGATTCAATTATTCATAAAATCCATCAGGTGAATATCTTAAGGATATCTAGTCACAAAATATCTTAGAGTTGATGTCTCACAACTAAGACTCTCTCACACACTTCAGAAGTTAAAGAGTCCAAACCATTGACTAATGAAAAATTGTATACTCCTTCTCTATAAGGGTCAAATGTAGAGAAGCTAACTGATCTGAAACTTCTCGCACTAGGTGATCATGGGACTTATTGATAAGGGAACCTGATACAATGCTGTCTTTTCTCAGAGTATAGACTATCTTGAAGTCTTAGTCCTAAAAGAAATCCAACCATTATCACTACCTCAGGATTAGGTCTCTCTGGTTGAAGATGTAACTGAGGTTCTATTGATCATGTAGAGGTACCAATGAACACGGTAGAGGATAAAACTCATCCATCAATGATAATATAGACAGATAAATGATGTGGCATACCTCGTGCATATTTTACTCTCTTCGAAGGAGTGTAACCCTAATCCAGATACTCTGCCACACTTACTAGTGACAACCTAAGCAAAAACGTGTCATGCTGGAAAACCCCACTGGCATTTTCAGTGCCTGTTCTGAAACACCCTCACACAACCTATCCCTAAACATACAAGTCATAGGGAATCATCCACCATGACTCAATACTATCCTCTTTGGGTGTAACTAACTCACCCACATGGTTTTTATCGCATTACAAAAACACATCTCGGTGGGGGAAGAACCCCTCTTCCTTGTGCATTTGAAGCTACATCGAACAACAATGACACAGGGTTACACCGATGCCTTATGTAAACATGGTAAAACCTTGAGAAAGAATCAACAAGAAAATATTACCTCACACAATTTATAAAAATTAATAATTAAAAAGTTAAAGAGACACAAAGTTTACCTCTTATCATCTTAGGCACTACCGGATTGTAGACATCCAAAGCATGTAACTGCCTGTGGTCCCGACCGTTAGCTCCCTGATCTTAACATGGGACACCTATTGGTGGTGGTGGAAGAATCTCATAGAATATTACACCACCAAAAATACATACTATACTTCTATAATGGCCTCCCTGGGGACCACCCTTATCTCCGCTTGGAAGTTCCCTGATCACAATGTGGTCTCTCCTATGGTGGTTTATCTGCTATATGTATGAGATGATCCGTGAATCTAGTTGGGAAGTCTCGTTCCACATGACATCGCCCATCATAAGAGTATCATCGAACCTCATTGGGATATCATGGTGCTCTTCACTATACCTAACAACGTGTTTGAGTCTGATCATGGGAAGGCCTCCTGTGTTGATGTCCTATCAACTGATGTCTTCTACCTGTGAAAGACATCATAGCTCTCTAGTGTCCATTGACATTCCTGGATAAATATCATCCCTATAAAAAAATATTTCTATCACCAATTTTTTCTCCATCACCCCAGCAGAGGTGAGTATTCACAAGGGTACTACGCTGGCATAGATCTCTCTATGAAGTCCCTACTCAAACTTCTTTTCCTGGAAGTATACAATGAAAATATTTTCAAGATAGCACTGAGAAATGTCTATAAACCTAGAAGAGTAATCATCAATAATCATCCCTCTCTAATTAATCTCTATAAGCTCTTGAATCCAAATAGAGCATAAGTATGAGGGGTAGTACTCCTCAAGGAACAGCTACCGGAAGTCATCCCATGAGAGTGTCGACTCGTCATGCATATGAGTAACCAAGATCCTCCAACATCCAGCTATTCCATGGAAAATAATAGATGTCAAATCCACCATATTATCTTATATTTTCTAAAATAGAATAAATTTTTAGGCCACCGACTCTAGCCAATACTCTTCTATCTGAGGATTTGGATCACTTCAGAACTTCAGCGGTATCTGGCACTGGAACCTGTGTAGTGTGCTTAGACTGCGTACATCCTCAACTTGCTCTGCTGGGACTATCTTCTCCTAAAAAGGTGTAGGTGTTGTTACCTACCCACCGAGAGGAAGGGGATCATATGAAGGACCCTAAACTAAGTCCTGGTCGCTCATAGGGTTGGCATCATGAACCAAAGCTGGTATCTTGGATGGTTGTCATCGTGGAGCCATCCTAAAAGTTACCAGGGAGTAATACGGTTAGATAAGAATATATATATATATATATATATATATATATTGATAGCAACAATGGGGAGATGAATCATGAAGGACAGTCAAAGACTCAATCATATGTGATTCATGTACTATTTATCCCTACAACAAATTTCACAACATGTCGAGTCGAAAAGCAGGTAGTCAAGGTCCCAGTGAATGGCTATCTCGGTTTTCCCACCATCACTGGGCTCTTTGGCGTAAGAGCTACACTTGAGACACGTTGACACTATTTCCCTAAAACCAACCAATCATTTTACGGTGAAACATCCAAAAAACGTTCCAAGGAATTAAATTTCTCTCATACCAATCTATCACAACCCTACCCACGTCGTGGCTCGAGCTGCAACTACTCCAAACCCACCTCGATAGTCCTGGGGTAACGAAAAGTTCCTAAGGAATAAAAAACTCTAGGAGGCCTTTTCTTGAGTACCTATACACATGCACAAAGCCAACTCAATGAAACAGTGTATAGGGAAATAAGAAAAAGGTGATACACACCTATAAATAAACCAAACCTACATACACCTCTAAACAGTATGCGTAAAGTAATGTAAACTGAAAGGAAAAGGGGGAAAACATTCCCAACTAGAAAAGTTCCATAACATGGTAGTAACTGAAAAAGTAAAATAGCTGAGAGATCCCCACTCTTGGATCCCAAGATACGACAACCACACACACTCCAAGCACTAGTATCCCTAAGCTCCTCTAAAGTCGCGATCAACTTGTCTACAATCTTAATAATGCACGACAATTGCGGGAAAGACCCATATTGGGGTGACTATGAAAATAATTAGTAGGATTCCCCAAAAGGGAAAAGTGGGAGTAGTAAGAGATACACTAAAGAGTAAAATAGCAGATCAAACAAGGTATAGTAAAAGAGTACATCTCAACCCAACAAGAGAGTGAAAGTAAAATCATCCAAACATAAGGAGCTCAAAATGATAAAAATATTAAGTTCTCATAGTGCCTTTGAAACCTAGAGAAGAAGAGTAGACTAATCCATCCCTGAGAAGCTAGAAACAGAAAGCGTGGGCATACCTCACACTCCTTCACCTATCCTGGAAGAAGAGTAACCAAAACCCAATGAGTGGGTACTATAATAGGATATATATATATATATATATATATATATTCTAAATCAAAGAAACTAAAATAAGATATTTGTGGAACCATGGCTATTATATGCATGAATTGGAGTATGGTTTGTGTTTGTTTTCAATCCTCAGTGGAAGTTCAGAATGTGTGCCAGTAAAGTGATCATACAGTTCAAGCAGAAAACAATATTGAATGTGGTGCCGTTTCCCGGTGTTTTCCAAATTTTTAGGCCTCAAAATTTGAAAACGAAGACATGGATTGTTGGTAAAAGTAGGTGCGCGCAAAGAGGAAGTGGTGCATGAAAAAATAAGGGATGTGCGTGAAATACTTGATCTGGGTGTGAAAAATAGTGTGGTGCATGAAATAGAAGATCGAGGTTTTTCGTGCAAATAGTGTTTCAGAATCAGAACATCGAAAAATGGAAAAGTCATGGGCTGCGAGAAAAATCTGGAGTTGTGTGCGAAAAATGATACTGGTGCGAAATATTACGCACCAGATGAGAAGTTTTTTGTGCCATAGGTGGTTTTGTGCACAGGGGTCTCAGATGCTTATAAATAAAAGGTGACCCCTCTCATTCCACATGGTTGAAGACTTAGAGAAGGTTCGAGGTCTAATGCACATAAAAGGATCGTGTAAAGGGGCTTGCGCGAAATAGTCTGGCTTGCGCGAAATTTTCTAGGCTGCGTGAAAAATTCTGGGTTGCACGAAAAACGGTGTTGTTGCGTGAAATATTTTTCCATGCAAAAAAGGAAATTTTGCACGCAATAATAAGGTTTTGTGCACAAAGGGTAGGTGTTGCGCACAATTGTTAGTGAAACTTGTTTATGCATTTTTGATTATCCGAATCAGTGGTTCAGTGTGTTCTAGAGCATCAATTTAGGAATTCTATGCAAGCATATTATTGTTCTGATTAGAGACAAAAACATCAATGCAAATCTACTGAATAGACCCTCATGTCTATAAACTGACTGAGACTTCAACAAAGGCAGTGAACTAGGGGGAGTCAACGGGAGTGAGCCGAGGGACAGAGTGAGCTATCCCTGAACATTTGTAAAGGAATTGTGCCTGGGACAGAGTTACTGTGCCCGAACCTTTGTAATCCACAACTAGTGAAGTTTAGTAGAATTTTGTATGACCAAAAACTTGTCAGCGTATTCCCCTTGGACGTAGCCCTTAGTGGTGAACCAAGTAATAAGTGTTGTGTCATCTCCCTTCATGTGAATATTTGCTTTCTGATCATTTTTATCATACAAGTTTAACAAGTTCCTAACAACGTGGAAACAAGATCCATCACATTTAAAGAAAAAGTTGTCACCCTGATTCACCCCTCCCCTCTCAAGGTGTCCTGTGGTCCTACAATATTAAGGGGATCTACATATCATAGATCGATCCAAGGAAAGAGTCTCTAACAGTTCCAGAAGTATCCAAAAGTCAGTCATAGCATCCCACACATCTTCACAGAACATGAAAGTGAAAGGGGATCAATCACCACACCCTAATACTACCCTCTTTGGTCAGCACTAACTCACCCTCATAGTTTTAGGTTGCGTCATAGGGATGTTTCCTATTGGTTAAAGGGTACCTATTCGTTTTGAGTTCAAAGTTTTGTCAAAGAACATCTCACTAATGAATTTTATAGTAAAGAGGTCCTCTCTTAAGGTTGAGTACCCATGCTCAGTTTGGATAGATGGTACCACTCTAGTTTCATTGAGGACCCGTGCCCAACTCAGCTAGAGGGTGTCACTCTAGTGTCATCAAGGACCCATGCTCAGCCCAACTTCAGGGTGGAACTCTACTATTATTGAGGACCCATTCCTAGCCTAGCTAGAGGGTGCCACTATAGTGTCGTCGGGGACCCATGCCCAATCCAGCTGGAGGGTGCCACTCAGAAATCTCTGATATTCCTATTTGGTCACTACTAACGTTGAACACCGCTTGAATGAGAATCATAATTGGAACACATTTGATCGTATCTTGAAATCCACTATTGAGGGAACCATCTTATTTTCATAGAAAAACACTATGGATATGATACTCGAGGGAAAAAATCCATGTCCTAAAGAAGGAGATGTGAGAGATCGAAAATGTATAAATTGGTAAATGATGAATATGGGCCCCACATAACACGTAACCCCAGCTCATTACTTGGCTATGTACTAGGAAATTTTTCTTTACTAAAATATGAATTTGTACCACTAGGTGTGCCACTATACTCCTAGAGTACATGAAAAATCTAGCCAAAAGGCTGATGAGCACATGATGCTCATCGTTTTCTCAAAGGTAGAAAACATAAACATACTTAAATTCCTCCTCAAATAGCCCTAGATAACCAAAAATATCACACTATTGTGATCCTTGAATAAAAATTCACAGGATAGACTATTTATTCACCTAAATTAGACATGTTGTGAAGAAGTTGCATTTCATCACAACATGACAAAACAAGCCTCATGGGACCAGCACCTCAATCCCAAATTGTAAGGTCCCAAATTATCCTTAAAAGTTCTATTTCAAAGAGAGAATCATGTATCTGTATATAGAATGTCAAAAAGAAACTCTATTTAGAATATATGGATATTTGAAACTACTACACGAAGAAAAGTCAGGGCTCGCGACTGACCGGTCGTGGACTGACCACCAAGGTCGACCACCCGCAGTGTGGTCATCCGTATGCCGACCACCATAGTCGAGCCACTGGCCACTCTGAACAGTCTTCATGGTTCACCACTATAGATGACCACCCGAGACCAGCTATGGTCGCTGGCCCCATGACACCTCATTCTATCATGGCCTCGTGGTGGACTATGGTCGTGCCTCGCCCTGGTCAGCCATGTTCATCCTGAGTCTGACCCACTTGGTTGGGCCCAACCCACTTAGTTGTGCCTAGCCCAACCTGGCCCGCACCATGTAAACTGACACAGTCATCATCGTCCATCAACGTAATAACCCATTGCCTCAAGTCACACCTTTTTTCTTTGTCATGTCTCAAGGTTCCACCATATTCTTGGATTGTCATTGACTTCATATGACCTACCATAACTCCCTAGAATACCATGAGGGAGCCACATATCGTCGATCCACATCAACAGCTGTCTCACACACCAGGGAAGTCACCGATCACTAGACTACTTCCGGTTGACCCATACAGACTGCCTCCCGCTTTCTCTTTCCATTTCACCTCTAATACAACATGAAAAGAAGACACAAATTTAGATCTAGAATCCTTGGGTCAATATCTACACAGATATATGACCCATTCAAAAATCCATTTCAAGTTCATCATATTAAAAAGTAGACAATGAGGAATAAGAAAATAATGGAGGGAAAGAGGGATCGATCGATGGACGTGTTAGTTTGGCTATCGTCGTTGATGTTAAAAGAAAATAAAATAGATTGGAAAAAAACTTCAGGAATTTATAATTTCAATCGGGGATGAAAAATCCAAAAGAAGAATCATACCTAAATTTAGATCCATTTTCATCAATGAGAACATCCTCCAACAACCATTTCGATCCATCGAAGCTTCTTTATTGAATCGTAAATGGAGGAGAGGAGATAGATTCAATTCCAGTAGGGTTATGAGGAAACCCAAATCCAAAAACCATAATGACCTATTTATATTTGAAAATTAGGTCAATGGTTAAATGTACCTCCAATGGTCTTGCGATCCATACATCACGCGCCCTCTCACTTTATGTCGCACTTAGGTAAACACCCAATTACAAACTCAACGACAGTCTCAGATTTGCAATCCAAGTACCTATTCAAGAGTTACATATATTAATGTCCAAAATAAGATTTTTTTAATTATTTTATTTACAATTACATCTTTAGTGAATGTTTCTACAGAAGACCCGTTCAGACAAAAGTTATGTCCCACCTAGGGTAAACTCCAATCTCCAAACTCAACTGTGCCCTTAGATTTTTTATCCAAGCATCTATTTGAGAGTTATCCCATTTATATCATGTGTATAGTATAAAATAAACTTAAAATTTTTATAAAATTAATTCCGGGCACACTGGGACTCAGAATCACATGTCATCTCAATGCCTAGTTCTTGAAATATATAAAGAAATATTTCAAGTCTTTTAAGGAAAAAACTGAGCCTCTACACTGTTTTTTCTAAAATTATTATATAAAGGGATAAAACCTAGTTATAATGTAATTATTATATAACGGGTTTACACTCGGTTATTATGAAATTATCATATAAAGGTATGGTTCCCCGTTATATGTAAATTCATATATAAATTCCATACACTTGGTTATGCTGAAATGATTATATAAACGGATCTTCTCAATTCTCGTATATTCATTTTTTTGTACTTTACCCTGGGATAGTTACAGATATGGTTAGTATAGTTTTGTGGCATGCTAAAATATATCTACCATGGTTTTAAAGTAGGTTAGGGATGACCCTATGTTTCAACCCGATGCTTGAGGGTTAGTGGATTTATTTCATTTTTAATATTAGTTGACTAAATTAATAACCCTATTCATCGCTTCATTTATTGCACTATATTCTCATACAAGATTTTTTTTAGATGTGGTAGTGTTAACCTACTGATTTTTACTCACACCCTATATTGTTCATTATTTGGTTCCTATAAAAATTTCATGGATGCAAGTTTTCATATGAGAAAGGGACCCTGTTGTTGATAGTTTCTTACTGAATGGTTTAGAGCTTGGAGACGAGACTGACATGGGGTTCAGGACTAGGGTATTTGGAGTATTTTATGGTGTCTTATTATATTTTTTTTGAATTTCATCACATAATTTAGTGAAATTTAAGCTTAACATTGCATTATTATATTATTTTTTTATTTTTTTATTTGTCCTTTATTTTTTTATGGATGCTCACTTGATTATTTAGATTCTTTCCAATATTTCTGCTACTCAATTTTTATTTCTACAATTTTTTAAATTGTGTACCTGAGGATATATTCTACCCACTATGTTCATTACACCCTCTCTACTAGTCTTATTCCTCTAGTATATTGGGAGGTTCACTTGAGGCCATGTAGTCAACCTGAGTCAATCACATGATGGGGAATCTGTTCGGGTGTGTTACAAAGTGGTATCAGAGGAAACAATTTCTTTTCTATTAATTTAATATTTTGTAAAGGTATAATGGAGACTAATATGTATTGGGGATTGGTAATGAAATATTTCATTAGAGTAGGTAATCCATTATTTGGGTAAAATCTGAGATCCTATGGATGGAATTTTTGTTCATGTTGTTTTCTTGTTACAGTCTTGATCTAATTTCACCTTCAATGATTCACTTGTTGTGTGATTTTATTGTTTTATGTGATTTTACCACAATAAAAGAATAGAATTGGATTATTATAAATCTATTATAATATCAACATAGGAATATCTATTGGCATTCATTTTTCATGTTAGGGAGATCTTTAATGAATGTGATTTATTTTTTCATTTGAACAATGAAATGAAAACAATTGATATACCTGTTAAAATGAAATGAAATAAATTGTTATGTTATACTAAATAACATGTTAATACAAGTGTAAATGAACTTTAAGCTACTAGACCTATGTTATTTTAACCTATTGAGTTGGTCTCATATTGTATCATGTGTTCTATGAATTTTGTTGAACGTCATAGAGAAAATGACACCTCATCATCTATGAGTTGAGAATCATAAGATTTTAAATAATCACAAGCCTAACATAGATTATCTAGAAAATCATATGTCTCTATAGAATATGATAGAATACCAGCTTCATGGTAGCTTCTATATAGTCATGTGATTCACGGTGAGGGAGACTGTTTACACAGTACCTTTGATGTTTGAGATGAAGAGAAAATTCCAGCTACAGTATCCACCAACATTCATTGGGGAGGAAGGCCCCTAGGAGGCTATGTTATGGATTTATTCACTCAAAAAAATCATCAAAAACCCTGAAACACCTGCTGAAATGTGGTTAAATATTTTTTATTACAAGATTTGAGGACCATCCAAGAATTGGAGGGACTTTCTGGAGCATGTTGTGTAGCATAGGGACTTTTCTAGGAAGGATTTAGGGGAAAAGGTCATAAGACACTTTTATCTAGAGAAGTTAAAGGATTGAATGGATTATGAGTTCATTCTCTTAACAAGGGAGGGTATGATAGTGATGGACGATGTGGGATAATTAATAGACCTGCAACATTTTTCTCGATCCTTGGAAGTTGATGATTTCTTAATTGTGAGGTGTTTCTAGGATGGGCTTCACTATGAGATCCACTCACTTGTGAGAGTATTCAATTTTAGAAACTTTTTTGATGTGATAAATCAAGATCTTATCATGGATTAGAATCTTATAGATGTCTTGAGTGGTGTATAGGATGATTTTTAAGAGTGATATGGGGGAAATTATCCCAACAGTGTGAAGCATCATTGCGACAGTTTTCACAGGGATGGTTGATGAGACTCTATGCTTATGCATGGATTGTCATAGACTGAACCAAATAAAAAACAAGAATCAATGTCCTAATCCATGAATAAATATTATATTAAATTATAAGAGAGGTTACATGGTCCTCTCCAATATTTTATTGAGGTTTTGGAACAATTAGCCAAGGGTGAGACCATCATACACACTTGAAAATTATTTTAGAAGCTGGTATATCTTGTATGAGTTTGTGTTGATGTCATTCGATCTAATGAACATGATGATGGTATTCATGGCCTTGATGAATCATAATATTCATACATTCCAAGATATTTTTTTTGTAGTTTACATGAACGAAATATAAGTTTACTCATAGTCTATAAATGATCATGTCTAACATACTGTCAGCATCCTGAGTATATTGATAGAGAATCAGCTCTATGCCGAGCTATCCAAATGAAGTTTTCAGATTGATAGAGATCACTTTTTAGGCCATGTTATTATAGATTCTGGAGTGTTAGTGGACCATATAAGGTTTAATATATGTTATATTAAAGAAAAAATAATCAATTTATTTAATATTTGTAGTTTTATTGGTCTTTATGGTTATTATTGATGTTTCATCATGGTCTTCTCCCATCTGGTAGCACGGATGTCTGGGCTGACCGATAATGCGGTGAATTTTATTTGGTTCGAAACATTTAATAGATCTTATTATGATTTGAAGACCAATATGACCTTAGTTGTGATCCTAACCTTACCTATTCTAGGTAAGACATATATCATTTACTAAGATGCATTGAGAGTTAGACTCAGAGTAGTTTTTATGTTAAAAGATTGAGTGGTTGGTTATGGATCCAGAAAGTTAAAATTGCTTGAGAGGAGTTAACCTACTCACAATATAGAGTTAGATACAGTGATACATGACCTCATATTATAAAGACACTATCTATTGGATGATAGGTTTGTGTTGTACGTTTACCATAAGATCCTCAAGTACATTTTTTCTCAATGAGACCTGAACCTTCGACATAAGAGATGGATTGAGTATCTAGTGTCTATTGACTTTGAACTGGATTACACACTAGGAAAATGAAATGTAATTGCTCATTTCGTGAGTTAAAATACATGGATAGAGCTAGTGTGGGAGTATTGTGAAGAGTGTTTTCTGATGGAACTTTTTACGGGCATCCATTAAGATTGTTATGAGTCCAAGGGATGAGTAAATCTGATTTTTATATCTGTTATACCCATTCTTCTAGATGAGATTATTATTGAATAGTTATCTGAGATAGAGTTCTTATCTAGGAGGGAAAACTTATATGGTGGGGATCCACCATCATGATGGTATCATGGATGCAGGGACATTATTCATATTTTTTTGTCATGGTTGGGTTCCTACGGGCTTGTGAGAGGATATGATTAGGGATTTTCTTGTTTCTAAGTGGGCGGTACGTCCTGGTATAAAAAATATATATCTTTATTTCTATAGAAAATACTAGTTTCCAAGGATGAAAAATGATATAGCATGCTTTAAGGAAAGATGTTCCACTTTTCATAAAGATGTTTCACTTATCAGCAAGTGAAGGCCAAGAATCATAGGCATGATAGGATATTACAACCTTTACACATTCCAGAATAGAAGTGGGATTATGTCATGTTGTATTTTATGATATAATTACCTAGGTAGACCTACAAGAATGATGATTTATTGGTTGACATGTATCAAGTGACGATCGTATCCCACTTCTTACCTTTCATGGATACCATCACCATTGACGATTTGGGAATTCTCTATGTGTTTGAAATAGTTTGAATGAATAGTGTTATAGAGAGGATCAATTTGGATTGATATCCTCATTACAGATCTTTGTTCTGGTAGGGTTTTTAGAAGGCTCTAGGACTGTAGGTTCTTCTGAGTATAGTCTATCATCCTCATCCTAATTGCATATCTAAATATATTATTCATATTTTTTAGGTTGTGTTATGAGCCTATGTTTTGGATTTTATTTTTTCTTGGTAGATATATTTGGTACTCATGGATTTCACCTATAAAAATAGATTCTAAACATAAATCAAAACGGACCCTTTTGAGGATTTATAAGGAAGTTTATTTCATTCACCTATTTTCTTGTTAGAGGAAGGATATTTAGTTCTTGTTGGACCTAGTCTTATGTAGGAGATGTATGACCAGGTTCAATTGATTAGGAAGTGCTTGGTGACTTCATATTTCCAATATAAATCATACGCTAACAATTGGATATAACTTCTAGAGTTTGAGGTTGGTCATCGTGTTTTCCTTCAAATGTCTCTTAGGTTGGGGAAGCACTATATTAGGAAACAAGGGAATCCAACACCTATGTTTCTTGGTTCATTTGAGATTGTGGATATGGTTGGTTCAATGGTGTATCTCTTGACCCTAATAACAAAGTATAGTTCCATGCATAATATGTTTCATATGTCATAATTTCATATGTATTATCCTAAAATTTATCTCATGATATAAGTTGATTATGTTAAGCTAGATATTTATGTTTCCCTTGAGGATCATCTGGTTTAGATTGTGGACTGTAGTGATAAGAATCCTTGAGGAAAGGTTGTTCCATTAGTTTGAGTGTAGTGGTACCATGAGAGTGTGCAAGAGAAGACCTGGGAGAGGGAGTTTAATACATACACAGATTTTCCATACATGTTCTATATTACCTTATAGTGATTCTTAGAGAAACTCAAGGGTGAGTTATTATATGGTTGGGAGGTTTTAAAATAACTTATTTTTTAGGTATGTTTCTCTTTATGATTTGTTAATTCTCATTGAGTAGGTTTTATTTTCATTTTAATCTTGGTAATTGAGGGTTGGTCTAGTTTTGGGTAAGTGTTTTAGTGGTACAGAATGAAAGGATACATAGAAAATTTGTGGTGTAAATTATAAATTTATGATGTAAATTTCTCATGAAGGTTGACCCCATAAAACTGATATAGGTCATAAATTCATCATGTCAAGCCATGAATCCATGATTTATTTCATAAAACTTATTTATGATATAAAATAAATTTCCATTTGGTTTTTAATTACATGAAATTTATTTTTAGTGTATATGGGATTTGATTGATTTATGAAATAAAATCCTTATTTATATCATAATGAAGCACCCAGTGTTTTAAACCCATCACTGGTCATTCTGATCATGTGATATATACATATCTCATTATTTTAAAACATTAATTATATGACTTCTGAGAATATACTTTAATCCAAAATCATTCTTTTGGATCATGGAAATATGAATTAAAAATTTGAAGATAGTTCTTCTGATTATCTAACCCTATCATGATCCATTAGTTTCCCCTCATAGTGAATCCTTGTTGATAGCTTTCTTGCCAACATGAATGGAATTAAATAAAGATCTAAATTCTAACATATATTTTGAGGAATTTTCTTCTTCTAATCTTCATTTTATGTGGGTATTCTTGAACTTATCATTTATTGCCTACTTGATTATCCCAGTATGTACAATATGTGTGATTGTACTAGAACACCATGAACAATACCTAATTAATTGGATAATTATATGTTTAATGTGTTAAACATGTATACTCCTCCTATAGGATCTAGTTAGGTCTATTGGCTATTAGACTAAGACTTTTAGCCACAAAATAGGTGTACCAACCTTTGTCTTTATTGAGACTTTGTTAGATTGACATTATTTACTTAAGATTATTTGGAAATTTTTTTGATTGTTGGAGTGATTTTTTAAAGTGCAATGAAATAAGAATTTTTTTGATTTCTTGAGATATAACAACTTTGGTTAAAAATTATTAAATCAACTTGATAATGACCATGGGGTTAAAATGATAAATGGATAAAGAATTGATTATAAAGATAATTGAGATCCTAACCTTCTGAAATGTATATGGAAAGAAAAATTTTAATTGCATTAATTGACCATTATTTTACGTGGATACATGTTTGTTATACTTCTTCTATGGTTATATTGAAAATATTATATAATGGGATAGCACCCAGTTACAATGAAATGCTTATGTAAAGGTAGATAACCCAATTCTTTAGAAATTCATATATAAATAGATAGTTCCCGATAATGGTGAAATTATTATATAAAGGGATAGTTCCCGGTTATGTTGAAATTCTCATATAAAGAGATTGTGTTTGATTGTGATGAAATAATTATTTAAAAGGAATAATTCCTTGTTATATTGAAATTATAATATAATGTGATTGCACACACTTAAGTTGAAATGCTTATATAAATTGATTTTCCAAGTTCTCCTATGTTGGTTCTCCGTTTCCCATTTTTTGTACTATACCCTGGGATGGTCTAAGGATATGGTTGTTATTCTTCTATGACATGTTTGGAGACATCTGGTATGTTGACGAAGTATGTTGGGGATGACCCAGAGTTTCAACCCATATCTTGAGAGCTAGCAGGTTTATTTCATGTGAAGTATTAATTGATTAAATTTGTACCTCTATTTACAAATTTATTTCATGCACTATATTAGTAGACTAGATTTGTTTATACATGTTTGGGTTGACCTACTGGTTTGTACTGAAATCCTTGATGGTATGTTATTTTGTACATGGATATGTTTCATGGATATAGGTTTGGACAAGGGAAAGGGACCCTATTGTTTATTGTTTCTTGCTGGATGGGTTGGATCTTGGAGATGAGACCGACATGGGGTTTAGGACTAGGTTCTCTGGAGTATTATATAGATTGTGCTAGTATTTTATTCATTTGACATTAAACACTTCATTTAGTTATATTTTATCCTGATATTACATGATTATATTATTATTGGATTTTTTTCATTTTTTCTTTATTCTATTATGGATGCTCGCTTTATTATTTAGATTTTTAAGTTATTTACACTAATTGTTTTTGTTATTTCCACTATTGTTGCTACTTTTTAACTTTTGGTATCGTCTTCTTACTGTGTTTCTTAGACCCTCACTAGTATTCAGAAGCCTTTGGTGTATGAGAAGGAATACCTGATGTAACATAGGCATCTTGGATTTTCCATGTGAGGGAGAATTGGGATAGGTATGTTACACACAATTACCTTAAAGTACTTATATGATTCATCAATGTTGGGATTAGTGAAGAGTTATATTATTCCCAAGAAACCAAGAGAGGAGATGTGAATCATGATGTTTTATTAAAAAAACTTTTTCTCACTAAACCATCTCTAATAATCAAATAATGTTCCCTTATTAGAAGTAATGAGTTTAGCATATCACATTCTTGACTTCTCATAAATTTAATATCAATAAAAAATGTATAATTGAATGTAAAAATGAATAGCATGATTTTGCTTAGTTTATTTCAACTAGGATATAACCAAGGAGAATATACATGATAATGTGTCTAAGTGCCAAAATTAATTAATACACACTATTTTAGTGGCTGAAAAAGTGTAGGTTTTGGTCAGTCCATTCCTAGTCTCACTAAGATTACAATGAAATTAGGGATGGAATATTACCTCCCAAAGGATAATCCGTATTCTTCCTCCTTCATGCACTATGTTATGGAATCATTCATCAGTTTATAAATGTAATGTTCACTTAAAAATAAATAAACAAAATTTATTATCCAGGCCTCATAAATCTCTATATTTTCTTAATCAATGATATCCATTGTTACCATGAATATTATCCACATTCAGATGTGATTAAATTATTGTTATGAGAGTCGATTAATTCCAATTTATTAATAAAAATCCACTTCTCATATGATCCATATGTATTAATAATTTCTTCTCCTTTTTCCCTCTCTCTATTAACCATATTTAAAAATATTTTTATACACTCTTGAACCACATTTTATAGTAATCCTTAGTAGAATTTATAAAGGCATATAGAATCCATGTATATAGGTCAATGGATTATATCGATTCACACTCACTCTAAGATCTGAAATCATTTCAAGTGAACCAAATGATTTAATATTGTCCAATATATCCATTAGAGTTGATTTAATACACTAAAAACATGATATATATCTTCTTATTTTATATTCAAACAAAGTATTTGATTTTTCCAATTCTTGGTTCACTACAACACGTCAATATGGTCACCACAACAAGGTCTATTCTAGATCTTCCCTTTAATCTATTAACCATGGAATCAAAATCTTCACATATGAATAAATCTAGAAATTCCCATGTTTTAAATTTATATACAATGATGCACTATGTAATTTCATACTACATACCATATCATAATGAATATATCCTCCAAATGCAATAATCTAGGGGGGTACCATGAACAACCTACATATTTATAGTTAATTCTTGAAAAACTAATATTACACTAGGGAATAAACTATAACATGTTCAAAATAACACTCCCCATTTCATATTTAACTACTATTACTACCACTACACCAATTTTTGGACTCCCCATGGCATATAAGTATTTTTTTAAAACCCCACAACATGCACTCTGGCATGCTCGTATTTAGGTTTTTTATTTTTAGTTCAAACTTTAAGACCATGATATTTATTCCATCCAAATCCATGATCAACTCGCCATTTCACATTCTCTAGTCTTTAAAACCACACCATGACTTCTTTTATGGAATGGTGTATGTGATCATCATATTTCCTTTCTTCAATAAAACCAAAAATGACCATTATTATCTTCACCCATGATATCCTAACCATTTTTCATTAATTCTATCGATACTACTAAGACATAAATCAATATTCTATGTACAAAAAAAAATTCTCCAATTATATCTACAGACTTTAAGAACTAAAATGGAAATAACTATGATGACCTCCTCATTTTTCTTTGAACTATGACATGATCTATTATTTTTCATGATTTGGTTTTCACTTCCTCTAAAAAATTACATTTAACATTATATAAATACCTACATTTAAGTTCATATTATTCCCAATTCTATAATAATCAAGAATGAGTATTTTTTTCCTCATCTAAAATCCTTTTGAGATAGATCCGCCATTATTTAAGCTTCTCATTCTATAAAAATTATATGTATAAATATCATGGTATTCCTTTCTATTTCTTCATGATAGATTCCATATAGTCCCTGAGTTGACATAAATACTTTCTATCAGGATATTTTTTGTCTCCTCGTGTCAATATCTCTATAGTTATCACATCCTCATTCCTCCAGGGAATTCTAATCACTTATCCTTTTGATTTCTATGACCCCAGTATTTTTTTTCTAAATTCACCAAGTCATGATTTACATTTCAATACACAACCTCTTGGTTAACATTTATTTTAAATCTCTTCAATATTTATATCCATCTATAATTATCACTATTAACTATCATCATCTCTATATAAAACCTCTATTTTTTGTTTTTTAATATTAATCCACTTTAAAAAAATAACCAGTAATTGATAACAAATTCAACACAAAACTTTTAGATTATATATTCTCCTACTTTTTATTTTTTTTCAATTATGAAGTTTATCTATCTCTATAATATAACTCATAAACTCCATGTAATTGTATGGATTTAAAAAGAATTTTTATCTCCACCTTTGATAATAAAATATATAGGATTACTTTATAGATTTTTACATTTTAATCCACCCTTTTAATTTCATTAATGATCTATTAAACTTATACTTGCCTTAATTTTCTTATACCCATTCTATAAAGAATATGTGAAATTTGAACCACCAACTATATTAGTACTTGTCCAAAAATATCCAAATATATAGATTTTGAGCACCATATTTATCATATGAATCTTTCGTAGCCTTCTCTATTTAAACTAATAGTTTTTATCTTTGAAATATTTAGTCTCTTTTAACCATTTATTAACCTTATTTATATTTATTCATACTTGTTCATTCTTAATTCTATACTCCTTAGTTTCTATTTCTTTGTCAGAATATTTTACCAAGGGCTCTAACAGGACTTCGTTTAAGAAAATTTATATTTTTCGATGAAATTATATGAACTATTTCAACTATATTTGGAATCTCAAATAAATTTTCAATTAGTGGTCTTACCAATTTATAACGATTCATCAAAAAATCCACAAAGAATAATATAGTTAAATATAAGAGTAGGAAATAACAATATAAGTTAACAACTTCAATATTATCCATTTTACTCACTTACATTCATATATGTATTCAACATGATTATTTAATTAATTTTAGTATATACATATGATATTAATAAAACTTTCACAAAAACAACAAGTGAATAAACATTAATCACAAAGTGTGTGAGTTATAAATATTATTGAAACAATTTCTACTCTTTTTTTGGTAATCTCCTTTTTCATATTAAACTAATAAAATAAAAAAACTTCAGTACAAAATCCATTTAAATTATAAACTTTATCACCAATTGAAGAAATGTTTTTTATTTTGGGTGAAATTATTGTTTTTACATCTTTCAATATCATAAAAATATATATTATATCATATGTTAAATATAAACAATTAAATCAATAATTTCTCCAGGAATATTTCTAGTTTTTCATTAGGTTTTAATGTCCTTTGACGCACGCCTGTCGTGGGGCGTGACAAAACAATATTTTATTTACCTAAGTATAGTATAGCAGTTGATCCTAGGTAGTCTCCCGAAGAGGAGTGCACACAAAACAAGGTTGTCATTTTTTGTTGGTTTTATTAAAAAGATTGGTTTTAATTAATATGAATGACTATGAGAGAAACAAACAATAGAAATTGATTAATTTTAACAAATGATAAAGATGGTGATCGGATTGGGTTTGGATGGACTTAGTGTTGTGCCATCATGGTTTCCAAATTTTATCTCTTCTTCTTCCTTAAACTGGTAAGAGATAGATTTATCTACCGAGTCCTCTCTCTCCCTTAGTCAGATAAATGTGATGAGAATTTTTTTTTCTAAAACCTTAGATTGGTCTATCCTCCTTCCAATGTGTTTAGGGTTGTATATGGTCTCTTGATTAATTAGAGCAATCCCAGACCTGGAATTGTTGTTCTCTAATAAACCAAGATTTCAACATACAATCCTACACACGTGCTTGACAACCGTCGAGCAATCACCACCCAACCCTAATCATGTGCCACCGTATACAGATTAGAATTGGGTGGAGGGAGATGTGATCATCGACCAAAGCAATTTATAATTTCAGAATAAAAACCTTAACACAACCGCATTCGGAATTTAATACTGAATTATTAATTGAAACCAGAAGAAGAAAGAAGAACAAATTTTATTCATTTCAAGCACAAAACTCAAGCACAACACATCGGTCCAGCCTCCCCTCTTTCCGATCACTCAAATGAAATTACCCCTCCATGGATGGGGTAAGCGAGATGATTCGGGAGAGGAGAGACATTTTAAAACAAAAGAAATAAAAGAAAAATATGATAAGTTCTTCTCCTGGGTGCCCGAGAAGGAATGGGGTGGAGAATGGGATGTCTTGAGGGGGAGGAGCTCTCCTCCTTTTATAGGCAGAATTCGACCCCCGAAGGTTGTCGCTTTTTGGACCCCCTAAATGACCTCTTCACGCGTTGAGGCCTTCTTCAATGTTGTTCAGAATTGTCTTGGCCGTGTCCCCTCAAAAGATCAGCGGATTTGGATAGGTATTCCGAGAGTTATGGCCAATTTCCTCTGACAATTTATTCTGTCCAGTCAGAATCATCAAACCGAAAAACATCGTTTTGTACTGAATTAATGTCCCTGAACACGGCCATTTAAGGCGTGGCCTCCTTAATGAAACTTCTTCAAAATCTTATTAACCGTCTATCCACAAAATTTCAGCTCCATTAAAGTTGTTTTGAGCGAGTTATGGATATTTCACTGAACCATCGTTTTTCTGGAAGAAATTTCCTGGAAGCTTCCTTGGTGTTCCTCAATAATCTTCAACTTCATTGAATTGTTTGGACCTCAAGATGGTAGAATCAGATCCTGGTCCAGAAGACAAAGTTGAAGTAAATTAAATTAGGATTCTAAAGAAATTATAATCATAAAATTTGGATTTATATTTTTTTGTAAATGACCAAAATACCCTTGTAGTGAAAATCTGTCCAAAATGCAGAATTTGGTCATTTTTGCATTTAAACTTAAAATACTTCTTAAATCCAAAATTGTTACATATAAGCTCAAAATGTTATCTTGGGATGTTTAAAACAATAGAAATGCATTAAAAAAATGTGCAAATTATAAGCCTTGTCAATTCCCCCACACTTAAACTATGCTTGTCCTCAAGCATAAAATCTCAACATGGAATTCAAAGGACACCAATGTCACCAATATTTAAATTTAAAATGGAATAAAATAAAATGATTATCAATGTCCAATCAAATTTTCCAGTTCCACAAAAATACCAATTTAATTTCCCATTTTTCAAAGAAACAATCAATTCATTCATTTTACTTTTCCCCTTTGAAAAATAATGAAGCTTCTCCTTTCATTCATTCAAGCTTCTCAATTTATTATTATTAAACATGCCAAATCATGATCTACCTCACTTATGAATCTTTTCTCTCATCACTCATGATACAATTAATAGTGGAGTTATGCTCATATCATGAGAACATGCTCCTTACCCATAGGCTTGTAAAGTAACTACTTTCTCCACTTTGTAAAGACAAAACACACATAAAATCATGAGGACTTGCAATAAAGGTTCAAATGACTCTGTGGCTTAGGGTTGGTGGGTAAATGATTGAAATAATTTAAGGCCAGAAGTAGGAGGTTTCACTCTTAAGTACAATGCATGATTAATCAAGTGAAAACACAAGATGAACCTCACTCAAATCCCCTTTAAATGTGAATCACAACACCACTCCCCTTTCAATGACATGGGTCATGAGTCAATAAATGATTACAAAGAATGATATCATCCAAGTTCTCCCTGCTTTTTTTGTAAAGCTCCAGAAAGGCACAGCTTTATTTTCTTTTTTCTTTTTTTTTTATGGAGAACCGGATGAAATGATAGAAGCATAATGAAATGATGACTCATGCCCAATTTTCTAATAATACATTGCCCAAAATGATGACGCACACATTACACCACCCAAAAATGATACATATCCCAAGGAACGCACACGAAAGGCCCTTCCCCCACACTCAAACTTGAAATAACCATGCAAAAATACTAAAAGTGCAGGTAGGTAAGGAAAAATTGGATTGTAATGTGGCTTAAACCTATAAGGCAATTCATGGCATCTAAGGGCTTACGAAGGATAAATGTAAAGGTGGTTCTTAGGATAAAATGTGGCTAACCAAAGATATGCCTCAATCATTTTAAATGTGGTTTTGTACAGTCATAGCTTTGACAAGTTTCAATACAAGTTCTAGCAGGTGGCACGTCCCAAGATCACTCAAGAAATATGCTCAAGATAAAATAGGAAATATTTGGTCTAGAAATCCTCTCAGGAATGAGAATATGATATTGGACAATCACTTATGGCATGATTAATAATAACAAATTAATTCACATGAATTTCAGAAATTCAAAGAATGAAAAATGGAAGGGAAATTTCATTTACATGAATCAATTAATTCCCTCAAATCATGAGTCCTTATTTCAATATCCTTGCTTCACTTTAATCATCCAATTATCCATTTTAATCATTCAATCTCATTAACATTGAAATCTAAAACATGGCATCACAAGATTCCTAAGAAACTCATGTCTCCTAGATAAGTTGAGTAAAACATGAATTCAAGCGTGGGCATGCCTTTTCTTGATTAATTCTAAAAAATACTAAAAATGTAGGGAATAAAGTCGGATAATATAGAATTGAAACTCATACTCCCCTGTCAAATGGATCCTTTTCTTCATGACGTATAATCCCACAACACCCTCTTCATTAATGGACCTGAAAAAAAAATGAAAACGATTGATAGCGCAGGCCCGTTCAATCATGTTGGTAAATAACTAAGAAGACAAGTGGAAAATGGGGGAAAATGCGGGTTGCCTCCCGGTAGCGCCTTTGTTTAATGTCGTTGGCTCAACAAAACAAAACAATTTTTTTTCTTTTTGAAAAATCTCTTGGACTACAAGATTTCCTCCCCCACACTTAATTTATGCAGTGTCCTCAATGCATGTAAATGTATGTTTCAAAAAGTTGGAGTTACTGCATTTAATCAAGTGTAAAGGAATGATGAAACCTGGTAGGTGTTCATTTGTATTCAGGATGAAGGAGTGTGATCTCCTCCACTGGTTCTTGAGGTACGGTCCCATGGAACTTCTTCAGCCTCTGCCCATTTATAGTGAATGGTTTTCCTCCTCCTTCCTTTTGAATCTGCACAGCACCAAAGGGATATACATGAGTAACAGTAAAGGGGCCTTCCCATCTGGAACGAAGTTTACCTGGCATAAGCTTAAGTCTGGATTTGAATAGTAACACGTGATCTCCAGGGTTGAAGTTTCTTGGTTGAATTATCTTGTCATGGGCCATCCTCGTTCTCTCTTTATAGATCATTGATTTTTCAAAAGATTCCCTTCTAATTTCCTCTAACTCTTGCAACTGCAATCTTCTTTCTTTCCCAGCTTTCTCAAGGTCCAGATTCATCTCTCTGACCGCCCAGTAGGCTCTATGCTCCAACTCCACAGGAAGGTGGCAACTCTTTCCATAGATCAATCTATAGGGACTCATCCCTATCGGTGTTTTGTAGGCCGTCCTGTATGCCCATAATGTATCATCTAACTTTTGGCTCCAGTCCTTCCGGTTGGGTTTAACAGTCTTCTCCAGAATGGATTTGATTTCTCTATTAGAGACTTCTTCTTGGCCATTTGTTTGGGGATGGTATGGGGTAGATGTTCTATGATGTACCCCATACTTCTTCAGCAATGCTTCCATTTTCCTGTTGCAGAAATGAGTTCCCTGATCACTGATGATTGCTCGTGGCACGCCAAACCTACAAAAAATGTTAGCCCTAACAAAATCACAAACAACTTTTGCATCATCAGTTCTGGTTTCTTTTGCCTCCACCCATTTTGAAACATAGTCTACAGCCAAAAGAATATATGAATTTCCAAATGAAATTGGGAATGGTCCCATGAAATCTATGCCCCAAACTTCAAAAATTTCACAAAAGGTTATTGGTTTTTGTGGCATTTCATGTAGTTTGGATATGTTACCAGAAAATTGGCATTTTTCACATCTTTTACAAAATTCATATGCATCCTTGAATAAGGTGGGCCAGTAGAGTCCAGATTCTAAAACTTTTCGGGCAGTCCTTTGAGGTCCAAAGTGGACTCCACATGATAATTTATGACAAAATTCAAACACTGATTCAATTTCACTTCTTGGCAAGCATCTTCTTATGATTTGATCATTAGAAATTTTCCACAGAAAGGGATCTTCCCAGATGTAAAATCTTGATTCAGATTTAAGCTTATGTTTTTGATGAGAGCTTAGATGAGAGGGTACCTGAGATGTTACCAAATAGTTGACAATGTTGGCATACCATGGCACTTCACTGTTGATGATGTAGAGTTGTTCTCCAGGAATCTCATCATTAAGTGGGTTCTGCTTTGGTATTTCTGATTCAGCGGTGTGGGGTAGTCGACTCAGATGATCAGCCACTTGATTTTCAGTCCCCTTCTTATCTTTGATTTCCAAGTTGAACTCTTGTAAGAGTAGCATCCATCTCACCAACTGTGGTTTAGTATCCGCCTTTTTCATTATGTACCTAAGAGCTGCATGATCAGAAAAAAACAACAACTTTAGTGCCCAGAAGATATGATCGGAATTTATTTAGTGCAAAAATGACTGCAAGGAACTCCTTCTCTGTGGTTGTGTAATTTATTTGTGTTTCATACAAGGTCCTTGATGCGTAGGAGATGACTTGAGGCTTGCTGTCAATTCTCTGTGATAGAGCGGCTCCCACTGCTTGGTTGGATGCATCACAAAGTATCTCGAAAGGGTAATCCCAATTGGGTGGCTGCATTATTGGTGGTGTTATCAGCCTTTCCTTTAATTCATCAAATGATTCCCTACATGCACAATCAAAATTAAAGTTAGCATCCTTTAGAAGTAATCTTGAGAGAGGGAGAGAAATCTTACTGAAATCCTTGATGAATCTTCTGTAAAATCCTGCATGCCCTAAAAAGGATCTAACATGTTTGACACAAGTTGGATATGGTAAGGAATTTATTACATCAACTTTTGATTTATCAACCTCAATCCCATTTTGTGAAATTATGTTCCCCAACACTATCCCTTTTTCAACCATGAAATGACATTTTTCAAAATTTAAGACAAGGTTCTTTTCAATGCATGTTTTCAAAAAATTTTCCAAATTTCCCAAGCAATGGTCAAATGAATTTCCAAAAACTGTGAAATCATCAAGAAACACCTCCAAGCAATCCTCAATGTGGTCTGAGAAAATACTCACCATACACCGTTGAAATGTACCTGGGGCATTGCATAGCCCGAAAGGCATCCTTTTGTAGGCGAATGTTCCAAAAGGGCAGGTGAAGGTTGTCTTCTCCTGGTCTTCTGGTGCAATTGGTACCTGAAAATAACCTGAGAATCCATCTAAAAAACAGTAATAAGTATTTCCAGCTAACCTTTCAAGCATCTGATCAATGAATGGAATAGGAAAGTGATCTTTTCTGGTAACTTGATTTAGCTTCCTGTAATCTATACACACTCTCCAGCTGTTTTGTATTCTCATGGGGATCAGTTCATTTCTTTCATTTGTGACAGTGGTCAGGCCAGTTTTCTTGGGGACTACATGAATTGGGCTGACCCATTGAGAATCAGAGATTGGGTAAATGATATCAGCTGCTAACAATTTCTCAATCTCTTTCTTAACGACCTCCATGATTGTGGGATTGAGTCTTCTTTGAGGTTGTCTAAATGGACGAGATTCACTTTCTAAAAATATCCTGTGAGAGCATACCTTAGGGTTGATTCCAGGAATATCACCTAAACTCCATCCTACAGCCTTTACATTCCTTTTGAGAAGGTCAATCAATGTTTGTTCTTGTAAATGGGATAGGTTATTGGCAATTATTACTGGCAATTTCTCTCCTTCCATTAGGTAAGCATACTTCAAGTCACATGGCAAAGGCTTCAGTTCTAAACATGGGGGTTGTTCAAGGGATGATATTGCATTTATGTTTCCTACATCTAATGTTGAATTCTCTGGAATAATCTTACTTCATCTTAACAAATCATCGAAAAAATCAGATTTTACCTCATCCTCCAACATGATATCAGAATTTTCAGGTTCATGGGAGTTATAAAATTCAAATGAAGAGTGTTCTCCCACAGATAACAAGTCATGAAGCATACCTGAGTCTTCAATTGGTTCTATACCTTCATCATGGGAGATTGCATAAAGTGAGTGATTGTTGGAAGGGTGTTTCATCGTATCAAGAATATTGAAGTGTACCGTACTATCTCCGAGATCCATGGTGAGGGTTACTTCATGCACGTTGATGATTGTTCTTGCTGTTTTCAGGAATGGTCTCCCTAAGATGATGGGAGATTGGGATGGTGCACGGTCTTCCTCCATGGTGAGGACATAAAAGTCTGCTGGAAAGATTAATCCTCTCACTCCTACAAGTACATCTTCAACGACTCCAGCTGGGAAAACGGTGGATCTGTTTGCTAATTGTACCACCACCCGAGTTGATTTTAGTTCTCCAATCTGCAAAGATGAAAACATAGAGTGAGGCATCACATTTATCGAAGCTCCAAGATCACATAGTGCATCAGTAAAATTTAATGAACCGATAGTGCAGGGAATAGAGAAAGTCCCTGGATCTTGACATTTTTGCGGTATCGGTGGTGTGATCAATGCTGAGACGCTTCTTCCTAAGTTTATTCTTTCATTTCCATCCAGCCTCTTTCTTTTAGTACATAGCTCCTTCAGAAATTTTGCATATTTAGGGATTTGCCTGATTGCATCCAGTAGTGGAATGTTAATCTCAACTTTTCGAAATGTTTCTTGAATTTCCCGTTGAATTCGTTCTTCTTCTCCCTTCTTTGACTCAACCAATGCTGATGGGAATGGTGCTGGAATATCCTTTTTATCCCTTTGTTGTTTCTGCAGTGGTGTTTCTAGTCTTTCTTTCTTGAACCTTGTTCTTTCTACTTTGTTGTTGACTCCATCTTTTGGTTGGACAGGATGAGCTTCAGCAGGTTTCCTAGATTCATCCTCCTCATTTTGTTCTGGTGGTTTGAGCTCCTTCCCGCTTCGGGTTGTGATTGCACTAACATTCTCGTTTGGATTGGGAATTGTTTGTGCAGGAAGCTTACCTTGGTTCTTGGTGAAAGCATCCATAATGCTTGCAAATTGATCAGCTAGCTTGTCCATCTTATCTTCTATTCCTGCAACTCTTGTCTTCAGTTGTTGGTCTTCATTTGTTGGTGCACTTGTGGATGGTTGCTCATAATTCTTCCGCTGGAAAGGTGGTGGTTGAAAAGTTTTTTGTTGTTGGAAGGGCTTCTGATAAGGTTGTTGGAATGCTATCGGGTTCTGATATTGCTGCTGAAAAGGTGCTCTGGCTTGGTTCTGTTGAAACCCATACCCTGGTTGGGTTTGTGGTTGGTATTGCCTTTGTTGATAGGCTGCAGCACAACTTTTTGTCCCCTGCACTTCCGGACATTGATCAGTGTAATGAGAATTAGAAGAGCATAAACCACATACCTGATTCGGTCCTTGTTGATCCTTCACATGGTTCACAGCTATTTGTCGCACCAACCTGGTGAGTTCACCCATTTCATTCCTAATTAAATCTACTGAATCAGATGTTCTTACCTCATGGATCCCTCTGGTGATCGTACCTCGAGTGCCAAACTGCTGTGAATTTTGTGCAAACTTTTCAATCAGAATTCGTATATCTGCAGGTGATTTATCAATGAGGGCTCCTCCCGACGAGGCATCTAGTAGATTCCTGTCATTGTCAAGCAATCCTTGGTAGAAGCACACAAGGAATTGGTCCTCTTCTATTTCTTGGTGTGGACAACTTGCACAAAGCTTCTTGAAACGTTCCCAGTATTCGTAGAGTGTTTCTCCTGTTGATTGATGGATGACATAAATCTCCTTCTTGATTGCAGTGCTCCTAGATGTTGGGAAGAATCTTTGTAGAAAGCATTTTTTTAGATCTTCCCAGTCACTGATCTCCCCCGGTTGTAGATTGTACAACCATTCCTTTGCTGATCCATCTAGTGAGAAGGGGAAAGCCCTCCACTTCACATGCTCTTCCGCGACTGCTCGAGGTTTGAAGCTGGAGCAGACATAGGTGAATTCTTGAATATGTCGATTTGGGTCTTCACCTGCAAGACCATGAAATTTAGGAAGCACTTGGATCATGTTAATTCGTAATTCAAAATCATTTTCTAAGGCAGGAATTGCAAGTTGATAATTTTGATTGACAAATTGAGGTGCACAGATGTCACGCAGGGTTCGGTTGGGATTTACAGCCATTATTAAAGGTTCAAAGTCTTCACTCAAGGTATCACATGAATCGGTGAGATTTATTTCTTCAAATTATTTGGGAAGATTTTGATTTTTCAATTTGGTTATTGTGCGCTCAATTTCTGGATCGAATTCTAATAAATTGCTATTTGAACTTCGGGTCATTCAAAAGAGATTTTTTTTTTTAAAAAAACAAAAAAAACAAAAAAAAAGTTTTGAGGCACTGCCTCCCCGGCAACGGCGCCAAGTTTGACGCACGCCTGTCGTGGGGCATGGCAAAACAATATTTTATTTACCTAAGTATAGTATAGCAGTTGATCCTAGGTAGTCTTCCGAAGAGGAGTGCACACAAAACAAGGTTGTCACTTTTTGTTGGTTTTATTAAAAAGATTGGTTTTAATTAATATGAATGACTATGAGAGAAACAAACAATAGAAATTGATTAATTTTAACAAATGATAAAGATGGTGATCGGATTGGGTTTGGCTGGACTTAGTGTTGTGCCATCATGGTTTCCAAATTTTATCTCTTCTTCTTCCTTAAACTGGTAAGAGAGAGATTTATCTGCCGAGTCCTCTCTCTCCCTTAGTCAGATAAATGTGATGAGAATTTTCCTTTCTAAAACCTTAGATTGGTCTATCCTCCTTCCAATGGGTTTAGGGTTGTATATGGTCTCTTGATTAATTAGAGCAATCCCAGACCTGGAATTGTTGTTCCCTAATAAACCAAGATTTCAACATACAATCCTACACACGTGCTTGACAACCGTCGAGCAATCACCACCCAACCCTAATCATGTGCCACCGTATACAGATTAGAATTGGGTGGAGGGAGATGTGATCATCGACCAAAGAAATTTATAATTTCAGAATAAAAACCTTAACACAACCGCATTCGGAATTTAATACTGAATTATGAATTGAAAACAGAAGAAGAAAGAAGAACAAATTTTATTCATTTCAAGCACAAAACTCAAGCACAACACATCGGTCCAGCCTCCCCTCTTTCCGATCACTCAAATGAAATTACCCCTCCATGGATGGGGTAAGCGAGATGATTCGGGAGAGGAGAGACATTTTAAAAAAAAAGAAATAAAAGAAAAATATGAGAAGTTCTTCTCCTGGGTTCCCGAGAAGGAATGGGGTGGAGAATGGGATGTCTTGAGGGGGAGGAGCTCTCCTCCTTTTATAGGCAGAATTCGACCCCCGAAAGTTGTCGCGTTTTGGACCCCATGAATGACCTCTTCACGCGTTGAGGCCTTCTTCAATGTTGTTCATAATTGTCGTGGCCGTGTCCCGTCAAAAGCTCAGCGGATTTGGATAGGTATTCCGAGAGTTATGGCCAATTTCCTCTGACAATTTATTCTGTCCAGTCAGAATCATCAAACCGAAAAACACCGTTTTGTACTGAATTAATGTCCCTGAACACGGCCATTTCAGGTGTGGCCTCCTTAATGAAACTTGTTCCAAATCTTCTTAACCGTCTATCCACAAAATGTCAGCTCCATTAAAGTTGTTTTGAGAGAGTTATGGATATTTCACTGAACCTTCGTTTTTCTGGAAGAAATTTCCTGGAAGCTTCCTTGGTGTTCCTCAATAATCTTCAACTTCATTGAATTGTTTGGACCTCAAGATGGTAGAATCAGATCCTGGTCCAGAAGTCAAAGTTGAAGGAAATTAAATTAGGATTCTGAAGAAATTATAATCATAAAATTTGGATTTATATTTTTTTGTAAATGACCAAAATACCCTTGTAGTGAAAATCTGTCCAAAATGCAGAATTTGGTCATTTTTGCATTTAAACTTAAAATAATTCTTAAATCCAAAATTGTTACATATAAGCTCAAAATATTATCTTGGGATGTTTAAAACAATAGAAATTCATTAAAAAAATGTGCAAATTATAAGCCTTGTCATCCTTATCTTTATTCATGATTTAAAACCACTTGGTATATACTTTATAACACATGTTTCATTCTATATTTGTATTGATTCAACTTAATATTTCATATTTAATCTTTAACATAAATTTATGTTCAAATCATACTCAAAAATAATAAAACTAATATAACACCACTTATGATTCCAGATCGTGCATTAAAATCAATTTCTATTGATTTGGCATGATTTATAATGGCCTCATGACATGAATTGAATTCATATACTAAAAATAAATTCACCCCATTTACATATCTCTCCCATAATATTTTCCCACTTAAATAATAGTCATGATAATTAAATATATTTGGATAGGGGTGATTCATAAACATATTTGATTAGAGGAATGTAGTTGGTCAAGATAAAACAACCCTTTTCTTTCAACTTAATTCCAAGCCCTTTCATGGTAATTATTTTTTAAAACACTACTAGTACCAACATGATTCTATATATTTGATTTTTGATCATCTATATTACTTGGATTAGAATTTAACTCCACTTTGATATTAATATAATGTATGGTTGTTTCCTTAATTGATACTTCATGATTACATTATTCATCATGATTTATCCACCTGTGTGAGGTATATTCCACTGGTCTTTATTTATTTCCTTGTAGTGGTCTTAGTGAAACCAATTAAAGATGATTCATTCTTATCCTCTTAAATAGTCACTAAGATTTCCTTAGACATGTTCATCCTTGGTGAGTATTTATTTATGTCTATTTCCTTCTTTCATTAAATAGAGGAAACATTCTATTATACCATTTATATTTGTTTATTTTCATTACATAATAGATAGAGTGAATAAGTTATCACTAGTTATTTTTGAACTGTCCATTTCCATACATACTTTTTGACTTCCAACATCATTAATTTATATATCAATGAAATATATCCTTATGTAATTTTAATTATCTTATCCTATGATATAGGAGGGGTTTCTATCCATTTTGAATCACTATTTCATTTCATACTTTAATACATTTCCATATTCCCATTTTTAGTATATGTAAACAAATATCATGATAAAATCCTACCCTATGTATATTTTTCTTGTATGAGATGTTGCAACATATTTATTTACATTTTTATTCATTATGGTTTCCGAACCCACATCCATGGTGTATCTAACTCCATGATAGTATCACTTAAATATGGACATTATTTGAGATTTATTCCTTTTTTATTTGGTGAGAACCTTTTATTTATTCACCTATTTCAAATTTTTTCCTTCGTATGTTCCACTTATTGAGTATTACATAATATAGATCATAAATTTTACTTTATATTTTGAAGATTATAACTCCTTTTGAAGCTCATTTTCTAAAAATCATTCCCCTATAATTACGAATCCATATCCTCCATTTTAGACCCATCTTTTTTCAAGGCATGATCCTATATTTAAGTTCTATTTTAAGTGGAATAATGTTTACTTTAAATAACTTATAATTTTCCATTTATTATATAAATTCATGTTTAATTTCTATAAATATATAACATTACTATTTTTCATTTTCACTCATCCCTCCAACAGATCCTTTTAGGGATAACTCCTCTTTCTTCGATCTCTTATTCCCCAAATCTAATTCTACTATGAATTTATATTTAACTCCTTTCTTAATTTAGAATTGATACAATTTTTCTTATAAGGATTAGATTTATCCTTGATATTTTTAAGAATATTATCTAGATTGAAAATTGGACAATGTTACCTCTTCTTCATTAGAATCATCACTTCATTCTGACTTTATGGGTTCCTAAGTTAAAATAATAATTCTACAACTTCATTATTAATAAAATTATAAAAAACTAATCACACTTACCTCAATGTGTGAATCCTTATTCCAAAGGGTTTTATTAATATTACTCCTTATCTTCTTACCTTCTGATATTAAGAAGTTTTAAATAGTTTTATCAACTATTAACTCATCACAATAAGATTTTTAATCTACTCCTAAGGATTATATCACATAATTTTTTACATTAAAATATTTTCTAAAAAAATTCTTCAAAGTTTACTATAAATCAAAATTATAAAAATGATGAAAGATTCTCTTGAATGCCTTAGTTTTTATCATTATAATTTGGATCCTTTCTATTTTACCATTGTGAACTCTTTTACTGTAATTCATCAAATTAGCATCAAATTGTATATACTCTAAAACCTAATTACAAAAAGGATACTAAAAACAAACCATATCCTTTTTTCAACCATTAATGTTAGTTATATTAAAATAAGAGGCTTCATGTATGATTATATATGATCAGTAAACTTCAAAATCATATTTTATATATTGATATTCATGTCAGAACCTAAAGGTTTTGATAAAACTTGTTAAGACCTGGGAATTATGATATGATTCATGAGGCACCATGAGAGTGGGGTGAATTAGGGTTCTATTTGAATAAAATATTTTTCTCACATAACCTTCATCAACCTCAAAATATATTCTATTATCAAAATGAACACATTCATAATATCACCCCATGACTTATCAAACACTAAATATCAAATAGAAATAAACAATTAAAAGCATAAAATAACATAAGTATTTTACATGGTTTACCCACAATGGACTACATCAATGGAAAATTCACACAATGATGTCCCATTGTACTAAATTAAACTAAGATAAACTATTTTAGTGGAAATAAAACTTTAGGTTATAGTCACTCCAGTAATAGGATCACTTCTTGTAAATACAATTAAGTGATAACACACTACCTCCCAAGGGTTAATCCCAATTATTCCTTATTTTCACACTACTTTTGGAAATTATTCGTCATTTTAAATACATGAAGGTATCTTCAAAATTATTAAATGAAACAAATTCATTGTGAATCATAAATAATTAAATTTTATGCATTAATGATCTCCACTTTTGTTTTTATTTTTTTAAGGATGTATTTGATAAACTCTTTGATAATAGAGTTTATGTGATGTACTCAAAATAATATTACCAGTTTCTAGTGCTCCTTTAATTAGAAAAGGAAAAAATATCAATATTTTTAAAGTACGTACCCCAGGAAGAGAATTATCAATTCAGGACCCTGTACATGTTCTCAATTCACTACACCCAAGTCTCCAGGGATATGCCCAAAGTAATTCACCCAAGTTATCTTTATCCCACTTATGTGAGAGAACTACAGAACCTGAGTGGCATGACCAATCTACTTTCATGAACCACCTTGAATACCTATCCATCCTTCACTATGTGCCCCTTGTTTTCTATAAATAGATCCCATTGGTCAATTTTTTATAGACAATTGAATAGGTAATCCCTTTTAAAGAGAAAACTCACACCCCCATGCCTAGGTATTCTAATATTATGATCCCATGTCTTTTGAATCACTTTAGGTATCCAAATTAAACTTAAAACCTAAGGGAAGTTAAAAAAAGATGTGAAATTAAAACATCGAACAAAATTAGCACAATAATATTCATGAAATGACCACTTATTCACTATTACCCCAAGTTAAATTCAAGTACCCATTAATGAGTGAAACACTAGAGTTCTAAGGTCCCAATCCATCCTCAACTGCCTCCATATTAGGGAAACCCTCACCCAGGTCACCTCACTAGGGAATGTTGGAGTTTCTTCCCTAGAACCAAATTCTATGTAATTTATAATTACTTATATTCATTTTTTAATATTAATAATATTTTTATATAATTTTGTTGTTATTATATCTAACATAGTTTGTGATAATTTCCTAATAGTAATTTGCACATAGAAAGGTTATTATGGTTCCTCAGTATGATTTTAACCTTGAAGTTACACAAAATTATTCTTGAATATATGTTATATATATAAATTATATCATTTTATGGGATGAAAATGATATAGGATATCATAGGTGGAGACTCATATGAATTTGACACACTATATCATGGTGTACTCCCTTAAAAATTTTTAAATAAGGGGATTATGATAACGCGACCCTCCATTAATAAATAAGCAATTATATATGTCATTGGATGTTCCTATATGTGTACAAATTTAATGGTACTTATAATTCAAAATTATTATTAATTAATATCATGAATGTAATTTGATGTACTAATCAAAATAATGAAGTTATATGTAACATATTTGCTTCAACTATAGTAAGTAAGCTTTTAATTCTAAAGAGACTATAACATAATGCACATAGATTTTTACACGAATACGATTAAAACCTAAATTAAAAAATTATTTAATTTTAATATTATTAAATTTTTTAAATTTTATAATTCCTCATTTAAAAATTATCTTACGGTGAATTGTTTTGACTTTTTAGAAATATTCTTATTTGGGTGAATAGTGAGAAGTACTAATTTTTCAAACACTACCACTTTTAGGACATTATAATGATATAATATTGAATTGAATGTTTATGAAACCTTTTCTAGACCAAATTTATAATTATTAATTAATATAATTCATTTAATAATATATTGTTGAATATGGAAATTTATGTTTAACATTTTTGAAATCTAAGTAATTTTTTTATTCAAATAAAAAGTATTTTTGGTTATTCTCTCTTAATAATGTATTCAAAAATTTAATTTCATTGTTGATTTTTCTTTTCTTGACTTGTCCCACCAGGGCCCACCTAGGAGGTGGTAAGACAAGTGTGACACCCCAATCCCACCTTCAATAGACCTAGGGATAGAGATAAGCACCGAGTAAGAATATCACACACATGAGAGGCCTTATCATAAGGTAACTATACAAACACACACATCTCCAAATTCTCATACAATGATAAAGTTAAAAAAATGATACTAATTTATGAACATATATAAGTCCCACAATCAAAGTATGAAAATAATAATATAAAACATAAAGGGCCAAATACAAGCCCACCAACAACTATAAACAAGTCAAACCTACTAGAATAAAGGGACTGTAATCAAATTCAACACTTGGTATGAACCACGTTTTTTCCATCCCATTTATGCCCCACCTACTCCTGGTCCACCAATAACCCTATCAAATATCATGTCATCTACATAATAAATGACTTGTTCATGAAGATACCCTAAAAGGGGTATTGTAACAATACCCAATAGGAATCCTTGAAATAATCCAACACAAGTATCAAGAGAGTAGTCAACTCATCACAGGGTATGTCAATAGTATATGATACATAGAAATAATAACCATAAAAATCAATATATACTCATGAAAGACACTAAGTCTCTGGGTAAGGTCACAAAAAAACCCTAGCTTGGTATTTCTACTCAAGATACAATATATTTCTCATCTGGGATGACTCACCCCACAAGAAAGATAACCCTTAGGACTCTCATATGAGAGTTCATGCTTTTTGGGTATCACTAAGATTAAGGATGCACAAGAAGTCTAAATAGATTGATACATAGATAGGGGATCACACCCAAATCCACAGGTGACACTACAAACACTGATTGGATTAACCCTCTAAGTAGGGGATCAACGTCTATGTATGTTGGTCATATTGATACCTCAAACCCCACCTAGAGTAGAATATACAATATAGGATCCCAACCTAGGTCTCAAAGGGGATTTATAAAACTCTATCTAATACTAATCCCATATAGGTGAAAACATCCTATGCACATGACATAATTCCTCACACTACCCATATGGGGGATGAATCGAGGGAATGCACCCTAAGGAAATTAATCCACACTAAAAAGATAATGGCCCTCGAGCCATCCTGAAGAAAGTACACGACAAGTAATGGTAATACACATTGTTTAATGCCTTCCCTGGGTCTACCCATGTTCCCCATCCCATACCTATGTATCCTATGTTGTGGTTTTGTACCCCCAATATGTTCTTATGTACTTTGATTATGCCTATTTACAAACTCGAGTTCGAGTACCTATCCATGTCTGAGTTACTAGGAGAAACCTATGTAATTTCTATACACTTGTATACCAGACTATGTTTATCACTATGTACCCAGAGTGTACATATTGAGTCACCATGTCTTGTCACATTTGGTTTTAAATATGTTACAAGACATGTGATACTTTCTTTGTGTGTAAACCCTAGCCCTACTGAAGGGGGACTGCACAGTGTGCGTTCTTCAGACTACATATTATGTAGTCGTGAAATTTCTAGAACCCACAGGTTCTTCATACACCATCTTCTCTCACCACCTAAACCTTTATTTATTATTCCTAATTTTCTAATAACCATATATATGATGTCATTTGGTACCCTCTGTCACTATATACAAGAACCTGTCCTTCGATCTGGTCTTGATGCTTCTCATATCACACTGTCATGTCAAGATACAAAATCTCATGTCTGAGCATCTCTAAATATAAATATGATATTATTTAATCATTATTAATCACAATGAAATCATCAATATCCATATCTATCCCATTTTAATGATTTATTTTTCCAAATATTGATTGTGCATTGATTTTTTACCTGGAATTTGTTGAACCACTAGAAACACTGAATACCAATGATGATCATACAAAGAACTAGAAGATAAATTCATGAACCACTAACATGAGGAATGAACCTCATCCAATGTTCATGTTTTCCTAAATTCATTGTTATAGGTATGATGAAAAAATATTAATAAAAATAACAATTATTTAATACTAATTCCTAATATTATAGGAAGATAAATCATCAACCGTAATTTATCTATTAAAATGAATGTCAAATTTTTAAGAGGATTGATTTGTGTTAAATGTAGAAAAATTAAAAATAGGATAAAATTCACAATGAAACAACATAACTCATGTTTTTATCAATCATTTTAATTTAATATTACCATTCCATCCTTTTTGGTGAGGTCAAAAAACTCTGTTGAAACTTTGATCAACAAAGCACGATCTGATGTCAGTCACCCACTAATAATCCTCCAATGGACCTTCTCTCAATACCAAGGGATATGTTGATAAGCATATGGATTTTTCATAACAGTTATTATATATAGTATTCTAGTTCATGGAGATAAAAAAAATAATATATTAATTAATTTTGTTTATTAAATTATTAATCTGAATAAGAGTACTCTTTCATGAAATAATGAATACTGAAAAAAGTAATATCGGGAATAGCTTAAAACCCATGTTTTAAAATCAATGTTGGTACCTAATTTCTTATTAAAGAATCTACTCTATATTTATTCCATTACTTCTTAAAAAATACATGTGCATGATATAATATATTTAATTTTTTTATTCTATCAACATCGAGGCTCATCCTACCTTGGAATCTCACCTCATCTCAACACTAGGCTCTAAAAATACTTTTAATGTGTTCCAATTTTTATAAAGAAAAAATACGGATGTTAAATTATCCGCAACATATATATTTTTATAATGAAAAATGAAAAAACTACTCAAAAGACTGAGGGTCTTGGTCTCAAGTCTAGGTCACCAGCTCTCAGGTGATCTCAGATATATTCTCATGTTTCCACCTAACATGAACCATGGGAATTTCTAACTCATGAAGGAAATTATCCTATAGATCCTTGATCTCCATAGGGTACTCTATAAGGATATATCCATCCTTGATGTACATCATTCCCCAATCGATAATGGGTGATGGGTCATGCACATACCTTTTGATCTACAACATATAGAAGATGTCATTTACTCAGTCTAACTACAACAGTAGATCTAAGTGTTACGCCAACTCACCAAATCTGTGTAGTATCTATAAAGGTCTAATAAATATCAAAGATAACCTATCACCCTAGATAAATATCTAAAATCCATGTTGAGGTGAGACCTTTAGGATCACATGGTCACCCTCATAAAACTCTTAAGGCCTCTTTATTTAGTCCACATAATACTTATAATAGATCTTGGTTGTCTTCATGTGCTCATGGATGATCTTCACCTTATTTGTCATATCTTGCACAAGCTCTGAGCCCATGAGTGTTGACTCACCTGGATCGGTCCAACATAGTAGTGAATTATTGGGTATCCCATAAAAATCATTGAATAGTTTCATATCAATTTGGAATATTAGCTATTGTTGTATGGAAACTTCACTAATTGTAGGTGATCCTACCAACTATTGTCAAAATCAAAGATGAAATTACGTAGCATTTCCTCCATAACCTTAATGTTCTACTCAGTGTATCCTTCTATCTGGGGGGAAACACCATTCTCAAACATAATTGAGTCTCAAAGGCCACACAAAATCCTCTCTATAATCATGACATAAAGCATGAATCATGGTATGAAACAATCATCTTGGTCACTCTATGAAGATAGAATATATCTTGTACATAAAGGCATCCTAATATCTCTGCATAACTCTACTCTCGAATAGATAGGTAGTGGGATGACTTGGTGATTTAGTATGTGATCACCCAAATGGAATCTTATCCTGTAAACATTCCTGGTAGAACAATTATAAATTCCATAGATATATAATCCCACTTCTACTCCAATACCTAGTTATAAGCCTTCACCAACTGATAAGTGAGGCATCGAGAGACAAACTCTACCACACAATCATCACCCCTCACCACCAAAACTGACATCGATGGTATTGTTACCTCTTATCCACACCTAAATATAATTCCAAGGGGGTGTATGTGTAACTTCTCTGACCCAGGATCCACTAAACCAGTGCTCTGAGCTGGGTAGTTACATGACATCAAGCATGCCTCGCCGTACGCTAGAGGTTGTCGACTAGTAGTGAGGGTCCAATAGGTCACATGGGGAGACTATACCCTCAATACTAGAGTAAACCACAATAGTTTATAATTTAAATAATAGAAACAAATTACAAAAATCCATAACATGGTTAAATAAACAAATACCAAAATTGGGTACAACTATAAAACAACAATAAATATGGCATGCCATGCTATAGTGACAAGTACATAAAACCTAAAAGAAAGAAAATAGTAGAATCCCCTAAATGTTCTAGACTCCATGTATGGAACCTCACTCAAACATGTCCCATGTCCATCTCATATCCCTAGCATAGGGACCTTGCCGTTGCCCTTGCCTACAAGCATGAAATCTGCTCTAGTACCTAATGGAAGACCGAGTAGGGTGTGAGTATAACTCAGTAGGTCACCACCAATGGTGTCTACAAAATATACAGTAAGGTATATAGTGAATGAAAATGATAAATAAAGGAAATTTAAGGAAAATAGTTCAATAGGTTATCATTATTTATGTTTCTTTAAGTTAATCAACCAATTAACCCTTGTTTATTACAGAGACATTTAATTTATCATGTCACCCTTTTTCGTGTGTTCAATGGATTATGCATGATCAACGTTTTTTGCATGTGGGAACTTAATAAGTCCAATTTCACTGGGTATCATTTGAAAAAAATACCAATATCCTCACCTCGAAGCCTCAATCTGGGAGGTATGAAACCGTTAGGGGAATAGAACTCCATACCATTCCCTAACCAATGCATTTAGGGGAGGATCTAGAACCTCGGTCCAACTCATCCTATGGGCGTAGAACCTCAAGTCAATACCCCACTCTACCAAGCCATGTGCACATGATTATTTATCATTCACCGCAAAACTCCATATCATAACAACATAGCCAACATCATTTACAACATCGCAATAATCTAAATAAATAGAAAATTACTTTTTGCCTCAATCCATTAACATGTTCATTATTTATGTTAATTACCTATTTTTTCCCATTCCCATTTTCCATGCTTATCTTACTGAGAATATTCCAGTATAAAGCTAATCGATAGCATTCGTCCATTTATCCTTTTAACACTTTTTCATGCCAACCAAAAAAATCTTAGGTAATTACCCAACCTAAGTGTTTTACTAAACACCAATTGAAAATCACTTAAGAATATTAACATATTCGTCATTGGATCTATGTTCTTGCATAATGGCCTGCACTTACTTAGCTAGCTCTAAGTCTAGGGAATATCAGCACACCCCTCGGGTGGCCCTAATTTGGTCAAGTCATCCTCCTTGCATCCCATAGGGATCCAGAGGGGTTCAATTAACCATTTAGACACCACTACATCACATCATGTCAAAGGCACAAGTAACTATTCAAAAGAGGTAAAGAATAAAAACCCTACATGCACAAATCTACATAAAAACCAAAAGATATAACTTATAGACCACCTAACTTAAATCCATTGATGAAAGCCCTCTCAAACAAGGCCTTATATCCCAATCCAACACACCCTTGAAGCCTTGACCTAGATATCACTGGAAAATAACGGGTTGAGAGCTTCAAATGGAGATCACCCAAAATACAAGACCCAAATCATAAAATAAATAGAGAAAGAAGATTAGAATCGCACAGATATTATCTTCACTTCCAAAAGAAATCCAAACGGCCAAGAATCGAAGGATATTGATCCTTGGTAGCTCTTGGTTACTATGGTTTGATCCTAGGGTTTCAAGGGAGGAGGAGGAGGAAAATAACGATTGAGATATACAATCATAGAGAAGAAATTTTGTAAATTTTTAAAGGTTTTTGGGTCGTACATTTTTCTTGCACAGTTTTCCAAACTGTGTGCAAACCATGAAGATCCCACTATGAAAAAATACACCTCCTACATGGTTTACCTGGGCTGCCTACTTTGTAATCACTAACTATGCACAGATCATGTGGCTAGCACAAGAAACTCCCTTTCGACCTTTTTCATGTCCTAAACCCCCAGAACTCCCTCAATCCTCCTTAAGGAATTTGGAAAGCTCTTAATTAACTAAAATAAAGGTACAAAACTGAAACATAAGTAAAACATACCTTACAGTGAAATCCAAGATCTTACAACCTCCCCACATTATAATGGCTCGTCCCTGAGCCTCTCTTTCAAAGCATCATTGAGTTTCTAAAGAAATTATATCAGGCCACTGAACCCACATATCATATTCTCTCTCCCATGTTTCCACCTGAACGTTTCCATATTTCCATAGAACATGAACTAAGATGAGAACCTTACCCTGCAAAACTTTCTCTCTATGGTCTATAATATGAACCAGGTACTCCTTAGAGGATGCATCAACCTCAAGATCGACATCCTCAGAATTTATAACCTAAGATGGGTTAGGGTGATATTTTTAGAGTTTTGAAAAATTGAAAACATCATGCATCACACTATACTGATGTAGAAGAGATAATCGGTAAGCCACCAGTCTGATCCTACACACAATCTCAAATGGCCCCACATATCTAGGCACCAAACTTCCCTATTTCTAAATTCGACAGTGTCCCAACCTTGGAGACACATGAAGAAACGCACTAGCACCCACCATGAACTCAAGAGGTCTACGACACTGATCTGTATATGTCTTCTGCCTACTCAGAGTTGTTTCCATATTATTTTGAATCAAACGAACCATCTTTGATGTCTCTTGCACAAGAAATGACCTTAACAGCTCAAACTCTTTCATCTCTAACCAACACAATGATGATCTACACAATTTCCCATAAATTTCCTCAAAAGGTGACATTTGAATTGTAGCATGAAAACTGTTATTATAAGAAAAATCTACAAGTGAAAAGTGCTTTTCCCATGAACCACTGAATTCCAGAACACATAATCTCAACATTTCTTTTAATTCATGAATTGTATGCTCCGACTATCCATCAATCTGTCAGTGGTAATCCATACTTAGAAACACCTGGGTACCAAGTGCCTTATATAGACCTTTCTAGAAGCATGTGGTGAAACTCAAATCATAATATGAAACTATGGTTCTCGGCATGCCATGAAATCATACTATTTCCCAAACATACAAATCCCATAACTGGTTGACTATAAAGGTCTCCTGAATCAGCAATAAATGGAACACTTTTGTCAGCTGATCTACCACCAACAAAATGGAATAATTCTTTTGAGGTGTCCACAGAAGATCCACTATGAAGTCCATTGCGATGGGATTCCACGTCCACTCTGGAATAGAAAATGACTGAAACACCCCACCTAGATGCAGATGTTCAGACTTCACTTATAGAAAGGTAAGGAATCGTGCCACAAAACTCGCCACTTACTTCTTCATTCTCAGCCACTAAGATAGCCTATGTAGGTTTCGGTACATCTTAGTCAATCCCAGATGCACCGCCCACTTTGATGCTTGGAACTCATGCATCAACTCTTCCTGTATATCTACCGGCAACAAAACACAACCATGAACATAAGTAACTCCATCAGTTCCAAAGGTCTATCTAGATGGTGAATCCCCACCTTTAAGACTTTACTTCCTAGCCAAAAAACTATGTATCTACCAACTGACTCTCTTTAACTTGGCTCAAAAGAACAGATTCAACTGCAATAGATGCAAGGTTCATCTGACTGCTCCCCTCCTATACCTCCAAATGTATCTCCACAAACAAGGCCATCATCACCCACTAAGAACTGAATTCTTGAACTACTTGATTCTAAGTCTTTTGAATAAGAGCATCAATGAAACTCTTCCCTTTTCCAAGTGTGTAAACCAATTCAAAATCAAAATATTGTAGGTAATCAACCCAATTTCACTATTGAATATTAAAATCCCACTGATAAAAGATTTATTTGTTATTTTTATCATCGATAAACACCATAAAGGGTTCTACCAACAAATAATGCCTCCAACACTTTATGAAATAAACCACAACATCCAGTTCTAGGTCACGAGTAGGAAAACATCTTTCATTTAGCCTCAACTACCTCAACCCATAATCCACAACCTGATCATCCTATATTAACACTGGACCATGTCCAGAACTAGAAACATCGCAGAACAAGGTGTACCTATTACATGTTTGGGTTAGATCAAAATTAGTGTAGTGCTCAACCGCTTATTCAGCTCCGAGAAATCATTCTCACAAGCCTCTGACCATTCGAACTTAAACCCTTTCTTGGTTAGGCATGTGATCAGCACTTTCAAAAAATATAAATCTATAATAAACCTTTGGTAATAACCGTCCTAAACTAGAAAACTCCAAATATCAGAGATGTTCTTGGGATTCTTCCAAGACACCACATCCGGCACCTTTTCTGGATCCACTAAAATGCCAAAATTAGATATGATATGTCCCAAAAGTGCACATAATCAATCCAAAACTGACATTTTGATATCTTGGAATAAATCATATGCTCTCTTAGTGTACTCATGATTATTTCAAGATGTTTGGAATGATTTTCTTTGGTTATTGATTACACCAATATTTCATCATCAAAAACAACTATAAACTTATCCAGATAGGGGTGGAATATTCAGTTCATCAAGGCCATGAACACATCTGGTGCATTGGTCATACCAAACGTCTTTACCAGTGTCTCTTCTAGAAATGGGGATGAAATTGTTTGTTTAAGGTTCAAACATTCCAATCGGTTTCTAAAGGGTTTATTCATAGAACCAGAAACATCCAATGATTATATATCCATTTGGACCTACTTTCCAAAGTTAGGTGCCCATTATTTGTGGACTGATGTGGCTTATGAATTTTCATTGGTCAAGAGGACGGGAGGTCAGACTCATCACAACTTTTTGGGTGGAATTATTGTCTACTCCAGGAATCTCTTATAGATTTGATTAATGTTCGGGAATCCTTATTAATTTACCAAGCATGAAAATGAGTTTTTCTTTTAGACCTTGCAATCAATGATTGATATGTAGGGTATTTAGAAAATATTTTATATGTATATGAGGTTCTTCATCAATAGAGAATCATCCATATGAATTAGTGATTCTTAGTCAATGGTATCTTTCAATACATTATATAGAAATCTCTTGGTCATTATGATAACCATACTAGTTTTAAATCCACTCAGTGGGGCACTTGAAGTTTATTGTCATTCAGAAAGACATGGATTATTTTAGAGTTGGGATCATACCCGCAGATGGGCTACCTACGTATCATTGTTAGAAAAGGAATTAGAACCCACATAGTTCGAGTGAAGAAGTATGAGTTTTATGCATGATTGGTGGCCTAAAGAAATATGTCATAATTACTTTTACACTCTAAGCTCACGTGAGTCATGCTCGGTGTGAGAAACAAGAGGTATTAGTAAAACCAGACGATTGTTCCATGAAAGATGCAATCATAAGAAATGATGTGGGGCTTACATATGTATGACCTCCCAAGTAAATGAAGACAAAGACTTTTAGAAAAGAATTCCAAGAGCAGGTTCCATAAAGGTTTTTGTACTTTATAGAGATTTGGGATTTTAACCCAGGACTTACTCTTGAAAAGGAAGCAAAAATTTAAGGGGGACTTATGATTGGGTTTTATTCCTAAAAATGAAGCCCAAATAAAAAGAAATTATTAATGGGGCTTACTCTTGAAAAGGAGGCCCATGATAAGGGAAATTATGGTTGGGGATTACTTCTAAGGAGGATGCCCAAGTGAAGAGAAATTATGATTGGGGCTTACTCCTAAGGAGGATGCCCAAATTAAGGAACTTGGGGCTTACTCCAAAAGAGGATTCCCAGATTAAAGATCTTCTCATCTTAATGTATGAGGTTGAATGACGGAAATCTCTAACCATAGTGACATAAAATTATGTAAATCACAAGGTTTTGAGAGATGTTCCATAGACTTCCTTTCAGATAAGGAATCCAACAAATTAACAATGCCATAAATGGTTTTGAAGAGGGTTTTGAAGGCTAAATCTTGAAGATGATAGGTGAATTTGATGAAAGGAAGTGAATTGGAAGTAGGCGAACAAGTATTGGTCTAGCGAGCAAGTCCTGGTTCGGGCAAGTATACTTGCGCAACATGAGTTCACTTGGGCGATGAAGAACCTGTAAACTGATACTTGGGCAACTTTGTATTTGAGCCCTTAGTATCATCACTAGAGGCTTTCAGAAGGGTGGCGCAAAAGTTTCCTTGAGAGGGAAAGGTGGCATGCAAGTATCATCACTTCCCTTAAGGGCTAGACACTTAGGCACACAATTATTGATGAGTTCTAATACTTCTACCTTATTCTTACTCTTTAGGGCTTCCATTCTAGGTAAAGAATTACCTTAGAAGTGTTCGGAAGACTTCAGACAGAGACTTGGGCGACCAGAGCTTGAATCTGAGTTTTGGATTTTTCTTCCTTGAAATGGGGGGCCCATAGGGGCTATTTATAGGCCACTGAGCACCTAGGAAAAAATTTCACTTAGGGAACGCAAGTGACTTGCACGCCTCATATTTGGCATGCAAGTGACTTGCGCGCTCAAGGATGGCATGCATATATATTTGTGCACCTTAAATTCCTTTATAATATTTTATGAATCTTCCCTCTTATTTGCTCAAGGTATTCCCTTTAGTCAATCTTGGGACTCTGTGACGGAACTGCACGTCATCAAAAGTCCCCCCTCAAAGTTGGATCCAAAAAGGGAAAGAGGATTTGACTCTGAGGTAAAGGAGAAAACCAAGGATTTTGGGCATGCAGGTATCATCACGCTGGTGCGAGGCATGCAAGTTACGGCGCGCAGGGTTACTAGTTCACCTATAAATATGGGCACCACTCTCGCACAAAGCACCTGGCTTCCAAAGCTTCTAGCTCTCGTCGTGCAAGTGAGATCTTGTTGCGCAGGTGCTGCTGTCCATGGTTTATTGCTTCTTCTAAATTGTGTCGCGCTTCTACAAAGGTATTTTGACTTGCGTGGAAATACCTATGCGCCCATACTTGCACGACCGGCTTAGACTTTCGCGCCAAGATTAGACTTGCACACCTTAATGCCTTGGCCATTTTTTCGATTTTCTTCACAAATTTTATTAAAAAACAACTTACATAAAAGTTAATTATTCGATCTTTGTGAAGATTCAATGGATCCAAAAATAATCAGATTGGATTATGAGCTGGCTAGCAAGCATATTGATAACATGATGAACATAGTTGGTCATGACTATTATGATATCTGCGACAGCACTATCCTAGATTTGGCTAAGTACATGAAGAAGTATTATTTCAATTTCCCACAATGTATTTACCTACCTCTGTATGTGCATGGTCATCTGCAAGGAGTCAATGTTCCAGATGCAAAGAATTATATGCCTGAGTTGCAGCCGCACTGATACCCCTCCATTTCAGTTATGTTGTGCGTTAATAGCAGCAAAAATGGTGTGAAATTTAAATTTTTTTCTCCATACCATTTCCTTGTAGATATGAAAATGGAAAACCCATGGGCTAATATGTTTTCCGCTACTTGTTGGTGGAGAGAATACTATCATGATGTTATAACAATATCTGAAAATAGTACTCTCTCCAAATGGATCTTTACTTCCAATGATCCATTCTCAAATCCATGTATCCATCTTCCAAGTCTCTTGGACAGAAATAGAGTCACTGTTTGATCAGAAGAAAATTTTCTCAAACTGAACTAAAGAAAATTCTTTTACAATTGTTCCAAGAAGAGCTGGTATCACTGCATCTCTTATTGTAACCAATTGAATGAATGAATTCCAGGTGGCTCCTAATGAATCTCGGGATGTTGTAAATCAAATGAAGAGTTATGTTAAAATCCTCTTGTAATTCTTGAAAAAGAGAAGATACTCTAGTCTGCGGATGTCATTATAACTCTTGTGCATCAATGAAAAACACTTTCATATTTAATCATTTGTTCCTGAATTCTCTTGCTACCTACTTTAAATTTTTACCTAAGCCAACAGGCCTAGTAAGCATAGTTTGAATTTTTCTACGGTGATACAAACAACCCCACAAAATTTGCATCTTTTTATTGCTCAATATTTCCAAAATCATAAAAAATGTACGTTTAGCGAGCTGGGAGTCAACTTTTGTTTAGATTTCCCTGGTCTTTTGTGGGTAGTTTAAAGTCATGCACATCAGACATAAAAAGGATAATGTTTAAGGTCGAATAGCTTTGACTGAATGGATTAAAATTGACTCAATTCCTTGATAATTTATCTGAAAACATATTACTACATTCAAGTATGGTGGAATCAATGTAAACTATGACTTTAGAAATTTTGAATCTGACGGATGATATCAATAAAAGGTCTAAAAGGCATTTGAGGAAGTATTTCCAAAGAGTGAAGTTACCACTATTTAAAAAACCCGTTATGGGGGTGAATTATGTAGGTCCACTTAAGGGAATTGGATACATAGTCAAATAATAGCATCTTTTGGCTGACAGATTCATTATATAGACTACTTATGCAAGGCCACCTAGGGGAACGTGCTACATAGTAAAACAAAAGAACTCTCAGAAATTTTACTTTTCTATTGCTAAAAATCCAGTGAATGTTTATGGAAATTCAAATTTTCAAAATCATAGAGTCTACTGTATAGAGAGATGTACTTGAATATGGAGAGGATATTACCAATCAATATTTTCAAAGAATTGGATGAATGTCACTTCTACGAAGGTCTGACCCAAACGTAGGGAAGGGAAATATAAACCATAGACTTGAATACTTTCAGATCATGAAAAAGAGTATGGGACAAATATGTTAAGGATGGATATTTTGTTGCGGATCCCTACATATTGTCATTAAGAACAATAAGGACAAAAGAGGTTTTCATCCTAAGAATGAAATTACCACTATTTGACAAACCCGTTAGGGGGTTGAATTATGCAGGGCCACTTAAGGGCATTGGATGCATAGTAAAATAATAACATCTTTTGGATAATAGGTCTATTATGTAGACTACTTATGCAAGGCCGCCTAAGGGCACATACTGTATAGTCAGGAAAAAGAATTCCCGGGTATCAGAAATGTTGTGACCAGAAGTCAAGAAAAGGGTTATGGAGATCTGAAAGTATTTAAGGTTAGAAGTATGACACATTAAAATGGGAATTGTCCAATGCATGATAGAGACACATAGATCAATGCTAACCATAATCATTTTGTGGTTGGGTCCTGAATTGAAATGTTGTACTTCATTACATATCTCATTAGAATGAGAATCATGCCAAATGTAGTTCTTTAAATACAGTTGAACGTCATGTAGGACAAGAGTGTAGGAGATATTAGTTTAGGGTCATAGAGCTTGGACCATAATGAGGAATACATATTGTGTGTTGTATAAACCTGATGTGAATGAAGACCAGAGTTTTCATACCACATTCACGTATTCACAGGGGGACTTTTCAGCCAGGGGACTGAAAGTGGAATTTGGGGTTAGGCCCAAAGACTTGGGGCTGGATTCGTGGGACGCTCAAATGTTCCTACGTATCCCATAAGGATGGGAATCGATCCATACATAGTTCTTGAAATACCCTATGTACATATTTGGTTCGTACAAGTAAAGGGTGAAAGGGGAATTTAGTGCAATGATGGTTTGACCCAAGATTAAAGGTTCGGGCATTGCCATGTATGCACGTAGTCTTTGGAATATGAAATGATTGGGGATCAATGTTAATAATGACTTCCTCTCATGTGAGGGTGTTAAAGACTGTGGTAGTTTATTATCATACAGGACAAAAGTACGAATAGTTTTGGGTCATATGCATGGACCGGTGGTTCACAATTTAACGTCATGTAGCTAAGACGTATTGCTATGAAGTTTAATGTCTTGTAGTGAGGAAAATGGGGGACTGTATAGTTTAATTTCATATAGCAGGGATGATGGTGAACCAATGTGAATATATTTGTTTTGGACGCGGCTTCATGAATCAACATATTATGAGATGAAGGTGAACCGATGTGGAGATATTGGTTTTGGGCTTGAACCTCAGAAGGTTGCCTACGTACCCAGCCTAGAAGGCAAGGATCAAAGTCCACGTAGTTCGATTGAAGAATGAATTGGTGATAAAGTTTTACTTGAGGATAACAACCTAAAGATGGTGTTAGGACTTACGCATGGTTAGCGGCCCAAATAGGGTATTATGGTTGAATTTTACTCTAATATCACGTGAGTCATACTTGGTGTGAGAAACAAGAGGTAGAAACAACCCTAACGATGCACAGTCTAATGTCATGTATGGAATATAAGGGACTAGACATAGTTTAATGTCATGTTGGACAATGAAGGGACTGTGCAGTTTAATGTCTTGCAGCAAAGACTATGGGGACTGTGCAGTTTAAAGTCGTGCAGTAAGGACTAAGGGGACTGTGTAGTTTAAAGTCTTACAGTAAGGACTAAAGGGACTGTGTAGTTTAATGTCTTGCAGTAAGGACTAAAGGGACCATTTGTGTTACAAAAAATATTTCTTCAGAAATCTGGTATTGGTTAGAGTCGTGATAAGTTCTCCATCCATTGAGATTAAAGAATAAGCTCCATTGGAGTAGACCTTATGTATTGAATAAGGTCCTTCCACTTTGACTCAAGATTTGGAGGTTTCTTTCCTAGTATCATTGGAGTTCTGAGGACCAATACCAATTATCCTTGAATGAATGAATGAAGACGAACTTTTTTGTTGAAAGCCCGTGCTATTTGATTCTGATAGACTTCCAAGTGGTGTAGGGTGCTCAATATTTTTTCATCTAATCATTCCAATTCATCCAATCGCTTATGAGATTGTTCATCTGTAGATGACTGATGAAAAAAGGATAATCTGAGCGAAGGTAATTGAACCTCAATGTTAAAGACTTCTTCTTTTCCATATACTAATGAATATAGAGTTGACCGCGTAGTAGTGCTGGTGGTGGTCCGATAAGCCCGTAAAGCATGAAAAAGTTTATCAAGACATGATTTCTTATCTTTATCCACCATCTTTTGTAGTATGTTTGAAAGAGTCTTATTAAAGGATTCTATTTGTCCATTGGCCACTACATGATAATGAGATGAATGGTTGGATTTGATGTTGTATTCTTGATAAAACTTCCTTACCTCAGATGAACAGAAGTTGGTGCCATTTTCCGTCAATATGGTATGAGGGACACCAAATCTGGTAATGATGTTAGACTTGATGAAGCTAATAATGATTTTAGAACTAACTTCTTTGAGAGGTATTGCCTCTTCCCATTTGGAAAAGAAGTCAGTAAAAGTAAGAATATACTTAAACTGCTTGGATGTAGCTGAAGGGTAAGGTCCTACTACATCCATTCCCAATGTGGAAAATGGCCACGAGTATTTAGCTGTATGGAGCAACTCTGGGGGATGATGAACGAAAATGGAATACACTTGGCATGAATGACACTTCTTAGCGAAATCAACAAAATCTTGTATCATTGAAGGCCAAAAGTATCCAAGCCTTCGAATTTGATCAGACAGTCTATGTCCAGACTGGTGGGCACCACAGACTTCTGCATGTACTTCTTTCACGACAACCATTTTCTCTTCACCATCAATAAATCTGAATAGAATTCCATCAAAACCTCACTTGTATAGAATTTTTTCTAGGTGATCTGGGCTACCATAAAGAGTAAAATTGACCACACGTCACCGGACTTGTTCTTTCCCGACTCTATCAGGTGGGAGTGTTCTATTTTGAAGGTATTTCCTGATAGATATCATCCATCCTGTACTATGACCATATGGTTCAGAAATGGGACTAATTTCATTGATTTCCTCTATTATGATTTGAACATAAGGTGAAACTGTACGACAGTCGGCAATACTGATGATTGTTTCATCCCGATTTGGATTTTCCAGAGTTGTGGCTACATTAGCCAGTGCATCAGCTTGAGCATTTTGTGATCGTGGGACATAAGAAAATGCCAGTTCCGAAGGAAATTCCTCCATTAACTCTCTAACGTAATCATACAAAGGTATTAACTCTTATTTTCTAATATTATAGTCCCCATTGACTTGTTTGGTTACCAAGTCTGAATCACCTTTAACCATTAAGTGATTCACCTGTGCCTAAAGATCCAACTCCAATCCTGTGATGAGAGCTTGATATTCTGCTTCATTGTTTGTACCGGCTTCCAAAAATAAGAAGAAATAGGGTAGCACTACCTTTTCTGGGGAAATATGTACAATTCCTAACCCAAACTTGTTGAATTTAGGATCTTCCATTTTTTGCCCTGTTGGACTTCTAGAAGCACCATCAAAGTACATTTCCCATGTTTGAAGATTATCTTGAATAGAGAATACTTTCTTATCAGGAAGTTCAATATCTAAATATGTATCTTCTACTGAAGGGTGTTCAGTAAGGAAATCAGCTAGAGCTTGGACCTTCATTCCCTTTTGAGATACATACTGGATATCAAACTACTTCAAAATAACTCCCCACCTTCCCAGACATCCTGTAAGCATTAGAAGACTAAGGATAAATTTGAGTGGGTTATTGTGATATAGCAATTAGACCTCATGATGTTTCAGGTAGTGTCTCAATTTCTGAACTGCAAAGATTAACGCTGGGCAACACTTTTCAATACTTGAATATCAAGTTTCTGCCTCAAACATAGTCCGAATGAGATAATAAAGGTTGTTTTCATTCCCAGTATCATTCTTTTGGGAAAGGAAGGCACTCAATGATCACTCTAAAGCTGTCACATAAAGAATATGTGGTCTTACTTCAACAGGTGGAATTAATACCAGTGGAATCAAGAGATATTTCTTGAGAATTTTGAATGCTTCTTGACATTTTTCAGTCCACTGGTATGTGACTCCCTTCTTCATTAATTTGGTGAAGGGTAAACATTTTCCTTCTATATTAGCAATGAAACGCTGAATATAGGTCAAGTTTCCTTAAAGTCCTCTCAATTCCTTCAAATTTTAAGGAGGTGACATACCAATGACTGATTTTTCCTTCTCAGGATCGACTTTGATACCACGATGGCATACAACAAAGCTGAGAAATTTTCCTGAGGTTACTCCAATAGCGCATTTCAATGGGTTCATCTTCAAATTGTATTGTCGAAGTTTGTGGAATATGATTTCCAAATCATCCAAGTGATTAGAAAGTTGTCTGTATTTAACCACCAAATCATCCACATAACATTCAACTAATTTCCCTAAAAAGGGTTAGAAGATACGGTGCATGGCACGTTGATATGTTGCACCTGCATTCTTCAGGACAAAGGGCATTACATAATAGTAAAACACACCTTGAGGGGACCTGAAGGCTGTAGATTCTTCATCTTCTAGAGACATTTGGATTTGATTTTACCCAGAATATCCATCCATGAAGGAAAGTGCTTCATAGACAGTTGTTGCATCAATTAAGAGTTCTGTGATCAGAATTTGAAAATCATCCTTGGGACAATGCCAATTAAGATCTCCGAAATCAATGAAAACTCTAATTTTTCCATTATTCTTTTTCGTAGGGACAATATTAGCTATCCATTTGGGATATTGAACTTCTCTGATGAAGTTAGCCTTGATAAGCTTATCCACCTCAACTTCAATTTTAGAGGCATAAGTTGGGTGTGTTCTTCTTGCGGCTTGCTTGAATCCTCAATGTTCTTCTGGAAAACCCAAATGATGAGTAGCAACATTAGGATCAAGCCCTAAAATTTATGTATAATTATAAGCAAATATATCCAGATTTTTCATTAAAAATGAAATATACATTTCTTTCTCTTCAAGATTCATGGCCGCACTAATTAAAGTGTGGCGTGGATCTTCTTTTGTACCCAGATTTATTTCTCTGAGTTCATCTACAGTGGTATAGATACCTTCTTCAAATGATGGAGGAGCATCCCTGAGATCTTCCTCTCCTTCTTCAATACGTGTTACTTCTTTTGTTTCTACTTGCATAGTAGATGATGAAGAAGAATTTACATGATCAAGAAAGAAGTTAAAATTTGAACATATTGAAAAAGATGCTACCATTTCTAACCCTATTGATGATGAAGGGTCTTCCTTGGGTAATAATGAGGAGATTATGGATTGATAATCGACATCATCATTCATCTATGACATTGTTATAACTTCTTATATCCTGGTTGATGAAGTATAGAATTGCTGGATTTCATCGGATGAAATGAAGACATCTCCATTTGAGCTTTCATCATTTCCAGGTGAATCAACAATTTCTCCCATGCTGTCTAGCTTGGTTGTTGTAATTGACATTATGTAATTTTCCATAAGATTATTTGGACTTGGGTCTGTCCTTTCAATTTGACTGATAGGAAACACATAATCTGTACTCACATGTAGGAATTGGTTTACTAGAATCTTTTCCAAACCATATGGAGCATTAATTTTGGTAACCTCCTTTGCCGTATAAACCTCCTTTCCCTCCATGTGATAGAATTATACCTCAATGTATTGAGATTCACACGTTTTTAATGGGGATTTATCACCATACAATGTCCCAATTAGAGAATTGAAACAATATTTGAGACATTGATGGTATGATGAAAGTATAGCTGCATGTTGATGTAGCCAAGGTCTTTGAAGAAAAATGTTGAAGGTTGTGTCATGACGAACAAACATGAAATGTGAATTGGATACAAGGTCTCCAAACTGAGTTCTGAGTGTAATCTCTCCCAGAGGTTCTTGTTCATTTTTATCATATCCTTGCAACATCAAAGTAGAAAGAGATAAATCAGATTTGGTGAGGCCTAATCGACGAAGTGTACGAATAGGGATGGGGTTGACTCCTGAACCATTATCAATGAAATCTCATCAGATGTCTACATCATTGACCTTTCCAGATAAATAAAAAGGTCTAATATGTCCATTCACATCATCATATTCATCTTCATTTGTAAAAGATATCACTGCATGGCATTCTGCAGGATTATTCTCTACATGGTAGACTTTAGCCACACCAATTTCAGTTTCAAATTCCTGAGGACTTGAAAAAGACTTAATGAGTGCCTCCCAAAGATCCTTTGATAGATTCAAGGCATCCAAAATTGATAAATTGGCTGGTACTTGGGCCAAATTTTTCAAGACATCATAATTTTGGTCCAAAGGTCTTCATTTCCCAACAGGAACATGTGGTTTCGCAAGTGCCTTAGAAGTTGATTCTTTGGAAGTAAATGCATCTTGTATTGGGGTAGGAGTTGGAAATACTCATGGCTCTGGTAGATTAGAATGATTAGGTCTATTTATTTTCTGAGAGGAAGAAGGTGTAACCTCCAACCGATCCTCCAAAATAATTGTGCTAGGACTGAATCATCCATGTGTGGAAGAAATTTCTTGTTCTTGTTGAGACCACTGAAGGGCTCTGCGATGAGTTTCTACTGTATATACAGTTCTAGTAAAGGTAGGATTGGAATAGTGGCTTCTGAAATACCCACATCTTCCCATGTATCCTAAACCTCTGGAACTACCTCTAATTCCTCTATTTGATACAGGGAAGTCAGGCTCATCAAGATCGAAACTGTGACTAGAATATGGATCCATTAAATGAATCATGTTAACAGAACCAAAGATCATCTCTTCATCTGATTAAGACTCTACCTGATGAACCATTTCAGGCTGTACCATTTGGTGGGGTGGTGCATGTGCTTTTGAAGTAGATGGCATATAATCTTCTAGAGTCAAAGACAACTTAGGCTTTGACAGAGATCGTCTTCTTCTGACTGCTCTTCATTCTTCGAATTATGCCCCCTCCTTAAGGATTTTCCTTCTGACGAAGGGAGTTTTTCTATATAATTCATAGCATAAGACACAATTGGTTTCTTCAATTGTGTTCTTAAAATGGCATGAGTTCAGTTGATTTTTTTTCTGACCATCCAATCATCATATTTCTATGCATTTTTTCTTTTTACTTCATGCCACTCGCCTTCTTCCTCTGGATCTGTAGCAGTAACACATGCTACCTAGGCTGAAGAACCTCTCAGTTTTACTTGTCCTGAGTCCAACATATTTTGCAGAAGGTCTTTGAAGACAAAACACTCCTGAATGGGATGCCCCAACATTTGATGAAATGGGAAATAATTGGGAAGGTCTTTATCTCCTTCCTTGTTTGGCCTTTTAGGCCTTGGAAACTGAACCAAATTATTTTCCAGAGCCGAAATGAAGTATCCAGAAACTTGTTCATTTCAGAAAGAATAAAATTTGGTCTTTAACTCCTAAAAGTGTTTCTGTCTTTGATCTCTTTGATCATCTTGATTATAAGACCTCTTTTTTTTATTATTAGGAGGTGGAGACCTTTGATAAGATGAATGTTTTGAAGTGGAAGTAGGTACAGGTTCTTGTTTAAGTGTAACTGTAGCATTCTCTGCTCTCCCCATTATCCTTCCTGGAGCTGATGCAATTACATGGGTTTTAGCCTTAGTCTCTATAAAAGAATCTTCAATCTGTTGAGCGATTGAAGTAAGGTCTCAAAACCCTCCTATGTATTTCACAGGTATCAATAGTGTGCGTAATTCTTCACACAATTTTTCCACAAAGATTGGAAACAACTCTTCTTGAGGGAGTGCTAAGATTAAGGAATATGTTAATCCCTTCTAGTGAGAAATGAAATAAGAAACTCTTTCATTCTCCCTTTGCTTAAAATTTTTAAGATAAAAAACTGTCATCTTTGGCAAAGTTGATATAAATTGAATAAGGAATAATTAACAGAGATCTTTCCACTTGGTAATTGACCGAGACTCCAAACTTGTATTCCAGACAAAAGTAGGCCCTTGTAATGACTGCACAAAACATCTGAGCTTAACTACTTCTTGTTGTTGAGAATTCCCCATCATAGGATCACAATGAGAAACAAAATGTGTTATGTGTTGTTATGGGTCTCCCGAACCATTAAAAATTGGAAATGTGGTATTCAATAAATTTGATGGGGGGGGGGAATTGCATAAACCTATTCAGGGTAATCTTTCTTTTCCGGTTGAACTTGTGCACGTTTTCCTTCCATAGCTTCCAACTGAGTTGTTAATGACTCAATGGTAGTAAATAACTTTTGAGAAACATCTGGTTGAGCTTGGACTTGGTAGGTGCAATAACTGGAGTTTGGATAGGTGTGGTGACTGGTACTACAACTGATAGTAGCACTACCGGTTGTTGTCGTGCATGACCCATAGGATTGGACCTATGAGGGTGTACTTGTAAAGGAGGATATTCTTGATCCATCCTAGTAACTGCAATGAATTCCCTTGACTAACTGACTCCAGCACGCTTAGGAGGAAGACTACCTTGAAGTAGTTCTGCATTCAACCTCCTTAACTCCATTATTTCTTTCTCTTTTTGTGCGAACCTTTTCTCTAATGAGAGTGATTGACCTTATCTAGAGGTAGGGTGGGATGTAACTTGAATTTTACCCTTTTCCTTGGCATGTTCCTTTCTGGATTATGGAAGGGCATTTCTCGAAAGAATATCTTGCCTCTGGGCAGCCCTCTGGCTTCTGGTATGCACACCTTCTTCATTTATTTCTGTGTGTACAACTTCTTGAATAGGAACTTCTTTATGTGATTACTCAGAGTGAACCTCATGTTATGGGGGATCAGTGACAACGACATTGATGACATTTATCGATGCATAACACATTGCATCACTTCTATCAGCATTTCTGTGATACTTTCTTCTTCTATGTCCTTTATGAGACATTGCCTTTTTTTGATTTGATCCCTCGGGAACTTCTTGATGAACCGTTATTTGGAGAGAATATCCTGATAATTCGGCTCGGTGCTCCTCTTTTGGATTCTTCCCTAATCGAGAGTAGACTGAATTTTGTTGAGGAAGAGATTGAGGATTTGAAAACGTTCCCAATTCGATGGACCAAGTCTATTCCTGTTGTTCCTGCTCAACTCCTCGAATCCTATTTGTTGATTCTAAGGGTTGGATTAAAAGAGTCCCCAGTCGGGCAAGATGAGCTGGTTCTTGAGCTGCTACATCTGAAACTTTCTTAAAATCTCTCCTAATCTTGTGGACTTTAGTCCAGAAATTAGCCGAATGCATCATCCAACATCCACTCAAATCACTGGGCTCAAATGACCATTGGATGATTTCTGATACTTTTGTCACCTGATGATGTGCATTAACTAAACGAGAGGCCTTTTCAATATTCTCATTTGCTTGATGCAAGAGTAATTCGACAACTTGTTCTTTATATGCCTGAATTTGAGAAGAACTAGTTGAGGCTTGTTCTTAAGAAAGCCTTTGATTATGCACAAAACCAGCTAGATATGGCCGGCCATGGGAAATAACATTGCATGAGACCACCTTTGGTGGGATTTGTTTACTGGAGAGTACAGTAAAATGTAGTGCTCCATGAACACCCCATCCCTTGATATGAATACCAGATGGGGCATTGGTAATTAACTGGTGCAACCTTTTTAACACTCCAAAGCCTGAACACTGAAGGGACCTCTGCTGATTTTCAACCTTTGGATATTGGGAAACTGAGAGAGATTCCAAATGAATTTGGCGTTGTAACCCTTCTATTATCTTTACATGATTTTCATATTAATTATAAGATAATATTTTCTCATTTAAGTGAAAAATATTTTTCCACATGTTGAGACGAATATCGTGAATACAATCTTCTGTCAACATTTCTGGAATATCGTACTGAGAGTCATCCAAAGGCCAAAACATGACTGGTACTTCACCTTTCACCAGTTGTTTTTTTATATTCAGCACTTACTCCTTATCATTCGATGAAGATTATTCTACCTGATTAGACCAAATCTGGTGCTTCTTTGTTGCTTTATCAGATTCAAAAAGATTGGTAGAGAATTTATTTATCAAATTAGAAGATGAATGACCCAGGGGTGGTTTGAAGAATGACCTACACCCCGGGATATCTTCTGATTGAGAAATTATTTCACCTGCTAGCAGTAAAGCATCAGACATGACCGGCTTCACATTTGTAAGTGCCTCAAGATAAGAGGGATTTCTCGTTACTGAATTTTCCGTTGAAGAATTTTCCAGGAAATGCGAATTATTACTACAAAGAATAATTTCGCAAATAAATTCATCATTATGGGGAGGACCACCATGGTGGGTTACAGAAAAAGATGAAACCTTTTTCTCCTTGATCTTCTGGCCATGCGGAGGGTTATCGTGGCTCTCATCTGAAGATGATACTTCGAGATCGACCGAACTGTCATGAAGAAAGCCTACATGAGTAAATGTCTAATGAAGACATTAAAAAATGTTGTTATTACTTCCAGAATCGTGAAATGAGAGAGTAGAATATTTATTTCCAACAGACAATTGTTTGAGGGCTTCAAGAACTCCAGCATCGAGTAAGGCCTTATTGCAGATTGGATCTTGATTTCTTGACTGTGATGAACGAGTCTTTTTCTTAGATGCCTTCTTACTCACTTTGGGAACCAATTGTTGATGAAAGTGGTTATTATGGTAAGGTGTATGTTCCTGCTCAAGAGAAATGGTCAGGTTAGGCTGATTATATCCATTCAAATCAGGTGTATGTGCCTAACCTGATTGTCCGTATAACAAGGGCGAGTATGCCCCACAACCCTCCTGGACTGGGACAGATGTGTGTATCTGTTCCATACTGATATGTTGATGAGTCACTCCACTAGTTGGGACAGATTTGTATTTCTTTCCCTTTGATGCTGCAGAATTTGTTATAATATTCTGACAGGCATCCAAAATATGGGCATGGATTTGCTTCTGCTCTTTCACCATTGTCAGAATGTGCTTTGTGACCTCAACTACTAGAATGAGAATATACATCCATTACATGCTTGGATTAGGTGTGTATTCCTACTCCTATCCTCATTTTCCAGTTAGTGAATACAGACAGTACTCTTGTGTCAGGGGTAGTAAATTGTGTCTGCCTCCTGCTTGTCATTGGAGCTTTCCAATTTAAATCTCCGGGTGCTACCAAACAAGACTGTTGGTTAGACTGATGAATTTCAGGTGTATATGCCTGCTGATTGTTCCCCACCACATTTGATTGATGAGTTTCTTTGGTTGCATTCAGACGAGCTTGCTGACTAGCTGATGAATTATAAACAGGTGTATATTCCTACCTTTAATACTCCGTCGGAATTGCCTGGATGGATTGGTGTGTTACTGCCAGACGAGTCTGCTAGGCAGTAACATCAGGATGGATTGGTGCATATGCCCGCTCGTTGTTTTCCATCAAGTTAGCTTTATGGACTTCTCTAGAGGGGAAGAGGTAAGAACCTGCTCGTTGTTGACCAGATTTTTCCTCTGACGGTTCGTCTTGCGTGCTCGGGTATGAGGAGCCTGAGCCGAACCACTAAAGGTGATACCGTCATCATGTTGAGGGTGCACTACCGCACGATTCTGGCAGCAATTATTGATGGGAGTCCCTCGGAATGACTCTTGTCTTCTTGAATTAAGTCCTTGAATGACCTACTCATTCACCTCCCTATAATATGGGAGAGACTGGTGATTGCGTTCTGGGGATAACGACCCAAAACGATTGGAGATGGTCGTTGGAACCACCTACTTCTTGATCACTGGTTGTTGTTGTCTAGACAACCAGGGTGAATTGTTAACTTGGAGGGATTGTTGAGCAGCATCCAGAGATATAATGGTACCGTGTTGATGGTATTCCTTAACCAATGCTTTTGAAACCCAACATTGAAGATGCTGAGTAGGTGATGTCATCCTCAGAGCAGATGAGGATCTAGCAGGAGTAGTGGCCGAAGCATTCACAGGTGTGAAATTTAAAGAAGCCATTTCTGTAATGCAGAGAGATCTTGGAAAAGAGTTCCTATTTGATATAACATACATAATAAAGACAAGTTCGGCCACTACATCTTTTGGATGAGAACATATGTTATTGATTGTTTATTTGGCCCTCACATTAAGTTAAATAGGGGCCTAACAAATAAGTAAAACACCATTTAACTTGGTTAAGGATTCACGTCTGGTTCAACATTTTTGTTTCTTCTGGAAATGGGGATGACCTTGTTTGTTTAAGGTTCAAAATTTCCAATCAGTTTCTAACGGGTTTATTCATAGAACTAGAAACATCCAATGATTCTATATCTATTTGTACCTACTTTCTAAAGTTAGGTGCCCATTAGTTGTGGACTGATGGGGCTTAAGAATTTGCATTGGTCGAGAGGATGGGAGGTTAGACTCATCACACCTTTTTGGGGGTAATTATTGTCTACTCTGGGACTCTCTTATAGATTTGAGTTAGTTTCGTGAATCCTTATTAATTTACCAAGCATTAAAATGAGTTTTTTCCTTTATACCTTCAAATAAATGACTGATATGTAGGGGATTTAGAAAATATTTTATATTTATATGTGGTTCTTCGTCAATAGAGAATCATCCATATGAATTAGTGATTCTTAGTCAATGGTATCCTTCAATACATTATATAGAAATCTCTTGGTAATTATGATAACCATACTGGTTTTAAATCCACTCAATGGGGCACTTGAATTTTATTTTCATTCAGAAAGACAAGGATTATTTTAGAGTTGGGATTATACCCGTAGATGGGCTACCTACTTATCCTTATTAGAAAAGGAATCAGAACCCACGTAGTTCGAGTGAATAAGTATGAGGTTTATACATTATTGGTGGCCCAAATATAGATTTCATATTTACTTTTATAGTCTAAGCTCACGTGAGTCATGCTCGGTGTGAGAAACAAGAGGTATTAGTAAAACCTGACGATTGTTCCATGAAAGATGAAATCATAAGAAATTATGTGGGGCTTATGTATGTATGACCGCCCAAGTAATAGAAGACAAAGAATTTTAGAAAAGAAGTCCAAGAGCAGGGTCCATATAGGTGTTTGTACTTTAGGGAGATTTGGGATTTTAACCTGGGACTTACTCCTGAAAAAGGAAGCCAAAATTTAAGGGGGACTTGTGATTGGGATTTATTCATGAAAAGGAATCCCAAATCAAAAGAAATTATGACTGGGGATTACTCCTGAAAAGGAGGCCCATGTTAAGGGAAATTATGATTTGGGGCTTACACCTAAGGAGGATGCCCAAGTTAAGAGAAATTATGATTGGGGCTTACTCCTAAAGAGGATTCCCAAATTAAGGAACTTGGGGCTTACTCCAAAAAAGTATGCTCAGATTAGAGATCTTCTCATCTTAAAGGATGAGGTTGAATGAAGTAAATATCTAACCTTAGTGAAATAAAATTATGTAAATCACAAGGTTTTGAGGGATTTTCCACATAATTCCTTTTAGATAAGAAAGCCAACAAAGGAACCATGCCATAAATGTCTTTGAATAGGGTTTTGAAGGCTCAATATTGAGGAGGATAGGTTAATTTGAGGAAAGGAAGTATATTGGAAGGAGGCACACAAGTATTGGTCTGACGCACAAATCCGGGTTACGCAAGTATACTTGCATGACATGAGTTCACTTGGACGAAGAAGAACCTGTAAAGTGATACTTGGGAGGCTTTGAATTAGATCCCTTAATATCATCCTTAGAGGCTTTCAGATGGGTGGCATGCAAGTTTCCTTGAGAGGGAAAGGTGACGTGCAAGTATCATCACTTCCCTTAAGGGCTGGACATTTAGGTGCACAAGTATTGATGAGTTCTAATACTTAGGCCTTATTCTCCCTCTTTAGAGCTTCCATTCTAGGTAAAGAATTACCTTAGAAGTGTTTCGAAGACTTCAGACGGAGACTTGGGTGACCAAAGCTTTAATCTAAGTTTTGGATTTTTCGTCCTTGAAATGGGGGTCCCACAGGGGATATTTATAGGCCACTGAGCACCTTGGGCGAAATTTCACTTAGGGCGTGCAAGTGACCTGCACCCCTCATATCTGGCGTGCAAGTGAATTGTTTGCCCAAGGATGGTGTGAAAGTATATTTGTGCGCCTTAAATTACTTTTCAATATTTAATTAATCTTTACTCTTCTTTTCTCTAGGTATTCCCTTTAGACAATCATTGGACTCTGTGACGGAACAGAGCGTCAACAACCAAGAATTCATACAACTCGTACATTCTTTGGATATTTGTATATGATATGTCAGAAGGTCTCACCCTCAATTGATGGTATCCCGATCTCAAATCAATCTTGTAAAACACTAAGACACCTCAGAGTTGATCAAACAGGTCATCAATTCAAGGAAGAGGGCATTGGTTCTAAATTGGCATCTAGTTCAGCTTCTTATAATTGACACATAGCCTCAATGATCTGCCAGTCTTCTTAAAAATAGAATATAATATCCCCATGGTGATGTACTATAATGTTTAAAACCCTTATTCTCCAATTCCTCCAACTAAACCTTCAGTTCTTGGAGCTCTGTTAGTGTTATTCAGTAAGGTGGAATTGAAACTGGCTCTGCTCCAGACCACAATTCGATCATAAACTCAACATCTATCTCAGGTGGTTGCCTTGAGAAGTCCTCAGGGAACACTTCCTAAAACTGGTCTACAACAAAAGGGAAGACTAGTTGTCCTTTATCACCGTAATCTATCATAAGACATGACACTTGGGTTGTCATCTCCCCATCAGATGGTGTAGTGGCCCTACATGGACCGCTCAAGTATCCCACTCACCTCGAAGGACATGAGTTCTCAAATCGAGAGATGTGAATGTTACCCGGCGTCAGTAACAATCTATATGGGCTTGATATAACACCATCCAATCTATTCTCAAGATTAGGTCAAAACCTAAAATCCTTATGACAAACAGATCACACAGAAAACGATACCCACCAACCTCCAAAGAACATCCCTTACACAATTTGATATCCTCGACTCATGCCCCAAGCAGAGTATCAAGTGTTATTACCCCACATGTAGTCTCCATAGTTAATCCCAACATGACTATAAACTAAAAATAAATAAAGAAATGTGTATCACCTGTATCAAATAAAGCACTAGAAAATGTGGAAGCTATAAGAATCGTACATCACATAGCAGAAAGCTCTGCCTCAGCACCTTCAAGTGAAGCCTAGACTATTTGGAGATGACCTACCCATTTACCCTGGGCTCCAGCCTTAGTACCCCGCACTGCACTGCTATGTTGGTTAGGGTGATCTCGCCCCAAAGTTTGATGTCAACCGCCCCTACCAATATGGCCCGTGGAGCTCCAACTTCAAGACTAAGATAGGGTAACCAACCCCCTTTTTACACTCAGTATCTTCCTATGACCTCCATTATTCCTCAACTGTTGTAGGTTCTAATAGAATATATGCACATGGCCTAGACTTCCACACACTCGACACTCAACTGGTGGGTGGGAATATTGGTCACGCTTATGTCCTGACCTTCCACACTAAAAACAGATGATCTGGTCACCACCCTGAAAATTCGGCCCCCTCTTGCGACTTCTATATGCACTTCCACCTTAATAAAAGGTTCAAAAGTGGAACTTCCAACTATCGGATGTTTCACCACTTGCTCTTCCTTAAGGTGCTACAAGTTCAATACCTGAAACTCTCTTTTGGTTTACTTTTGAGATAAGGGCTTGATCCACCACTTCAGAAAACCTTTTTAGATGTAATATATTCAACTAAGATCTGATCTTGTGACTCAGACTGTCCTGGAAGCATTTCTCCATAGCTTCCTCATCTCCTGTCAACGTTGGAACGAATCCTCTCAAATTGGTGAGATGGATAGAATTGTCCATGATCTTCATTTTCCCTAGAGTCAACCTCATAAAATCTTAAGACTCCTCCTACCTCAAGGTTTCTAGACATAAGTTCTCAAGAAACTTCTCTTGAAAATATTTCAACATCATCCCTTATCCTTCTCTATCGGAACCATAATGTCCCACCAACGTTTTTCTTTACCCCTCAACATATAGGTCGTTAAATTGAATCACTTCTTGAGAGGAGTCTCTAGATGGTTGAGAATTGTTTGAATGGACTCTATCCAGAACTCTTTTTCTTCTCGACCACCCTCTCTAGTAAAGTTTTGAGGGCGTTTCAGTTCAAACTCCCTGGTCAACTCAAACATACTTGATGTAACCCGCCCTAGGTCTTGTTCCATCACCTACATAATACAAGAAAAGTTCACGTGAAACTACTCTTTTGTATCTTCTTGGACCACCACATTCTTTTTCTCCACTATTGTATAAGATTTCTCAGCAACACCCTCATTTCACCCAAACGAATCACATCTCCGAGGTGGAATTTCCCTAAAATTCCAAAAATGATTTTTAGAAAGAAACCACAAAGATTTTATGAGAAGAAAGAGATATAGATAGGTTCATCACTTGTAATAACCAAACCAGTTCATATACACTACCCAAAATATCCCACTTGCAACCAGGACACTACCCTTAGCCATATCCCTAAGACCATGGCCAACACGGTATCTAATTATAATGGTTACAAGACTTATCTTTTACTCCCATTAAAACCATTTTCATATTCCAATTTACTATGAGAACAAATTACTCCACTTTGACTTCTTTATCAAGAACCATTTTCTAATTACTGATTGACCTTTTCACTTCCCCTTTTTACTCCTTCATACCATCTTATCAGGCATAACTATTTACTTTTAAGAGAACATATGTGTCCTAACCTTTACATCCCTCACACCCATCCAATGTGTGTTCCTATCATGATGCATGTCACTTTCCTACATAGGTTCCTAGAATGATGAATGAAAGAACAACCTCATACCTTTCATTCCATGAGAGAAATATCACGAAACTATCAAATCACTCAAAAAGTTCACTACCCAATGGAGAAATATCATCAAATGTAACTACCCACAATAAGAACAACTATCCCCTCCCAGGGTGACTTGGGATTTCCTCCATACATGGGTTTGCTACTCCTAAGAAAAAGCTCATCACCAAGTCCTAACACATTCTTAATCTTCTTTATACAATCCCTAAATAGTATTAAAGCGAAAAGAACTCACCTAATAACACTTTATAACGTCCCTGACCCGAGGTCCATTGAACTGGTGCTCCGAGCTGAGTAGTTACATGATCTCAAGCACAACTCCCAATATGCTAGAGGTTTCCGACTAGTAGAGAGAGTTCAATAGGTAACATGGGGAGAATATACCATCAATACCGAGTAATACACCATAGAAAATAATTGAAATAGCAGAAACAAAAGAGAAAAATACACAACATGCATAAATAACCAAATCCCAAAACTGGGTACAATCATAAACAACAATAAATATTCCATTATATGCTACAATGTCAAGTGGACAAAACCCAAAAGAAAGAAAATAGTAGAATCCCCAAAATGGTCTGGACTCTAAGTCTGGAACCTCACCCAAATATGTTCGACGTCCAACTAATCTCCCTAGTATAGGGCCTTTTCCCTTTTTTGACCTGCAAGCATAAAATATACTAGGGTACCCAATGACAGCCCTAGAAAGGTGTGATTATAACTTAGTAGGCCTCCACCAATGGTGCCTACCAAATATCCAGCAATTCATATAGTGAAATAAAATGATAAATAAAGACAAGTTAAGGTAAGCAGTTATATATTCTATCTTTATTTATATTTCTTTATGTTAACCTACCAATTAACCTATTTTTATTACCAAGACATATCATTTATCATGTCACCATTTTCATGTGTTCAATGTATTAGGCATGATCAACATTTTCAACATGTGGTAATTTAATAACTTCTATCTCACTGTAAATCATTTGACAAAAATTCCCAATATCCTCACCTCGAAGCCTCAGTCCAGGTGGAATGAAACCGTTAGGGGAATATAACTTCATCCCCTTCCCTAACCCAGGCATTTAGGGGAGGAGATACTAACATGGTCCAACTCAACCTGTGGGCATAGAACCTCAAGTCAATACCCCACTCTGTTACGCCAAGTGAACATGCTTATTTATCATTCACAACAAAACACCATATCACAAAAACATATCCAAAATCATTTGCAACATCACAATAATCAAAATAAATGGGAAATTACAATTTTCCTCAATCCAGTAACACATTCATTATTCATGTTACTTACCCCATTTTCCCCCATACCCATTTTCCATGCCTAGTTCACTAAGCATATTCTAGTATAAAGCTAATCCCTAGAATTTTTTCATTTATCCTTTTAACCCTTTTTTATGCCAACCAAACAACCTCTTAGGTAATTACCCAACCTAAGTGTTTTACTAAACACCAATTTCTCATCACTTAATCATATTAAAATATTCATCATTGGCTCTGTGTTCTCACACAATGGACTACACTTATTGAGCTATCTCTAAGTCTGGGGAATATTGGAACGCCCCTCAGGTGGCCCTAATTTGGTCGAGTCGTCCTCCTTGCATCCCATGGGGATCAATATGGGTTAAATTAACCATTTAGACACTACTGCATCACATCATGTCAAAGGCACCAATAACTCTTCAAAATAGGTCAAGAATACAAACCCTACATGCACAAATCTACACAAACCCCAAGGGATATAACTTGTAGACCACCTACCTTGAATCTGTTGATGAACTCATTATCAAAAAAGGCCTTAGATCCCAATACAACACACCCTTAAATCCTAAACCTAGATCTCACTGTAAAATATTGTTTTGAGAGATTCTAATGGGTATCACCCAAAATACAAGACCTAAACCGAAAAAGAGAGAGAGAAAGAAGATTAGACTCACATGGATCTTTGATTCACATCCAAAGGTACTCCAAACGGCCAAGAACAGAATTATATTGATCCTTGGGGGATCTTGGTCCCTTATGTTCATTCCTAGGGTTGCAAGGGAGGAGGAGGAGAAAAATATTGACTGAGATATAAAATCCCAGAGTGGACATTTTGTAAATTTTAAAAGGCTTCTGGGCCGCACGGTTTACCTACATGGTTTTCCAAACCATGAACAAAACATGAGGATGCCACTGTCCAAAAATCCACCTTCTGCACAGTTTACTTGGCCTGCCTGCATAGTTATCACTAACCATACACAGACTATTTGGATAGCCCAAAAAACTCATTTTCCCCCTTTTTCATGTCTCGAACCCCCAGAACACCCCAAGCCTCCTTAAGAACTTTGGAAAGAAGTTAATTAACTAAAATAAAGGTAATAAACTGAAACATAAGTAAAACATACCTTATAGAGAAATATGAGATCTTACAGTATGAAACTCTATCATAACCTCCTCCTGAACCATCACTGGAACCATTTTTACTCTTTAAAATGGATGATATGATCCCCACAATTATAAAATCAACCAGGAGCATGTACAGTGTACATCTAACTATGAAAGGTCTTACAATTGATATCTCCAAGTTGAACCTACTAAAAATCATAAAATGTGGTTGGGGAAACAACCATTGACCATATATATGTTGCAATAACCTAATCCACTATGGATATGTACAATAAAGACAACTTCTTTTATTCTTCTCTTAGTTACTACGAGAATGATCTATTTCAGAGACCATCTACAACCTCATTCCCCTTCTCAAGAGTATATATTATCTCTAAGTCATAATTCTAGAGGAAAACGAGTCATCACCTATATATCAATTTAATATCCTTATAAGAGAATATATACTTAACACTCTTGTGTTTAGAATATATGATAAACCACTCAACCATAAGGTAGTGTCGCCACATCTTCAGGGCGGAGACCACTGCTGCCAGCTCCAGATCCTAGTTCTTGTAGTAATTATCATGTGGTCTCAACAATTAGGACCCATATAAAATCAATACCTACCTATATATCATCACATAACCATGTTTGGTCCCTATGTAATTATAGAGCACTACATACTCGACACCCTCCTCTAAAAATCTCAAGAAAGGAGAACTCATCTACATTTAATGAAACTACTAAAAATTATTCTATAAGCTTTCTATCCACATGAAAGCCTTACCCTTCCATGTAAAAGTATTAAATGGTGCTAATATGTTATAGAAATTTGTCATGGATCTCATGTAGTAGCCATCCAACCCAAGGAAGCTCTTCACTTCCATCATTCTCTTGGGTGGTTACCATGCTAGAATTGACTCAACCTTCACCGAGACCACTAATACACCCTCTACTCTGATGAAATATCCTAGGAAGTGGACCAATTGAATATATAACTAACACTTCAAGATATTCTCATAACTATAGTCTTATTGGAGTATGTCTAGTACCATCCTCAAGTGTCGTTTCTTCCCTCCATGAATTTCATGTAAACTAACATTTCATTGATGAATACCATAATAAACTAGTCTAATAAAAGGTAAAATTTATATTTCATGAATCCCATGAACACATATTGGGGTTTTGTCACACTAAAAGGAATCAACAAGTGATCATAATGTTCATAGAGACCTCATAATTTCAACTTTGGTATATACATGTTTTGTACTCAAAGATGGTGATAAACCAATCTAAGGTCAGTCTTTGAGAACAATCCCACCCCCTCAACTGATTGAAGAGGTCATCGATCCTCATTAATGGATAAATATTCATTATAGCCATATTTTTTAGTTGATAGTAATTCACACATAACTTTAAGCTCTTGTCCACCTAGGAAAACAACATCGGGGTTATCTGGAGGAAAACATTATGTCTAAAAAAGACCTTCCTTTGTAATTCCTCCAACTGCACCTTCTTCTCATGGAGCTCTATGAGATCTATCTTATATGATAGTGTAGATATCAAGGTGGTATCTTTATTAAATTGTATGTATAAGTATATCTTTTAGTGGGTAGGTAATACCAACATGTACTCAAGAAGTATGCCCTCACACTCCACCAACGTGAGAAGAAGTTGAAAGCCCATAGAATTCACATCTATAAGGGAAATACATGACAACTAATGAGTAATTGGTTGTACCCTCCTCTGTTTGAGACCATCCTACTATATCTGGGTTTCCTTCATGTCCATTAAGGAAAACCTCATTTCTTCACAATTCATACACCACATCCTCTACCCAAAACAATTGATTTGGGAATAAAATTTGGATATTCATTTTATACCCAAGATGATGTCATAAGGAATAATAAAAACTAAAAATAGATCCCATAAAAATATATATCCTATAATATTTATTTCACAATATCATAATTAGTGTGTTATCACTTAGTCGCATTTAGTAGGATTTTTTAAAAGCAAGGGTAGACATAAAGGATCAACTAAAATCTCTAGGGATCGAACTAGGGATGTAGAAAGAAATGAGTAGCTCACACATGTGTATATAAATACTATATATAAAGTATAAAAGAAAAAATTTACATCACTAATAATACCTAGATAATAAGGTTCATATCCCTTGACTACCATAGTTATCCTTGCCCTCAAACACAAGTTCATTGAGCTTGGAAGGGACCATTTGGGGAAAGTGGTAGTAACAGGTCAAATCGTCTGCCACCTCCAATTGTTGTCCCATATACTTTTCCATGTATGTCACCCCATTGAACTCATTATTCATACTATTACCTCTTATTGGATGTTCCATCTATGTTATCTTTATTATATTTACTATGGGTAAGAATATCATGCATGAGATTTACCCAACAATCCCAAGTGTAGCATCGCCTCTCCCTGAGCTAACTAGAATCAGTTTAAGATCCCGGAACCAAAGAACCTATTTCTTAATACCACCTCCTAATTTTTTTTCCCATTCAAATCACTATGTTTTCCATTTTATACATATTATCTAATCATTATCTCTTGTGTTCCCACCACCGGCACCCACTATTGGCGTCTACTCATCCAAAATTCTCTCTTTTACTAAATCATGCTCTATCACTCTATAATAGAGAGGAATAAAAAAAGGTATCACACTATCTTGGATATATCTTCATTGGCCTTGATATAAGTTCCATTACTATAAGAACTAATCACTAACCTTATCCATCAAGTATCATAAGAGGTTAGTAAACCTTGATGAATACTCTTCCACAATCATGTTTCCCTACTGAAGCCACAGAAGCATATGGATGTTCATTGACCCCAATGTATATGGAGAGAACTACAATATAAAAATGATATCAAATTCCATATATGAAATATTCATATCATCACACAATAGAGTTACTAGTCATCATCTTCCCCCTAAGTATCCAAGAAAAAGTCTTGCCTCTAGGACTACCATCTTGTCTCCAAATGTCATAATGAGTAGAAAGATTCATATAACTACCTTGATCTATTCCATAGATGCCTAGGTGTTTGGATCACCTTGAAACATAATGTAAAACTATTGTTGGAACTAATAAAGTGAAAATAGCATATGATTCTCATATTATAGTATATCCAGTATAGTCTGTCTCTCAATGGGTGGAGGTATGGCAGACACACCACCCGAAGGTAACACCTCCAGAACATGTCCCTATATTGAAGCCTTATCACTAAGTGGATCATCATCATCATCATATCAGTGTTGTATTTTAACTAGATTTTTTTTCTGTAGGAATCATAAAATATAAAATATGTACAATGGACAAGAGTGCATCTTCAAAGATGACTCAATAAGGACATAGAAAGAACAACAAATTCCTATATGATTCATGTACCAATATTTTCCCCAAAATCAGTCTCTAAATGTAACAAGTTAACAAACAAGTTAATAGAATCATAGTGAATGGGTATATCAGTTTCTGCACCAAAAATATATTAATTTTCCTAATAGATGAACTTGAAACACTTTAATAATATTTTGAAAAATCCCAAACCAAACCTCGCTACTAGACAAACTCCAAACTCCAATCCTAAGATGAAACCATTCTTTGATACCACTCTATCATGAATTGGTCCACTGGGGCCCACATTTCTAGTGGTAAGATGAGTGTGAAACCCAAAGCCTCCCTCCAATAAGCTAGGGAATAAAGAAAATCACCATGTAGACATATCACACACATTACAGGCCTTAGTCTATGGTTTCTTTATGCATGCCCACATCTCCAAATGCCCAAAAAATGTTGAAGAAAAAAAACTAATACCAATGCATGCATACATCTAAATATAAAAATAAGAGTATGATAATAATATTATAAATCATATAGGGGAAAATAAAAGGTCACAAAAATTTTAAATAAGTCACACCTGATAGAATGAGGGTACTACATTCAAATAAGACACCTTATATGTACCACAGTTTGTCTTACCCAACTATTACCCACTTTCTCTTAGTCCTCAAATGAACCCTTCAAAAAATATTTCTTCTACAAAAGATGTGACATTTATGGGCAGATCTCATATAAGGGTGAGTATAAAAATACCTAGTAAACACACTAAAACTACTAAACATAAGAATCAAGAGGGTAGTCAACTCATTACATGGTATGTAAACACTATATGTTACATAATAATAAGAACCATAATAATCTATATAAACTCATAATTGAAAATAATTCTTAAGTTAAGTTAACAAATATAAATCCATCCTAGGATTCTTTCTCAAGATACTAGATAATGCACATTGGGGAGGACTCTCTTAATGATCCAGATTGTACAGATGGTTCTCATCAGATTGATCTTTCGAATTGGGTATCACCATGAATAAGGATTAAATGGAAGTGAGAAGAGATCAATATAGAGATAGTGGATAAAAACTGAGACTATAGGGGACACTGTAGACCCTAACTGGATTACAATGTTAAATAGGGGATCAATGCATGTGTAGGTTGGTCATAATGATTCATCAAACTGAACCTAAGGTAGACGATATAGTAGAATATCAAACTATTTTTCTCATGGAGGATACCAACAACTCTATACAAGAATATTCCTATATTGGGGATCACATACTATGCTCAGGACAATATGCCTCACTATACCCTCATGGGGGTGAACTGATTAATGCACCATAATTAAACGGGTCCATACAAAATAGAGAAAGGGCACAAATCCATTATGGAGAATGTAAATAGCATGTACTAGTATTAAATGTAATGTATATCCCTACTCAACTCATCCAATGTGATTCAATTCATGCTCATGTACCCCATGTCAATCTTGTGTACTTTGGTTGTGCCTAGGTACCATGTAATGTCTAGGTACACGACCATGTCTGAGTACTTGGTTATTCCGATGTATTCTGGTCATGCCCATGTACCTATCCATGTCAATGCTTATGTACACTGAGGGTGTATTCTGATTCACCAAGTCATGTCACATAGCTTGTGATACTTGTCTTTGTGTGTAAACCTATGTACCATAGAAGGGGGACTAATTGGAATTTTTTCTTCAAACCACACATCATGCAGTATGGAATTTTATAGAACCCACATGTTCTTCACATGTTTTCCACTCCATGTTTTTTACTCCCACCACTAATGCCATACTTTATACCACCTAATCCACTAACAACCATGTATTTGAGATTTTCTGAGCCTCTTCATCACTAAAGAATGAATCCTGACCTTCAATCTTCTCATGACACCTCTCCCATCACACTGTCATGTCAATATTCTATATTTCTCAACCGGGGATCTCTAAATCCAAATAAAAACCTATTGTATCATAAAAAAATCACAACCAGCTAATTAATCTCTATCCCAAACCCATGGTAATTAAATTTTGTTCCAATTATTGATTTCACAATAATTTTTTACCAGTCATTTTTTGAACTATAGGACAAATCGCATACCAATTATGATTGCATGAGGAATGGGGAGAGAAATGAATGAAACATAAACATATGGAAGGAACCCCAAAAAATGTTAGTGTTGTCCTCAATTATTTATTTTATGGATGATGAATTAATAGGAATCACAAGGAATAATGAAATAATACCAATTCCTAATATTCTAGGTAGATGACTCATCAACTTTAATTTATCGATCAACCTGCGAATCAAACTGTTAGAAGAATTAATTTTTTTTGACAAGGGATAATTGAAAATTGGAAAAAATTCATAAATAAACGTCCTAACTTGATTTTTTATCAATTTTTGTTGAATAATGTTTTGGTTCCATCATTGTTGGTGGGATCTCTAAAAGATGTTGGCACTCCGATCACCAAATCATGATCCAACATCAGTCACCCACGAATGATCCTCTAATCGGTACTCTCTCAATCACTAGGTTAATGCCATTAACCCTATACATTTTTCATAACCATGATTATATATAGGATTCAATATCATGGATATATAATAATCAATAAATAAATTTATTTATTTATTTATTAAATTACTATTCCACCTATGAATAAACTTTTAGGAAGTACTTAACACTGATAAATGTTATGTCATGCCTAGTGTAAAACTCATATTCCTTATTATATGACAGAATTAAATTTTTGATATGATTATTATTTTCGGATTAATTCAATTATTTCAAGAAATATACATTTGTGTGAAAAATATATTTAATATTTTTATTATATCAACCCTGAGGTTCATAGGGCCATAAAATCTCATGTTGTCTCAACCCCTAGCTCTAAAAATATTTCATAACATATTACAATTATTTACAAGTAACAAATAGGGAAGTTGTATTTTTTAAATTTAAATAAGTCTCATTTTATGTAAAAAAATCCAATTAATTTCATGGGAATCAATATTATATTTTATTTCTGTGTAAAATATTTTTTTTACTAAAATATAAATTTTTCTAATTTTTTTTCATTGAATGTTATGAACTTATACTAAAATTAATTTATTCCCATTATAGGAATTGAATCATTTAAAATGGATTCTATATTTAGAATTATTATAATTATTAATGGGTAAAAAGTTGAAATTAATTTTTTTCATTATGAATAGTAACCATGTTAAAAATTTATCACCTCGATTAAAGATTAAATGAGTTAAAATGGTTAAAATAAAGGGATAGGAATTTTAGATAACACAAAATAATTTATTAAATCTCATTATATGGATGTATTTAGACATTAACCTTATAATATTTGAATATTTGGTAATTTTTATTCACTTCAATTGAGTAAGACATATATTATATAATAATGTTTCATGTATTTACATGTTGGTCACCCACCTCACATTTAAATGGGTAACTCTTATTCTATCTACCCGACATGTGTTGAGCCACTTAGATCAATGAATACATATCCAAATATATTCTAAAATTTATTTTTATTGACCTAGTGGTCTTGGTATCACCAAAATACCAATTAAAGTATTAAGGTGTAATACATAGAGGATTACCAAAGGTGGAGTTATATGGTCTTACCAATATTTTCTTAGTTTCATTCTTCTTAAACCACATAAAAATATTCAATAACCTTCTTAATATAGTTTAATGAGTATATATACCATAATTATATGTTTTTATATTAATGGTACATCCATTTTCTAACTCCATTCCATTATATGGAAAATGGAAACATTGCTCATGCATATGTGTGGATACAACTATACCACATCACCTCGAATCATTAGGTTTGATCTGGAGTTCCATATGGCCCCATGTGAATATATTTTTATGAAATAGGTTTTTGAGTAGTATTAAGGGTATAAATTCCATCATTGGAGAGACTATACCCTCAATATCATTAAAAAATAATAAACAATAATATTGTATAATAAATAAAAAACACTAAATCATATGGTATGACATGTATCTAAAGTCATATAGAAAAATAAACCAAGGATCCATGATTGGTAGGTTAATAAATGTTTGATCAAGATAGATAAGGTAAAAACACTACAGTGTCACTCTAGAGTCTATATCGGTGTCTCCCTTAAACAATATGATCTATCTTCTATATCCCAATCATTGGTGCCTTTCCCTTTCCCATATCCTTAATCATAAAGTTTGTAAGTGCATTGAGATTCCCATGTAGGTTGTAAGTATAAACTCAGTAGGTCACCACTAATTTTCCCTTAACATGAGTGCACATTCATAAGAGTGTAATTCATGATGATAGATAAACATACTACAAGAAATATATTATCATGTATTGAGATACCGTGTGCTAACCAGGACACCAAAATCCCTCAGTTTCACCTGCTATAGATCCATTCCAAAAAAATAGTCACATTAGAAGTCATAAACTAGAATCAATCACCAGGTCACACATATACTCCTAAGACACCACAAGTCTAACAAATCTGGACATAAGTTCATCGCTTCCCAACACTACCTTTGTTCATTCCATAAAGCCATCATATCATTGAACCATGTCTCAGGTTAGGTCTATAGAGACCATCATTCCCCACTATCACCTCTTGGGTCAGATAACATAATACTATCATGCATCTAGGTTAGGTCATAATGTCATCATTCCCCATCTTCTAAATCCTTCCTATAATCATGTTGCATGTAGTGTCTAAACACGCTCCACTTATAGGGATTACGATCTATGATGTCTACTTATCACTTTGGTACCATGAATAGAATAAAAATATAGCATATAAAACCCATATCATTGAAATAGTTTCATCACATATAGAGGTACAACATAGAATATCAACAATGAGAAATAGTATCAATATTCACATATGTAATCAAACATTAAAAATGGTCTATGAATATAAAAACATTATGTAATATCATGCTAAAAATAATATATACATATTTTATATGATATGGAACTTCGAAACGTATGTTTTTTGATGTCAACGGTAAGGTTTATCAAGAGAATCATCACCAAAACCACATTTTTAAACCAATCAGAATAATATCTCATGCTAAGAACACCTAGAACCAATTCAAAAAAGGAAGAATAATGGATCTAGAATGAGACTCAAGAAGGAATCAAGATAAATTATTGGATTTACCCCAACATACCTCTCAGAATCTTCCAACATCACTAGTCCTAGGTCTGGTCGAAGGAGAATTTATATTACTCTTGGATAGAGACAAGATAAAAGATGCAAGGTTCTCATGAATTATGTTCAACATGAGAAACATTTACCTTTAAAATATCAATTATATAATAAGGTTCATCAATGAGAATAAATAAGTAGGAATCATCCAATTTTATAGCTTCAGTAAGGATGTTCATTCGAAGTCATACATTAAAAGGCTAGGAAGTCATCTGAAATATCTTCTTAACCAAGGTAACCACTAAGGGGGATAATTGATCAATTAATAGGGGTAATAATTGACATAAAAAATTCATTAAATACCCATCATTCATGAGGAATATGTTTCCCCTTTAAAATGGATGATAAATGAAGAAAAATATGAGTATTTCAACCATTTCAAAACCCACACAGACACAACCATGGCCAACACCTTGGGCTCACCAGGGTCATTGTGTTCTTGAACACCCAGAGTGAAAAGGCTTGAGCCTATATCATGGTGTTGAGATTCTACCTTTTTTCCCTTACTATTCCCTACACCAAGGTCATGGTAAGGTCTCCCAAGACATGGAACACCAAGGGACCTATGGTGCTCTATGCCTATATCGATCATGGACCCCTTTCCCTTTTTACCCAAAATCTCATGAATGCCACCATGAAAAACACCAAGGTTGTGGTGTGGCACATTTTGAATAGAAAAACTCAAAATACCACTTTTATCTTCTAGAAACCACTAACCCACTCTATATCCAAATAGTTACCAAAAAAAGGATCAGGAATAACACTTAATACATTACAGAACATATATTAACATACCCAAAAAAACAATGGTGTTACAAGTCTCCATCTTTGATTAATTCTCATCCATGAGAAGAATATATAGAGTTATTTCTCAAAAAACATAGGAAATTGAGTCTAAACATCATAAGAATACTCCCACATTTCCTCCTATATCTTTCCATTTTGCTACAAGACATAAAAAAATTGGAACTGTACTCCCCTATAACACCTTATTATCTGGTCTATGATCCATAATGATAACTCCACAAAAATATTTTTCTGGTTATAACTTATTATCTACAAAATAAATCAAATTATTAGGATCATGAATATACCTCCAAAGCTAAGAAATTTGGAACACACCACACATTCCAAGATAACGTGGAGGAAGGTCTATTCATTAATCCACTATTCTAATACATTTTGTGGACTCCAACAATACCACAAACTCTAACACTAGTTTCCCTTGTTTCAACAAATTATGATTCCCCAACTGAGGTGACACCCACAATAAAACCCAGTCTCTAATAGAAAACTCTAAAGGTCATAAACTCGGATTGGAATATGATCAATTTCTACTATGATTGGTAAATAAACACTTCCTACTCAACTGAACTCTCTCAAAGATCTCATGCACCATACTCATCCCAATAAATTCTTCCTCCCCCAACTCATTCCAACATAGAAGTGAGTAGAATCACTGTCTATAAATATATTGAAAAGGTTTCATATGAATAGAATCATGGAAACTATTTCTTTATGAAAACTCTACCAAGGCTGGGTGCTCATCCCATACTACACTGTACTCCACGACACATCCATGAATCATATCCTTAGAGATCTATATCATCATCTTCAAGTATCCATTACTATGTAAATGATAAGTTGTACTCAGGTTCCAATGAGTCCACAAAGACTTATTTATGCCTTTCCAAAAACATGATGTAAATTTCATGTCCCTATTCAGTTTGATACTATAAGTAACTTCGTGTATTTTTACAATCTCTTAGACATATATCTTTCTCAACTCTTCTATAGAGTGAGTATCTTGAATAAAGAATAGATGTTCTACTTTCACTAAATAATAAACTATCACCCAAATAGAATCAATAATATTTGGGGACCTGGGTAAACCCATAACAACGTCCATTATCATGTCATCTCACTTTCAATTAGGTACTATAAGTGGCTAAAGAAACCCACCAGTATGTTGATGTTCAAGTTTTCTCTTATAGAATATATTATATCATGGAAAAAATCTAGTGATTCCTCTTTTCATACGTTTTCATCAAAACTGACATTGTATGTCATGGTACATATTTTTCAAACATGGATGCACAATACACATTGAAGAATGATATGGTCTCATAAACTCTTCCATTAGATAAGAAGGTACTACTAACCACTCAAGAAAAAATATCATTTCATCATCATCTAAAAACAACCTAGAACAAAATAATCCCTTAATAAGCATTCCCACATCACCATTCACTTAGATTATGACTCTTTTCTTGTATTACCTTGGTCCACTAACAATGATGTGATAAAAAAAGGCGTTCATGTCATTAGAATACAATTATATAATAAATCCACAAGCCACTCGATCATTATAAATTTTAAATTCCATTCATCATGTGGAGGTCTCCTCCAAGATCATGTATACCTAGTGTTTTTCTTCTTAGTGAACCTACAATGACATTACACTTTCTTGGAGAATAGGACATCTCGAAGTAAATTTTTTACTAACACTCCACCCAAATTTTCTATCTCAAGTTTATATCCATCTAATAATGGAGGAACTTGTGGTTTTTCTAAACAATAAACCTCTTATCAAAGAGATAATGTCACCAACAATTCAAATAATAGACCACAACTACTAACTCTAAATCATGTGATGGGTAGTTTTTCTCATGGGGTCATAGATGATATAACCCATAGGCAACTAAATGATCTCTCTACTTCATCATATATCCCAAATTAACTCCAAATGTATCACAATAAGCTTCATATCCAATCCCAGGCTCTAGAAATTTCATAATTAGGGTTGTCTCCAATATTCTATTCAGCTCTAGGAACACCTCCTCACATTGATTCATACACTCAAACTTCTCTCCTTTCTTGTCCAATATTATCATGAATGCTTCAAATAGTAGAATTTAGGGGTAAAACATCGACAGTGTCAAGTCAACCTAAGGAAACCCTTGACCTCAAACACATTCACAGGTCGAGTCCTAGATATCACTGCTTTTACCTTCTCTGGGTCTATAAAAATTATTTACTTAGAGATTACATGCCTAGGGAACTACACATCGTGAATCTAAAAGTGAAACCTAAACAAAAAGGCAAATATCAGATGTTCTTAGAGTGCAGTCCAAAAAAAATTCATGTCCCTAGCATGCATGTGTGATGTTTTATAGTATATCAAGATATCATCCATGTACACAAAGATGAAATAGTCTAGATATTGATAGAAAATCCTATTTATGAGATATACAAACACCATTGGAGAATTTTCAACCCAAAATTACTGAAAAAATAATCATATATTCCATACATACTCTTACATGTAGTCTTAGGAATATCCTTCTTTAACTTGAAGTTGGTGGTAGCCTGGCCATAAGTAAAATTTTGAAAACCTTTGTGCTCCTCATAACTGGTCAAATAAGTCACAGGTCCTCAGTAAAAGGTATCATTTCTTCATGGTCACTTACATCATATTCCAATAGTACACACACACAAATAATAACACTAAAATTATTTTTAGAAAAATCACCCCATGATGATGTGCTCAGTTTGATAAAACCCTTCTCCTATAAATCCTCGAGTTCTACCTTGAGTTCCTTCAATCTAGCCGAAACCATATGATATGGAAAAATAGATATAGATTTAAACCATGGTATATGTTTGATCTCAAATTCAGTTAATATATTTGGATGGAGACTTGAAAATTCATATTGGAAGACATCCTGATACATGCCTACCACTATAGGAAAAAAAGAGGATACTTTTTTCTTCACCATAATATCCAAGCCTGATACTAATGTTTTAATAGTCCAAACCCAGGTAAGGCCTTTTCCCACTCTACCAATTGTAACATTCCACCCACCGATCAAAACAAATTTCACCCCATGTTCATAGTTAACGATAATCATCTCCTATAGAAGTTGATGTGTGATCGATAACTAGTTAGCCAGTACATTCTAAAGATCACCTCAAATATAGTTTTATCAAGGATCATAAAATAATATAGATTTATAATTCTAAAAAATACCACAGGACATCATAGAAATATCTAAAGATGATCCACATTCTTCTCCATGTGTGTATCAAGAGAAAGAATCTATGAAGACAAATTTATTGGTATGTCAAGTCTAGAAACAACTTGTGTATTTATAATTATGTCAAGGAAATATTGTAAAAACATTAAACATACACATAGAACACCTATAAAAGCTTAAATAGATAACATCATAATAATTTCATAGGAACACATAAATGATTTTTATGGAAAACATATCCTATGAATCCATCTGTAATAAGAAAACTCAACAATCATAATAATACTCAAGGCTCAATACAAGTTATTTTACCCTACACATTAGTCACAATAATATATTTACAAAACATTACACCATAAAAAATTTAAAATAATAAATTCCAAAAAGGTATATCACAATAGAAGAGAATATAGATATATCAATTAATATAAAATAAAAATTTATGATATGGTTTTCCTCTGAGGATTATTTGATTACAACTTTTTCCAAATATCCCTTATTTTGTAACGTATCTCATTTCAATTTCTTATACTGGTAATACAATTTTTGGTCCACCTCATGCCTTTTGTATAGTAATTATTTTTGGATACTCAAGGCCTTCAGGCCACTCAAGGCCTTCGGGCCACCTCAAGGCCTTCGGGCCACCTCAAGGCCTTTGTGCCATGTGAAATTATTCTTAATGGACCAAGAAGACTCTATAAGGAGACAGATCTAGATGATGATTTAGAGAAGGTAAATTCACTAGAGTAGAGCCTAACAGATTTAGGAGAAAGAGAGGGAATATCATTTCCATCTGGACTAGCCTGTTCATGCATGGGAAGCCTGGTTGAATATCAATATGATGGTGGAGAGCTGACATCACGATGTAAACGCTAGGGAGGAGCAGTTCCAAGTAGTTATAGTCTAGATAAATTTCTCTAAGAACTATGGGTCATGTAATTATCTAATTCTATGGGCTTTTAAGGGTCCCCCTCATCCCTTTAAAAGGGTATTATCAAAAATAAATAAAAAATAAGGCCTTCAATCATTTGTATGCTAGGGAATATGGTTAGCCGCTTCTTTTGCTTGGTTAGTAGAACAAAACTAGTTTTCTATAAGATTTCACCATGTTTATGCATTGAGGTTGATGTTTCCAAACCCTTAATATATTGTTAATGTATTTTTATTTCTAAATAATTCTTTTTCAAGTAGAAGGTGGTCTTTGAGTCATGCTCAATGTTCTGTTTATTATGCAATATTTTACGCCATTCTGCTTCATCTTTTCAGTGAGGTTGCAAGGATCCAAATGGGGTGGCAGACCCCATACATAGAATTGATCCATCTAAAATTAATATTAATATTGTTTCCCTATCTTACAAACACGATATCAATTATATCCTCCTATGGTTAAGTCTAAGTCTATGAATCTGGATCCACGAGTTGAAGAAATATTTTCAATGTTGAAACACATTCTGAGTTCCTCTAAGTTGACAGAGCATGACTTAGGAGATCCTTGATCCATATTGGCCCCATAATTTGTTGATACATTCATGGATAGAATTATGGGTAATATAAAAGATATTAACCAATATTCTACTAACATTGGTGATTTCATCCATGATGATGCAAGTGTGATTGTTGAGAAACACAACTCTCCTAACCAGAATGTGGGAGTGTCTCCGAGTCAAGGGTTTTCTTGACCAATGTAATGTATCCAAGACAATTAAGATACTAAATCATTTATCTATGTTGAATGGAGATAGATAGTATAATTCCAATCCTGATGGATGGAATTAATATATTCCAAAATGGAAACAAAAACAAGTCCGACTAAGGTATTTGGAGTATGATGGGCCAAGTGATAAAGAGTAGGAATCCCAACCAACAATGGATTATGAGAAAGACTCTCAAGGACCTACAATGCTGGGTTTGGATCAAGAAATGGGAAGTAAGGAAATTTTCGTTCTATGGATTTTCTCATCCACTCGAGGGGGAATTAAGACCTTGAAAAGATTGCTTGAACACTCCAAAAACAAAAGTGACTAGATAATCAAGTAAGGAAAGTAGTAATGGGATAGAAGCCAAATCGTGGTAGTTAACAATGGTTGAAGGTGTGATGATATTTTCTAGAAATAAGAATCCATTTTTGGAAACAAAATCACTTGAAGTATGAATCATGTTGCTGGACCAATACGTAGTGTTGGCCGATGTCTCGAATAGGATGGATGGATAAGTGGGGGTAGAAAATAAGGAATACTAGAATCTTGTCCTTTATTCCCAGGATTAAATGTTAGAATAATATTTTTTAATCAATGATTTGAAAGATATGATCAATATAATGTTTTAGATAATGATTCAGATTTCCCTTAATGAGGAACAAATGATGTGGATCAAAAAACATGATAGTATTTTATTGAGAGGTTTCAATGAAGGGAAGACCACCATGGATGAATATATTCAAACGTGGGACCAGCTGGAAGATGATATCAAAGCTCTTCTAAAGGATGGTATGAATATATAGGTAACCTAATAAAATGGGGGTTATATAGGTTTGGTGACTCTAATATCATTATCTATATCCTTAATGACTTTTTGATCTCCTTTTGTGGTTACTTTTTGTGTATAGGTCCTGTTTCGTTTCTTACTTTTCCTCAAGTGACTTGTAATAAAAAATTTACTTTTCATGTTAGAAGATACCATGAAACACTCAAGAATATATATATATATATATATATATATATATGACATGTGATCCTGAGTTCTTAGTCATAACGCTTGACAAAACAAAATCCCAATAAATAATAACCAAATAATATAATCTGGATCAAAATGAAACTGTAAAATTATAATTGTAACAAAAATCCCAATAATGAAAACTTTAAGGTTTGTTACACATGTTTTGGGTAGGCACACATGAAACTCCACTTCCAGAGTCCCACACATCCTAACTCCTATCTACCTTACCCTAAAACATATTCAAGAATAAATAAAGAGGGAAAACCTCATTTGATGCCTCTTTTTAATTCCTTGGTCTGAATTATCGAGTTTGAGCTGGAGTTCCACATGGACTCATGTGTGCCTCCCCATATGTATGAGGTTTTCAAATAGTAGGTAGGGTCGTAATGTCATCAGTGGAGAGATTATACCTTTAATATTAATAATTAAAAGTATAAGTCATAAAACTATGAAATAAATAAATAATGATAAATCATTTATCATGGAATGTATCTCAATTCATGCATAAAAATTAACTATGGACCCCAAAGTGGGAAGTTAATAAAATTTTGGGCATGAAATACAAGTAAAAATCACTATAGTATCACTCTAGCGTTCATTCTAGTTCCACCTTTGAACAGAATTCTCTATCTCTTAGTACCCTATAACTAGAGCCTTACCCTTTCCTATATCTCTAATCATAATGTTTACTTTCTCATCAAGATTTTCATGTAGGGTGAGAGTACAAACCTAGTAGGATACCACTAATTTTTCCTTCACAAAAGTGTACATGAATAAGATTATATTGCATGATAGTAGATAATTGTACAACCAACAACATATATTCATGTACTAATCGGTCTTTGCTAAACGAGTCATCATGAACCCTCAGTTGTACCTACTTTGACTCCATAATGGAAACATAGTCATATCAGAAATTTTGAAGTAGAGTCAACCATAAGGTCACCACATGTACCCTAACGCCACCATAATGTTAATGAGTCTAGCCGCAAGGTCATTTGTTTTATAAACATCCTTAGGATAGGCCACAAGGTTACCACATGTACTATAAGACCACCAAAAGGATAACAAGTTTGGCCACAATGTTTTTTATTTTTGAAAAATCTTCCAAACAATCCATAAGTTCATTATATATCAACCCCATGTCCTTGGTTAGGTCTCCAAAGACCATCATGCCCCACTATCACCTCTTGGGTCCGATCACATAATACCATAATTCCCTTAGGTCAAGAAATAAATCTATTTGAACCAAAGTTTTTATTTTATATAAATGGAGTATGGTTTGTGTTTATTATCAATCCTCATATGGAAGATTAGACAATTTTCAAGTAAAGGTATCTTACTGTTCATGTGGACAACAATATTGAAGGTGGCATCATTTCCCTGCCTTTGCCAAAATTTTGGGTCAAAAAATTAGAGAATGGAGAAAAGTGATTTTTTCAAAGGAAGTTGCATGAAAGATTGAATTTGGTTGGGAAACTTGTGAGAAAGAAATTTTTTGGGATCATTACATCAAAATATGGAAAATGAAAAAAGTTCGCAAAATATTTATATGTGCGCAAAAGATGACATTACGCATAAGACACTTGTGTTCCCAATGTGACATCAAAAGTGGTTTTGTACGCTTGAGGAGAATCTTACTCACACCGATTAAGACACATAAAAAACTTGAACGTGGGGTCCTCGAGGCCTATAAATCGGTGTCTACCCCCATAGAAGACTTAGAAATTTTCAATAGAGATTGGGTTCCTCTATCACACAAAAGATAAGTAGAGAAATAATATTTCAAAGTGTTACTTCGGAATAAAAAGATCAAGTGAGCCTTATGGTGTAGCTACAAGAAATATAAGGGTTACACAAAATTCATATTACATGAAAATCCCAAATCTTTTGTGCAAGAGAAGGTGTTGCATTCAAGTGTTTTTTTAGCCTCTTTCAGGTTTAGATTATCTGGTTTTTTTATCAATGATTTTAAGTGCATCAATTTAGGACATCGATGCAAGAAGAGTCGCTTTCTAGATAGAGACAAAGACTTAAATTTAAATCTATTGAAGAGACATTCAAGTCTATAAACTGAGTAAGACTTCGCCCAAGGCAATGAGCTGGGGGAAGTTGACGAAATTGCTATGAGGGGTGCAGTGTGTTGTCCCTAAAATATTGTAATGGTAGTGTGTCTAGAACAGAGTGACTATGTCTATAATCTTGTGTTGCACAACAAGTGTAGATTAGTGGATTTTGGTATAACTGAAAATCTATTGGTGTATGCCCCTAGGATAAGTCCTTAGTGGTGAACCACGTAAAATTGATGTGTCATATCTTTTCATTTGATTGTTTTTTTACTACTCATTCTCATCAAATAGGTTTAGCAGGAAATTACCAACATGGGAACAAGATTTTTCACTTTAAGAAGAATAATTTGACACCTTGAGTCACCCCTCCCCTCTCAGGGTATTCCAGGTTCCTCCAAAATTCTTTATGCCCATTCATCTAACTCATCCATGTCATCATATCACATAAACTGTCTAAACATGATCCCCCTCTAGGTCTAGAAAGCCAACTATGTCCACCTATCACTTTGGTACCATAAAAATAAAAAAATATAGAATATCCAAAACATATATCATGGAAATAGTTTCATCACATACAAAGGCACAAAATGTCATATCAAGAGTGGGAAATAGTATGCAACCCCACTCATGTGATCAAACATCAAACATGGTCTATGAATATAATCACACAACATTATAACATGATGTCTATCATATGAATGGACTCTATATGGTAAGGAACTTTGAACCTTAGTCATGTTGACATCAACATCATGGTTTGTCAAGAGCATCATCACTGAAACTGCATTCACACACCAACCAAAACAAAATTACATGCCATGAATTCCTAGAACTGATTCTAATAAGGAATCATAATGGTTCTAGAATAGGAATAAAGATAAAATATTGGATTTAAACCAATATATCACTCAGAATCTACTAACACCTCTAGACCTAGGTCCAATCAAATGAGAATTTTCATCTCTCTTGGAAAACAAAAATAGAAAAGATGAATGGTTCTCAAGAATACAATTCAATATGAGAAACGTAAACCTTTAAAGGAATAGTTATCAAATAATGTAAAGAAAGTATAATTAGGGAGTTGTAATTTTCTATGTCCATTTCTCTGACAATGAATTTCAACCAAATTATTACCTAAAAAATGTGGACATAATTTAGAAAATCATCCAGATCGAGGGAACCTCCATGGGGAAGAGTTTCGATCCATTAACAAATGTAAGAATTGACATAAAAACACATTAAATTCCATTCATTCATGAGGAACCCATTTCTCCTTTGAAATGAACAAGATCATTGGAAAAGGGTGATGGTTTTTTCCATTTCAAAACCTTTATGGATTCCACCATGTCCAACACCACAACCTCACCACAATCGTGTTGTTCTTGAAAACTTTGAGAAAAAATAGCTTGCGCCAACGATGTGTTATTAATATACTACTTATCCTCCATCACCAAATCCTGGAACATGAGTTTGGTGAGGTTTCCCAATTCATGATCAACCACGATACCTTAATGCTCCACATCCGTGGCCACACCCACACCAACTATAGCCCCATTTCTCATTTTAAATCGAATCTCACCAAGGCCACAATGGCCATGGTGTTTCGAGTTTTGAATAGTAAAATAAAAAAACCCACTTTTATGATTCCACAACCTCAAAAACACAATATATTATATTTTTAACCAAAATCAGTCTCAAGAATATCACATAATACATTCAGGAACTAATATTACCATACCCATTGAAAGTGAGGGTGTTACAACCACCTCCACGAAGCGATGTGTGTCATTTTTCATCATCAGATCACATGGATAGTTATAATGATGGTATAAATGAATTTATATTATAATTATAAAATAATTATATTATTTAAATATAATATATCATCTACCTTCTTACCCAATCATCCGTTGAAAAATTGATAATATTGGTTGTGCATACATGTGAACTACCACCTCTATGAAGCGATGTGATTCATTTTTATGTTATCATCTTTCATAGTGATTATAAAGATTATATATTGAATAAAAATAATAATCATGAAATTATTAATAATATATAGATGATATAACCATTTCATAACACCCGTAACCACAGTCAATATACCAATGTAGTTTTGGATAAATTGACTAAACAACCATATGTGGTCAACATAAGTAATAAACATACAAATAATGGATGTTGAATGAATATTAAAGGAACTTAAAAATAAAATATATATGAAAATTTTCATAATAAAATAATTAATAAATTTAAATCAACTATTCAAGAGGATATAATGTGTCTGAACAAGAAAGAATCCAAGGTAGTGGTTATTTTCTCAATTCCACTCTATTGAGACATATTTTTTATAATGCACCTCATTTATTTTATATGGTGTATATAATCCCCATTTTAATTATATCATAAATTATTATTTATTGTTGTTATTAAAAATTTTAATTTAATTTTTCTATTTTAAGGGGCTTTATCAAAAAGTAATTAAATTTGTAAAGGTTTATTTTACAATCTCACACTTATTTGGGATTATTCTCTTTTTAATTTAATTTTGAAGAAATATATGCCATTTTTATCCTTAAACTCCATATATTTTATTATCCTCTATTAATTTTTGGGGTTTTACTTTTTTTCATCACACTTTTACTCTTTTTGATGTTCATAGACCGAAAGAATTATTTTAAGAAAAACTGACCTTATTTCCTCTCTTAGGTCAGGAATATATTTCTTCCATATACATATTTTTTAAAAAAATCCTATATTTTTTATATAATTTTAAATTATTTATTAATTTATTTTTATACTAAATTTGGAATTCATTTCAATGTTTTAAAATTAATATTTTTAATGTTTTTTAAATGAGTAATTTTTGACTTTTTACAAAATTTTGAAAGGAATATTGTTTTTAACAGATACGGTGTAAAATGATTTTCCACCGCCCCAAAAATTATTATATATTTATCTTCCTCTAAATGAATACAAGGTTTTTTAAAGAAATATTTTTTCCATTATTTATTGAATTTTTAGTTTTATATTAAAATAAAAAATCCATAAATTTAAAAAATATTGAAACAAATTTTGGAAATGATTTATAGATTTTTTTTAAAAAAATATAAAAAATATTTAAAGAAATTTCTATTTACATTTTTTCTTCAATTTTACTCACTAATTATGAATAAATTTTTGTTTATTATATACCTTCATTTCTATTGAATCAATGGTATTCTATCATACTTTACTAATTTATGTATTATTCATTTATTTTGAGATAATTCAATTTCTTATGATCACATTCTTCATCACTCTCCATTATTTAATAAACATTTTATTTATCCTTCACATCCATATTATTTTCTGTCATGGGTATATTTATTATCATAACCATATAAAATTTTAATATATGGCATTAGTTGAAGTAATTTTTTCAAGGAAGTTATTTCATTTTCTGGGGAAATATTTATGTTTTTTATTCTTAATTGAATACAAATATTTATTTTTTGATTAATAATATTTATTATGTATTATATTATTTATTCAATATATGAGGAATTAATTTTATATATTTATGTGATAAGTGAGGCTCAGTTATAGTTACCCCCCATCGATGCATCGATAAGTGTCCGGAGAAAAATAGTTGGCCAAATTAGTTAGGTATTTAGTGTATACTTAAACATTATTTAAAATGTCATAGAATAAGGCTGTAACAATAAGGTTTATGATGTATTATAATGTGACCTTAATGTTAATATCATGATCTATGACATTATGAATTCCCATTATTAATATTTTAACTATTGGAATCTATGATATTATTAAATTAATGTTTTTGATGGGTGCATTTTAAAGCACATGTTATTGATAAAAAGTAAAATGTATTGATTATCCATTTTACTATATTTTAATTCCTTATTAACTCGTAATAGTTTCTATTGTTTTCATTCAATTAATAAAAATTTTATCTCATCCTTTATTAATTCTTCCTTTACCTAGGATATGTAGAAGGAATCATTGAATGATATTCAAGGATGAAATAAATATTAGGACCCTTAATTCTTCCTTTATTAATTCTTCCTTTATTAATTCTTCCTTTATTAATTCTTCCTTTAAATTATTGGGGTCTAGGTTGTCACATTTGGTATAAAAGGAAGTATATTAGGACCCTAAGGAACTATATTTTAGAATAAAATATATAGGATGAGCATTAAGATAATACCATATAATGTTTAATAAAATTTAATTATTTTTATGTTATGGATCAATATAGATGATGTTATAAGCTAATAATTTGTGTTAATTGTTTTAGATATATACCCTAGTGGAAGAATTGGAAATCCTGATAGCACCTGTAGTTAATTTAGGGATTGAACTTATGTGAAATACAATACAATGGGTGTTTGAACTGAATAGAACATCTACATATTTGGGAAAATTACCCATGTTATTATAAATAAACATCCCTATATGAAGAAACCTATTTTTAGAAAGTGTAATGAACCTATATTGTAATCATTTATACAATAAAGTCTTGTATCCTTTAATAAAGATAATAATTCTTTAGTAGTTGAGAAATGGATCAATTAAATTGAAAATATATTCTTGGATTTGGGAGGTAATGAAAGGTAAAAAGTTATTCTAGTGGTATATTTTTTAAACGAATATGTTGATCAATGGTGATCATTTATCCAAAATACTAATGAAGGTGATTAAATAGGAAGTATAGAAAAGAGAAATTTTAAATTTATTTTATTAAATAAATTTTTCCTTTAAGGTAAATGTTATGAAATGAAGATAAAGTTCTTAAAACTAAAGCTAAAGGAAAAGTAAAGTGTCATTGATAATGAAGATTATTCCACAAGAGTAGCAACGAATACAACGGACTACATACATAATATAGAAATAAATATTTATTGTTTAAATTATGGTCTTAATATTATCCTACAAAGGGAACCGATATCCCAAAAAATCATCCTTTGATGATATAACATCATATGCCATCAAGACAGAGAAATAATTTTCAAGGCTTTATATCTTAAAGGTAATTCTATATAAGAAGATTCTAGATGAGAACCATGGAAAAAAGAAATGTTTAAAATAAGAACAAAGGTTTGATAGGATTATTACAACGTGATAATTATGGAAAGAAAAATCATGGTAAAATCCCAAAAGGAATTCGATGTTAATACATGTTCGGGGATAAGGTTCATCTAAATCATAAATTTAATGGAAATAAAAAAATATTATCCAATTATTCAACTATAGGTATGTCAGGTATTATTCAAATTAATGTAGGAAGCATCAAGTGAATATGTCGCATAAGTGTCCAAAGGGGGAATGAAAATATCATGTGATTACTACAAGTGAAGTTGAATTACCTAAATATGTGATTATAGTTACTTTTATCGTGATCTAAAATGTTATCAAAATATTTATTTGATTTAGGATCTTCACACTCTTATCTTCTATGTTTTCCAAGAACATTAAATAATTCCCTAGAACCTTAAGAAGGGAGTTTTTAATCAAAATTCCTAGTATAAATATAACTTAAATAAGGATATGTTAGTCATACCTAATTATGATTCATAGACATACCCTAAATTCTAAATTGGTTGTTATACTAATGTTTTACTTTGATATAATACTTGGTATAGATCTAATTACAAATTATAATGAAAAAAAATCTACTACCAAGAGAACAAGATTATGATTCATGAAGTAGCTGTGTAATTCCATTTATTTTGAGAGGTGATGTCATCATTTGAATAATTTTTTGGATCAAACTCTAGTAGATGCCCTTAAAAAATTTATAAGAAGAGAAAACACAATCTATAGATGGAAAATGTTACTTTATCATTGAAGATGTACCTATTTTTATCTAATAAATTGATGTGTTTCCTCAAGAGTTACATAGAAATCCACCTAAGCATGAAGCTTAGTTTTCCATTAATCTAATTCTGGATGAAAAAAATATATCTATAACTCCCCAAAAAATATGCATAATTTAATTAATGGAATTGAATAATAAATAACAAGATTTGTATAATAAAGGATTAATTATTCCTAGTGCTTCACCTTTGGGATCCTTAATTATTTTTGTTAAAAAGAAGTATGGGTCTATGAGGTTGTGCAACAATTATATGAAAATAAATTTCATTAAAATAAAGAAAAAATATCCACTACCTCACATTGATGACATGTTTGATAAACATCTTAGATATCAATATCTCTTAAATATTTATCTTCATTATGGGTATTATCAATTGGGATTAAGGAATAAATATATTATAAATATGGAATTTCTCATGAGGTATGGACATTATGGGTTTACAATAATCCCATTTTGATTGACTAATTCATACTCTATTTTAATGTATCTGATGAACATGTTATTAAAATATTATCAATTTAGTTTAATTATTATGATTATCAATGATATGTTGGTGTACTCTAAAATCTATAGAGCATAAAATCAAATTGAGAAGTATTATTAAAATAGTCATAAGGAAGAAATTATATGTGAAATTTAGGAAGTGTGAATTTTTAATTTATTAATTTTATTTTATTGGTCATATTATCTCCAAGGATTGAATATTAGTTGATCCTTCAAAGATAAAAGGTTGTTAAATAATGGTATACACCAAATGAATGAAACTAATATATAGTTTTTTGGATTATGAGGTTACTATCATCACTATATTCAAAAAAAATCCCAATTATCTAACCCATTAAACAAGTTGACATGTAGAAAGGTTAATTTAATATATTCAAAAGTATACAAATAATTTTTTTATAATTGGAGAGGAGATTGGACAATGATATGATATTGACATTACCATCGAGAGGGAGTGGTTTTGTGATATATAGTTATACATCAATGAAAATACTCAAATGAATCTTATACAGAATGATAGAGTTACTTCTTATGTATTAGGATAGTTATAGATCGATGAATAGAATTATACATCCTGTGATCTTTATTTGGTATCCATAATAATTTCCTTGAAGATATCGAGGCATTATATTTATAGAGAAATATTCGATATGTATATAGATCACAGAATTTTGAAATAAATAAATTCAAAAAATGATATCAACTAGGGAAAAATTGGATTTCTAAATATACTCAAGTATTATGATTGATCAATACACTAACCGCCTAGGATGGAAAATATGTTTATTAATTCATTGAGTAGAAAATATAATGATGTTCTAACTAAAATGAGGACTGAAAAAGATCCTACATTACAAGATTTATTAAATTTTGATATGGGAATCAGTAGGGAATAAGAAAAATCACTCCTTTTCCAAATGGTTTTCAAACCAACTTCACTAGAAAAGATAAAAAGGTCCTAGTTATATAAATAATTAGAATTTGTTAGTATTTTTTATGAATATGGTTTGATAAAATTTAGAAATATTCTTTTTTTCCATCAATGCCTGAGCGAGAGATCAAATTACTTAATGAATCCCATAACTCAAATTTCACTATACACTTTGGTAATACCATGATGTTATGGTATTTAATAGAAATTATTTTGTAGGATAATTTGATGTAGGAAATTTCTAACTTTATATTAAGATAATTTTTTTTTGAAAAATCTAAAATATTAGAGACAAAATTCTAAAGATTCAAGAAACATCTCACTATCCATATATGGAAGTGGGATAATATTATTGTAGTATTTTTAAATAGATTTCCTAACACTCATATAATAAATAATTTCTTATGAGGTATTATTGATTTCCTTAACAAGTATGTGCATTTCTGAGCTATATAAGAGAATTTTCCTCTTGAGTGTATCACATGAATCTATATCAATGAAATTGTGAGATGTTATGGTGCACCTATTTTGATTCTATCTGATCATGAACCATAACTTTCATTAAAATTATAGAAAATTATTCAAAAGGCTCTTAATAATGAGATATATTTTATAATTTTTATCATCCTCAAGTAGATGGACATCCTAAAAATACTATTCAAACATTATAAGACATGATTAGGTTGTGTTCCCTTGACATTAAAGGTATGTGGGATTAATATTTACCTTTGGTGGAATTTACATATTATAATAGATTCCATTTAAGAATTAAAATGGAACTATATGAAACATTATATGGGAAAAGATGTCGTAGACCAACTTATTGGGATAAAGTTTGTAAAAATAATATTTTTGGCCTAGAACATATTGAGGATACTAAGATGGAAGTAAAAACTATTCAAAGTCATATCAAGGAATCTCAAAGAAAGTAAAAGAGCTATGTGGATAACTGAAGGAAGGAACTAGAATTTCATGTAGGAGATCGTGATTTCTGGAAAGTATCTTCATGGAAGGGTTTTATAAGGTTTTTAAATAAAGGTAAAATAAGTCCCTGGTAAATCAAGCCTTTTGATATTTCTAAATAATCAAATTCATGGCTTACCATTTGGAAATTCCATCCAACCTTCCTAAAGTGCATGATGTGTTACATATCTCAATATTTATGAAGTATATTCCTGAACCAGCACATGTACTCACCTATGAAGAAATTTAATTTTAGAATTATCTATTTTCTTGTGAAGTACCAACACATATTTTTGAAAATTTAATTTTTTTTGATGAATCAGACAACATGACCGGTAAAGGTACTTTTGAGAAACCAGAAGATAGAAGATGAAATATGGGAACTTGAAGAAGATATGATAAAGAATTTACCAAAAAAATTATGAGGTAACATTATAGAAATTTTAAGGAGGAAATTTTAGAATTTAGGGATAATGTAACACCCGAGCTTTGATCATAGTATTTACTCTTTTTTATTTTATAGAAATTATTCCATAACGCACATACCTTTATTCATGATTGTGATTAAAAACTAAATTAATTTTTTTTATAATTTTTATTTCATGAACTTAGTTTCATTTTTTTAATTAATCTTGTTAAAATTATCATAGTGTAAATATTTTAGATTTTTCCAAAAATAGTTCATTTTTGTGTGAATAGTGAAATTAACTATTTTACAAATAATTTCTATTTTATGACATTAAAATGATATAATAATGAAATTAATGGTTATGAAATATTTTTAAATAAAAAATATATATTGAAAAAGTAATATAATTCATTTAAAATTACATTTTTAACTTTAAATTTTATTTTTAACATTTTTGAATTCTAAGTTATGTTTTCATTCAAATAAAAACTACTTTTGGTTATTATCTATTAATCAAGTATTCAAAAGGGTCTTTTTGGTTTTGTTTTTACTTTGAAGAAAAATAATATCTTTTTATTTAAAATTAACAAGTTAATTCAATGGGAATCATCATTATATTTTAATTTTCTGTTAAAACATTTTTTTCTAAAAAAAATGTATTTTTTTAAAAAAAAATGTTTTCATTGAATTTTGTAAACATATATTAAACATAATTTCTTCCACTTAAAGGAATTGAATCATATAAAATGGGTTTAATATTTTTAGTAATAATAATTAATATTATGTAATCATATAAACATAGTTTTTTATCATAATTAATAGTAACCATGGTAATTATTTATCACCGTAGTTAAGGGTAAAATGAATTAAAAGGGTAAAAATAAAGTGATAAGGCTTCAAGATAAAACAAAAAAATTTCTTAAATATATTTATTTGTTTTTATTTAAAATTAACCTTATAATATTAGAGTATTTTTTAATTTTGATTCACTTTACTCAAGCAAGATATATATTATATAATAAAGATTCATGTTTTTACAATTTTCTCACTACCTCATTTATAAAAGAGAACCTCCTATCTTAACTTATCCATGATTCTTGAGCCTCTTATCTTGATAAATCCATGAAAAAATACCATACCAAATATCTTCTTCTCTAAAGATATGTTATTTTCTTATAAAAATACCATTTAAAAAAGGATTAAGGTTTAATCCAAAGGGAATTACTAAAGGAAGAGGTATATGTTATTACCAATCTTTTCCAAGTTATTTCTTCATAAACTGACAAAAAATATTAAATAATCGTATTAAAATAATTAAATTAGTATATTTATTATACTTAAATGTTTTTATTTTAATTTTACATCCATTTTATATCCTATTTCAATCCTATAGAAAATGAAACCATCTCTCTATGTACTTGTGGACTACCACCTTCATAAAGCGATGTGTATCATTATTCATCACCTTCTCACAAAAAATGTTTTAAATATGGAATTAATAAATATATATTATAATTATGAAATTATTATTATTTTATAAAAATAATATATCATCTACCTTCCTACCCTATCATTTGTTTTAAAATGATAATGTCACTTGTTCATGTCTGTAGACCACTGCCTTCACAAAGTGATGTAATTTGTTTCTCTATTACCATATTGTATGGATGATTAAAAATTGTATATAATGAATAAAAACAACATTAGTTAAATTATTAAGATTCTGTATATTATAGAACCATATCATAATTTCTTTAATTGTGGTGAATATACTCATGTTGTTTTGGAGAAATTGACCGAACAACCATATATGGTCAAAGTAAGGAAGAAATATAAAATGAATGGATGAAATTAGTTATTAAAATACCAAAAAATAGAATTTATATTTAAAATTTTCTTAATAAATTATTTAATAAATTTAAATTTATTATTCAGGTGGATATAATTTATCCAAATAGGAAGGAATCCATAGTATGGATTATTTATCTTAATTCCACTCCATTGAGGAATATTTTATATTATGCACTTATTTTTTTATATGGTGTATATACTATGCATTTAAAATATTATATCATGAATTCATCTTCATTCAGGTTATTTAAATTTTCATTTCAATTTTTTTTATTTTAAGGGGTTTTGAATCAACATTTATAAAATTTTTAAAGGTTTATTCTATAATCTCACTCTTATACATAATTGTTCATGTTTAAATTTATGTTGTAATAATTATACTATATTTATATTTTTAAACCACAAAGATTTTACTATCCTCTAGTTATTTTGTAGGATTTTCATGTTTTTATTATAACTTTTTCTCACTTTTTTACACAAATACCTAACGAATTTTATTAAGAAAAACCAACCTTATTTTCTCTTTTTGGTCGGTAATTTTTTTCCCATATCCATATTTTTTAAACTATTTCATGGATGTTTTTATCTACTTCTAAATGATTAGTAAAGGTATTTTTCTACCACCTTTGAATTTATTTACAAAGTATTAGAAGTAATCATTTTAAATATTTCTAAACAAGTGATTTTTTGACTTTTACAAAAGTGTAAAATAAATTTTATTTTCAACACATGCATCATAAACATATTTACCCACCACCAAAACTATTATTATATATTTACATTCCTCTAATAGTTTGAAAATATTTTCAAAGAAAATAATTTTTCCATTATTCTTTGATTTTTTTGGTTTTATATTAAAATTAAAAAGGAATTATTTTCTAAAATATTGGAAATAATTTTAGAAATGATTTATAACTTCTTTACAAAAAAGATAAAAAAGATTTAAAGAAAGTTATTTTTAAATTTCAGATTATATTTTCCTCTATAATTATAAAAATAAATTTCTTGATTAAAAACCTATAATTATGATGAATCGATGTTCTTTTATCAACCACTACTGATTTATATATTGCACCTTTATTTTTATATCATTCAATTTATTATAAACATGTTCTCAACTGCTCTCTATTATTAATTGGACATTATCTTTCTCATTAATATCTATATTATTTTTTATCTTGGATATTTTAATTGTATTAACTATATAATATTTTAATATATGGTTTTAGTTGAAGGAATATTATCAAGAAAGTTATTTCATTTATTGTGGAAATATTGATGTTCTATATTTTTTATTCAATACAGATATATATTTATTAAAAAATTATATTTATTAAGTATTATATTATTGATTTAATATATTGGAATTTAATTGGGAATATGTAACTGATTTGTAGGTACCAATATAGTTATCCCCAAGATGCATTGATGGGTCTCATGAGACAAACAATTATCTAAATTATTTGACTATTGGGTGTATACTTGGCCATTCATTAAAATGTATTGGAAAAATTCCTTGATAATAAGGTTAATGATTTCTTAGAATGAGGCCTTGACAATATAACCATGACATCATGTATTATACACTTCCTATAATAAGATTTAAGTTATTACTATCCATGTGGTTATAATGTTAAAATTTTCAAGTTTATGATTAAAACAGAAAACAGATTGATTATACAATCTTCAATATTATTAATTCCATATCTAATCCTAATAGTTTTTGTTGATACATACCGTTAATGATAATTTGAGACCACACTTTATTAGTTTTTCCTTGACCCAGGTCATGAATAATAAATCTTTGAATGAACTTTAAGGATTAAATAAATATTTTCACGCTATGTTTTATTTTCCAATGTAATATGGAAATCAAGTATATATATAGTGTCACACCCTGACTGACACTCCTTTTTAATTTATTTATTTTAAGTATTGCTTTTGATATGTGGTTTGAACAAGTTCTTTTTTTTTATGAAATTCGGATCTTTTATGGGTGCTTGAACGTAATCGCAACTAGGCGCGCGAACGCGCCCGTGCGCGCGACCATGTGCGCGACCGTGCACGCAAACTTGCACAGTGTTTGGCCTAAATTTATAAATTTATTATTTTTTTGGTTGGTTTTATTATTTGTATTAATATTAATTAAGTTATAATTTTTTTAAGTTGTCATTATAGAATTTCTAGAATTCTTTCCCCCATAATATTACTATTATTATTATTAAAAACCTTATTGTTATTTTATGCTGAGTTGGAGTTTTATTTTTAGTTTTAATTTATCTTTATTTTTATTTTCTTTTTATTTCCTTTTCCTTTTATTTTTATTTTTATTTAGTTTTATTTTTTTTCCCCTCCTTTGAGCTCCCCTCTCTTCGCGTGATTTCCCCCTCTGGTTTGCGCAACACTCTCCCCTCCTAAACCCTAGCTGACCCTCCGCTCGGTCCCTTCTCCGGCGAACCTCATCGCCGCTCGCCCCTCCCCTCACTTCCCTTCGGCGTCGCGGTGGACCAGCTCATCTCCCCTTCCGGTGTGGCCTCCTCCGGCACAGCCTCCAGCGGCGTGACCTCCCCCGGCGCAGCCTACTCCGGCGCGACCCCCTCCGACGTGGACCTCCCCTTCGCCCCTTCTTGTCGGACCGGCTACCTCCAACTCACGCCGCCACCCTGCTACATGTGTCACACCGCCCATGTTGTCGGCGAACCCGAGTCGCGCCGCACCATGCTCTCATCGGACCGCCCTCCTACCTTCCCTCATGCTACACCAACTGGCGACCCCCTTCCGCACCCCCTTGTAGTCCGCCTCGCACCAACCATCATCGCCCTGCCACCTAGAACCATCTGGACCCGCACCTCCCTAATTCCAACTGAAATTTTCAGGTGCGCCGCAACACCGGTGTTCCCCCCTTTAGCTCGAACCAGCATCCCGCTCCCTCGTCGCAGGTTTGTTGTTCTTCATTTAGTTGATTTTATTTGTTTGAGAGTTTATTGGATTATGTTTGGTGTTTTAATTGGTTTGATTTTGATATTTTGGATTTGTGTTTGGTCCGATTATGGTGTATGTGATCCAATTGCTTGTTTTTAGGGACTAATTGCGTTGTTTGTGGTGCAGTGGCTTTTGCGCACCAACTCGGCGAGGTAAGAATCCACTTGCTTATTTAATTGATTTTTCACCGTTGTTAATTAGTTTACATGCTGCGAAATTGTTTTTTTAAATTTGGTTTCAATGTGCATTAAAAAAATTGTTAGTGTTATGTTTAAATAGTATTAGTGCATTTTATTTTGAAAACCCACTTTGGGCTGTTTATCAGCGCTGATAAATTGTGGAATTTGCATATTTGAAAGTGCAGTTGATGCAGTTGACATTTTGGTGTGGTGTCAAAAGTGTGTTTAATCTAAAAAAATGGTTTTAGATGAGTTTTTCTTTTCTATATATATATTCAAAGTTGCGACATGTTGGAAACTACTTAATAAATCTTCTTATCACTTTGTTTAGTTAATTAATCAATTTATTTAATTTAATTTGTTAAATTAATAGTTAATTTATTTGATTGAATTTGTTTAACTATTAATTAAATTATTTAATTTTTGATATTTCTTCTTTTTACTAACTGCTGATATTGTTTTGGGTTGGCGATGTGAATTCTTGTTCTACTATGTTAATATCTTTTGACGGCTCAGTACGGTGATACCTTTGCGCATCAAGAGTACTTCTCCATGTCGTTTTTCGCTCCTGCATTGAGGTAGGTGGTTTCGCGTGCTTAGGTTGTCTGATTAATTGGGTTGCGGGTTTATTTAAATTAACATTTCAATCATCTAAATTTTGTTGTGAGTGTTGATTTCAGCTGATAGATTTTATTGATTTATCTCACTAGTGGCATGTTTAGGTTATTTTGGTTTCAACTAAGTCGAGTCTTTAGTTTTGAATAAATACAGCGTTTGAAATTTGTATGCATTTGTTTTCAAAGAAAATTTGAGTGGGTTTAGCACTGTTATTACGATGCCTTGTTTTCTTTAAAATCACTAAACCAATTTCTCTAATGTTTTATAAATTTTAGTTTGATTCTTGAGATTGTATAGTTTATTAACTTGTGAAATTCCTGCACGTTGTGTTTTGTTTCTGAAAATCTCTGTTGTGCGTTAGACCTTTAAATGATTATTTGTTAATTCATTTATATTGAATGTGCAAGTGTGGTTGACTTAGTTTGCATTCAAGTGTGTTATGACTTGAACCTGATGAGTAGGTTGAACTTTGAATATTGAGCACAAAAGGGGAAGCCTGGGTACTAGGTGGGCAGACTGGACTAGTGAGCTAGTGTTCCGGAGATGACTCGGTCCGGTTTCACTGGCGGGATTGATGATTGCAACACTAACTAAACATATGATATCTGAGGGTCGTGGCCTTCTAAGCCACGTGTTCTGAGGGTCGTGGCCTTCTAAGCCACGTTATCTGAGGGTCGTGGCCATCTAAGCCACGTTTCACCGAGACACGACGTTCTAGGGACCCACACAACTTTGGTACTTTAGGGCCTCTCCCACTTTTGTTGCTCCTGTGCATTTATATACTCATCAATGGTTGGTTTTGGTAACTTATGTGGTTTCAAAATGTGAGAATGTTTCATTTTCTTTCAATACCAAAAATCCCATTTCCCTATTTTAGAACTGTCTTTCTTTCTTTAAAACCCGTTTTCATTAAAGTGTTAGTGCATTTATTTATTTTCTCTAAAACTTGAACCTGCGAACTGTTTTGGTCATCTAACCTTTTCATGCGAAATCTTTTCTTTGGTGCCAACCTATTGAGCAATTGCTCACACCCTACTTACACCCTTGGGTGTAAGTAGATCTGATTCTGTCTGATACAGGGAAAGGCAAAGGTTTTGAGGAGGGTGATCCGAGTTATTAGCTGCTACTTCTTGGCGTGGCGTTGAGGTGACGGTTTGAGGGTGCGATCTCTCGTTGGGTGACTGTTTCTGGGTTGGTTTTTGGTCTCTACACTTTCCTTTGTGTTGATTGGTTTTTAGTTATACTTATGACTCAAAACTTGGTCATGTATAATGGTTTGTTGTCAGCGACCATTACTTTTGTTTTGGTTTACTTTGTTGGATGTTTATTCGGGTAAATCGTTCCCCCTCTTTTATTTTGATACCCGGGCACTTGTGCCAGCCCGTGGGGATCGGGAACGCCCTTCGGGTTTTGCCGCGGACCGTGTTGGGCGCCGGGTCGGATAGCGACCCAGCCTGGTTCGTGACATATAGTCACCCAAGACTGATAAACTTAATGACCCCCTATGTTTTGATCCCTTTTATATTATACCAATGTAATAAAGAAAACATCATCTCTAGGTTTCTAGTGTTTTGTTGTTAAATTATATGTTTATGGGAAGTATGATATGTTGAGTGAGTCATGAGAGATGTTGGGATAACGAATAGTGCAAGAAAAGATTTATTCATTATGTTATTTAATAGAATTTGATATCTTAGGCCCTTTATGGGAATGGAAAAATCAAATTAAATTCAAGGACATGGGGTTCTATGAGAAGTTTCATTTTTTAAAAGTCAAAGAAAGAGACATTGAAAACATAGGTCAATGACACCATCATGTAACCTACTTAATTATAGATATCATGATAAAGGGATTATATTACATAGTGAATGTTTGTATGAGGTTTTAAGGAATTTTTGGAATTACCTTTTTCTCTATCAGTTTCTTAATGTTTTTTCTAGATGTTAACCTTGTACACTAGGGTATTCATCCTAATTTCACTAAAAATGGGGCCTAGTGGGTCACACACTATGTGTATATGGAATCTTAGATAATTTATTTTTTTAATTTAAAGAGATATGATATATTTTATTTTTTTTTCATTGAATTTTAATAATTATTTAGGTTTGGTTTAATGCCAAGATTTTATCATGAGTTATTCAGAAGTATAAATATGTGTATTAAATTATAATAAATATTTATTTGAATTTTTTAGTGAATATAAGATTTCTATATTTATTATTGAAAATGAAGAAACATTTATTTATTAAATAAATCATAATTATTCCAGATTCAGTAAATATAAAGGAGAATAAAAAGAAATATTTTAATGGTTTTACTATAAATTATATATTAAATTTTATTTTATATATTCAAGAAATGATATTTATTTATTCGTAGATTTTTCATGTCTAGAAAATAATATTATTATTTATAATATTATAAAACATGGGGTAATCTATGTAATAGGGAATTGGAGAAGGTCCAATATGAAATTATCATACCTAACTAAGATCTATAAACACTCAGTTATGTCTCGTTATAGGTGAGCCACTTTTTGTGCATAATAAACTGAAAGAGAATTCTGCCAAACCCAATAGAGAAACCTATCATGAAAACTCTCAAGAATAAGAGTGACAATCCTCTTATACTCTCTCAGGATTTGAGAGAAACTAATGAATATTTTATATATGAAAATATTATTACTATGATAAATGATAGATGATACAAGCAATTTGGATCAATCGTGTTAGCACCCGATGATTCTATAAAAATGTTTCAAGCTTTTAGTGCATGTGTGCATCACCCTTTCATCCTATGAAGAAACAATGATATGATGAGATTATTCAAACAAATAATAAAAAAATAAATAATTAAAATAGAAGGTAATCCTAAATTTGTCTATAAATAAATTATAAATTTTATGTGATTATCCTACTTTCTTTGTTCTGGGATTCATAGTCAATTAATATATTATTTAATTTTGTAGGTCATGACATTATTTATCATATACATTTTAGATTATACATTTGTTATGATAAAAAGATGAGTTGTTAATTCCTAATAGGCGCTTATATTATTCTTGGAACCTTCAACTATTATCAAAGTAATAATATAATTAATTTATAATTATTTTTTAATCATCGATCGATAATATGAATTTTTTATTAGTTTTACTTTGGGTTTATTTGATTTTTAAATACAAATATAAAATTATTCTCTTATATTATTAATTATCAATCATATAACCAAGATAATTGTTAAATTAATATAATGAACTTATAGAGATTCCATCAAGATATTATTATGGCTCTAGATTAATAAAACAAGAGTACATGATGTATAGACTGATGTTACATGTCATGTAACCATGTTCAATTCAATAGGATGACTCACATTAAAACTTATTCCTCAATCATTAAATACACTTGGAATGAATTTAACACACAGCATGTGTTGACCAGGATAAGATGACATGTATTTTTCTAGACTAAACATCATGTAAATCAATTAAATGTTGTGTAGTCCATGTTTTTTTGTGGTAGAAAACATGGGGGTCCAAGTTGTGTAATGTATTTACTATACAATGTGAGGAATAATTTTTTTTAAAACTTTTAGCTCACATAACATGTAGTTTTCATACACACCTTGTACCACATAAAAGATCGAAGTTGATAAACTAGCCCAGTCCCTAGGTGTGTGTCAAGGGCATGGGAAGAATTCATTACATTGAGTGTGACCCAAGTAACATCATCAAGCCCAGTCCCTATGTATGATATTTATTTATAGTGTACTCTATGTGTATTAAAAGAATCACATGCCATGTAATTTATATATGATCATGTATCATTTATTCATAAATAAATTCCTTGTAATTATCTTTCATACCATGTATGTTATATTCCATGTGAATATACATTAAAAGGATCATTTCAAGTAATTTGGACAGATACGTGTCATTAGATCCTAATATACATGTGTATGTTATTAATTTTTATAAAATTATAGATGATGGAAATTTATGAGATGATTTGGAGGAATTTAGATAATTTTAGTTGAATTAATTAATTGGATAATTAATTGTATTAATTCAAGGAGTTTTATATTAAATAAACAATTAATTGAAATAAGTTCTAACTTGATTGAAAATTTATATTCATTATATGTGTGTGGGTAATCATGATCTTAGACCAAATCTGTGTATGTAATCAATTTCGTTTTAGTTTATTATTATATTAAATTTATGGCATATGTTTCATTCCTTCTTCTCATTACGTAAGGGCTTGTATGCCTATGATTTATTTTAGATAAACCCTCTACACAAATAATTTGGTTCCCCTCACCTCTATGTGAGTAGAGACTCTATAATTGAATGGAACTATGAGGGGGGTGGATGTAGTTTGTAAGAACCAATATCTTCTTTTTAGGTATGTTTTCCTTTTTCAGGTGTTTCTGGGGAAAAGAGAAATTTCTGAAAATTTCTTAAGTACACATCGTTCACTTTATGAGTACATGCCGTGTACTCAGTTAACGTGGATAGCCGGGTGATTTCCATGTAACGACTATGCACAGGATTGTGTGTGGTGACCTAGAGACCACCTAATGTGGGGGTCGGTGAAGGCAAGTACACACCCTGTACATAAAAAGTACACGCCTTGTATTTTCTATTTTTTATTAAATGTACCAAGGTCACATCTAATTGGTAGAAAGCCCTCCATCTTGGTTTGTTTCGTCTGAGAGTGAGAGTACATACACGATCCTTCTCTTTGATCTCGATCGAGCATCTGTTATCAGAATCGACCGGTGTTGATTGCATTGGGATCACCTCGGTGAGCTCTTCCTTCATCAAGTGATTCGTTTCCTGATTCCTCCTTTCTCTCAAGTTATCTTCGATTGATAATTTTTATCGTTTTTGTAGATCTATGGTGTTCTTGGGAAATTAAAGGCTTTATTTTTACTTATATCAAACCTACAACACTGAGTTAGTTGGTTTGTGCCTTTTCGTTGAATCCCTTTGAGTTATATGTGCAAAAGTACCCAATACCCATGAAAGGGATACTGTGTGTTTAGTGTTTTAGCCCTGTTAATTGCCTTTTATGCTTGTATGCTTGAGTAGAGGTTAATTGAATGATAATAGGGTTAATTGATTTGCTATGGAGGTGTTTTTACATGCATGTTTATTTATGACCATTTGGTCTTGCTTAGCCTGTTAGGCAGCCTTGTTTGTTTCCCGTGACTAGTATTATAGGATGTAGTATTTTATCTGCCTTGATGTTATGCTCTAGACTGTTAGCCAAAAAGTTTTTGAGGTTTACATTGACCGATATACATTTCCATTATTTCTTGACTTACATAGGGTTATGAGAACCCTGTGTAGTAGATCATGGGGAGAATGGACATTAGGACTTATCCAGAGTGTCTGTTTTTACTGTTATGATGTGAAAACAAAGGGGGAATTGACGTAAGTGCTTCCTCAGAGTGTCTGTAGTTCCTCGACGCGGGCCAGAAGGAGAATGTGACATAAGTGCTTCCCCAGAGAACCTTTAGTTACTAATAGGAGGCTATAGGGGGAATCGATAGTGAGTTCTTCCTGAAGGAGTCTATACTAAAGCTGAACTAGAGGGGTTAGGCAATGAGTAATTCCCAGAGGGTTGCTTGTGTTTCTAGGTAGGACTAGAGGGGATAGGCTGTGAGTACATCCCAGAGGGTTACCTTATTATGAATATCTTCTTAATTTATGTGTGGTATTTTTGAATGCCTTGAAACTATTGGAATTTTTACTGTTGATTACTACCTTGTTTACTGCTTCTTTTGTTTATTGCCTGCCATGTATATTCACTGACTGTTAGGCACAGATCTCTTGGTGGTTTCCTACTGGGATTTAGCCTCACACCCTATTTGGTTCATGCTTTTGGGCCCAAAAGATTATATTATTTCAGGTATAGATAAGAGAAATTGCCCTTCTACGTCTAGTACTTGACTGCTTTGGTTCCTAAGAGCTTGGGACCAATCCTTGGCTTGCGATGCTGTGGAGTTGTTTACTGTTTTTCTTGTACTTTGGTTTAGTACTGTATTTCAACATTGTGACATGTTTGGATGATTTCCTAGACATTTGTATCATGAATCATTATATATTTGTGCTCTATATGTTTATTTATTTAGTCTTCCTCTATTTCTTTTTCATGGTAATATTACTGGCTCCGCTATTGTATATCTGTTCTACTTTCACTGTGTTACTCTGCCAATGAGGGCAGAGTTTCCCCACTATCACACCCAAGGCCCTCCTTGCTAGTCAGTAGCCTCTGTTGTGAGGGGAAATGCCCTTGATACCATGTGACAAACCAGGTGCAGGGCACCTCTGGGTGGCTTTCGGAACAGGGATGTTACATAGTTCATGTTCAGAGTTCTGGTGAAACAAATCCAGGAGGTTCACATAAGGGAAGGTGGATTGTTGTGGCATGAACCAAGTTATGTATCAAGGTGTTTTCCTATAGGGTTTAAGGTTATTTTATCATCCTATATATAAATAAATCATTAGAGAAGCTCACGACCATACCCCTTTTATTATTATTTTTATAATAAGATTCATGGATAATTTCATATAGATTATTTTTCCTAATCACATAAATTAAATGAGTTAACAAGCATGAAATACATATTTAAAATAAATTTTATTATATTTAAATCTTATCTAAGTCATGGTTAATCACTTAAGTAAAATCCACATTATATTAAAAATTATGTAATAAGATAAAATGGTCAATTAAAACATTAAAGATAAAATCCCTCAAATCAATGTATATTATGTCTACAAAGCCTTCAATTATTTAATTTAGAATAGAAATAATAGGTCATATTGGATAATCCAGAACTCTCTGGTATATTTCTATTTAAATGGGAATTATAAATTAGGTTTTGGGTTGAATTAACTAATTTTTCATCAAGAAGAGTATCCTTATCTTGATTTGGTTTAACTTTAGAAGAAAGTTTTGTGGAAATATTTATCCATGATTTAAAGATATTGGAGTCCAGATGATGGTTCAAGGATCAATTATTTAATTCAATTATAATGTTATGAATGTCTAAATTCCTTGAATTAACTAAGTAATCCCTAACTTTCATTATGAAAAGGGGTATAAGGATCCTTTCTAATGAGAATATCCATGTGATGGGATTTTATAAAACTAATGGTGAGTGATATTGGTTTTAGAAAAAATAGGGGGATATTAATAAATGTAAAATGTATTATCTGATTTTATAATCCAAATAAAGTAATAATTTTATATTATAGTTTCTTGGGGTAAAAATATAGATAAACACACACATCATGCACAAGTTGTCAGAAAGGCAGGTCATAACCCGTCAAGGGATAACCATCCCAACCAGTTTCTTTATTTTAAGTACATTTATTAATTTAACTAAAGGAACATTGGACATGAATCCCATCACAACCCTACGATTTCCATTTTTTTCTTCTCACTCAGCCTCATTTCCCTCACTGATTATCAACAGCTCAACCTTCTTCATCACACCGGAAGCCACAGATGTCGCAGTTAGAGAGAACCCCAACAAATTTTCATTATCATCCATCCTGCATCATCACCCCTATAAACCTAGTCTCCCAACAGTTGCTATCATGATCACCAATCCCCCATATTTAGAAGCCCTGCAGGTTGTTCTAAACTACAATCACTAGTACACCCACCCACTAGCTACGAGACCATAATCTCAGAGGCCCTTCGACTACTCGAACTCATTGGTCTACGCCTCCAACTACCATCATCGCCTTGTCTATATTCCAGAAACAATACACAAACCACCACCATTTCCAATCATGTATCGTCAAACCCATTATCCCTGGTAGCCTCAAAGTCACCACTATGATTGCTGGTCCCATATCGCCATCCCCATAGACCGTTGCACGCCATCGTCACTAGTACACCTGCCCCACACTACGAGACCTTTATCCCGGAAGCCCTACCACCATTCGAGCCCTCCATTCCATGCCTCCATCCACCTTCACCACCCTCTTACATGGTCTTCCCAAATAGAGTAACACACATGCTGACGTCTACCCAACATACTATGCACCGAATTTAATTAGGGATAGAAAATAAATCTTTGGGGATCAAACCCCAACCCTGGATGTAAATGGTGGGTGTTCTAAACCACTCAGCTACACCCCCATCTTCATAACGTAAAAATACATAACTCAATATTTATTATATAAATGTTAAGTCGCATGAATTTGACTATATCATAGTGATCCATACTAGAGAAGGATAACCTTATCATCAACATGAATTCCAAGGATATGTATAGGAACCTGTACATTATACTATACCAAGTATAGAAATTATACATGATTAAAACCAGATTCCCGAAACACTTATTAAAGGGGATAATGAGGAATGAGTACCTCTATACCTAAAATAGATAGATGGTGAAACATAACTCAAATGTATTATTTTTTCATCCATGTTAAATGATATTATTAAGTAACATGATGATATTGATGCATATAGCACAATGTCCCACATTCGTGGTCTTTATCAAGAAAAGGCGAGACAATAGAGATATGATCTCTTCAATGAACTATTCTTTTGAAATTTTGGATATTCAGTGTCATTTGGGCATCTTGTATTTAAGATGATTGGCTAAATAGAGCGCTTAGACATCTTGGCATTTATAATTTCCAATGAGATATGCATGGATCTCATTTTATCCTCACTGCATAAGATCTTATCATGTTTAATTATGAATTATAATATTTATAAATAGTGAGAATACACTTTCAGAACTTCTTACTTTGATTTACTATGTATAAAAGGACATGGGATGTGAAAAACTTATGGTTCATATGGTGAATAAGAAAAAGAATAATGGGGAAAAGGTCCCCAAGAATCATTCAAATTCCAAGGCTCCTGAGCACTATACTTTGATGAAAAATGATTTTCAATGTAAATTAAATGAACAAACCATGATTTCTTTTTCATGTGGAAAGCTAGGACACTAGAAAAAGAACTACACCCAGTTGAACAAACAAGGGGAATATTTAAGTGATTTCTTTATTAATTGAAATATTTTTTCATTTATACATTAGGTATTAGATGTAGGTCATGGAACTCACATATGTATCCAAATTCAAGCACCATTTATATTCTCAAATATTTCTGGAGGAGATGTGGATATTTGAGTATCCAATAGAACACAACCTACTATAATGGCTATAGGAGAATACCACCTTCCATTTCTAATAGGAAGTATCTTAGTTTTGTATCCTACTTTGATACATATGGTTTTCTTTAAAAAATCAAATAAGAGATATTTATTTCCCGAAAAAAAACATATTTTATGGTATTATTCATTTAAATAATTTCCATTATGTATTATATTACCAAAACCATGTATTGGAAATTGATAAAAAATCATATTTGAACAACTCATTTCACACCCAACTATGAAATCACAATCTTGGTCACATAAAAAAGTAGTAACTAAAAAAATATATCAAGATGGATATTTAGACTCTTTTGATCTAAAAATACTTGAAAATATAATACTTGTTTGAATGAAAATATGAACAAACCAACATTTGGTGAAATGTGTGAAAGATTCATAGTGATTCTAGAATTTGTACACACTACATTTATAAAACTTTTATTCTAAAACAAAGATGTGATTTTTCTTACATCATAAATTTTATTGATGACTTGAGTAGATATGGTTATATATACTTGATGAGGTATATGTTTTGATCCTTTAAAAAATTCAAAGAGACCAATAATGAAGTAGATAATCAACTTTTTAGGAAGATAAATAATCTTTGATCTAATCAGGGTAGTGAATATCTTAACTAAGACATTATTGAATTTATACTAGAGTATAGGATTATAAAGACACAATCTTATCATACATATAAATTAAATCATTTTTTATGAATATTAATTACATTACACAAACATATACCTAAGTAATGCAATAGTTTAGTGTCATTGGAAACATGGAAACAAAAACAACTGGTCTATAGGAAAAATACATTATCTCCCACTATGATCCTCATAACTAAAACCCTTATTATATATATGATATTTAATACATTTCTTTATAACCTAAAAAGGGTTAAAATAAGAATGGATGATCATAGATTCTCATTAAGGGTAAATAATGGAGATACATAAGCATAACATGAACATAAAGGTATGATAACATGAGAAAAACATTTTGAAACCATACATTGTATATCAAATATAATAATCATGGGTCATAGTATAAATATTGGTAGTTCATGTGACATGAATAATAATGGGATCAAAGAACATGAGCCATGAGATCATAAATGTGGTATAATACATAAATTTTTAGCATACACATAATTATAGAAAACAATTTCTAGTCAAGGATCACTACTGAGGTTGTTATAGGGTAATGGGTTCACTCTAAAAACCATCATAGTAATAATGGTTCACTACCAAGACCATCATAAAAATAATTCTCTTACTAAACTGGGATCACACCTCATTCCATTAATATCTATCTTATGATATAAAAATCATTACCCAATGCATTTGAGGTATATATAATTTCTTCCCATCACATAATAAAAATCATATACATGTGTTCCAAAATATCATAACCCATGAAATGAAATAGATTTCATAACCATTTAATTGTATAGTAATCTTTGGAAAATAGATGAATGTTATAATAATTTCACCCTAGAATAGGCTATGGAAAAAGAAGCGAGTTTCATAAGAATTTTATCATGGTATAACTCAAAGAAGAGAAACTGGATCATAACATCATAAAAATAAACTATTTAGAGATATAATAAGAATGGTATCCTCGGATCATTACCCCATTAAGGAATAGATAACATTAACATATGTCACCTTAGATGGAAAATGATTTTTATTGATCATTTAAAATATTTCCTAATGGAAATATTCTTTCTTATTTGATTAAAATATTTCATGATGGAAATATTCTTTCCTCTTGGAAAATAACTTTTTGAACATAAAACATTTTGAAAATATTTATATTTGAAAATAAACTTTAATATTTATAAATTAATCTTCAAATAAAATAATGTTCATGATAATGGGACGTTTTCTTCATTTTGTACACATTAAAAAAAATATTCCTTTCACATTTTCGGTAAAATCCAGATTGGAATTATTTAAAAAATGACATAAATATTACTTTCAAAAAAATTGTAAAAAAGAAAAATATGGGTAAAATTTTCTTTTAAAAACAATAGGATAATATTAAACAATTTTTGAAAACAAAATCTAAAAATTTGGTTTTTGATGAAAATGGATTTTCTGACCGAAGAGAGAAATAAATTCTGATTTTATTAAAAATATTTTCACCATTATTTTAAGTACCAAAGAGTGTAAAAAGGTATTATTACATGAAAATATCATGACTGACCATAGGATAATACAATTCATCAATTTCTTGATATTTGGATTATAATATTTTATTATTAGAACTATAATCATAAACAATTCGGATAAATGATGAGATTGTAACATAAAATCATTACCACTTTGGTATCTTTGAATCGTAATCCCCATGAAGGAATAAAGTAAAATGGAACTTAAAATATCTTGAGCATAATTAAATTAAATATATTACATGTTAAAGGGGTTTTATATAGATCTCATGAGATAATATACATGTGAATCATAATATTCATATCAAAGAAAGAAAATTGAGACAAAAACCACTACTGTAAGTCCTGAATTCTATCATAAATGTTTAAAGATACAGTATAATAAATATAAGTTTATTATAAATCTATTATAGAAATATATACATACATACATACATAAATACATAAATAAATATAAATATATATATATATATATATCTTACCATATATGATTTTCTTATGAAATCTTATTACCTTTTGATTTACAATTCCATGTTAAAGTTATATTCAGGTAATAACCACTTTGTTTATCTTATATTTTTTTTCTTGGTCCTATTACTTAGATCATGTTTTAATAGTATCCAAAATTTTAACCATTATATAATATAATTTTTATTTATTATATAATTATTTAAATTAATCTATAAAATTTAATGGCATAAAATGAAATACACCATTCTTGGAGATGGTAGGTCGTATTATGCATGAATGTTGTTTCCATTTTCTTTTTAATATTGAATTAAATATTGTTAAATGATATATTATCTTAAAATAATCATTATTATGACATATATATCACATATTTTTATTAAATTCATCCTTATAACCTTCCATGTAAAATGTTAATGAATCACATCTCTTCGTGAAGCAATAGTATGGCGTACACACGAGCAACATTATCGCATTCCCAAAAAATGGATAGTTTGAAGTTATCTGTGATATAATGATTAAATAAGTATAGTAATATCTTAAATATCATATATAAATAATAAATCCATCACCCCGTCCATCCTTGAGAGGTGGGAATGGAAAAAAAATGAATGACATCATTTCGTGAGGCGGTAGTCCACCGTACACACGGACGATGATTTCTTAACCCATTTGATATAAGTGGAGATGTTTTTAGGGATTGAACTTAACATAAAAACAAAAAATATTATGTAATATAATGAATTTTTTATATAAAAATTTTATAATAATGATTTAATTTGTTTGAAGAAGAAATAAAACAAAAAATCTTTTTGATGATTATTATCTCTTCTTCGAGTACCCTCCTTAGGTTTGCATCAAAAGCCTTCCCATAATGAATTTATGTCCAAAATAAGGATTATAAAATGATAGGAGAGAAATTGGTAAATTATTTTTAAAATTATTGGTTGAACCTAATGGTTATTATTGCTTGAAGAAGAGAGGAGAAGGGGTATCCTTTTATAAGTGAGGGTAGTGACACACTTGGAATAGTTAAAAAGAAAAAGGCATGCCCACATTTTTCACATGAAAAAGGGTCCAAAAAAGGTCATATAAGAACATTAGACATTATAAGGTCTAAATATGTCCATAAGATATTTTTTTAATTATTATAGTACATTTTAGACCTTTTATTTTTATTTTAACCACATGTATACCCATTTTTACCTTAACTGTAGTAAATAATTTTTAATACTTTTACTATAAATTTTGGTAAAAAAATAAATCTGAAATTTTAGATGATATATATTATTTTTATTCCAAAAATTTAATCTATTTTTAAAAATTCCATTCACATACGTGGAAAATCTTAATTGAAATTTTATCTTATAGATGCGATGACAAAGTGGAGTTTTAAAGAGAAAATGATCAAAAGTTTACAAATTTTTTATATTAAAATTCAATAAGAAATTGATTCAAATGATAGAAATTGGATTAAATTATTTATAATTGAACTAATTTTATGTTAATTAAATTTTAAATACAATATAACTTTATAAATAAAGTAAAAAAGGCATATTTCAATTAAAATTTAGTATTTTTCACTATTTATCAAAAAATTAAACTTTTTCAGAAAAAAAAATCCCAAAATCTCACCCTAAGATAAATTTGAAATGCTGATTTAAAAAATGAATTTAATTTTATCAAATTAATTTTTTAAAAGTGTGAATAATTAATTTTATTAATGTTCTAAAAAATCATTTTTTTTAGAAAATAGAATTTTCAAAATATATAAAGAATTTAATAAAAATTAAGTTATTTTTTATCAATATGTTTTCATTATGTAAAAACATTATAATTAAGATTTAAAATTATTTATTAATATTCATATCTCTACATTTAATTTTTAGGTTATAATTATCATGTTTAAATAACTATTTTAATAATATATCATGGTTTTATCAAAACTCTGTGTCATCTATAACGTATGATATCCAAGTGTTGTGTGTAACACAAGATTATATTGGTGTTGCATGTAACACAAGATATAAAAGAAATATATTTTATTCTAAAATATAATAATTCATAAAAAACTTTATTTGTTACATTTTATCGCCCTTAAAATAAATTTTCCCTCAAAATTCATCACTCTGGTATAATCAAATGGTAATACTTCTACCTCATCATAACCTCAATTTCCTTTGTAGATTATTCGAAATGTGGTTCTTCTATAACGATATGACTAGGTGATTGGTACTATTTCATAGAACTTTATTTTTATGATCCATTATCTCCATTAATTATTTCTCAAAAGAAATATACTTCTCCAGTGGTAGGACATCTGATTTCAATATATGTGATGGGTCAAGTTTGTAATTCCTCATGAGAGATACATAGAACGTATAATATACTTGTGAGTGGGTTGGTGGAAGTTCCCAATGATAATCTACAGTTCTGATATAATCATTAATTTCAAAAGGATTGATATACTTAGGGATCAGCTTCCCTTTCTTCCCAAAACTCACAAACTAATTCCATGGAGAAATTCTTAGAAACATGTTATCACTAACATCAAATTCTAAATCATGATGGTGGTTGTCAGTAAAACCTTTTTGCAGAATATGAGCTTCCATGATGTATTGTTTAATGTCTATAACCTTCATTTCTATTTCTTCATCTATTTCAAGTACCAATAGATTTATTTCTCCAACTTCATTACATAATTTTGGAACTCTACATTTATTTCCATAGAGGGCTTTATATGGATCCATATAAATTATTGAGTGAAATATATTGTCATAAGAGAACATAACTAGAGGAATCTGTTGATCTAAAACACCATTTAAATCCAAATAACAAGTTCTCAAAATATCCTCCAGGGTTTTAATTTTTAATTCATACTGACCATCTGTCTGAGGATGATACACAGTTCTAAAACCCAACTCAGTATCAAGATATTACTAATTACTTTTTTAAAACTATGAGGTAAATCTCTGATCCTGATCATACATAATGGAATGTGGTTATACAATCAAACATACCACTTCTTTAATGTATATCCAATAAATCTGATCCATAGAGAAGTATTCTTTAATATATATATATTATGTTGACTTATTAGAGAGATATACTACAAAAAATATAGAATTATTCCCTTTAGATGTTTCAGGGAGTCCGATAACAAAATCCATGGGGATGTTTTACCATTTCCCTTCTGGTATGTGTAATGGATGTAACAACCCCTTATAATTTTTTCTTTCATCCATAACTTACAAACATTCCAAGCACCAAGATAAATACTCTATGATATCTCTCTTCATTCCATCCCACTAAAAATACTCTTTCAATACTTTATACATATTCACACTTCCCATATGAATTAATATTTAAGAACTATCATCTTCCTCTAACAACTCCTAAAAATATAGTATGGACAGAACACATACACAGTTCATAGAACTTATCATTCAATCATGATCAAGGTTAAACTTAGGAGTATTTCTAACTTTATTTTATAGTTCTATATCTTCCTTATATTCCTATTTAATTTTCACTTGGATAGATGGATGAACATTCAATTGAGAAAGATAATATTTTTCCCCTTAATTCATTATTTCCCTATCCATCCATTGAAAATTTAGAAATTTTTGATTTTTTTAATCCTCATCATGGATAATATAGCATGATGATTTTGACCCAAAGAATCTATCACCTTGTTCTCTTTCCCAGGGTGTTAATGTATTGATCAATCATAATATTTAATATATTCAAACAATCTTTCTTAGCTCATTTTCAAATCCTTCTTTCTGAATATATACTTAAAACTTTTATGATTGGAATATATATCACACTTTTCTACATAATGTTAACACATACATATCTTTAATGAAAAAAATACCGCACCTAAATCCAAATCAAGAGGCTGATAATTTTTCCTGAGAATCTTTCAATGTCATGTGTCATAATCTATAACCATGTCATTATACATAAGACACATCCCAATCCCTTTTGGGATTCATCATTATAGATTAAAAACCATTCTTCACTATAGGGTAATGTAAGAAAATATCTTTTAACTAATCTTCTATTCAGTTCCTAGAAGTACTCCTCACATTCATTTATCCAATGTAATATGGTTCCCTTTCGAGTTAACTTGGTGAGTGGATTAGATATTCATAATAAATTTTCAAAAAACATCAATAATATCTATCTAATCCAATAAAACTATGGATCTGAGTCACTATGGTTGGTCTGTTATAACATTCAATAGCCTCCATCTTTGATGGATCTACTAATATACCCTCTCATGAGATTATATAATCCAAAAATGAAATCTTTTTCAGCTATAATTCACACTTTGTAAATTTTTCATATAATGTATTCGTCCTTAGGGTCATTAGTAAAATTATCAAGTGGTACACATTCTATTCATTTCTCTTTGAATATAAAATAACATCCTCTATAAAGACTACAAAAAATTGATCAAGGTAATCTCTAAAGGCTATTCATTAAATCTATGAATATAGTAGGGGAATTAGTAAGACCGAATGGAATCACTGTGTATTCTTTTTTCCATAACTTGTATGGAATGATATCTTAGGTATATCCTCCTTATCGACCCTCAATTTTTGATATACATAATGAAGTTAAATCTTCTAAAAGTATTTATCTCGACATAGTTGATAAAAAAAGTCATCAATATTGGAAAGATGATTCATGTTTATAATTGTGATCTTGTTCAGCTCATGATAATCATAGAAAAGTTTCATTGATCTATCTTTCATTCAAAAAAAATAACAGGTGCACCCTAAGGTGACACACTTGAACCAAATAATCTCTTGTAAATATTTTCCTAGAGTTTCTTCTGTAATTCCTATAACTCAATCGGGGCCTTTCTATAAGAAGTATTTGAAATTGTTATGGAACCATAGGTGAGTTCTATTGAAAAATAAAGTTCATATTTTTTATAAGGATAATAAAATATTACATAAATACATCATAAAATTCCTACATAATAGGAATATCCTTGATGTCAAGTTTCTCCTTAACCATTTGAGTAAACACACCTTCTGAATGGGAATTAAGACCCATATAGTCGGTGTGATCACCAATGGATGTTTTTATTTATCATCACATTGATATAAGATCATAGGTTTGTTTGGAAAATCAAATGTAACCTATCTTCATCAATAATGGATGTGGTATTTATGTAGATAAATTCAATTAATTCCCAATACAACATCAAATTACACCAGATGAATAATAACAAAAAAAATTTACAGGAAGAACATTCTCACCAACTTCAACTAGAGAGGAGTCATAGACTTGAGATTCGATCATCATACCATTAAGGGTTTTCACTACTAATTTTACATCTAATAATTTGGGTGGAATTTTGATATACTTAAAAAATTCTACAGATATTAAATAATGGGTAGATCTATAGTCAAATAAGATATTATTCATTCTATATTGGATGGTAATTTTATCTTTCCACACATTGTTAATACACCCCTCATAAAAAATAACAATCACATGATTTTTCACTTTGTATCTTATCTTAAGAGGTTTCTCACATCGATCATCAGCATTAACATTTGGATTTTAGAATTGGTTACTATAATACCCATAATCCTTACATTAGAAACACTAGATTTTTGGTGGTGCATTATGTGCATATTTATCTCAGTTTTCATCATTATCTAACTTAATCCCATAACAATAGAAATCAATTTACAGATGAACTTACCTTATGTACATAAAACATTTACTACTAACCTTAATACAATTTCATTCATGCTTTTCTCCCACGCATTAAGAATAAAGGAGATCTCATCTTCTTCTCTCCGTAGTTCTTAAATTTTCCTTTGAATTGAATGTTTATCTTCTTATTAAAACCATGATATTGTTACATAACTCCAACCTCTATTTAGACCTTAATAACACATTGAACAATATCTTCATATATTCTAAAATTAAATTATAGATAACTCTCATCAGACACTTATTTTTAATACACTAAATAATTGATCAAACATAATTTCAGGATGGATGATAATACTAGAATCATACCTTAGAAGTTTTGAAAAGTTTGCCTCATAGGTACCTACGGATTCATCATCCTTTTGATTTAGCTCAAGGAACTCATTCTAAATCATCGTGTAAAGAATACGAGAAAATTAAATATTTTAAAATAAGTTCTTTAACTCATCCCAATAAATGGTTTCAATCTCATCATGTTGCCTCATATAATTTATAAAGTGCACCATTGATTCACTTCACCATACAAGTAGTAGATAGAAAAATTGGTCTTTTCATGTTCTAAACACAAGATAATGGGAAATATATTTCTAATGGTTTTGATAAATTATTAAAAAAACTATTTTATTATAATACCACTAAATGAAGGTGGATGTTTCCTTGTGGATGACTCAACAGAATGGTGCTCCCTCATTTTTTGTTTAGAAGTCCTCTAAGATTCATAGCTTGATAATTTTTTTTAAGCATAGAAATGAGATTTTTCATTCTATCACCCATAATATTTGGATTCTAAAGAGTAAAATCATTTCATTTTTTGTTTCACTAATAATTAACATGGTTCCTTTAGGTTCCATCCATTGAATGAAAGAAAAAATCACAGTGTAAGAAACAATAATTAGGATGGAGAACCACATAATCATGAAAAAATCACTTATAGGATGTCTCAATCAGGACACCTTGCTTAATATAGGACACCTTATATTTATCGTAGTTCATTAATAGTCATAATTTATTTAAAATTTTCATGATGGGTTTTAAAGAGTTTTTTGAATTTCAATAGCATATCCCCCGAGTGTTTCAAACTATGTGTGAAGAAATGCACGTTTTCATGCACCAGGTGATGATCGAGTTTAGATCAATGAAACCTTTCCTGGGTTATTACCCCTAGGTACCTCTGTTCCAAAACCATATATACTTATAATATCCATACATGTATGTAGTTTCTTGTAAACCACTGACTCTATCCTTTACCTAAATTCCATGACATTTTCCTATACTTTGGATCATCCTTAAACTTATAATTAGACATTCCCTTAGGGATATCATTATGTTTTTCTCATCCTATCTTCCAAAGGTTAACTAAAATTATTCTCTAATAAAACTATAGAAACTCAGGCTTTTCAAATATAGATATTTAATAATTTTGTATGAATATTCATTACATTGCAAAAACACATGCATAAGGACTGTAATATTTTAGTTTATTTGGAAACATGGAAACAAAAACAACTAGTCTATAGGTAAACTAAATCATCTCCAAGATATTAATACCTACAAACCTTATTATACATATCATATATAATAAATTTCTTCATAACCCAGGGAAAGGACACATAAGAAAGTGTTAAATTAGATACTCAATAATGGTAAACAAGGGAGATACGTAATCATAACATGATCATAAAGGTATGAGAACATGAGACTAAAATTTGAAAACCATACCATTCATATGAATGTTATTAATATTGATTCAAGGAATAAATATTGTTAGGTCATAAGACTTTAATCATAAGGGAATCAAGGAATATAATCTGCGAGAGCATAATATTGGCATAAGACATAGATTTTTGGCATACACATAAGTATAAAAAATAATTTCTTTAGTATTCTAGGCACACTACCAAGGCTATTATAGTGGAATGGGTTGACTCCCCAAACCATCATATTAGTCAAGGTTCACCCCCAAGACCACCATATCAAACAAAGACCCTTACTGAATTGATTTCACTCTCCATTCTCGTACAATCTATCTCATGGGATATAAATATTTACCCAATGCATTGGAGGTAGATATAGGTCCCCCCCATCACATAATGAAAATAATATATATGTGTTCCATAAAATCATAAAAAATTCATCATATCATAACCCTGGAAATTAAATGTGTTCCAGAAACATTTCATCATATTATAACAAGTGGAAAAGTTTCAGGTTTCATAATCATTTCATTATAGCATCATAGCATAACCCATGGAAAAAATAAGCATGTTTCATATGATTTTTATCATGGTTTAACCAATGGAATAGAAACAAGCTCCATAAAAATCATTCCATCATAAACATAAACCTTTTAGAGAAATATTAATAATGTCATCCTTGTTTCATATTCTTAGTAAGGGATAGGTAACAACAAAAGTTTCCATATTAGGTGGAAAATGATTTTAAATGATCATTTAAAACATTTTTTGAGGAAAATATCCGTTCCACTTTGGAAAAAAATTACAATATAAAACATTTTGAAAATGTTTTTCGTTGAAAATATTTTTCTTTGAAAATATTTTTGTTTGAAAATATTTTTCATTGAAAATAACCATGAAAATTTATAAATAAGGTTTAAAATAAAATCATGGTTATAAAGACAGAAAGTTTTGTCTATTAAACATTAAAACAAATAATTATTTTATATTTATGATAAAAGCCAAAAGTGCATAGTATGGAAAAGAACATGAAGATTCCTTTAAAAAAATTAAAAAAGTTAAAAACGGTAAAAATGTCTTTTAAAATCAGAGAAGAATATTAAAAAAAATTGAAAAGATTTTTCTGAAAACATGGTTTTAGAAGAAAAATGATTGTAACGTCCCGACCCCAGAAGCCCAGAGTTGGTGCATCGTTATGTATCATTGGCATGATCACAACAGATCATGTCTCAAAATACTGATTAGTTTAGTAGCCTTGGAATTACTAGATACATTCATAAAGTTTACATTACATCATAAAATTGAAAAATACAACAACATTGTTTCCATAGACAACAATAAGATCCCACAGTATATCTCTGTAGGTCAGTCATAATATACTTCTTTGCATCCTGGTAAAAATAAAACATAGAAATGGGTGAGCTCAGATTCTCAGTAAGGATAAAAATATAGCAGAAACTTTCATAAATAAGAATAAACATTTAAGGAAATGTATAAGATTAAAACAGAATCCTTTTAAACTTGAACTTCAGTATAATATGGAAAATATAAAATCAAATAATTCCAATTACTTATTCACATTGATATTCTACTAGTTTAATAATCACATGCAAAATCAATAGCCACTTTCATAATGATGGAAGGCATAATGTCAGACATTCTTAACCACATAGTCAAGGCCTTGTTCAAAGACTTCAAATAAGATTTTTTCAAGGACTTAGGCCAAGACACTAGTTTGTATAATGAGAACTACCGATGCATCGAGGACTTATAGCGGGCTCCACCCATCACTTACTAAGCCCAATGAATTCATCATATGATAAATTTTAAGCCTAATCTGAAAATTCATATTAAAACTAGCATACGAAATGTCATTATTTTAACCACAAACCATGAATGGTATTAAAATAGCACATCCACAGTCAAACATAACCCATTCAATACAATATGGAATATTATATTATAATATATCAACCTAAATAGAGAATAATGAATGATATTGACATAGATGAAAATAATCATCAAAACTATTTGAGAGAAATATCCCCCTTTTTCTTGAAAACATTTAAAAGTGTCACTATTTATCAAGAAGTCGTTTAAAATAGATTTTTGAATCAAAGTGTCCCATACCACTTTTAAACTTTTAAAAGGAATTTTAATTTTAAAACTTTAATGTCCATATAAATAAATCCTTAAAACCATTTTTAAAACATTTACATTAATGAGAAAGATTTAGAATAATAAATCTTTAAAACATTTTAAAATGATATTTTAGTTAGAGTTCCTAACCAAAAGAGAGACACTTGAATAAAAATAATTGAGGTAATAATACATTTATAATATCATGGTAATATAGGTATTCATGATATACCATGTAAAAGTACATTATATACACCATATAAAAGTGAATTAGCGTATAACAACAAAGAAGTCTCAATGGAATGTAAATTGAGGTGAAATCTCTTATAAAGACAATATCCTTAGGTTAAGGATAAATCAACGATATAATTATGTGTGAAAAATATAATACACCAAATATTATTGTATATTAAATTTAAATAAATCAGAGTACATTCACACATATTCTTGTAAAACCAACACCAATGAATTGGATTTTTCACTCAATAAATGGAGATTGAGTTAAAATTACTCTTATCAAGTTCATATCGATGAATTGAGAATTTATTAATGGAGTGATTATGTGTATCAAAAGTATATCCACAGAAATTGGAGTGGAAATTACTACAAAAATAATAAATAGTGATTCCACACATAATCATGTAGTAAAATATTCAATGAATTATGCGTAAAGCCGAATGAGTGGAAATTGAAATTTGAAATTCCCTTACCAATTTGGTAACTTACAAAACATACATCCCATGAAAGATTGATCATAAAATGAAGATGTAATTACTCATAAATTAAATTATATTACAAAAAGAATACAATCATTGGGAATTACATACACCATAAAAAAGGAAATAGTGGCAGTATGGCATGAATCTCACGGAAATAGGAAGTGAGTTGAAAACCCTTACTTCATTGTAATCAATCGAGTCGTATGGCCAAAATTTGATAAAAAAATGAATCAAAAGATACCATGAATATAAATATGATAATAATATATATATATATATATATTTCAAATTACAATACACAATACACCACATTTAATAAATAAGTGGCGAACAATGGAAATCTCACGGATTTAAAAGTGAGAGAAGAAACCCCTTACATTGTACTTTTACTTGGTCGAGGGTAGGTTAAAATCCTGTATAATGGTTAAATAATTGTTATTAAATTATACAAGAATCATATACATTAATATTATATCATATATTATCTTTTAATATTTCTTTGTTAATAATATTTTAGTATTATCGTCGTTTCGGGTGTTAACTGATTCTTTTTACTTTATGTGATTTGTTTTGTAAGTAGTGTTTGTTAGGAATAGGATGTATATTATTCATATTCAGAATGATATTAAGTCTTTAAAAATTATTTTTAATCATCTAATGGAAATTATTCTTGAATGGATTACGATGGGGAATGGATCTCATCGTGTTCGTGGAGACGGTAATCCCTACGTACGCACGAGCGAAAATATCATTATTTTGATAATAAAATAATATAAAATTGGATGGTATATCATATATAAATAATAAATATCATGTTATATTTATTATTTACATCAAATATGCATAATTATTATACTCATCCAAATAATAATGTATTGAATAACAGTTACACCACGACGTGGAGATGGTAAGCCGTACATACGCACATATGGTGACATGTCATTCAAAGGATGGATAGAATAATGAATATGGTTGTACCATATTTAGAATAACATCACAGTATATAGAATATACTGGAGTAATTATTTTAGAATGGAAACAGCAAAGAAAGTGGAAGTTGAATTAGAAGGGAACTTGAAAGAGGTGATGGAATATTTACCTCTTCTTCAGGTTCATCCTTTTTATTTGATCAAAAGGGATCTTTAGGTTGGATTTATGAATAAAGGAAGGACTCTAGGATTATGTTAGGACAGTTTAGAGGGTATTTGGGTAGAGTTTTTCCAAGAAAAAAATGCTTTGAAGGTTTGAATTTGAGGGAAGGGAGAGTGCCCTTTTATAAGAGGGGTGATGGGCACCTTAGGAAAAGATTGAAATATTATTTTATAATAAAATAATTTTCAGTTTATATTGGCTCAAAAATACATTATTTAAAGGATAATGAGGGGATGGTTATAAAACCACTCAAAAAATTGGTTTTAGACATGTTTGGGTCACTATATTGACCTTATCTTTTAGATTTAACTCTTACTTAAATAGTTGGACATTTACCATGTCTCTTTGTATTTTTATATTATATGGTTAATAAACATACTATATACTTCCAAGTGAACCCCAATTGGTTCATTAAATGATACAAATATCTTTATATAAGTCTTTTTTCCAAACCATATATTATTAGAAATAGAATATCAAATTATAATATAATATTGTTTTAAAAAAACTCTTTTATGTCAATTTTGACACTATTTTGTATTTTGTTTTTTCTAAATTCATAACAGCGTTATTACTCAGAAAAAAATTTATCTAACCAACCCTGAAAAGTCATATTAACCTATAAAATTAGTGTAATTCATAAAAATTCTCAAATTACATTTATTTGGATATTTATAATATCAAATATTTTAATATTGTATTAATTTGGTAATTACTGCATCATCATTGTGTCATTAATAAATTAAATTATTTAATGTCTAAAAAATATATATATAATTTCATTATGTGGGAAATATTTTTATCTTTCAAATGAATATTTATAATTGAATTTATCTTATGTATAACCCTATATTAAAAATGGTTTAGTTATTAAGCTTTGATTTTAACACTTTTAACTCTTCTTGAATTAAATAATAATAAATGTACTAATCTAATACAAGTGGACCTAAAGGATCATATTTTATTCCTAAGGGTGTTTTTGGTCTAATTACACTTATCCAATAGAATTTGGACTTGTGTGAGGGTAATAATAATATAATTTTTACCCTTAATTACCCTATTTACTTTTAACTGTGGTAAATAAAAGTCAAAAGTTACTATTGAACAAAAAAATATTTTTATATTATTGAACCATATTTTACTTATTGATATCAACCATTTCTCTCTTAGTTTTTAAATTCAATTCAGAGAAGCGGTAAAATTATGTTTTATTCAAATTTGCAAATGCTCCTAGGAGGTGGGTAATAGACGATTAAAAGTTCAATAAAAAAATTTTATATCTAAAATTATTATAAACTAACTCCAATGAATTAAATTGAACTTATATAGGTATTATGTATCCATTTTTACCTAAAATAAATTTAAATAAAACAAATAATTATTTAAACAATAATTTGGTTTTAAACTACAACTCAATGTTTTTTAGTGTTCATAAAAAATTGAAAGTTTTCAAAAAAATACCAAATATTCATCCTAAGATAATTTCGATATTCCAAATCCAAAAGTGAAGTCCATTTTGAATTATAAAATTTATAAAATTTTAAAAAGTGGGTATTACTATTCATAGCGTCTAGTTTGATTGGTCACGATGTGTTAAAATCTCGAAGTTGCGTACAAATCAAGCTATTACATTATTCAAAGGGAAATATACTGTGGAATCTTGGAGTGTTAAATTTTTCCCCCATTTTGGAAATTGCATCCTCGCAATTTTGAAAATTGGGATTGGGAACATAATTGAATTCCCACATCAAAAAAAGAGTCAATAAGGTTATCACTTTAAAAGAAAGAAAGATAAGTACAAAGGTCACCCGAGATAACCCATACTAGGATTCCATGTAGGAAAACATGGATATGGAAGATAAACTAAGTGTCAAGTTCTGATGGAGAGGGATGGAAAACATGATCAAGGGAAATTTAACAACAAGAAAACCAAAAACATTTGATGGAACAAACGTTCATTAGTTTCTCAGTAGGAAAAGTTAACAGACAATGATTTTTTATTTAAGTTACATTTCATAAAGACGAGGAATTTATTTATGATATTGAATAAGAACATAAAGAGATATACTTAATTTTTAAGCAGAGTTTCATTATTTAATAAATTTCTTCCACTAACTCATTTTTTTTTTCAAACAATGAGTATTCAATATGACTTGGTCACACCAGAAGAGCTAGAATCAACTTCTGGAGAATCACATGATCCACAAAGGATAATATATATATATTTACCTTGTCATTAGAGATTAATCAAAACCAAAATGGTTAGTACAAGATCAGATAATCCCCTAAAAGGATATTCCTTTAGAGAAAGAAACACTAATCTTAATTTCTAAAATTAAACCAACAATACCCCAAAGTTAAATAAATACCATTCAATAAAAAAACTCATTAAAATCCTTCAATATAATCCAAAATAATATTGAAACCCAAAATTTAAGAAGAATTTTGTTATGTAGTCTTCCACATTAAATTGTATCTTCAAATAACATTGACTACTCTTAAATTCACATACTTAAAAGTAATTAACCTAATCACATATTCTCTATTACAGTTTAATCATTTCCATAAATAACCCAAATCACTATAAATCCACAATAAAAACATAGATAAAAATCCACTATTACTCCTAAAATTAAATCCCATTGTATTCTATTTTCCTTAGGCATATAGTGTTCCCAACAGAGAAAACGTATTCCAAAATAAAATTTATCACTTAATCACCAAATTATTTTCCTATACTAAGGGTATTCATTTGATAAGACATAAAATCCCAAATCAACTCATTATTTATCAATAAAATAATTTAACTAAAAATAATTAGTCACACTAACCAGGGTCTTCACATAGTCCAGTGGTTGGTGACAAATCCCAATTGCACTCGGGTAGTGGGTTCGATTCCCACAGCTTTGTCCGATGTGACGGGTTGTCACACGGTCTGAGTGTTGTCCTTTTTCAAAAACTATATTTTATAACATTACCAAAACGAGATAAATTACTCAAAATAACCATAACATAATTTAACCACAAATGTTATCACATACCTTGTATTTTTATCCCAAAACATAATAACTTGTAATTGCCTCAAACCCAATGATCATATAAAACCAAATGGTTATTTATAATAATATCCACAAGAGAAAAGAGAATTCTTCCTCAAATATCATTTTCACATGACAAACTGTAGGGTTACAAATACAAGTGAAAATTATTCCAAAGTAATTCCATCAACAAGGAGCACTAATCCTTTTAAACATTTCTCGAACCATTTATTTAAACCTAGCTTCTTCTTTGATGAAGAAAATATCCTATAGAATAGGGAATTCACTCGGGTAATGTCCAGGTCCCCCACATTTACGAAAAATGACTGTAAATGGATTCTTGGGACTATTTTTATATTCTTCCATAGTACTCTTCATTTTTCCTCGGTAATTATTTACATTATGTCTTTTTTTTCACACATAAATCATTTCTTTGTTCCATTGAGACACGTTCCTGGGTGTCTCCTTCCACATTACCTACATGATATAAATTGTGGATTCTTTTCTCCATGGTCTCCACTACAGGAGCTCTTATCATTCATCACCTTTATCTTCTTTGTTAAGTCTGAGAGTTGGCTAATATATATGTTGTTGATCATATTTTTGGAAAACTGATTTGGCGTGAACACGATATCTTTTACGCCTATCAATATTCCATTTTGTTGCCCATTTACACCATAGTTCCCACCTTGTACATCATGCTCAAAGTTACTATGACTTCTTTGTAATCCATCTATTGACTAAAACCAGAAAGCATTGTGTGAGTAACAGTAGTCATAAAATCAGTTAGAGAATATCATGACACCATATATTCAATTTGAAACACCTTAGGATTAACCAAGGTCATTTATTCTCATCTTATTTTAAAATCCTTCAAATCAATTTGTAAATAAAATTTAAATTATCCTAAGCATATCCCTTGGGAGTGTCGTAACCAAGAGTGAAACAAGACCCATTGTCATGCACCAGTTCCCATTCGAGTCTAGCTCAAAGTGGTGTTTTTGGGTTTTACCCCTAGTTACATCTGTGCCAGAGCCTCCTCTACCTTCTCGTAACCAAACATGGATGTATTTCTTGGAAAACTCACAAAATATCTACAATAATTTTTTTTTAGGAAGTTCTTCTACACTAATCCTCAAAGTCTATCTTAGGGATATGTGCTCTAATCATAGTTTATCTAAATCTAGTTTCCAAGGTTTATACTAAACTTCCTCTGATACCAATTGTAATGCCCCAACCCCAGAAGCCCAGAGTCGGTGCACTATTACGTATCATTGGCATGATCACAAAAGATCAAGTCTCGAAAGACCGATTATTTTAGTAGCCTTGGATTTAATAGATACATTCATAAGGTTTACATTACATCATAAAATGGAAAACTACAACAACATTGTTTCCATAGAAAAAACTGAGATCCCATAGAATATCCCTGCAGGTCAGTCATAATATACTTCTTCGCATCCTGGAAAAAATAAAACATAGAAAGGGGTGAGCTCATATGCTCAGTAAGGATAACAATATAGCAGAAACATTCATAAATAAGCATAAACATTTAAAGCAATGTATAAGACTAAAACAAAAGCCTTTTAAGTATGAACTTCAGCATAACATGGAAAAGATAAAATCAAATAATTCCATTTACTTATTCACATGGATATTATACTAGTCGAATAATCACATGAAATATCAATAGCCAATTTCATAATGATGGAATGCATAATGCCAGTCTTTCTTAACCACATAGTCAAGGCCTTGTTCCAATACTACAAATAAGATTTTTTCAAGGCCTTTTCCAAGATACTAGTTTGTCTCATGAGACATACCGATGCATCAAGGAGCTAGAGTGGGCTCCACCCGTCACTTACAAAGTACAATGCATTCCTCGTATGAAAAGGTTGAAGCATAATCAGAACATTCGTATTAAAACAAGCATATGAAATGTCAATATTTTAACCACAAACCAAGAATGGTATAAAAATAGCACATACACAGTCAAACATAACTCATAAAATACAATATTTAAGATTATATTATAATATATCAACCTCAATAAAGAATAATGAATGATATTGACATAGATGAAAATAATCATCAAAACTATTTGAGAGAAATATCCCCCTTTTCTGGAAAACATTTAAAAGACTCACTATTTATCAAGAAGACATTTAAAATAGATTTTTGAATCAAAGTGTGACCTAACACTTAAAAAATTTTAAAATTATTTTTAATTTTAAACTTTAGTGTCCATATAAATAAATCTTTAAAACCATTTTTAAAACATGGACATTAATGAGAATGATTTAGAACAATAAATCTGTAAAACATTTTAAAATGATATTATAGTTAGAGTTCTTAACCAAAATAGAGACACTTGAATACAAATAATTGAGGTAATAGATACTTTATATTATCATGGGGATAAATGGATTCAGGATATACTATGTCAAAGTACAATATATACACCATATAAAAGTGAATTGGCGTATAATAACAAAGAAGTCTCAATGGAATGTGAATTCAGGTGAAATATCTTATAAAGACTGTATCCTTAGGTTAAGGATACATGAACGACATAATTATGTTTGAAAAATATAAATACACTCAATATTATTGGATATTCAATGTAAATAAATAAGAGTACATTCACACATATTCTTGTAAAAACCACACTAATGAATTGGATGTTTAACTCAATAAATAGAGATTGAGTTAAAATTACTCATATCAAGTTCATATCGATGACTTGAGAATTTATTAATGGAGTGATTATGTGTATCAAAAGTATATCCACATAAATTGGAATGTAAATTACTACACAAATAATAAATAGTGATTCCACACATAATCATGGAGTAAAATAATCAACGAATTATGCGTAAAGTCGAATGAGTAGAAATTGAAATTTGAAATTCCCTTACCAATTTGGTAACTTATGAAAAATACATCCCATGAAATATGAATAATAAAATTAAGATATAATTACTCATAAATTAAATTATATTACACAAATAATACAATTATTGGGAAGTACATACACCACATAAAATGAAATAGTGGCAGTATGGCATGAATCTCATGGAAATATGAAGTGAGATGAAAACCCTTACTTCGTTGTAATCAGTCGATTCATATGACCAAAAGTTAATAATAAAAAAATAAATAACAGAATACCATGAATATAAATAGAATAATGATAATATAAATATCAAATGACAGTACACAATACACCACATTTAACAAATAAGTGGCAAACAATGGAAATCTCAAGGAATTAAAAGTGAGATAAGAAACACCTTACATTTTACATTTCCTTGGAATAGGGTAGTTTAACCTCATATATAATTTTGAAATAATTTTTATTAAATTATACAAGAATCATATACATTAATATGATATCATATATTATCTTTTAATATTTCTTGGTTAATAATATTTTAGTATTATTGTCGTTTCGGGTGCTAACTGATTCATTTTTCTTTATATGATTTGTTACGTAAGTAGTGTTTGTTATGAATAGGATGTATCTTATTCATATTAATAATTATATTATGTCTTTAAACAATATTTTTAATCATCTAATGAAAATTAGTCTTGAATGGATTACGATGGGGAATGAATCTCATCGCGTTTGTGGAGATGGTAATCCGTACGTACGCACGAGCGAAAATATCATTCTTTTGATATTAAAATAATATATAATTTGATGGTATATAAAATATAAAAAATCATTATCAAGTTATATTTATTATTTAAATCAATTATACATCATTATTATACCCATTCAACTAATAATGTGTTGAATAACAATTACACCACGACGTGGCGTCGGTAGGCCATATAGACACACATATTGTGACATGTCATTCGAAGGATGGATAGAATAATTAATATGGTTGTACCATATTTATAATAACATCATATTATATATAATATAATGGATTTATTATTTTAGAATGGAAACAACAACGAAAGAGGAAGTGGAAGAAGAAAGGAACTTGAAAGAGGTGATGAAATATTTACCTCTTCTTTGGGTTCTTCCTTTTGATTTGATCAAAATATCTCCTTAGGTTGGATTTCCAACTAAAGGAAGGCACCTATGATGAAGATAGGACAGTTTAGAGGGTATTTCTGTAGATTTTGGCCGAGAAAAAAGGCTTTTAAGGTGTGAATTTGAGTGAAGGGGGAGTGCCCTTTTATAAGTGGGGTGAGGGGCACCTTAGGAAAAGTTTGAAATATTATTTTATAATAAAATAATTTTCGGTTTCTAATGTCTCAAAAATGAATTATTTAAATTATAAGGTGGATATGGGTCGAACACCACTCAACCAATATATTTTAGATAGGTTTGGGTCACTATATTAACCTCATCTTTTAGATTTAACTCTTAGTTAAATAATTTGACATTTACCGTGTCTCTTTGTATTTTTATATTATATGGTTAATAAACTTACTATATACTTCCAAGAGAACCCCTAGTGGTTTATTAATGATAAAAATATAATTATATAAGTATTTTGGCCAAACCGTAGATTTTTAGGAATATAATACCAATAAATAATATAATATTTTTTTAAAAAAATATTTTATGTCAATTTTGACACTATTTGGTATTTTGTTTTTTCTAAATTCATAACAACATTATTACTTCGAACAAAATTTATCCAACCAACCCTAAAATGTCATATTAACCGATAAAATTAGTTTAATTCATAAAAAGTATAAAATTACATTTATTTGGATAGTTATAATATCAAATATTTTAATATTTCATTAATTAGGTAATTACTGTATCATCATTGTGTCATTAATAAATTAAATTATTTAATGTATAAAAAATATAAATAAAATACCATTATGTAGGAAATAATTTTATATTTCTAATAAATATTTATAATCTAATTTATCTTATGTATAACCCTATATTAAAAATGGTTTAGTTATTAAGCTCTGAATTTAACACTTTTTACTCTTCTTTGAATTAAATAATAATAAATGACCTAATCTAATCCAAGTGGAAATAAAGGATCATATTTTATTACTAAGGTTTTTTTGGTCAAATTACTCTTATCCAATAGAATTAGGACATGTTTTAGGGTAATAATAATATCATTTGTACCCTTAATTACCCTATTTACTTTTAATCGTGGTAAATAGAAGTCAAAGGTTACTATTCAAAAAAAAATTATCATATTGAACCAAATTTTACTTACTGACATGAACTGTGTATCTCGGATTTTTGAAATTAAATTCACATAAGTGGTAAAATTATGTTTTATTCAATTTTTCAAATGCTCCTAGGAGGTGGGTAAAAGACAGTTAAAAGTTCAATAAAATTTTTATATATCTAAAACTATTATAAACTGACTCTAATGAATTACATTGAACTTATATAGGCATTATTTATCTATTTTTACCTAAAATAAATTTAAATAAAATTAATAATTATTTAAATAAAAATTTATTTTAAACTAAAACTCAATGTTTTTCACTCTTCATCAAAAATCAAAAGTTTTCAGAAAAATACCAAAAATTCTCCCTATGCTAATTTCAATATTCCAAATCAAAAAATGAAGTCCATTTTGAAAGATAAAATTTATAAAATTTCAAAAATTGTTTATTACTATTCATAATGGCTAGTTTGATTTGTCGCGGTGTGTTAGAATCTTTAAGTTGTGTATAATGCAAGATATTACATTATTCAAAGGGAAACATACCCTGGAAGCTTGGTGTGTTACAATGATTTTAGGACTCAATAGAAAAATAATGTTGGATTCTCTTATATACAATTTCTAAATTATTTTATGTAACAAAGAGTGAAAAATGGAACTACTAATTGAAAATATCTTGAATAACTATAGGATAATAAAATTTATGAGTTTATTGAGAAATGGGTCATAATATTTTATCCTTGGAAATATAATCATAAATAATACAATAAACAATGACATGTAGCATAAAATCATTACCACTTTGGTATCATTGAATCATAATACCCATTAGAGAAAGACATAAAATGGAACTTAAAATATTGGTATAATAAATAAAATGATGATATTACATATCAAAGTGTCTTTATATAAACATCTTGATATAATACAGGTTCATGGTATAACATATGTCTCAAAAAAAGGTAAATTGAGACAAAAATCTCATACTTTAATTCTTGAATCCGTTGAACAAATTGAAACCTAATTAATAATAAATATAATTTTACTATAAATATATTAAAGAAAAATTTTATATATATATATATATCATACCATATATGATTCTCTTATGACCCTTTATTACTCATTTATTCTTAATTCAATGTTAAAGTTATGTTTCTGGTAATAGGTGCTTTGTTTATCGTATATATTTTTATTTTTTATTTTTGGTCCTCTTACTTAGATCGTGGTTTGATAATATATATAATTTTAACCATGATATAAAAATCATATATATTCAGTATATATGTATTTATAATAATCCATAAATTTGATTAAAAGAAAATGAAATACACCACCCATGGAGACGATAGGTCGTATGTAAGCATTAATGATGTTTCCATTTTCTTATTTATTTTTTAAAAAAAGAAAGGTAAATGATATATTATCATTATAGAATAATTTCTTTGTTATATATATCACATATTTTCATTAATACCATCCTTATTTCCTTCCATGTAAAATGTGAATGAATCACATCACTTCGTGAGGCGGTAGTCCATCGTACACTCGAGCAATGTTATCATATTCCCAAAAAATGGGGAGTATGAATGTATGTTTAATATATTGATTAAATAAGTATAATAATATCATAAATAGAAAATATTAATAAAAGTCCATCATTATTTCCATCCTTGATAGGTTTTAATGGAAAAAAATTAAACACATTAGTTTGTGACGTTATAGTTTGTTGTACACAGGAATGATTATTTTGTAACCCATTTCATGGAAGTGGAGAAAGTAGTAGGAAATTCTATTAAAGTAACAAAATATTAGTATATTTAATATAATTATGTTATTATATCATAATTTTATAATAATAATTGAAGGATTTATATGGAAAGATAAAACAAAACACTTATTGATTAATGTTACCTCTTCTTCAGGTACCCTCCATAGGTTTGCACAAAAAGCCTTCCTAGGTTGTATTTATATCAAAAAAAAGGATTTTAGGATGATAGGATGGAATTAAGTAATTGATTTAGGTTGATAGTTTCTAAACCAAAAGGGTTTTAATGTGTGAAGAAGATAGGACAGGGGTGGCATTTTATAAGTGAGGTGAGTGGCGCAGTAAAATCTTTTTGAAAGAAAAATGTGTACCCATGTTTTTCACATGAAAAATTGGTCCAAATGAATCTAATTATAACCTTATAAATTATAAGGTCTGAATATGTCCAAAAATATATTGTATATACATGTATAGATCATTTTAAAAATTATATTTTTTGTTTAACTCCCCGGTAAATTCATTTTTACCTGAACCGTGGTAAATATTTTTAAGTATTTTTATTATTAATGTTGTTAAAAAAATTAAGTTAATATTATTTGACAATATAAATTATTCTTTTTAAAAAATATATAATCTATTTTTCCAAATTCCATTCACAAAATTGGGAAATATGAATTTAAAATTAATCCCACGGACACGATGAGAAATCTGGTTTTTAAAGAGAAAATGATCAAAATTTACAAAGTTTTTATATAAAAATTAAATATGGAATTGATTATAATGACCTGAATTAGATTAATGGATGTATTATTTATCTAATTTAAAATTAAAATAAAATTAAAATATAATTTACCTTTATAAATAAATTAAATGAAAAGGTGGTTTGTAATTAAAATTCAATATTTGTTACGCAAAAGAGCCTCATCACAGTTGGTGAGAACTAGGAAAGTGCATCCAAGAGACCCGAGATCAAATATGGGTACATAAATTATTTCTAAAACTGTAGTAGCATTGTAGTAGGCAGTACAACAAGTGCTATTTAATACTGTAGCAACTTGAACTATTCATCTGTTTTGGCTTTTGGGCCACCAGTTTCATCCTCGGGTCCTTCAAGGCCTTTGGTCCACCCAATTCCTTCGGTTTAGTAAGGATTAAAAGACACATCAAGTCCTTAGGTCCACCTCAAGGCCCTCATCACACCTAATGGCCTTCAGGCCACAAGGAAAATTCTGCCTAAATGGACTAGGAAAACTCTACATGGAACAAGCTCCATATGAGGATTTAGGGTAGGCGCATTCACTAGAGTAGGGCTAACAGATTTAGAATAATGATAGGGTATGGAAATTTCCATCAGGACCAGACTATATAGGAATATTAAGCCTAGTTGATTTTCCATTTGAAGGTGGAGAGCTGGAAACATGATGTAGACACAGAGGAGGGGTTATTTCAAGTTGTTATAGTCTGGATGAATTCCTCTAAGACCTTTAGGTCATGTATTGTCACAAAAAATATGGGCTATGTAAGGGTTCCCATTAAACCCTTAAAAGGGGGATTATTAAAAATGAATAAAAAAGAAGTCCTTTAGGTCATTCAGTCAATATTTTTTTCACCATTCATAAAAAAATTAAACTTTTCAAAAAAATCCCAATAATTCACCATAATATAACTTTTATGTGATTATTTAAAAAATGTTTATTTTTTTCAAATTAATATTATATAAGTGTGAAATTTTAATGTTATTAATGGTTAAAAAAATAAATATTTTTTTTTGAGAAAATAGTATTTTTGAAACATATAAAGACTTTATAAAAAATTGAGTACTTTTTTATCAATATGATTCATTTATGTAAAACCATTATATTTAATATTTTAAAAGTATTTATTACTATTAACATCACTAATTTTAATGTCTAGGTTATAATGGTCACATTTAAATAACTATATTAATAATATATTTTGGTTTTGCTAAAAAATAGTGTCATGTGTAATGAAAGCTATCCCAATGTTACGTGTAGTGAAATATTAACTTGGTTTTCTATGTAATGAAATATATCAAAAAGTTTTAATTTATTTAAAATAATATTAATGCATAAAAACACAAGGTGTTACAGGGATTCTATCACAACTCACTCTATCTTATACATCATAGAAGAATGGTGTTAGTGAAGTGAGTAATCATACCTTCCTTGACATGGTAAGGTCAATGATGATTCATAAATATATTCTATTATCTTTTCTAGGATATAAAAGAATAACTATGAAATACACACTAAAATAGGTTTCGATTAATGTGGAAAACATAATATTGTACAACATAATGTATATAATGAAATATATTATGTCAAACTTACATGTATAAGGATGTGAGGAATTTGATAAGGCCACATATGGTAAAAAACTAAAACCTAAGGGGTAGTAATAAAAAATGAGCTTGTAGGCATCATGGATTGGAGGAAAATGAGGGGTGGGTGGCCATAAATTTTTTTCCTCTAAGAGCGTAGGCCATTTTGGGTTAACACCTCACTGGTGTAGGATAAGGTTGGTTGAGATCATATGGGTTTGGGCTTACCTTCATTCCTAATTTAAAAAAAATATAATTATTACCATATATAGTTATTTAAATTTTTAGTTTTTTTAATAAAAATCCTGATTTAACTATGACATATTATCCATCACCATAATTGCCACACTAATTCACAATCCATTCACATGTTAATATTAAATCAGTCAATATTTTTTGTTTTAATATGATATTGTAATGTTTATATAGTAATTATTAATAATATTCACATGGTGTGTCATCCCACCTCTTAAAAAATGGAATTTATCTCCCTTTCACCTGGTTTAAATTATAATAGAGTTATTATGATCATAATATTTTATGGTTCAATTTATTATTTTTATTATTTAAATTTATGTTGCGATTAAAAAAATATGAAAGAAATTCAAGGGAACCCTAATCAAATTCTCCGAATCTGGTCATTTCTTGGAGAGTCATTATTCATTCAAAAATCCAGCCATTCACATCACCACACAACCAACATCATTATTCGTATCCCCTCACTGATCACTCACCTATTTTGCATCACATTTTGTCACCACCACATTGGCATCACTTCATTCCACCATTAACCCCATGAAAATTTCCCCATCACATCCCTTAAAACTACATCTATGGTTGATCCATAATTATCCCCACAACAAATATTAAGAATGAGAAAAAAACTAAAAAATTTAAATGATTATAAATATTATACTTTTTAAAAATATGGTCAAGACCATGGTCTAACCAAGGGATTATTCAAGTCATGGAAGTCTTGAATTTTTTTTCACATTGTATGTTTGCATTGGTGAAAAAAACCCACATGGGCTAAAACCCATTTGGGATCTACCCACCCCACCTATTTCACATTACTACGAGGGTAGAAGTGTATCTTTATAGGGTATCCTAATTAAATAAGGGGATACTATCTACATAAATCCTAAGACAACAATGTCAATGTTTTTAGACATGGATTATTTCTTAAGAGGGAGAACATACTCAATAAGGATAGTTGTAGATAGATTGAATTTTAAGAATTTTATGGTTATGATACAAAAGAGTTGGTATATAAATGGATTTTATAGGTCCCCGTGGAAGAGGTTGTTTTTTAAATACAAGTACTTTGTTGGATATCCCAAGTGATTTGAGAACCAGAATTATATTTTTTCTTATCACTAAGGATGGAAACTCATTATTTGTAGATAATAGTGATTATTTTCCCTTTAAAAATAGTGGAGGTCTCAAAATCTATATAATGGAATGAATCCATGAATTTTGAGATAGATTCCATATATCATAACCAAGTTTGGGTTCAGGTTAATATTTTAGTTGATGTTAACATTATTGGGTGGAAATTGGTATTCAATATAAAATTAGACATGAAAGGTAAGGTGATACCTAAAAACATGGCTAATGGCTAAAGGGTTGAAATAATGTCAATTTATTGACAATAATGAAATATTTTCTCAAGTATCCATGTTTAAATCCATTAGAACTCTTCTTGTTATAGTATCCATCCATGATTATGATATTTTGAAGATGGAAATAAAAACATATTTTCTTCATGGTATGTAACACCCTAATATTTTTATAATTGATATTACATTAAATGAATATTATGTTCGATAGTGTGTACCACATGCAACAGTGAGTTAAACAAACCATAAAAAATTTTATTTAAAAACTATCATTATAACCGAGTTATTTAATGGAATAGTATGAAAAAGAGTAACCAAATTATGAAATATATATATAAAGTTGTTCCTTAATAAAATAAATAATCATTCATACATTAATTATCAACTATTTAGAGATAAATATAAAATCTTTTGAATATAAAAGAGACATTTTCCATAAAACTATGTTCTATATGCACAATTTATTTTTATCTAAATAGTTTAAATTTATCATTTTTGATGAATTATTTTAATGATATTTTAATATTCAATCAAATTAATTAACATTTATATAATTATGGTTTTTGGTAAGGAATGAGTATAAATTTATTTTATACTTCAAAAATGGTTTTTATTTTATTTTGAGTATGGATATTATAATTATTTTTTGTAAAATTCAGGAATTTTATTTGTTAAAATTAACTTAAATTTTTTGGATTTATAATACAAAATTTATCAGAGAGATAATTTTTGGATATTTTTTTTCTGAAAAAGATTGTTTTTTGGGTGCATAGTGAAAAATATGGTTTTTTTATTAAAAGTGACATTTTTTGTAAGTATTTAAAAAGTATAATTATATTTTTGATGGATTTAAAATTAAATTTAATACACATTTAATAAAAATTGTTAAATTAATTCCAAAGGAATCGTCATTATAATTAATCTGGTATAAATTCATTTTTAGTCGTAAAACACATTTCTCAAAAAAACTATTTTTTTTATTTTATGTTCTTATATTAAAATTAATTTCTACTACATATATAAATTGAATATTAAAATATTTATATTTTATTTTAAATAAATATGTTCAAATTTATTGATGATTTCAATTTTTTATACTTAATAGTTATCATGATTTAAATTAGTTGTCACGGTAAAGGGTAAAACAATTTAACTAAGGTAAAAACTAAGTGATATGTTAAAATATAATATTAATTATTATAGGATGAAATTATTTCTACAATTATCACCTTATCTACGTATTCTTAATTTTTTCCACTTTATCATGAGTAATACAATGATTATATTTAAAAGTTAAGGATATTAACAAATATATTTCTCCCCTCACATATAAAGGGAAACCCCCTTGCATCACTTATTCACAAACATTGATAACTCTATAATAGAATATACCTACCAAATATATTCCTATATTCCTACCAAATTTCTTATAGGTCCTGATATCTCTAAATGACCAACCTAAGAACACTTATTGTGTAAATCAAAGGAGGTTTTCCAAAGACGATGTATAGCTCATAACAGAGTTATTTTATTATTATTTATTCATCAAATTACATAAAATCTTTCAAAAACATTTTTATATAAAAAAATTTCATAAAATATACTAAAATATTTTTATTTGTTTGGGTATATCCCTTTTTCATTTCTTGTTTCCATCTAATTATAAATAAAAACATCGCTCAAGTGCACTTATGAACTACAATCTTCACAATGAAATGTATTTCATTTTTCATCACTGAATACCTTGGATGGTTAAAATTATGGATAAAATATTTAAATATGATATTTATTAAACAATTATGATTCTAGAAATATTATTTATTACTTACCTTCTTACCCACCAATCTGATGAAAAATGATTATGTCGCTTGTGTGTATATGTGGAATGCCACCTCTATGAAGTGATGAGATAATTTTTCATTATCTTATCAAAAGGGTAGTCATAAGGACCAAAATAATGAATAAATATGAAAATTATAAATTATTTATTATTCTTTATAATTAAAATATTATCTAATATATTTATTTTCCACCCAGTGGAAAAATTAAAACATAGTTTATACGTACATGAGGACTACCATCTCCATGAAAAGATGTTATTCATTTTTCATGAACACATAACATGTATGATTATAAATGTATTTTAAGTTTATAAATATGATAATTATTCCATAATTAACATTCTGGAGATGACATAATAATTACCCTTTTGACAATGGTCAACCTTCCGATGTTGTCCTGGGATTATGAACTAATCCTCCTCAAAACGTCCGACATAAACTCAACCAATTTATTAAATAAAAAATTTCATGGTAATAAATGATATAAAATTATTAATAATCTGGCGATAAACATTAGAATATTTCAAAAAAACATATAATTAATATAATTTTATTATTTACAAAAGAAAAATACATACGTGGTGAGTCAGGAGAAGAGATAAGGGATTTCTTATCTCAATTTCATTTCATTAAGGATTATACCATGATCACCACATGTTTCATTCTATGTAGTGAATAAAATTACATATTAATTTATTATATCATTAATTTACTAAAATTAAAGTAGTTTTCAAATTCTTTTCAAATTCTTTCTTTTATTTTTATTTTGATTAAAAAGTTACTAAAGTCAAAAGTGATTTTTCTTTCAAATGCTATATTGAGTGTTTTAAACTATATTTCCTCCATGTCCATATTATTATAGATGATTAAAAAAATTTCTTATTTATACTTTATATTTTGTTAAAGTTAATTTGTAACAATTTTTTGATTTAATTAAAAAATTATAAAAAGGAATATTTTTAATGTTTTCTATAAAGTTCATTTTTACATTCTTTACAAAAGTGTAAAAATGTGTTTTTGGCTTATATAGAATGAAATTATTTTACTCAAATTTCATACTTTATTATTTATCATGAATTATTAGCAATTTTTTATATTTTTACAAACAATATCCTTCTCCCATTTTCCTAGGAATTTTTTTTAAAAAAAAATCAAAAGAAAAGAAAATTTCTTCTCATTTTAATGAGAAAATTGAAAGTGATTCTAATTATAGGATCAAATACAAATAATTATGAGTGTTATGATGAAAAATAAATATTTTGTGTGTTTCATTCATGTGGCAGTTCCTAGACATTTTTTATTATGATGGGTGAGTCCGATGTATTCCTCCAATGCGTTATGTAATGTAGATGAAATTTACCGATAATAAGTTGTTATGAAATGGATTAATTTTATTGTTTATAATTTAATCCAATGAAGTGTATGGTTTTAAATATTTAAAATTAATACCTATGGAGTTTATTAATTAATTATTTCTAAGTAAACCTCAAGAAGTAATTGGAATTAACCATGTACATTACTCCTTTATAAGACTAACTATAAAAGTGATATGAAAATAATGTCCCTAGGTACCTACATTTTTATGAGTTTCCATTGAAATATTTTAATTTAAAAAGGTAAAATATTATTTTTTATTTAAATGAAGGTTTTTTATTTTTTAAAAGGATTATTTTTTTAAAATAAAAGTTTTCATACTTTTCAAGAAACCAGTATGAATTATTATTTTTAATTTATGATTTATTATAAAATGTTTCATGAATATTTTGCACATTGAAGTTGATTTCATGAGTATGTAAGTTATTATTTGTGTTCAAAGTTTATTATTTAAAAAGGAAAAATTTACTGTGGGTTTTCATGATTTTTAAAAGGATAATTGGGTTTCTTTTCATTTTATATGCCATATGGTGCTTTTTTCTCATCCCATGTTTTCCAATATTTTCATGGGGATTAAGGATGTGTAGTAATTATATAAAGGTCAATGGTTACAAAAAAAATAAATAAAATGTAAAATTACTGAAAAAGGAATGAAAACATAGGAACCTACTATTGTGTAAAAAATGTACAGTGTGGGAAAATGTCCATTTTTATGTAATGGTTTACATAATTCTATAAAAAGATAAACCCAAAAGATCATTAAAATGTAAAAAACTAAAACCCATATCATAAATAAGGTAATTATGGTTTATTTAATCTATGGGATTTAATATGGGAACCTACTAGAAGATGTCTATATGACACAACCAAAAGTTTTTACAAATATCGGTAATTCTAGAAAGTTATGAAAGTTTTAGATATCGATTTAAGGATTGAAGTAAGCATCCAGGCCATAGAAAATTCGATTAAATGAGGGTATAAAAAAATTTTGTTTCATTAAGAATGAATTTGATCCATGTGTTTAAAATAAATTTAGTTGGAATACGGTTTTTATCCTAGTAGTATATATCGATAACATATTACTTATTGAAAATAGCATCCCAGTCTAACAACTAGTTGAGGACTAGATGAAAAATTCTTCTCCATAAAAGACATAGGTGAAGAAACCAACATTCTAGTGATCAAGATAATTCATTATATATCCAATCAAATATTTATATGAATTACAAGTATATACCGTGACTAGATACTAAATATATTTAGTACGTAAAAATTTATAAGATATTTGGTTCTAATTTCACGTGGTATACATCTTTCATAGAAAATGTGTTTTCATACAAAAAAAGAAATATTGATAATTAGATTTATCCTATATGCTTATATAAAAGGATAAATATTGTATTTTATGTTATATACTAGGCTTGATTTTTCCTACAATCTGATCATGGTAGACACATAGCAAGATAATCTAGGTGAATAACATTGGTCTATTGTTAAGGATATCTTTAATTTTTTGAAGCATACTAAAGATATATTATCATTATATGGAGGGGAGGAGAAGCTATTCCTCATGGGTTAAAATTATTTTATCCTTAAAATAGATTATAATGATTTAAAGTTAAAGTTGAGATATTTCTTTAGTCACCACAGAGTATCTTCTAGATGGTAGAGTTTAAAGTTTCCATTTATCACTAATTCTATAACATAATCTGGGTATAGAGAAGCTTTTTATGTATCCAATGAAGTTATTTTTATACATAAAATTTTCTAAGATCTTGATTTTTAACATATTAATAACGATCTTATTAAATTATATTATGATAATACTGTAGTGGTGGCTCTCATAAAGGATCCATTTTCACACCAATGAAAAAATCACAAACTTCAAAAGTATAATTTATTGTGTAATTTTTCTCAGAAGGGTGAAGTTGGGGTGAAAAGATTTTAAATAAAAATTAATGTGCAATCCCCAAAAATGAAGCCTGATCTCAGTAGAAGAATGATTATCATGTGAGATCTAGCAGTATAGAGGTTATTAGAAGTTGTATTTAGTATAACTGTGAGTCTTTTGAGTTAGTTCCATAGTGAATGTTCAAATTGTAGTGGAAGCATGCGAAGGACGATACCCAACTTGGATTTTTTTCATGATAAATGATTAATCCGAGATCCACATGAAGATAAATTTCATGTTCAATAGAATTGAATCAAAGAATATAAAAAACATTAATCACGTTATACCCATAGGGATATGATCATCACATATTATTTATAATTAATTTAATTAAATAAGAATTACCTTGATGGAATTATTTTATCATTGATGGATCTGGTAATAGATCTATAATGCACCGTCATTATGTTGTTGGAATCAGGTGATGATTCCCTCTAGAGGTGATCCACACATGTTCCACAAATCTCCATTCATCACCGAAAGAATCTTCAGGTGTCATAATGTCTCAGACCCACTAGCCACTTAATAGTTCCCTGAGCTCGGTTGGTTACAAGGCCTAAAGTTCGTCTCCTCAAATTCAAAATATGGTTGACTAGTAGTAAGGTCCTAGGTGTATTAGTGGGGATAATATGCCCTCATCACCAGATTATACATAGTATAATATCAATAACATCTTAATAGAATAAGAACATGAAATAATAAGAAAACAAATATATAAACAAACAAATATAAAACAATCCATATGTGTAACATATCCAATAATGAAAATGTTACATGTCATATGTATGGGGAAACAGTCAAAATTGGTGCACAAAAGTATGTTACAATACATGTATATAATTTTTTTTAACAAAAGTGCTATCTCCAGATAGCATCGTATGCCTCAACTTAGTCCCATGCTCTACTGCTCCAAAGAAACAATCAACAATATGTGTCGAGGAACTTTCCCCACCATCACCTACAAGCATATAATCAGTTTGGGTCCCCAAGGAGGCCCAAAAATGGTTTGCGATAACATTTCTGTAGGTAACCACCCAAAGGTCTATACATTTCAATGGTGAAATATAAAATTTTTATTATAAGTAAAATAGGTAAGAAGTAACATAGATTAATGTACCCATGGAATGTAAACCACTTAAAAAAAGTGATATCGAATAGTCTCTCGAGGATCCCTAGAAAATAGTTTCAGGATCTTAATAAGGTAGATATAATAAAATGAATAAACAAAATGACCTTGTTGTACTCCCAAACATAACCAATCCATGTGTCATTTTTGTATAATGAAACCATATTAATAACCCATGTCCTTGTTGTATAACCATCCATTCCAATTTACCATGGCCAATCCATTTAACCAAGAATGTCATAATTTCCACATTCATGCATTATTATCAAGTGTCATACCATAAAAGGATGTATCCAAGGTGTCGAAGACCAAGGCATCCTCAATGAGCCCTGGGAGCATCTTGATGGAATCTTAGTGTAGGCATTGGTTGGAGTCCTTGGATCATATGTACCAACATGTCCTTCATGAGTCCAAGAAATATGGATGTAAGGGGTATCAAATCATAAGGAATCTTATGAAATCAAGGCCCAAGGAACATCCCTATCCAAGGCATCCACTACTATGTCAAGATCCTAGGAGCGTCATCCAAGGAATATAAAAAATTAACATATAATACCATTTCACTCATCAAAAATGAGTCTAGAAACTCATGTCATCAAGTAAATCACTTGATTATTCCCACCGGTGTCTTCCAATTCATATTAAAATCACTAATGAGTATAGAAACTCATATATCGACATTCTAGTTAAACCATTCAGACAATTAGAACATAACCAATAAGTATACCCACTCCTTCAATAATTTTCACATAATTCATTTCAATCAGTTCAAGAATGTCATAATTTGTTAACATAATATAAAAGGTACTAAATCTCTTAAACATGTAATTAAATTCGATTTAGTTTTAATTGAGCTCCCTATAACTAGGAAACTAAATAACACACACCCTTTGGCAGTTCATCAAGGTTCAAAACCAAGGAAAATCCATAGAATGCCCCATGGGTGGCCTTGGGTTAGAGAAACAACCACTAAGACATCTTGAAGGAACCTATGGGCATCCCTAATAGGTCCAATTCTATTTATTTTAGATAAAGATTTAAATTTTGTGGCCTCTTAGAAATTTCAAGAGGGCGGTGCAATGGTTGATAGCTTTATAAAGCACTAAAACTCAAAAGAAAATTATAGATCACCTACCTAAACTTAGTAGTGTAGTGCTCCTCTAATATCAAGTTCCGATTCGATGTGGATTAGGAAAATCTAAATAACAAATGATGAATGATAAATTAGTCAACATGATCTTAAATCCAAATTGAATAGTCAATAGTTTGAAGAATCATGAATGGAAAAAAATGAATATAGAAATTAACGTTATTGATCTAAGGAGACAGAATATGCTTGAATTGGAGTCTAGACAGAGATGTTATCTAGATTCCGAGATTATTTAAGGGATATGGATCTCAAAAGAATCCATGTGTTGTGCGTATAAATGAAATAATAGTTTAGGTTTTAAAAAGAAATTAATTTAATTAAAATAAAAATAAAAATCCAAAATAATAGGGGTTACATGTTTTAGGAACAATGTTTAAAAAATATGAACCAATCGGGAACTGCTTCCTGTAGTCCAATGGGAACTCGCATGGTTTACCCACATCGTATACTAATCATGTGAAAACCATGTGAAAAGCCACTATCATGTTATGAAAAAACTATAGACCTATCCTCGCATACATGCTCTTCACCTCAAATGGTATCCTCAAACTGTGTGTCCTATAAAATCCATATTTCCATCCTCACATAGTTTGTAAAAACTATATGGTCGACCCCTCACGGTTTTTACTAATCGTTCGCTAGGCTAAAATCATAAAAAATTGGGTTCTGGGATCCGAAAAAGACCCGAACACCCCTGAAACCTCTATGATCTAAATGAGCATTCGTATTAGGCCATATTGAAGCATAAAAATTAAAAAAATAAGGGATTAGTTCCTCATATTAAAACCTAGGTTCTTATAATCATCACCACATAAATAAATTCATCCACAAATTTTCCACTAAATGGTATTCAAGATTCTTATGAGAATAACTCTAGCCTCTAAGCATGTACATCTGCCTCCCACTCACAAGTCTCATCTTATAAATGAACATGCTTCCATAGTACCCATATTGAAGCAACCGACTAGCCTCAAAGAACTTTTTTTTCTCCTATCAATGATATTAATTGGATAATCCTCAAAAGACACATCAACTTTTATCTCAACCTCCTTAGGATGAAAATTGTGATATGAGTCTGAATGATAGTGACATAGATGAGATACATGGAAGACATCATGCATAGCTCGGTACCTTTAAGGTAACTATAACTGATAGGCTACTAACCCAACTCTCTCTAGAATCTTGAATGGCTTGGTATATCACAGTGAAATCTTACCCTATATCATGATTATCTAGTGTTCCAGCCTCAGTGAAACACACAAGAAAACCCGATCCTTAAACTTGAACTCTAGAGGTCATCTACAGAAATTGATATATGATTTTGGTCAAGACTGTGCAGTATCTATCTACTTCTAAACCAACTGGACATTCCCCGAAGTCTCCTTTAAGCGATTTTATCCCAATAAAGCTAACTCAATCGCATTTATCTAGAATAGGGGTGATAGACATGGTCTACCCTACAAAACCTCATAAGGTTCCATTTGTATAATCGCCTGATAATTATTATTTAGGTGAACTCCACCAGGAGTATATGAATCTCCCAAGATCCCTAAAAATCTAGAACACATTCTCGTAGCATGTTCTCAAGAATTTATATCATACCCTTTGATTGAACATCAATATGAGGATGGTATGTTGTGTTCAGAAGCACCTGTGTACCTAGATACCTCTGAAATATCTTCCAAAAACAAGACATAAAGTGGGATTCCCTATCTGAAAAAATAGTTCACGAGACCCCTTGATTTTATACTATCTCAAAGATGTACAACCTTCCGAGCTCATCAACATTGATGCTCTCCTTGATCAGTAAGAAAATAGAAAACTTCACAAGCCATTCAATAAAAACCTTCACAGCATTGTCACCTTGAGGTGGCCTCAGGAAAACGGTCATGAAATCCATTACAACATCATCTCATTTTCTCTCTGTAATAGGTAACTACTGTAAAATTACACCTGGTCTATAATGTTTTTTCTTTCACCAACTGATAGTAGGAACACCTCTTAGAAAAATCAGCTACTTATCACTTCATACCCAACCACCAGTACTGATGGTTTATGTCCCGGTACATCTTGCTAACTCTAGGATGCACTGCTCAATCTTAATCATAAAACTCCTACATCAAATCCTCGTGTATGTATTCTGAAACCCAAATGTTCGCATGTATAAACAGAATTTCATCCTTACCTGTAATGTAACTAGGAGGTGGGTCTTTTCCTTTAAAACTCTCTTATAGGACAATGCCCTCAGAATCTGATAGTTGTCTTATCCTCACCCTCTCCAGTAGGGTAGAGTTCATAGCTAAGGATGGTATATATGTCTGTGCTAGAATTTTGTGCACCTCCAAGTCCATCTCATAGAAACATTTCATAAGCTTCCACTAACTACTGGAATATGACACTTCCTTTATCTAAGTCCTCCTACTCAATGCATCGACCATTGCATTTACTTTACTAGGCGTGTAGGAAAGCTCTATATTGAAAGGATGAAGGTACTCCACCCACCTTCACTGCCCCAAATTCAGATCACGCTATGTAAATATATACTTGAGTCTTTGTGGTCTATGTACACCAAAAAATGATCTCAAATTAAGTAGTTTCTCAAAAATTGTAAAGAATGAATGAATGCAACTAACTCATGATCATTTGTTGGGTAATTCCTCTCATCTGGCCTCAATTGTCGAGAATCATATGCCACGACTCTATCCCCCTATATCAGCACTACTCCCAACCTGATTCAATATAAGTCTTAATACATAGTGTAGATCCTACCATACTCTGGAATTATTTTGAATGGTGTTGTTTTCAATCTCCCTTCCATCTCCTGAATGGCTATCTCGCTATAATTTGACCATAAAAACTTCACACCCTTCTTAGTCAAGTCCTTTATGGAAACTATTATGCCTGATAAGTCTTGTATGAAATTCTTAAAGTAACTAGATAGACCTAATAAACTATTTATGTCAAAACATTCTTGGTATTTTCACAAGAAACCATATCTCTCACCTTCTCTAGGTTCATTGATAATCATGTCTCCAACATGACGTGACCCATGAATTGAATTTGATTCATCCAAAAGTGAGACTTTGTGAGAGTAGCATATAATTAATTCTCTCTAGTGGTATTCAAAATGATCTCAAGGTTTTATACGTAGTCTTGTAGATTGTGAGAATACACTAAGATATCATCAATGAAAACCACTACAAAAGAATCTAGGAAAGGATGGACAACATGATTCATCAGTTCCATGGAAGCTGCTGGTGAATTCGTGAGACCTAATGACATAACAAGATACTTGTATTGACCATACCTACTACAAATGTTTGTATGAGGTGCGTATACAGTTCGAACACATACATGGTAATATCCTGACCTCAAGTCAATTTTTTAGAACACTTGGGATCCTCAAAGATGATCAAACAGGTCATCTATCAGTGTCAAGGGATATCAATTTTTAACTAAAATCTTGTTCTGTTTTTTATAGTTCATGCATATCCTAGGAGTTATATCCAAATTTTTTAAAAAAAGGACTGGAGAATGCCATGGAGAAGTACTGGGTTGAATAAACCCCTTCACCTCCAAATCCTCAAGCTGCCTCTTGAGATCTTATAACTATATCATGGAAATCCTATAAGGAGTAATGGATTCTAGTGAATCCCCTAGAACTATAAAGATAGAGAATTACCCCTATCTCTTAGGAGATAAACTAGAAAATTTGTCGAGAAATATGACCCTGAATCCCTCAACCACTGGAGGAATGTTTTCTTGACTCACTCCCTAGTCATCCAGACACAAACTAGTAATCTAGGTAGTAATTTTTCACAACCCATGATGGTTTGATCTAGCTCGACTCACATGAAAATCCCTATTATCTTGATGATATAAAAATCCCAGATGAAGTGACACCCACCAACCTTAAGGGGTAACTCCATACACTATCTTGTATTCTCTTTTCTAATTCCCAATGGTGTTTCTAGCATCATAATTCCCTCATAAGACAACACAAAAATCCCAAGGCTTTTCACCTTCAGTGTAGATATAAAACTATGTTATGAACCTATATCAAAAAGAGAAGATTCAATGGTAGAGTCTACTAATATCATACATCTTATTGTAGAAAGTCTATAACCCTTCTCCTTGGGGGTAGGTTGTACAAAATAGATCTGACATGTACCACATATCTATGACACAAACTCACTCAGTGGAGTAAGCCCACTCTAATGTCTCAGTGTAACAGGTGCCTGGCTACCTCTTGCATGACCACCACTACCTCATCATAATTGACCAATACTGCATCTCTCTACCTTATTTAGAGTTGAGGAACCTTCTCTTGAACCTAGTGTTGGAGATAACCCCTACCACTCACAACTGGAGGGAAGGACCTGTAGAAACGTTGCACGTGGCCCATCCTGCTGAAATATTGATATTCGGCTGGGTCACGGTTGCATCGATTCTTCATTTGGAATTGGATGCCACACTGATGAAAAACTACTGAGCTACTAGTACACACATCATTATTGGCATTAATCTCATGGGAATCCTCAAAATGACACATCCTATCTCAAGATGTAAAACCACTAGGTGTAGAAACAGCACCACCCTACTCTGTGCCGCCATCTTCTCTCAGGTACTCCTCTGTAATTAGATGTTGATTCACAATTTCAGTGATAGAGGTCAATCTAAACACATTTACCTAATATCTGATAGCATGTCAGAGACCTTACTAAAATTCTATCTCTCTATATATCTCATCACTAAAGTGTTTCCATGAAAAACATTGTAGCTCTTTAAAGTGTGAAACGTACTCCATAGGTATCATTGTGCCCTTCTCCATATGCATGAAATCACTAGAACGCTCTGTCCATTAATTATTGGGGTAGAAATAGTCATAGAATTGGGTCTAGAAATCATCCCAACACATATCTCGAATCTTTTAAGCATGGTTTAGAACATCTTACCAGTGATTTTGTTGCTATAAATAGTATGTAATTATCAATATTTTCTATCCTCTCATGAGGCATATACAGATTCTCAAAAATTAAAAACATAGCCTCTAATAATAGATCAATAGCATGTGGTCCATTATCCCTAAAAATGTGGGTGGCTTTTGCTGCTGGAAAACACACATCAGCTTATCCGTAGATTTAATGAGATGTGGTGCTCCCAGAAAAGTATTCATATAGCGAAAGAAACCCTCATGAAACTGTGACCCAAATCCTATGTTTGGAATAGTAGCTCGTTCTATAACTGGTACTAAAGTAGGATCCACTATGATCCCATGGACCACCTCCTCCAATGTGTGGTCATCACCTCCCTCCAAGTGTACGATTGGATTTCATCATGGTTTCATTCATCTATAATGCCAAATGAAAGACTCATAATATAACAAGGTAAAATTTCTTAGCTCAAAAGAATACGGAAGGTCAAACCCCCTCCTAATACAATTCATACCCCACATCCTGCTCTTAAATTCAGGACTGTAAAAATAAAATTTATAACATCACTAGAAACACTGCCTCCTTCCCACTCAAAATTTAGATCTAGGTAAATTTTCTATTTATTATTTCAAGTTTTCATTTCATTTTCGTTTTAGTTTACATTCTTTTTACATTACATTTCCTTAATTAAATTATTCAAGAGGTTCAATTAATGTTTCCCCAATTCAAAATTCATGAGGCCCATAACACCTCTTGAACCTAAAATTTGGATCCCATTCAATCTATACATATCTAATTAAATTTAACAATTTAGTTTAAAAGGTGAATCACTTACTAGTTCATAAGAGAACATACATCTTATAAACTGAATGATGGAATCCCTCCTCTATCCACTACATAAAATCTACCACAACAGCATAAATAGCTATTATAACACCAATCACAATAACATGTGTCAAGTAATGCATCCTAAATAGAACAATATAATGCATTGAATGTGATTTCTAACAAGTTCCTATATGATGCATGAGATAGAATTCCCTCATATGATCAGGTTGAAATATAAATAGAACCTACAATTGTATCCATATTAACATCACAATCTATGTTCATCACCCAATAGTGAAATAAAAATAATCATAATAGTCAAAATCAAGAAAATAATAATCCTATTTGAGGAAATTTGGATTTTCCCAATATTTGGGGTAGCTACACCCACAAACAACTCATTTACAAACCCCATTACCTTGGTATCATATTCTATTATTGTCAAATAGTATTGAAAACCAGAAAAAAACTCTAATACTACATTTTAAGCTCTTGGACTTGGTAGCCACTTAACTGTTACCCAAGCCTGGTTGGTCACAAGGATTCAAACACATCTCTCCAATTGTCAAATACCATCGACTATCAGTGAGGTTCGAGGTGTTTCAGTGGGGATACTATTCCCTTATCACCATAGTATACATAGTGGAATATCAATAACAAATCAATGGCATACGCAGATACATCATTCATGCAGTAGATAGATAAACATGAACGAAATATAAAATAATCCAAAAGTGTAAAATAACATATCATTTAAATGTTACAGATCATATTTCTAGGTAAATAGAAAAAATAGGTACACAATAGTACGTTACAATATATGTATCCAAAAACCAGAAAGAAAAAAGTGATATATCTAGAGATCATAGCAAGCCTCATCTTGGTTTCATACTCTTCTACTCCAAAGAAATAATCAATAACCTGTGTGAGGGTTCTTTACCCTACCATTACCTACAATCATAGAATCTATTTGGGTCCCCAAAGAGCCCCAAACTAGGTGTTAGATAACAACCCAATAGGAAACCACCCAAAGTACAATACATTTCAGTGGAGAGATATAAACTATGCAGTATATGTAAAGTAGGTAAAAATGTAATCAGGAACTAAGATTAATGTTCCCATGGCATGAAAACCACTACAAGAAAGTGATATCAAATATCCTCACAAGGATCCCTACAAAATAGCTTCAATCTCCTAAAAATGAATCTATAAGCAAAAACATGACCTTTATGTACTCCCAAACATAACCTTTCCACACCCCATTCCCTATAATGAAACCATATCAATAACTCACATCCTTTCTATATAAACATCCATTCTAATTTACCATGGTCTATTCCATTAACCAAACATGTTATATTTTCCATATCCATGATTTATTATCATGTTTCAGACCATGAATGGTCAGATCCAAGGTGTCAAACACTAGGCAATCTCAATGAGTCCCAAGAGAATCTCGATGGAAGCTCAGTGTCGACATTGGTTGGAATCCTAGGAGCATGTGTACCAACTTTTCCTTTGTGAGTCCAAGCATGTTGGATCCAAGAGGTTGAAAATATTTAGGCATCCCATGGAATCAAAACCCTATAAACATCCATACCCAAGGCATCCACTACCATGTCAAGATCCTAGGAGCATCATCCAAGGCATCAAAATAGTCACCAGATCATACCATTTCATTCATCACGCATGAGTTTACCCACTCATGTAATCAAGTATATCCCATCAGTATACCCACCCATGTATTCCAATTAATATTCAAATCCCTCATGAGTATACCCACTCATATATCAACATGCAAGTTAAAACATTCAAATAATTAGAGTGCAACCAATAAGTATGACCACTCCATTAACCATTTCCACATAAGTCATTTTAATCAATTTAAGCATTAAATACTTTGTTAACATATGATAGGAGGTATTACATCTCCAAAACATGTAATTCAATTCCATTTATTTCCAATTGAGCTCCCAATAACTAGGAAACTGAAGAACACACCCCCTTGGGTGGTTCATCAAGGGTTAAAACAAAGGAAAAGACATGGACACACTACACGGGTGGCCATGGGTTGGGGAAATAAGCACCATTTCATCTTGAAGGTACCTATGGGAATCAGTAATAGTTATTATTCCATTTTTTTCAAATTAACATTTCAATTATAGGGTTACACCGGAATGTCTAGCAGGTGGTTTAATTTTTAATAGCTCTATAAATCACAAAAACTCAACATAAAAGTATATAAAACCTACCTTAACATGGTAGTATAGTTCTTATCTAGTATCAATTCCTAATGCGACTTGGATTAAGAGAAATATGAAGAATAAATGAAGAACAAAAATTAGTGCATATGAGACTAAATCCAAATAGTGGAGTCGATAGCCAAAAGAATCAAGAATGGTTAAAAATTAATTTATGTCACACCATTATAGATCCATGGAGACAAACCGTGCTTAAATTGGAGTTTGGATGGAGATGTTACTTGGATTCATAGCTTAGGCGAAGGTGTGGGCTCCCAAAAGGCCCCTTGTGTTGTGTGTAGGCATGAAATAATATTTTAGGTTTTAAAAGAAAATAATTTACCTAAAAATTAATTAAAACCCAAAATAACAGGGGTCTCATAGTTTAGGTGTAAAGTTTAGTAAACCATGTGCCAACCGTGCATGGATTCCTATACGCTATAGAGAACTCATACGATTTACTAACCATGAAAAACCTGTGAAAATACACTATTATATTCTACAAAAACTAGCGACCTGGTCACACATCTGTGTACCTCATCTCACATGGATTCCTCAAACTATACAACCTATACATACCCTCTATCCAGCATCACATGGTTTTTACAAACTATGCGGCCTACCAAACACAGATTATACTAACAGTGATCTAGGCTAAAATCACCCTAGAATTTCTTTTTGGGATACAAACAAGATTTGGACACCAAAAAACCTATGTGACCTCAAAGGGTATTCATATTAGGCCAAATTTAAGTATTAAAATTGAAAAATAAAGGATTCATACCTAATATGATAACCTGAATTCTCACAGGTGCTAGCATAGAAGATCCTTGCGCTTGTTTCATCTGTCTTTGATTGCTGCAAGAATTTATTCCAAAGTGTTCTCCTTGATCTGGTGGAGGAATATTTCTCTCCATTATTGGTTGTGATCTTAGATAATAGAGATCTCTAGGGATTGGGATAATTCTCTAATTCCATTGTACACTACCCAAGGAAATGAATTTTTCTCTATTATAAATAACATAATTGGGTTTAATTATCACTAGGGAAAAAATAAAATAATTTCACAAAATCCCCTAATTATTTATTAAATCCTAGGGAAGACCTCGTGTCAAATAATAATAACAATATTATTATTATTTCTCAACATGTGATTAATTTTAGAATTAAAATTAAATATTATTTAATCAAATAATATTTATTATTTATTATTTTCTCACCATACTATTTAAAATCGGTCCACCATTCCTCCACAATATTTATCGGGCTATAAATAATAAAAATTTATTTATTAAATAAATATCACTACATTATTCTCTTATAAATATATAAATATTATATTCACTAAATAGAAAATAAATATTTATTAAATATTATGATCACATTATATTCTCCCAAATAACTAGTGATGGAATATTTCTGATCAAGAAAACATGACTAATTATTAAACAATATATGTGACTAATATTTTTTCAAAATTTCAAATAAAAAATAATAATATATAATTTAACTGAGATGTTGGATACACTATATGTATGAAACTATAGGCCTCTTTCTGAATGGAATAATGAAAAGAATCCTAAAGTCCAAGGTTGTCATTTAGAAACATTCCAAGGCACCCATAGAGAAAGAATTTAATTTTACAATGACATGTTACCTCATACAGACTCTTACTGTGTAATATAATCCCTTTATCAAGATATCTCTAATCAAGCTTGTTACATGCCTATGCCATCAACCAAAGTGCTCAATGTCTCATTCTTTTATTTCCCATAAAATGGACTTTCTTATCGAACACCATGGCTATGGATTTATATAGGCTATATAATTTCTATCAAAGGGTGTGAGATATCAAATTCTCTTAAAATAGTAGGGAAATCATTTCTCACATTATTCATTAATGAAATATTACCCATGATACACCCCAATGTATCCTACCTCACTATGAACATATTTCATCATGGTTTTCATCAATACATCAAGGTACCTGACTCATAATATTCATTTATTATAATCTTAAGGTCTATGGATATATACACATGTTTGTAGATAGGAATATCCAATGACACATGGACCCATGGTTTTCGTATTGGTGGATCTCATTCTCATGATATCCTACTGGATATTACCAAGGGTATACACCATGCGAAGGTGCCTCAACATGCTATGAGTCTCCACCCCTGATATCCTATATCAGTTGGGTCCCTCAAATGATATAATCTATCTATAGAATATATATTCAAGAATAGTGGTGTATCACTTCCAGGTTCTCATCATAGTGGGGAACTTCTATGAATTTTTAGTGTGATAGCTACACTTAGTAAATTATCACATACTATTTCATGTATAAGAACAGTCATGATGTGATAAATAGTTTACTAATTTTCAAAAAAATGAATACACGCTATTATAACGTACTCAAAATTTGGTTCTAGGGAACTAACTACAACACACAGAACCACCTTCTGTATACTTTATTATTACCTATTTTAAATATTTTTTAATATTAATAAACTTTATACTACACCATCATTATTGTTTTCATGTAATATTGTATGATAATGTCCTAAGAGAGACTATTATGCTGAAAGGTCATATCATTTTGCCACTTTGATAGAAACCTATAAGTTCCCTGAAAATATTCTTGAATAAATGTTATATAAATGGATGTTATAATTTAATATGATGAAAATTATGTAGGGTATCAATGATAAAGATTCATGTGACTTTGAGACACTATCTCATGGTGTACACCCTTGGTAAATTTTAGAGCCGAAGATTATGAAAACATGACTTTCCAGTTGGAAATCCACATTTATTTGTTTTGTTTTATTTTTCTATCTACATCCATGTGTATTGATACTAATACATTAAGATTATTATTAATACAAATCATGAGTCACGTAATTTAATGTATAGACCAAAACTGTGTTGTTACATGTTTGCTGGAAATAGGGAATATTGGGTGTTTCACAAGTGATGTTATATTACTAAATAGTTTGATAAAGGATTTATCCATTATGTTCTTTAAATGAACTTTATATCTCAATCCCATTGATAAGAATGTAACTTTATAATTAAAACCATAACCATCATTTTTTGTGGACAGGTTTATTTTCTGAAAGTATAAAAATGTGACATAGAGCACATAGGTTGTAGAAACTAGTATGAAACCCATTTGATGTTATATATCATGATAAAGGGATTATATTACACAGTGATCATTTGTTTTAGGTTTTATATCATTTTTCAATTAACTTATTTCATTATTATTTCTTTGTCTTATTTCTAAATGTTAACTGTTGAGATTAGTAAATATTCTCTATTACCATTAAGCAAGGGTCCTGGACGCCAAACACTATGTTTATATCAAATATCAATTAAATTATTATTTGAATTTAAAAAATTACAATAAATATTATTTTTAGATTATTGTTTAATAATTATCTATGTTTGATTGATCACCAAGATTTAATAATGAGTTATCCAGAAGAATAAATATTTGAGTTAAATAATTATAAATATTTATTCACTAGATTTAGTTAATATAAATTTGGAATATTTATTAGTGTATAATACAATAATATTCATTTATTAAATAAATATTCATTATAAAAGGTTTGGTAAATATCGAGGAGTATAAATGAACTAAGTTTAATGGTCCTAGTAGAAATGATAAATTAAATATCATTTAAATGAATATTAATTTTATTATTTAATAAATGATATTTATTTATCCATAAGTATTGTGACAGTAAAAATAATAATATTATTATTTATATTATTACTATACATGGAGTTATCTAAGGTATGAACAATTTAATAAAGTCCAGCATGCAATTAACATCCCTATCCAAGTACTATAAATAACTGATTATATATCTTTCCATGGTCATCTGTTTGATGTGCCCAATAATCCTAGATTGAATTATATCAATCATAAGAGAGAAATATCTCAATAATGTTCTGAATAACTAAATCTCCCATCCAAGTCCACTCTCCCAAGCCTTCGATAGAACCAAAAAAATATTCCATTTGTGAAGAGATTCATGTTGCGATTAATGACAACTTATGCTAGAACCTAGAAATTATACATTGAATTTTAGAGATTTTGGATCACATGTGGTTCACCATATATTGATACTACACTTAGATCCAATAATGTAATGAAGTTATGATGAGAGTCTTCAACCAAATCATCAGTGAATAAAGAATTACAAGATAAGAAAATTCTAAATATAACTATAAATTAATTATAATTTTAATTTGATAACCCTACCTTCTTGGATCTTTTGTTCATAGCTAATTAATATTTTATTTAATTGAGTTGGTAATGAAATTATTTTTCATGTATTTATTTTATTATTTTTTGATTACTAAAGAAGGCCAAGTTATTCGTGCCCAATAGGTGCTTCCACTATGCTCTGAACCTTTAGGGATCTACATTCACCCGACCCTCTTGATTTCCCATGAATATTATACTTGGTATCGATATTACCTTACCCAATACTGGGGTAAAAATTTATACTACCCACAACTAGGGTGAATTATTACCCTTCCCTATATTGGGGCCTCATTTCACCTAGATACCCTATACAAGGGAATTAATTCATCCAGGGACCTCATCTATGATCATATTTTGTTCTCAGGACTCATAACTAAGTTTCATATTTTTCCCAAGCCATTGACCTTGGCATTACACTCACCAAGGTCCCCTGCATAGGTTCATACCTATCTAGTCTCCCTCCACAACCACTTGACATCCAGGACTAGGTCATCCACACCAGCATTAATGCCACAGACCGTGCATTCCCTTTATTAAAGTCACATATTGGGTTTTAATCCCATACTAATAGGACCATTAGGGTTATTATGATCATGTAATACCTTGATAACAATGGTACCTAGGTTGAGGATACCATTTAAACCCCTAATGGATCATGTTTCTCAACTAGGATTCCCATGTTTTGAGTTAGTGTCCCCAGTCCCCTCAATGATCCTTATAAGTCCTAAAAATCCACCTTCATCTGAGTCACCTACCTGGTTAGGCATCGTTGGTATGAATCTATGTTTGTTTCACTCAATCACTAGATGAGATATATATATGTATTCCCCAGCCAATTTCACATAAGTTTATCCTCTAAATGTGTTCATTAATCCTTCACTATATAAACGTAAATGGACAAGATGTTTACACACTTTTGGGACTTATCCTTAATTTTAATCCCTAATCATACTCATATTAATGATCTAATGCATATAACCCATTATTGAGACACACTTATAAGTGAATCCCATGTGTAATCCCTAAATAATCCTCACAGGTTCATATCCCCCATAAATCATATCATCAAAGGGACATATTCTAAGTGAGTCATACATGGGCATCCCATGTATAAGCCACAACTCATCTTTATGAGATGATGTCTCCAAAGTAACCCATACTCAAAATGTTATATTCTTTATAATCTATCCTTACTTAATGGAAATATTCCTTGTGATTAATCCATATAAAATGGTCCATATTCCTTATGATCCATCATATTACAAGCCACAGTATCCTCAAAGGTCTATATTTCTTATGAAAAATTATACCCTTTATCCTATGTAGTTACCAAATGACAGAAAGATACAGAAAGGGTTGTTCACACATAAGTCTCACACTAGTCATTATCTAATCTATATAACTTTAAACAACACTGTTCAAACTAACCACATGAAATTAAACTACATGGGAAGAAAATTTAACATTACTTAAAACTATGAAAATAACTACATAAATATTTATTCCTATAAACTAGGATACGTAGGATTCCTCTCTAAGGATTAATCCTAACACCCCAAATTTCCCATGCATCTATGACCATAAAATTAACCATTATATTCATTTTCACATAAATATAAAATGTATGTAATGTCCCTTTAAGTGATACTAAACAACACAAATCATGATAGACTTTATATGGATATGTAGAAATCCCCTATAATGGTCCTAATACTTAATCCACACCACCTATATACTCCCTAAATAGAAATAAACTATAGTGTTACCAATTGTGTTACTTTAAACCATAGTATAATCACTAAGTAAAAGAGATATCGACAACATATGATATATACAAAAAAATTCATCGATGCATACTATCTATAAAATCACGAGTTTGGCGGTAAAAAATACCATACTAGGTTTTGGTAAGAATTCAATAAAATATCTTAAATATATAAGTGAGTTATATAGTAGTAAATAATTCCACTCAAATGGGTGAAATGAGATCAACCTCCCTTCCTCTTAGCCAATGTGTATCTCAAATGTCACTAGTAATATCCCAATGACTACCTACCTTTAGAAATTATGTCCATGTGGAATCAAAACAAATGTGAGCTGGCCATGAATTAGAAATTAAATAGTGAACATGGCATGAATACATTACCTATGAAATATATTGATTGACTATACACTTCCTTTATATGTTAAAGTGATGGATTTTATTTTTTTAATACCTTTAAAGAATTTAGGACTCTCAATACTACCAATGTTTTTATGAATTATATATCTTATTTCAGTCCAAAAAACTACCTCAAGTTATGCATCATATTACCTCATCTCAGATCAATGTTTTTACTGGAAGGAGTATAGTGACGGGAACTTCCTCATGGTATTATTTTACATGCAATATACAATTCTGATGGCTCTATCTATTAAACATATTCAAAATATGGAGAAATAATTATCAATGAAATTTGATATGAAATATCTCGATGAAGTGAATAATATCTTAGTGATGAGGATCAACAGTGATTGTAATACTATAAAGTTGGTTTTATCTTAGAAATATAATGTTAAGAAGATTATAGGAAAATTTTATATAATTGGATTCAAAGCTGTTTCAACTCCTATTGTCATACATTTTTAAATCTCAAAAGAACAAGAACCATAAATTAAATAAGAGTAAATAATTTGGTGATAATACCTTATGAATTAGTGGTAGGAATCCTCACATATCCCATAGTATGAACTCCACTGGTTATAATCAATATAGTGGGAGTTTTTTTTCCTTCCATGTTAAATTTGGGGATAGAAAATTTTGAAACTGTGAAGTAGATCCTGAGATATCTCAAGGGAATGAAAGATACATCCTTTTAATTTTGTGATGACGATTGTTTGTTGGGTATGTTGATTAAAAATTTTGGGGATACTTAGATTAATGAAAAATCACAATTTGGTTTGTTTTTACCTTTGGAAGAACCATGATCGGCTGGATTTTGAGGCTATAATTGGTGATTTCTATATCTATAGTAGAATAAGAGCTCATGGTAGAAACATATAAAGATATAGTGTGGATAAAAAAATTTGTTGAGGGGATTTTAAGTGGCCATAAAATTATTTTATTCTACTATAATAATCAATTTGTAATACACTTGGATAAAAATATGGTGTTTCATAAATGAATGAATCTCATCAACATAAATTGTCATTAAATATGAATTTTTCTAGAAGACAGTGTTCTATGGATATAGAATATATATGGGTGAAGAAACTAGTGGTTGTTTTTACAAAGGAATTATCCCATGAGAATATGAGGTTACATTGAGCCTCAATCAAACTTGGGTGAATAAAAAGGTAAGTGGAAAAGTGTTACATGTAAGATAAATATAGAGGTTGGTTATTTCCTAAGTGTTAGAGATTTTTTGGTAAATATTGAATCAGTATTCAAGTGGTAGATTTTTTGGATTATGATTCCACTTTAAGAGTGATAAAAAGTTCTCCAAAGGATAAATTCAAGATTACCCTATATCCTTGATAGTTTAATGGAAGAAGGCTTCATAAATATAGCGATTTGTTTTTTGGAATATGATTTTTTATAGTGGATTTTTAGCTAGTGGTCATCCCATTAGAAGTTATATGAGTTTTTATATTACTAAAAAGAGGAATTTAAAATTTTATTCATTCTATAACATAGAATTTAAGGGAAGAGTGAGGCATTGGGAACACTATTTTATGACCGATGATTGGAATTTGGAGTGAGGAAAGCTATAATAAATCAATGTCTATACAGTGTAATAGATAGACTATAAAAAATATATGAAGTAGTTGATACCATATAACAAGGAAGTACCTTCTATAAAATTTGGTTGGGCCACTTTTTTTTTGAATTTTCACGTATTTACTTGTGTTAGTGATCAACATGTCTTCTTAGTTACACAATTTTGTAACCTTTTGTACTTCCAATATAACGAAAAGTGAATCTTCTCCCTGTTGGTGTAGGATGAATGTTTGAGCCACATAAAACCTTTTTTCATTCTTTACTCTCTTTTATTTCCTTTCATAATTTATTTTAAATGTTACATAAATTTTGAGTTAATATATTGAGTAAGTGGAATTTAATGTAGTGAATAGGGTGAAATATTTTCTTCTTAATTAAATTATATTTAAATTGTGAGGATTCCTTTTAGAAATTGGTTTCTACATTTTTTATCTGACAGTAGTGAACTTATGGTATTTAAAGTATGTTTAAAATTCATAATAGGTTATTGCATCATGACTGGTATAAACATTGTCACAAATTTATAATATCTACCTCTAGGTGAGGAATATGATAAATTAGGACTCTCATCTTAATGAATGCATCTCTATGCTGAAGGAATCTCATGAGATATTCTAAGAGGTGAAGCCCCACTGATAGTCCCACAAATGATGTGTCTTGGAGAATATTCTAGTCCCCATGACCACCTCCAACTACTTCAAGAGTCTCTCCCCAGTGCACAACTGTTCTTATCTCCTTTATAGTATGGAATCATAAGAGTATTTTATCAACATCATCATTGTAGCCTCAGAGATAAGTTGTCATGATTTTTATTGATGTCTCCACTAGCAATTCTACATGGAACCAGTCTCTCACAAACACACTATGGAGGTCCCCTATGAGTGATCAATCCTGACCACCCAAACTAGAGTTCCCAGGAGGATGCCTCACCATGGAAGGTGGGACACTAAAGGAATAGAGTGTCCTTGTATTCGTGTTACCATCGAAGAATCCTCTCAGTATATATTGGTGGTTATTAAGGATCAGGCTAATATTTCTACTTTCCCTAAATAATTTAGTAAACATTTCATGGGATAATATAATGATAAAGTGTATAAACTTATTCATTCCCTCAAATACTACTAGTCTTTCATCATAGTGACATAGGACACATGTTAGTATATTGCATTAACCAAATATTTATAGGATTATATCCTTGATCCAAAAAACATCAAAGAATATTTTTAGAATATCCCAATAGATAGTAAGTAGAGGTCCCATATTCTTAATTTCGTTTAATAGGATCTTCAGTGCATCATAATGATAAATAAAGACCAAGGCATTCACATAATCTTGTTTCTAATAGAGTTTTCTAGTATATCTTTGTATTCACTCCAGGGTAGGATCATATTACTTCCTTAATGATATGAGCTCATTGGTATTACCAAGTATTGACTTAGGAGGAGGATCATATATCTTCTCTTAATAGAAGAGATTGATTAAATATTATATCAATGGAATAGGGTCAGGATTATATCCATTACAATGATCATGAATCCCATCGAAATATCCCAATGTAACCCATTGATGGACATGCTTATATTCCTACCCTCACCCACAAATCATGTTGAAATATTTTAACAATGATTTAATATAATAATCAATCCTATATACTCATTCCTTCCAATTCTTGTGATTCATGTCGGAATATTTTGGAAATATCGTAAGAGATATATTGGAATATTCTGATGATAGGTAGGGGTATCGAAGGAGGGTTACCATGTATGAATGTTATTACCCACACTCTATTAATATAATCATGATCAAGCCTAAGACTCTAGTAACCTGATGGAACATTTCTAAAAGGAATCCTCAACAAGTTAAATCCATTATCCCGGAGTAGATTCATCTCCTTACTTTGATTAGTTATGATATTCTTAAGTCCCCTAAATTTCTTTAAATATAGGCTGAAGAACCCATTGACTTCTTATCAATAAGACAAAGTAACTATGTATATGGAGTTCCTCCCCATGATACAAACATCAGGAAATCTGGAGGCCATATTCATAGTATTGGTTATGGAGTTCCTCTCCATAGAAATAGGAAGATCAAAAATGGGGTCCCTTCCCATGGTTTGAGTTGTATAGTTAATTCCCATGACATGAATAACATCTAGAAATAAGATCCTACACTTTCCAAACTATTAAAAATGGTTATCAATAGAGGTCCTCCCCATAAAAGCCACGATACCAACCATAGGGTTCCTCCCTGTGATGCAAACCATAGAGGACCTATCCATGATGAAAATCATGGGGTTCCTCCCAGTGGTGATATATAGTCTCAGTGATAAGATCCTACCATTATTGAAGATTCTCTTATATTTCCCTCATATTGAGTATAACGTGAGATTTCAAGGATTACTAAACTAATATCACAATCATTCACTAGAGAAATCCCTTTCTAGATAAAGGGTAGTCCAATGTAATGTTCATAATGTGTACTTCATTTGGATTACCCTTCCTTTGAATCAATTAAATAGGTTCTATGTGATCTCACTTCCTTTGACAAGGTAGTAGGAAAATAAACACTATGTACATATCAGGTTGAGGAATCTATAACTAAGGTTGAAAAAATATATACCCTTTCTCAGAGCTTGAGATGCCCTTTCTAGGTGCTCCAACCAAATACCCCACACCCACCCCCTTCCTTAGTACTTGTGACCCCTTATTTAGCTCTAGGAAACAACTCACCCACCCCCACATGCACCTGTATTTGATCCTGCAACCTCCATGTGCAAATAGAACCTCTTTACCACTTATTTACCTTATCTTATTGTATATTATGATATAATTTATATTTATTTATATATTTTTTCATACAAACTTATTATTAATATATATATATACTTTTAAATATATTTTTAAGAAATATGTTTGTGTGAGTGTTCGTGTGTGTATTATATATACATACTTAATTGTGTTATATATTAATATTCATTTATATATACAAGAATAAAAATATAAATATATTTTTTTTTCAATACACATGCATAAATATATATTATATGTATATATATATTCATATAGTTTTACTGTAAATTCATTTTTATACTATATTGAATGATAATGATATATTTATATATATAAATGCATTTTTATATGATGTATACACATAATATTGATACAAACAGACACATAAACATATTTACACACACAAGTACACATTTATATTTCTCACAGACACATAGAAATATATATATATATATATGTATTTATTTACATATATTATGATATACACATAAATATATATGTTTTTATGGAAATGAATGTTTATATATGACCATTACTTGTATAGGTATATATATACATATTAATGCATTTTTATAAGGTAAGTAAAATGTATAATTATTTATTATAAGTTAAATTAATTAAAATTTTGATTTTAATATGGTTTATATATTTAAAATACATTTTTTTAAATATCTATTTATACATGTTGATTTATTATATGTAAATTTAAGAAAATGTGAATATATTTAATTATAAATGAAACTAAAATATGAAAAATGAAAAAATTTCAAAAGATTAATATCAATATGAATGTAATACCTAGAAATAAATTTTGTCTCCACTGAAAAAGTACAATAATACTCTCTTAAAAGAGCTGAAATACTATTGAATATTAAAAAATTAGGGTATAAAAACTAAAAACACAGTTTTAGAGGCCTCGAGTGCCTTTATTAACCATGAAAAAATAGTGACCAAGGTCCCCCTTTGTGAAAGTGGTGTAGATATCTTCAAAACATTAAATTTGATATGTGGTAGAGATTAATCAGATAGCTCGATAAAAATTTATGGTCATTTGAAGTTCACATAATATTTTCAAATTATCTCTGATCATTCATTAATTCATTTAATTTTTATGTCATTCAATTGTTATTAAAGGACTATTACTAAATAATTACTAAAAAAATTAAATAATATTATTTTCTAAATAATTTTAAACCTTTTTTACTAAATATATTATATATTAAGTGTAAATTCATATTTGGACTTATATAAATCATATTTAAAAAATATATATTATATTTGTATCAATATAAATATATTTTTATATAAATAAATTATTTTTAAGGAAAAATATTTTTTATGAAATATACCCTTTATCTGCACGAGTGAAAAATCATTGATAAGGGGGCCTTTATCAGCACTCATAAAAAAGCATTGATAACCACCCCCATCAATGTTTTTTCACTAAAGCTGGTAAATCCTCTATTTATTAGCATTGTTTTTTCTCTCAGTGATAAAGGCCCCCTTTATCAGTTCTTTATTACTATCATTGATAAATCCCCCAAATAATGTTTTTTTACTATCACTGATAAAGGGTCCCCTTTATTAGCACTTTTTAATTAGCGCTGATAAAGGGACACCTTTATGAGTTCTTTTTTAATGTTCATAAATACCCCCCCCCCCCCATTAGTAATTTTTATCACTAATAAAGGCTCCCCATTATTATCAATTTTTCTAGCACTGATAAAGGGGAATTTATTAGTGCTTTTTTCTAGCTCTGATATAGCTTAGCTCTGGATAAACCAAAATCTGATGTAGTGATTTTACTATCCTAGTATTTTTGTTCACGTAACCTAGGACTAGAATAATTCCCACATATATATCAAAACTATATGTGGCTTGATTCTTCCTAATTAATGATATGTAGTGATGATGGGGACTCATATAATAATAATAGATTTTACTTTATCTAAAATTTAGTTCCTCTCAGTATATGGACCTTTCAATCTTGTCGAGTTTTCCTTCACAAGTTTAGCACTATGATAAGGAAAATTCATTTTAAATATGAGATATATCTTCATAAAATCCTCTATCTAGAATTACTTATCATATGAATAAAAATATAATAATTATAATTTCCATTTCATATGAATCTAAACTTCTTAGAATAGGTCATTTTCATAAGACCCTAAACTGCGGGACACTTGAGTCCTTATCTGATGATGTTAAACGACACGCCACATTTTAAATCTTAAAATGCATTAAACAGATGATGGTTTTTTATAATATATAACAAAATTTTCCTATATGAGATCTTGATCGATGTAAGGGGTACCTATTATGTGGTTTCAAGTCACAAACCGATGCTAGGGTAAATTTTCCATGTTCATGAGGTAAGATGAGTTTTTGTATCCTAAATACAAACCTTAAAGCTTCTTCTAGTTCCAGCCAAATTCATGAATAGAAAAATTCCACCCCCTATATATGAACTATATTTGTATAGGGGTCACTCATAATAACTAAGTGAGTCTTGATTCCTAGTAACACATGATACATAGTGATGTCTTGACGATATATTTCAGACAAATCAATAGATTGTCATATGTGTCTATTTCCACTCTTTTTTAAACATCCTCAAATATTATAACCATGGTTATTTTAGTATTTGATTCCCCCTATCACACATTTAATATTCCCTTTATATAATCCAAATTTCATACCTAGATCATTTTGATTCATCGAAAACCATTCATGGCCATCACTAACATGAAAATTCAACTCCAAGGGACGCCTCTTCTTGTTAATGATCCTTGTACTGTCATATTTTTTACTACTAAAAATATAAATATTTCTTCCATTGGAGAAGGTCCACAGATCCCCATACACCCAACAACATTTTCATGGAACATTTCATTCAAATGTTAGTTAGTTTTCATCCTTGAAAAAAAATTCCTGCCTCATATAAACCTCAATTAGAAATTGATGTCATCATCTTTCCATATTCAACGTTTTTGGGATACTCTTAGCTCCTGAACCCCATATGGGTTTTCATATCACACCCCCTACCTATGGTTCAAGTTAAATTACCCTAAATTATGTGAAACCCTTTCTAAGATGTTCTATAATAGTTTTGGGATCTCTATTCACATTTTATTTATCCTTCCCTTTTCTATATAGATTGTATTAACTTTTGGTCAATGTGTTGATATCATAAAACTTAGCAACATGTGGAAAAATTTTGTCCACCTTAAGACATATAAACTTTTGTTAAAATTTGTGTGGTCTTAAACACCAAAAACATGTGATAAAAGTTATATAACCTTAAAAACATTTCACCCAATGGTATAAATTACATGACCTTAAATATTAGAAGAATGATACGTAAAATGATTATCAATATAGAGACATGAAAAGATAATATTGAGAAAAATCAATGTCTTCACTCACTAGGACTCCCCTATATGAGAATTAAGAAAAAATTAGAGTGAAAATAGAAGATGTAAAACATAATTTGGTACCCACTATATGACCTTATTAAAATACAATATATGCTTATTGGTCCCACTTTTCTTGGAAGAAGTCAGATCATACCTTCTAATTTTTCTCTTTCATGCATGTTTTAAAAATTTCACCTTCACCTTGAGATTATATTAAATAAATAGTAAAATAAAATTTAGGGTTATTAAACCCATATTAAATATTATTTTTTTCATAAACATACTTAGATTATTAAGTGTTTGAATCATAAACAACCTTCTTATGGATATTAATAATATAAACTTTCAACTCCAAAAAAAATTTCTTCTTGGTAATGATAAGTATTATACAATATTCGACACTGCTAACTAGAGGAATAATTCTTCTTATGGAGAAGGTCCTCTAATACCTCTATGCCCTTAATAGAATCATAGTGTAACTTGACATTAAAATTTGGTCAATCATCATCCCATTCATACCTATTACATACTATCATTTCACAATTCAAATATTTTGGTTTAGGATTTACACATCCTATAACCCATATTTTCATGTTGGTTCAAATACCCTAAATGTTACACACTCAGGTATCATACACGCTTTAAAAGAAATAATATTAAATTATATTCTTGAACATCTATTGGTCCTTATCATATGATCCTAATTCATATCACACATCGACTTGAGAATCCATGGCCTTAAACTGTAAGCATCTACCCATAATATGGTCTGTACTAGGATTGGGATCTTACATTCACATTTTGTTTTTCTCTTACCCTGACTGAATAGAAAATATCATTGAATGGTCAAATCTATACAACCTTAATATACATCCCACAATGGTAAAAACTTTATGACCCTAAAATGCCTTCACCTAATCCCAAGGTTATCTACATCAGTGAAATTGGTATCTCCTTTCATGTTAGAATTTCTTCACCCATGCTGTTGTATAGACTGGTATATTTTTTTTCAAAGTTGTGTAGGATTAAACCCCAGATGCACTAATCTAGTTTTAATGACCTTAAATTCCCCAAGGTAAGAGATATAGTACTCACCAAGTTGAAAATTAATAAAAGGAAAACTAAAAAAAAGTTGAGTCACAACTTTCTATTCAAGAACCCTGCATCGCATTGAAAAAGTTAAGAATTCAAAAAAAATGCACAAAACCTATTAGGTTGGAAACCTTAAAATGGTTAAATAACCAAAATATAAGTTACATCCCACTATGCATTCCCTATTTGAGTCTTATGTAAAAGTTAGGGTTAAAAGAAAAAGACACAAAGCTTGTCGGGTCCACCATATAACCCTTTAAAAATCGATCCATACTCATTGGTACCCTTGACCATGGTAAAAACAATCCAATATTGTTATCCTTCTATAAACTAGGTTATTTAAATTCTTAAAAATTAATAAGAGTGTAGTATCAGGATGATTGATCCCCCTTGAGCAATAGAATCCTCATCCCAAAATTCTCCTCTCATGATTTTCATCATGATCAGCCACTCACCTCCCTTTTCTAAATAGAATAAATATAGAGTATTATGATGGTATATGTTCTTCCATATCTGGTATAACTATAATATTCTGATAAAACACATCCAAGAATAAACCATATCATGTATCCAAGTGATATATCTTTAGAATACATTGATGGTACATATGTCATTATATCCATATAGGCTATATCCATCTATGTACTCACGCTTAGGATGATATCAAATAATATTATTCTTTATCTCATGGGATCACCCCTATTGAATGGTTATCATAAGTTGATGTTTAAAGTGATAAAAAATTTGAAATCTCAGTTTATGTTTGACGGAAAATTTTTTCCTTTTCATTAGCTTGAAAGAAGAAGAAAATCCATAATCCAGAGTATCTATGTCATCATATATAAAAAAGGATGTGAAAGTATTTAAGGCATAATTTTAATGGTTGTGTGTTTTAAGTAAGAAAATTTGTGGTGGTTGGAATTTATTTATTGATAAGGTTTTCATTTCCTCACATATTTGATCTCTACTAGTGGGAGATCCTCCTCAACCAGTGTAGTTATTTATTTATTTCTCTACTGAATAGAATCAATATTGGTTTTCACTTCTAATGAGTGTTCTCTTTTTGTTTCTATGTGAGATTCATTATCTTCTATATTTGAGGATATAATGCTGGCCATGTCTCAAAGTCCCAACTCTTCCATGGATTTAAATTTTAGAACTAAAGTGGAACATTCCATAGACTCCACTCAATAATTCATGCTTTAAAAGGATTAGATATTACCCTTATAGAATTACAATTATTATCTAATGGATTAAATTTATTTAACAATGGTATATAAGTCGTGATAGTAAAAACTACTAGTTCCCAAACCCATTAAAAATTAGTGGATCTGACATGATTTTCCCCACATCTCATCAATTAGAGTTTTCATAATCATAGTGTGAATATTTTTCCTCATCCTATCACATTCCATGTTGTACATTATAACCACTCTAATATTAGATATCATATAATATTTTAGGATTAAGTTATATTATAGAAACATATTCGTCATTTAAAAAGATTGTGTGGTTGAGGAGGAAGAAATCAGAAAAAAAAAATTGGGATTCCATACTTGGAAGGAGTTATTCAAGGAAGGTTTTGTTAGTAAGATAACCTTGAACATAAAATTTAGTAGGAAACTACAATAGAATTATGTAGTTATTTGGCCTAAATACCATAATGTTATGGTTAGGGGATGGGATCTCTTCTTCATTAGTTGAGGATTCCAACTCAAATACATTGTGTTTCCACATGGATCCTTCTTGGGTTTGCTTTATAATCAGAAAAGGAGTGATGATAATATATAAATTATTACCCCTCAATAATGTTTCAGGGTTAAATTAAACCCTTGATATAGTTTACCCTAAATTCAAACCAATTATATAATAAAATGGTGATGGATTGACTAGCGTTTTGTCTATACATGTTAGCCACAACCAAGATTGTCTCACTCCTCATGTAATTTATAATATAAAAGTGGGTTCAAATATTTTAAACACTAAAAATGGAATCGAAAATTATATGGTATATAATATTCTAATATTTGGGTCTCTTCAACTCTCTAAACATCCCCACCCATCAGTTCTTATCAATATGAATGGAAATCAGTCGAGAAATTAATTCTCACCACTAGTGTTCTAATCAGAGCCATATAAAAGGTAAACATAAACTATGAACAATCCCTTAAGATATGGTTCAAAATTCGATTGTCCATATTGATCAATAACACACTTTTGATATCTAGAAATGTTAGCATGTGGGAAATTGACGATTCTGAGACCATTTAAGTTGAGGCATAGCCACCTTATTCTGTTCTAATCTAACCACTTATGAAGTAGAGTAGATAATAAGTCTTTTATATAACCTCACCTCATAAAAAATGTCTTAATTTCTTGTAGGTTCATCACAGGGTCACTCTATAACATTTGTTTTACAAAACTTCTATTTATTTCTTAGTAATCAAGAAACTTTTAGCTAACACCTTATTGGGGGGATCTTGGGCTGGTAACATCCATACCCTGAGAAACATTTCCAAGATGCCTTCCATCCATAGATCTGAAATTATTTTTGATCCATACTAATACCCCAAAGTCAGGTATTAACTTTTTTCAAGATAAACCAATATGTATACTAGATCCTACCAGCATGATGGTCCATGAAAGTCCTTAGTTTTTTAGTATTGGTCATTGATTTATAATGAAGAAAAAAAAATCTAAGTACAAAAGGTGATGTTGAGGTATGGGAAAATTTCTTTCCTCGGATCCCCCTCAACATATACTAGCAAGTATTTCTCCCTAAAAAGAGTTCCCCTAGAAACATCCTAAATAATGTGAGGTGTGAGAAACTTATCATACATATAAAAAAGGACATGGATTAAAGTATGTATGACTATCACCTATCAACCATTCAAATTTATGGTGTTATGCTAATGTGTATAGTGTCACTCGGGTCAAATCCTTGGTGGTGGTACAAATTTTTGAGTCAACTGTTTATATTTTCATTGGATTTTTAAGGGGGGTTTGTTTTATGTGCTTAATTAAATTGACTTATGTATAATGTTTTATTTAAAAACATGATAAATATTGGGGTGATTTCATTATTTCGGATATAATTTTATGATATCCTTGAGCTTTGCTTTATATTTCATCAAATTAACACCCACTTCACAAGATGATTTTGATTGGAATTCCATAGTGTTTAGGATTTAATCCAAGGATTAACATAACTAATGTTCTAATATATATAAAATCATGTTTATTCTAGTGTATTTATGTTTCCAATAATCCATTGAATCTATATTTTAAACAAAATATGTCATTAATCCATGAAATTTTAATTTTAACATACACAATGTTAACCTAAAGAATATTCATCGAGCAAAAGATCTCAATCAACTGACAACCTAGAATTCCCATTCACCACAATGGAAGTCTTATTAATCCATTTTCGTGACTAATAATCTGGTTGTAATTTTTATGGTGATTAGTTTAAAAGGTAAGAAAAATAAAGGGACAAGATTAGATTAGTGTGTCTAACACACACACAAATGGTGAAAATTATTAAACCTGAACTTTTGATTGAATGATAAATTAAAAGAAGAAAATTATTTTTAATTTGACTTAAAAAATAATAATAAATTTAATATTACCCAATATAGGGATTATGATAATTATAAATTATGATCAAGAAACATGATTTAATATTTAATTGAAATGAAAAAAAACATACATGAATACAATTAAAAATAAACACAAAAGAACATGAAAATAAAATTAGAGAGGTATATATTTTTGAAAAAATATCAAGGAAAGACATACCAGGCCCTTGGAAAGTATCTATTCATTCCAAATATCCTCTTTAAGTGATTAATTTACAACCCCTTACAAGGATAATAGGGGAATGAATTTATAGCCCAATGTGGTGTACTGTTTGCATTCCAAATATTCCACTCTAATTTTCATGCCAATCATTCCATCCATATATATGAATCTAGAGATATCTTATTCTTAAATTTTTTAGATATTTATTTGAATTATCTTCCATAAACATCATGCATCCATTTAACTTTGGTAGAAATATTTATGCCAATTTCACTAAACAATATGGTTTTGTCCATTTTTATCTATCCTTTTTCGAAGTCCACAATGTGAATGGGTTTTGGAATAGTAATATGCCTTCTAATCCAAAACAATTATTCTAAAATTCAGGTCACATAAATCTTGGATTTCAAACCACAAAATTTCATCTCAGAGGTCAAATGGATTTAGAGAAAAATCAAGAAAGGTGGGTTTTTGTTAATTCTCATACATAATTGTGGTTTGGACTTCAAAGAATCAGTTGGGACCCCTCTTGGTGGATTTGTGACTTCAAATCTTTATCCATGATTCTTTTGGATATTCAAAAATATATTCATAATCATCATAGAATTTTTTTTCTTCTAGATTGTTCCCATAAATTCTTTCTGCATGGTAGGTCTAGTTTTTTTGATAGATTCTTTTGTCATTTTGTATGGAACATATAACCCTTCAAATTTCATAATTATCCCAATATATATTTTAATTATACTTAGGAAATTTAATTAGTAACCATTAAAAACAATAATCACAATAATTTTATAAGTAGGGTTGGAGTTCTAATTAAAATAGTAAACTGGATCGACTTTGGATTAATTAAAATAATGCTCACAATTTATATTTAATTTTAAAACAAGAGTATTTAACACTAATTATGCACTTTTCATGGAAAATTATTAAATTTAGTAAATAAAAGTTTATGAAAATTTGAATAATATTGACCCCCACCTCCACATAGTCTTGTGCATGTCCTCAAGTACTACAAATATAAAAAATAACTATATCATTTTTACTCGCCAAAAACTAACAATTTTTTTGACCAATAATGGGGTCTTGACTACTTCACTCATAAATTATTAATTCCACCAAAAATTATTAGAAAAATAATGTTCAAAGAACAATTAATTTTTCATGTTCAAATTTGGAAATGGAAAATGTAGGCACTCATAACCTATTCCTCTCAAGATAATAAAAATTTATTTCTATAGGTTCACTCATTCACCAACCAAAAGTGAAAATCTTATAGTATGAAATAGATCTCGTCTTCTACTCTCTGTCCTAATATGAACAAGAATCAAAAGGTCTTCTTTAGGGTATTTTCAATGTTTATGGGACAGTAAGAATATAATGTTCAAAAGATAGAAAAAGAGGGGTAAAATGCAAATATGGAAAAATAAAAGCATAATTTTTGAAATAAGACATGGAATGTTATAGGAACATATATTTAATAGTATATTATGTTTCAAGAAAAACAATATAGAGAAAGGACAATATTAAATTTGTAAAAATCACAAAACTTTTCCTAATGTCACAAGAAAAGATTATGAAAGTGTTCTTTTTTTCATTTCCTTTTTCCTTTTTTTCAATTTATTTAAATTAAACTTGATAAAAAAATCTCACATTTATCTCCAAACCTATTTTTTATCTCATCACAACACTGATTGTAATATTTATAATAAGATCAACGGTTGATTAAGAGTGATTTTTGACTCTCCCAAGACACCAACCATTCTTTTTTTTTTGTTTTTTTAAACTTTTTTTAACACATTTCAAAAACATGTAAAAAATTATATAAACGTTATTCCTTTTCAAACCTTAATTGAATTACAACCACTTCCCTATAATTAAATGTATTCTTTCCCTCAAATATGATGAAACTTTGAAAATCAAGGAAAGATTACCCAAAATTAAATTCATTCCCCCATACTTCAATATAAATAAATTATTCATTATAAATCCATATAGTTGTTTTCTGGGACATGGTTATAGGATTTTAATGTGGTTAAAAGGGCGTTTTCATAGGCTAGAATGGTATTTCTAAAGTAGGACCAATGTAAGGTTAATGTGAGTCCATTTAGTTATTGTGATTCATATGTGGTTCTGAAAACACCTCTATCGTATTAATGTACAATAAGGTAGGAAATTTAGATTGAAGGTCCCCAAAATCAAATATCAAAACCAGGGGTAAAAATAAAACATTTTTAAAATATTTTCATAGGTTTCCTTATCATGGAAGTTGAAGTTGTTCCCCATGGTTATGGAAGAATCATATTCCAAATCAAAAATTGAGCATTAAAAATTTACTATTCTTAACACAAAATTATTTATCCAAATTTATGATTAAAATAAAAAACAAGATGAAAATAAGTTATTAGAATCCCCAATATTTTTGGAAAAAATTTCAAAATTTAATAGTTATTAATTATGAAACTTTTTTTTCCTTTGTTTATTTTTCTTGTGTTTAGTGTTTTTAAATTACACACCCACAAAAAATATTAAGAGATGAATGGGGTTTAAAGAATAAATTGGTAAAAAATGATAATAATAGATTAATAATAATAAATATACAAATATATATATAGGGATAAGAAGAAAAATAGAGAGTTAAAGGGAAAGAAGTTCTCCCTTGTTTGGATTTAGTGGGTTTCTGTCTCCATCCGGTATTGGGTCTACTATTGTAGTTGGAAATCTAGTGGAAGTCGATGTCATTCTTGGGATGTGTGTCCTCTCATGGTTATGATTATACCAATGCCCATTATGCATGAATTTCTTTTTTTAAGAGGGGTCTCAGACTTTCACTTCACCAAATGGGTAAATATTAGTAATAAAAAAAGGACCTTCCCAAAGAGAATTAATCAAACATGGGTGAAACCAAAATTGAGAGTTGAAGAGAATTACCTTTTACCCTTTATGTAATACCTTTTAGAGGATGTGTTGGTCATGGTGTGCCTCGTACTTTTCTTTGTACATATTGTAATTCTCAAAAGAATCTAGAAGAATCTCCTCTAGTTCATTCAACTGCAGTAATCTCTATTCACCAAATTTTTCATAGTCAAAATTAAAAGTTTTCCTCTCCCAAAATGACTTATGTTGGATTTCAACAGATAAATTAAATGATTTACCAAAAAGTATAATAAAATGATACATCTCATTGGGTGTTTTATAGGTGGTTCAATAATCCTAAATTTCTTCACTAAGTCTTTTCGTTCAGACATCTTCGGTGGGCTTTATAATTCACTCAAGCAATCTTTTCATTTATCTATTAGAAAGATCGGTCATTAATTTTTTTGGGGGGTGATAATAATTTGAAGTTTTATATACAAACACATTCTATTTAAAAAGATATTACATTGTTTGATTATAGAAATGAGTTCCTAAGTCACTTATCAAGGAATATAGTGTTCCAAATTGATGGAAAATGTGGTATTTTTGGAACTCACTAAGAGTATGTGAATCATCATTCCTAATTTATTTGTCCTATGCCCACCAAGAAACATAGTCAATATCCATAAAAATATGAGAATCCATTGTAAGGAGAAATAGTCCCATGAAATCGATTCTTCAAACATCAAAGATCTCATAAAATATTAAATGCTTTTGGGAAATTTAAATTCTTTTAGAAATTGTTCCAAAATAATGGAAAGTGGTAAATGATTGAAAGAACTCATCTGAGTCCTTAAAGAGTGAAATATAGAAGAATCCAGAGTTAATGACCATTTGGGAGTTCTTTTTGGTCCAAAATTTTCATCACCAGGCATTGAGTGGGAGAATTATACGACAGATGAATATTAATCTTCATTAACAAATCTATGAATTACCATGTCATCCCCAGTTTTCCAAAGTTTATTAACTACCCAAAAATAGAATTTTAAATAAAATTTCATCTTCACTTTTTGTTATTTTGAAAAAAAAATGGAGAAACACTAGCAACTAAGTAATTTACAATTGGGGCATACCATTCTAACATTGGAGTGAGAGATTATAGGTGATTAGTTGTAAATGTAGGATCAATTAATTTAGAATGTGATGGATTAGAAATTCTAATCTGGTAATCATCCATAGGGTTTTATTTTTTATTTTTATCTTAAATTACAATTTCAAACTCTTGGAGCCTTAAGATCCATCTTATTAGCCTCTGTTTGAAATAAATTTTCTTAAGTAAGAACTTAAAAGTCGAATAGTATGTAAAAATGATGATTTGGAACGTAAGATATAGGGTTAGAATTTATCCAAGGAAAAAACACATCTAAAAGTTTCTTTTCTGTCATAGTGTATTGAGTTTGAGTTTCATCCAATATTTTTTAGGCATAATTGATGACATGAAGATTTTTTTCTCTTCATTGACCAAGAACATCCCCAATGTCCCTATCAAATGAATACCAAATCAATTAAAAGGGTAAGGAACAATTTGGGGTTGAATTATTGTGGAATATGTAAGAGCTAATTTCTATTCAATATAGGATCTCTTACAAGACTCATCAAAATGGAATATAACATCATTTTGGAGTTGCTGAGTGAGTGGGAATGAAATCCTACTAAATTTATGGATGAATAAACAATAAAAACCGGGATAAAAAAGTAATAAATGGATGTATTGAACTGATGTGGGTTCAGGAAGAGATTAGATCACTTCAATTTTGGTAGGATTGACATGAATGACCTCTTGTGAAATTATGTTCCCTAGAAAATTCCCATTAGTAACCATGAATTGGATGTTTTTCAAAATTCAGCACAAGGTTACATTTGACACACTTTTTTAGGACTAGAGAGAGTGAATTAAAGAAGAATTCAAATGATTCACCATATATGGTAAATTATTCTATGAATACCTCCATGCATTTCTCAGTGAATTCAGAAACGATACTTGTCATACATCTATAGAATTTTGTAGGGGAATTTCGAAGGCTAAACGAAATTCTCCTCTATGAATATATTCCAAAGGGGAAAGTGAAGGTGGACTTTTCTTGGTCCTGAGGTGACATTGGGAATTTAAAGTAGCCTATGTATCCATGAAGAATGTAATAATGTGACCTTTTGACTAATTATTCAGTCATTTGATCAATAGAGGGAATATGGTAGTGATATTTTCTTGTTTCAGCATTATATTTTTTATAATAAATACACACACACACCATTTTTTACTCTATTTATAACCCCTCACCATAATCATTTGGGAAAATATTTTTCCCATCCTTCTTAGGTACCACATGAATAAGAATAACCCATTCACGTATGATTATATTGAATCTTTTTTTTTTGTTTTTTGATTGCTTTGGATGATTCATCAAGATGGATATGATAAATGTAAAGGGAAGGTTTGATTTTGGGTATGTCATCTTGGGTCCAACCTATGGCACTTTTTTTTCATCTAACACATAAACAAGTATTGACTCCTTGATTTCAGTAAGTGTGGGAGCGATAATTATGGGATAATAGTGATCATGGAGAAGGAATTCATATTTCTAGTGTTCAAGAAGAGGCTTAAGATTAGTTTCATCCATCATTTGTGGACTAGACAACTTAGGAACTGAGGAATGGATTTCAGTTGGTTTTGATTCTGTTTCATTCATATAATCCAAGATGGAACAACAGAGATCAGAGTTGAGATGGGATTCAAGAGAGTTTTCAATATCCTCTAGATTTATGGAGTGTATGAATGAAAAGTCAATATCGACTTCCCCATTTATGAATTAGTTAATCATGGTAAAAATTTCACAATATCCTCTATCATTTTAACCTGATGAACATAATGTATTGAGGTTCAATTGACACTCATATTTTTCCTCAAAAATCATGAATAGATAATGTAGAGTGATCCTCTCATGGGTATCTCATGGCTTGGAAAATTTTGAACTCTACTAGTTGGTCACCAAATTCCATGGATAAGATTACCACATAGACATCATTATTATTTATAGTTTTCATGTGGAATTGTCTTCCTAGAAATAAAGGATATCTAGAAGAGGTTGTATCCCCTTCCATGTTAAGAACATTAAAATCAATTGGGAAGATAATATCATTATCTCGCGAATGGAAATACTCAATTATTCCCTCAGGACTGGTTGTGCTTCGATTGGATAACTAGATAAAAACTCTTATTTGTCGTAAGATAATTATACCAAGGTTGGAGAAGATGGATTTGGGTATGAAATTTATTAAGGCTCTGAGGTCAGTTTGTGTATAATCCAAGTTGGACCACTCTTTTTGCATGGAACAATTAATGTCCTTGGGTCTTTGAAATTCATGGGTAAGGACAACTGGGTTGAAACATTCTCGATGGTATGAAGTTGTCTCTTATGGGTACAGAATTCATTAAAAAACATTACATACTTAGGAATTTTTTTATGGTATCTAAGAGGTAATTGTTGACTTCAACACATCTAAACATGTCAATAAATTCAAGATTGGTTTCAAAGGACTTCCTTGGATTAGAGGCATCTTGAGGAAAAGGAATTTGGTTCCTTAGAGGAATGGAAGGAGGTGAGGGAGTGGCTTCAAGTTCTTTTTCTGGCTTTTCATTCTTTTAATTTTCAATCTCAACATTCAAAGGTTCATTGGAGGATTCATCATGGGGAATGGGGATTTTCTTTTCAGATCAAAGTGAAATTACACTTACATTCCCTATGGGGTTGGGGAGTGGTTAAGAAAAGAGTTAGGAATAATTGGATTGCTTTTGTTGGTTGAGGTGGGATGAAATTTTACCAATTTGGGTATCAATGTTTTTAAGGTTCAAATGGGTGAAGGATTCAAGATCCTCTAAAACACTTTACCATGTCTACTTAGAAGAAGATTCATGTCCCGCATTGGTATTATCTTGATTTGGTTTCTTGGGAAATTTCTTGTATTGGATAGGTAATTAGGAAGGCTCATTGGGACAGTGGAGTCTAAGAGGATCAATAAGAGTATTTATTTTTTGTGGTTAAAGAGAAAAAGGATAAGGTTTTTAGAAGTTACAACCATATAGACCATATTATAATTAGTTTTTATTTTTATGAGAGGATTGAGGGGGATGAGAAACATGATTAATATACCTTATTACTTGGTTATAGTTAGAATAGAATGGATTAGAGTGGGGTTGGTTGGATTTTCTAATGAACTGACCTGATTATTGAGGGATAATGTTTCTCTAAACATGTGGTGTATTAATATCCATTGGACTAGAAGAATAAGATGGTTCATCTTAAAGCTGTAGATATGTGTTTGTTGGATAATATGGTGATATACAAATTACATGGTTTTTGATATGTCGAGGGAACATAGATTGTGCAGAAGATGAGATTGGGGATTTGGTAGCCACAACTAGTTTTCTCACAAGACCTGGAAGTTCACTCATCCACTCAGTCATCTTTTTTAGAAATATGGACTAATTTTATTAGACTTGTTTTACTTGATCATGTGCTTGATTATGTAATTCCTACATGTTTGAATCCATGTTTATTATTATATCTAATGCGGATTTAGGAGTTTTATCAATAAGAGCATCACCACTTACGGTATCAATGAGTGTTCACTTCATATCCAACAACCCTTATAGAAGTATTGGATCAAGATTTGGTTAGATATTGGGTGGTGTGGTCATGTTTACACAAGCTTTTTGAACCTCTCCTTGTACTCATGGAGTGATTAATTAGGGAATTTATGGATACCACTTATTTCAATTAACATAGAAGTGGTTTGATAAGTAGGAAATAATTTCTCTAAAAAGTTTCACTTAAGGTCATTCCATGTGCTTTTTGAACTAGGAGGGAGGAAGTAGATTCATGACATTGAATATTCATGTAAGGGTAAAGGGAATGTTGGAAATTTGATTTCTTCTTTAGAAACCCCCTGAGGTTTCATGGAAGAGCACACCACTTGGAACTCTTAGATATGAAGATGTGGCTCCTCACCAACAAGCCCATGGAAATGATGTAGAAGACTATTTAGAACTGATTTGATTTAGAAATTATCCTCAATATTTGGATATTGAATACCAAGGGGTTGGTAATTCATAATATGGTTGGCAAGTTCTTTTAAATTTTTTCCCTAGGATTGGCCATATCTAGAATAATTGTATGGGAAATGAATTGGTCTTGGATGGTTTTAATATCCCTAATGTTCCTCCAAAGTTTGGAAAGGGTTAACTCGATTTAAAGGTCAAAAAAATATGATGGATTGTTTTGGAGGCTATGGGGAATTTAGAGAAATTTGAAAAGGATGAAAAATGTGGGTTTTTTTCTTGGTGGTTTTTCCTATTTATGATTTTTTTTGAGAAGTTGGGTTTTCTTTTGTGTTTTTTTCAGATTTTTTTGATTTCTTTATATTCTTTTTAAAAAATAAAAAACTACTAACTATAACTTCCATCATCCCTAGAAACAGTTATATTTAAATCATATTCAATTTCCACATATCAATTTTTCAAAGGTTTGCTGCTCTTCTATTATGTATAGTGACACTCAGGTCGAATCCTAGGTGATGGTATAAATTATAGAGTTTATTGTTTCTATTTTTTTCTTTTTAATGGGGGATTTGTTTTTAGAGCTTAATTAAATTGATTCATGGATGATTTTTTATTAGAAAATTTGATACATATTGGGTTGAGTTCATTATTTGGGATTTAAGATTTTTATATCCTTCATCTTTTCTTTATATTGCATTAAATTAACACTCACTTCACAAGATGATTTTGACCAGGATTCACAAGTGTTGAGGCTTTAATTCAAGGGTTAACAAAACTAGGATTATAATTTCATTAAAATATTGTTTATGGTATTGTATTTATGATTAAAATAATCTATAGAATCCACACATTAAACAAATCATGTCATTAATCCATGACATTTTAATTTTAACATACAAAATGTTAACCTGAAGAATATTCATCAAGAAAAAGCTCTCAATCACTTAACATACACAAATTATGACTCACCACAATGGTATATTTATTCATACATTTGGGTGGTTAATAATATGGTTTCAAATTTTATGGTGGTGAGTTTAAAAATATAAGAAAAAAAGTGAAAAGATAAGACTAGTGTGCCGAACATACACACAAATGGTAAAGAGAATTAAACATAGACATGTGACTGAATGAGAAAGTGAAAGAAGTAACTGGTTTTAAACTTGATTTAAAAAAATATTAACATTAATATTGAAAAACATAGAGAGGATGAGAATTAGAAATTATGATGAAGAAACATGTTTTAATATTTAATTGAAATGAAAATAAATTTACATGATTACAATTGAAAACAAACATAAACAAAGATGAAAATAAAAGTGGAAGGGAGTTATCTCTTATTGAACAAAGATCAAGGAAAGTCCTCTTGTCCCATGTAAAGAATCTAGTCATGCCAAATCTCAACCTTATGTTCTTAAATTCCAACCCCTTTTAAGGATAAGAGGGTTATGAATTTATAGCCCAAGGTGATGTACTATTTACAATCCAAATATAACCCTCCAATTATCTCACCAATTTTTCCATCTTTGTAGTTTAATCTTAAGATATAATCTTCTTAAATGTTGTAGATATTTATTTGGAATGTATACCCTTAAAATTTGGTCTCTAGTGGACTTTTTTAGTAAACATTATGGTTATTTTACTAAAAAATATGTTTCTATCCATTTTTATTTAGACGTTTTTAAGGACATGATGTGAATGGGTTTTATGATAGGAATATTCCCTCCAATAAAAAAATTAGTCTTAAAAATAATCTATCTAAATATTGGATTTCACACCAAAAAATTTCATCTCAAATGGTCGATTGGATTTGGAGAAAATTCAATAAAGGTGGGTTGTTTTAAATTCTCAGAAATAATTGTGGGTTGGACTTCAAATTAATAGTTAGGCACCCTCTTGGTGGATTTGGGCCATCAAAATTTTATCCATGAATATTTTTTTATATTCAAGAATATATTTAGGAGTTTCATTAAATTTTGGATTTTAGATTAAACCTATACAATTATCTTCATGGTTGGTCCAGTTTCATTGATAGATTATTTGGGACTTCTTATATGGTCTATATGACCCTTAAAATGGATAAATTATCCCAATATCTAGTTTAATGTTATGTAATAAATTGAATTAGGAACCCTAAAAACAATAATCACAAAATTTGGATAAGTATGGTGGGAGTTATAATTAATATAGTAAACTGAATCCAATTAGGATTAATTAAAATAATGCTAAAAAATTATATTTAATTTTAAAACATGATTATTTCACACAAATTATGCACTTTTCTTTGAAAATCAGTCAAGGGAGTGAATGTTTTTTTTAATAAATGAATAACATCATGGATTTTACCAATTTTATAATTATCTCAAAAACTAATGTTGACCTCCCCTTGCAGAAAATGAAAGGTGTGAGTCTTAAAACACCACTGGTTGATCAGCTCAAGGATAAGATCAAGATACAAGTATATTGAAAATTATAAATCCTATAAATCCTCATAATTACAAATCGATCTCAAGAGTTCCACTAATAGGGAATAGTTATGGCTCACCCAATAGGGCCACAACCACTCCTTAGATAATTTCACTTTAGTAAACAGGTCCCAATAAATACTATGTCCCTTCTAATGAATCCATGAAAGACATAGACTGATTGTGGGGTATACATGTGGTTTATAATTAATTATCACCACATAATAAGTCAAGCAACACATTCCATCCTAGTTACCATCATATATAATTTTCCCATCAAGGGAAATATTTTTCCAAGAGATATCTCATTGTGAAAATATTTTCTTGGAAGGAAGATAGCTATTTGATTCTAGGTTATCACATTAATCATCAGGTCGAATCCATCTAGATTAATCATATTTGTTAGTGGATATTTGATAAAAAACATTCTAAGAAAAAAAATATTGAGCTTTTTTATATAATGTAATAATATTCCATTGTTTGAGATAGATATACTCAACCATATCCTTGATCTGATCAGTGGCTTCAACATATATAAAAAGTACTAAAGTGTTGGAATATTATTTTATATTATAAGAATTAAATATTTTGATAATTCTGATGAATCATAAATATAGAAAATATCTCAAGGTAAATATAGACTAAGAATGAAAGAAGTATAGTTAAATTTTAATAAAGTAAAATTATTCACATAAGTGTGTTCGTATAGGTTTATTCCCCTAGATATATTCACTTATAAATCCTTTATTGGGTACCTTTTAGTAGGTAGTTTCACCCAACATTGTCTCATAGGTCACTTCACCCATGAAAAGGAGTTGTGTGAAGATCACATTATCCCACTAAAATTATGCTCTAGACTTTGTAAAGCTGAAGGATGTGTGCTTACATTAGGTATTGTGAAGTACTTGAGTGAACATAGAGTGTAGAACATCAAGTTTCACTTAGTTCATATGAATAAATAGAAGTGGGTACTATTTATTAATAGTTCAAAGTTGATCGCCCAAGTACTAGCATGCCTTACCAGTTCACATCACCCAATTACCAGTATGCATATGAATGGATTGGTCCTAGTTTGAAGGTACCTCACCATCATCTTAGTTGAGTATGGGTTATCCACATTTCAAATAAATATTCATGATAGAGTCACGTTTACCTTAGAATTAAAACCCTCCTGTTACAATTGGATCTAATTCTGAGGGGTGAGGGATTTATTGTCTCACCTTTTTGGAAAAGGATATAAATCTTTATATAGTGAAGTTAATAGTCTTGAGAAGAGAATAATCACTTTAAGACCATGGATATGAGCCAATAACACTTTTCACAAGTCCCTAGACATGAACCCTATGTAATTCACATGGAAATGCTTTAACCCACTTACATGAGTGCTCCAGTATGCCTGAGTCATTTAATCTGGATACTTTTGTGAATTTACATTCACACCTAGTCATATTACACCATAATCCCTATGTTTTACACAAAAATAGACCCCATGGGTCTTCATTTTATGTAAACTTGGAGAGGGAAACCTATGAGAAGATAAAAATTCCACTCCTTATACGAAAGTCTTCTAACACTATACATCCATGTCTTCTTACTCCCTTAAGGTAGACTAATTAAATCAAAAATATAATGGAAGTTAAAAAATTTGGATAATTTTTTCATATGAATAGATTAAAAAAAACATCACGGAAAGACCATTTTTTTCATATTTCCTCAATATATGGTGAAGGACCACTCCCTAAAATAAACACGAGGGTTCCAAGTTTTTTTTATCCCCAATGTACTCTATATAAGGGTGAATTATGCTAAAGTTACTTTAATAAGGATCTGTATTCGTGATATCCTCATTAAGGTGACCACTTTTACCAACCCTCATTAGGGAAACAATATTTTACATACCCTTATTGGGGTGAACACTTTATCATACCCTATACTAGGGGAAAATATCACTTTATCCTCCATACTTGGGTGAACCATCACCTAGGCCTACTATACTGGGGTTTCATTTTCTCCATACCCCATACTAGGGTAAACTATTACCATGCCATACACTAGGGTTCTAGTTTACCCAGGAACCCCATACTAGGGAAAAAATTCACCAAGGTTCCACATCCATGGGAATCCATTACACTTGAGTATCCTACATGGGTATTGTACTTTACTGAGAAATTAACTTAGGTACTACTCTCACCTTGGTTCCCTGCATGGGTATCTACCTCTCTTGGCCTCCTAGAATGCATAATTGGGCCATGCACAAAAATGTTCACCCTTTTGATCATGTATTCCCTATATAAAAGCCAGGTCCTAGGTTTTCCTATAATAATAATATGACACTCATAGTAATTAGATCATATACTCCCTTAATTATGAGGGTCCCAATCAAAATGATGTTAGTGAAACTCCACTCGGATCATGCTGCTCATCTTGGATTCCCATGTTTCACGTTTTCCTCCCTGATCCACTTAATGATCCATGAATTCATGGTCTTACTCTTTAGGTATAAGCAATAGTCATTTTTCCATTAATGATTTCATCATTATGACTCACAAAAGTTCTTGTAATATCTATATTATGGGAATCCTACTAGGTGTAAGCCCTGAAATAATTCCTACACTAGAGTCTCCAACTAAGTGAGTCATCTTTGGGTAGCACCCATACCCATTGTGCCAAACAATTGTCTGAGTAATATACACATAATCCCCACCCAATTTTCCATGAGTCCATCTTATCTATGTATCTAGATATCCTTAACTATCTAACCATCAATAGATAGAAAGTTAACACATGTTTGGGTATCCTTCTTTGGTGTAATCCTTGTCCATACCATCATTAGTGATCTCATCCCTTTGACACATTAGTGAGCTGCAATTATAAGTGTATCCCAAGTGTAATCCCCAAATACACTATCATATCCCTTATAAATCATATCCTTAAAGGGATATATTCTCTGTGAGACATCCTATATTAAATGGTTTTTATTCTCTTTGTGTTATATGTGGGAAACTCATGTAAATCCTTATGCATCTTCATGATGTTATATCCCTAGTGAAACCCATCCTCAAGGTCAATAATGATTATGATTCATCCTTCATCAATGGGATATATTCTATGTGATTCATCCTCCATAAAATGTCTATATCCTATACAAGACACTATATCCATAATGGGAAATACTCTCTATAGTCCATCATGTTCTCAAAGGCCATATTCCTTGTGAATAAATATACCTTATCTATTATTTAGTAAATAAATGATAGTAATAACTAGAAATGGTCATTCACATATAACTCTCACACTAACCTTTATTATGCCACTTTTTCTACTAAATTATAATTGTATGAATTTAAACTATATAGTCTACATCCTTACCACATTATGTTAAACTAGATGGATTGGTAAGATCACTTGACCATAAATTGTGCAACACAAATAATATTGGATTTGATTCCTATAAACTAGGATATGTAGGATGCCACTATGAGGTTCAATCCCAACAACCCATATTTATCATGTTTATAAAACCTTAAATTTTATCATAATGGTTATTTTCATGAAACTTTAATAGGTATGACATGTTTCATTAAGAATCACTGAACTACATAGGTTATGATTACATTCATAGGTATATAGATAAATCCCCTATCATTAGCATGATCTCTGTTAAACAACACCTAACACCTCCATAGATGGTAATAAACTCCAATGTTCTGTGTTTTTTTTATTTAAACCATCATATAATCACAATTAAAAGACAGATGAAAAAACTATGATATATATATATATATATATATATATGTTCGCATTGATGCATGGTCTCGATCAAATCGACAGCATAGTGGAAACCGGTCCTTCATTGGGATTTGAAGGAGATAGATCTAACCTGAATCCATTTACATTTGATTAACTTATTCCAATCTAAGGATATATGGAGTTATATTGTAAGGAATGAGTTATCACGATACTCTACCACCTCACTCAGTCGTAAGGTATGATTGAGTGATGTCATAAGTGTTGACCCCATGTTAGAATTTCATTTTTGTCAATGTGTCAATATTAATTTTCTAATAAAGGTGAAGATGCATAGAGGATTTTTATCATAAATATATTATTCAATTATTGATTTATATCTATACTTAAAAGTTTATGTCATGTTTCAATGATTCTTAGATAAGGCTCGTTGATTGTATCATGGGAATAAGATGGATTAGTTTAAAAATATGTTCTTATTAGAAGAGTAACATGTCAAAGATGAAGTGTTGAGAAGGATGACCATTTTTGAAATTACTCTTAATATTATTTCAAGGGTTTAAATATTTATTCACTAAAAATATGGTCCAAGATATCCTGAACTTTCCATCCAAGGAGCCCAAGACATGTATGGGCTAAACTTGAGGGTTTCCTAGATCTAACCGGCCTATAATGATAGAGGAGGTACACAGAAAAGTCTGAACATGGGTCATGTATAGAAAATGCATGTTTCACAAAGATAAATTGTTATGGCTTGGGGTGGTGTATAACTCACTAAAAAATAGATTAAAATAATAATAAGATCGATATCTTTCTTATCATGAAACATTGAGCTCTAATAGAACTATGATATACAATAAATGTGACCACTATAACCTAGCCATTAAATTGGAGGTTTTCATAGGTAAAAAAATTATGAAAAATATGTATAAAGGATTAATATAATGTAAATTTTTTTATTAATTCATAATAAATAAGTACTAAATTTTTAATAATGTCATTTTATACTTCAGAAATATGTTTTCTTCAAAATTTGTTTTTATTGCAATTTGTGTGTAAATATTATAAATAATTTATACCATTTTTAGAAATATTTATGAAAAAGATAAGATAATTTTTAAATCATAATGCTGATATTATATTAGGATTAATTTTTTGGATCTTTATAAAAAGATATATTTTTCAATAAATGTTGAGAAATACTATTTTTTGTAAAATTGTCATATATTTTTTTTAAAAAAGTAATATAAAATTCCCATTATGTTTTTAATTTTATTTTAAAGTAAAATAAGACTCATTTAATTATATATAATCTAATTAATTACATAAGAATCTAAATTATACTTTATTTTGGTATAAGTTCATTTTTTGGATTAAAAACACATTTTTTAAAACTATTTTTATATAAAAAATGTTTTTTTATATTAATTAAGCACAAAAATAAATATTTATTTACTATTTTAATTATTTGAATATAATATATATTCATTTAAATATTTCAATATTTATCTGATCATTTTTACAAGTTAAGGAATGGAATTAAAATCATTTTTATACTTAAAATTTTATTTTATGAAAACAGTTTTTATTACGTTTCACAAACTTATATTAAAATAAATTTTAATTAAATGAATTATATATTTGGAATAATAATAATTAATATTACTAAATAAGTTAAACTTAGGTTTTGGCTATATTTAATTGTAAAAATAGTAAAAAATTATAACCATAGTTATGATTTAAGCATGTTTTTTTGAGGTTAAACGATGATATAAGGGTAGAAATGTCACTTAAAGTTTTATGAAACGCATTGGTTTGTTATAAATAAAACATAACCTTATAATTTTATAATATTTTATAATTTTGGTCCAATTTCACCAAAAAAGATTCATATTCTTAAAATCATTTAATTAAATCCAAGTGTGTCGTTTCCCTCACATATAAAAGGGAACCACTTCTCCTCAATTATTCACACATCTTGAGCCACTTAGATTAATAAATATATACCAAAATATCTTACCAATTATCCTATCCATGACCTATAGGATATAGTCTCATCAAAAGTCCAACATAGAAGGATTAAGGTGTAATCCAATGGTGGTTTCCCAAAGAATAAGTATAACTTTTAATCGAGTGTTTTCATTTTATTTCCTATTCAAACTACATAAAATATTCAATAAGAATACTCATATAATAACCTATGTATATTATATATTCTGAAATTTTATTATTTTAGTGACATAACCCAGATTCATATATTTTACATCCGTTGGAAAATGAAAACATCACTCCTACTTACGTACGACCATCTCAACATTGCAGTGTAATTCGTTTTCATCCGAACATTACTTGGATGGTTATAAAGATTAAACTTCAGAATATATATATATATATATATATATATATATACATTACTTATTAAATAATTATTATTATCCAAATATAATATATCACTTACCTTATTACCCTTCCACTCATTAAGAAATGATAATTTCGCTTGTTCGTACGTGTAGACTACCCCCTCCATGAAGTGATGTGATTAATTTTTCTTGTCTACTTTTAAAGTATGATTATAAATATATATGAAATGAATATATATTATATTTATATCATTATAAAAATTTGGTATATTATGGAATCATGATAAATATTCAAGGACCAACACTATTGAACTGAAACTTATATAATATGAAACAATAAATACTCACAAACAAAGAATTTAATAAATAATTATTAGTAAATGGGTATTGAAATGTTATAAGTGGATCATATATGATATTATAAGTATGTATGTGGTTATTTTATTAAATTATAATAAATTTAAATTTATTATACTGAAGGTTAAAATCACTTACAAAGAAAGTAAGATGCGAAATAAGGGTTTATTTCACAATCTTATCCTTATTTAGGATTGTTTATGTTTAAATTTCCATTGAGTGATTTATATGATCTCTCTATATTAAACCCCATAAATTTTATTCTAATTTTTTTATTTCTATAAATTAAAAATTTTCCTCTCATTTCCCTCTCTGTATTTAATCACAATTCCAAACTATTTTTTATATAGAACCAGCTTTGTTTTATATTCAATCAAGAATTTTTTCTTCCATGTAATTTTTTTATTTAAAATGTTTTCAAGAATTTTTTTATATTCTACGATGATTGATTAAAGCCATTTTTACCCATGTTTGATTTTTATATAAAATGGTTTAAAATTAATCTCATTTACATTTTCCATCATCAAAGTGATAATTTTTTCTTAAAATAAGGATAAGGAGAGACAACAGGCCAGAGTGGTCTAAAATAATGAATACCCAATACATCAACCTTAAAAAAATAATGAAACTCTTCAGGAAAGGAACCTAAATTGGTGTAAACAATACAAGGGTTGTTTTGTATCCCATTTTAGGAAAGTCTATCTATAAAAAAGTTTCCATCTTGCCATGTATGTTTCATATTTTCACCACCACTGAGCTCCTTACATTGGAAAATATTGTAAATGTAAGTCCAAGGAGGATTGTACCTTTTATAGAGGGATTAACATATAACTAAGTATTCAATTTCAATTTCTATGAATTGGATATTATTGGGTTGATATGTCTATAACACATTATGTAAATTATTCACTTCCACCATGAGAGGATAACCAAGACCATAAAAACTGCTAAAAGTAAGAACCACTAAGACACTTGAGTCATGAACAACCCCACCTCCTCTCATGATGATGAGGTTACATGATCCATTAGTGTTAAGATTGAACCCATTGTAAGGATCCTTCCATTATTCCCATCTGCATGGAAAAAGAAACTTCTGAGGAATAAGAGCACATCTTCTACCCTGAAAGGTTCTTCACATGGACTGCGTGTTTTCCCAACCTTTCAGTAGGGCCCCAAGCCCACTGCAAGGTATCTGGTCTGAGTTTGAAGCATTAGGAAAGTACTATTGAACGCATTCACCTAAGCATTATTCTAACCATACCATAAGATCAAAAAACCAGTGGAGATTAGTGAAACCCTTTCCTTACTCTCCACACCATTCTCATCCAGTCTATGGAACCAAGTCAAGAAGAAGGATTGAACATATTTAACCTAAACATCGATGTCAATAAGTTGTCCAAGACTTCTCCAGACCGATCATTCCCAATATCTGTCCAAGAAAAGATGATGAATTGATTCCTACTTGGGGAGTAAGAGTAGAAGAATTTGGATGCCATACTGATACCCTTGCACTTTACAAAATCATGGGTTGGAAGAGCACACTACCATACACACCACACAAGAATGTTGCACTTTATCGGTAGATTATTGCACCAAATAAGATTACCACCTCCCACGATAGTACTCACTAGAAAAGAAGAAAGATACTCTTTGAGAAAAAATATCAGTGATGTTTGACCATTATAAACCAATTTATCAGGGGCTGAAGATAACCTAATGTTGTTTAAAATAACATGCTATGACTCATCAAGGGTGGAATAAATAAAGGTAAGAACATAATAGGATTCTGTAAATGTGATATTAGAGTTATGGAATCCTGGAAATCGAAGATTATTTCCTACCAAGTTTTTTTACAATATTTGATCTCACCACACCTAATAATACATCTAAATTTTGGATTAAGTTATTTCATATGGATACATAGCATGTTATATTGGGTTTAAATGTGACCTTGTGGATGATTCCATACATTTTTGTACTTTACATTGAAAAATATTCCCCATAGTTATCATCCTTAGAGAGTATCAAATTCTAATTTTGATTGTAAGTTTTTCATAGTTTTGACCACACTCCTGAACCCAATCCCACCTACCTCTACCAGTTTTTCCATTCAAGTACAAGACACCCAATGGAATCAACCTTCCATATGAGCGTCCCATTAAAATAAATCCATAGTATTTCAATATTTATCACTGTATATTTTGGTACTTTGAGTACTAAAATTACATGCATAGTAATTGAGGAAATAACACAATTGACCAGCATAATGTGTCCTCAAAAAAAGGAAACTTGTTCATCAAATTGTTAATGTGACCCGAGATTTTTTAAAGAAAATTACCAAAGTGATGAATGAAAATACCTCCTAGAGAGATGGGAGGTCTTATGTATTCCATTGTAAAAATCATTATATGGATCCTCAATTAGTTTTCAATCATCCTAGTTCATTGATTGTAACATTTTTTTAATATATATAGACTGTAATTGTCATTTTCCTTAATAAATATTCTAGTTATATTTTAAAAGTATTTTAATTTATGTTAATATTCTCTGATAAATCATATTCTTTACTGGGAATATTTTATAATGATACCATCCATCATATTTGTCTAAATGTATTGTGATCTTTGTGAATGGTAAAAGTATTGACATTATGTATGTTAGTTATTCAAATACAAATAGCTATTGATTATTAAGTATTATTTATTAAGTTGTATTTTTTATTTATATAATGAATGTATTCAACTTATTAAGTGATGGGTGCATATTGGGATTATCATGAGACCAACCAGGTTGGTTATTTAGAATATTTCTTAACCATTTATGTAATATGTCTTCATGTGAGGCCTCTATGTTAAGTTTGAGATGTCCGAAATTATGGATTTCATCTTTATAAAATCAGTTATTAATTTCCATGTGATAATTCAAATAATTACATTTTTGATGGATAAGTTTCAATATAATTTGATTATTTTTTATAAATTATTTGATCATAATTTATTTCTTCTATATTTTTCATTCATTATTTATTCTATGATATCTTCCTCTGTACATATTCCCTTATTTAGTATCAAACCTCACCGTTTTTTTGTTTCATTTCCCGAAGATTTCAAAAGGTTTACTATGAATGATATGAAAGGATATGAAGGAGGTAAATATAATTTTTTTAAATAAAATATTATGTTTTATTTAATGTTTTCATATTCTTTTTCATAATAGATCATTCATTTAGTTTTTCAAGACTACTAAACTATTTGATCCCTCAGGATACGATCACTTGTGTCTAGTCCCATTGTAAATAATTAACCAAAAATTCTAGGATACTAGGTTTGTTGTTTTACAGTTATTATTAGTTTAAATTTATTATAAACCTTGGGAGTTTGATTTAGGAAAACTTATATTAGAAAAAAAACCCTATGAAAATTTCTGAGGAAAATTATATGTATAGGATAATATCATACAGTTTTGTAAAGTATATATTGTGTCGTTTTTAAAGAAAATACATACATGTCTAAATTATATAAAGTTGATGAAGTTGTGACATGGATTAACTTAGTAGTAAAAACTATGAGAGGGGTGGATTGGCTATTAACTCGATCATCACTGGTTCATGATGAGTGGTCGAAATACTACACACCTAGGTAGACACTCCTTAGGGATATTATTTGGTTAATCAACACGCTCTTTATAAACTATTAAGAAATATTTTAATATCTCTTTATGATTTTAAAACAATATTAATGATACTAGTTTTAATATATTGATATTGGATATATATAAAATTTTAAATTTATGTTAGTTATTTCACTGTATTTGGAATTATACATTATGATTCATAACGTTATGAGTTAATCTAGTGTATATAATTGCATAGAAATGAATCCTAATGGAAGGTATTGAAAAATTATCTACACCAATAACACGTATAATGATTTCCTACCTAATTATGTATATAACTATAGCTAATTATATTTTTAAAATATTATGGAAAGTTATGACTAGTAATCTTGGCTATATTGAGAAACATATTTCTTCACCGTGTGGTACTATAATATTGGACTAATTCATACTATATAAACCTCTATCCTAAAATATAAATACTATCTGTTTGAGGATCAAGTACCTTAAAAATATAATTTAAGAATGTGTATATCATTAAATGGAAAAGGTTATTTTGGAAGTGCTTTTTTTAAAGATATATTCTAATAAAAGGTGGATAATGATTCGAAATACTAAATAGGGTATGGAAATGGAGGGTGTGGAATGGGTTGATTTTAAGGAGATATTATTTAAAAAATACATTCATCATGAGAAAAAAAATTAATTTGAAAGTTATTTTTTAAATTTGGGAAAAATGGAAGTGGAAAATTTTTCTTAGAATGAACCAACCATTATAATATTAGTAAGTTGTACTACAAACTATGTATGTAATGTGGACTAATATTGATAGTTTATTTTGTGGAAAAAATTAAATCTTTCAAAGGGTGATACTCTCAAACTTTATTATCATATGATGATGTGGTATTAAGTTTCTAAAGTAATAGAAATAATTCACTAAGTCTTATATTTTCAAAGGAAATCAAGATAAAAAGATAATAGTTGATCTTTATATAAAGGGAAATATTACAAAAAGAAATGGTGAATAGTGGAATTTCAAACAAGTAATAATTATTGAAAGAAACACACTAGTGCTATCTTTAATGGAATGGGAGTTTTATTCAAGTATATAGAGAATGGGTATTAGGTGAGCGAGTTAAGGGAAATAATGAAGCATCCAATGTTCTGTGTTTCAACTATATGTATAGAGGGAACTACAAAAACAAATTCCACAAGATTTAAGTGGATTTTCATTAAAAATATTAAAGGGGAAAGTACAAGATTATTAAATTACAATAACTGATGTGTAAATTATAATTTTTGGAAGTATAAACTTTGATTACAAGATCAATTTTAGTTAATGATTCATTTTATTTCAGATCTATGTGGTATTTTATATCTACTTAAAGTATCAAATCATCCCCTAAAAATATGAGGAATGAGTTTCCAATCAAAACACCTAGAGAGATTCTAGTTTCAATTAGAATATAATGAGTGGTCCTAAATAATATGCCTATATATTTTCTAGTTTCAAACATGATTATTATGCCAATGTTTTAATTTGACAAAATACTATTTTGGGGGGTTTAAATAGTATTTAGGATTTAGGAATTTTTAGATAAAGCATAAAGTAATCTATACTGAACTATTTGTATTATAATTTAAAGGTTAAAGTATTTTATAATTTTTATAGGTGTTATTGTTGATTTAGTAATAATTAATGTAATACTTTTTCATAAGAAGGATTATTTATATTTTGTTATATCTTATATTTTTCAAATCATTTTTTAGATAGGTGAAATTACTTATTTTTTGTTTTATGGATTTTCTGATTCATTAAAGTTTGATTTTTAACATTAAGAATTAAAAAATTCCTCTCTGACAATAATCATTAGAATCAGATGTATAAAATTATTAAAATAGTTGATAAAAAATCATAAATAGTTTAACTAAATCATGTATATATTCTCATGTTCTCCATCTTAATAGTAAAATAATCTCTTAACTCTTGAAAAGGGGTCATCAAGTAAAAAAAGTTAACTTTTTACCTTCATTTATAATTAATTTATATTATTTGTTATCTCATGATGATTTATTGTTTTGTAACACCCCAAAAATTTATGATATATTTCTCTTCAAATAAATTTAATTTCTTCGATAGCTTACAAGTCATGCAACCTTGAATTGAAATGAACCATAATATAGAATATTATTATAACCTATAAGTTAAATTGGTAGGGTGAATATGAATAACTACATTCCAATAATTATATTTAAATTTTTTATATTAATCTATTATATTGATAAATGAGTACTCTACTTTTAGTAAGCTCATTATATGCTTTAAAAATAAAATTTTCCCCCCAAATGGGTTTTATTGATTATTTTACAGAAAAATAATATTATTAATTTCAACCAATTTTTTTAAAAAAAATATGTTAAAAATGAAATTAATTTTTTAAATCATCATTTCATTATTATCTTATAGTGAATTTTTTAATTTTTTTTTAAAAGAATGATTTTTCATTGAATAGTTAAAAATATTGATTTTTATAGAAAATTTTCCTTTCATTTCAATAAATTAAAATGTTTAATTTTTTGAAATGGTTTTAAAAGTAAAATTTTTTCATTTATATTATTAATAATCTAATTAATATAATTTTAATTAATTTTATGTTGAATTTTTCTACTAAAATTTTTATACTTAAGAAAACATTTTTTTATAGAAAAATAATTTTCCTCACATTTAGTGGGTTTAATTTTAAATTAAATTCTAACTATAAGGCCCTAGCCTTAAACCTTACTTAATATTGAATTAACTGAATAATTCACATTGAGGATATTTTTAGGTTTAGAGTTTTAGAGAATTAGATCATGATACTTTCATTACATTCCACATTTAAACAAAGTGGTTACATAAATGACAATATTCATTCTTCCCATCAACGGAAACATATTTAAAACAAAACACGGATTCTTTCTTGACACATCCTTGACACTATCATCACATCATGTACCTTTCCCTTGACCTGTGAAAAACATTTCAAAAACTTGGGATGAGCATAAAAAGCTCAGTAAGGGTTATAAAAATATGGAAAGGAAACATGAGTTCATATATACAAAAGAATGAAATCATACTTTACCCATAAAACATAGGCACTTTAACATACCTCATCAAACCATGAATAAAACATAGAAATCATAAGACATAAAGGTAACTTGAGGTATTCATAACATTCTTACGTAGGGAGTAACCCTCTTGGTTACGTTTGGAATACCCATCAGAGTATATTCCCTAAATCTCTTCGGAGAAACCTTAACGTTTCACTCCTTCTCGTTACCCAATGCATTGGAGAGCTATATCGGGCTCACCTGCCCTAAGTTTATCACGGAACCACCCGTCTTCATAACAATTCCCAAGAACCATAACATAATCTTATCACATAAAACATGCATAAAGGAAACATAAAATTTCCACCTTTCAATAACAAGATATCAATAAAAACATTATGAAAACCGTTTTCAATACCAAAATAAAAGAAAAGTAAAACATGGTATTTATTTTTCTTTTAAAAAGAAGGTATGGCTTGTAGAAGAAGCCGAAACTCAAATAATGGTCACGGAGGAGGAGAAGTCGGTGTCGCTGCATATGTATGACAAAAACATTCCCTTTTGTCGTTTAGTAAAACACTTTGTATAAAAAAATATTCCTTTTTGGATAAATGTAAAAGTCAAAGGGTTTTATACACTGTATAAAAGAAGGTTGTGTATAAAACAAAATATGCCTCAATGAATGGAGATTGAGACGAAGTCCCTTACAAAGACGGTATCCTTGGTTTAAGGATAAATCAATTACATAATTATGTGTGACAAATGAATACACCAAATATAAGTGGATATTAAGTGTAAAATAATCAAAGGTCATTCACACATATTAAAAGGATGACATATTCAATAACTACATGTTGAACCCAAAGAAATCGAAATTGGGTTAAGAAGTTCCCTTGACAGCCTAACGGCGTCACATCAAAATGAGTTGATGAGAGATAAAAAAAAGGGCATCTCATCACTTGGACATAAACTTTACATCAATAAGGATATATGAGAACATATCCCAACATAACAATATGTAAATTAAAATACCCAACAAAAGAAGTTTTTTAAAAAGTGGAGGGTGAAAGGCTCCCTTACCGACATGGGTATCTTACAAAACATACACCTCGTGAAAGAAGGACAATACAACATTCATGTAAATACTCATAAAAAATGTATATTACACAATGAGTAAAATAATGGGCAGTACATACACCACTCAAAGGAAATTGTAGAAAATGTAGCATAAATCTCACGGGAATAAAAGTGAGATGAAAAATCCCTTAAAAAAACTCGGCAGCCTAACGGCGCCACATAAAACTTACAAAAATGGGTTGATGAGATCAAATAGGGTATCTCATCATATTAACATAAAGTTTATAGAAAGAGGAATATAAAATAACATCCCCAAACATAACAAATAGGTGCTTAAAAGAAGTGACATAAAGGAGAGTACTTAAAAAGAAAGAGAGAGGTTAGATCTCTTACGAAAATTCGGTAGCCTAACGGCGCCACTCAAAACTTCGAAAATGGATTGATGAGAGAGAATAGGTTCTATAATCACATGAACATACAAATTACAGTAAGATTAATATAAAATAACATCCCAATAACAAGAAATATGAGCTTTAAAAGGAATGACATAAAAGAGTGTACTTAAAAAGAAAGAGTGGAGTAGGATCCCTTACCTTGGGTCCGACTTGACTCGATCGTTCTTTAACATCCTGAATAATAAACTTGAGTTAATTTCTACTTGCTTAAGAACCTTTTTCAAGCTTATTCTTCCTTTTATATCACTTATTTCCATGTTATAAACATTATTTAATCATTAAGTTAATAATGTTTGTTTTGTCGATATTTGATTCTTAAGTCGAAAGTGGACTTCTTACAATTACATGTTGTTCATGTGGTCAAAGGTTCTTTATATTCAGAATGACATTCCTGATTTGGATATCATATATATCATATATATAGATCATATACATTTATTTATAATATTACATAATCATTTAGAGGTATTAAATGAAATGCACCGTTCATGGAGACGGTAAGTCCTACGTACGCATGAACGCTACTTTCATTTCTTTTTCATATTAATGGAATTAAAACTAAATGATAGGTATGTATATTTTAATTCCAGAATTATATTAATCATTTATATGTATCATTCATCATATATATCCATTATATACATGTACTTATACTAGTACATTACATTTGGGGATAAGAAATGAAATGCATCGTTCATGGAGACGGTAAGCCGTACGTACGCATGAACGCTACTTTCATTTCTATCTCATAATTTAATGGAAAGAAATAATAATGATATAGAGGTATATTATAATTCCAGTATAAAATCATATATAATTACTTTAAATCCATCCTTTATACGTCCCACATATGCCATTAACGAATCACATCACTTTGAGGGGGCGGTAGTCTGCACTTCCTTAAATGAAGATATCGCGTTTACCCATAATGGAAACCATAATGTTATGCCCAAAAAATGAAAAATACAGAAGCTTAAGTAAAACATAAACATATTAGATATAATATATAAATATAGTGTCGTCTTAATGGCCACGTTTGAAGGTGTTAAAAGAATGGTGAACAATCATCGTTTCGGGAGGCCGAAATTCGCCATCCACGGAAACAGTATGTTCTTTAACCATTAGATGTAGGTGTGTGTAAGTGTAGCTAGAATACTTATTATAAAAACATCCTAGTATATTTATTATACTGGAGTTGTTACAAAATAAATTAATAAAAAGAGTTTAGGGGGTTGGAGAAGCAAAATAAAACAAAAGGACAAAAGTGAAGACATTACCTTAAAATCGGGTAACGCCCTTTGGTTTGAGCTCAAAGGCTTCCTTGGGAAGACTTCTGCCCAAAGTGAGGATTCAAGGAGTAATATAGGGAAGTGTAGAGACAAAATGTGCAGGTTTTTTCCGATCCAAAGGCTTTGGGAGTGTGGGTAAGGAGGTAGAGTTGGGGGCCTTTTATAAGAGGAGAGGAGGGGCAGTCTTGTAAAGTTACAAAATGTTACTTTATTTTCAAAAGATTTTAGGATTTTAAAGGTCCCACATTGATGTACTTAGAGGATAAGGTGATAAGGGTTCTAAATGCACTCATCCAATAGGTTTTGGACATGTGTAGGTCTTAGATATTACATTATCTTTCCATTTTATTTAAATCGTTAAATAATGAGGTCATCGCTGCATCATCATGATGTCATAAATAATTTACTTTATTTAATGTCTAAAAATTATAAAACAAATACTATGATGTATGAAATCTTTGTAGCTTTCCAATGACTATTTATAGTCAATAATCGGACTTGTATAATCCCATGTAAAAATTGTTTTAGTAAAACATCTCATGTTTGTGTCATTTTTACTTTTGCATTAAATAAAAAGGTATTTATGTCATTTTCCAAACAAAGTGGCTCCATGGGGTCCCCAAGTTGTGTAGAGACCCTAATATTAACGTACATGAACATTACATTACTTTTGCGGAATACTTAGTACATAACAAAAACACACACACAAGGATCGTAATAGTTTAGTGTCTTTGGAAACTCGGAATAAAATCTTCTAATCGTGGTGAAAGATCTTCAACATCTCCCATAAAGATCTTCCTTTTTTTACCTAAAACCTTTCCTTATATCCTGGAGAAAAGAAAACATAAAAGGGTGAGCTCAAATGCTCAATAAGGGTAAACAAAAGAAATATCAATCACATCGTATTCATAAGAACATAACATTTTGGAAATCATAACCTGAAAAAGAGAGCATAATTTCATAACATGGGATAAATCATGGTAGTGAAATTTAATCACAATAATCATAACTTAAAACATGAAACTTTGTGGAATTCACACATAATCATAGAGAATCATTTCTTGTTAGTCAAGACTCATTGCCAAGACTATCTTAGTGGACAAAGTCCCTTTCTGAATCGAGTAACCCTCATTTCAGTCCTGTTTCACTGAACCGGTATAACCTACCATTCCAGCCATGTCTATCTCATGAGATATAAAATCTTTACCCAATGAATTGGAGGGAGATATAGGTCCCACCCATCTCATAATGAAACCATTCTTATGTGTGCCACAAAATCATAAATCATACATCATTGCATAACCCATGTAATAAAATTGGATTCTTAAACATCATGTCATCATAATCCATAAACAATTGATATCATAAGAAAATTGATACCATTTAAATCATATAGAAATTTTACATGAAACATACATATCAAATAATGTCATCTTAGATGGAAAATAGTTTTGAGAAAAACACTTGAAATGAATTCTTGAGAAAAATATCCTTTCTTCTTTAAAATCATTTTCTTTTCACAAAATTCCATGCAATTTTAAAAGATAAGGGTTTTGTTGAAAATAATCATGCAATCTTGTAGATGAACTTATTGAAAATGAGGTGTTATGAAACCGTAAAAATCCTTTCAAGCCGTATAAGTTAAAAATAACATTCTCCTCGTACTTTTGTCGGAAAAGTCAAAAAGTACCTCGTATGAAAAACGACAAAAGATTCCTTTCATATCTTTTACTAAAAACTTACTGAAGGGTAAAATTGGATTTAAACTATTGTAAGTGGATGGAAACAATATTATATATTTAAGTAACATGGATGTGGATGATAAAATACACCCCATTAAATACTTACGAATAAACAATCTCGGATAAAAATGAGATTGTGATATTTCCATTACCTTAGGTCCGATTTGCTTTGTATGTGTCCGAAGCTCCTGTATAATGGTTTAAATAATGTTATTGACTTATTCCAGAATCATACATATTGATATGATATCATATATGGTCATATTCTTAGCTTCTTGTTAGTAATATTTCATTGTTACTTGTTACTTGGGTCTTTATTGCCTTTTGTTCTTATGCGTGTTTTTCCGAATAAATTCTTATTCTTCTTTTAAGGTTATAGATACCTTATATACAGAATGGTATTAGTGTAACATATATCATATTTATTCATTCAATTAATTTATATAATTACTATGTAATGATGATCATGTAGAACGAGTCGCATCACATCGTGGAGACGGTATTCCGTACGTACGCACGAGTGATGATATCGTTCCTATGATCGTGGAATTGTATTGGAGTACATATATATTATTTCAGTATCAATATTACTTTATAATAATCATAAATAGTTACTCATCACACCATTATACCCATCCTTGTAAGGTGGTGGTGGAAAATAGATTACACCACGGCGTGGAGACGGTATTCCGTACGTACGCACACACGGTGATTTCATTTTTCCGTAGGATGGATAGAAGGTGAATTAGGGTTGTTACATATTTATAATAACATATCAGTATGTATGTAATACTGATGTTATTACTTTATCATGAAACAACTAAAGAAGAAGAAGTTGAAGAAGAAAGAAATTGAAAAGATCGGTAATGGATATTACCTCTTCTTTGGAACGCTTCTTTGAATCCTCCACTTAGGGAACTAATATTGGTCTTTGAAGAAGACCAGGACCTCTAGGGTTATTCTAGGGAAGTGGAGAGGAGAAAATGCCAGGGGTTGGCCGAGCTTGAGTGCTCAATTTGGTGTGACGAGGAGGGGGAGGAGGTGCCCTTTTATAAGGGAGGAGAGGGGCACCTTTGGAATTCTTAAAAATATTAATTTATAATAAATCTAACCCCACATAAAAACCTCCAAAAATGACTCATATACGAATATTAGATAATATAAGGTTGTAATATCATCAACCAATAGAATTTACACATGTTAGGAATTTATTTTAAACATTATCAACATGATTTATCCTTATTTAATCAATTTAATTTTATTTGTGGTAATAACATTCTAATTTTTAAATTATAAAAAATAATTACTTATTTGTTGTGAATTGTCCATAATTGGATTCTTAATAACATTTTAGATCATATAAATTTAAATTTATAATTTTGAAATATTTTGTTATTTTTAATCAATTTTATAATATGTTTTTTTATAAAATAACAATAGTGTCAATTTTGACACTATTCATTTATTTGAATTTAAATAAAATAAATACAGAAGATATGTTCGAACTAAAAGTTTTAATAGATTCATAAAATGTCATATGTATCTTAAAAATTATTGGATAACATTAAATAGTTCATATAATATTTATTTTATTATTTTTGAAACCATTTATTTGGTTTATCTCTTAATAAAATAAATACTACAACATTTTTGTATAATTATTTAATATACTTATTTGTTGCATAAAAATTAAAAATAAAATCCTATGATGAAAATAAATCTATTAGCTTTCACAATAATACTTTTACTCGAATTTATCATCTTAAAATCACAATATTTAAATTGTTATATTTATTAAATTATGAAGGTGACAACTTTGGCATCATTTAAAATAAAATAATATAAGTGTCATAATCGCTTTTATAAGGCTCCAAATGGTAAAATATTATACCATTAGATGATTATGGTTTAAATGTACATGGCCATTAAGTTTTGGTTAGGTATTTGTGCATTTTATGGTCACTATTAGTTTAATAAAAACAATATTCTTGATTTTTCACTAGATAAACAATTTTTGCATCACTATTGTGTCATAATTAATGATACTTATTTAATCCCTAAAAATTATAAATAAATTTATATGATGTATATAATTTCATTATCTTTCTGGAGACTATTCATGTTCTAAGTTTCATGAAGTTTATCACTAAATAAAAATTAATATACTTATAAGATTTAAGAGAGTGACATGTTGTCACTTTCTTTGGTTTTAATAATAATTAAGTTATTTTCATGGAAAAATGTCCATTAAATGATTCTAATCCGATCCTTAGGTGATATGGTTTGACTTTTAGTCATCCAATAGGATTTTGACATTTGTTAGGGTAATTTTAAAATATTATATTTACCCTTAATTACCCAATTTACCTTTAACTATGGTAAATAAAATTTACCGTAGTTACTATTCATAATTTCCAAAAATAAAAAGTAGATTATTAACATAATTTGGACCCACTGATTCCAAATATGGAATCCATTTTTCCAAATTTAATACACAAAACATGCAGAAATTAAATTAAAATTAATCCCGTTGTCGAAAGAAAACGGGTTTTTCTTTAAAACATTACAAAAGATTGAATTGATTTAACCAACGAATTCAAGGTAAAATCAATGCTAATGAAATACATTATATTAAATGGTAAAAATTTATTCTATTTATACTTTAAAACCATTCAATATTATAATTTAACCACATAAGATATTACGATGAAAAAAGTTGTTTTTAATTAAAATATAGCGTGTTTTTACTATTCATTAAAATATAAAAGTTATCAGAAAAATATCAAAACATTATCTAATGTAAATTTTTATATCCTGATTAAAAAGAAGAATATTATTTTGTCAAATTGAACATATAAACATGTCAAAAACTATATTTAATGTGGGTGCGCCATCAAAAGGCGGTAAAACTGCATTTTTTTGAAAAATACTTATTTTACCCGAAAAAATTATTTTGTTCTTATAACATGTTCTAGAAATGTGTAATATGAATAATAATTTTATAAAATTCAAAATTTAGTTAATAATATTCATAATGGCTAGTTCATGACAATATTATAATAATATAACATTGTTTATTAAAACCCGGTATTGCGTACAACACACGCTATTGAGGAAGGTCGCGATTGCGTGTAATGCAAGCCAAGTCAGGGTTGCGTGTTGTGAAAGAATCCTTCGTTGTTTCGTATAACAGAATCCAACCATATTTCATTTATACATTTAATATATATATATATACTCAATGTTGCGTAGAATAACTATTATCAAAATTGTGTGTAACACGGTCCAAGAATAGTGTTGCGTACACTGCAAGCTAATACGGTGTTGCGTATAGCGCAGGGTAATCTTGGTGTAGAATACAACATAAGACATTAATGAAATTAAAATAATATTTTTCATAAAATCTCAGGGTGTTACATTCTACCCCCCTTAAAATGAATTTCGCCCTCGAAATTCGTCAGGGTTATAAATGGTTTACTATTTGAAAGTTTCTTTGATAGAAACCCACATCGTAAAAAGGAATACCAAAACTTATCTTTAAAAACAAAAGTATGAAACGTAACGGTTACCCAAATAAACTAATCACTGGAGTTCCACATAGGTGAAAATATGGATATGGAAGAGAAATCTAACCATCATGTTCTGATGGAGAGTGGTAGAGAACATGGCTATGGAAAAGCCAGCAATCACAAAGCCATAAATTTGTGACGATCTAAGGTACCATCTGATTCATCAGGTATAAGATCACTAGGACAACATTTTTGGTTTTCAAGATCATTTCCCTAAAGTTGAAAATTTGAATTAGAATAAATACTTAATTTATTTTGGAACAATCTTACTGTTGTTCATGCCTTGAACAATTTCCACTTTATCTCTTAAATAAATGAAGTTGAATTTGTTATTCGTGAAGTGTTAGCAGATTATGTGATAGAATGATGGGTCATTCCATCTGTCTCAAACAAAAGGTTACATAAGTCATTCTATAGTGAGATTAATCATATATGGTTCCTAAAATGGACTTATACTTCATATATCATACTGATTAATATAATAAAACTAGTTTCTACTAAACAGGGACTTCCTGTAGGCCAGTGGTAGGCGATAAAGGCCAGTCGCACTTCGGTTGTGGGTTCGATTCCCACAGCCTTGTCCGAAGCGATGGGCTGTCGCCCGTCCTGTAGGTTGTCCTTTTTCTAAAACTACATTACTATAACATCCCATCAATAATATCGAAAAAAAAACTTCTATCCTTAAACAATACTCACTTATGTCCAACATAATCCATTTCAATCTTTAGGCTTATCCATAATACTGCAGTCCACTCTCATAACATAGTGAAAACGATTACCAGAGATTTAACACCATCGTCGATCCCCATATATCCTAAGATATGTTTTGTTGGTCACATTCCAAACATTCAAAGTCCTTAATCATGTATTCTCTTGAATACCTTAGTGAAAACATGAATGCAGTTTAAAGTTAACACTTTCCACATACCAAAATCCTCAAAATTCTATATACTCAAACAATGATATCACTTAGTCCTTATATCATTCACGATCTCATGAATACTATCAAATATTTCATTTTCTCATTTTCCCTTCATTATGTGCATATCATATTTTTTCCAAAAATACCTCAATCACTTCGAATACCACATTAGACCAATACATAAATATTCCAATACACCATAAAAGTACCTCAACAACATTATTCTTGAATACCAATACATAAACACTTCAGTCCATCCACTTCAATGGCTGTCCTGGAATAATTCCTTCCTTGATTTAGAAGTATCTTTTCAGGTCAGGGCATTGCGTTGGGTAATGCCCATGTTCTCCACAAATAATACATTGAACTCCACAACAATCTGTCACTCTATGACCCTTTTCTCCACACAGATAACATCGGTCCCTCCATTTGAGGTATTCCTCAAGGTTCTTCTTCCCTTCTTTAGAAATCTCAATCTTCCTTTCTTTATGCTCCTCAACATGCGAACATGCATAATAGTTTATCTTCCTCTTCTTTGATGAATTTGTCATACCACTAAATTTCACCTTGTTAATCATATATCGCGATGACTGATTCGGCATAATCACAATATCTTTATCTCTAGGCATCACACAATTTTGTTGCTCATAGTCACCAATTTTTCCATTGGATTCAATGTTAACCAAATTCCTTCTGGTTCCCTCCATTAACTAAAACACAAAAAGAATTTTGTGAGAGGCGAAATCATGCTAGGGAAGACAACATAGTAAAGGGGGAGCACCCTCAATATCTAACATCTTAGGTTAAATTCTAAGATCGTTACCGTAGTTCTAGGACTATATCCTATACGTATACTTATCCTTAGGGACATCCCTAGACATACCTTAGAAATATCTCTAGGGATCTCACTAATGTTTTCGCGTCCTAGTTTCCAAAGGTTGACTAAACCTTTGCTCTGATACCAACTGTAGAGACCCTAAGCTTAACGTACATGAACATTACATTACTTTTGCGGAATACTTAGTACATAACAAAAACACACACACAAGGATCGTAATAGTTTAGTGTCTTTGGAAACTCGGAATAAAATCTTCTAATCGTGGTGAAATATCTTCAACATCTCCCATAAATATCTTCCTTTTTTTACCTAAAACCTTTCTTTATATCCTGGAGAAAAGAAAACATAAAAGGGTGAGCTCAAATGCTCACTAAGGGTAAACAAAAGAAATATCAATCACATCGTATTCATAAGAACATAACATTTTGGAAATCATAACCTGAAAAAGAGAGCATAATTTCATAACATGGGATAAATCATGGTAGTGAAATGTAATCACAATTATCATAACTTAAAACATAAAACTTTGTGTCATTCACACATAATCATAGAGAAACATTTCTTGTTAGTCAAGACTCATTTCCAAGACTATCTTAGTGGACAAAGTCCCTTTCTGAATCGAGTAACCCTCATTTCAGTCCTATTTCACTGAACCGGTATAACCTACCATTCCAGCCATGTCTATCTCATGAGATATAAAATCTTTACCCAATGCATTGGAGGGAGATATAGGTCCCACCCATCTCATAATGAAACCATTCTTATGTGTGCCACAAAATCATAAATCATACATCATTGCATAACCCATGTAATAAAATTGGATTCTTAAACATCATGTCATCATAATCCATAAACAATTGATATCATAAGAAAATTGATACCATTTAAATCATAGAGATGTTTTACATGAGACATACATATCAAATAATGTCATCTTAGATGGAAAATAGTTTTGAGAAAAACACTTGAAATGAATTCTTGAGGAAAATATCCTTTCTTCTTTAAAATCATTTTCTTTTCACAAAATTCCATGGAATTTTAAAAGATAAGGGTTTTGTTAAAAATAATCATGCAATCTTGTAGAGGAAATTCTTGAAAATTAGGTGTTATGAAACCGTAAAAATCCTTTCAAGCCGTATAAGTTAAAAATAACATTCTCCTCGTACTTTTGTCGGAAAAGTCAAAAAGTACCTCGTATGAAAAACGAAAAAAGATTCCTTTCATATCTTTTACTAAAAACTTACCAAAGGGTAAAATTGGATTTAAACTATTGTAAGTGGATGGAAACAATATTATATATTGAAGTAACATGGATGTGGATGATAAAATACACCCCAGTAAATACTTACGAATAAACAATCTCGGATAAAAATGAGATTGTGATATTTCCCTTACCTTAGGTCCGATTTGCTTTGTATGTGTCCGAAGCTCCTGTATAATGGTTTAAATAATGTTATTGACTTATTCTAGAATCATACATATTGATATGATATCATATATGGTCATATTCTTAGCTTCTTGTTAGTAATATTTCATTGTTACTTGTTACTTGGGTCTTTATTGCCTTTTGTTCTTATGCGTGTTTTGCCGAATAAATTCTTATTCTTCTTTTAAGGTTATAGATACCTTATATAAAGAATGGTATTAGTGTAACATATATCATATTTATTCATTCAATTCATTTATATAATTACTATGTAATGATGATCATGTAGAACGAGTCGCATCACATCGTGGAGACGGTATTCCGTACGTACGCACGAGTGATGATATCATTCCTATGATCGTGGAATTGTATTGGAGTACATATATATTATTTCAGTATCAATATTACTTTATAATAATCATAAATAGTTACTCATCACACCATTATACTCATCCTTTTAAGGTGGTGGTGGAAAATAGATTACACCACGGCGTGGAGACGGTATTCCGTACGTACGCACGCGCGGTGATTTCATTTTTCCGTAGGATGGATAGAAGGTGAATTAGGGTTGTTCCATATTTATAATAACATATCAGTATGTATTTAATACTGATGTTATTACTTTATCATGAAACAACTAAAGAAGAATAAGTTGGAGAAGAAATAAATTGAAAAGATCGGTAATGGATATTACCTCTTCTTTGGAACGCTTCTTTGAATCCTCCACTTAGGGAACTAATATTGGTCTTTGAAGAAGACCAGGACCTCTAGGATTATTCTAGGAAAGTGGAGAGGAGAACATGGCAGGGTTTGGCCGAGCTTGAGTGCTCAATTTGGTGTGAGGAGGAGGGGGAGGAGGTGCCCTTTTATAAGGTAGGAGAAGGGCACCTTTGGAATTCTTAAAAATATTAATTTATAATAAATCTAACCCCACATAAAAACCTCCAAAAATGACTCATATACGAATATTAGATAAGATAAGGTTGTAATATCATCAACCAATAGAATTTAGACATGTTAGGAATTTATTTTAAACATTATCAACATGATTTATCCTTATTTAATCAATTTAATTTTATTTGTGGTAATAACATTCTAATTTTTAAATTATAACAAATAATTACTTATTTGTTGTGAATTGTCCATAATTGGATTCTTAATAACATTTTAGATCATAGAAATTTAAATTTATAATTTTGAAATATTTTGTGATTTTTAATCAATTTTATAATATGTTTTTTTTATAAAATAACAATAGTGTCAATTTTGACACTATTCGTTTATTTGAATTTAAATAAAATAAATACAGAAGATATGTTCGAACTAAAAGTTTTAATAGATTCATAAAATGTCATATGTATCTTAAAAATTATTGGAGCACATTAAATAGTTCATATAATATTTATTTTATTATTTTTGAAACCATTTATTTGGTTTATCTCTTAATAAAATAAATACTACAACATGTTTGTATAATTATTTAATATACTTATTTGTTGCATAAAAATTAAAAATAAAATCCTATGATGAAAATAAATCTATTAGATTTCACAATAATACTTTTACTAGAATTTATCATCTTAAAATCACAATATTTAAATTGTTATATTTATTAAATTATGAAGGTGACAACTTTTGCATCATTTAAAATAAAATAATATAAGTGTCATAATCGCTTTTATAAGGATCCAAATGGTCACATATTCGACCATTGGATGGTTATGGTTTAAATGTACATGTCCACTAAGTTTTGGTTAGGTATTTGTGCATTTTATGGTCACTATTAGTTTAATAAAAACAATATTCTTGATTTTTCACTAGATAAATAATTTCTGCATCACTATTGTGTCATAATTAAAGATAATTATTTAATCCCTAAAAATTATAAATAAATTTATATGATGTAGATAATTTCATTATATTTCTGGAGACTATTCATGTTCGAAGTTTCATGAAGTTTATCACTAAATAAAAATTAATATACTTATAAGATTTAAGAGAGTGACATGTTGTCACTTTCTTTGGTTTTAATAATAATTAAGTTATTTTCATGGACAAATGTCCATTAAATGATTCTAATCCGACCCTTAGGTGATATGGGTCAACTTTTAGTCATCCAATAGGATTTTGACATTTGTTAGGGTAATTTTAAAATATTATATTTACCCTTAATTACCCGATTTACCTTTAACTATGGTAAATAAAATTTACCGTAGTTACTATTCATAATTGCCAAAAATAAAAATTAGCTTATTAACATAATTTGGACCCACTGATTCCAAATATGGAATCCATTTTTCCAAATTCAATACAAAAAAGATGCAGAAATTAAATTAAAATTAATCCCGTTGTCGAAAGAAAACGGGTTTTTCTTTAAAACATTGCAAAAGATTGAATTGATTTAACCAACGAATTCAAGGTAAAATCAATGCTAATGACATACATTATATTAAATGGTAAAAATATATTCTATTTATACTTTAAAACCATTCAATATTATAATTTAACCACATAAGATATTACGATGAAAAAAGTTGTTTTTAATTAAAATATAGCGTGTTTTTACTATTCATTAAAATATAAAAGTTATCAGAAAAATATCAAAACTTTATCTAATGTAAATTTTTATATCCTGATTAAAAAGAAGAATGTTACTTTGTCAAATTGAACATATAAACATGTCAAAAACTATATTTAAAGTGGGTGCGCCATCAAAAGGCGGTAAAACTGCATTTTTTGAAAAATACTTATTTTACCCGAAAAATTTATTTTGTTCTTATAACATGTTCTAGAAATGTTTAAGATGAATAATAATGTTATAAAATTCAAAATTTAGTTAATACTATTCATAACGGCTAGTTCATGACAATATTATAATAATATAACATTGTTTATTAAAACCCGGTATTGCGTACAACACACGCTATCGAGGAAGGTCGTGATTGCGTGTAATGCAAGCCAAGTCAGGGTTGCGTGTTGTGAAAGAATCCTTCGTTGTTTCGTATAACAGAATCCAACCATATTTCATTTATACATTTAATATATATATATATACTCAATGTTGTGTAGAATAACTATTATCAAAATTGTGTGTAACACAGTCCAAGAATAGTGTTGCGTACACTGCAAGCTAATACGGTGTTGCGTATAGCGCATGGTAATCTTGGTGTAGAATACAACATAAGACATTAATGAAATTAAAATAATATTTTTCATAAAATCTCGGGGTGTTACAAGTTGACCCATGGATTGTCCTGGTCGGCCATGACACATCCAATGAGGGTAGGACATGTGTCTAGGTCATTTCATTTTATTAAAACATTATTCTTACCTTAAACTACACTAATTACCTCTAATCGCGATTAAAAACTTAATAAGTTACTATTCACCAAAAAATTATTTTAATCCCATTGAACCACATTTTACTTTTTAATGAAAACCATGTATGTTGGATTTTTGAAATTCAAATCACAAAGATGGCAAAATTTCATTTAAACGGAAAATCAGTTTTTATAAGTACCACTTAGTGGTTTCACTATTCATCAAAAATTGAAGTTTTTCAGAAAAATACCAAAACTTCACCCTAAGCTATATTTGATATTCCGAATTCAAAAATGGAGTACATTTTACAAAATTCAAAACATATAAGTTTAATTAATTAATTTAATAATTAATTCCCGCTGTCAGAGCGAATAGCGTGTTTTTACGAAATAATAAGTATCAAAAGATTGACACTAGTTTAAGTCTGATTTCAAAGTGAAATTAATTCCAACGACCAAAATTGGATTATATGGTAAAAATATATTATAATTTAACTTTAAAACCAATTCAAAAAATAATATAATCATATAAATAAATTAGATTAAAAGAGGTTTTGAATTAAAATACAACATTTTTCACTATTCATTAAAAATTGAACTTTTTCGGAAAAATACCAAAAATTTACACAAAGTAAATTTTGATGTCCCGATTCTAAAGAAGAATTTTATTTTGTCAAATATAACACATAAAATTTTCAAAATGTTTATTTAAAAGAGGTTCGCCATCAAAAGGCGATTAATCGACCTTTTAAAGAATATTAGAATGTTTACGCTTAAAATTGGATTCATTCGCATTTTTAATCCTCTAACATTTATTGTAAAAAGTAAAAATATTTGACAAACATATATAATCATTTTTTAGTTAGTTCTATTCATTTCTGCCATCACAACAGCTAGGCGTTAACTACCATTTAAAATAATATTATTTTATTATTAGAGTGCAACGTAAGATTCCCAAGAAACTCGTTGTTGCGTGTTGGGTACGCCATCGAGCATAGTATCCCCTTTAAATTCATATTAATATTTTATTCACAAATATGGATAAATATGAAAATGTCATATTCTTTATTTACCTGGGGTGTTACATCCTTCCCCCCTTTTGGGAATTGCGTCCTCGCAATTTTAAAATTGATCTTGGAAACATCCTTGAAAGTCCCACATCGGAACAACAGTCGGTAAAACAATCACTTTAAAATAAAGAATGATAAGTACAGAGGTCCCCCAAGTTAACCCATAATAAGATTCCGTGTAGGAAAACATGGACATGGAAGAAAAAGCAAAGGGTCATGTTCTTGAGGGAGAGTGATAGTAAACATGTCTAGGAGAAAGTTAACCATAAGAAAATCACAAACTTGTGATGGGTTAAACGGAATTCGATTCCCCAATAGGAAAAGTTAATAGAAAACATTTTTGTTTTAAGTTACTTTTTATTGAGTAATTTATTCATAAGGAAACATAATCACTTATCATGTTGACTTTCAACTTTTATTAGATTCCTTACACAAACTCATATTTTCTCCAAAAGACGAGTATTTAGGAAGACTTGTTCATATTAAGAGTACTATAATCTACTTCTAGAGAATCACCTAATCCACCAAAGGTAACTATATACATCCCATGTCTTTAGGCTTTAACCAAAACCAAAACCAAAAAGGTTAGTACAAGGTCAGATAATCAAGAAAAGGATAACCCATTAAAAAGAAAATTTATGCTTAATCTCCAAAATTTGTCCAACAAAACCCAAAGTTCAATGAGGACCATCCGATAAATAATTTGTCCATAAAATTATTCAAAGTAAACCAATATAAGATTTAAACCCAAATATTTGATATATTTAGTCACATAGTCTTCCTAGTTAAATCATAACATTTATCTCCAAACAACATCAGTTGCTCCTAAAGTCTCGTATTGAAAAGTAATTAACCGAATCACATATCCTCCGTGATAGGTTAATCATTTTCATAAATAACCCAAAATCAACTTACTCTTAATTCATAAAATCATATAACTAAAAATCATCAGTCAAACTAACCAGGGACTTTCACGTAGTCCAGTGGTAGGCGATAAATACCAGTCGCACTTTGGTTGTGGGTTCGATTCCCGCAGCTTTGTCTGACGCGACGGGTTGTCACACGGTCTGCGTGTTGTCCTTTTTCCAAAACTATATAATTCTTAAATCATTCCCCAAAAAGAGATAAAATCATCAAAAATGATCATAACATATTTTAACCTCAAGTTTATCTCATGCCTTTCATTTTCCAGCATATCATATAATAACCCATAATTACCTCAAAAGTAAGGATCATATAAACTCTAATGGTTACCTTTATTATTATTACCTGAACTTCCACATCGATTGGTCATCTCATACATGATGCATTACAGAACATACCAAGGTTCAAGTGGTTGATCATGACTCCTTGATATTTGGTTTAGAACAACCACGAGTTTCCTCATTGAATCCTCCATTTTATCTAGTATCTTAATCAGAGAACCACCATAGTTTCCTTCAAACCTGTTGTCTCTTTGGTGCCTGCTAGATCCATCCATTAACTAAAAACAGAAATGTCAGTGTGAGTATATCAAAAAAACCATCATGTATTATGAGGAAGGTAAACACTAAGATATACTTACTCATTCACTTTATCTAAAACTAGGACTCTTTCTGAAATCCTAACCATTATGGTAATGTCACTTATGATTAAAGAATACCCTAACCTCTAAAGTTATCTAAACCGACCTTTGATACCAACTATAAGGCCCCAGCCTTAAAACTTACCTAATATTGAATTAAATGAATAATTCACATTGAGGATCTTTTTAGGTTTAGATTTTTAGAGAATTAGATCATGATACTTGCATTACATTCCACATTTAAACAAATTGGTTACATAAAAGACAATATTCATTCTTCCCATCAACGGAAACATATTTAAAATAAAACACGGATTGTTTCTTGACACATCCTTGACATTATCATCACATCATGTACCTTTCCCTTGACCTGTGAAAAACATTTCAAAAACTTAGGATGAGTATAAAAAGCTCAGTAAGGGTTATAAAAATATGGAAAGGAAACATGAGTTCATATATACATAAGAATTAAATCATACTTTACCCATAAAATATAGGCACTTTAACATACCTCATCAAACCATGAATAAAGCATAGAAATTATAAGACATAAAGGTAACTTGAGGCATTCATAACATTCTTACGTAGGGAGTAACCCTCTTGGTTATGTTTGGAATACCCATCACAGTATATTCCCTAAATCTCTTCGGAGAAACTTTAACGTTTCACTCCTTCGTGTTACCCAATGCATTGGAGAGCTATATCGGGCTCACCCGCCCTTAGTTTATCACGGAACCACCCGTCTTCATAACAATGCCCAAGAACCATAACATAATCTTATCACATAAAACATGCATAAAGGAAACATAACATTTCCACCTTTCAATAACAAGATATCAATAAAAACATTATGAAAACCATTTTCAATACCAAAATAAAAGAAAAGTAAAACATGGTATTTATTTTTCGTTTAAAAAGAAGGTATGGCTTGTAGAAGAATCTGAAACTCAAATAATGGTCACGGAGGCGGATAAGTCGTTGTCCTCGCATACGTACGACAAAAACATTCCCTTTTTTCGTTTAGTAAAACACTTCGTATAAAAAAAATATTCCTTTTTGGATAAACGTAAAAGTCAAAGGGGTTTATACACCGTATAAAAGAAGGTTGTGTATAAAACAAAATATGCCTCAATGAATGGAGATTGAGATGAAGTCCCTTACAAAGACGGTATCCTTGGTTTAAGGATAAATCAATTACATAATTATGTGTGACAAATGAATACACCAAATATAATTGGATATTAAGTGTAAAATAATCAAAGTTCATTCACACATATTCAAATGATGACATATTCAATAACTACATGTTGAACCCAAAGAAATCGAAATTGGGTTAAGAAGTTCCCTTGACAGCCTAACAGCGTCACATCAAAATGAGTTGATGAGAGATAAAAAAAGGGTATCTCATCACTTAGACATAAAATTTTCATCAATAAGGATATATGAGAACATATCCAAACATAACAATATGTAAATTAAAAGACCCAACAAAATAAGTCTTTTAAAAAGAGGAGGGTGAATGGTTCCCTTACCGACATGGGTATCTTTCGAAAGATACACCTCGTGAAAGAAGTACAATACAACATTGATGTAAATACTCATAAAAAAAGTATATTACACAATGAGTAAAATAATGGGCAGTACATACACCACTCAAAGGAAATTTTGGCAAATTTAGCATAAATATCACGGGAATAAAAGTGAGATGAAAAATCCCTTACAAAAACTCGGTAGCCTAACGACACCACATAAAACTTACAAAAATGGGTTGATGAGATCAAATAGGGTATCTCATCATATTAACATAAAGTTTATATAAAGAGGAATATAAAATAACATCCCCCAACATAACAAATAGGAGCTTAAAAGAAGTGACATAAAGGAGAGTACTTAAAAAGAAAGAGAGAGGTTAGATCTCTTATGAAAATTCGGCAGCCTAACGGCGCCACTCAAAACTTCCAAAATGGATTGATGAGAGAGAATAGGGTCTCTCATCACATGAACATAAAAATTACAGTAATATTAATATAAAAGAACATCCCAATAACAAGAAATATTAGCTTTAAAAGGAATGACATAAAAGAGTGTACTTAAAAAGAAAGAGTGGAGTAGGATCCATTACCTTGGGTCCGACTTGACTCGGTCGTTCTTTAACATCCTGAATAATAAACCTGAGTTAATTTATACTTGCTTAATAACCTTTTTCAAGCTTATTATTCCTTTTATATCACTTATTTCCATGTTATAAACATTATGTAATCATTAAGTTAATAATGTTTTTTTGTCGATATTTGGTTCTTAAGTCGAAAGTGGACTTCTTACAATTACATGTTGTTCGTGTGGTCAAAGGTTCTTTATATTCTGAATGACATTCCTGATTTGGATATCACATATATCATATATATCCATAATATACATGTATTTATAATATTACATAATCATTTAGAGGTATGAAATGAAATGCATCGTTCATGGAGACGGTAAGCCGTACGTACGCATGTACGCTACTTTTATTTCTTTGTCATATTAATGGAATTAAAACTAAATGAGAGGTATGTATATTTTAATTACAGAATTATATTAATCATTTATATGTATCATTCATCATATATATCCATTATATACATGTACTTATATTAGTATATTACATTTGGGGATAAGAAATGAAATGCACCGTTCATGGAGACGGTAAGTCGTACGTACGCATGAACGCTACTTTCATTTCTATCTCATACTTTAATGGAAATAAATAATAATGATATAGAGTTATATTATAATTCCAGTATAACATCATATATAATAACTTTAAATCCATCCTTTATACATCCCACATATGGCATTAACGAATCACATCCCTTTGAGGGGGTGGTAGTCTGCACTTCCTTAAATGAAGATATCGCGTTTTCCCATAATGGAAACCATAAAGTTATGCCCAAAAAATAAAAAATACAGAAGCTTAAGTAAAACATAAACATATTAGATATCATATATAAATATAGTGTCATCTTAATGGCCACATTTGAAGGTGTTAAAATAATGTTGAACAATCATCGTTTCGGGAGGCCGAAATTCTCCATCCATGGAAACAGTATGTTCTTTAACCATTAGATGTAGGTGTGTGTAAGTGTAGCTCGAATCCTTCTTATAACAACATCCTAGTATATTTATTATACTGTAGTTGTTACAAAATAAATTAATAAAAAGATTTTAGGGGTTTGGAGAAGCAAAATAAAAAAAAGGACACAAGTGAAGACATTACCTTAAAATCGGGTAACTCCCTTTGTTTTGAGCTCAAAGGCTTCCTTGGGAAGACTTCTGCCCAAAGTGAGGCTTCAAGGAGTAATATAGGGAAGTGTAGAGACAAAATGGGAAGGGGTGGCCGATCCAAAGGCTTTGTTAGTGTGGGTAAGGAGGTACAGGTGGGGGCCTTTTATAAGAGGAGAGGAGGGGCACTCTTGTAAAGTTACAAAATGTTACTTTATTTTCAAAATAGTTTCGGATTTTAAAGGTCCCACATTGATGTATTTCTAGGATAAGGAGATAAGGGTTCTAAATCCACTCATGAAATAGGTTTTGGACATGTTTAGGTCTTACATATTACATTATCGTTCCATTTTATTTAAATCGTTAAATAATGAGGTCATCGTTGCATCATCATGATGTCATAAATAATTTAATTTATTTAATGTCTAAAAATTATAAAACAAATACTATGATGTAGGAAATCTTTTTATCTTTCCAATTAATATTTATAGTCAATAATCGGACTTGTATAACCCCATGTAAAAATTGTTTTAGTAAAACATTTCATGTTTGTGTCATTTTTACTTTTACATTAAATAAAAAGGTATTTATGTTATTTTCCAAACAAAGTGGCTCCATGGGGTCCCCAAGTTGACCCATTGATTTTCTTGTTCGGCCATGACACATCCAATTAGGGTAGGACATGTTTCTAGGTCATTTAAGTTTATTAAAACATTATTCTTACCTTAAACTGCATTAATTACCTCTAATCGCGATTAAAAACTTAATGAGTTACTATTCACCAAAAAATTATTTTAATCCCATTGAACCACATTTTACTTCTTAATGACAACCATGTATGTCGAATTTTTGAAATTCAAGTCACAAAGATGGCAAAATTTCATTTAAATGGAAAATCAGTTTTTATAAGTACCACTTAGTGGTATCACTATTCATCAAAAATTGAAGTTTTTCAGAAAAATACCAAAACTTCACCCTAAGCTATATTTGATATTCTGAATTAAAAAATTAAGTCCATTTTATAAAATTCAAAACATATAAGTTGAATTAATTAATTTAATAATTAATTCCCGTTGTCAGAGCAAATAGCGTGTTTTTACGAAACAATAAGTATCAAAATATTGACACTAGTTTAAGTCTGATTTCAAAGTGAAATTAATTACAATGACCACAATTGGATTAGATGGTAAAAATATATTCTAATTTAACTTTAAAACCAATTCAAAAGATATTCTAATCATATAAATAAATTATATTAAAAAAGGTTTTGAATTAAAATACAACATTTTTCCCTATTCATTATAAATTGAACTTTTTCGGAAAAATACCAAAAATTTACACAAAGAAAATTTTGATGTCCCGATTCTAAAGAAGAATTTTATTTTGTCAAATATAACACATAAAATTGTCAAAATGTTGATTTAAAAGAGGTTCACCATCAAAAGGTGGTTAATCGACCTTTTAAAGAATATTAGAATGTTTACGCTTAAAATTAGATTCATTCGCATTTTTAATCCTCTAACATTTATTGTAAAAAGTAAAAATATTTGACAAACATATATAATCATTTTGTAGTTAGTTCTATTCATTCCTGCCATCACAACAGCTAGACGGTAACTACCATTTAAAATAATATTATTTTATTATTAGAGTGCAACGTAAGATTCCCAAGAAACTCGTTGTTGCGTGTTGGGTACGCCATCGAGCATAGCATCCCCTTTAAAGTCATATTAATATTTTATTCACAAATATGGATAAATATAAAAATTTCATATTCTTTATTTACCTGGGGTGTTACATCCTTCCCCCCTTTTGGGAATTGCGTCCTCGCAATTTTAAAATTGAGCTTGGAAACATCCTTGAAAGTCCCACATTGGAACAAGAGTCGGTAAAACAATCACTTTAAAATAAAGAAAGATAAGTACAGAGGTCACCCGAGTTAACCCATAATAGGATTCCGTGTAGGAAAACATGGACAGGGAATAAAAATCAAAGGGTCATGTTCTTTAGGGAGAGTGATAGTAAACATGTCTAGGAGAAAGTTAACCATAAGAAAATCACAAACTTGTGATGGGTTAAATGGAATTCGATTCCCCAATAGGAAAAGTTAATAGAAAACATTTTTGTTTTAAGTTACTTTTTATTGAGTAATTTATTCATAAGGAAACATAATCACTTATCATGTTGACTTTCAACTTTTATTATATTCCTTACACAAACTCATATTTTCTCCAAAAGACGAGTATTTAAGAAGACTTGTTTATATTAAGAGTACTATAATCTACTTCTAGAGAATCACCTAATCCACCAAAGAGAACTATATAAATCCCATGTCTTTAGGCTTTAACCAAAACAAAAACCAAAAAGGTTAGTACAAGGTCAGATAATCCAGAAAAGGATAACCCATTAAAAAGAAAATCTATGCTTAATCTCCAAAATTTTTCCAACAAAACCCAAAGTTCAATGAGGACCATCCGATAAATAATTTGTCCATAAAATTATTCAAAGTAAACCAATCTATGATTGAAACCAAAATATTTGAAAGATTTAGTCACATAGTCTTCCAAGTTAAATCGTAACATTTATCTCCAAACAACATCAGTTGCTCCTAAAGTCTCGTATTGAAAAGTAATTAACCTAATCACATATCCTCCATGATAGGTTAATAATTTTCATAAATAACCCAAAATCAACTGACTCCTAATTCATAAAATCATATAACTAAAAAGAATCAGTCAAACTAACCAGGGACTTCACATAGTCCAGTGGTTGGCAATAAATACCAGTGGCACTTTGGTTGTGGGTTCGATTCCCGCAGCTTTGTCTGACGCGACGGGATATCACACGATCTGTGTGTTGTCCTTTTTCCAAAACTATATAATTCATAAATCATTCCCCAAAAAGAGATAAAATCATCAAAAATGATCATAACATATTTTAACCTCAAGTTTGTCTCATGCCTTTCATTTTCTAGCATATCATATAATAACCCATAATTACCTCAAAAGTAAGGATCATATAAACTCTAATGGTTACCTTTATAATTATTACCTGAACTTCCACATCGATTGGTCATCTCGTATATGATGCATTACAGAACATACCAAGGTTCCAGTGGTTGATCATGACTCCTTGATATTTGGTTTAGAATAACCACGAGTTTCCTCATTGAATCCTCCATTTTATCTAGTATCTTAATCAGAGAACCACCACAGTTTCCTTCAAACCTTTTGTCTCTTTGGTGCCTGCTAGATCCATCCATTAACTAAAAATAGAAATGTCAGTGTGAGTATATCAAAAAAACCATCATGTACTAATGAGGAAGGTAAACACTAAGATATACTTACTCATTCACTTTATCTAAAACTAGGACTCTTTCTGAAATCCTAACCATTATGGTAATGTCACTTATGCTTAAAGAATACCCTAACCTCTAAATTTATCTAAACCGACCTTTGATACCAACTATAAGGCCCCAGCCTTAAACCTTACTTAATATTGAATTAAATGAATAATTCACATTGAGGATCTTGTTAGGTTTAGAGTTTTAGAGAATTAGATTATGATACTTGCATTACATTCCACATTTAAACAAATTGGTTACATAAAATACAATATTCATTCTTCCCATCAACGGAAACATATTTAAAATAAAACACGGATTCTTTCTTAACACATCCTTGAAACTATCATCACATCATGTACCTTTCCCTTGACCTGTGAAAAACATTTCAAAAACTTGGGATGAGCATAAAAAGCTCAGTAAGGGTTATAAAAATGTGGAAAGGAAACATGAGTTCATATATACATAAGAATGAAATCATACTTTACCCATAAAATATAGGCACTTTAACATACCTCATCAAACCATGAATAAAACATAGAAATCATAAGACATAAAGGTAACTTGAGGCATTCATAACATTCTTACATAGGGAGTAACCCTCTTGGTTACGTTTGGAATACCCATCAGAGTATATTCCCTAAATCTCTTCGGAGAAACCTTAACGTTTCACTCCTTCGAGTTACCCAAGGCATTGGAGAGCTATATCGGGCTCACCCTCCCTTAGTTTATCACGGAACCACCCGTCTTCATAACAATGCCCAAGAACCATAACATAATCGTATCACATAAAACATGCATAAAGGAAACATAACATTTCCACCTTTCAATAACAAGATATCAATAAAAACATTATGAAAACCATTATCAATACCAAAATAAAAGAAAATTAAAACATGGTATTTATTTTTCTTTTAAAAAGAATGTATGTCTTGTAGAAGAACGCGAAACTCAAATAATGGTCACGGAGGCGGAGAAGTCGTTGTCACCGCATACGTACGACAAAAACATTCCCTTTTATCTTTTAGTAAAACACTTTGTATAAAAAAATATTCCTTTTTGGATAAACGTAAAAGTCAAAGGGGTTTATACACTGTATAAAAGAAGGTTGTGTATAAAACAAAATATGCCTCAATGAATGGAGATTGAGACGAAGTCCCATACAAAAACGGTATCCTTGGTTTAAGGATAAATCAATTACATAATTATGTGTGACAAATGAATACACCAAATATAAGTGGATATTAAGTTTAAAATAATCAAAGGTCATTCACACATATTCAAAGGATGACATATTCAATAACTACATGTTGAACCCAAAGAAATTGAAATTGGGTTAAGAAGTTCCCTTGACAGCCTAACGGCGTCACATCAAAATGAGTTGATGAGAGATAAAAAAGGGTATCTCATCACTTGGACATAAAATTTACATCAATAAGGATATATGAGAACATATCCCAACATAACAATATGTAAATTAAAAGACCCAACAAAAGAAGTCTTTTAAAAAGAGGAGGGTGAAAGGTTCCCTTACCGACATGGGTATCTTTCGAAACATACACCTCGTGAAAGAAGGAGAATACAACATTGATGTAAATACTCACAAAAAAAGTATATTACACAATGAGTAAAATAATGGGCAGTACATACACCACTCAAATGAAATTGTGGCAAATGTAGCATAAATCTCACGGGAATAAAAGTGAGATGAAAAATCCCTTACGAAAACTCGGCAGCCTAACGGCGCCACATAAAACATACAAAAATGGGTTGACGAGATCAAATAGGGTATCTCATCATATTAACATAAAGTTTATAGAAAGAATAATATAAAATAACATCCCCCAACATAAAAAATAGGAGCTTAAAATAAGTGACATAAAGGAGAGTACTTAAAAAGAAAGAGAGAGGTTAGATCTCTTATGAAAATTCGGGAGCCTAACGGCGCCACTCAAAACTTCCAAAATGGATTGATGAGAGAGAATAGGGTCTCTCATCACATGAAAATAAAATTTCAGTAAGATTAATATAAAATAACATCCCAATAACAAGAAATATGAGCTTTAATAGAAATGACATAAAAGAGTTTACTTAAAAAGAAATAGTGGAGTAGGATCGCTTACCTTGGGTCCGACTTGACTCGATCGTTCTTTAACGTCCTGAATAATAAACTTGAGTTAATTTATACTTACTTAAGAACCTTTTTCAAGCTTATTATTCCTTTTATATCACTTATTTCCATGTTATAAACATTATGTAATCATTAAGTTAATAATGTTTGTTTTGTCGATATTTGGATCTTAAGTCGAAAGTGGACTTCTTACAATTACATGTTATTCGTGTGGTCAAAGGTTCTTTATATTCAGAATGACATTCCTGATTTGGATATCATATATATCATATATCTCCATCATATACATGTATTTATAATATTACATAATAATTTAGAGGTATGAAATGAAATGCACCGTTCATGGAGACGGTAAGCCATACGTACGCATGAATGCTACTTTCATTTCTTTGTCATATTAATGGAATTAAAACTAAATGAGAGGTATGTATATTTTAATTCAGAATTATATTAATCATTTATATGTATCATTCATCATACATATCCATTATATACATGTACTTATAATAGTACATTACATTTGGGGATAAGAAATGAAATGCACCGTTCATGGAGACGGTAAGTCGTACGTACACAAGAACGCTACTTTCATTTTTATCTCATAATTTAAGGGAATGAAATAATAATGATAGAGTTATATTATAATTCCATTATAACATCATATATAATAAATTTAAATCCATCCTTTATACATCCCACATATGTCATTCACGAATCACATCACTTTGAGTGGGCGGTAGTCCGCACTTCCTTAAATGAAGATATCGCATTTACCCATAATGGAAACCATAAAGTTATGCCCAAAAAATGAAAAATACAGAAGCTTAAGTAAAACATAAACATATTAGATATCATATATAAATATAGTGTCATCTTAATGGCCACCTTTGATTGTGTTAAAAGAATGTTGAACAATCATCGTTTCGGGAGGCCGAAATTCGCCATCCACGGAAACAGTATGTTCTTTAACCATTAGATGTAGGTGTGTGTAAGTGTATCTCGAATCCTTCTTATAAAAACATACTAGTATATTTATGATACTTTATTTTTTACAAAATAAATTAATAAAAAGAGTTTAGGGGGTTGGAGAAGCAAAATAAAACAAAAGGACACAAGTGAAGACATTACCTTAAAATCGGGTAACTCCCTTTGGTTTGAGCTCAAAGGCTTACTTGGGAAGACTTCTTCCCAAAGTGAGTCTTCAAGGAGTAATATAGAGAAGTGGAGAGACAAAATTGGCAGGGGTTGGCCGATACAAAGGCTTTGGGAGTGTGGGTAAGGAGGTAAAGGTGGGTGCCTTTTATAAGAGGAGAGGAGGGGCACTCTTGTAAAGTTACAAAATGTTACTTTATTTTCAAAAGAGTTTCGGATATTAAAGGTCCCACATTGATGTATTTAGAGGATAAGGTGATAAGGGTTCTAAATCCACTCATCCAATAGGTTTTGGACATGTGTAGGTCTTATATATTACATTATCTTTCCTTTTTATTTAAATCGTTAAATAATGAGGTCATCGCTGCATCATCATGATGTCATAAATAATTTGATTTATTTAATGTATAAAAATTATAAAACAAATACTATGATGTAGGAAATCTTTTTATCTTTCCAATTACTATTTATAGTCAATAATCTGACTTGTATAACCCCATGTAAAAATTGTTTTAGTAAAACATCTCATGTTTGTGTCATTTTTACTTTTGCATTAAATAAAAAGGTATTTATGTCATTTTCCAAACAAAGTGGCTCCATGGGGTCCCCAAGTTGACCCATGGATTTTCTTGGTCGGCCATGACACATACAATGAGGGTAGGACATGTGTCTATGTCATTTCATTTTATTAAAACATTATTCTTACCTTAAACTACACTAATTACCTCTAATCACGATTAAAAACTTAATAAGTTACTATTCACCAAAAAATTATTTTAATCCCATTGAACCACATTTTACTTTTTAATGAAAACCATGTATGTCAGATTTTTGAAATTCAAATCACAAAGATGGCAAATTTTCATTTAAACGGAAAATCAGTTTTTATAAGTACCACTTAGTGGTTTCACTATTCATCAAAAATTGATGTTTTTCAGAAAAATACCAAAACTTTACCCTAAGCTATATTTGATATTCCGAATTCAAAAATGAATTCCATTTTACAAAATTCAAAACATATAATTCGAATTAATTAATTTAATAATTAATTCCCGCTGTCAGAGCGAATAGCGTGTTTTTACGAAATAATAAGTATCAAAAGATTGACACTAGTTTAAGTCTGATTTCAAAGTGAAATTAATTCCAACGACCACAATTGGATTATATGGTAAAAATATATTCTAATTTAACTTTAAAACCAATTCAAAAGATAATCAAATCATATAAATAAATTAGATTAAAAGACTTTTTGAATTAAAATACAACAATTTTCACTATTCATTAAAAATTGAACTTTTTCGGAAAAATACCAAAAATTTAGACAAAGTAAATTTTGATGTCCCGATTCTAAAGAAGAATTTTATTTTGTCAAATATAACACATAAAATTGTCAAAATGTTGATTTAAAAGAGGTTCGCCATCAAAAGGCGGTTAATCGACCTTTTAAAGAATATTAGAATGTTTACGCTTAAAATTGGATTCATTCGCATTTTTAATCCTCTAACATTTATTGTAAAAAGTAAAAATATTTGAAAAACATATATAATCATTTTGTAGTTAGTTCTATTCATTCCTGCCATCACAACAGCTAGGCGTTAACTACCATTTAAAATAATAATATTTTATTTTTAGAGTGCAACGTAAGATTCCCAAGAAACTCGTTGTTGCGTGTTGGGTATGCCATCGAGCATAGCATCCCCTTTAAAATCATATTAATATTTTATTCACAAATATGGATAAATATGAAAATGTCATATTCTTTATTTACCTGGGGTGTTACACTAACACTTTTACGAATTGAATTTGATAAAATGGATTCCATATTTAGAATAATATTTTCTATATTTTTAATGAGTAAACTTACAGTTTTCTCATAATCATTAGTAAAAAGAGTAAAAAGTTTCACTATAGTTCAGGTTAAAATGGGATTATGAGAGGTTAAACAAAGAGATAGGGGTAATTTTTAAAATTAGACTTAACTAAATACAATTTTATGCCCATATTTTTGCCTCATGTTATCCCACCTTAAAATATCAGTCCATTTGGAAGAATTTTTCTTTAGTATAAATATTATATTTTTATCTTATTATAAATTCCAAGTGTTCCATATCCCCCACATATAAAATGAAACCCTCCTTTATCTTCCTTACACAACATTGAACAATATATATTGACCAAAACCTACCCAATAATCTTATAAAATTACCTATCCATGAATTAGATGTTATGGTCTTCTTAAAATACTATTCAAAGGGTCCTTAAGAAAGTATCTAAAGGTGGCATACCGAAGAAGAGGTAATCATCATACCCAACCTCTTCCTATTTATTTCTTCTTATAACTCCTATAAATATATTATATTAATCATAAAATAATAACTTAAGAATAAAAAATGTAATAAAATATTACTGTGATCATGTAACCACTAATATTCACCCTCTACTCAATCAAATAAGAAGTGAAAGTATCGCTCATGAATACATGTGGACAATCACCTCCATGTAGCGATACAATTCATTTTCCATCACTGTATTTAATAGACTAGTATTATGATGGGTTTATGTTTTATACATGATATTTATTTAAATTTTAATATTTTGGAATTATAATATATATCTACCTTCTTACCATCAAATCTTTTAGAAAACGATAATGTCGTTTGCACATATGTGTGGACCACCACCACCATGAAGTGATGTGATATGTTTTTTATTTCTAATTTACATAGATGGTAATATAGATATATTTAATGAATATACATTATATAATAATTATTCTATATAGGTGAATTATTATTTACCATTATTTCCATCCATATATCAAAAAGTGAAAAAAAACGTTCATGCATATGTATTACCCATGGTCATACTATGAGGATGGAGTTTGAATTGAAGATGAGCCTGTAAGAGGTGCAACTTTCTAGGGTTTTATTCATGTCACTTACTCTCTTTCCCTCGCCTCAGGCCATCTGTAGCTTCTCCTTGGTTCTTCTTCATTGTGATCTTGTGGGGATCCTCCTTTAGTGGCAACATCTATCTTCATGGGTTCAGCTATTGTGGCTTTCCTCACCATTTGATGACCCACTCTTTCCCCTTCACCTCCTTCACTGGCTAGGGTTTCTTGGTGGCATAGTGAGATCCAGCGGTCGAGCTCCATTTACTATCTATGGGATTCTGTGTTGAGTGTCAGCTAGGAGTTAAAGGGGGTTTTGTGGTGTTCTATGTGGTGGTTGTGAAGGCAGGGACAGGTTGTGGTTTCTTAATCATGGAAGGGATTCTTCTGGAGTGACCTAGAGTTCAGATATTTTTAGTGATGGTTTATGTTTTCATTTCTCTGTGTCTGTGGATTGAATTTGGACGTGTTTGTGGGTTATGCGTGATTTCATGGAGGAACTGGCAGTTTTTTTGTTCAACATTGTGGTTTGATGATCCTGGTGGTTTTTAGATGTTATCTTGTGGGTTGTTTTCTGGTCTGGATGGATGGATTTTTCTCTTTTGATGCTATTTTTCTTGGATTCTGTAATCTATTGGATTGTATTTGTGGAGTCGTGGTCATTCAAGGTTGGGTTGTGTATCTCTGTGGAGTAGGATACAGTGTCAGGATAGAATGTTCTTCCTCAATATGGATTATTCATTGGCCTTCTATGGATGTGGTCTTCTCGAAGGATTATTGGGAGTCCATCTCACGTCGCTGGAGGGTTTGGGTGACCTCCGACTGGAATTTGCAGGTGGGTTGGAGGATTTGGGCTGGTGTTGATGGTATCATCAGTGGTGTTCGAGGAGGATGGTTCTAAGGATGTTCATTCTATTTTTAGGTTTGTGATTTCTTCTTTTTGGTGGTTCCTTGGCCTTCTCTTGGATGATTTCATCTCCTATTGTACGATTGTCAGTTTAAATGATAGGGTGGTGATTTTTTATGATGATAGAGTTGTTAGGTCAGCTTCTATCTTCTGATCAATGGTGTTTGAAGTCTGTTTGTCATGAATTCATGTATGGTTTACCTCTTTTCCTCAAAATTGAATGTTTATTTCTCACTTTTTCCTCAAAAGTTTTTGGAAAATAAAATATTAATTTTCAGTCAGTATATGTATGACCCACCATCTCTATGAGAAATATAATTAATTTTTCTATCTATGACATTTATGGACGACTATAAATATAAATATAAATAATGATAATATATTATATTTTTATCATGATTTAAATTATTTATATGATATAACCATGATCAAAGTACAAGTAATATAACTATTGAACTGAAATTATCATTAAAAACAAAACTGTTAGTACCCATTAATGACAATTTTAATAAATAATTATTAACAAATCAGTGTTAAAATGTTATAAATGGATAAATTATGATATTATAAGTATTTACATAATTATATTATATAATTATAAAAAAAATTAATTTATTATACATGATTTTATATTACTTTCTATGCAAGTAAAACACGAGGTAAGGGATTTTAGTCTCACTTTTATTTTCATGAGAAATATTACATATTCACCACTTGTTTCATTTATGTGGTTTATATACTCACTATGAATGTATTTTATTATTATTATAATAAAAATTATGGAAATTTACATATCCATTTAATGTTATCTCGTCATGAGGTTTTAATTCAAAAGTTATCAAAGTGGTAAGGTATTTATGTTATAATGTCATTATTTATTAGGATTGTTTATAATAAGGTTTCCAGTGATGAAATTTTATAAAATATACCTCAATAATCCCATGAATATTCTTATCCTCAAGTTATTTCTAGAGATTAAATTTTATCCTTTCATTTTTTTCACATTAAGTTGTCAAGATATTGAAAGAACATTTTTAAGGAAACCAAACTTTATTTCTCTCTTCAGTCAAAAATACTTTTTCTATCACCACTATGTTTTATATAAATGTTTTCATGAATTTTCTACTATTCTCATATTATTTTTAAACTTAATGTTTACCCATTATTTATTTTTTATAAAATTTATTAAAATTAATCTTATTGTCACTTTTCTAATGAGGTGGTTTTTACTTTTTACTAAAAATGTAAAAGGGGTCTTAGTTTTTGCATACATGGATTGAACATAATTTCCCACCATCATGACTGATCAATTATTTGAATCTTTCTTTACAATTTTACAATACTTTTTTTTCAAATTAATTGTTTTCATTAATATATTGGAAATTTTTTTATATTAAATAATTTATTTCAAAATGAAAAGGGTATTTTTCCTCAAGAAAATTTAAACTAGACTTTTAATGTAATTTTTATTTATGAGGATATACTTTGAAGTTACTTATACATTACAGGGGTTATGATCTAATGATAATATCTTTATTCATTATCTATATGGTTTATTATTTTGATTATGATATTTTTATGAAACCCATTTATTTTCTACAGGATATGTTATGATGAAATGTTGAAATGTTTATGAAAAAAAATTCCTTTATACGTGTTATGATATACGATGAATAATTTATGTTCTTATGGTACACATATGAACGGATTATGATTATGTAATGGGTGGAACCATAATTATATATCATTCTAAACAATTTCATAAATATGGACATCTCATTAGATAATAAAGAATGTAATGGGGAGTGAACCTAGTTTAGTAAGGGACTATATCTACTGTGATAGTCTTGAGAGTGAACCTTGACTAAGGATATGATGGAATAGTGAGTGAACTCAACCCACTATGATAGTATTGGAAGTGATCCATGACTAATGAAATGATTTTATATGATTATGCTTATTTCACATTCTTATGTCTTATTCCAATGTTATTCTCTCATGGGTCATGTTCTTTGATTAATTTATGATTTATGCCTTATAAACTCTTTAGATTTATGACCTGAATCAAGATTATGGTTTATGATATATAGGGTATGTTTTTTAAATGCTAATATCATGTTCCCACCCTTATTATCATGTCATGTTTTATGTGATCTTTGATATCTCCCTTTTTTACCCTTATTGGGCATCTAAGCTTGCCCTTTTTTTGTTTCCTTTCCCCATGTGATGAACAAATTTTTTAAGTATGATATGAATAAGATGGGTGATAATTATGAATAAATTAGTTAGATATGATGTAGATATTCTATAAAAAAGTTTTTTATGTATCTAAGCATCCAAATATGATAAAAATATATGATTCTAAAATGGTTCATAATGTTATTTAGTGAACATTCATCTAATAAGATGAAATATTTGTGTAAGAAAATATAGGTCATTATAGTTCGTATCGTAGAAAGTTTTATCTACCTTTAGAAACTATGATGACAAAAATTTAATCAGAACCCATAGGATAATATTATTTATAGGATGACGTCTAAAGTTATGGTAAATATTGGAGTGTGGATTTCAAAGAAACACATCCATGTTTGGATACTACAAGTAGATGTGATTTTGGAACAGATGCATCTTGGGGTAATAACCCCCAAAATATTTATTCGAGTATATCTCAGCCATAATTTTTGTGAATGGTGAGCGTGCCCTTACTACAAACCTGGTTTTACTCTCTTAGGGGATATGTTTTGGTTAATTCCCATTTTATTTATGAACCATTATTAAGGAATTTAATATATGATAACTTTGGATAACCTTGGTAAAACTTAATTTTTCATTTTATGAAAAGAAGGTGTAATGATTTATACATCCTATAAATCTATTTTCTCGATTTTATGGTTTCCCACTATGATTTTATTTCTCACACTATGATTTTTGGTTTTATTCAATGGATGTAACCTAAAGAAACCATGTTAATGTTGAATGAAATGGAAAATGAAATGATTGTCCTCCTGAATTACTATATGTTTTGGGAAATATAATTTAACATATCATTTTTATTCTTTTACAACTTTCTCAATCCATGAATCATGTTATGATTCCAAATAAAAAAACTAGGGAACGACATTTTGTTGATTCCTTAATGAGGTAAAATCCACCATCTTTTAGTGGGCCCAATGATCCATTAATTATTGATAAATTTATTAGTACCATTGAAAAAATATTATCTATTATCTAGCGTTTGAAATATGAAAAAGTTATTTTAGTTGCCTATATTTTGGAATACTAATAAAATAATTGGTGAAATATAATTAAGAATATGAGGTAACATGAAGATATTGAATCCATAAAGTGGTATGAGTTTAAGATATTATTTTTTTAAATATACTTTCGTTGTATTGTTCATATGAAAATGGATAATAAATTCATTGAGGTAAAGTAGAAGGATGATGAATTAGTTAGTACCTATTATGAAAATTTTAAAAGACTTTTGATTTATGCTTATGGTATTATCATCCAAACTGAAAGAAATATTGATCAATTATTTAGTATTTTAAAATCAATTCTCCAAAGGGTATTAGCCATAAGATACTTCAGCAGCTATGAATAAATCATTCGATGTGTTATCAAGGTGGAGATATAGATTTTAGTTACCCATAAATCTCATGGTTTTGATAATAAAAGAAAGAAAGATTTCAAAGTAAGTTCTTAAAATAAAAATCAGGGAGGGAAGAACATGGTCTTTCCTTTATGGTCAAAGTGTGGATAGAAATATAGTGGAAATTTTATTAAGGAGACCAATAAATGTTTTAAGTGTGGAAAGGAATGTCATCATGAAATCTAATATCGAAGTGATGGGAAGAAGACGTTATCTAATAATGGAGAAAAATCACGTCAGAATTCATCACCCACACTCTAGTGATTCAAATGTAAGAGGTATAGGAATTATGAAAACCAGTACTCATATATAAAGGTTAATGATGACTATCGACATCGAAAACCTCTTAAGCCTATATAAAATGGTCAATTTTAGGTTATATTTATTGTTGATGTGGGGTATGATGAAAAAGTGGGGAAAGATACACTTATCATCCACTCTATAACTACTAATGTCTTATTTGATTCTAGATCTACCAACACTTTTATATTTGAAGAATTTGTAAGGGTATCACAATATCACCCCAATGATTAAATGTTGCATTAGTAATGAAAAATTCTAATGGTATGATGATCACATCTCAAGAATATAATTCTTATCTAATTAATGTTTTTGGTAATGTACTTTATACAAATATCATTATTCTCTTTATAGTGAATTTTGATGTTATATTGGGCAAGGATTGACTTTATTTACATAAATTACACATCAATTACTGAGGAAGGGAAGTCACATTTTATATTATATACCAATCGATGATCAAGTATCTGTGTGATGATAAATAATAAATTCAAATGGGAATTAAATCCATTATATGGGTCTTGATTCCAATTCAAAATTAGTGTTTATCTTATATGGTTGTGGAGAAAATCAACATTCATGATATTCCTATTATATAAGATTTTTTTGATATGTTTCTAGAATAATTTAGTAGTCTTCCTATGAATAATTAAGTTTAGTTTTCAATTGAACTCATATCTATTTCTATGTTTATTTCAAATACTCCTTATATAATGGACCTTATTGAGTTGGAGGAAATGAAGAATCAACTCGAGAATAATCTTGATAAGGATTTCATTCATCCAAGTGTGTCACCATGGGGTGTACCAATTCATTTTTTTAAGAAAAAATATGGCTCAATTGAACTCTGCATTTATTATCATGCACTAGACAGTAACATAATCAAGAATAACTAGCATCTACCTCATATTGATGATTTAGTTTATCAATTAAGAGTATCTCAATATTTTTACAAGATAGTTCATTGATTTGAATACTATTAGTTGATGGTCAAAAGTGAATTCATACCTATGAAATCCTTCCATACAAGGTATGTGAATTATGAATTTATTGAAATTCCATTTAGTCTTACTAATGCCCTAATTATCTTCATGGATTTAATTAATAGAGTCTTTGGATTTTACCTTGATTAGTTTTGGTAGCCTTTATTGATGATATTTTTATATATTCAAAGATAATGGAAGAGTATGAAGATCACCTGAGGATTATACTAAAGACTCTAAGGAAGAAGAAGTTGTATGAAAAATTTATAATCAGTGAATTGTGGCTACAAAAAGTTTCATTTTTAGGTCATATAATCTCAATAAAGTGTATATCTATGGATCTATAAAAGAAAAAAGTTATTGAAGGTTGCACCGGACCAAACATTATGAATGAGGCCCATAGTTTTCTTGTTTTGTATGCATATTTTTTAGGCTTTTTGAATAATTCCTCATGGATATCTAATGTTCTCACCAATTTATCTAGGAAGGGATAAAAATTAATTTTTTTTTGAACTGAAAAGATAAATTACTGATTAAGGAAACCAGGATTACAAAGCCTATCAAGGAACGAGTTCACCCAAGAATGATCACCCCAACATTTCCCAAAATGAGCTAAATGATGGGATTTCAAATTACCATCTCTTTTGATAAATGAAAATGTGCCTGCATCAAATCCATCATTCAGGGACCAAATCTTCCTCAAGATGAGGACATAAGGTTGGGAATCCCCATCTTTTGTTGAGAGAGCATTCACCACATTGAGGCAGTCTGATTTGACCAGAATCTTGGGACAAAATTTTGAATGGGAAAAAAGAAGCCCCTGGAGGATGGCTGAGGCCTCTTCCACCACAGGGCGCCTTGAGTTCGGCATCACCCTACACTGAGTTTCCACAATCTGGCCAAAACTATTATGAGAAATCAGTCCAATGCTGACCCTTGACTTAGAAGAGATAACAGCATTTGTATTAATCTTGAAGAAACCCTCAGGAGGGGGAGACCAAAAGGGAGTTGTCCGTCGAGTGTGGCCCAAAGAATGCACTGCTTCACTTTTCTTCCAACCATTTATCCACTCCAAATCCCTATCCACACATATGTGATCAGGGGTCACCTTCATTTAGAAAATGCAATCATTTTGTTGAGTCCAAACCAACCAAAAAATTGTGAATATCATCCCAACCACTCTCAGATCCAGAGAAGACACTCATTTAGTAAGGTTTGGGACCAACCCAATTGAAAGATTAAAGAAAATACCAAAATCCGGCCTCCAAACATTTCACACCCCTTCCACCCCCTTACAGGAAATAATTTCATGCAAAGGGGATTCCAATTCATGGAGGTACAAAGGAAAAGTGTCATCCTCATCCAAATGTCACTGCATCATAAATTCACGGGTTGGAAGGACGCCAGCACAGACCTGCCACCCAAAAAATTTCACCTTAGGGGGAGAGGTGAGGGACTAGAGGCACTTCCACCGATTATCGGTAAAGACCTATACCAAACATTTAACCCTCATTTTTTAACCCGAACAAACAGAATATCTCCCATGAGGTTCCGGTGTCCAGCAGATCTGGTGAATACCCATTCCTGGTGTGAGAGGGATACTCAGTATGAGCTGACGATCCACATCGTTAAACCAGCACCAAAGCTTCTCCTGATCCCACTCCTCAAGTGAGTCATCGATTAGATCTGCTACCCTTGCATCTTCGAATCCAGAAACAATCAGTGAGGAAACCTTATGATTTATTTCCTCTTCCAGCCATGGATCATTCCAAATTTTAACATTATGCCCATCAACAATTCTCCACATGCAGCCCAAATCAATGAGAGATTATGCTCCCCAAATTCTCCTCCACATAAAACTCGGTCGTGGCCCCAGCTGGGCGTGCAAGAAATCTGAATGAGGGAAGTACTTAGCTCGCATCACCTTTGAAAATAGGGCATTTGGGTGGGAAAGAAGGCACCATCCTTGTTTCGCCAAAAGAGCCTCATTAAACCACTTGAGATTTCAGAATCTGAGGCCACCATAGAATTTTGAAACACACAGCTTCTCCCAAGACATCCAATGGGAGTTATGTTTGACCTCATGGGATCTGCACCAAAAATTGGCCAACCGGGAGTGGATTTGATCAATGAGAGTTTCTGGGAATTTAAACAGCGACATAGCATAAGAAGGGATTTCTTGGGCCACAGACTTCAAGGGAACTTCCTTTCCTGCCTTGGAAATCTTCCTACTAGACCAAAGACAAATCAGATTATCCACCCTATCCACAATCGCGCCAAAAACTTGTTTTTTCGACCTACCCACCGGGGTTGGGAGGCCAAGGTACTTAGGATGCTTATCAACCAGCGGAAACCCACACATTTGCTGCAAATACTCTCTCTTAGATTGTGGGATGCCTTTAATGAAAGATAACTCTGATTTTGAATCAATAAGAAGTTTCCCAGAATGGAATTGGATGGTTACTCATGTATAATGATATAGTTATAGGTTATGCCTCAATAAAATTAACGTATCGCATGAAAATTTACCCTACTTATGATTTGGAGTTACCTGTGGTAATTTATTAAATAAATATATGGAAGAATTATCTTTATATAGAAATTTTTGACAAAAATACCAATCATATAATATTAAGGTTGCTATTAACTCAAAAAAATAAGAATATGCACTAGAGAAAATGGTTGGAGTCAATTAAAGATTATGGATTCTCAATACATTACCACCCTAGGAAGGGAAATTAGGTTGCAACTGATCTAAGTCAAAAGTATCATTCCAGATTATCTATTATGAGGATAAAAAAAGATAAATAATTTCTATATTTTAAAATTATTGATTTGGAAATATTGAATTTTGGGGAAAAATATTATCTTACTCAAAAGAGTGGTCAACTATCTACATAAGTAACGATTAAAGAGGTGAGAAATAAAGATGTAGTACTATAAAATAAGTTGATAAATATCCCTAATTTTAACCTCAATTGTGATGGGATAAAATGTTTTAGGAACCCTATATGTGTTCCACCCATACCAAACTTGAAGTAGTAATTGGATGAAGCTCATATTTCATCATTCTATATTCATCATGGAAGTAATAATATTTATAGAGATTTGAAATAGTATTTCTTGTGGGACAACATGAAAAGAGATATTATAGAGTACAAATCTTGGTACTTTGTACATCAGTAAGTTAAGTCTTAGAGGAAGAATTATAAGGGTATTTTACAACCACTACCCATACCAAAATGGAAATGGGAAAACTTCACCATGGATTTTGTTGTTGGACTCCCCAAAATATCTAAATTTCATGTAGTTCCCCAAGCTAGATTGACCACTGAGAGGGGAGGGATGAATCTGTGATTTATTTTTATAAATTTATTTTCTTTAAAATTAAACCTCTTGAACTTTTTAAGGCTATCTATCCACTATATATTATCTAAATCTCACCTTCAGTGTAGAAATAATAATATAGAGAGAGAAAAGAACGTGGTATTTACAAGGTTATGAAAAATCCTAATCCTTTCTACAATAGGTTAGTCCCCCGATTATAGATTCTTAACTATCAAGAATGTGATTACAATGCCATATATACAACTATTATTGGGTTGATTCTTCCTTCTGATGATTTTTTTCCCCCAACATAGATGTGTGCAAGTAATGAATACCAGTATTATGCAATAATAATACTTACACAATCTCAATCCACTTTAAAGTATATTGCATGAATGTTTCATGGGATTCTTATCCAAAAAACTTAGAGCATGTAATTTCTTACTTTATTATTTAATGTTCATTTCTGGTTTATTATTTTTGGGTAGTTCTAAATTATTCCTTCACTTATATATGGAAGCGTGCATGGCCTTCCACATGTGATTATTTTTTTCCTTGAACTAATTTAATGGGTGTGAGTGAACTTTTATCATTCATTCAGGTCTCATGAATCCAATGCACATTATTCATCATGAAATCCTTCAATTACATACATTTCATGGATTTTTAAGCTTCCTTAATGAAAAAAATATGTATGAACTATTCTTATTCATTATTTATTCATCTTCTTTATGTAGTATAGTGTAGGTGACACTATATCGTGGTTTCTCAAAGTAGTTCATACAAGCTTGGAAGGATTCACGATATCTCAGTTTCTAAATGAAACTCTTGAGTGTCTGTTTAGTATGTCAAGACAACCGCAACATTCTTCTCCTTTAAAAAATAGATTCAAAAAAAATTTATGCCCTTCGTGAAGAAGCATTTCTTGGAACTTAGTTTCTTCAAAAATGAGAGCCATTCAAGAATCAATGCAACACCCTTGGTTGAGGGTTCTTCTCCATCTATAGGAAAGTACCCAATAGGCCTCTTACCACCATAGATCTTAATTTTAAGCTATGTCAAAACTCTTTTAAAATATCTGAAGATCGTTTTGATCTTAACATATTCATCATGTGGGTTTCCATAAATATTCAATGCTAAATTTCATGGAAACTTTTATTAAATGACTTTGTGTATAATTTATCTCATGCATTTGTTGCGGTCTTTTTCTTTATTACTATTATAAGATTAACTTTATGCATGAATGGAATAAACATAATCATTTGAATGAAACATCACTTTCATTTGGTATCTACATCATTCTTGATCTCTCTATTTCATGAAAAGAAAATCATAAATGCAAGAATATTCAACTTCTCATAATCTTAAGCTCAAAAAAATCATAGAATTCTCGATCATGATTGATGGAGGTTTGTTCTAAACTCCAGAAAATTGGAATTCTCAGATGATGGATGAGGATGAAAATGAAGTTTTTTTCTTGATCAAATGGTCTAGATCGATCTAATTGAGAGGTCATAGTAATGTATACCATTTTAATATAGGAGGAATTGTACCCGCACCATATGCATCCCACGTCAAATCCTAAATTTTTATGGGATATTATTTATTAATCAATTATTGTCATATAACTATTGAGATGGTGATGGGGGATCAGTACCCATAACACCTTATCACACCATAGGTTTCATTCCAGCAGGTTTATAGTCCATCCTCTTGCATACCTCCAGGAATGGTCACACTACAGGTCTTATACATAGGACCTTATACACTATGTGGGAACTATTACTACCATATTATACTAACCATGGGTTTCCCTAGGCTTCTCCCTTGGGGGTGGTGGACCTATGGGTCTCACAATGATGCAGTTGACCTTGGACTAGGATGGATAGTGCGTTGGCCCCTGATTTTTTATAAAGTAACCACACTAATATACTTACTAAATACTAAGTATAAAATATAATTCCATCCTTAACCCATATAAATCCCATCACCAAATTCCAAGCACTCAAAATCTTTCCTTCAAATATTGAAGAAAAATAATAGTTTCATTGACATTCAAATTCTTCTCTTCGAGACATTTATTCATGAAAAATAAAATATACATGGTCTTAATATATAAGAAACTTCTCATTGAATAATATTATTATTTAATGGATATAATTTAAATTCCTTTTTCATTTAAATATTTTCATGAACATCACTTATTTATTTAAATATTGTTACAATATATGATCTCAAAACATATCTTGCTTATAGATTAATAAATAAGAACTACTCATAAATCATCATAACTAAAGAATGTGGAATTTTCCTAGAATAAAATATAATTCTATAACATGAATCCATAAAAAGTTTCCAAGAATCACAACTTCAACCACCAAAACATAATGACTTATTGAAAAAACAAATAAACCTAGTCTTAATAATTCTCTCATTTTTATTTTTTTCCAATATCAACACATATCATAAGTTAATATGCGGTGAAAACTTTCTCCCCCTTATTGAAAATCAATATATAAAAGGTAAATGTGGTCTTCTCAACTCAAATTTCTTCTCAAAAGAATGATCTTATATTTTATATGAAAATTCCATGATCACTTCTAATAGAGTGATACTCTCACATGGTTCTCTTAGAAAATATAATTTAGTTAATCAAATCTATGTTTTGATGGCCTAGATTGTTGTAAAAAACAAGATAGATACAATCAAGGTTTTCTAAGATGTCCATAAAATACCATGTATTTGAAATAATTCTTAGAATATCTCAATTATTATCTAATGGGTTATAAATAATTATATTTATCAATTAAATGATAAATCTTGCACATAATTCAATAAACACATCAGAAAGTTTAGGTGAAAATTTTATATCTCCCACTCTGACTTATTTTTCATCAACCAAGTACTCATACTTAATTGATAAAATAATGAAATTAAGAATATATTATTGATGTATGATTGGTATAACTTAACCAATAATTTTTTAATTATTCCCAACATTTTCATATTCATTCTCAAGGTTTCTCCCCATTAAGTTATGCATATTTTTCTTCTATTTAAAGGAAGTTAGTAGAATCTATGAAGTATATTATCATCATATTTTCTATATATGATAGCTTCAAGAATCACCTTAAACTACCCGTGTTGTTAGTTTAGAACACATAAAATAATAGGGAATAAGGAGTGAACTCTTAGTTTCTCAAAAATAAATTTCATACTTAAAGCTTCCTTTAAATCTGGGCCATTTTATTCTTTCAATCTCAATTTGGGGAATTTATTTCATATATTATTTTATTTTGAGTCTCATTTATTTGACTATTATATTTATTCCCATCTTATTCATTGTATTAAATAAATTTTTCACCCTAAGTATTGTGGATCTTGAAGTTTCCACCTACAGATAACTTATTATCATCTTCCACCACATTTTTTGCAAAAAGTTTCTTTCCTTTATATATAAAAAGCTTCTCAGACTCTTCTAATTTTTTATCTTGTTTCGTGTGATGTTTATAAATATCAAGGAAGCATTTATCGATATTCTTAGTATTCTAAAATTAATTACATGACTTGTCATTGGTTTTATTTGGGAATCGTTTCCCTTTCATGACATAGGAAAGTTCTAATTCCAATGTTGTCATGCATACCTTCTCCTTATGGCCTTCCAAAATCCATCTTCCAAAAAATTATTCTAATTTATGAAATTTACTTTGGGTAGATAGTTGGGATATAGATCTATTAAAAGATTGTTTTCTATGATATTTTTTCCATAGATGCTCATTGAAGATACCCCTTGATTCGTGTCTCATTAATGGTAAAAACATGTTATTCTAAAAAGATTAGGATTTATGACCATGATTTCCATATCATCAACAGAAGCCTTGAAACTCAATTCTTCCATATTGATTCCATATTAATTCATATATGTGTCATTTTTTCCTATTTAAAACCCATCCTCACTTTTTATTGGGGGTTTTTTACTTCTTGGAATATTCTTCGCTTTCATTGTTATAAAATATTTCCTCTCATTACTCTTGTCCCACATCTTCTATGTTTTAGTTTTCACATCTTCATTATTAGAAATGACAGTTTTAATTGAATAATTGGATGCACTTTTTGCTTTATCATGTCCAACTTGGAAAGATTCTCCCTTAATATCAATAGATTTATTGAAATGTTCTTTGTCTTTATTCAAATCATGCTGAACTATGACACATATGTATTTTTTATCTAGAAACTATTATTCTCTAGAATTAAACTTATCTTCAAGATCACATATCACCTTATCTTGACCAAAAAAATTAATTTGTACATCTTGATATTGCTTAAAAAATATACCTCTTTCTTGATCATCCCCTCCTTTTCTTCATAAATAAGAATTATTTCTTCGTTATTATTTCCATCATTTAATTTATTTTTTCCTTTATCAAGATTCTTTATTTATTTATTTAGATATTTGATATATTCCTTATGTAATTCTAACTATTCATTCATCTTATAATTATGTGTTTCCTTCCCTATTCATCATCACTATCAATTGATGAATAAGTTCTTCTCTTTGAATTGGTAATGAAACCAACTTCATTATCTAAAGAAAAACATGATGATGAATCCTTCTTGTTATTTCTCAAAGGATTCCTCTTTTTTATATTATAGTGTTTATCTTCTTCTTATTCCATTTTTTATAAGACTTTTCATTATCTTATTTTGATTCTAATTCTAATTATTTAACCTTCTTCTTTGTAAAATTATTAGAAACAATTACTAGAGCTACCACAGTCAAAGAATTTTGGTGGTTTCTTATTCTTTTCAAACCATTTTATTTTTCTAAAAAAAATTTATATAAGTAAAAAATTTGTAATTTAATTCATCATCATCCTCATTACTGTATGAATATTCAGATTCTTCAGCCACTTATTCTCTTACTCTTATCTTTCTCATGGTTTCAAAGACCATTTCAATTTTTTCATTATTCTTAAAAGCTGAAAATTTATTCATCTCATAATATATGAGAATATGTTTTAGTTCATTAAGAGAAAAATCATATCTTTCTTCTAGTATTGAGGTATTTGAATAAAAAAATATGGAAAATTCCTAATCAACTTTTTGATACTGATTGTGCCATCTATATTCTCACCAAATCCTTGAATTTTGTTGACTACCTCATTCACTCTGGTGAGATAGTCATCAATATTTTCATCATCATTCATTTTGATGTCCTTAAATATACTCCTCCAAAATTTTATTTCAGATCCCTTAACTTTAAAATTCCCTTCATAGATGCTTATGAGTTTATTAAATATCTCTTTAGTAGTCTAGAAAACCCTGACCTTTGTCTAGACATTTTCTATTATATCCATCAAGATAGAATCTTGATCATTTCCATATAAATCCATATTTCTCTTATCATATTAGGTCATGGAATCACCATCAGCAATCGGTTGAAAACACACTTTTACAACATCTCTCACTTTTAGTCTGAGTGATTGGATATAAAGTAGCATCATATTCCTCCAAATATGATAATTATTCCCATCAAATGTGGAAACACATTGGCTATTGATATAATTAAGATTATACATATTTCAAAATTATTCTTGGATCTTTAGAGGGAACCTACCCTATGATACCACATATAGTGACCTCGACAGGATTGACCGTTGTGAGATGAGGGGTGACCCAGTAGTTTAATTTTATGAATTCCTTTTCATTCAAATTCAGCCTCCCTAACTTGTTAAGGTTCTCGATCAACTCAATATTAACTTTTAATATCACCTCATGTGTAGTAGTAATAATAAAGAGAGATCATAACATGGTATTTATAAGGTTTGGAAAAACCCCACCCCTTACATTAATTGGTTATTCCCCCCAATTACATATCATTCACCATCAAATAGTTGATTACAATGATTTTAATCCAAGATATAGACTCCATTTTATTCCAACTCCAACCAAAATACATACAGTACTTTTATCTCTAACTAAAATGATTATACTCTAGCTCCAACTAAGAGACTCATACTTATTTTGGATCAAACTAGAAAAATTAAACTTCTCCCAGCACTAACCAAAAGACTTCTCTTTTGATGAAGGCTTGATCTATTAGAGGATTATCTTTTGTCTTCCTCCATAATCTTTTTTTATCATGTACTCTTCATGCCTCTTCAACAACCTCTGAAAATTTTATTGGTATCTCTCAATAATTATGATCACCTATAATAATCGGTTGCCTCATTGAAACTATGATTAGATAGATTCTTCCTTCTACTAATGTTCTTACCTCACTTAGATGTGTGATATTAGTGCACATAAATATTATTCAAGAATAATATTTACAAAATTTCAATTTACTTTCAAGTACACTTCATGCAAGTTCCATGGGATTCTCATCCAAAAATATTAGAACCTATAATTTCATACTTTATTATTTAATATTCTTTATAGGTTTATTATTTTGGATTATTCTCAAGTGTTCCATCATTGGTATATGAAAGAACGTATGGCCTTCCATGTGAAATTATTTTTCTACCATTCACTAACCAAATGGGTGTGATTTCACTATTCTCCTTTGAGAAAGTTTTTTGAATCCAATGCACTATCATTTTTGTGCAAGACTACTCACAAGTATATTTCATGAAGTCTCAAGATTATTTCATGAAAATATTTTGTATGAGATGTTCTTATGTGAAATTTACTCCTATTATTCTCGTAGCACAATGTAGGTGAAAATATTTCATGGTTTCAAAAAGGAGTTCACACAATCTAGGAAGGATTCTTAATATTTTAATTATTATGTGAAACTCTTGAGTGCATGGTTCACATGAAAATAGAGATACATATTTCTTCTCCTTCACATATACTAAACAAATTTATGAACATATCTTCCCTTTATAAAACAGTGTTTTGCAGTGATCTGATTCTCCAGAAAAAAAATCCCCTCAAGAATCACATAAACACCCTCGATCGCGGGTTATTCTCCTTTTAAATGTGAGTTCCCATTTTACCTAACACCACCTTAAATCTATATTTTATGTTCTGTCAAGACTCTTTTAAAATATATAAATATCTTGTTTGTCCTAAAATATTCATCACATGGGTTTCCTTAAATATTTGATTATGTATTTCATGGATCCTTTTGGTATGCAAGTTTTCATTTAATTTCTCTCATGCATTAGATGTGATCTTGTGCTTCATCACCCTTAGAAGATCAACTATCTTTATGAATGGAATATGAAAGATCAACTAACTGTAAATTAATTTTCATTCGGCATCCACATCATTATTGATCTCTTGATTGCATGAGAAGTGTAATATGAATGTAAGAAGAGTTGAAAACTCATAATCTCAATCTCAAAGGAATAACGGTAGGATTGGGATTGATCGTTGGAGGTTTTTTATATTATTTAGTGAAGTAGAATGCTCAAACAAGGTAAAAAGTTGGATACAAAGGTGTTGGATTTACCAAATGGTCCAGATCAATCTAATCAAGCAGTTGGGGTAATGTCCATCATTATAATTGAAAATGAACAATAGCAGCACCGTTATTATTCCAAATAAATTCCACAATTTTTCTAGGCTATGTTTTATTAATAAATTGTCTTTTCATACCTCTCGAACTAGTTTTGGGGGATCAAAACCCATCACACCTTCACACTCTATGGGATTTAACCCCGTGGGCTTCTAGTCCATCCTCACAAGCACCTTCAAGCATGCACTCTCTGAGACCCTAATACACAAGATCACCCTCACTATATGGGTACTATTATTTCCCTCTTCTTCCACCCATGGGATAGACCGTTCTAATCCCTAGGGCATGGTTGGCATTCGGCCCCCCCAATAATGAGGTTGAGCTTGTCCTAGGTTGGCTAGTGGATTGGCCCCTTTTTTTTATAAAGGAACCATAAAAATGTACATAATAAATACTATTTATAAAATATTATTCTAACCTTAATCCATATAATTCCAACTATAAAATTTCAATCCCTCAAAATATCTTCTTTAAATATTCAGGAAAACTAATATTTTCAATGGACTTCAAATTATTCTCTTTGAAAAATTTCTTCCAAAAAATTAATATTTTCATGGTCTTCATATATTAGAAACTCCTTATATAGTAATATTCATATTTCATGGGATTAATTTAACTTCTTCATGCATTTATATATTTCCATGATCTTCACTTCTTTCTTCAAATGTTATAATATTGTGCAATCTTCAAACATCTCTTTCACATAAATTAGAAAATATTGAAAGTTTAGTAATCCTTAAACTCAAATCATGTGGAATTATCCAATCATGAAATCCAATTCCATAACACGAATCCATTATAATTTTTCAAGAATAAAAAATCCATCTACCAACGCATATTGATTTATTGATAACAAATGAAACCTAGGATCAATAGGTCATAATGTTATTTTTGTTGTAATCTATAATATCCCATTATTTTCCAGTCTTGGGTTATGAGAAAAGTTGAGAAAATAGGAGAGGATCCACATGAAGATCCATTATTTTGGTAAAATGACATAAATTCCAGATATGTATTCTTGTTTGAATTAATGGGGTCAGGGTATAAATTGGTTATGTGTTACCATGGATTCATGGTATTTTGAGAAGCATTATAGGGGGGTTGGGTGGTTTTATAAGGAAAATGTGCTAAAACCCCATATTATAATAATTTACACATCATGTAAATATATTTACACATCATTTAATATTTTTGAGATTCTAAATAATAATATGACTTGATGTGTTTTTCGATGTATCCCACTACAAAAAATTACATGATGTGTAACTATATTAAACATCATGTAACTCTCCAACCTGCTATTTAAAATATGTTTTGTGACTGGTATTTCTATTCACCTGCATACATATTTTGTCCTCTTGACCTAGGAATTCCCTCTAAGAGATTTTGGAGTGCCAACCTCCCTTCCAAACATCTTGATAATGCATTTGATCCATGGTAAGTTTTTTGGGTCTAGTTTTCATTTCACGTGTTTCTCTAGCCATTGCAGATTAACCCATTGATTATGCACATTTTTGGTGTTGATCTTAATGAGTTTTGATCTAGGATCCTTTTGTTTATCATATCCACCTTCTTCCTCATGGTATTTTTTCATTGGAATAGTTTTTGATAATCAGTTAAATGTATTGGGTCTAAACCTTAACCTTATGCGTTGATAATTATTGAGTATATTCAATATTAAAAATTTCCCCAACATAAGTGTGTCGCAAATGATTAAATAATGAATTAGATTATTCCTTGGAGTCCCTATAGATTTAATTGGTTATTGATCTGGCTTATGGATACTTTTTGGGTTAGATATCCCTTGAAGATAAATGAATTTTTTAATGTCTTAAAGTTTGTTTAGTATGACATGGATTGTGGGTGATTTACTAATATAGATTCACCATGTATTTTCATGTTTATTGAGATAACTTCCAAGTTATTGGTTATAACCAAGTTGATATATGAAATGTATAATTGAAGGTTAAATGGTAATTTGAATAAATAACCATTGATGCATATTATGTGATATTATGATATCCTTGTTTCTATGATTTGTGTTGTGATGCATGATGAAATGCTTAAATAGTGGGATATGCCTAGTTAACGTGTTGAAATTATTATATAGTGGATTAGGCCTAGTGAAACTTTTTGAAATGTTGATATAGTAGGCTTGGCCCAGTTTATAGGATGAAATGCATATATTGTGGTATAGGCCCAGTTTACAGGCTGAAATGCTTATATAGTGGTATAGGCCTAGTGACACATGTTGAAATGCTGATATAGCAGGCTCGTCACTAATTAAATGATAAAATGATTATATACCTATTTTGAACTAGACTTATGTAATTTATACCTTGGTTATAAGGTTTTGGTTTGCATGGTTGCAAGAAACTCTCTGACACATTATGGCATGGTGCTGAAGGTGGTTTGATATTCCTTTGTTATAAGTTAATGGTTTTCATGGTTGTGATACATTCTTAGAGACATTCTATCATAGTGTTTAATTAGGTTGATTTGGTATTAAGTTAATTGTTTAATTAATTAATACTCTTGTTTATTTCATAATTAAATACACTTATTATTAGACTTTTTATGTTTATACATGTTGGTGTCGACCTACTGAGTTATACTCACACCCAATCTGGGTCATCATTTGGTACCCAAGTAGATTATATAGATGCAGGTTTAGAGAATGGAAAAGGAAATTATTGTTGATTGTTTTCTTACTGGATGGGATTGAGTTTGATGATGTAACTGACATGGGGTTTCAGACTAGGGATTTTTGAGTTTTTATTTGAGTTTACTATATTTTTTTATTCCTAACATGAAATTTAGTTATATTTCATCATGTCATTACATTATTCCTTTATTACTTATTGGATTGGATAGTTGGATTTTTATTGGTATTCTGCAATATTATATTGTTTCCATTATTTCCACACTCTGATGTTAATTCATTTAATTATATTTTATATTTCTATTGTGTTGTAAACTATGAATCTAGGGGTATAGTTTACCCATAATACATATCACACCCCCACTACAAGTTGTAAGCCTCTTGTGTGTGGGGAGGTGCATTGGAGGTCTCGTAACAAACCCTATTCACCCATGTGAGAGAGTACAGGATCGGGGGATGTTATAAAGTGGTATGAGAGCTACATGTTTCTTTTATATTTCTTTATTATTTGGGAAAGGTAGAAAGGATACCCAGATATATTGTGACATGGTAATGAGATTGTGTATGGGAGTATCTAACCCATGTATAGGGTGAAATATGAGTTCCCAGGGAAGGATTGTTGTTTGTGTTTTTCTCTTGTTACAATTGATGTTACATCACCTAGGGTGATTCAAATGTTGTGTGAGGTTATTATTATATGATGTTACTGGTTTTTTATATTTGTAAACATAGACTAATATAGAATGAGATGGGTATGAATGAATCATAATAGCCACGTAGTGATATGTATTGACATGTATTGTTCATGAAAAGGGTGTATTTGTTTCACATGTTATATATTCTTTCCTATTGAACTATGATATGATATATCTGTTATGTCTAGGAAATAAAACAAATGAATGGTTATGTCGTGCTAAAACACTTGGAATCTATGACTAGAGAGACCAGAAGAATGTGGTTCTCTGTTTTTGTCACTTATTGAGTTTGACCTTTTTGTTGTATCCAATGTTCTAAGGAGTGGGATTGTCTTGTAGAGAAAATACTTCCTCATAAACCGTGAGTTGAGAGTCAGGATAGTGGAAATCAGTATTCTTTTAAATTATATGAACCATAGATTTATATGGTTCGTGAGTATCATATGGATGTTCATCTTTACGGGATCTTCTTGAGGTTCATGAGATCCATGGAAAGAGAAATTGTTCCCAATGTTCCATCGATGTCTTAGATGAAGAGAGAGTTTCCACTACATCATCCACCTATGTTTACTAGGGATAGAGGACTCCAGGTAGATAAGTTCTAGATTGAGTCAGTCTAGATGATCTTTAAGCACCTTGAGACACCTGTATATAGGAGGGTGAATCTTACTACGTTTGTGTTTCATGGACCATCCAAGCCTTGGTCGGACATTCTAGAGTAGGTAGGGGAGCCGGAGGAGTTATCTTGCAAGGAATTCAATGAAAAGTTTCTAATCCATTTATTTCCTAATACGTTTAGGTATGAGAATGATCATGATTTTGTGAACCTAACATAGGAGGGAGTTTCATTGTTGGACTATGCTTAACATTTCACCAACCTGTAGTGCTTCTCACTATCTTCAGAAATGGATGAGATCTCCAGAGCTAGATGTTTTTAGGATGGTCTTCACTATGATATCAAGTCATAGGTGAACATGTTCTATCTGAGAAGTTTTGCAGCTTTGATAAATTAGGTACTCATTACTGAAAGAAATCTGAGAGAGGATCTGAGCAGTTGTTAGGATATTTTAGCAAGGGAAACTATGAGATATTATTCTAGTGTAAAGAAGCATCATTATGGGAGTTTTTTTAAGGAAATATCTAGAAGAGTAGTCAGACAAGTAGGAATATATCTCAGGACCATGTTTTATTACAGTTCTATCTGTGTGGAAAGATGGTCCACAAATGGGCTCAGTTTTCTTAGCCCACTTTGGAATGTAAATCTTGTGACAAATGGGGCCAACTAGAGAAGTTTTGCAGGTTCATGCATTAATAGATCAGTGTAAGGGGAATAGGATAGGCACCATATTCTAGGAAGGACTCTATTACACCTCAACAGACAGGTAACTGGAGTTTCACATGACGTTCTGGTCGAGGAAGCGGATGTGGTGCCCCCATGTAAGAACAAAAGTACCAGGTAGAGGGTATAGCTTAGGGGAGTCAGGTTAGATCCCACAGTATAGGGTATGGTTAGCTATATTTTATATAGACTACTTTTGCTATTATGGAGGCAAAGTTATCCATTTTCAGAGGTATGACTCTTATATCATCACCCCTTTCTCATTTTTTTGTTTTATATAGGTACATTAAATTACATTCTATTTGTTATTTTTTTAAGCAGACTGGGATTTGTTTTGGAAATATTAGATGGTTTTTTGACCATCGATGCACCTTTTTGGAGTGCATTCAGAGAATATTAAATGTTGAAAAGTGTGTTCTATACAGATTGGTGGTTACCATTTCTTATAAGAACCATTCATTATAGAAATTTCATATTCCAATTTGATTCTTGGTAGGTATTGGTTAGTTTTATAACAAGAACATATTGAATGTTACCGAAGTGGATTTATACTTTTATATCTACAAAAAGGTATTTATTCTCACTAGGTTGAGTGGGATATTGAGGCTGGTCATGAAGGACCAATTCAGTGAAGATTGGATTGTATCATAGCTCAAATAGCTAGTATTTCTCTAAATGATGGTGTAATGTAGTATGATTATCTTCCTACAGTGGTATACTATTTTTAGGATGTAATTCTTGATGAGTTATATGCTTAAATATCCACTTAGATATCAAGTTTACAATCAATTTGTTGTCAGGAGGAGATCTAGTTATTATTCCTCCCTATATAATGCAACCAGTAGAGCTTCTAGAGTTGAAATTTTATTTTAAGATCTAGAATATAAGGTTTTTATAAGTCCTAGTACATCTCCTTGAGGTTCTCTTATTCACTTCTCCAATAATTTTAATGTTTTTATTCTCTTATGTGTGTATTATCAAAGATTAAACCAGATGATGGTCAATAACTGATATCCTCTTATGTGCATTGAAGATCTCTTTGATTAGTTGAGAGGTGTTAATATCTTCTCTTATATTTATTTGAGGTTAGGATACCATCAGTTGATGTTGAGACCATAAAACATACCTCTAACTTATTTTAGGAGTATATGTGGCCTTTATGAGTTCACAATGATGCCATTTGGTTTGATCAATACACCTACAGTATTCATGGCCTTGAAGAATAGAATATTTCTTCTTTTTCGAGATCATTTTGTGGTATTTTTTTTTCAATGAAATCATTTTGTACTCCCAGAAATCAAATGATCAAGAAAATTATCTTTACATCATTCTAGGTGAATTAAGAGAGAATTAGCTTTACGCCAAGCTAACCAAATACAACTTATAGATTGAAAAAGTGAAATTCTTGGGACATGTCATCTCAGGGGAAATAGTGTCAGTGGACCCAGTGAATTTTTTAGCTATATTATATTGGTAACATCCTAATAATGTCTTCAATATTCACATATTTTTAATTTTATCAAGTTATTATTGTCACTTTATCTAGTATTTCCCTCATTTGGAAGCTCTAATTTCTGGGATTACCAAGACAAGGGTGAAGTTTGTTGGTTCATATGATCACATGAGAGATTTTATAGAGCTTAAAGGTAGTATTACCTTAGTACCTATCCTCGATTTACTTATTCTAGGTAAAGTATATATTGTGTACTATGATGCATCTAGATTTGGACTCAGAGAAATTCTAATATAAGAGGATCGAGTGGTTACTTATGGATCAACACAGTTGTGGATGCATGAGATCAATTATCATACACATGACTTAAAGTTAGTAATAGTGTATCATTCCCTAAGACACTATATAAATTATCTCATGGGTGAGAGTTTTGCGGTATACATGTACCATAAGAGCCTTAGGTACATCTTTTCTCAGTAGGACCTGAACCTTCAGCAAAGGAGGTTGGTCAAGTATCTGCAGCCTTTCAACATTGAGTTTGATTATACACTGATAAACTTAAACTTCATTTCTAATTATTTGATCCAAGAGATTTAAGAAGAGGTAGTACAAAAGTATTGTGATGATTGGTGGATAATTCCTATCTTTCCATACATGCGTCTAGATATTCAGGAGTCTTAAGGATAAGTAGAACTGACTTTGATATCTCTTATACCCATGATTTTGGACTGGATTAAGATCGATAAGTTATCTGATCTACATGGATTATTTCTAAGAGACAACTTATATGGTGGGGAGACACCATCAGGAAGGTCAATTGGAAGTGGAAATTATCTTATTTTTCATGCCTGAGTATGGGTTCCTACAGTATTTCATGAGGATCTGGTAAAATATTTTCAGGATTCTAGATGGATGGAACATCATGGTTTGACAAAGATGTATCATGATCTATGTAGATAGTACTGGTGGTCAGGAATGAATAAGTGGTTAGTATCCTTTGTGGTGTGATGTATCACTTTTGAGTAGGTGAAAGATAAAAATCAAAGTCCAGTTGGACTTTTACAGCCTTTTCCCATTCTTGAGTAGAAATAGGATAATGTCATTTTGGATTTTGTGACATCTCTAACCAAGAAAACACATAAGAATGATGTTTTATGGGTGATCATAGATCAACTGAAGAAGTTATCCTACTTATTACCTATCAAAAAGGCCTTTTTAGTTAATGATCTCTGTAGTCTCTATATGCGTGAGGTAGTTTGGCATCATAGGGTTTTGAAAAGTATCAATTCAAATAGATATCCTGATTTCACATAATGTTTCTGAAATGTTATTCAGAAGGTTCTAGGATTAATTGTTCTTTTGAGAATGTCCCATCAACCTCATATTGACAGTAAATCTGATAAGACTATTCATGTTTTGGAGGATATGTTTTGAGCATGTGTTTTTAATTTTTTTGTTTTTGGGAGAATTATATGGAAATCATGGAGTTTTCATATAATAATAGCTACCAGAAATTGATTCAAATGTCACATTTGGAAGATTTGTATGGAAGGCTATTCTGTTCACCTTTTGTTGGCTGGAGGTAGGTGAGTCAGTTCTTGTTGTGCCTATCTCATATATGAGATATCTGAGCATGTTTAGTTGACCAAACAACGGTTGGTGACTACTTAGAGCAGGAAAGTATATTATTCTAACCATTGGAGACAAACTCTAGAGTTTGAGGTTGGTCATCATGTTTTCCTTCAGGTGTCTCCAAGGATTGGGAAATTCTATATCAGGAAGCAGGGATATCTAGTACCCAGGTATGTTGTACTGTTTTAGATAGTGTAAAGGGTTGATCTAGTGGAATACTTTTTATCCCTTCTGTGGTGCTACAATTCCATGCATGATGTGTTCCATGTGTCTTAGCTTAGAAGATATTATCCAAACACTTCTCACATGATATACTTAGTAGACATAGATATTAGTGTTGATGTTTTATTTTAAGAGAATTTGATAAGGTTGGTGGTCTATAGTGATAAATATCTCTAGGGAAATGTGATTCCTTTGATTTGGATGTAGTGGCACCATGGGTTAGTTTAGGACACCTGAGAGAGTGATTCTGATATGCGAGCACCATGGCTAGACTTATTCGTTGAGTCCCCATAGTAATACTTTGATCAAATTTGGTATGATTTGTTATATGGTGTATAGGTTGTAAGATCCCAACATTTCCAGTCAAAGGTTGTGAGGAAAATTGAAAAAATTGGAGAGGATACACTTAGACAGTCTTTGTTGTAGAAAATAACTTAAAGTGCATAGATGTATGATTTTTTGAATTAATGGAGTTCAAGTATAAATGGGTCAATCATTACCACGTGTTCTTGGTAAGTTGATAAGCATTAAATTGGGTTTGGGTTGTTTTATAAGGAAAATAGGATGAAAAACCATCTCCAGAATATTTATACTCCATGTAAATGGATTAAACGTCATGTAATGTTTGGGTGATTTTATATAATAATCTGAGGAAATGGGGTTTTTTGTCATATCGCACTAAAAATAATTACATGACATGGAACTATATTAAATTCCATGAAATTCCCTGAACTTTTATTTAAAATATGCTATGTGGCTTATTTTTTCATTCACCCACACGAATCATTTCTCTTCTTGACCTAGGAAAACCCTTCATGCAATTCAGGAGTTCCAACCTCCCTTTTGGTCAACCTGATAATGAATATCATCCATATTAAGTGTTTTATTAATATTTCATTTCTCTACCTTATTTCTCCAGGTGTTGTGGTGTAACCCTTTGAAAATGGAAATTGTTGGTGTTGATCTTCGTCATTTTTGATCTAGGATACTTCTTTCGATCATCTACACCATCTATCTCATGGGAATTTTCCATTGGAAGCTTCATTGAATGGTAGTTAAAGGTTGTGGGTATAACCTTAACCCTATAGTTTGATAATTATTGATTATATAAAATATTTAAAATTTCACCAATATATGTGGGTATCAATTTATCAAATAATGAATAGGATTATTCCTTTGAGTCCTTTTGGAACCAATTGGTTATTTACCTAGACTTTGTCTACTATTTGGGTGAGTGAAACCTTGAATATAAATTAATTTTTTAATGGATTAAAGTGTGTTTAGCAAGACATGGATTGTGGGAGATTGTTTGATATAGGTTCAACTTGTCTTTTCTTATTTATTGAGATAACTATAATGTTATTGGTTATTACCAAATTGATATATGAAATTTGTAATTGAAATTGAAATGGTAATTTTCATAATTAATCATTGATCCATGTGATGTGATATTGTGATATCCTTGCTACTATGATTGGTGTTACGATACATGATTAAATTATTATACATCATTTTATGCCTAGTTGACAAGATAAAATGCTTATATAGAGGGATATTCCTAGTGAAACAAGATGAAATGATGATATACTAGGATTGGACTAGTTGACATATTGAAATTCTTATATAGAGGGCTAGGCATAATGACACATCCTGAAATGTTGATATAGAGAGCTTGGCCCTGATTAAATGATGAAAATATTATATAGAGGGTTTGAACCAAACTTGTGTAATTTATACCTTGGTTATAAGGTTTTGGTTTTCATAGTTGTAAGACATTCTTTGAGACATTTTGGCATGGCATTGAGGACAGTTATGATATTCCTTGGTTATAAGGTTATGTTTTGAATGGTTGTGAGACATGCTCAATGAAATTACATCATGGTGTCGAAGCAGGTCGATGTGGTATTAAGTAAATTGTTTAATTAATTAATACTCTTATTTATTACATTATTTCATTTACATACTATCAGACTGGTTATGTTTAGACATGGTGGTTTTGACCTTCTGAGTCATACTCACACCTTATCTGGCCCACCATTTGGTACATGAGATGATTATATGGACATAGCTTTCAACAAGGGAAAAGGGCCCTATTGATGATTTTTTTATTTATGGATGGGATGGAGTTTGGATATGGGAACAACATTGGGTTCAGGACCATGGAATTTTGATTGTTTATTTGGGTCTGAACATCTTTTATTTGTATTATTAAAAGCATGACCTTCAGTTACCATTTATCATGTCATTAAATTATTCCTTTATTATTTATTGAATTGTTAAGTTGGATTTTATTGTTGGTATTCCATTGTATTATATTATTTCCATTATTTCTACACTTTGATATTTATTTATTTATTTATATTATATTTGTATGTTGTGTTGTAAACTCTAAATCCAAGGGTATTATTTCCCCACAATACTTATCACACCCTCACTACTAGTCAATAGACTCTAGCGTATAGGGAGGTGCTCTTGAGGTCTCATAACCAACCCTATTAGACCATGTGAGAGAGTGTCATATAGGGGGATGTTACAAAGTAGATCATATTATAAAGTCAGAACACTTAATTTATATCATAGAATATTTGTCTCTTGATCATATTTCTAGAATATACATTAAGGAATTCATGCAATTTCATGGAGTACCACACTATATTATATCTAATCAGATTCAATTTTTACCTCAGAGTTATAAAAATTATCCAGAAAGCTCTGGATTTAGAGTTGTGTTTCAGTACTACTTATCATCCTCAAACAGATGGTCAGTCTGAGAGAACAATTCTGAACCTAGAGGATATAATGAGATCTTGTTTTATGGATTTCAAAGGTTGTTGGGATCAACTCCTTCCTCTAATTGAGTTTTATTAAAATAATATATTTCACTCAAGCATTCATATGGATCCTTATGAAAAACTCTATGGAAAAATGTTTAGAACTCCAATATGTAGGGATGAAGTTAGTTGAGGAGCCTAATGGGACCTGATTTATCTATGTAAATGGTAAATAAAAGTAAATACGTTCTGAAGTACATCAAGGCCGCCAAGAGTCGACAAAAAAATATGTTTCCAATAACTGGTGAAATATGTAATTTGAAGTTAGTGAGAAGTTATTTCTGTGAATTTCTCCATGATATAAGGTTATGAGATTCAATAATAATGGAAATTTTTTCCCTAGGTATATTGTCCCCTATTACATTCTTGATCGAGTGAGGATGGTAGCTTATCACTTCATGATTCTTTCAATCCTCTCTCAAGTTCATGATGTATTTCATATATCCCTCCTGAGAAAGTACATACCTGATCCATCACAAGTACTAAAATTTTACATTATACCACTATATCATGATCTTTCCTATGAATAAAAACCAATATAAATATTGGTTTTTAGATATAAAGTTCTATGAAACAAGACTAATCACATTTTTAATGATCTCTAGGGGAATTTGAAATTAGAAGAAGCTATATGAAAAACCAAGGGTGTGATGAAAAAAAATATCTTTATTTTTTGGTATTAGAGTGATGAAATTTCAAGGGAAAATCATTTTAAAGAGGTGTGATATAGAACCACCATATTTTTTGATATATTTATCTTCAAATTAATTTAATTTCCTTGATATATTATGATACATGAATCCTCAATTCTAAATGAACCATAATATAAAATATCAATATAACCTAACTTTTAAATTATAGAAGAGAATATGAATAATCAAATTTTTTAAAATTATGTTTAAAGGTTTTAAATGAATACAATATATTAACAAATTAGTACTCATTTTTAAGTGAAGTCATTATATGGTTTAGATATTCATTTTTCCTAAAAAAAATTATTTATTTTTAATGAGAAAATAATATAATAAATTTCTATAAATATTAGTAATTTTATTGGAAAAAATTAAATTTATATTTTAAATTGGAAGTCCAAAATTATCTTAGAGTGAATTTTTAATAATTTTCATAAAAGATTATTTTTTTATGAATAGTGAAAATATGGATTTTTATTGAAAACTGTCAATTCCTTTCAAGAATTTTAAAAGATTGATTTTGTTTTAAAATAATTTTAAAATTAAAATAATTTTATTTATATTATTCATAATCCAATTAAGGGTATATAAATTAATTTTATATTGATTTTTGGTATAAAAACTTTTTATTCTTAAGAAAAAAATTCTAGCAAACTACTTTGCCACACGTTTTGAAAGTTTGATTTTGAATTAAATTCCACCACTAATATGAATTTAATTTTATAGAATATATTTTATATTTTGAATCATCAATTCCAAATCTGGTAATGAGGCCACTTTAATTTTGTTTATAATGAATAAAAAAATAGTAAAAATTTGTCCATGTGGTTAAGGTTAAAATGGGTTTATCAGAGGTTAAACCACGATGTAAGGATAAGTTTATAGATTAAACTAGTATGAATCCTATTTTATAGACATATTTAGACCTTATCATATCCCAAATTTTAATATATATTCATGTAAAATCATTTATATTGAATATGGATTTATTCTATTTTAATATTTTAATAAATTCCAAGTGTTTCTTCTCCCCCACTTATAAAAGGACACCCATAATTTATATTCTTTACACCAATTTGATAAATATATATTAAAAAAACCATGACTAATTCTTTTCTTGACTTCCCTATCCATGAATTATATGTTTTGGTCTTCTTAAAATACCATTCAAAGGGGCCTTAAGAAAGTATCTATAAGAGGCATATAAATGAGGTGGTAATCATATTACTTAGCCCCCTTTAAATTTATTTCTTCTTATAACTCCTCTAAATATACATTATGAATCATAAGATAATAAATTTTTTATCCTACATATAATGAAATGTTATTATGATCATGTAACCACCAATATTCATCCTTTATTTCATCAAATGGTAAGTCAATGTATCACTTGTGCGTACATATGGACTACCACCTCCACGTAGCGATACAATTAATTTTCCATTACCATCACTACTACAAAATAAGCCTTTAACAACTCTAAAAATGGCCTTTATCATCACTAGAGAAGCGCTGAATACTGAAGCAGGATTAAAATCCCTAGTCCTTTATTTGCACTAAAAACAAAATGATAAAGGGGTCCTTTATCATCTATTTTATTTACCACCGATAAAGGGGACAATTATTGGAGCTTATAGGAGAATTGATAAAGGTTACCTTTATTATCATTTGTAAATAAAATGATAAAGGGTCCTTTATCAATATTTTTAAAAGTGATGATAAATGGGTCCATTACGAGTGCTTTTAAAAGAACTGATAAATTGATACATTATCAGCACTCATAAAGGGGAATGCTACAATGTGATGTAACAGAACACTGTATCACCCATGCAATGTGCTGTAATAGCACACCATAACACCAGAAACACCACGAAATATCAAAAACTAAAGAACCAATATATAATTTAAATAAAATTAATTTTAAAACACAAATAAAAATACAATATATTATAGACCTTTCAAACATTGGTTTATACAATTATATAAGTACAAATTATTACATACAATAAAAAACCTCAATATTCCTTGTCTTTTGATCTTGACCCCAACTCATGTTATTGAAGAACACACCGCCCATTCTTGAAAAAAATAACACACCTATATAAGAAAAAAATTCTTAATTTGGTAATAATATAATGAAATAAATTAAAAGAAAGTGCTAATTTTAAAATAAACTTTGGTGATGTGATGCTTGTTTTAAACTAAAATGACAATTATATATTGAAAAGATGCACTTTGAGTCATTCAAGTCACACCATGTGTTGTCTTGAAGTTCAGATGATCCCAAAATATCTCAAAATAATTATGGATCTTTTTCCTAAAGTATCGAAATAATCCAAACATGTTTGTTCGGTATTGAGTATGTCACTTGTCTTTTTTACTAAAATGTCATTTTAAACTAGAAACACACACTTTGAATCATACTTGTCAAATATTGTGTTAGTTTTATGTGTGAAAAATTCCTACATATCATAAGTGACTTATGAATAGTTCACCCAAATTATCAAGATAATCTAATCATGTTTGCTTTGTTTTCAGTGAGTGACACTTTTTGAACTAAATTTTCAATTTTAAACTGATAACAGATACACTGAGTCATACCAAGAACATCATGTATTGAACTAAAGTGAGTCTTATATATAAACATCAAAAATAACTTATATATCAATTTCCTACTATATCAAAAAAAATTGAATGTGTTTTATCAATTTTGAGTAGGTTAGTTAACCTTTTTTCTAAAATTGATGTCAATTTTAAATAAAGAGACGCACTTGGAGACACACCAGTCACACCATGCATTGGATTTAGGTGTGCCTGATTCCAAAAAATATCTAATGACTTATGCATCATTTTAATAAAGTATCAAAACAATTTGAATGCAATTTCTTGATTTTGATTATGTCAATTGTGTTTTTACTAACATGTCATTTTAATCTAGAAACATGCACTTTTACTCATACTAGTTACATCGTGTGTCATTTTTATGTGATACAGACTCCTAAACATATGAAATTATATATAAATAATTTCCCTAAAATATAAATACAATATTAATGGTTTTTCTTGATTTTTAGTGAGTAACACTTTGTGAATGATTTTGTTTAATTTTAAACTGATAATGGACACATTGACTCATACCCAGAACATCATATATCAGATTGAGGTGTGGATGATTTATATATGTCAAAAATGACATATAGATATTGTTAATAAAGTATCAGAATAATAAGAATGTTTTTTCTTAGTTTTGAGTAGTCTACTTGTCATTTTTACAAAAAAATGTTCCCAATTTTAAATAAAAAGATGAATTTAGAGTCATAATAGTCACATTATGCATAGGATTGAGGTAAGGATGATTCATCCATGTCTCAAATGACTTATAGATAATTTTCCTAAAGAAACAAAATAATCTGAATGTGTTTTCTTATTTTTGACTACACAACTTTTCTTTTTTAATAAAATGTAATTTTAAACTGAAAACATGAACTTTGACTCATAACCAACACATCATGTGTTGGTTTTATGTAATAACCATTCATAAATTCCAAAAATTAATTATGAATCACTTTTCTAAATTATCATAAAAATCCAAGCATGTTTTCTTATTTTTCAGTGAGTGACACTTTTTGAACTAAAATATAAATTTTAAACTGATAACAGACACATTGAGTCATATCGGGAACATCATGTATCAGATTGAGGTAATAATGATTATCAAACATAAAAAATGACTTATGGATCATTTTCCTAAATAATAAAAACAATCCAAATCCATTTTATCAGTTTTGATTAGGTCAATTGTCTTGTTTACTAAAATTGATGTCAATTTTAAATAAAAAGAAGAACTTTGAGTCATATCAGTCACGCCATGCATCAAATTGAGATAAGGTTGATTCCAAAAAGTGTTGAATGAAATATGAATATTTTTAATAAAGTATCAAAATAATACAAATGTGTTTTGTCAGTTTTGAGTACATTGCTTATCTTTTTTACTAAAATGTCATTTTAAACTGGAACCACACACTTTGACTCATAATTGTCACATCATGTATCAGATTGATGTTAAACTAATTCCTACATGTCACAAATAACTTATAAATCATTCTCATAAATTATTAAGACAATATGAGTGTGTTTTCTTGTTTTTCGGTGAGTGAAAATTTTTTAACTAAAATATTGATTTCAAACTGATAACTGACACATTGAGTCATACCGGGCACATCATGTATCAAATTGAGGTGAGGATAATTCCTAAACACCAAAAATTACTTATGAATAGTTTTAATAAAGTATAAAAATAATCTGAATGCGTTTTATCTATTTTGAATAGGTCAGTTGTCCTTCTTACTAAAATTATTGTCAATTTTAAATAAAAAGACACACTCAGAGTCATACCGGTCACTCTGTGCATTGTATTGAGATGTGATTCATTCAAAAATGACTAAAATAACTTGTGGATAATTTTCCTAAATGTTTCAAAACAATCCAAATTTGCTTTCTTAGTTTTGAGTAATTTACTTTCCTTTTTTTACTAGAATGTCATTTTAAACTGGAAATGCGCACTTTTACTCATATTGGTAACATCTTGTTTCAGTTTGATGTGAGACCAATTACTACACATAAAAAATGAATTGTTAATCATTGTACAAATTTATCAATATAATATTTTTTTTCTTAATTTTCATTAAGTTACACTTTTTGAACTGAAATATAGATTTTAAACTGATAACAGACACATTGAGTCATACTATGCCTATCATGTATCATATTTAGTTTTAGTTGATTCCTACAAAATCTAAATGACATATGGTTCATTTCCCAAAAGTTTAAAAACAATATAAATGTGTTTTCTTATTTTTTGAGTAGTTATGTTGTCATTTTTATTATAATTGATGTCAATTTTAAATAAAAAGATGCACTTGGTAGTACACTGGTCATACCATTTGTCAGATTATGGTGTGGTTGATTCCAACATGTCTCAAATGGATTAAGGCTCATTTTCCTAAATTATGAAAATAATTCAAAATTTTATTCTCAGTTTTGAGTATGTCACTTGTCTTTTTTACTAAAATGTAATTTTAAACTGGAAACACGCACTTTGACTCATACCAGTCACATCAGATGTTAGGTTAAAATGAGACCAATTTCTACACATCAAAAATAACTTATGAATACATTTAATAAATTATTGGGGAAATATGAATTCATTTTCTTAGTTTTCAATGTGTGACACCTTCTGAACTAAAATGTCAATTTTAAAATGGTAATAGAAACTTTTAGTCATACCATGAACATCATGTATCAGATTTAGGTGACGATGATTCATACACATCAAATATTAATTATGGATAATTTTATTAAAGTATCAAAACAATATGAATGTGTTTTCTTAGTTTTGAGTATGTCAGTTTTCTTTTTTCCTAAAATTAGTGTCAATTTTAAATAAAAATAAGTACTTGGAGAAATACTAGTCACATTTTGTATCAGATTGAGGTATGGTGGATTACTACACTTCCCAAAGTCTCAAAAAAATCTTAACTGAAAATGTTACCATTATTTACATTGGTTTTCTTCATTGAACAACCAACATTTCATATTGAATCGATATTATTAGTCGAAAAACCATTCATGTTGTTCAAATCAAAAATAGTTTATAAAAATAATGTGCCCATTATATAATGAGAAGTCACCAGAATTGGAACATGAGCTTCTTCTACTCTTTTGGATTTCAACAAGATGGTTTTTAAGTTAATAATATCGACTCAATAAGTAATTTTGGTAGTTTGAAAAATAAAGGCAATGGAAACTGTTGTTACATTGGAAGAAATGAAAAATTTGTCTTATTTTTGTCTTATTGTAGATAGTTGAAAGAAAAATATTACTTCCCCAAAGATTTTTGAAAAAACACTATTCTAGTATTATATAAAAATGATAAGGAAATTAACTTACAAATTGTACATAAAATGAGGAAAAAAATAATTAAATATGTGGTATGGATTCACCTTTTCATGATGGTTGTATTCATTCTTGATGAATTTCCTTTTAGACAATATCTCAATTATAAGATCGAAGTCCAATCTCTCATGAGCATGAGCGTCTTTGAAAAAACAACCCCCACTCAAAAAATATCCAATGGTATAGGAAAAAAATTATTATATGAGTAATACTATAAATAAATAAATTAAACATAAATATGAAAAAATACATTAATTCTATGGATAATGATTTTATAATGAAACACCAAGATTACTTCACTGATTGAGTAGTGGATGGAAGTTGATGGAAAGTGATAAATTCCAACACTACAAGGGTGAAAATTTTCTAAGGGATAATAAGTCAGTGGAAGTTTTGGTGTAGAAATCCATGAAAGATAGATATACCCCCCCCCCCCCCTCTTGAACAAAAGAATCCACTTGTGTATGAAAAAAATATTTCTATGGGTGATACAATAAATAAATAAATTAAACATAAATATTAAACAATTAATTAATTATATGGAAAATGATTTTACAATGAAAATATCAAGATTACCTCTATAATTGAGTAGAGGTAGTTTCATTTCTATTACTACAATGATAGTGGAGGGAACATGAAGGAGAGTGGTAAATGCAACATTGTAGATGTAAAAATGTTTTGAGGGAGAATAATTCTATGGAATATTTGGTGTATAAAGGCATGAAATATAGACAAAAATTTTCTAAAATATGTGAAGTCTACAAGGAATAATGAAAATTAAATCAAAATTTCATTATATAATTTTTCGTTAAAATAGATAAAGTATACCATAAAATTAGCTTTAAATATTCCCAGAGTGTTTCCTTCATTATAGTGTGTTCTTACAATGGATTGGTAACATCATCATGTAAAAAAGACATTGTCTACATGATTAGTTAAGCATTTAATTTAGATTATGTTAATGTAGTAGAGAGCATATAATATTATGAGTAATAAAATGGTACATTAAAAAAACTTTTACCTTCAACTTGAATTATCTTTATTTTTTTAAGGATTTAGTGATTTGGTTCCTCTATCGAGAATCTAAATTCCCTCTTTATGGTCCCCTATAATTTAAAATACATTGACTACATTGGGACAGACATGAAATTATTGTGATCTCCAAATGAAATGGTAATCCTTAATTGAATTTTCATCTGACCAGACATTTGTTTTAGTATCCAACAATACAATTGACCAATTCTTATTTGATGGATCTGAGACAAAAAAATACTTGCACTGCTTTTGATGTCATTATGAATATCTTATCTTTCCTCCATTACACACTGAAATTCACCTTCATGAATCCCATTTTATCAAATTTCACTTCACTTATATTTTCAACTCATTTTCAATGGAAAAGCAGTACATGAAATTTTGTATAATACAACTTGTATATCTATTTGATAATTCCAAAATATTACATATTTACATAAATTGGATTTCTATCCTTGTAACCATATATGTTTATCAATTCCTCCACAAGCATAATGCCACAATTTTTTATCATACTGCATTTATTGTATTCTTTTTTATTGAATGTAAACAATTGATTATAAAACCAATATAAGATATACCATTTTAATTTAGTCCCCTAGCTATCCATTGAAGTCGTTTAGAATATGAATTTAAAATATTAGATAACTCCTTATAAATTTTATCTTATAACCATCCTATAAACTGTTGAATATATATATTTGATATCCATTATTCATCCCTTGATAGATTCAAATCCCTAATAATTTATTTGTGGTATTCAATGTAGGGGTCAAAAACTTCACTATTTTGTTAAATGTAAAGGTGTGCTTTCTCTAGTTCTGTTAAGGTAATTTTAACAACATCACATTCAGAAATATCATCACCCATAAGGAATCCCCTGTGATGAGACTTTAGGATACTTATATTTTCAACATCTAATAGGTAATTAGTAAAAAATTCAATGGCTTCTTCAACAATATATCATTCTATAATACAATCTTCTAGATGACTTCAATTCTTGACATACCCTTTAAAAATATTCATATATCATTCAATGGGGTATATCCATCTGTAATGGATAACACCACATAGTTAATCCTCTCTAACCAAGTGGCCCATCAAGTGGACTATTATATCATATAATGAGGATGGTACACAAAAATGATCTCTAAAATGGCTTCCTCCTCCCATCAGAACACACCCCACGAGCCTCCTATGGTTCAATTTTTTTTTTGAATTTTAGCATTGCAGCCTCCACATATCTCTGTCTACTACATCCAACTCTAGAAGTATTCAACCTTGGATCGTGTTGGATGGTTGTTCCCCCATAGGCTTTGGACTCTACTAGAACACCCCCTGGCCTGGGAATCAAATGCCTCCTTCAAATATTTCTTGTGTGGATTATCTCCTATCTTCTTGGCTCCTTTCTATTAAAATATCATCCTAGGATATTCCTCTATGTCATGGGAAGGCCCCCGCCTAACCCTAGATGTACATGTTGTGGATTTTGAGGATGCAGTTGTTTGCCTGAAGTGGACCCTCGTTGCAATGTTTGGTACTGTGAAGCCTTCACTGCCAGTTTTCCAGAGTTTTTTGGATTCTTTGGGCCTCTCCTCATCGGATTGGAACTCTCAAGTTCATCACAATTATTTTTGTGTAGCTTCGGAATTAGAATTTGACTTTGTTAGAGATTTTTGTAAAGCTCTTTGGACCTTGGGTCAATGGTGATTCAACCTAATGCATTGGTCGTTGGATATCCACCAAGGGAATGAGGGTCCCTATTCGGCAGTTTGGATTAGTTTACCAAGCCTACCTCAACCCTTTCAGAATGGGGATTTTATCAAATCAATTAGTGACTCTCTAAGTGTATTTTTATTCATGGATTATCTCACATGGGGTTGTGCAGAGGTTTTGGTCTCTCGGATATGTGTGGAGCTGGATCTCTCCCTTCCAACTCATAAGAGTATTCGCCCGAGGGTGCAAGATTCGTTAGTGTGGGATCATTACATCCTCTATCCTATGTTTCCAAGATATTTCCCCTTCTTTCAGCTTCATTTACTTTCTAAAAAACCTATTTAGGAAGCGACTCCATCAGGATCATGGCTCTAAAAACCAAGGATCGTCTCGTGGCTTGGTGGATTCCCAACATTTAATGTTTGAGATACCTGGTCCCCGGACACCTGTATGTGGGGGTGTGATGTCCTGACCTCTATCTGGTACTCGACCAGTAACCCTCCAGGAGTTTTCTATAGGTGATTCTAGAGTCTATGTCTTGAATTATTAGGGGGATATCCATCATGCTTCATCATTACTGGATTTTCCCTAGTGGGAGGATGCTTTTGTCTGCCTTTCTCTAGTCACGTGTAAGCAGGGGACTCCCACATCTCTGGTGTTTCTTCCCAAATACCTTTTCTAGAAATTTCAAGGTGTTTGGATCCATGATAACCTCTTAGGATGTTTTCTCCCCCAATGGTTTCCTTCCCTTGCAGCTTAGCTTCTCCTTCCCCTTCCCTCCCCCTTCTGTGGTCGACATCCTTCATATGGAGAGTGTCTTCCTATATCTTCCAATGCTATTGAACACACCCAAAAGTAGGTCTCAGGACCCTCCCATCATGAGGTCATGATACCTTCAATGTTATCTATACAAGAAGGTTAGTCTCTTTCTCCTAAGGGACCAACTAGTAGGGATTTTGAACTTTTCTATGTCCAGTAGAATACCTCTTCCCCAGTGGTGACCTTTCATACTATATAATCTTCTGGCATGTGCACGAGTTCCATGTCTAGAAACAATTGGGGTGACCCCTCCTCTCCTATGAAAGTGCTAAGATCACCTGGTTCCAAATCCAGGTTCACTCTTTTTCAATGATTTCCTTTTTATCTAGAACTCTTATGGACTGGGTGACCGGGTTAAGGCGAACTACATTTCCACTAAGATGAAGAGGTCTAAGGATCATATTTCAGTGATCCTAGAACACAAGAATAACCACTCCAAGATTGGGGAATTTTCCCACAGGATTAGGATTCATGGATTTATCCAAGCAGATCCAGTTAACATTCACATATGGATTTTCTGGAATAAATAAATTTCTATTGATTTGGTATATACAGACGACCAATTCATTAGTACTGGAGTGTGTATTGTAAATTATTACAAATTTTCCTCCTTCAATTATGAGAGTTACGATGCTCACAGAAAAGAATCCTTGTAAAAGGGGATCAACTGTTTTGACCCTAGAAATTCTCCTCAGATTTTTGGAGGTGACTTTAATATCATTTCTCACCCAGATGAGAAGAGAGCGAGAGGTCCCTTTCCTTAGAAAGTGATCTTAGATTTTGTGCATTTCATAGATGGAAAGGATCTCTCAGAAATGGACTATACTATGGACCGTTTTATGTGGTTTAATAATAAAAGAGGTGTATAACACTCTTAGAGTCGACTAGATAGGTATCTAGACAACATCATGACCATTTATTCCAACCCTAATTCCCAGGTAACTCATCTCTCCTGGTGTGTTTCAAATCATTATCCTCTGTTGGTTTCTCTTTCTTCAAGGCAGGAGCACCAGAATTCATACATATTTTCTCACTTTTTTCCCTACATGGAAGGATATCATTAGGTGGTCAAATGCTCGTGGGGTATCCATGTATAGAGAAACACTTGGATTGGGATTCATAACAAGCTAAGATGCCCTCAGGTAGGATTTTTGTTTTGGTTCAAATAGAAACCCCATATCGATAATGAAATTGATGGTCTATTGAAAGAGGTTGAAAAGTTGGAAGCAAGCCTTAAAGATGTATGGAATTACATGGTGTTTGAATAACTTTCTAGGAATAAGGAAATGTTGGTGCAAATGTTACTTAGAAAGGAATGTATGGATTAGAACCAATCAAGGATAAAATGGCTGCTCAAAAAGGATAAAATATTGCCTACATCCATATCTGCATCAATGTGAAGTGACATCATATCAAACCCAATTTAATGTTGGTGGATGGATCCTACTCGGAAGGTAGGGATGTTGATGAGGGTTATCTTTTTTGTACTTCAAAGAGTTACTTGTAGGCCCTAACCCCCGTATACTTGAGGGTTATCCAAGTGGTAGGGACCCCTTCCTTGATGTGATCCCTTATCATTTCTCCATCTAGGATAATGCAACCTTAGAAGTGATCCTAGACAAGAAAGAGATTAATAAGGCCCTAATGAGCCTTAATCCTAAGAGTTCCCTAGGCCTATATGGCTTTACATGGTATTTTTATAGAGATTCATGGCTTGTGGTTCATAAATACATTGTATTGGCCATTCAATATTTCTTTTGAGGCGGAAGCATCCCTTGTGTGGATAGTGAATCACTGATTGTGCTTATTCCCAAGACCAAATACCCCTCCTCTATCCATCATTATAGGACCATGAACATGTGTAACTTCCCATATGAAATCCTATCTAGTTTTATAAACAAATGGTTGTTGGATTTTATTTCTTGTTGTCTTTCCTTGGAGAAGCATGGATTCATGAAGGGAAAATCCATCAAGGGGAAATAGTGGTGGTTCATAAGCTGATTTCTGACATCAACACCAAGGTATATGATAGGATTTAATGTATCTTTATCAACAATATTTTCACAGGTATGGTCCTTTCCTCTCAGGTTACTAACATCATTTTTAGATGTTTCAAATATTTTTCTAATTGTTGTATCTTTTTATGGAAAAGAATCATGGATTTTTCAAGTCTTCCTGAGGTATCAGGAAAGGGGATACAATGTCCCCTACCCTCTTCATTATCACCCAGGATGTGCTTAGACACTTTATTAACAGAAGAATGAACCAAGGGTAGATTCTACCTTGTTGGAGTCAGTCGATTTCCTTCAGCATGTCCCACCTCATGTTAGTTGACGACACCATGATGTTCTTGAATGGTATAAAAAGTCTAGTTCATAGTTTTAATAGGGTGATCGAGGAGTATTTCTACTACAATGGCCGTGTGATCAACTACTCAAAAATAAATCTATATATCTCCAACAGATGTACAGTAACCCACACTGCCTCCTTATGCAATTGTATGGATATACAAAGAGGTAGTTTCCTTATGGATTATTTGGTCATTCTTCTTTCTCCTCACAGACTTTTCATCCATGAATTCGATCACATTGTTCACAATATAATGGGTAGATTCCTCAACTGGAAGAACTGATTTCTATCTTTTGGAGGCAGGATAATACTAATTAATACTATTCTTTCAGCTATTCTGGTTCATGTGATGGCTTCCATTAGAGTTCCAAAGGTACTTATAACCCCTATTGATAGTATGTCTGATGGTTTTCTATAAGACACCTTATCATAAGGTAAAATCTATTGGGTTTCTTGGAAGATAATGGCTAAGCTGATTCGGTATGGTGGTATTGACATTCAAAATCTTTTTGACACCATTCAGTGCATGCATGTCAAGAAGGCATGGGAGGATTTGGAGGGTCATTCTTTTTTGGGAAAGGTGACATCTTTAAGGTGTATTGTGGTCCTAGTGGTTGGGTTTTGTTATAGATCACCCCTTTGGTCCATGATAACCACCCATGTAACAACCCAAACTACTATCAATGAAAATTAATCTTGGTCTAATTAAATGTATTGTTATGAAAAATGGTTATATAAAATATACACTTCCTTGGTTTTATGTTTTTTTATCTCAAAATACCATTAATAATTGTTACCATTTCTAATATAGTCATTGAACAATGATCACATGATTAGTATAAATATAGGGATTTAACAAATCCAATTTACTTAGACAAAGGAAGGGATGGCCTCATCTAGTAGACTTTCCTAGTAAAAATCCCATTTTTAGAGCTCGAAAAGGAGGTTTCGTCATTGGGATTCACTCTTGAACAATCTCAATCCAAACTTAAAAACATTAAGCTTTAGTGGAACCTCCTATTGGGGAAGTGGAAGTTGATAGAGATTACCACTCGAGCGATGTTATCTGATCCTCCCTAAGAGTCTGTTACCATCGCTCACCTTACCCTAAGGTCTTATGCAGGTGTTTTAAGGGGTTATGTAACAAGTGCCTAGAACTCTGATTATGTGTATTATTTTTTTGTATAGAATAAATAATATACATTTTTTTTACTATTGTTACTTTGTAAATAGTTTTTAAAGCACAAATAGTATTTTTAGTTAATATTCAACTAAGAAATCTATTTTGATAAATTAATTTAGTTTTGAATTAAATAATATTTGTTAAAAAATATTATTATTATTAAATTACTTTTTATTAATTACAAATGATCTTATAATTTTTATGAATACAATTGTTAATTTTATTAAGGTTTGAAAGCTATTTTTTCCAATACCTATGAATTTTTTATAAATGTAAATTTTTATTTTAAAAGTAAAAATTCACATATTTAGAAAAGTATTTAGATAAAATGAATATTATTTCTAGAATCAGGACATCTAAATTATTCAATAGTTATTGTTTCATAATTCATTGAGACAGTCGAATTTTTGGATAAAAATTAAATACCATTTAATTATATAATGTTTTTTATGACATCATAATAACCCAATAGTAATGTAATAAAATAATATAAACAATATTTTTGGCAATTATATGTTTTACCATTAAAATAATGTGATTTTAGGTTTATTTTATTTATTTTACAAATCTTTATAGGACCCTCCAAGACTTAAAAAAACATTTTATCTTTTTAAATTGATTTCCTTGAGAGTGTGACTCGCCTCCACATAAGAAACCCTATTATTTTAAGAATTTTATCCATTGTACTTATAAAATAGTGTTTTATTCTCCCCTTTGGAAAAAACCATGGGAAAAACTATGGGCTGGTTTGTGGTTTTGATTAGTTTAATGTGTGGTGTCCCAAACCTAAATAATAAAGAATTACCTATCCTTTCATATTTAAACCCACCCAAGCTCCCACTTATTCTTCATTCAATGAATTCGGAGTTCAACCAACCCCTCATCTCTATAGAATACTCGCAAGGCTCCCCAAGATCCCAATAATCCACTCTCAAGCCTCTCCCAAGCCTTTGAGATTACACTTCCATGTAAGGGATTCCTACCTTTCTCATTTTATCCAGGTTTCTTAATATTTTTATATCCTTTTATTATCAATTATAATTGTTGGGGTATGATTTCACACCTCCCCCATACTTAACTATTTATTTTTTAATGATTAGAGACCCCTTTATATCTCATTAATGCCTCCCATGTACAATTGTTACCATGCCGAAATTCTGTAAGGGATTCCTTCCTTTCTCATTTTAGCCAAGATTCTTAATATTGTTATTCCCTTTTATTTTAAATTATAAATGTTGGGGTATGATTTATCACCTCCCCCATACTTCCCTATTTATGTTTTATTGATGAGAGACCCATTTCTCTCTCATTAATGCCTCCCATTTACACCTGTTACCATGCCGAAATTCAATAAGGAAATTCTCTCTCCTAATTTACATTCAAGCCATTATTTGGTATTATGAATCCAAAATTCCATTAATAGTGTTGAGAAATATATCTACATAACCCCCTTAATTTCAATTTTATATATATATTATGAGACACTCCATTCTCTCTCAATAACCATTTTATGAATTCTTATGTCACACCATTATGCTGCCAAAATTGCACCGCATTTTTTCAAGTCAAAGTCATTGTGTAGAGAATATCATGTTCATTTCTCTATAAAGGGTATTCACCTTTATGAACATTTACTTATTGTTTAAAGAGTTTCATGTATTTATTACACATTAATTTATCGTGTAATGAATGATGTTTTTGAATGATTCCATATTGTATGATCCATGTGGCACACTTATACATGATATGAAAGGTTTAAGAAGGGTGCACCTTGGTAGAGCTACAATGTATTGGGTAAAGATTAGTGTCATGATACGTCACGTACAATGAGGATGTATTCATGATAATTCAATTTCAATGAGGGTTTACTCATGCTGCCCATGTAATTAGCCTTGGATCATGCTAATTCCATGTTAAGTGTTGTTACCACATTTCTATGTTATGATAATCATGCTATATCATGCCTTTATGTTCTTGTTTATTTTATTCTCCATTGACATTAATATTGCCTAACATGTGTTGTATTCTTCATTTTATACCTTTTTTACTCCCTTAATGGGCTATATAGCTCACACTTTTCACATGTATGTCCTCGGGATATCCCATGCAATTCTAAATAAGAGGGAATGTCATGGTTATGTAAAAGAAGTTTTCAATAAATATGTTGTGTGTTTTATGTTTTAAGTTGTTATGTAATGTTCCTAATCGCCAAACACACTATACCTCTTGATCTTTTATGTTGTATCAAGTGAAGAGTTTATGTAATAAATCATGTTTAAGTGTGTAATAAAGAGAAGGGATTTTTAAGATGGTATCAGAGGATAGGTTTAGTTATTTTTGGTATGAGGATTAAAAAACCCTAGTGAAAGCCTTATGGATAAGACTAAGTATAATAAAAACATCCCTAAATTTTTGTGAGTATTTAGTAAGTTTTTTATCAATAAAATACATCCCTTTCTGGATATGAGTAGGTAGAGGTGGTTCTAGCACAGATTTATAAAGGAGTGAAAACTCCAGCAAGGAGTTTCGGGATTGACCTGGGGTATCCTGGTACACAAAAATGGGCCTTGCTACATTTTTCGTTATGAAATTCTTAGGGGATATTCTATGGTAAATTCATAATCTTAGTATAATCCTTTATTAAGGGAATTAAAAAAATCCCCGGAGAATATATGTTAGAAAGTGTATAATGGATAACCTAGATTGAAGCCTATAGATTCATATGTAAATGGATTAAAATTTATTTATATGTAATCCTTTTTTTCCTTGGATTACCCTTTATGAGTTACCCATAAATTACCTTTTATTCTGGTCAATGGCTAGTAATAGATGAACTTGGGCTAACAACTGATGTGAAGACCAATGTGATGAATGTTCTAATGAGATTCCCAATCAGATTGGAGTAAGAATCACAAACTTTGTCATGATACTCTCTCAGTTAACTTTATATTTGAATAGAAACATGGGTTAATAGGAACATTCACCACCCCCCAAGAAATAATAAGTCGCTATCGAGTGCTTCATGAGACAAAGGAATCCTACTTTTAATGGATATCCGATCCCTCCATCACCGAACAATAGATCAAATCTATTGAAAAGATAATCTCTATCATTCAATGTTCCAAACAAGGGAAGTTTCTTCTGGTTTCTTATCATATGGAGGGTGAAGCTAATCAATGGTGGACATTGAAAAAAAATACGAAGCTTGAGGAGGAGATTGAGCTGTTAGAATTGAAGGATTTCCAAAAAACGTTTTTTGATAAATATTTTCCTTGTATCCACCGACTTAAGATGGAGAGGGACTTCCTTTCCCTCAAGAAAAAAGATGTTGAATAAATCAGATCATATGAGTAAAACTTCACCAAGCTTGCATGATATACCTCCGTCTTTGTCGTTACCCTCGGATGATAGGTTGAACACTTCTTTGGTTGGCTAAAACCTAGCCTGTAGAAAGCCCTGGAAATCCGTGACTTTGATAGCTATGAGGAAATTGTCTGATGTGACATCAAGGTCGAAATGGATATTAGAGAATCTTGTGGGTATCATGAGGATAAGAAGCATAAGGTGGAATTAAATTCTAGAATTCTGATGGATAACTCCAATGGTGCTAAGAAAATCCAGCACCCCACTTTGCCAAAGGTGTGGAAAAAAGCACCCTAGAAATTTCTTGAAGGGGATGAGGAAATGATTTAGGTGTCTATGATAAGGGAAAATAGCTATTAACTACTAACAAGAGAAACATGCGGCTGCAATAGAGGAGAGGAATTCTTCATTCGACTCTCAAAACATTGTTCATTGCTTCAACTTCCATGAACCAAGGCACCTTGAAAATCAGTGCCCTAAGCCAAGGATTTTCAAAGGCAACCAATAGCCTCCATGGTAGAAAGGGAGATCTGTTTACATCACTACCACTAAAGTGAACCCTGAAAACAAAGTGGTGACAGGTACTCTATTTATTCATTCAGGAATAGCGAATGTACTTTTCGATTCCGATTATACGCAATATTTTATATCTTGGAAGTTTAGTAGAAGAATACCAACACCACCAAAAAACATGGAAGTAAATATGTCGGTGAGTATGAAAAATGGGGAAATCATTGCATCCCATGAATATAACTCCTCCCCTATCATAGTTTGTGGATTGAACTTCCTGGCGAACTTCTTCAAACTTCCTCTGGTGTAATTTTAATAAATTCATGGCATGGATTGACTTTCCCTATATCGAGACAACATAAATTTCTATGAGAGGGAAATCACTCTCCATATGGAGAATAGACCACCAATTCTATACAAGTGTAAGAAGGAAGATGAATCTTCTTTAGCACGATCATCTCAAGCATGGATATCACTGCCCTATGATCATGAGTATCTGGCTCATATGATTGAGTCCAAGGAGGCAACCATGTAACGACCTGAATCTAGAGCCACTCAACTGGTTCCCCATACCCAGTTTTCCACATGACCTCAAGAGAATTTCCCCAAATGCCAGAGCCTACCGACTAGCAGCGAGGGCCTTATAGAGTCATTGGAGAAACTATTCCCTCATTTGGTAATGTATACAAGGGTAAAGAAATAATAGTCAATAGCGGAAGCAGTAAACAGCATATAATAACTAAAACTAAATAGAGAAAACAATGAATATATAATAATGATGACTATGATGCAGTAGGTACAAGTATCAAAGGAAAGTAGAAAACACAACAACATGCTGAAATAAAACTGAGAAACAAAGTATGAAAAGTAAACAACAACTCCTGTAGAATCACAAGCCTATGCTCGGTCCTATGCTCTCCAGCTCCAAACAGAAATCATATACCTGAAGTAGAAGGGCCACAATCCTTATCCACACCTGCAACCATATAACCTGCTTGGGCCAAAAAGAAGGACCTAAACAGGGTGTGAGACTAATCCCAGTAGGCTACCACCGCAAGATCCGTGCCCTACTGTTAGTGGGGAATATAGCAGAAGTAATGAAAGTAAATGTAGTAATGAACTAGGAGTACACAAGTAAATAATCCTACCAATTACTATTCACATTCATTTAACAATTAATTCATTCATTTAATTAAACAACCAAGGAATCTAGCAAATCTCTCTATTCCAAGGTAAACAGGTAACACAACAGGCATCAAAATAATACCTAAACAAACAAGAAGGACAAAAGATCCAAGCTTGTGCTTTGGCTTGGTAGACTCATCTAAACCAACCAAACAATCCACATTCACATTGACTCTCTGGGTGGCTCAAACTAGCAGACCCCTACAATCAAGTAAGCATACAAAGGCACATACACTCTGGGAAGCTCTCACGTCGATTCCCCTTTGGTCTTGCAATGATAGCTATGGACTCTTTGAGAAAGATCTATTGTCTAATTCCTCCTATGGTCTCGATTCGTGCGTAAACTAAGGACACTCCTAGGAAGCACAAAGTCCAATTACTATAGGTCATGCATACGAAACTAATTCCAATAGACCCCCTAGGGAAGCACTTAATCGTCTATTCCCTCTTTGGTCTCCCGCACCAGGTTCTCACAGCCTTGAGCAGTCTAGTCATGCGTAATCAAATGTCACCAGACCTAATTATGTTTAGAAACTACTTGGATAAAAGCTAAAATGTATCATAATCCTTAAAATAGCAGGCAACACAAGAAATAAGTTATAACAAGCAAACTAGCAATTGTAATAGGGTTTGCCTTGTAGGAAAACTGTGCCAAACAGCGATAAATAGCCAAAAAAAGATAACACCCATGGGGTGATACTACAACATGAAAACAAGAATATATTATTATCAAATAACCTTAATCTAACAACAAATCTAAGGCAATTAAACAATAGGACCAAAATCCCTAACCTGGGATACCCGAAACATGGGAATCTGACACTTTTGCCCAAAAACTAAAAGACATTCAACATGAGTCAAAAAACCACCTACCTTGATACTAGGATATCAATATAATTGAACCTCAGCCCTTGAATCGGCGTATAATGGAGTAGATCTGCAAAAACATCTAAAACGTTCAACCTATGATAACTCTCATAAGAGAAAGAATAAGGAAACATGGCCAAAGAAGAACCAAGAACTCACCGCTACGATTCTATTTCAACTGATGGCATTCAATTCGGATAAATGGTGATGGAGTGGTGGATCAGAGAATATTAGGCCTCCTTGGATGCTTTGGATGGAATTAGGTGTTGAAGAATATGGAAATAAGGATTCAACGCGACCTCGGTCCTTTTAACAAAATAAAAAGAAAGTACATAACGTGTACTTCTGGAGTACATGGAATGTACTTTCATTTTCTATACTCTGATTAAGGCAGCCTCCAAGTCACCCTTACATAGCCATGTGTGTGTCCATAAAATGGCCAGCACACGGCTTCCAGTGGCATCAAAGTACACATCGTGTGCTCATAAAGGAAATGGCGTGTACTGCAAAAATTTCCAGATTTTCCCCTTTTCCCAAAAACTACCAGAAAAGGAAAAACACACCTGAAAAAAAAAAGATCCGGGTTCTTAAAAACTTCCCCCTTAAAGAGATTCATCCCCGAATTTTCCTAACAAGGTGGCGAAGAAGAAACCTTGAACAACTCTTGCCACTGTGATCGCATATCGGCCTCCCTCTCCCAAGTCTCGTCCTGTACACGGTCGTGCTGCCATAGCACCCGTACCAGAGGAATAGACCGGCCACATAGTACCTTTGCACTACGATCAACAATCCTGATAGAATGATCCTTGAATGATGCATCCTATTCTAGCTCAACCTCCTCAGGTAGAAAAACATGAGATAGGTCTGAGAAATAGCATCAAAGCTTAGAAACATGGAAGACGTCGTGCATAGCCAGGTACCTCTGAGGTAACTACAACCTATAAGAAACCAGCCTGACTCTCTCCAGAACCTCAAATGGCCTGAGGTTTCTTGTTGAAAGCTTGCCCTATCTCTTGATCCTCTTGTGTCCTAACCTCGAGGTAACACGTAGGAAAACCTGATCTCCAACCATGAATTACAAAGGTCATCTCCGCTGATCATCATAAGATTTTTGCTGAAACTGTGCAGTACCTATCCTTTTTTGAATCAACTCCACATGTTCTTTGGTCTCCTGAACAAGACGAGGTCCCAGCATAGCTGCCTCTCCTGCCTCCAGCCAACACAAAGGTGATCGGCATGGCCTACCGTACAAATCTTTGTAAGGTTCCATCTGAATAGTTTCTTGAAAACTATTATTGTAGGAAAACTCCACTAGAGGTATATTTCTTTCCTAAGAACCTTCAAAATCAAGGACGCATGCTCTTAGCATGTCCTCTAGCACCTGAATCGTGCGCTCTGACTGGCCATCTATCTGGGGATGGTAATCTGTACTCAGAAGTACTTGTGTACCCAAAGCCCTCTATAGCCCTTTCCAGAAATGTGACGTGAAGCGGGCGTCCCTATCTAAAATGATAGTTCTCTGAACCCCATGCAATCGTAAAATCTCATGGATGTACAACCATCCAAGCTCATCAACACTGAAGGTCTCCTTAATCGGCAAGAAGTGAGAAACCTTCGTGAGCCTGTCAATGACAACCCATAATGCATCATTCCCTTGAGGCGATCTCGGTAACTGTGTCATAAAGTCCACCGTAACATCATTCCTCTTCCAGTCAGGAATGGGTAGCTGCTGCAAAAGCCCTGCTGGTCGCTGGTGCTCCGCCTTCACCTGTTGATAGGTGGAACACCTCATGAAAAAACTAGAAACATCTCTCTTCATATCTGGCCACCAATACTGGCATTTTAGATCACGATACATCTTGGTGACGCCAGGATGAACTGCCCAAACTAAAGAATGAAAGTCTCACATTAGCTCCTCATGTATATCATCTGACACCCATACGCGTCCCTAGAAATGAAAGATCTCACCCTCGCCTACAGTCCATCTGGGAAGAGGGTCCTCTCCTGACACGCTTTCCCGTAGGACTAGGCCTTCAGAATCTGATAGCTTCCTCATTTAAACTCAGTCAAGAAGGGTAGAGGTAATGGGTATAGAAGAAAGAAAAGTCTACCCCTATCTGTCGTGCAACTCCAAATGAATATCAAAGAACAGAGACATAAGCTGCCACTCACTGCTAGCCTCCTGAACTGCCTGTATCTGAGTCCTCCTACTCAATGCATCAGCCACTACGTTGCCTTTCCAAGGTGTATAGGCAAGCTCAAAGTAAAATGATAGAAGATACCCAACCCACCTGTACTATCTCAGATTTATATCACATTGATTGAAGATGTACTTGAGACTTTTGTGGTCACTGAAAACCAAAAATTGCTCTCCTAGAAGATAATGTCTCCAAAAACGTAAGGCATTAAAAACTGTCGCCTGCTCGAGATCATGCGTTGGGTAGTTCCTCTCATTTGGCCTCAACTGCCAAGACCCATATGCAATGACTCTATATCCCTGCATAAGCACAGATCCCATACTGATACCCGAAGTATCACAGTAAATAGTATAGCTCTTGCCCGGCTCTGGAAAGACTAGTAATGGTGATGAAGTCAACCTCCCTTTCAGCTCCTGAAAGCCCGACTCACAAGAATCTAACCATAATAACTTCACACCCTTCTTGGTCAGACTTATCAGTGGTGTTTCTAAGAGTGAAAAGTCCTATATGAAGCGTCTGGAGTATCTATCCAGCCCTAGAAAACTCCTCACCTCAAAGACGTTCTTTGGCTGCTCCCAGGAAACTATTGTTCTCACTTTTTCTTGGTCTACTGATATTCATGTCTCTAAGATAACCTGACCCATGAAGTGAATCTGATCCATACAAAAGTGGAATTTCAAGAACATAGCATATAATTGATGCTCCCTCAGTGTACTCATAGTGATCTCTAGATAGATAGCATGGTCGTGTCAAGTATGAGAGTACACCAAGATATAGTCCATGAAGACCACCACAAAAGAGTCTAATTATGGATGGAACAATCAGTTCATCGGTTCCAGGAAAACTTCAGGTGCGCTCATGAGGCTGAACAGAATAACCATATACTCTTATAGACCATACCTGTTCCGAAAAGCTGTAAGAGGTAAATCAGATGGTCTAACGTGCAACTGATGATAACCGGACCTCAAATCGATCTTCAAGAACACCCGGGATCCTAGAAGCTGATCAAAGAGGTCATAAATCCTAGGAAAGGGATATCGGTTCTTGACTGTCAAATGGTTCAACTTCCAATAATCCACATAAAGCCTAAGGGTGTCGTCTTCCTTCTTTGCAAACAGGACAGGTGAACCCCAAGGAGAAGTACTGGGTCTGATGAAACCCTTTGCCCGCAACTCCTCCAACTACTTCTTGCGCTCTTGCAACTCAGGTGTAGCCATCCTATAAGGCGGAATGGACACCAGTGCCACTCTTGGAACAAGATCAATAGAAAAGTCTACCTCAGGCTCTAGAGGAAAACCTAAAAAGTCCTCTGGAAAGACATCCCTGAAATGATCCACCACTAGAGGAAATTCAAACTGTTAATTCCCCTAGTCATCCAGATACAGACTAAAAAACTAATTTGTGACTCTACCTATCCCATGATGCTCTGGTCCTGCTCTACTCCCCTGGACATCCTACTCTCCCTTATGAAGAAAAGATTCACCCTCCGGTGATATTAAACTCACCCTGCGGAGATAACAGTCGACAACTACCAGGAAGGGAACGATCCAGTCCATTCCTAGAATAACATAATATCCTTTCATCTCTAGGACATAGAGGTCCCATAGAAAGTGATACCCATCCACCTCTAGAGGGAACTCCTTGCACTGACGTACACTAGCTGTCCTAGTCCCCAACGGTGTGTCTAGTGTCAACATGTCAATAGAAGAAAATATATAGATCCCAAGGCTCTCCACAATAGAAACAGAGATAAAGCTATGTGTAGCAACAGTATCGAAGAGAGAAGAAGATAGAACTAAGGCTACTAAGATCGTACCTCAAACTGTAGAAGGTCTAGGATCCGGCTCCTGATGAATCTGCTCTACCGCAAAAGTCTGGCCTGCACCGCGACCCTGTGTAGCAGCCTGAGATCCCTGAGCTCACCCTCCCTAAGCCTTACCACCACATCCACTGCCTCTACCCTGGCCTGAATGACCTGAAGAAATTTAGACCCTAGTTTTCTGTGGAACTGGTAATCCTTCTCCTATACGTGGACTCAAAACTGATCCTCCTTCACTAACCACTGGAAGGAAAACCTTGCAGAAACACTGCAGATGACCCATCTTTCCACAAGATCGGCACTCCACTGGGTCACTCAGGCACAAAGGATTCTTATTCCCACTTTTTTCACATTGATAGCATACCACTTGGTTGCCAGAAGGAAGATCCCATCCACCAGATGGAATACCTCACTTCCTTGGGTCACCTTGTGTAGAATCTCGGTGGCGCTTCTTGTTGTCTATCTGAAATTAATCATCCCTGGATGCTGAACCAACCTAGTCCATAACTCTAGTCTCCCTCATATTTCTCTCCGTGATAAGCACCTGGTTGACTATCAGAGTAATAGAATTCAACTAAAAGACGTTCACTTGTGATCTGATGTCTGGTCTGAGGCCTTCCTCAAACTTTCTCGCTAAAAATAGCTCGTCATTCCCCAGAACGGGAGTGAAAAACTATAACTCTGTGAAGCGAGAGTAATAATCCATAACTATGAGAGTACCCTGCTATATGTTCATGAACTCTATGGCTCTGTCAGCCCTCGGCATCGCTGGTTAGAAGTAGTCGTAGAATGTACGCTGAAACTCGTCCCAATCCATATCCTATTAGCGCCCTTCCTGTCAAACCACATTCCAATATCTCTTGGAAGAATCTCGTAGCATATAAGTTGTGAGCTTCACTCTCCTCTTTGGAGGCGTCTCCAGGTGCTCAGAGATGGATAACATGGCATCTAGCTATGACTCTGCAGCCTGTGGTCCTCCATCCCCTGTGAATGTGGGAGGATGTTGCTGCTGAAAAACCTGTGTAAGCTCTGCCATAGATGGGGAAGGATGATGAGCTCCCTAGAAGGTCATCATGAATCTCATGAAACCCACTCTGAACTGAGCATCGACACCAGTTTCTGGAATCACTACAGGTGCCATGTCCAGAATGATTGGCAGAACTACTCGTAGTCCCTGATCTTCTGTATCAGGCATATGGTAACTGCCTTGCAACTGACAAACAATAGGAGGACGTCTCGGTGCCATAGATCTGAAAGGTCAAAAGCACACCTCAGATTTAGGATTAACAAAGACAGTAAAACTAAAGGCACAAGTAGGAATAGGGAAATGAAGGAATTCAAGTTATGAAAAACATGACTACACGGTGTTTTCCCTTAAGTCATTCACATGGGCATGTACTTATACCTAAATTGGTTGTGTAACACCCCCAATACACGACGTGTTGTCCTAACACATGGCTTGTACTTGAATCCTCTTCCCTGCCCGATTCCTTTTATACGGTTAAGCCACACAGCTCCTCTAAGACAAAACTACATGACGTGTTCAAGGAAGACACAACGTGTACTAGACATGCCTTACCTAGCCTGTGTGGTTAGATACATGGCCTGACACATGACCGACACTACACAGTGTGTTCTAGACAGACACAACATGTACGAGGAAGGGTAACACCGACCCGTGTTGTTGTTGACATGGTTGGGGTACCTATTTCATACTACACGACATGCTAAACTAGTACATGGCGTGTTCCTACAAGATTTTTCATAACCCCGTGTTTCTGCTCACACAGTCAGTGACACGGTTTAAAAAACTACACAGCATGAATTAATAAAATACACGCCGTGTATTCTGGGTTTTTTTGGGGAGTAGCTCTGAAACTACTTTGAAGCCCAGAAAACACAGAAAACAAGAGTTAAGGTGCCAAATTCCGATCCATGAGGGCCCATACTCCCCACAAATCAAAGCTTGGCATCTTATACAAGTTATAACAAGGAAACTAGGCAAAGATCCACAAAATTCCAATCCTCGAGGGTCCATACACCTCTAAGACCAATGTTTGGAATCCATGTTTAAGAAGCTCTAAAAAAACGATACCCTATCAACATAGCAGGTATTGTATCATATCTTCTATCCCAATAGCATGCATAGTCTATCAAAAATTCTATCACAACAGCATGCAATTTCTAATGCAATTTAGATATCATGGAAATATGCACGACATGTGATTTTATAACAAGTGCCTATATGATGCATGAGATGGACTACCGTCATCTCATCAGGTTTCAACAAATAGAACCACAATCATATAAATAGTAATAGCACAACACAAGTGCACCACCAAACAGTGAAGTCAATTAAGCTGTAAAATTTGCAAAACTTAAAAATTGCAATATTTGAGGTAACCTGGATTTTTCCCTGTACACGGGTTCTACAACTCCTATGCACAACTATTTAACATTTACCTATTCAATCCTATCCCTAGCTAATGTTTCTAAACAGTAAGTCAATAGAAAAGAAAAGAAACTCCTCTGATACCACTTTGTAACGACCCGAATCCGGAGCCACTCAACTGGTGCCCCATACCCGATTCACCACATGACTTCAAGCGCATTTCCCCAAACACTAGAGGCTACCGACTAGCAGCGAGGGCCTTGGAGAGTCATCGAGGAAACTATGCCCTCATTCGATAAGGTATACAAGGGAAAAGAAATAACAGTCAATAGCAGAAGAAGAAAAAAACATACAATAATTGAAACTAAATAGCGGAAAAAATGAATATATAGTAATGGTGATAATGATGCAGAAGGTACAAGTATCTAAGGAAAGTATAAAACACAACAACGTGCTGAAATACAACTGAGAAACAATGTATTAAAAGTAAATAGCAAATCTCGCATCATCGCAAGACTAAGCTCGGTCCTATTCTCTCCAGCTCCAACCGACAATCATGTACCTAAAGTAGAAGGGACACAATCCCTATCCACACCTGCAACCATATAACCTTCTTGGGCCGAAAATCAAGACCCAAACAGGGTGTGAGACTAATCCTAGTAGGTAACCACCATAAGATCTGTTCCCTACTATCAGTGAGTAATATATCAGAATTAATGAAAGTAAATGTAGTAATGAACTAGGAGTACACAAGTAAACAATCCTACCAATTACTATTCACATTAATTTAACAATTAATTCATTCATTTAATTAAACAACCAAGGAATCTAATAAATCTCTCTATTCCAAGGTAAACAGGTAACATAGAAGGCATCAAAAGACAACCTAAACAAAAAAGCATGCCAAAATATACAATCTTGTGCTTTGGCATGGTAGACTCATCTATACCAACCAAACAATCCAAATTCACACTGCCTCTCTGGGTGGCTCAAACTAGTAGACCCCAATAGTCAAGTAAACATACAAAGGAACAGACACTTCGTGAAGCTCTCACGTCGATTCCCATACGGTCTTGCAACGATAGATAAAGACTCTCTGAAGAAGTTCTTACGTCGAATTCCTCCTATGGTCTCGATACGTGTGTAAACTAAGGACACTTCTAGGAAGCACAGAGTCCAATTATCATAGGTCCTGCGTACGAAACTAATTCCAACAGACCCCCTAGGGAAGCACTTAATCGTCTATTCCCTCTTTGGTCTCCCGCACCAGGTTCTCACAGCCCTAAGTAGTCCAGTCGTGCGTAATCGACTATCAGCATCCCTAAGTAAGTTTAGAAAATACTTAGATAAAAGATACAATGTATCAGAAGCATTAAAATAGTAGGCAACACAAGCAATCTGTTATAACAAGAAAACTAGCAATTGCAATAGGGTTTGCCTTGCAAGAAAACTATTCCAAATGGCAATAAACAACAAAACAAGGATAACACCCATGGGGTGATCCTAAAACATTAAAACAAGAATATATTATTGTCAATTAACCTTAAGCTAACAATAAATCTAAGGCAATTAAACAATAGGACCAAAATCCCTAACCCGAGAAACCCGAAACATGGGAATCCAACACTTTTTCACAAAAAACTCAAAGACATTCAATGTAAGTAAACAAACCACCTACCTAGATCATAGGAGATCGATATAATTGAACCTCGTCCTATGAATCGTCCTAGAATGGAGTAGATCTTCCAAAACTTCCAAAAAATATAACCTACGATAAATCTCATAAGAGAAAGAATCAGGAAACGTGGCCAAATAAGAACCAAGAACTCACCACTGCGATTCTATTGCAACTAACACCGTTTGATTTGGATAACCGGTGACAGATCTCTGGCTCAAAGAAGATTCAGCCTACTCAGACGCTCTAGACGGAATTTGGAAAAGAAGAAGATGGAAATAAGGATTAGATGCGACCCCGATCTATTTAAAGAAAAAAACAAAGTACACAATGTGTACTTCTGGAGTACATGGCGTGTAATTTCCTTTTCCGTACTCTACATTAGGCGGCCTCCAATTCACCCTTACACGGCCATGTGTGTGTCCATGACACGGCTAGCACACAGCTTCTGGTGGCATCGAAGTACACGATATATACTCATAAAGTACACGGCATGTACCCTAAAAATTTCAAGATTTTCCCCTTTTCCCAAAAACTACCAGAAAAGGAATAACATACTTGAAAAGAAGATCTGGGTTCTTACAAACCATCCTTTAATACATGACTGTTGTGAGGGAATTCAATGAATTGTTTCCTGATAAATTTTCCAGTCTTCCTCCTAGAAGAGATGTTGAATTATCAATAGACCTTATACCTAGGGTGTTGCCAATATCCAACACTATGTATAGAATGGCTATTGTGGAGCTTAAAGAGCTGAAGAAACAACTACAAGAGAATCATGATAAAGGGTTTATATGCCCAAGTGCTTCACCATGGGGTGCTCCAGTACTCTTCATCAAAAAGAAGGATCGGTCAATGTGCATTTACATCAATTATCATGAGCTAAACAAAATCAGAATAAAGAACAGGTATCATGTACCATGAATTAATGACTTGGTCGAGAAACTACATAGATCACAATACTTATCCAAGGTGCATCTGTAGTCGGGATATTACTAAGTAAGGGTGAAGAAGGAGGATATCTACAAGACTTATTTTCGTACAAGGTACAAGCACTATGAATTTATAGTAATTCCTTTCGGACTAACTAATGCTCAAGAAATATTCATGTACTTAATTACTAGACTCTTTATAGATTACCTCAATAAATTTTTGGTAGTATTTATAGAAGATATTATAATATACTCCAAAACCAAGGAGGATCATGAGGAGTATCTAAGAACAGTACTAGAGACCTTGATAAAGGAGAAGTTCTATGTGAAGTACAATAAGTGTGAGTTCTTGTTTAAAGAGGTCTCATTATTGGGTCATATAATCACAAGCAATGGGATATCTATGGATCCCTCCAAGACAACTGCAATTTAGGGATGGTTGAGGCCAACATCGGTAATGGATATATGTAGCTTATTGGGGATAGCTAGATATTATCACCGATTTGTGAGAAATTTCTCACAATTATCCAATACTCTTTCCAATCTAACTCTGAAGGTAGTAAGGTTTTCTTAGAGAGATGAATGTTAAGAGAGATTCATGGAGTTGAAAATGAGTATTATCATTGAGCTCGTGCTCACTTAACCCACAAGTGGAGAACTTTTTGTGGTATTCAATGATGTTTAGAAGAAGGGTATGGGTTGTGTGTTAATTAATAATGATAAAGTGATAGACTATACCTCAAGGCAGCTAAAAAGTCATGGTAAAAAATATCCCACACATGATCTGGAGTTGGCAGCTGTGATCTTTTCATTGAAAATCTGGCGGCGTTATCTCGATGGGGATACATGTGAGATATATGCTGATCATAAGAGCCTGAAATATACATTCACACAAAAAGAGATTAATATGTTCAAATGAAGATGGATAGAACTCATCAAGGATTATGATTGCTCAATACAATACTATCCCCATAAGGTAAACAAGGTGGTGGATGCTCTAAGTAAAAATGATCCTACATCTTTATCAATGATGAGAATTGAAAAGGATCCAAACTTCATAGATTTGAAGAGGATGGAAATGGGAATAATTAAGGGAGGAACATCATCAATCCTTTCTCAAATTATTGCCCAACTGTCCCTCATGGAGAAAATAAAGGATTCTCAAAGATATGATGTGGAAATTCTGAAAGGGGTGGAAGCTATCAGAAATGGGAAATCCTCAGAGTTTGTGGTTGACAAGGATGGAATTGTGAGATTTGGGTCATGATTATGTATACCATCTGATCCATAGATAAATAATGATATTATGAATGGAACACATAGCTCAACCTTCTCTATTCACCCGGGGAGCACAAATATGTATCGAGATCTCTGAGAAAACGTTTTTTGGGACAACATGAAAAGGGAGATTGTTGAATATACATCAAAGTGTCTGGTATGTCAGCAACTAAAGGCTGAGAGGAAAAGGTTTAAGGGGATGATAAAACCAATACCCATACCAACATGGAAGTGGGAAAACATTACCATGGACTTTGTTAGTGGACTTCCAAGGACATCCCTAGGAAACAATTCTATATGGGTCATTGTGGATCGTCTTATGAAGACAGCTCACTTTATCATGATTTGAGAGGACTTATCATTGGATCAACTTTCACTGATTTACATCAATGAAGTGGTAAGGTTGCATAGAGAGACACTATCTATTGTATCTGATCATGATCCAAGATTCACCTATAGGTTTTAGAAGAGTCTTCAACAAGCTCTGGATACTGAGCTGAACTTCATAATGAATTATCATCCTCAAACAGATGGCTAATCTGATCAAACTATCCAAGAACTTGAGAAAATGTTGAGAGAATACTCAATGGGTTTAAAAGGAGGATGGTATCAACATTTCCTTATTTTTTAATTCTCATACAAAAACTATTTCCACTCAAGAATCTGGAACCATATGAATCCCTTTATAGGAAAAGGTGCAGAACACCGACATGTTAGGATGAAGTCGGTGAGCGTAAGCTGTTAGGACCTGAAATAGTCGAGGAAATGGTGGAGAAGGTAAAAATTGTTCAACATCTTATCAAGGCATCCCAAAGTTGACAGAAGAGTTATAAAGATAACCATCGATGAGACCATGAATTCAAAGTTAGATAAATGGTATTTCTATGTATATCTCCATGGAAGATGGCCATGAGGTTTGGAAGGTATGGGAATTTAAGTCCTAGGTGCATAAGCCCCTTCAGGATTATTGATTGTGTTGAGGTTGTGGCCTATCGACTAGAACTTTCACCCACCATAGCCAAAGTACCGGATGTCTTTCATGTATCCCTCTTAAGAAATTACATACCAGACCCTTCACATTACTCTTTTTAGAGGTATTTTAGTTTGAGGATGATCTTTCTTATGAAGAGAAACCAGTGAAGATCTTAGATCGAAGATAGAAAGTTCTACGAAATAAGACAATTCCCCTTGTCAAGGTGTTGTGGCGCAACCACAAGTTTGAATAAGTGATGTGGGAATTAGAGGAATTGATGAAGCAAAGTTACACTCATCTTTTTAGTGTGGGAAAATGAAATTTCAAGGGAACAAATTTCTTAAGGGGGGAAGATTGTAACGACCCAAACTTCTACCAATGAAAATTCATCTTGGTCTAATTTGATGTATTATTATGAAAAATGGTTATATAAAATATTCACTTCATTGGTTTTATGTTTTTTGGATTTAAGAATATCATTATGAATTATTACCGATGCGAATATAGTCGTTGAACGGTAATCACATGATTAGTATAAATATAGGGCTTTAACAAATCCAATTTACTCAAACAAAGGAAGTGATAGCCTTATCTAGTAGACTTTCCCTATACAAAGAACATTTTTTTTGGAGCTCATAATGGAGGTGGTGTCATTGGGATTCCCTCTTGACCAAGACGAAGTTGAGATTGAATACGTTAATCTTGAGCGGAACCACATATGGGAGAAGTAGAAGTTGATAGAGATTACCACTCAAGCAATGTTATCTGAGACACCCTAAGATTCTCTCACCATCGCACACCTTACCCTAAGGTCTTATGCGGGTGTTTTAAGGGGTTATGTAACAATACCCTAAACTAGGATTATGTGTATTATTATTATTTTTATATAATAAATAATATAAATTCGTTTTATTATTGTTACATTGTAAATAGTTTTTAAATCCCAAATAGTATTTTTAGTTAATATTCAACTAAGAAATCTATTTTGATAAATTAATGTATTTTTGAATTAAATAATATTTTAATAAAACATTATTATTATTATTAAATTACTTTTTATTAATTATAAATTATTGTATAAATTTTATGAATACAATTTTAATTTTTATTAAGGTTTGAAAGCTATTTTTTTCAAAACCCATGAATTTTCGATAAATGTCTGTTTTTATTTTAAAATTAAAAATTCACATATTTTGAAAATTATTTAGATAAAATGAATATTATTTCTGGAATCAGGACATCAAAGTTACCCAATAGTTAATTTTTCATAATTTTATGAGATGGTCGAATTTTTGGGTAAAAATTAAATACCGTTTAATTATATAATGTGTTTTATGACATCATAATGACCAAATAGTGATACAATAAAATACTATAAACTCTTTTTTCGGAAATTATATGTTTTACCACTAAAATATTGTGATTTTAGGTTTATTTTATTTATTTTACAATGATTTAGAGGACCCTCCAAGACTTATAAAATATTTTATCCTTTTAAATTGATTTCCTTGAGAGTGTGACTCACCTCCACATAACCAACCCTATTATTTTAAGAATTTCTGCCATTTTCATTAAAAAATAATGTTTTACACTCCACTTTGGAAAAAAAACATGGGAAAACCCCTGAGTTGGTTTGTGGTTCTGATTAGTTTAATGTGTGGTATCCCAAACCTAAATAATAAAGAATTTCCTCACATTTCCTATATAAACCCACCCAATCTCCCACTTCCTCTTCACTCAAAGAATTTGGAGTTCAACCCAATCCAGTACTCCTATATCTAGAAACCTCCCAAGGCCTCCCAAGATCCCATGAATCCTCTCTCAAGCCTCTCCCAAACCTTTGGGATCACACTTCCAAGTAATGGATTTCTTCCTTTCTCATTTTATACAAATTTCTTAATATTATTATGTCCTTTTATTTTCAATTATAATTGTTGGGGTATGATTTATCATCTCCCCCATACTTTTATATTTATGTTTGAATGATGAGAGACCCATTTCTCTCTCATTATCTCCTCCCATGTACACCCATTACCATGCCAAAATTCTGTAAGGGATTCTTTCCTTTCCCATTTTAGCCAAGATTTTTACATTGTTATGTCCTTTTATTTTAAATTATAAATGTTGAGGTATGATTTATCACACCCACCATACTTTCCTATTTATGTTTGAGTGATTAGAGACCCCTTTCTCTCTCATTAATTCCTCCCATGTACACCCATTACCAAGCTGAAATTCAATAAGGAATTTCTCTCTCCTCATTTACTTTCAATCCATTCCTTTATATTATGAATCCAAAATTACATTAATCGTGTTTAAAAATGTATCTATATGACCCCCTTACTTTATATTTCATGTACATATTATGAGACATCCAATTATTTCTCATTAACAATTTTTATGAATTTGTATGTCATGTCATTATGCTTCTGAAATTTCATCGCGTTTTCCAAGTGAAAGTCACTGTGTAGTGAATACCATGCCCATTTCTCTATCAAGGGTATTCACTTTTATGAAAATTTACTTATTTTTTAAATAGTTTAATGTATGTATTACACATTACTTTATCGTGGAATAAATTTTTATTTTGAATGATTCCATGTTGTGTGATCCATGTGACACACTTATTCATGAAATGAAATGTTTACGAAGGGTGCACCCTAATAGCGCTCCAATACATTGGGTAAATATTAGTATCATGATATTTCAAGTTCAACGAGGTTTTAATTATGCTAATTCAATTTAAATGAGTGTTTACTCATTCTACGTGTGCAATGAGCCTTGGATCATGCTAATTTCATGTTAAGTTTGGTTGTCACATTTCAATGTTATGATAATCATGCTATATCATGCCTTTATGTTCATCTTTCTTTTATACTCCATTGATATTCCCATTTCCTAAAATGTATTTTAGTATTTATGTTATGCCTTTTTTCCTCCCTTAATAGTCTCTATAGCTTACCCTTTTCACATGTATGTTCTCAGGTTATCCCATGCAATGCTATGTACGATGGAATGTTGTAGTTATGTAAAGGAAGTTTTCAATAAAGATGTTGTGTGTTTTATGTTTTAAGATGTTATGTAATGTTCCTAATCCCCAAATACACTAGAACTCTCAATCTTCCATTTTTTATCAAGTGAAGAGTTTATGTAATAAATCATGATTAATTGTGTAATAAAGAGAAGGGTTGTTATAGTTCAACACCCTTCTCTCCTGCATTTATCTCGATGGGTTGCTGGGAAAGGTGATATCCTTTTCTGGAATCATAATTGGGAAAGGGCTAGGCATGGATATCTAGGAATCCCAGCTACTCATATATCCTTCCAGGAGGAAATAATGTACCCTTCGTTCATCAAGGTTGTATTCGATGAGGATTGGAAGGAAATATTTAGCACCATTGAGGTGAACATAGAGCCAGACAAGTGCGTGTTTAAACCTTTGACTTTAGGGGCCTTTTCCACCAGAGAATTTCGTAGAGTCATGTCTTTATAGGATAGATTAGACACATGAAACAAGCTCATGTGGTGATGTAAGATTCCCATCAAATATAATTTCCTCTCTTGGAGAATTAGAAATCATGTGGAGTCGACCGATGATAACATTAGAATAATTGGAATCACTCTTATGGCCAGGTTTACATGTTGTTGAGTTCATCAGGAGGAGAGTTTTATTCAATTGTTTTTTGAGGGGGACTGGGCACAAGTTGTGTGGTTTTTCATTGGTTATTTTACTGCTTATATAGGTGAGATTCTTTATAAGGTTCCCTTTATCGAATGATGGTTCCATGGCTCACCAGATTCTTGTCTAAAGAGAATGGCTCAAGAGATGGTCCGGATCACCGGTTGTTAGTGCATTTAGGAAGGAAGAAATAGATCCAGGCATGAGGGAGTTCATCCATTGGGGAGATCCAATATCATCCGAACAAGGAGTGTGATCATCAACCTTCTCTAGCTGCATAAAAACCTATTTGATACTCCTACTCTCAGACCTCTTCAATCAAGTATGCATGGCACTTTCGGTCCTCTCAATACCATCGCGGGACATTGGGTTCGTTGGGGATCTCCTTCCACAGGCATCAAACTTGACACAGACAGATAATGTAGGCAAGGTATTCTGCGGGGTGGTGGGGTTGCCCATGATTCTAGGGGGTATGTCATCATGTTTTTTACAGTGCACTACGGTTGTGTTCATTCTCTAAAGATCGTTGAAATGGCTATGCTCACAGGTCTCAATCTGTGCTGCCAACGTAATATTGAAATCAGTAAAGAAGAAACAAACTATAACACCCTAAGAATTTATAAGAAATGTTATTTTTTATTTACTTGATTTTGTGTGTTGTACACTACCCCAATATTATCTTTCTCTATACGCAACACTATTTTGGTCTTGCATTACATGCAAGAGCGACCTTCCTCGATAGCTTGCATTGTATGAAATACCGAGTTTCACAAAACAATGATATATTATTAAAATATTATTTTTCAATGGGATATAAAAAATCCATTATTAATATTATTAACTAAATTTGTAATTTTATAATGTTAACATTCATCTTATGTATTTTCTAGACATGATATAAGAAAAAATTCAATTTTTCGGATAATTGAAGTATTTTTTTAAAAAAATATAGTTTTGCTGCCTTTTGATGGCGCACCCATTTTAAATATATTTTTTAACACATTTATATATTCTATTTAACAAAATAAACATATTATTTTAGTTTGGAATATAAAAATTTACGTTTGTTTATTTTTTTTATTTTTCTAATAAGTTTCATTTTTTTAATAAAAAGTTAAAATATTGTTTTTTTTTATTTTAATGTCATTAAATAGTATAATTATGTTTTGTATTAGTTTTAATTTTTAATAATTTCATTTTTTTCAAATTATGGTTTTTTAAAATGATTTTATACATGAATTTATTATGAACACATTTTCTATTTGAGAAGGGGCATTTTTTCAAAAACTATTTTTCACGATATTTTAGTGGTTTTATTTTAAATATAATTATTAAACTTATATGTGTAGAATTTTTAAAAAATATATTTCAAATTTTGATTCTGGAGGTCCAAATTTGGTAAGTATTTCCCCTTAAGTTTTGATCAATATGAATAGTAATGATGGTAAATTTTATTACCAAGGTAAAGGGTAATTTAGGTAATTTAGGTAAAAAATAAAATTATAATTACTATAAAATGACAACAACAAATGAAAAAAATTTATTTGATGAATATAATTTGACCCCTAACATTTTAGGGTCTAAATTATTTCATTTAATGGATGATTTTCCATGAAAATAACTTAAATAATATTTAAATTAATGAAAGACACAAAGTGTCATTTCCTCTGTCTTTAATATCTTTTATGTGTTCATATATGAAAAAGGGGTGATATCAACAAATATAAATTGTAAATATTAACTTAATAAACACATTTCCATAATATAAATTTACTTTTTTCGTTTTGGGTCCATATGGGAGATATTATGGTTTTTATAATATTTTATTTAATACAAATTTAAAGATGCCACATTCATGTTTTAAATAATATATCATTTTTATAATATGGTTATACATAAGATAAATTCGACTATAAATACTTATTTGAAAGATAAAATGTTTATATTTATCATGGCAATTTATTTTTAATTTTTATGAAAGAATTAATTACCTTAATTATTTATATGGATGAGGTAGACAATATTTAATTGATAAAAAATCAATAAACTAATTATTATTAAAATGATAATTACAATTAACGGGAAAAAAAACATTACCAAATTTTATTTGTCGAGTATATATTGACTATAATCATCCAATGGTATAATTATGGACTATTTAGAGCCATATGGAATTTATTAGGACAATTATAGTATTTTATTTAAAGTAATGTTAAAATTTCCACATTCATACTTTAATATGTATATATTTTTTATTTTTTATTTTTAAGCAGATTAATTCTAATAAATATATTATTCTTAAACATAGTAACTTTATATTCATAATATTATTTTATTTATAATTTTTATTCCTCAAATAAGTGTATTAAATAAATTAAAAAATATATAGGTAGTAATTATTTTATTAAGGGAAATATAAAATAAATGTTATTAAAAGTTTTAAAATAACTATAATTTGGGATAATTAATTTGTCCAATGAATTTTATAGATTATATTGACCCCTTAGAGAAATAATAAAATATTTTTTGAGGATAAAACTTTAACTTGATATTTCTAAAAATCCATGAAATGAAAAGGGTCAAAATTGAGACAATTGATATTTTGATAAAATAATGTTTTAAAATCCTAAAAAATTAAAATAATATAAAATAATAATGATATGGTCTAAAATGTTCTAAACTATTAATTAATTTTATAAATGAAATCAAATAAAAAATATATTTCACCCTTTTAGTATTAAAACATTTGTTATCTTAAATAAAATTAAATAGGATAACTAATTGTTAATTAAAATGATAGTGTTTAAATTAAAATCAAAACCTGTCTAAATTATATTGGTTAATGATATTCCAATTTAATCATATATTATATTATAATATATCTCATTTTGGATTTATTTTTATTGATTTTAAAAATATGATAAATTAATAGTTTCATAAATTCCCAAAAGTGTCCCTCACTCCAATTATAAAAGGACACATCCTCCCTCATTTCTCCACAGCTCATTAAGCATTCAAGTTCATCTATACCAGAAAATTTATCTTATAAACATTTCTAGATACATTACTTATGTCTTGGAATTTTTCAAACTCCAACTCTATTCCTCTAAGTGGAGATTTAGAGGAGGCACGTCGAAGAAGAGGTAATATCATTTACTGATTCTTTCAAACCTCTTTCTTCTTCTACTTCCACCTCATGAGTTGTTTCATTATAACGTAATAACTCCATTAATAATTATATAATTAAAGGTTATAATTATTATAAAACAACCATATTCCACCTTCTACCCATCCTAAGAAAAATGAAATCACCACGCGTGCATACGTACAACTTACCGTCTTCATGCCGTGGTGTACTCTTTTTTTCACCAAAACCTTACTTGGATGGTTATAATGATAGAATTATCAAATATATATGATTAAAATAACATGATATTGATTCTTAAATTTTATACACCATCCACTTCAAAACCATTCAACAACTACTTGAATGATATCACCGCTCGTGCGTATGTATGGTCTACCGTCTCCATGATGCGACGTGATTGATTCGACATGATCTTCATTAAAGAATGATTATATAAATGTACATAATTAATAAAAATGGTATCTATTTTGTTAATATCATTTTATAATGATATTAATATGACCTAATAAGTATAACCAAAACTTTTTCTACAAAACTTGCATAAGAACATAAGGCAGTTAACATCTGATAATGAGTAACAAAGAAATGTTACTAAAAATGATAATAATATGATCATATATGATATCATAAAAATGTATATGCTTCTATAATAAGTCAATAACATTATTTAAATAATTATAAAAGAGTTTCAGATACATACGAATCATATCAGGCCTAAGGTAAGACATTATTTTGCCTCACTTTTATTTTTGTGGGACATATGCCTTATACACCATCTAATTATATTGTGTGGTGTTTATGTTACCCATCAATGTTTTTATTATTCATATTATGAAGGTTACTATATTTAAATATGTATATAATTTTTTTTATTTTATGATATATACAATTTGACTGATTATAAATTTGTAAGGGACAATTTTTCAATCTCCTTTTTATCTAATATTGTTTATACGTAAGTATTTACTGGGGATATATTTATCATCCATGTCCATGTTTTCGAAAAAAGTTTCTTTAAAATGTTTAAAATTATTATATGAATGTTTAAATTAAATTTTACCCATTTTTTGACTTATAATTAATTGTAGGGAAGGATTTTTTTTACCATACAATTTACTTTTTGACTTTTTTGGGAAAAGTACGAGGAAAAGTTTTTTTAACTTATACGGTTTGAACAGATTTTTATGTCTTCATAATACATTATTTCCATGAAGCTTACTCTAAATGATTTCAAGTTTATTTTCAACTAAATTATTTTATTTTAAAATTTCATGGAATTATGAGAATATACAAAGGTTTTAAAGAAGAAAGGATATTTTCCTCAGAAATTAATCTCAAGTGTTTTAACAAAATTATGTTACATCTAAGATAACATAAGGTTATGTTTCTATCCCTTTTATTACTTTGATTTGAATTTTTTTTATTGAATTATATTTATGAAATCCATTTATCTTATATGGATTATGTTATGGTGGAACGATGTTTAAGAAACCCATTTTCTATTCCTTGGGTTATCCTATGGTGAATGGTTTATGTTTTTATGGCCCATGTATGAATGATTTCATTATGAGATGGGTGGGATATATATATCTCTCTAATGAATTGGGTAAATATTTATATCTCATGATATAGACATGACTGTAATGGAAATTAAATATGGTTCAGTATTATAGGGTTGGAACAGCAAGTAAATCTGGTTTAGTAATACATGGTTGGAACAGCAAGTAAACACGGTTCTGTAACGGACTTTTTCCATTGTGATGGTCTAGGAAGAAATGTCTTGGCTACTATGGAAATCATATTATGTGATTATTATTTTTCCATAATTTTAGGTTTTATGCCAATTCTATTTTATCATGGATAATGTTCCTTTATGACATGTGTCTTACATACAACCAATATTAATTTCATAACTCATGATTTTGATATTAAAAAGTTGTGTTCATGGTTTTAAATTCTTATGATTATGTTATGTATTATTTTTTCCATGATTATCCTTATTAATCATTTAAGATCACCCCTTTCATATTTTTTCTTTTCCCTAGGATTGAAAGTAAGTTTTTAGGTAGGAAAATAAAAGGAGAATATCTTTATGGGATATCTTGAAGATCTTCCACCAAGTTAGGAGATTATATTCCAAGTTTCCAAATACACTATACTAATATGATATTTGGTAATATTTTTGTGTCATGTATTAAGTATTTTGAAAAAGTAATGTAATTTCTATGTATGTCATGCTTGGGTCTTTAAATTTGGTATTAGAGTGAAGGTTTTGTCAAACTTTGAAAACTAGGATGAGAAAACTTTAGTGAGATACCTAGAGTTATTTCTAAGGTATGACTTGGGATGCCCCTACAGTTAAGTCTAACTATATTTTACAATCCTAGAATTATGGTAATGATTATAAATAACCTGGGATGGAACCTAATATGTTAGATATTTAATGTACTCCCCTTGATTATAATATTTTTATAAAATGATTTTTTTCTTCTCACATTATTCTTTTTGGGTTTTAGAAAATGGATGGATATAGTAGGATTCATGTTAATGGAGAACATGATGGACAATGGAATGATATTATTTATGATTAACCAAATGAAATGTGAGTTGGAAGGAAAAACATCATTATAATTCCTAATAATCAATCTCATAATGTGATCAATAATCTCAATTCTTGTGAGTTTCCAGACCCAGCTAATAAGAGAATGATGGAGTTTTATGGTGATCATAGAAGAAAGAAAATTCAATTTTCCTCATGTAAATCATGTGGGAAGAAGTATCAACGAGAATGTTTCAAAGGAACTAGAAGATTGTTTAGGTGTGGAAAAGAAGGACACAAATCTAGTAATTCCAAAGGAAAATGTTATGTTAACACAATGGACTAGGATAATGGTATTGCTAATACATTAACAACAGTTAAGTGTTTTAAATGTGGAATTTACGGGCATTGTGAAAATCGATGCCCTAAGGTAAAATCTCATGAAGAGAATCAGCATGGTCATATGGGTAGTATTTATGATGATGACGATGAAGATACTACAAATGATATATAAGATGAAAGAAGTATTGAGGAATAAAACTTTGAAGATCAGTTAATGGTTTAAGAAGGTAGTGGAATGATTGCAAGTTTATTAAGAATAATGTTGTGTAACTAATATTATAGTACTATAAAATAATGAAACATATAAGTATTGTTACACTATTGTTTTTCCTTAAGTTTTTGAAATTATATGTTGAATGGTATCGGTAACCATGAAAATTTATTCAGATATTTTTAGAAAACACATAATATGTGAATAACAATGGGATAAGGAGATAATGAATTGTTTGATAGTAATAATGACCTCAGGACTTACATAAAGACAAAGTGATATCATGGTTTGAGTATATATAATATTTGTTATTTATTATGTGTGGAAAGTGTTAATTTTGATATAATTCATGTTTTCACTAAGGTTCTACAGTAATTCATATTATTACAATATTTCAATAGAATTCATGATTAAGGTATTCAAATGTTTGGAATGTGACAACCAAGAAATACCTTATGAGATATGGGATATAAATTTTATGTCTATTTAGTTCACCTATTTCTAATGTTTTATAATTTTTGGATGGATTGTAATTCTATCCATTTATGGATAGTATAAGTTATATTCTGTTTGTCCTTATGCATATTTTATTACTTCTGCTGACCTTTTTGTTGAGACAGATGGGATGACCTATAATTCTATTACATGATCTGCTAACACTTCAATAATGAAAAATTCAACTTCATTTCTTTAAATAAGATATGATGTATAAAATTGTTCAAGGCATGATCAACAGTGAGATTGTACCAAAATCAAGTAAGTATTTATCCCCATGAAAAATTATTCAACTTTAGTAAATGGATATTGAAAACCACAAATGTTATCATATTACCTTATTATCTGATGAATCAAATGGTCCCTTAAATCATCACAGATTTATAGTTTTATCATAGTTAACTTTCTCTAAACCTTGTTCTCTATCACTATCCATCGGAAGTTGATGGTTATATTTCTCTTTCATATCCATGTTCTCACTTCCCACCTATGTTATCCTATGTGAAAACCCAGCGATGAGTTTCTTTGGGTAAATATTATGCTTCTAAATTTTCTTTTTTAAAAGAAGTTTTAGTATGTGGTGGGTTTCTATGAAAGAAACTTTCAAGTAGTAAACCTTTTATAACCCTGACAAATTTCGAGGGTGAAATTCACTTTAAGGGGGATAGAATGTAACACCCTGAGATTTTATGAGATATATTCTTTTTAATTTATTTGATGTATTTTGTTGTATGATACACAAATATTAACTTGTTCTATACACAACACAATTCTTGGCTTGTGTTACACACAAGAGCAACCTTCTTTGATATCTTTCATTGTACGCAATACTGAGTTTCACTGAACAAGGATATATTATTCAAATAATATTTTTTAAGGGGATATAAACTATCCATTATGAATTGTATTAAATACATTTATAATTTTAAAATGTTAAAATTCATCTTATGTATTTTCTAGTTATTATATAAGAACAAATTCATTTTTTGTATGAAAGAATTATTTTTTTTCAAAAAATGTAGTTTTAACACCTTTTGATGGCACACCCATTTAAAATATATTTTTTAACAATTTTATATATTATATTTGAAAAAATAAAATTTATATTTTAGTGCAGAATATTAAAATTTATTTTGGTTGAATTTTTGATATTTTTATGATAAGTTTCATTTTTTTGATAAATAATGAAAATACAGATTTTTTTATTTTAAATTCATTAAATATTGAATTTATGTTTTGGATTAGATTTAAATTTTTATTACTTAATATTATTAAATTATGGTTTTTGAAAATGATTTTATACATTAATTTATTATAAAAACATTTTCCATTTAAAAATGGGCATTTTTCCAAAAACTGTTTTTCGTGACATTTTAACCTTTTTATTTTAAATTTAATTTTGAAACATTAGTGTGTTAAATTTTGGAAAAATGGATTTCAAATTTGGATTTAGGAGGTCAAAATTTGGTAAGTATACCCCTTTTATTCTTGACCAATATGAATAGTAACCATGGTAAATTTTATTACCATGGTAAAGGGTAAATTAGGTAATTTAGGTTAAAAATAAAATTATAATGACTATAAAATGACCAAAAAATGAAAAAATTATTTGATGAATTTAATTAAACCTTTAAAACATAGGGAAATAAATTATGTCATTTAGTGGACACTTTTCCAGGAAAATGACTTAAATAATATTTAAATCCAAGAAAGACACAAAGTGACATTTCCTTTGACTTTAATATATTTTATGTGTTCATATATGAAAAAATTGGAGATATCACAAATATAAATGGTAAATTTTAACTTAATAAACACATTTCCATAATATAAATTTACTTTTTACTTTTTGGGGCCATTTGGAAGAAATTATGATATTTATAATATTTTATTTAATGAAAATTTAAAGATGTCACATTAATGTTTTATATAATATATCGTTTTCAATATATAGTCATACAGTATCTAAGTTTAACTATAAATACATAATTGAAATCTAAAACTTTTATATTTATCATGATAATTTATTTGTAAATTTTAAGAAAAAAATAATTGCCTTAAAGTTTTATATGGATGATGTAGAAAATATTTAATTGATGAAAAATCAATGAACGAATTTTGTTTTTAATTCTAATAACCATTAAAGGGCTTAAAGACTTTACCAAATTTTATTTTTCAAGTATATATATACTCTAATCATACATTTTTTTAATTATGGATCATTTGGAGCTATATAGAATTGATTAGGATAATTATTTTATTTTATTTAAAGTAATGTTAAAATTGTCACCTTCATACTTTGATAATTATAAAATTTTTAATGTTAGATTTTCAAGTAGATAAATTTGGATACATATATTATTCTTAAATATAGTAAATTTATCTTCATAATAGTATTTTATTTTTATGTTTTTCTTATAATATAAGTATATTAAATAATTAAAAAATATTGATGTAGTAATTATTTTATTAAAAGAAATATCAAATAAATGTTATTAAAAATATTAATATAAATATAATATGGGATAATTAATTTGTACAATGAATTTTATAGATTCCCTTTATTCAGTATGGATATGATAAAATATTTTTTTTAGGATAACACCTTATCTTTATATTTCTAAAAATCGATGAAATAAATAGTGTCAAAATTATCACAATGGACATTCTGTTAAATTAATGTTTTAAAATGATAAGACATTTTTAAAAATATATATATAATAATTATGATATGGTATAAAATGATCAAAATTATTTATAAATAAAATTAAATAAGTAAATATTTCACACTTATAATATTTAATCATTTGTTATCTTAATTAAAATTAAATAGGAAAACTAATTGTTAATTAAAATGATAATGTTTAAATTGACATCTAAACTTGTATAAATTCTATTGGTTGATGAGAATTCAATATTATCAAATCTTAGATTCTAATATATATCATTTTGGAGGTATTTGGATTTATTTTCAAATTATTATAAATTAATAGTTTCAGAAATTCCCAAAGTGTCCTCCACTCCAATTATAAAAGGAAACCTCCTCCCTCATTTCTACACAACTAATTAAGCCTTAAAGTTAATATATAACAAAAAAAATTCTCATCTAAACATCCCTAGAAATATTATAGAGGTCCTTTTTTACTTAGAATACCAACTCTAGTGCTCTATGAGTAGATTTAGAGGAGGCACGTCCAAGAAGAGGTAATATCATTTACTGATTCTTTCAAACTTCTTTCATATTCTACTTTTACCTCATGATTTTTTTAATTATAAAGTAATAAATATAGTATTAATTATATACTTAGAGGTTATTATGATTATTAAACAACCATATCACACCTTCTACCCATCCTATGAAAAATTAAATCACCACGTGTGAGTACGTACGACTTACCATCTCCACGTTGTGGTGTACTCTATTTTTCACCACCACATTACATGGATGGGTATAATGATGGAAGTAATAAATATATATGATTAAAATAACATGATATTTATTATGAAATTTTAAACACCATCCACTTCAAAACCATTCAAAAACTATTCGAATGATATCGTCACTCATGCATACATACGGTCTACCATCTCCACAATGCGATGTGATTCATTCTATATGATATTTATTAAAACATGATTATATAAATGTATATAATGAATAAAAATGATATATTTTATGTTAATATAATTTTCAAATGATATAAATATGACCTAAGAATGAAACTAGAAACTTATTTGACAAAACATGCATAAGAACATAAGGTTGTTAACACCTGAATAACAAGTAACAATGAAATGTCACTAACAAACGATGATAATATGATCATATATGATATCATAAAAATTAACATTATTCTAGAATAATTAAATAAAATTATTTAAATAATTATACTAGATTTTCAGATACATACAAATCATATCGGGCCTAAGGAAAGGGATTATTTTGTCTCACTTTTAATTTTGTGGGTTATATGTCTTATACACCATCGAATTATTTTGTGTGGTGTTTATGTTACCCATGATTGTTTTTATTGTTATTATTATGAATGTTATGATATTAAATGTTTCATATAATTTTATTTATTTTATGAGGTATAAGATTCAACTGATTATAAATTGGTAAGGGATAATTTTACAATCTCATTTTTATCCGAGCTTATTTATACGTAAGTATTTACTAGATATATATTTATTATCCATGTCCATGTTTTCTAAAAATATTTTCATAAAATGATTACTATTATTATATTCATTTTAAAGTCATTTTTATCCATTTTTTACTTTTACTACTTAGTATGGAAGGAATATTTCTTTTTTTCCATACGAGGTACTTTTTGACTTTTCTAGTAAAAGTATAAGGATAATGTTTTTGTAAACTTATTTAGTATGAAAAGATTTTTAAGTCTTCATAATTCCTTATTTACATGAATATTCCTCTACATGATTTAATGTTTCAGAAAAATTCTATTCTTTTAAAATTTCACAGAATTTTAAGAATATAAAACATTTTTAAAGAAGAAAGTATATTTTATTTAAGAATTAAGATGAAGTGTTTTGAAAAAATTATTTTCCATATAAGATGAAATAGGTTTGTGTTTCTATCCCTATTATTACATTAATTTGATTGTTTTTATAATGTAATTATTTTTATGAAATACATTTATCTTATATGGATTATTTTATGGTGGAACGATGTTTAATAAACCCATTTTTTGTTCCTTGGGTTATGCTATGATGAATAGTTTATGTTTTTGGAACATGTATAAATGATTTCATTATGAGATGGGTGGGACCTATATCTCCCCCCAATGCATTGGTTAAAGATTTATATCTCATGTGATATATATAACTGGAACGATAAGTAAATTTGGTTCATTAAAATAGGAATGGAATGGAAAGTAAATCTAGTTTAGTAATACATGGTTGGAACAGCAAGTTAACCCAGTTCAGTAATGGACTTTGTCCACTACGATGGTCTTGGATAAAATTCCTTGGCTACTATGGAAATCATATTATGTGATTATTTGTTTTCCACAATTCCATGTTTTATGTCAACCCTATTTTATCATGTATAATTTCCTTTATGATTTATGCCTTATGTACTGACAATATTTATTTTATAACTCATGATTTCAGCATTAAGAAGTTGTGTTCATGTTTTTACATTCTTAGGATTATGTTATGTATGATGTTTTCCCTGATTATCCATACTGAGCATTTGTGCTCACCCTTTTCATATGTTTTCTTTTCCCCAAGATCTAAAGAAGGTTTTTATTTAGAAAAACAAAATGGGAAGATTTTTATGGGAGGTGTTGAAGATCATCCACTATTTTAGGAGATTATATTCCAATTTTCCAAAGACACTAAACTAATATGGTATTTGGGAATCTGTTTGTGTCATGTATTAAGTATTTAGAAAATGTAATGTATTGTCAATTTACATCAATATTTGGTCTTTAAATGGACTATATTAATCTCTATCATTCTCTCCAAGGTACAAGTAATACTCCTTGATCAGTCTCTTATATTATAAGAAAATGAAAATGCCTTCTCAGCAATAGCACAAATGTGGTTCACACCTGGCATGAGGGTAACAAAGTGGTAGGTCATCTAGCTTTCATTCCTTCTAAAAATTTTATTTTATCTGGACTAGAGGGTAGGAGTATCCTAAAGGCTAATGTATAGGAACTTGATAGAGGGTATGGCCTTAATTTACATTACTTCAGACCCCTTAGTCCTTGTCTCTCTTGTGATATCTTGTTTTATAATGTTCTGTTTGTCTTTTCCTCTTTTAAATAAATAATAATGATTCTTATTATTATGGTTGGTATAAAATCTCTAATTAACATAATATGGTTTCATCCACCTTATTAATGATTGGAAACTACAATGGTTCTATAACTTTACTACATATTTCTTTGAAAAATAAGCAGAGTCAGGTTAATGTATGTCATACATTTTGAGGCATAATGCAATAGAAATAAACAAGCATCAAATTTTACATAAAAACATGTAATTCATGTGAGTTTATTCCTTGTTACATAAAATTATTTACTTCCATGACATTATTGATATTTTATAAATACCCATTTAGAACTTTTAAACTATTAATGAAAAGAAAAAATTGCAATTTTTTCTTGTTTGGATAGAATGTATGATGTTGGAGGATGAAAATTCCACCCTTTACCCTTCATTGGTTCCAACTGTCCCATTATCCCCATGTTAATCATGTCCAACATATCCTTGATTCCATATTATATTTCTCTAGGAACATTTAATAAAATTTCAATAAAACTATCAACTATATTTTTTCTATATGAATGACATAAATTAAATGAATGATATAAAAACAATTCCAATATAGTAATTAAAATAAAATTTATCTCTTATTCAAACTAGATTTCATAAGGTTTTTTGAAAATGGTTTATTGAAAACAGTGATAATGCCTTTTACTTTATTGAATATTTGATCACCCATTATTGGAGATAGTGTTGTACCTTGTTCGATATTTCCATCAAATATTGCTGTTAGGGATATGTATTTATTTCATCGAGGTAAAAAAATTGATGTCCTAAAAACACATTCTTTGAGGAATGTTTCAATTAAACTGAGTTTGTACGCTTTTCACAAATATGACACCCCAAAATTCCTTTAATGTTATAGCCTAATAAATTTTCCAAAGTGGGGAGTTCATTTATTTTCCTGTACAACATGGAACTCAAAGTGAATTATTTACTTCTATGAGCATCATACATTTTAACAACTATATCCCACATAAATTTTAGATCATTTATCAATGGATCCAAACATACCTCAATATCTTTACCATGTTGATTTGGTCTAGATATAAGAAGAGAAAACATAATGTATGTTTTTCAAGCATAACCATGGTGGAAATTTATAATATACCAATATGATAGGCCAAGTACTATGAATAATACTCTATAAACAAAAAGAATTCATTCCATCTAAAGATAATATAAGATGAAAGTATCTCAGCTCATTTCTAAATTCAATATACTCGTAATAATTTTTTTTCCACTGAGGAGAATATGTTGGATGATGTTGCATCCCATCATTAATTATTATATCTACATTCCATGTCAAATATCTCATGATTTTCTAACATCCATATAGTTTTTTAAACCATGGAATGATAAGAAAGTACCATACAAGTTTTGAAGGACTTGGTTCATTTTTATTGTATCAATCCGCACCACACTTGGGGAATTTTATGAGTTATTCGTGTTAATTGTGAAATAATATGCAATCATTTCAAAAATCGTGTATTTTTTTATAGATCATATCCTCATTCAATTTATCATTATTTTATCATCATATGATTGACATTGTAGTTTATTTTCTTCTAGTCGAATATTATTCAGGAGACCAAGTAGTTCTGTAAAGCTTGTGTCACTCCATTCGCTATTAGCATTCAAATTATATAACTCAAATACAGTTGAAAATATTGTGTATTTAGTACTACTTGAATACAATGGTTTCTTAGAATATCTATTTATCTTATCAAACAACTTTGGATAGTCACAAAGGTCATATTAAATTTCCATTTTCATTTCTTCCATGTAATCTTCATCATCGTTTACAATAGTATTCATATCAAATGATCTATAAGCCACAGTATCATCCCAATCAGTGTGCACATTCAGTATTTCCCATGTTTACTCTAAAATTTATAGATATGATCTATTCAATGAAAAATAAAATGGTCTTCCAACTCTTCGGGACTATTTTTTCTCGAATAATGACAACGTAAACATGGACAAAGGATTTGAGAATGGTCATGTGTATACTCAGTTACTAACATAATGAAATCTTTAATTCCATCTTCGTAATATTTTGTAACAAAATTAGCATACATCCATTTTTTATTCTTATCAATCCTATTGAGTTTATAAAATATTAATTTTTTGAAACTAATAAATAAATACACATAAGATATTCATTATAAAAAGTGAAAGTTATAGATAATTATAATAAGGGAAAACTAACATTTGATTGTTTCAAAAAATTTCAGTATTCTATGAAGAAAATGGGTAATTGAATTTAAGAAAAGAATTACTCCACTATAGTAGGTTTGATCCTCCGAATTCATTCAAGAATTAAAGTTATAGACAATTTTCCACCTTGTCATCTCATCTCTTGAAAATTTATCATTTCATTTTGTTATTTGACACACATCCCCCATCTCCTGTGGACATTCACCTATGTTGCTAAAAATACTCTAAGAAAAATTCATCCATTGGATGAATAATGCTCAGAGTAGTACAGGAAACATAAAATAGATGGAGGTTGAGTCCCAAGAAACAAAATGAAATAATAACTGTTCAGTAGATGAAACTATTGAGGATAACAATTAAAATGAATTGTGTTCTCTAAAAGAGGTAATGCTTCCCATTTGTGATAATTACACTATTAGAACTAATTTTTAACTCATGTCCTATTGAAGGTGAGATTTGGGGGGGGAATAAAAATTATTTTCTGTGATTCAAGGGTTCTCAGTGGGTACGTGTTATGATAAATGAATCTTTGGGGCCTCTTTAAATTCAATATTTATAAGAGAAATACCACTTCTAATACTTTCAATTCTATAACTAAGAATAGTCATAACTCTATTAAAAAAGTATTATATGAAAAATAATTTAATGTAAGAGGAATTTATAATTGATGTAACCCTAAATGATTTAAAAAATAAACACCCTTTAATATTAGATGTTGGTTTGTCATCTCACATGACATGTAAATTGATTTAATTAAATATTTTTGACAAGTTCAAAGGGTAATTATTTATTTAGAAATGGAGGATCCCTTAAGATAATTTTTTTGAATTTAATAGATGTTGGAAATAAAGGGAAATGTTAAAGAATGATATATTTTTAGATGGATTATAGTAAAACATGCATAGTGTTTATTAGATGTGTGATGAAGGAAATAAAGTGATTTTTAAGAAGTATTAATGAGTGGGTTATCATTTCAATTGTGGCTATATTTTTACCAAGGTATATAACACCAGATGAACCATATTCTAATTTTGGGTTGGAAAAAATTTTATGGAAATTGTGTTTGAAATGGGAAATTGATTTATGGTAGTGATAAATTGATCATATTAGATAATGAGAAATTTAAATACTGAATTTAAAATAGTGGGTTGAAAAGTTTTTATGATATTAAGATAAAATTAATACATATGTTTTACTAATTATAATGGTTATATTGTAAATAATTAAAAAAAACAAGTTAGAGATTTAAATGAAACAACCCTTTGGCTTCCCCTAGTGAGACTTCCTCTTGAATATGCTCAATTAGGTGGATATGGACATTTGATGCAACTAGTGATCATAAAATGTGAGTTCTCTCTCAACTTACTCTCATGTTTTAATTAAAATGTCTATATGATATTTTGTAAGGTTCAAAGGAACACGGGTCTTCCCTAAAGTGGTCTTTCCTTTCTAGATTTTTATTTCATTTAGCTTGGACAGTCATCTCACATAATATTTGGCTAGGACATTCAAGATTAAAGGAACCTCATTTCCCTTTAATGGAAGGTGGAATATTTAGGGTGTACATGATTCTCTCAATTTTCCCCACCCAATCCTCTATCTGTTTAGTATCATATTCCCTTGAAAATATGGTGGCTTTTGGTGAAAAAACTCTTGAATAAGATCCTTATCTCCATCAAATGTTCAATGAAATCAAAATAAAATGGATATAAAAATACATGAATCTTTATTAATATAGTTAATGTGAATGATCCATGTAAAACCTCAAATAGAAGGATAAAACCTTCATAAATTAAAATATTTTTCCCAATATTACTTGGAAACTCAAGAATGGAGGCTAAGAGTTTTGGATAGACTCTCATTCAAATCTATTACTAAAGCTCCAACATCACCAAATCATTTCAACCAAACATCCCCAATAAACATTATGGATCATAAGGATATGTTGATAGTAAAGAAAAATGATGATATAAAAACACAAATAGATTTCACCAAACAACCAATCAACAAGTGAGGGGGAGGAGGATAAAATAAACTACCTTGGATTGAAGATTTTAGTCATCTGAGAGAAAGTAGAGATATTGAAAACCTAGAAAACATTTAAACCATGGATTCGTTGGACTCTTGACTCATTCAAGCATTGGATTTGATACTTTTAATTCTTCCAGCCTGATTTGATCCGTGATTCGAGCTTCAATTCACATAGGAGGACCATCGGTAGAGGGCGACTTCCTAGAAAGCTTCAGATATCATGATGATTTTGAAACTCGTTAGGGTTATTTAAATTGATCACGACACTTTTATCAGCACTTCTAAATAAGAACTCATAAAAATACCTTTTATCATTGCTAAATTAATTAGCACTGATAAATATAACTTTTATAAACGCCTATTACTTAAGTGTTGATAATGGATTTATAATTATAATTATCAATAAAAAATTTTAAAAATACTTATATAGTTATATATATATTTAATAAATATAAATAAATATAAATATAGTAAATATATTCTTTTTTAAAACATATTTAACATAATTTTATAATTATTTCAATAAATACTTATTTATTTATAATTATATAAATACATTTTATAAAAATAATATTTATATCATTATATATATTTATATAATTATATATATATAATAAATATATATAAATATAAATATATAACATATATTCATTATTTAAATAAATTTATAATTATATATATATATATATAATTATTTATTTATAATTATATATATAATTTTTTATAAATAATATATATTAATTTATAATTAAAAATAATTAAATGTATTAATAAAATAAATATACATTTATAAATATTTTTTAAAAATATTTTCTAGATTTATTAATTAATATTTAATATTAAGTGAATGCATGTTAAAAATAAGTGAAATTAAATAATTAAAAATGAGTACACATTAACAATATTGAAAAAATAGAGAAGTTTTATAAATTAAATATAATTTATTAAAATAATATGGATATATATATATATAAATAAATATGAATATATATTGAAAATATTAAAACATATTAAATATATATATATAACAAATAATAGAAATTGATAAAATTCCCAAAAAAATAAAAAATAAAACATATTAAAAATGAATTAATACCTAACTATAATAAAATTAAAAATAAATAAATAAAATTTACCATGATTAAATACAAGATATATTAAATTTATAATGTTATAATTAAATTTTAAAATGAATACTAAAATTTGAATAAATTACATAAATATTAGGTGTATGTGTTTTTATATTAGATTTTATTAATTACATAGATATTTGTGTATATGCATTGTATATAAAAATTAATTAATTAAGTATGTGGGAAAAAAATATAACACATATTTTATCAATGTTAAATTTAGAAATCAAACAACATTTAATTATGTCCATTACTTGATGCAATTAGTTAGTATTTTAATTTATATCAATATTTAAATTATAAACAACTATTCCCTAAATATATTATAACTTAATGTAAAGTATAAATATTATTTATTATATAAATCATATTTATATATATTCATGTATATATATTTAATATATCACATTTATTAACATTATTAATAATTATATAATTAATAAAATGTCTAATATTTTTCTCAATTTACTTATTTTCAATTTTTTTATTTTTTTTATTTTCATTTTAATTATATCTATATATTTAATATATACTATTTATCAGTATTTATAATTTATATGTATATTATAATCTATTTATTCATTTTCATTATTTGTTATTTAATTAATAAAAACTTAAATATTTTCTTAATAAACTCATTTTTATTTTTTATTTTTTTATGTTCCTTTATCAGCGATAAAGAAGATATAATAAATGATACCTTAATGGGTGCTAGAAAAAGTGATGATATAGGGTACCCTTTATTAGTGCTAAAAATAAAGTGCTAATAAAGTGTTCCCTTTATCAATGCTAAAAATAAAAGCGTTGATAAAGAGTAGCCTTTATCAATGCTAAAAAAAGTTCTAAAAAAAAGTACCAATTTTCAGGGCTAAAAAATTATTGAAAAAGGGTACCTTTTATAAGTTCTAAACAAATCACTGAAAAGAGGTACCCTTTATCATTGCTTGTTTTAGCAGTCATAAAGAGAACCTTTATCAATAGTTTTTTCTAGCACTATTAAAGGCTTATTTTGTAGTAGTGTATATTTCATAGATGGTTATTATGATGGGATTAATTTTTATAAATTATATTTATGAAATAACTTTTATTTGTTGTTATAATAACATATCTACCTTCTTACCTTCCAATATGTAGGAAAATGATAATTTCTCTCATACGTACATGTGGACTATCACCTCTATGAAGCGATGTGATATTTTTTTCATTTCTTCTTTACATGGATGGTAATAAGGATAGATTTAATGAATATATATGATATATGTGATATAAAAATTATTCCACAAATATAAAATATTATTTATGTTTCTTTTTTTCTATCCATCGAAAAGTGAAATAGTGTTCTTGCGTATATACGACCTACCATATCCATAAATGGTGTAATTCATTTTTTATCACTTACTTTTATAGATGAATACTAATATATATATATATATATATATATATAATATAGTTTATTTAAAAATTATCAAAATATAAGGAAAGGAGCAACCGAACCAAAATTCTCATGAAAAACAAAACAATTAACGCCTGAAAATAATGATTTTAATAAAGAATTATTAATAAATGGGTGCTAAAATGTTATAATTAGATCATAAATGATATTATAATTATATAAAGGATTATTTTATATAATTATAATAAATTTAAATGTACTATACATGAGGTGAAATTAATTTCTAAGCAAGTTGAACTTGTGGTAAGGTATTTCCATCTCACTTTTATTTCTGTAAGTAACATGAACAATTCACCACTTGTTTCATTTATATGGTGTATATAATCCATATTAAATTATTTTATATATACTATCATAAAATTTTTTTGGATTTATATATCCATTTATGGTTCTATATTTAACTAGGTTTCAATTCGAAAGTCGCCAAATTGGTATGAGATTTATACAACAATCTAATTTTTTATCGGGATTGTTTATGGTCAAGTTTTTCCTGATTAAATTTTATGGACTATCCCTCAAGAATCCCAAGAATTTTATTTTCCTATTTTTAATTCTGAATATTACATGTTTTCCAATCATTTTTCTCTATTTATGTACTCAAGTGACTAAAAAGACATTTTAAAGAAAAAATACTTTATTTCTCTCTTCGGTCAAAAGTCATTTTTCTCCTGTAACTATATTTTCTAAAACATTTTTAAATAATGTTTTACTATTATCATATGATTTTTTAAATTAATTTTTACCCATAATTTACTTTTTACAAAATTAATTAATATTAACCTTCTTTTAATATTCTAAATGCGGTACTTTTGACTTTTTACCAAAAAAATGTGAAAGGAATCTTTGCTCTCACATATATTGCATGAACATAATATCTCATCATCATACAAACTAAATGATTTGAATCTTAATTTATATGTTTCAAAGTAACTTTTAAAATAAAAAATTTTCCTTAATTTTTTTGAAAATTTTATATTTTTAATATGTGGTTTTAATATGAAAAGGTTGTCTTCCTCAAAAAATATTTCAAGTGATCTTTTGAACGAATTTTAATTTGTCGTAACATCCCTTGATGTTACTTATACTTTATAGGGAATATAATCCAATGATACTATACTTATTATTTATTTTGATGTTTTATTATTATTATTATGATATGTTTATGAAAATATTTTATTTTCCATGGGTTATTATATGATGAAATATTTAAATGTTTATGAAACTAATTTCTTTTCCATGGGTAATGATATATGATTAATTATTTATGATCTTTAAATAAAAATGTGAATGTGTTATGATTATTTAATGGGTGGGATAATAATTATATATCCCTCTAATGCATTGTGTAAATATGGATATCTCATGAGATAATAAATAATGGAATAGGGAGAGAACACAGTTCAGTAAGGGACCCTGCCCACTATGATAATCATTGGAGTGAACCATGACATATGATATAATGGAATGAAGAGTGAACCCAATCCACTATGATAATATTATTATTGGTTTTTAACTAAGTAAATTATTTTATATGATTATGTCCATTCCATAACCTTATTTATTATGACAGTTTTATAATCTCATGGATCATGTTCTATGATTCCTTTATAATTAAAGTCTTATAAACTACCATGATTTATTCCATGACTCAATATTATGATATATGATATGAGGAGTATACTTTAAAAATGTTAAGATCATGTTTTCATACCTGTATATCTATTTAGTTTTTTAATTTATCTTTTATGTCTCTTTTGTTTATCCTTACTCAGCATCTGAGCATCCCCTTTATTATGTTTATGTTCCCCATATTATGAAGAAAGGTTTTAAGTATGATATTTCTAAGATGGGTGTTATTTACAAAGATATTAGTGGTATTATATAAATATATATATATTGTGAAAAAATTGTTTTTGTACCCAAGTTTCCAAATACACTAAACTTATATGATTTTAGAATCGATCATAATGTTGTGTAGTGAATATTCATCTAATAAGATTTAATATTTTTGTATGAAAAATATGGGTCACTGTTGGTTTTAGTGGTCATTAAATTTTTCATGATCTTGTTTTATATCACTTTCTATTATTCCTTGGATGTTATTATTTCCCCTCCATATATATATTTTCACTTCTAGATAATGTTCACTTTATTTGGGAACCAGATTATGTTTTATTTTATGTTACATTTACAATTCCCACATCCACTTTTCAGAGGAAGTTTTATTATCCCTTTGTACGATGTGGGTTTTAAAAAAATTATTTTCAAATATTAAACCCTTGAAAATATAGATAAAACGATTATTAAAAAATTTATTTAAGGGTAGATAATTCAACATCCATATGATTTAGTTTAAAATAATAATAATCTCAATTTCTTGATTAACACACAACACTGAGATTTAATAGAATTTTGGTATAATATAAATGTGACCATTATAAACTAATTGTTAAATTTTAACTATGATTTAAAATAATCTAATTGTGAAAAAAAATTATAACTTTTTTATATAATGAAAATGTATTGAGTAATTCATAATAAATAATTGCTCAGTTTTTATTAAGTAATTGCATTCTTAAAAAATATGTTTTCTTCAGAAATCGTTTTTATTTCATAATATAGAAGAAATTATAATTAATTTATAACACTTATAGAAATTTTATTTGAAAAATGAATATAATTTTTGAAATCATCAAGTTAATATTATCTTAGGGTGATTTTTTGGGATTTTTCAAAAAAGATTTATTTTTTAATGAATAGTGAAAATACCAACTTTCATAAAGTGGTCAATACTTTTCATTAAATCAAGTAATTTGGAATTTAAATTATGTTTTGAAATTTATTTTGAGTTAATATATTTATCCTTTAAATTGAAATAATGTAATTAATTACATATCAATTAGTGTTATACACAATTCTGGTATAAGTTCTTTTTTGGGCTTAAAAATTCATTTTTAAAAACAGTTTTTATATGTAAATTGTGTTTATATATTAATTAGGTAAATAAATAACTATTTATTAATTCTTTTAATAAAATTTATAGAATATATATTCAATTAAATATTTTAATATCCATATGATATTTTTTAAAAGGCGGGGAATGAATGTTAATTTAGTTTTATACTTTAAAATGAATTTTTCTAAAAATTGTTTTTGTGGAATTTTGCGGACTTATATTAAAATTTAATTTCTTCCACTTATAAAAAATTAATTTTTTAAATATATTAAATATTTTTAATCATAATAATTAATATTATTTAATAATTTCAACCCAGTTTTTTTCCATAATGAATAGTAAAAAATAATTATTTGTATGTACGTACGATTTACCATCTCCACATAATAGTTTAATTCCTTTTTCATCATCATACTACATGTATGGTTATAAATATTTAACTAATGAATATATATGATATTTATTAAATAATTATTATTCTTTAAATATAATATATCATTTACCTTCTAACCCTTCTACTCGTTAAAAAATGATAACAACGTATCTATCGACTACAACCTCCATGAAGGGATGTGATTCATTTTTAATTTACAAATTTCAAGAATTATTATAAATATGTATATAATTAATATATATGATACTTATATGTTGAATAGAATTCTGGATATTATGTAACCATGATTAATATGCAAGGACAAACACTGCTGAACTGAAACTTACTTGAAAATTGAATCAGTAAATAATAAAAAACAATGATTTTAATAAATAATTATTAATAAAAGGGTTTTTAAATGTTATAAGTTGATAATATATGATATTATACTTATTTTTATGTTTATTTTATATAATAATTATAAATTTAAATTTTTTATACAGGAGGCTTAAAGCACTTACAAAAAAAATCAGACCTAAGGTAAGGATTTATTTCACAATCTCATCCTTAATCATGATGGTTTATGGTTAAGTTTCTATTAGGGATACTATATTAGTATTCTATATTAAGCCCTATAAATTTTATTAACCTCTAGTTATTTTTTAAATTTACATGGTTCCCTTTCATTTTCCTCTCCGAAGTACTTAAAATTCCAAAGGAATGATTTTAACAAAAATTGACTTTGTTTTTCTTTTCAGTCAAGAATATTTTCTTACATGTCCATAATTTCCCTAAAAAATTAAGAATGTTTTTAATATTTTCCAATGATTTATCAAAGTATTTTTTACACATGTTTTAATTTTTATATAATGGTTTAAAAGAAATCTTCTTATCATTTTCCAAATGAGTCTCTTTTTAGTCAAGGTAGGAATAAAATATTTATTTTAATGTACACAACATTAATGGATTTTCCTATAATAAGTAATTATCTTTACTTTGAATCATTATTTATAAGTTTATATAGTTATTTTTAAATAATACTATTTTCCTCATATTTTATAATTTTTGAGATTTTAATACAAGTGATTTCAAAATGAAAAAGTTATTTTCCCACGAAATATTCTAGTGATATTTTGAAAGTATTTTCATCCATTTAAACACACTTTTATGAATCTAGTGATTTAATAAGGATATGATCTAAGTATACACACTACCATAATTATAGGTATGGATTATGATCATGTTGACTAGGTAAAGTATTGACATTCTTTATGATAGTTCTTATAACATAGATAGTTATTGATTATTAAGGTATATTGATTATGTTATATTGTTTATTCATATATTGAATTAATGTTAATTATTAAGTGACACACGGGAGGCCAAAATTACATATCCCATAAATGCATCTGATGGTCAGATGAGAAAAAAATATGGTTTGTTTTTTGCATATGTATTATCCAAGGATAATTTTCAAGCTCATGTGATTATTTATATGGAATTATTTGATCATCATTTATTACAATAATATTATTAATTACCTATTTATTCTATGATAGCTTCCACTATACACATTTTCATACTGAGTATCTGAGCTCACACTTATATTTTATATCCTTTCCCTTGTATTCTAGGAAGTTTAATATGATTTATGTACAAGGATATATAATAGGTAATAATAATGTTCTCAATGAAAATATTGTGTTTTATTTTATTTTTTCAAATGTAATATGAGAATCAAGAATGTATCTAGTTTTCTTAATCTTGTAAACTATTTCATCCCTTGAGCTGTGATTATTTTTATCTAGTACAAATATAATAAATTACCCTTCAGTTTTAGGCTATTAGGTTTAGGGTTATTAAACAGTTCCAGTGGGAGGTTCTCGTAGTGAACTCAATTACTCTCATTTGAATGATAGGGAGTTCATATTTCCTATTAAGTGGATGAAATCATTAAGATTCATTGATGTAGGATGGAAATCTAACATATAATTATTCTTCCATGTTTAAAATATATTTAAATAATGATAAAGTTTCACATGACTCTTCTCCTTCCAATGATTGTTGACAGTTTTGAATATTGGGAAGCACATTTATCATATTGACTGAATGAACAAGATTAAACTGGTCATGTGAATAAAAACCGAAGTGACTGCATTAATAAGTGTTCAAGTGATAGAGTTTTCATTTAATAATTTATATAATGACTACAAGAATGATCTTCTATACTACCAGGTTAATAGATATGAATTGACCACACAGTCAATATGAAGCAACCATAAGTTTTTTCAAGCATGGTAGGCAAAGCTACCACATAAAGAGCATGTGACCTATCGTATAAAAAAGCACAAATGACTGCATGAGTAATACAACCTAACATGAGTCATGAGTTGAAACCTAACACAAGATTTAAATAGTAGGATAACTATCTATGATATTGACCAACTATTATCTTTATATGGTCTCTAAACTAACCACATGTTGAAGAAGCTAGCATGAGTAGTTCAAGTGACCATGAGTAGTGATATGTTTCTCCACACGGTAAATTTAGAGATCACATGGAGACAAATAAAATTTTGAAAAAAATACCATCTAAATTTATATTACATGAATGAAATCATTTATTAGGTGTTGAGATAAATGTGTGTCTTAAAAAAATACATACGATGTACTAACATGAATGACTTAAAAGAACATATGTTGAACCAAAAATGTTTCTAAGATTTTAGATGAAATAAAATCTCAATATATGCATGAGTTAAAACTTGATGGACTCTATTTTCATGTATTGAAAATAATGAATCCAAGGGTACCTATTGATCCTGTAACATATGTAAAATATTTTTTCATTCATTGAAATATAATGAGAAAGATGTTTCAACAATTGGGTGATCCATTATCCTACAATACCATTTACATGATACACCTGATAAGCATGTGGTGTGTACAATTTTAATATATTCAATGCATGATCATTGGATATGTCAAATATTGTTTTTATTTAGTGAATGATTGTGTGGCCATTTGGATATAATTTAAATATAAGTAATGTGTGATAATAAAATTGTAGAAAATCAAATCATGTGATGAATTATTTTTAGTGTGGCGATAAAATTTATTATATAATTCAATGATAGAATATTGTGATACATGTATCATGATTATTATAGTGTTTAAAGTGGTAGGATAATGTTTTCTAAGTCCTTTTGGTATTTTAAAATAGAATATAAGATTACGTGTTGTTTAAAAATATTATGTGAGATTGAAGATGGAGTCTCTAGGGTATTTGAATATATATAATGACTCAAATTTTTAATGATGTTTTAATGAGAATTCAAACCATAGAAATTTCCTCCAATTTCAAATATAAATATTATCTACCATAGATGATCATAGAGATTCCATAATTCAAATACGGGGAATAATATCTATGATGATTAGAGGGAATTAATATTAAATATTCTATGACTATAAATATACATTTAGGATATGAAGAATCATTTTTGAGCTTTGAGAATATTTTTTGAATTCTGAGAGTTTGAGATATATCAAATATCTTAGAAAAAATAAGAATAATCAAAGTTGGGTATCCAATAAACTGAGTAAGATTAAGATCTTGAAGGATCTAGAGGAAGTCTCCAGACTAGTAATGTTTCTAAAGTTCTTGTTAAGGTACACGTGCAGACCTATTGATCAATATATTCATGGAGGAAGATCACATTTCCATGTTTTGTAAAATTAAATATAGAGAGGAAGAAGGTATTTCTATTTTGGATCATCATGGAAGAAGTAAATACTCTTTTAGAGGAATCTATACATCCTGGGAACATAGTAGATTCTGTGTTGGAAGTAAATCATTAAAGGGAAGATGATGGGATTTGTGTTTATAGGATTGTAATGTCCTTAGATGTAAAAAATTAGGAATATAGAAGATAATCCATGTTGGGGATATAAAAAAAATGTAAAAGTAGTAGGATTTTAGAATGAACCTTGTAAATATGGTGTGCTAATGTCATTAATTTATTTACTACACATTAGGAGGGAACTGTGATAATTAATTAAGTGGATTGAGAACCTTAGAAGTCTTGAGAGGTTAAATTAAAAAGTAGATAATTCCTAAAAATAAGACCATTAATTAACTCTCCTCCCCCACCCTCAGTGGTCTATTCAGCCTGAGGAACTTCATGTGTCAGAGGAAGGTTCATCTTAAAGATCCATGGTGCTTTCTTCATCAAAAATAAAGAATCAAAATTTTGTTAATAGTCAAGGAATCCCTACATTAGATAGTAAAAACTACCACAGTTTGAAGAATACGATGTTTCCCTATATCCTTTCACATAGAATAAAAGTTAGAGATACTTATACTAAAGGTTTTACACCTATTGATGAAGATGATCCCATGAGTCATGATGAAAAGATGAATATAAAGATCGATTAAAAATAAAAAAAATCATCCTGATGTATTTATCAAATAAATTATATACCAAAAACATGGGTATCTATACTACCAAATACATTTGGAAAAAATTAAGAATCATCTATGGGGGTAATATCAAAGTCAAGGAAGCCAATTTTCAATTTTTTTGGATTAGTTTTAATGATATAAAAATGTATGATGATGATTATAATATAGATGATTATATCACTAGGGTAAATGAAATAGTATATAATATTCTGGGATTTGGGGAGAATTTGTAGGAATTTCTCATTGTGAAGACTCATATGAGAAATTTCCCAAACAAATTTGATCTTGAGGATTTAAATTTAGAGGAAAGGGAAGATTTAACCTTGGATGAACTTTACAACAACCTCATATCTTATGAAATGAGGATGTATTCATATTTTAAAGAGAATTCCAAAGATGAAATGGCCTTTTATGCCCTGAAAAAAATGTAATATCAAAGATGAATAAGATGTTGGATCAAATAATTCATATTATAAGGATATTGATGATGATATAAACCAAATCATGGATCTTTTACTAAATATTTTCAATAATAAAAAACCTAGTGGAAAAGGTTAACATTTTATAAGAAGTTATAATTATGATGGTGTTGGTCATATTATAAAAAAATACAAGGAAGAAGGTTAAATAATCTAAATTAGATAAGGGGGAGGAGAAAGAAAAAATTAGGAGAGGGGTAAAAATAATAATAATCAACTCATTATAAAAAAGAATAAATTTAATGATAAATAAGGAATAATATTGCTTAAATTATTCATTAGTTAATGAGGTCGGCTTATTTTCTCTAGTTTAGAATGGTTTGATTTATAACGTTGTGATGATGAAAGATAAGGAAATATTAAGCTTGATTAGAAACTAAAAGAGAAGTTAGAATATTTTCATGAGAATATTACACAAATCAATAAAATAAGAGGGAGAAAGAGAAAGAAAATAATAAGTCTTCTATTTAAAAGGATAAGTTTAAAAAAACATTGTGCCTGAAGAGAAAAGGGATTTGGATATAAAGGAGTAAATCAATTTTGATGAGATTAAGATGCTAAAATTAAAGATACCATAATAAGGAAAAATTGAGTTTGAACATGTAGAAAAATTGGTTGTAAAGGAAAAAAGAACTATTTGAGACAAAATCCAAACATTTCACTATTCATTATGCGTTAAACATGGTCAGAGAAGGATTAAAAAATTATGAGAGGTCCAAAGAGAGTCTTATAAAAATTGTGAGAAGAAAGAATAAAAATAATAAGTTATATCAACATTTATTTATATTATAAACATATCATTTTTCTCTAACAATGTAGGTGAAAAAATAAAAAATGAGAAGATTTAGACTAATAAGAATGGGAGGAAATACTCCACACAAAAGTAAGAAAAATATTTTCTAAGAGAACCAATTACAATAATATAAAAGAAGGCTTACTTTTTTATAGGATAGAAAAATCATGGATTTAGATAGGTCTAGAACCAATATAGAATATAAAAATTTTAAGGGTTTTACTAGTGTTGCAGTAAGTATAGACACAAAGCCTATTATTGATGGTTAATTATGTCTTTGTAGGGAATATGGTGGGAACCAAAGGGAAGTTTTGTGATAATATGAGGGAAAATATCATAGAATAATACTTGTGACCATATTTTCACCAAAGCTATCTAAAAATAAATAGGTTTTAGGTTTTGGAATAAGTATATGGAAAATGTAGTTTGGAAGGTCATGGGGCGGAGGTATACATGAAATGTTTGAAAGGATAAGCTCCCTATGTTATTAAAGGGAAGAAAATTCAAAATAAAAACAATGGTAAGTAAAGTAAAAATTATGAGGAATTTGAGCATGTCAAGAAATAGTGATTAGTTATTTGTACAAAACATTTGAAATTGGATAAATAACTGGAGGAAGCTTAAAATATTTTTGAGAGAAAATAAAATTAAGAGTCTTCACATGAGGGAGATAAATTTAATGAGAATTCATCCATAAGTAAAGACTTGAAAATACAATGATAGACTTGTGAAAGATGTGAGTATGTTTTCATGGCTAAAAGAATTGAATGACAATATTGTCTTCCTAATAAGAGATGAAAAATAAGTGAACTTAAGTACAGTGAAATGAAGATTCCTTTAAAATTGAGGTGGAGAAAAATATTCCACCATAAGAAGAAACATGAGGGAAGAAAAAAATAAGAAATTAATTAAAGGATAAAAACAAAAGTAATACTCTAAATAAATCTATAATGTTATTTGAAGAAAAGATTTTTCTAGGTTGAGAGTAAGATTTCATCCTAAATATTTTTTATGAGGAACAAATATGTACCTCCTTGTTCTCTATTCTTGTTTATTTATGCCAAAATTTAGGCGATTGAAGGTGAAGGTTTTATTTTTGTACACACTATATAGAAAATAAAATTATATTTTCATGGAGTATTGCTAAAAATAAGTATTTTTCGTGAAATGAAATTTTGAAATCTTTTAGGGGAGAAAATTAGGACAACAGGTTGTCATCCTACCACCTTTAGTGAATCTTTAATTTCTGGAAAGATTTGAAAATTCTAAATAGGTAGGTTTGAAAATCACACTTATATCCATGTGTTATGATTTTATTGAATTTTATTTTAAAGGGGGTGTAGTTTGATTATTTAATTAGTTAAATGGGGAATTATATGACTTATACATGATTTTTTTAATATGTTTTTTGAGATGTGTACAGGATAAAATATATTTCATAATAACTTTTTTATATATCCCCTATTTGAGAAAAAAGAAATTTTTGAGATTGGTATCAAATGTATTGAATTTTATGGAAAAAAATTACATAATTTTTTAAACACAATTATTTTCTACATATTGTTCATCCATATAGACTTAGAGCTTTCTAATCAAGGCTAATTTCTAAGAAATTCATGTGGTATTATCCTTCTCTTAGGAAATTGCAACTGGTTATTATTAAGGGTGAAAAGTATGAGAGTTTTGAAGGTTGAAAGTTATATGATAAGAACCCTATATTATTCTTTTTAATTTGATTAAAAATAAGGTGGATAAAAAAATTAGGCATGCATGTTACCTTGGTATTGACAGAAAATTAGGCATGCATAAATATTAGGTGTATGTGTTTCTATATAAGATTTCATTAATTACATAAATATTTGTGTCTATGCATTGTATATAAAAATGCATTAATTACGTATATATGAAATAAATATAACACATATTTGATCTATGTTAAATTGATAAATCAAAATATATACAATTATGTCCATTACTCGATGCAATTAGTCAGTATTTATAATTTATTTAATTTTTAATGTATAAATCATTAATCACTGAATATATTACTATATAATATAAAGCATAAATATTTTGTATTATATAAATCATATTTATATACAATAATATATATATAATATATAATATTTATTAACATTATTAATAATTATTTAATTTATAAAAGGTTTAATATTTCTCTCATTTTAATTATTTTTAATTTTTATTTGATTAGTTTTCATTTTACATATATATATATTTATTATATATTATTTTTTAGTATTTATAATTTATATATAGTATAATAAATATATTCATTTTTATAAATAATTATTTAATTAATAAAAAATTAATTTTTTTTAGTGAAATCATTTTTTATGTATTTACAGACCATTATTCGTGATGAAAAATAATTGATAAACGATCCCTTTATGGGTTCCAAAAAATTGCTGATAAAGGGTACCCATTATCAGTGCTAAAAATAAAGCAATAATAAAGTGTTCCCTTTACCATTACTACAAATAAAGCGCTGATAAAGGGTACCCTTTATCAGCGCTAAAAATCACTAAAAAGGGTGCCTTTTATTGGTTATAAAAAATCACTAATAAAAGGTATCATTTATCAGTGCTTGTTTTAGCACTTATAAAGGGCACCTTTATCAATTATTTTTTCTAGCACTGATAAAGGCTAGTGCGGTTAAAGGTTTGTTTTGTAGTATTGCATATTTCATGGATGGGTATTATGATGGGTTTAATTTTTATACATGATATTTATGAAATAAATATTATTTGTAATTATAATATCATATCTACCTTCTTACCTTCCAATATGTTGAAAAATGATAACTTCGCTCGTACATACATGTAGACTACCACCTCCATGAAGCGATGTGAAATTTTTTTTCATTTATTCATTAAAAGGATGGTAATAGGGATAGATTTAATTAATATATATGATATAGATGGCATAAAAATTATTCCACCAAGAATAATTATTATTTACCATTTTTTTCTATATGTCGAAAAGTGAAAATAGTGTTCATGCATACATACGACATACCATATCCATAAATAGTGTCATTAATTTTTTATCTCTAAGTTTTAAAGATGAATATAAATATATATATAATGAATATATATTATTTTTATTTAATGACTAAATAATTTTAGGTTATGTAACCATGATCAATGTATATGGAAAGGAACTGCTGAACCAAAATTCTAATGAAAAACAAAATAATTGACACCCAAAAATAATGATTTTAATAAGGAATTGTAGATAAATGGGTGTTAAAATGTTATAAGTAGATCATATATGATATTATAAGTATATACATGAATACTTTATAGAATTATAAATTTTTTTAATGTATTCTACATGAGGATAAATAACATTATACTCAATTCAAACATTAGGTAAGTTATTTTCATGTCACTTTTATTTATGTGAGAAATATGCCAAATTCGCAACTTGATTATTTTATGTGGTGTATATAATACCCATGAATGTATTTATAATTATTATCATGAAAATTATGGTGATTTATATATCCATTTAATATTCTCTCTTTAATAATTTTTTGATTCGAAAGTCGCCAACATGTTAAGGGATTTATGTAACAATCTAATTTTTTATCAGGATTGTTTATAGTCAAGTTTTTTATGATGAAATTTTATGGACTATCACTCAATAATCCCATGAATTTTTCTATCCTCTCATTATTTCTAAATATTAAATGTTTTCCTTTCATTTTTCTATCTTTAAGTACTCAGGATATTGAAAATAGATTTTAATGAAAAACAACTTTATTTCTCTATTCGGTCAAAAATCATTTTTCTCGTGTAACTATATTTTATAAAAATATTTTTAATAATGTATTAATATTATCATATGATTTTTTAAATTAATTTTTACCCATAATTTAATTTTTACACAATGTATTTAAAGTAATATTCTTTCCATATTCTGAATGATGTACTTTTTGACTTTCTACTAAAAATGTGAAAGGAATCTTTACTTTCATGTACATTGAATGAATATAATTTCTAATAGTCATGGAAACTAAATTATTTGAACCATAATTTATATTTTTCAATGTTTATTTTAAAATAAAATATTTTCCTAAATTTTTTGGAAAATTTTATATTTTTAATATGTGATTTCAAAATTTAAAGGGTGTTTTCCTCAAGATATATTTCAACTGATCTTTTTAATGCATTTTAATTTATGAAAACATTCCTTGATGTTACTTATACTTTAATGAGAGTATAAAAAAATTATTCCATCCTTATTATTTATTTGGATGGTTTGTTATTATGATTATGATAGGTTTATGAAACTCTTTTATTTTCTATGGTTATGAAATGATTGAATAATAAAATTTTTATGAAACTCATTTACTTTCAAAGGGTAATGATATATGATTTATGATTTATGATCTTTTGGTACACATATTAATGGATTAGGTTTTTGTAATGGGTGAGAAAAGAATTATATATCCCTCCAACTCATTGGGTAAATATGTATATCTCATGAGATAGTAAATAATGGAATGGGGAGAGAACCCAGTTCAGTAAGGGACCCTATCCATTATGATAGTCTTGGGTGTGAACCTTGACTTAGGATATAATGGAATGGGGAGTGAACCCAATCCACTATGATAGAATTTATATTTATTATTAACTAAGTAAATTATTTTCTATGATTATTTTCATGCCATAAACTTATATCTTATGCTGATTTTATGATCTCATGGATCATGTTCTATGATTCCTTTATGATTCATGTCTTATGAACTATAAAGATTTATTACATGACTCATGATTATGATATATGATATGTAGGGTATACTTTTAAAATGTTAAGATCATGTTCTCATACCCTTATACCAATTTTTGTTTTTAAGTTATCTTTTATATCATTTTTGTTTACCCTTACTGAGCATCTAAGCACACCCTTTCTTTTTTTACCTTTCCCTATGTTATAAAGAAAGGTTTAAAGTTTGATATTTCAAAGATGTGTGTAATCTATAAATAAATTAGTGTCATATGATGTAGATATATTATGAAAAAATTGTTTTTATACCAAGGTTTCCAAATAAACTAAACCTATATGATTCTATAATGGATCATAATGTTGTGTAGTAAATATTCAACTAATAAGATTTAATATTTATGTATGAAAAATATGTGTCACATTAGGTTTTGTGGTCAATATATTTCCCTTGATCATGTTCTCTATCACTCTCTATTATTCCTTGTATGTTATTATTTCTCTAACATATTGATATTTTCACTTCTTGATAATGTTCTCTTTGTTTGGGAACCTGATTATGTGTTATTTTAGGTAACCCTTACAATTATCACTTCCCCTTTTAAATGGATGTTTTATTATTCCTTTTTACGATGTGGGTCTTAAAAAATTATTTTCAAATATTGAACCCTTTACTAAAAATATAAAAAATTGACAAAGAAATTTATTTAAGGGTAGATTATTTAACACCCTGAAAATTTATTTTAAAATAATAATAATCAGAATAGCTTGATTATCAAACAACACAGACCTTTAAAATATTTGTGACATGCTATAAATGTGAAAATTATAAACTATCTATTAAATTGTAAGTATGAGTAAGAATAATTTAATTATAAAAAATATGTATAAAGTTTTTATATAATTCAAATGTATTGAGTAATTAATATTAAATATGTACTTAGCTTATTTATACTTCAAAATATATTTTCTTCATAAATAGTTTTTATTTCATTTTATGGTATACATTATAATTAAATTATTAAAATTTTAGAAATATTATTTGAAAAAATAAATATTTTTTTTAAATCAAAGGGTTAATATTATCTTAGGGTGAATTGTTTGGAATTTTCTAAAAAGATTTATTTTTTAATGAATGGTGATAAATGTCTCTTGTTATAAAATTGTCATTACTTTTCATTAAATTAATAAATTTTGAATTTAAATTATGTTTTTAAATTTATTTTGAGTTAATATAAGTATCCTTTAAATATGAATAATCTAATTAATTACATAGAAAATAGTATTGTACTTGATTTTGGTATATGTTCTTTCTTGGGTTTAAAAACTCATTTTCCTTAAACTATTTTTACGAGTGCTTTCTATTTTTATATTAATTAGGTAAATAAATCACTATTTATTAATTATGTTAATGAAATTTAGAGAATATATATTCAATAAAATATTTTAATATCCATATAATAGTTTTTAAAAGGCAATGAATGCAATTAAATTTAGTTTTATACATAAAAATTAATTTTTCTAAAAACTATTTTTTTTATTTTACAAACTATTATTAAAATTAATTTATGCCAATTATACAAATTTAATTTTTTTTAAATATATTAAATTATTTCTATCATAATAATTAATATTATTTAATAAGTTCTACTTAGTTTTTTGTCATATTGAATAATAAAAATAGTAGAAAATTGTTACCATAATTAGGGTTAAAACAAGTTTTCTATCCAATGGAAAATGAAAACACCGATTTTATGTATGTAAGACTTTCCATCTACACATTAAAATATAATTACTCTTTTTTAACCACTTTACTTGGATGGTTATAAATATGTAACTAATGAATATATATGATATTTATTAAATAATTATGATTATGTAAATATAATATATCATTTACCTTCTTACCCTTCCACCCTTTAAAAAATGATAACATTGTACGTTGGACTACTACCTCCATGAGGGGATGTGATTACTTTTTAAAGTCTAAATTTCAAGTATGATTATAAATATGAATTTAATTAACATATTTTATATTGATATGTTGAATAAAATTCTAGAGATGATGTAACCATGATTAATAAGCAAGGATAGAAACTACTGAACCAAAACATGTATGAAGAAATGAAATAGTAAATACTCAAACATGATTATTTTAATGAATAATTATTAATAAAAGGTTTTTAAAATTTTATAAATGGATAATATATGAAATTATAATTATGTATATGGTTATTTTTTAGAATTAATTTAAATTTAAATTTATTATACCATAGGCTAAAAGCACTTACAAAACTAGTCAGACCTAGGGTAAGGGTTTATTTCACAATATCATCATTAATTTGGATGGTTTATGGTTAATATCCCATTAGGGAAATTGTATTATTATTTTTTATTAAACCCTAAAAATTATATTATCCTCTATTTATTTTTTTAAATTATAAATTTTTATTTTATTTTCCTCTCTGAAGTACTCAAAAGTCCAAAAGAATGTTTTTAAGAAAAATTGACTCTGTTTGTCTATTCGATCAAGATTATTTTCTTACATGACTATATTTTCTATAAAAAAATTCAATAATGTTTTTAATATTATCCCATGATTTATTTAAGTCATTTTTAACCATTTTTGAATTTCTATATAATCGTTTAAAAAAGTATTATTATTATTTTCTAAATGAGGCACTTTTTACTGAAGGTAAGAATAGAATATTTATTTTAATGTACATTACATGAATGTATTTTCATATCATCATGACATATCTGTACATTGATGCTTCCTTTATAATTTTATATGGTTCTTTTCAAATAAAATTATCTTCATAATATTTTATAATATTTTAGATTTTAATATAAGTTATTTCAAAATGAAAAGGGTATTTTCCCAAGAAATATTCCAGTGGTCTTTTAAAAGTATTTTCATCTATGTAAAAATAATTTGATGAATCTTTTGATTTAATAATGATGTGATATAATGATACACACTAATATATTTATAGGCATGGATTATAATCATTTTGACTAGGTAATGTATTGACATTATTTGTGTTAGTTCTTCCAATACATATAGTTATTGATTATTAAGGTATATTGATTAATTTTTATTGTTTATTCATATGTTGAATGAATGTGAATTATTAAGTGACATTTGGGGGTGGGGAAGAATTACATATCACTTAAATTCATAAGTTGGTCTCATGAGAAAAAAAAATATGTTGGTTGTTTGGCAGATATATTATCCATTCATGTAAGATGTTTTGGAATGAGGCATCAATGGTAAGTTTGAGATGTCTATAATTATGCATTGCATCATTGTGAAATCATTTATTGATGACCATGTGATTATTTTAATTTTTATGTTATTTAGATAAGTTTCAATATCACATGATTATTTATATGTAATTATTAAATCATCATTTATTCCTATCATATTATTGGTTTCTTATTTATTTTATGATAGCTTCCACTGTACACATTTCCATACTAAGTATCTGATCTCACCATTTTATTTTGTATCCTTTCCCAAGTATTATAGGAATTTTACTATGATTGATGTGTAAGATATATAAGATGTAATAATAATGATCTCAAAGAAAATATTGTGTTGTATTTTATATTTTCAAATGTAATATGATAATCAAGAATGTATCTAGTTTTCCAAGCCATTTAAACTATTTGATCCCTTAAGAATCAATCATTTTTATCTATTACTATATAATAAATTAGCCACCTGTTTATGCATCTTGGATTATGGTTGTTACACAGTTCTAGTGGGAGGTTCTTAGGGATTAGCTCGATTACTCACATTTGGATGATAGGGAGTGTGATATTTCCTATTCAGTGGCATTACTCATTAATATTCATTGATATAGGATGGAAATTTAACACATAATTATTCTAATATGTTTAAAATATATAGAAACCATGATAAAGTGTCACATTTATCTTCTCTCTCCTTCGGGTATTGACAGTTTTGTATATTGGGAAGCATAGTCGTTATATCGACCGAATGAACAAGATTGAACTAGTCATGTGAGTAAACACTGAAGTGACCTAATTAATAAGTGTTCGACTGATAGTGATTTCTTTTAATATTTGTGTGACTACCATGAACTTACCCCACATTAAATATGAACTAACCTTAAGTATTTCCAAGCACAATATGTAAAGCTACCACATAAAGATCATGCAACCTACCACATAAAGAAGCACAATTGACTGCATGGGTAATACAACCTTCCATGAGTCATGAATTAAAACCTACCACATGCATTACATGGTAGTATACATATCAATGAGATCGACCAACTATGATCTTCATATGGTCTCTCAACTAACCACATGAAGTAGAAGGTACCCTGAGTAATTCAAGTGACCATGAGTAGTGAGATGTTTCTCCACATGGTAAAATGAGAGATCACACAAAGAAGAATAAAATATTAAGAAAAACAGCATCAAAATGTATATTAAATGAATTATATATTCTATTAGGTGTTTATATAATGGTGTGTCTAAAACACATACATAAGATGTAATAACATGAACGACTTCAAAGAACACATGTTAAACCTAAAATGTTTTTGAGCTTTCAGATGAAATTAAATCTCAATATATGCATGAGGTAAAACTTGATGGACCTTATTTTCATGTATTAAAAAGAAATGATCCAAGGGTACCTATTAAACCTATAACATATGTAAAATATTTTTTCAATCATGAAAATATAATGAGAAATAAGTTTCAACAATTGGGTGATCCATCTTCCTAGAATACCATGTACATGATACACTTGAGAAGTATATAGTACATACAATGAGGATACCTTCCATGTATAATCATTGGATATGGTGCATATTTTTTTATGTAGTGAATGATTGTGTGGCCTTGTGGATATTATATAAATGCAAGACTTTTGTGATAATAAAATTGTATAAAATTCAAGTCACGTGATGAATTATTTTTAGTGTGATGATGAAATTATGAATAAAATTCAATGATAGAATATTACGATACATGTATCGTGATTCATACAGTGTTTAAAGTGGTGGGATAATTAGATATAAGTATTTTGGGCATTTTAAAAGATAATATGAGATTGTGTATTATTAAAAAAATATTATGTGAGATTAAACAGTGAGTCCTTATGGGATTTGAATAGAGATAATGACTCAAATTTTGAATGATATTTTAATGAGAATTCAAACTATAGAAATTACCTCCATTTTCAAATGTAAATATTATCTACGATCGATGATCATGGAGATTCCATAATTCAAACATGGGAATAATATCTATGATGATTAGTGAGAATTTATATTCAGTTTTCTATAAACATAAATATACATACAGAAGACGAAGAATCATTTTCAATCCTTGAAAATATTTTGAGAATTATGGGAGTTTGAGATATATCAGTATCATAGAATAAATAAGAATAATTAAAGTTGGGTATCCAAGAAACTAGATAAGATTCAGATCTTAAGGGATCTGGAGGAAGTCATAAGACTAGTAATGTTGCTAATGTTCTTGGTAAGGTACACGTTAAGACCTATTGATCCATATATTCATGGGAAAATATCATATTTCTAAGTTCTATAAAATTAAATAAAGATAAGAAGTAGTTATTTATTTTTTGAATCATCATTAAATAAGTTAAGGTTCTTCCAATTAAATCTATAAGTAATGGGAACATATTGGATTCTATGTCAAAAGTAAACCATTAAAGGGAATATTATGGGATATTTGTTTATAGGATGTTAATATTATTAGTTATAAGAAAATGTTGAATATAGTGGATAATCCATGTTGGAGGTATAACCAACATGAAAAAGGAGTATGATTTCAGGATGAACCTTGTAAATATAGTGTGATGATTTCATTCATTTTTTTACAATACATGAGGTGGGGACTATGTTAATTTATTGAGTGTATTGAGACCCTTATAAGGCTTAGGAGGTTAAATTAAAAAGAAGATAATTTCTAAAATTAAGGCTGTTAATTCATCTCCACCCCCACCCTCAGTGGTCTATCCAGCGTGGGAAACATCAAGTGTCAGAGGAAGGTTACTACTAGAGTTCTAGGATTCTTTCATCTTCAAAAATGGAGAATCAAAATTTTGTGAATAATCAAGGAGTACCAATATTGAATAGTAAAAATTACCACGGTTGGAGTAATATGATGTTTCTCTATATCCTTTCACTTAGACTAAAAGTTAAATATACTTCTATTATAGTTTTTCCACCTATTTCTAAAGATTATCCCATGATTCATGTTGAAAAGATAAATATAAAGATGGATTGAAAAGCACAAAATTTCATCCTGATGTATCTATTAGATAAATTCTATACCAAATCCTTGGGTATCTATACTAACAAATAAATTTCATAAAAAATAAGAATCATCTATTATAGTAACATAAAATTCAAGGAATCTAAATTACATGTTTAGAGGAGTATGTTTGAGGATATAAAAATTGATGATGATTAAAATATAGATAATTATTCCACTAGGTTAAATGAAATAGTTATTAATATTCTACGATTTATTGAGAAACTATAGTACATTCCCATTTTGAAGAATCATATGATAAATTTCCCAAAAAATTGATCCCAAGGATTTAACTTTAGAGGATAGGGAATATCTGACCTTGGATGAACTTTCCAACAATCTCATAGCTTATTAAATGAGGATATCTTCAAATTTTAAAAATAAATAAAAATTGAAAATGTTCTTTGAAGAAATGAAAAAACAGGAATATTAAAGATGGATAAGATTTTGAATCAAATAATTTACATAATGAGGGATTTTATTAAGATCTTAAAAAATCTTGGATCTTTTACTAAAGTGGTTCAATAAGGAAAAATAAAAATATAAAGTTAAAAAAATTATGAGAAGTTATAATTATGATTTTATTGGTCATATTATAAAAAAATCCAAAGAGGTGGGTTAAAGAATATAAATTTGGTGAGGGGGAGGAGAAAGCAAAAAATAAAGCGAGGGGAAATAATAAGAAAAATAATATCATTATAAAAAGAATAAATTTAATGAGAAAGATAGAATAATATAGCTTAATTTATTCATTAGTTAATGAAGTTTATTTATTTTCTCTAGTTGTGAAAGGATTTGATTCATCAAGTAGTGATGATGATAGATAAAGAAAGGTTAATCTTGAGTGGAAACTGATATAGAAGTTGGAATCTTTTATTGTGAAGATTACACAACTCATGAAAGAAAAGAGGGAGTTAGAGAAAAAAAATAAAAAGTTGACTATTGAAAAGGATAACTTTAAGAAAAACAATGAGGAAAAAGAGAAAAAGGATTTGGATATATAGGAGGAAATATGTGCTGATAAGATCAAGATGCTCAAATTAAAGATAGCATTTAAGGAAAAATGGATTGTGATTTTGAAGAAAAATTGGTTGTAAAGGCAAAAGAAATATTTGAGACACAACCCATACATTTCACTATTCATTATGTGTTAAACATGTCTAGAGAAGGATTAAACAAATCATTATAGGTTGAAAGAGAGTCCTAAAAAAATTGTGAGAGGAAAAAATCAAAATAACTGGTTATATCAACATTAATTTATTATGGAAACATATCATTATTATCTAACAATTTAGGTGAAAAAATAAAAACTGAGAAGATTTAGACTAATATGAATGGGAGGAAATATCCCACCAAAAAAATAAGAGATAAATTAAGAGAACCACTTGCACTAAGATAAAATAATTCTTACTTTGAAATAATATATAATCAACATAGATCTAGATAGATCTATAACCAATATAGAAAATCAAAATTCTAAGGGTTTTACTAGTGTTGCAGTAAGAATTGAAACAAAGCCTATTATTAATGATGCAATATGTCTTTATAAGGAAAGTGGCAGGAACTAAAGGGGAGTTTTGATGAGCATATGAGTAAAAATTTTCATAGAAGTCTACCTATGAAATTTTTTTCACCAAACCTATCTACAAAAAATAGGTTTCATGTTCTGGAAGAAGTATGTGGAAGATGTAGTTTGGAAGTTAATGGGGAAATGGTATGAAAGAAATGTTTGTAAGGATAAGTTTCGAATGATATGAAAGGGAAGAGACTTCAAAATGAAAATAGTGGTAAGTCAAGTGAAATTATGAGGATGTTGATCATGTCAATAAAGAGTGCTTAATTATTTGACCAAAACAATTGAAGTTAGATAAACAACTTGAGGAAGATAAAAATATTTTGGATATAAAATAAAATTAAGTAAATTCACAAGAGGGAGATAAATTTCGGGAGAATTAATCCATAATTAAAGACTTTATAGTCCAAGGAAATACTTTTGAAATAAGTGATAATGTCGGGAATGTCTTATAGAATTTAATGGAATTGTTGTCTTTCCAAGAAGATATTATAAAGAAGTCACCTTAAGTATAAGTAAATTAAGTTGAATTGAAAATTGGGGTGGGTAAAAATATTCATCCATAAGAAGAAGCTTGATGTAATAAATAAAATAATATATTTTTTAAGAATCAAAACAAAAGTAAAATCCTAAATAAATCTATAATGATATTGGAATAAAATAGTGTCCAAGGTTTAGAGTAACCTCTCATACTGAATATTTCTTATGAGGCACAAATAGGACCCTCCTTATTCACTATTGTTTTTGTTTATTTGTGATCAATTTTAGGGTATGGAAGGAGAAGTTTTGATTTTTGTACACACTATAAAGAAAATAAGATTATATTTTCATGGACTATTACTAAAAATAATTCTTTTTGGGGAAATAAAATTGTGAAAAGGGGCAAAAAATAAGGACAATAGGTTGTTATCCTATCACCTCTAGTTAATCTTTAATTTTTGGAAAGATTTTAAAAATCTGAATAGTTAGGTTTGACAATTACACTTACATTCATGTGTTGTTATTTTATTGAATATTCTTTTAAAGGGGATGTAGTTTGATTATATAATTATTTAAAGGGGGAGTTACATGACTTATAACTTAATTTTTTTAATTTGTTTCTTGAGATGTGTGCAGGATACAATATATGTCTTAATAATTTTTTTTATATAGACCCCATTTGAGAAAAACTAAATTTTTGGGATTGTTATCACATGTATTGTATTTTATGTAAAATATTGATCTTCTTGGTTAAACACTATTATTTTCTATATAGTGTTAACCCATTTAGTCTTAGATTTTTCTAATCAAAGGAAAATTGTGAAGAAATTCATGTGGTATCACCCTTCTCTTATGAAATTTCTACATGTTATTATTTTGGTTGAAGAATATAAGAATTTTGAAGGTTTAACATTAGATTATAATACCCCTATATTATTCATTTTAATTTATGAAAAATAATGGGAGAAAACAATTAGGCATGTATATTACCTTGATATTGACAACAAATTAGAAGGGGGGGATTTTTTAGCACAAGTTCGAATTTAATTGGTTTTTTTATGTTTCAATATAATTTTTTTGATGGATTTGATGATTTTTATATGATTTTTCATCTTAAGATATTATTTAATGACTGGTTTTGAGTCTATTAAAATTATATGTCATGATCTAATTATTCTTGGAGAAGACATGTTGATTATATCAAGAGAATAAGATGGATGAGTTAAAATATATGTATTACTTAGAATAGTGTCATTTTAAAGAGGAGGTGTTGACAAGGATATCCATTTTTTATATTACACTTATTATTTTACTAAGTGTGTTAATATTGAGTCCCTAAAAATATTAGCCAAGATAGGTTGAACCAGCCACCCAAGTAGCCTAAGGTAAGCCTGGGCTAAGCTTGAGGGAAACCTAGATCCAGCCAGAATATACTAGAAAATGAGGTTTATAGAGAAGTTTGTGCATGGGGTAGGCATGGAACACACAAGACTCAAAAGGGGAAATAAGTTTGAGTTGGGTTGGTTCCATCAGAAGGTTCCTATAGTAGACTCGGTTACTAACATCTAGATGATAGGGAGTTTGAGATTTCTTATTAAGCGAAGGTCCTCCTTGAGATTAAATGATATGGGGTGTACTTTTAACATATCATTTTTCATCTACATTTAAAGCATGTGGAAAAAATTAGAATGTTTTTTGTGTCTCATCTCTTTCCTATAGATATCGAGGGTTCTGTATATTGGGAATCATAGTTGTTATATCAACTGAAAGAATAAGATCAAACCAATGGTGTAGGTAAATAATAAAGTGGTTACATGAGTAATTGTTCAAGTGACTATGAGTTCATTTCACAATCCATATAATAAATTCATTAATGTGGTCATGACCTTCTACATGAATACAGATAAAATGACCATATAATCAAGATGAACCAGCCATAAGAGTTTCCAAGCATGGTTCGTGAAGTCACCTCATGAAGATTATATGACCTACCATATAAATAATACTAAATAAACATATGCAGAAAAAAATATACCACATGTCATGAGTTTTAACCTGTCCTAAGATTTACGTATTTGGAATACTGGTTACAAGCTTGATCTACCATGAGATTTATACAATGTCTCAACTGGCCGTATAAAGAAGATGTTTCTAGGAGTAGTTCAAGTGACTGTGATTAGTGAGATGACAATCCACACATTAAAATGAGAGATCACATTGATAATAAGAAAATATCAAGAAAAATAAAGCGTCTAAATTTATGTTTCAAGAATGAGATGTTCTATTATGTGTTGAGATGAAGATGAGACCAATACACATGCATACGATGTACCGACATGCATCAAATAACACATGATGCACCAAAATTGTTTCCAATATTTAAGATGAAATAATCTCTTGATATCTAAATGAGGTTAAACTTGACCAAATGTATTTTCATTTACGAAAAAATAGGATCTAAGGTTATATGTTGAAACCATAACAGATGTATAATATTCTTGCATTCATGAAAATTGAATGAGAAATAAGTTTCAACAATTTGATTCTATGTATTCCATGAATTCCAAGTACCAGATACACCTAAAAAAAATGTAGTGAATACGACATGCATGAATTCCATACATGATAATTGGAAATGTTGTGTATTTTTTTTATGTATTGAAGGATGGTGAATCCATATGGATATGATATAAGTATAAGTCATGTGTGATAATAAGAATGTAAAAATAAAATCTAGATAAAGAACGATTTTAAGTGTTATGATACAATTAAGTTGAACATTAAATGATATAATATCACGATTCATGTATCATGAATCATGTAGTGTTTCAAGTGAAATGATAATGAGATCTGAGTCCTTTGAGTATTTCAAAAGATATTCTTTTAGATTATTTGAAAATACCATAGGAGAATGAAGACTGAGTCTCCTAAGGGTTTGAATGTAGACAATTACTCAAACTTTGATTGATATTTTTTTGATAATTAAAAAAAGAAAGATATCCTTTAACCATGAATGTGGAGATTACCTGTCACCTAAGATCATGGAGAATAAATAATTCAAATATTGGAAAAATATCTATAATTATTAATGATAATTAATATACATTATTTTTTAAATATAAAGATTCATATGGGTGATGAAGAACCATGTTTGATCCATGAGAATATTTTATGAATCTTGAGAGTCTGAGATCCACCATTCATTTTAGAGAGAATAAGAAGATATGAATATATGTATCCAAGAACTTGAGTATTCAAGAAGCTGAGGAAGATCAAGATCTCTCGAGATCTGGTGGAAGTCTCAAGAGCAACAATTCTATTAAAGTTCTTGGGGTGGTACTTATACAGGCCAGCTAATCCATTTTATCCTGTAGTAAGATCATATTTCCAAGTGAAATAGAAGAAAATAAAGAGAAGAAGAAGATATTTCTTTGAAATATCATCAATTAAGAAGATTATAATATTTGATTGGATTCTAGAATTCATGGGAATATAGTGGATTATGTGTTGGAAGGAAATTATTGAAGGGAACACAATGGAATATGTTTTGATAGGATTAGACTATCCTTGGTTGTAAATAATTTTTGAGGATAGTGTAAATTCCATGTTGAAGGGTATAACAAACATGGAAAGGAGTAGTATTTTAGATCGGAGCTCATAAATATTGTGTTTTGATATATTTTATTTATTTACTACACATGAGGTGAGGACTTTGAGAATTTATTTAGTAGATTTATATTGTTAATAAATTTTAGAGTTTGAATTAAAAGTTAATATTTTTTAAAGAGAAAACAACTTATTTACTCCCCCCATTCATTGGTTCATCCAGCCGGGGGAACATTAGTCTAGCATATCATAAGGGAATGAATTTCATGATTTTATTCCACTGCCTTATTCAAAACATACAATGAAGAATTTAAAAATATATCATTGTCTATGAGCTTGAGGTTACATTTATAATGAATGTATCCTTGAGTGGGGGTGTGATAATATGATATAATCCAACATAATATTAAATTCATATGATTCACATATTGAGATTAAATTACCCATAATATTTAATGTGATTATGATAGATATAGTGGTTGAATGATTGAGCAATCTTATATGGTTAGTTATTATTAAAGGAGTTTTTACCTAGGTTTTAATATGAGTGAACTTGTTTCATTCCAGAATATAATTCAAGATTTGTCTTAGGAGTTAACTCATGTGTTATAACACATGTTTTATTGTGTGTATCACTAAGGTGAACCCCCAGGATCCATATAAAGGCATTGTCATGTAGTGGTAGGGGTGAGGGGCTTGCTCATTTCTTATCCAATACTCCCCAGTTCCCCACTTCTCTTTTTATACTACCTTTACACCTTAGGCACTAGCATGTCATAGAGGTAGGAGGGATCCCACATATATGACATATGATCTGATAGCTCATGGATACATTATGGGGAGGGGAGTCTTTTAATTTCCCTTCAGTGATCATTATCACACATGTTAGGAGAAATTTGAGGATTATGTGGTGTATTTTTTATGTAAAGGTGTGCACTAGTTATTATAGTGTTATTCATTTCTATTTTTACATATTTCATTTATCTTGTATTGGGTGATGTTGGGATTGGTATCTAATCATTTCATCTAATTAAAAAAGAGTTTTTTAATCTCTTATAGAACCTATTAGTGGTATAAAATACTCATAGGCACTTGGATTTATAAAATCATGTAGGAATTGACTAAATTGTATATCATCTTTCATATCAACTAGAAATCAAAAACATATGTCTAGTTTATTTGTTCTAAAGGTTTTATATCATGACATATGATATGGGATATTGTACGTTGTGATATAATTGAAACATGTGAATTAATTCTGTTTATAGCATACGACTATATCCATCCATTAAAAATGATTTCCTTCATCATATAGCTAAAATAGAGTGTTATATCATATGTATGATATGATGAATATAATAAATTTTGATATATGATATCACAATTAATGATATAGTCATTAGTCATAAAATACAACTAATGCACATCACTAGTATATCATCATTTATGTTTTGACTATCTGTCATAGAGTGTGCCTGAAAGCATATATAAGTGGTAGTATTATCTGACATACATTACGATTGGGATGAATCATAAAATATTATTAAAGGAAGAAAATTTTTATTTTTCTTTATATTAAATTATGATTTGAATTAATTATTTATAAAAATGTTTACAAATAATAATAAAAGTGCATTTAGGGAATATTTATATATTTATGAAGTGTTTCTAAAATAATTAATTATAAAGAGTTTATAATTATTTAAATTAATTCTCATGAATCATTAATTAATAAATATTCCTTCATATTAAAAGTTAATATAAAATACATTTTAATGAATTTATATGAGAAGTATTATGGATTAAAATAGTGTTTTTATTTATTAATACAAATGGGTAATTTATAAAGAGTCATAAATTAAAAAATAAGTAAAAATATAGTGTATTTAGATATAATAAAAATATGAAATGTTCATAATGAAAAATTTGATGTCTTTAAATTAAAATTGTCTTATTTGGAGATTATTTGAACCTCATCTAAAATAGTTTCAATGGTTGATATTATCAAAGGTTAAAATAATTTTTAAATGTGTGATATTTAAGATTATGTAAATAGTTTACATAATTTAATTATAAAATGGTTAAAATTTATAAAATATTTTATATACTTAAATATTTCATATAATTAATAATATGAAATGTTCACATTATCTATATAAATTGTTTATATTCAATAATTATATAATGTCTATAATAAATTGGCTAGAATTATAAAGTGTTTTTTATTAGTCTTGGTTCGATAAATTTTTTATAATTTATTATATCATTTTCAAATATTTTAAATAGTAATTTATTTAAAGGCTATTCTCTAATTTGTTCATAGTTATAAATTTTTATATTATGAATTTTTATGTATGTCGTAGTTTATGATATAAATTGCTTATTTTAAATCACTATAACAAACTAGGAATGAAAAAATAAGATTTAATTTTCAAATACCTTAACCTCATTTTATAGTTAAAGTTGTGATATTGAGTATAGTTTTTGAAAATAGATTTTACATATTAAGTTTTAGAGTTATTATCAATTGGATCCACACTTGAGCAAAGTATTCTTGAGTATAGGGAATTTGGGTCAGACTTACCATTATCATAAAGAATTATAACCTAATATAGAAATCTAGGACTAGCTATATGAGGCTCAAGACTTACTCATTTGGAAACTTTCAATATCATATAATTCTAAACCATTATATAAAGGGTTCATGTACCCTATTCATGAGATACATATGGATATGTGTAAATATGGTTGATTTATATATTAGGGTGAGTAAGAAAAATTATGGAGAGATTATATAAGGCTGATCCCACCAAGGTTTCCCATGGAATGGTTTGTAACACCATGATATTTTAATATTTTTTCTGAATAAAATTAATTTCTTTGATAGCTTCTGTTACACTTTACACCGAGTTTTAACGAGTTCTGACAAACTATTAATAATATAATTTAAACATGACCATTATTACCTAGACATTAAACTAGGATAAATGAATAGGAATAAATAAATTTTAAATATTAATTATAATGGTTTTATATAAATAATACATATTGATAAAAAGTTACATAATTTTTGGTAAAGTCTTTATATGTTTTGAAATACTACTTTCTCAAAAAAATGTTTTTTATTTTTTTGAAAAAAATAATAAGTTTTATTTTTGAAACCTTTAAATAAATTATTTGAAAAAAAAATTATTTTTTTTAAATCTACATGCCAATATTATCTTAGGGTTGTTTTTTGGTATTTTTCTGAACAGTTTAATTTTTTAATGAATAGTGTAAAATACTGGTTTTAATTATAAACTTTCATTTCATTTAATGGATGTATATGGTTTGTTTTTTATTAAAAAAATTTAAAAGTAAATTTAATTCAATTATAAATTTTTTAATCCAATTTAAGTCATCAGACTCAGTTTACATTTTATTTTGATATAAAAACTTTATTAACTTTTTAACATTTTCTCTTTGTAAAACCACTTTATTATCACATCTATGAGTTTAATTTTAAATTAAATTTTACCACTTCAATGAATGGAATTTGGAAAAATTGACTTCATATTTTTAATCAGTATAATTTGTATTATATAATAAGTTCATCTTAATTTTTGGTCAAAACTAATACTAAAACAATAAAAATTAATTATAGTGTTTAAGGTTAAAATGGGTTTATTAGGGTTATAAACAAAAAAGATAAGATGTAAAATGACCTAAAAACTTTTCCAATTCATTTTTAATAGTAATATTTCTAACCATATTACCTTATTTTATATTTTTATGTTCTTTTTGGAAAATGATACATGATAGTGACCAATGTAATAATTTAAGTAATGAAATAGAAAAAAAATCCACCCACTTTCTTTTAAATTTCAATTATATGTTCACATAGGTAAAAAAGATGTTAATGAATATTTTTGTTCATTATAAGAATAATGAAAGTAATTTCATGTGGGTAATTTATTTTTAATTTTTATTAATTATATAATTATATTAAAAGCCTAAGAAATTCCAACGAAGTAATTATTTAATTAATATAAAATTAAAATAAATGATACTAAAAATATAAAAAGTTACCTAAAATGAATTAATTATTATATTAAATGATTTTTTAGATAAATATGACATTTTAGGAAGGATTGAAAACAATATATTTGAATTCCATAATTTTCTTTATAATTTTAAATTAAAATTAAATGAATAGTGTCAAAATTGACATTTATGTTATTTTATATTAAATATTATTTAATTCAATGATTTAAAATTACTAAAAAATCCTATATTCAACCAGGTTATTTATAAATTTTTAAAAATATAAAATATTTTCAAATCATGAACCAATTTTTCTTTTATAGTAAATATATTGACTCCTAAATTGTAAAAACTTTTTTACTTTGATAAAGGGTAAAACTATGTTTTGTGTGTTACATGCACTTTTGATAAAATTAATTTTCCACACACATAGGTTTTTTATTTTTTAAAATTTTTATTTCATATTTATAACCACTGGGTAAAAATTATCTAATTATTATCATTTATCTCTAGTATTTAATTATGAATTTCCTAGGTAAAAATACAAGTTACCGTAGTGAATACTAAATTGGTAAATATAATGAAATGTAGAAGTTAAGGAACAAAATGTTTAAAAAAAAATTTTGTGGTGGATGTGTGTATAGACTATATATTCCCTTAAATAATTTAATTATAATTTTTGGAGGCACTTTAGGTGAGATTGACGTCCCATTATTGAATAAGTTCGGGTATTTAGAAAAATATCACTCCTCTTCAATTATAAAAGGAAACTTCTTCCCCTCTCTTATTCACACCCCCTAATCCATTTTTTGTGACCAAATCTTTTAAATACCCCTCCCATAAATCCTTATCCATGTTCTTTAGCTTTTTTTCCAAAGTACCGACCCTATGGTCCTTAATAAGATATCTAGAGGAGGTTGTTCTAAGAGAATGTAATTGTCTCCACTAAGCTCTATTTTAACTCCTCTTATTACCACCATCCATCATGTATTAATTATTAAAATATAATAACTTAATTCTCTACCATATACTTATATAATATTATTTTTATGACATAACCTATATCCCTCTATACATCCATCAAATGGGAAACAAAACCGTCAATCCTGTGTAAGGTAGACTACCGCCTCACAATCCGATGTTGTTAATTTTCCATCACAAACTCACACTGGTGGATATAATGATGTATTTAATATTTTTCTGTGATATTTATAATAATATTATACTTATACAATTGAAATATTCCATAAACCTCTTACTTTTTAATCTGTGTGAATATGAAAATGTGATTCTTGTGTACGATAGACTACCGAATCGCAAAGTAAGTGATATGTTCTTCACGTAAGCTTTACATGGAAGGTAATAAAGTTATATTTAAATAAAAATATCTGAAATATATGAAATAAAAATGATTATATAATATTAATATATTATGTACATTTATTTCTTTTAATTCATTGAGAAAATGGGAACATTGTTCATGTGTATGTACAACCTACTTTCTCCATGAATGGTGTATTCCATTTTCTATCCTTAAATTTTATGGATTACAATAAATAAATATATACTGAATATATATTATATTTATATCATATTTAAAATTAATTATATTATGTAACCATGATCAAAGAAATATTCATGAAAATAATAAATCAAAACGTACGTGAAAAACAAAGTGGTTGTTAACCAAAATATGATTTTAACAAGGAATTGTTAATAAAAGGGTAATAAAAGTTCATAAGTACATATTATATGGTATTATATATATAATTATGGTTATTTAATATATTTATAACAAAATTATATTTATTATGCAGGAGTTTCAAATGTGTATGAAGGAATTTGAGACCTAAGGTAAGGGATTTTCTTCTCGCTTATTTTCTATGAGACGCATTCCAAATTCCCCACATGTTTATTTTATGAGGTGTATATATTATCCATGAATACATTTTATGATTCTTATCCTGAAAATTATGTGGATTTACATATCCATTTTATCATCCCACTTTCATGTGGTTAATGGCTCAAAATTTACCACAGTGGCAATAGATTTCTTTTGTCAATTTTACTTTTTTGAGACATATGTTGTGTTATGAACCGATCTTATTTTATATGGTGTATAAACAGACCATTTTACATGTAATATCATGAATTTATTTATTCTCATTATATTTTAAATTTTATTTAATTTTATTCTTTCTTTGGGATTACAATTCAATGCTACCAAAATGGTAAGGGTTTTAGGATACAATCTCATCATTTATCGGGATTATTTATGTTTATTCTTCAGATGATAAAATAATATGATCCATCTCTAATAAAATTATTAATTTTCTTCTCCTTTGTTTATTTCATAAAAAATATATGTTTTAATTTCATTTTACTCTATTTATGTACTCAGTAGACCAAAATAATGTTTTTAATGAAAATAGACTTTTTCTCCCTCATTGGTCAAAATAAATTTCTTCGATATATATGTTTTCTAAAAATGTTTTAAAAAATTGTTCTAATGTTACTATGGGATTTTTAAAGTCATTTTTACTTTTTTTTATTTTTTACACAAAAAAATTAAAATAAATATTCGTTTCGTTTTTAAAACAATTCCTGTTTGTATTTTATAAAAAATGTGAAAGTAATATTTGTTTTAATGTGTATGAAATTTCCCACCATCATTACCACTCAATATTTTAAGTATTACTTTATAATTTTCAATTTTAATTTTCATAAAAAATTATTTCCAAAATATTTTATGATTTCTTAGTTTTAAAATATGTTTTTCAAAGTGGAAAGGCTATTTTCCTCATGAAATGTTTCAAGTGATCTTTCAAAATAATTTTCCATCAAATATGAAATCATTTAATATTACTTATGATTTAATATGGATAAGATTTTATTATATTGACAGGATAATAGGGTATCATTAATTCCCTACAGGTCTATGAATTTTTTTTTATAAAACTCAAACTATGTTACTTAATTAATTAAAAGAAAGTATTTGGAAAGTTCAAGGTTGAATGAAATAGATGGTGAAATTAGTTTTATTCAGATTTCAAAATATTTCATCTTATTAATTATAATAAATAGGTGAGTAAATTTGAGTTTTATTAGATTTGGAAAAAGTAAAAGATGACAGCAATGATGATTGATTGGTTTGTGATCGGATTGAAAAGTGCCCCAGGGTTTTGTAATTTATATGTTTAGGTGAAATTCGATTTTTGGAAATAAATTAATTCTTGATTGGTATCAGATTCAAGATGAGAAAGATCCAATGGTCATTGTATCTGCTCCCCAATGTGGCAATACCCTATTTACCTTGGTCTTGTAATTTAGGGTGTTTCTCAATCTAGTTGTCTTGATACCATATTTAAACCTAATTCTCCATAAATTTGAAAATGGTCGTGTATTCTTTAGGTTTTTTAGTTGCACAATTTGGAAGTTATTTTTTAATTAAATTATAAATGGTCATGATAAAAGTAAAAGAAATGGATTGTAAGATGAAGAATAAATTGTAGAAAACCAAAAACATGAATAAAATAAAAAGAAATAAATCTAATTCACCTTCCTAATTAAATTACATTACCCGAGATCAAGGTAGGTTTACCCCCACATCCTAGTGATGAGATAATGTGAGAGAGGTAGAAAATAAAATCCAATCATAAAGAAAATAAATAAAGAACTTAGGGAGGGCCCTGTAGATTATCTCTCCATGCTTTGGTCTTTAGATCTTACTCTACCATCAGTAGAATCCTAAAAATACTTTTATAGGCTTCATATGGGATATTATATTAATAAATATCATAAATATTTGGTCAATATGTGTTCTCAGGTGGGTCACCTATAACTGATTTGGTGAACCCTAAAGATACAGTGAATCTGGATCTTTAAAATTCTTCCTGATAATATACACGATATGTAATGGTGTTTCATGCCATGTAATTCTGATCTGAGTTCTCCTCCATAATTTTTTAATTCGTGCGAATCTCGTGTGAATATCATTCAAAGATCAAGAAATTTGACTACTTTATGATGTGTATTTAGGACTCACAACATGTAACTGACTTTCACAATGTGTAATATTGTCATGACTTCTTCTAGCAGTTATAGTTGATTTCGAAGGTTACATGATGTATAATGGTGAATCACGTCATGTAATGGCTTCACAACCTTCAATTCTTCATGAATTTACTTCACGGTTTGTGACATGTTTTGAAATTCTAATACACATCATGTAATTATTTTTCACAATGTGTACTTCCATTTTCCTACTCTAAAAGACTCATTTTGCCTCGGTTCTTTAGTTTTTTTCCTTAGAAGTGCTCCAAGATCATCCTCAAAAATATGATGTCGCGCCGCTTTGCTTCACTCATGGTGTGAAGTGTATTTTTCCTCATATATTTTCCTCTTTTTTTCATTTTCCATGAATCATTATATCTAGCCATAAAAATATAAAATAGGCTAAATTTCTCACAAATTGGTAGGAATAATCAATTAAATACACAATTCAATGTAATAAAATACTCTAAAATGTCTTTATAAAATACACTTATCAAATACCACCGCACATGAATTCGTACTTGTCCTAAAGGATGGAGTCTAAACATGCTACAAAGGATGTTCACCCTACCATGATTCAAATTAAATTTCAATAAATTAAATTGATCAAATGCTAAATTAAATGTTTCAGCATCACATAGGAAATTTATTCAATGCCTCATTTTTAAAATAATACAAATCAACCAGGTATTTTAATTTTACTCTTTTGAAATATCAAATCCTTTACAACCATCAATTTGAATTTTCCAACTCATTATTAATATACCTGCCATTTTTAATTTACCTTGATTGAATTTTTCTTCTTATCATCAGGGTATGAATAAATAGAGTGATTCACATACCTCAAGAACATGTAACTTACCATATTATTACAAGCCATATAACATCTCAACCGTGTAAGGAAAGAATAATAATTAATCATGCGGGATTAATTATATAGGTTCAAATGACTCTAAGTATTAGTGTAGGTAGGTAAATGATGTAAATCTTGTAAGGCTCAAAAAGGAGGTTCAAATCCAAATTAATTTCCATGATAACAAAAAATATCTCAATGAATGTCTCTTCTACACTAGTATATTAGGGTAGGATCATAATGAGATCTAATACAATAAATTAATCATTCTCTTCTCTTTATTTTTATTTTATTTTTTGAACGTTATGCTAGGGATAATTCTACCATCTACCACCCAACCCCTAATTATTTCATCATGATGCTATTTTTAATAGTTATAACAATATCACTGGTTAATTAAATGGTGATTTTTTAATTCCTATAAACACAACCCATTTTTCTTTTTTGTTATTTTTAAGAGGGTTTACAAGAAATAAAATTAATTTACCTTCCAAAAACATCATAAAAATTCCCCCATAATTATTTATTACAAAATTTTCATCTCTTCCATAAGATTCCTCTTCTCCTGCTCTTATGTTTGACAATCATGAAAAATATTTTTAGGAAGGTATGAATTAATAAAATATTATTGTAACATGTATTATTTCTTAGAAATGTTGTTCATGGATTTTAAGGGCATAAAATGGATCTATGTAAGGTGGGTATTAGGATAAGGTTAATAAAAATATTCCCTCAATAATTTTAAAAATAATTCTGTTCAGTCACAGTTTCAATAAGATGAAAACAAAATTCTAGAAGAAAACATGATCAAGTTTCTCATGAAATATATGAAAGAAATAATGGAAAATATTGGTTAAGTGGATGTCTTAGGAATGATCCAAATGGTTGAGACAATCACTAATGGAAATTCATATGAATTATTAAATCAATGAATGAAAATGTTATAAATTCAAATCAAGGCCAAATATCATAAATATTTCATTTATAATGATCAATATTTTCCCCAAATAATAATTTTTTAAATCATAATCCACACACTTATCTCTAATAATTCATTTTCCCAATTTTCTCATTAAAATTTATTGAAAAAGAAATTTAAACTCATGGCCTAATGATTTTTCAAAGTAGTTTCATGTATTTTAATTCAGTTGAGTAAAGCATGAATCAAATGCAAGCATGCAATTAAAAATTTAAAAACTCTAAATAAATGTGGGGAGTATATTTTATTTTTTTGAATTGAAATACGTACTCCAATTTTTAATTATACTTTGATCATGTATTTTTAGGTTCTACCTTCTGCAGATTCGTGATGTGTAATTTCCCTTCACGATGTGTAATTTTTTGTCAATTTCTTATTTTGATTCCTATTACTTGATACCACCTTGGGTAATGATGGTCCAACAAGTTAAAAATAAATATGTGAAATCATATTCCTTATCCATGAAAATTTTGAAATTTTTGGAGTGAGATCATGAACATCTCTAAAAACAGAAAACAAATAAAAACCAAAAAATCAGGTTACCTCCCAGAAGTGCTTTCGTTTAAAATTGTTGGATCAAAATTAACTCCTCTTGCTCCATCTCACATTATTGATGATTGAAAATGTTGTACCTCTTCAGGGTCTATAAATGTTCTCAATTGTGTCTTATCTTCATATTTTGATCTCCTCTTTTGTTCTTTCAAAATAAATTGATGGTCTCCCAACTGCTGTTGAAACGTCTCCCTACGCTATGGTCTACTTCGTATTTCCTCTATTGGTGTATCAAATGTGGTGCTTCGTGGTTCTGCTTTGCTTCTCTACACCAGGTTCTCACGGCCCTGAGCAGTCCAGTCGTGCGTAATCGACTGTTAGCAGCCCTAAGTAAGTTAAACAACTACTTGGATAAAATCTACAAAAATGCATCCACAAGCATATAAACAGCAGGCAATACATGCAATCAAGTCAACAGGCATACTAGCAATGCAATAGGGGTTACCTCATAGGCAAACCAGGACAACCGGCAAACAACAGCCAAAACAAGGGAAAACACCAATGGGGTGATCCTCAAATATGCTAACAAGCAATTATCAATCATCTAGTAACCTCAAGAATACATGAAATCTAAGGCAGATAAATAAACAGGATCAAAACCCTAACCCGGGATACCCGATACATGGGTATCCGGCACTTTTGCAACCAAAACTCAAAGAACTTCAACGTAGGGAAACAAACCACCTACCTCATTCCTATGAGATCAATATACTTGAACCTCATCCCGTGAATCGGCCTAGAACGGAGTATATCGACAAAAACGTCTAAAACGTTCAACCTCAGATAACTCACACGAGAGGAAGAATCAAGAAACGAGGCTAAAGAAGAACCAAGAACTCACCGTTGCGATTCTTCTACAACCGATGGAGTTTTATTCAGACAATCGGTGATGGATCGGTGGATCGGAGAAGAAACGGCCTCCTCGAACGTTCTAGACGAAATTAGGCAGAGAAGAAGACGTTTTCCGTCATTATTCGTGACCCTGGGTCAATTAATGAAATAAAAAAAATACACAACGTGTACTCTTAAAGTACACGGCGTGTAGTGGGTTTTTCCGTACTCCGCCAAAATCGGCCTCCACGTCAGCCCTACACACTGTGTGTGTGGCCCAGTCTCGGCCAACACACGGCTTCGAGTGGCCTAGAATACACGGCATGTGCTCATAAAGGACACGGCATGTACTCTAAAAATTCCAGATACACACCGTGTGTGTAGCCCGGTCTCGGCCAACACACAGCTTAGAGTGGCCGAGGATTACATGGCGTGTGCTCATAAAGTACACGGCATGTACTCTAAAAATTTCCAGATTCTCCATTTTTCATTAAAAATCCCATAAAAGTGATCTGTACCTGAAACTAAAGCTCCGGGTTCTTACAAACTTCCCCCCTTAAAGAAATTTGTCCCCGAATTTCCCTAGAAAGGCATAGAAGAAGGAGCCTCGAACAACTCTGGACACTGTGATCGCATATCAGCCTCCCTCTCCCAAGTCTCGTCCTGTATACGGCCGTGCTTCCATAGCAACCGTACTAGAGGAACAGACCGGCCATGGAGTACCTTTTCACTACGATCAACAATCCCGATAGGATGCTCCTCGAAAGATGCATTCTACTCTAACTCAACCTCCTCGGGTTGAAAAACATGAGACGGGTTTGAGAAATACCGTCGAAGCTGAGAAACATGAAAGACGTCATGCATAGCCTGGTATCTCTGAGGTAACTGCAACCTATAAGAAACCAGCCCGACTCTCTCCAGAACCTCAAAAGGCCTGACGTATCTCTGTGAAATCTTACCCTGTCTCTGAATCCTCTTGTGTCCCAACCTCGGTGTGACATACTGGAAAACCTAATCCCCGACGTCGAACTCCAGAGGTCGTCTCCGCTGATCCGCATAAGACTTCTGCTGAGACTGTGCTATAGCCATCCTCTTCCAAATCAACTCTATCTGTTCTGAGGTCTCCTGAACAAGACGAGGTCCCAGCAAAGCTGGATCTCCTGCCTCTATCCAGCATAAAGGTGATCGGCATGGCCTACCATACAAAGCCTCGTAAGGTGCCATCTGAATAGTCTCCTGAAAACTGTTGTTGTAGGCGAACTCAACCAGGGGAATATGCTTCTCCCAAGAACCGCCAAAGTCTAGAATGCAAGCTCAGATCAAATCCTCAAGCACCTGGATCGTGCGCTCGGATTGGCCATCAGTCTGGGGATGGTATGTTGTACTCAAAAGTACTTTTGTACCCAAAGCCCTCTGTAGCCCCTTCCAGAAGTGCGAAGTAAAACGTGCATCCCTATCTGAAACAATGGAGTGTGGAACTCCATGCAGACGTATAATCTCTCAGATGTACAACCGTCCCAGCTCATCAACACTAAAGGTCTCTTTTATCGGCAAGAAGTGTGCAACCATCGTGAGCCTATCCACTACAACCCAAACTGCATCATTTCGTCGAGGCGATCTCGGTAAAACTGTCACGAAGTCTATCGCGACATCATTCCATTCCCACTCAGGAATGGATAACTGCTGCAAAAGCCTCATTGGTCACTGATGCTCTGCCTTCACCTGCTGATAGGTGGAACACCACATAACAAAACCATCCACATCCTTCTTCATACCTGGACACCAATAATGATGGTGCAAGTCTCGGTACATTTTGGTGACACCAGGATGAACTGCCCAAGATGAAGCATGAAACTCCCGCATCATCTCTTCATGTATGTCTGCTGAAACCCATACATGGCCATGAAAATGTAGCACATTTTCATTGCCCACCGTCCACCCTGGAGTAGGTTCTCCATCTAACACACCCTCCCGTAGGACTAGACCCTTAGGGTCTAATAGCTTCCTCATTCGAACTCGATCAAAAAGGGTAGAGGTAACAACTACAGAAGAAAGAATCGTCTAACTCTGTCTGTCGTGCACCTCCAAATGCATCTCAGAGAACAGAGCCATGAGCTACCCCTCACTATTGGCTTCCTGAACTACCTAAAAATGAGTCCTCCTGCTCAATGCGTCTACCACAACATTGCCTTTCCCAGGTGTGTAAGCAAGCTCGAAATTGAAGGACTGTAGGTACTCGACCCACCTTCGCTGTCTCAGATTCAAATCACGCTGCGTGAATATATACCTGAGGCTCTTGTGGTCAGTATATACCAAGAAATTCTCTCATATGAGATAGTGCCTCCAACATCGCAAATAATGAACAATGGCAGCTAACTCCAAGTCGTGCGTAGGATAATTCTTTTCATGTGTCCTCAACTGCTGAGATCCATATGCGACAACACGATCTTCCTGAATAAGCACTACTCCAAGACCGATGCCAGATGCATCACATAAAATTGTATAACTCTTTCCCGGCTCTGGCAGAACTAGAATCGGTGCTGAAGTCAATCTCCCCTTCAGCTCCTGGAAGGCTGAGTCGCAAGATTCTGTCCAAACGTACTTCATGCCCTTCTTAGTCAAGCATATCAAAGGCACTGCTAAGTGTGAGAAGTCCTATATAAACCGCCTGTAGTAACCAGCCAGCCCCAAGAAACTACGTACCTCGAAGACATTCTTCGGCTGCTCCCAGGTGACTACTGCTCTCACCTTCTCTGGGTCTACTGATACTCTTGTCTCTGAGATGACATGACCCAGAAAGTGAATCTAATCCATCCAAAAGTAGCACTTTGAGAGTTTATCATAAAGTCGATGCTCCCTCAGTGTACTCAAAACGATCTCAAGATGGGTTGCATGGTCGTGTCGAGTATGAGAGTACACCAAGATATCGTCCACGAAGACCACGATGAAGGAATCCAAGTAAGGATGGAACACTCAGTTCATCAGTGCCATGAAAACTGCTGGTGCATTTGTAAGACCGAACGGCATGACTGTATACTCATAGAGGCCATACCTGATCCTGAAGGCTGTCAGGGGTATATCTGAAGGCCTAACGCTCAGCTGATGATATTAGGATCTCAAGTCGATCTTCAAGAACACCCTGGCTCCTCGAAGCTGATCAAAAAGATCATCAATCCTCGGCAAGGGATATCGGTTCTTGACCGTCAACTGGTTCAACTTCTGATAATCCACACAAAGTAGTAAGGTACCATCTTCCTTCTTCGCAAACAACACAGGTGAACCCCAAGGGGAAGTACTAGGTCGGATGAAACCCTTAGAATGAAACTCCTCCAACTGCTTCTTGAGCTCTTGAAACTCAGGCGTAGCCATCCTATAAGGAGGTATGGAAACTGGTGCGGCTCCTAGAAAAAGCTCAATCGAGAAGTCTACCTCACGCCCCGGAGGCAAACCTGAGAAGTCTTCTGGAAATACGTCTGGAAAGCGATCAAACACTGGAGGAAAATCAATCTGAGAGGTCCCCTGATCATCCAGATATAAACTAGCAATCTGGGCCATAACACCGCCTAACCCATGATGCTCTGGTCCATCTCTGCTTGCCTGGATATCCCATTCACCCTTGTGAAGAAAAGACCTACCCTCTGGTGACGTGAAACTCACCCTGCGGCGATAACAGTCGACAAAGGCCTGAAAAGGAACTAGCCATTCCATTCCGAGAATGAAATCATAACCTGTCATCTCCAGGATATAAAGATCCCACATGAAGTGACACCCACCAACCTCAAGGGGGCACTCCCTGCACTGACACACATTAACAGTTCTATATCCCAAGGGAGTGTCTAGTTCCAAGGTATCCCCAGAAGTAAGGACAGTGAGTCTAAGGCTCTCCACAGTGTGCACAGAAATAAAGCTATGAGAAGCTCCGGTATCAAAAAGTGCAGAAGATAAAACTGAGGCTACAAGGATCGTACCTCGAACTGTGGAAGGTCCAGGATCCTGCACCCGATGAATCTGATCTACCGCAAACGTTTGGCCAGCACCACGGCCCTGTGTAGCAGCCTAATATCCCTGAGTTGATCCTTCTTAAGCCTGAACACTGCGTCTGCGGCCTATACCCTGGCCTGAAAGACCTGAAGAACTCCACCCCTAGTCTTATGCGGAACTGGTATTCCAGCTCCTGAATGAGGGGTAGAAACAGATCCTCCTTTACTAACTGCTGGAAGAAGAACCCTGCAAAAACGTTGCAGGTGACCCATATCACTGCAATCTCAGCACTCCAATAGATCCCTCGGGCATTGAGGCTTCTTATGCCCACTTTTTCCGCACTGATAGCACACCCCCTAGTTTCTAGAAGGAAGATCTCATCTACCAGAAGACATACATCACTTCCTCGAGTCACCTCGAGTAGACTCTCGGTGGTGCTTCATGTTTTCAGTATGAAATGACTCAGCCTTGGATACTGAACCAACCTGGTCAACAGTTCTAGTCTCCGTGAGATTTCTTTCGGTGATCAGTGCTTGGTTGACTATCAGGGTAATAGAAGTCAACTGGAAAACGTTCACCTACGATCTGATCTATGGTTTGAGGCCTTCCCCAAACTTCCTCGCAAAAAACAGCTCATCATTTCCCAGAACGGGAGCGAAACTCTGTAACTCAGTGAAGCGGGATGAATAATCCATAACCGAAAGAGTACCCTACTGTAGGTTCAAGAACTCCCTGGCCCTGTCAGCCCTCAGTGTCGCTGGATAGAAGTATTCATAGAACGTATGCTGGAATTCGTCCCAAGCCACAGTCTGCTGGCGCCCTGCCTATGAGACTACATCCCACCATCTCTTGGCAGAATCTCGCAGCATGTAAGTCGCTAGCTTCACCCGTCGGTCTGGGGTGTCTCCAGATGCTTGAATATGGAAAGAATGGTTTTTAGCCATGACTCTGCAACCTGAGGTCCTTCATCCCCTGTGAAAGTGGGAGGATGCTGATGCTGGAAGACTCGCGTCAGCTCTGGCATAGATGGGGAAAGATGCTGAGCTCCCTGGAAGGTTTGCATGAACCTCATGAAACCCTCTCTGAACTGAGCATCTGCACCAGTGTCTGGAATCACTACAGGTGCCATATCTGGAGCAATCAGCGGAACTACTGGTAGTCCCTGGTCTACCGTATCAGGTGTATGGTCACTACCTGGTTCCTGGCGTGCAACAGGAGGACGTCATGGTGCCATAACCCTGAATGGTCAAAATTACACTCCAGATTTAGGATTAACAAGGATAGAAAAAACAAGAGTACAAAACAGGAACAGGAGAGATAAACACTTAAATTTTAAAAAAAACTGAACTACAAGGAGTGTTTGTTAAATCCATTTACATGGCATGCAATACTTCCACCACTGGTCGTATGACGTTCTAGACTACACGGCGTGTTGTCCCAAAAAACGACGTGTACTTGAACTACACTCCCCTGCCCGAGTCTCTTTTCACAGCTAACCCATACGGTCTTCCTAAAACTACACGGCGTGTTCTTTATAACACACGGCGTGTACTAGACAGGCTTAGCAACCTGTGTAGCAGGTTACACGTTCGGATACACGGCGTCTTCCGAACAAACACGGTGTGTATAAGGATGGATAACACCGACCCGTGTTGTTCGTGACACGGCCGGGTACCCTGAAGAAGCCTACACAGCGTGTTCTTATAACACATGGTGTGTACTACATGAGTTTTCCCAACCCATGTAGTTAGTGACACGGTCAGGTACACGGTTGACTATTACACGGCGTGTACTTATAGTACACGGTGTGTCCCCAAAGATTCTCTGGCACCCCATGTTTTTGTTTACACAGATATTAACATGGTTTTAAAACTACATGGCGTGTATAAATAAAGTACACGCCGTGTATTCTGGGTTTTTTCTAGGCAGTAGATCTTAAACTACTCTAAATGCCAGAAACACTGAAAAACAACCAGCTATTTGCCAAATTCTGATCCATGGGGGCCCATACTCCCCGCGAATCAAAGCTTGGCATCATAACAATGCACACAACAAGTAACCAACATAACAACAATGATCTGCCAAATTCCGATCCTCGAGGGCCCGTAACACCTCCAAGACCAGAGCTTGGCGCCCATGCTAACAGGATATAAAAGAAGTAATACTCTACCAGCGCAACAAGTATTTCTATCACAGAAACTACCACAATAGCATGTATAATCTATCACGGCATCTGTCACAACAGCATGCAATTCTAATGCACCCTAGATGACATGGTAAAATTCATGACAAGTGACTTCCTACCCAGTGCATATATGATGCATGAGATGGCACACCCTCATCTCATCGGGTTGCAACCAAATAGGACCATAATCATATAAACGGTAACAACACAAAACATGTGCATCACCCAACGGTGAAATATAATAAACTGTAACACTTGAAAAAACTGAAAATTTCAATTACGAGGTAATATATCTTTTCCTTGTACACAGGTTAATTACTCCCGAGCACAGTTAAGTACTAACTACCTTTTTTTCCTATCCCTGGCTATTGTCGCAAAACAGTAAGCAATAGTAAAGAAAGAAAACTCCTCTGATACCACTTTGTAACGACCCGAATCTGGATCCCTTTCACTGGCGCCCCGTACCCGGTTCGCCACATGACCACAAGCGTGTTTCCCCAAACGCCAGAGGCTTCCGACTAGCAGTGAGGGCCTTAGTGAATCAGTGGGGAAATTATGCCCTCATTTGGTAAAGTATGCAGCGGAGAAATAAACATACACAATAGCGGAAGTAGTAAATAGCATGCAACAACTAAACTTAAAGTAAAAGCAAGGTCTGATATAACAATTATTCAGGATGGTACATGTGTCTATGGAAAGCAGTAAGAAAACAACATGCTAAAATACAACTGAAACCAAAGTACTAAAAGTAAACAGCAACTCCAGCAGCATCGCGGGCCAAGACCCGGTCCCATGCTCTCCAGCTCTGACCAGCAATCAATTACCTGAGGTGGAAGGTCCATAATCCCTACCAAAACCTGCAACCATATAATCTGTTTGGGATAATAAGCAGGACCCAAACAGGGTGTGAGACTAATCTTAGTAGGCAACCACCACAAGATTTGTGCCCTACTGTCAGTGAGTGATATAGCAAAAGTAAAGGTAAACAATGCAGTAAACAATTCTACCAATTACCATTCACATTCATTCAATTACACAACCAGGAAAAACCAGCAAAGTTTCTTATTCCAAGATAAGCTGGTAACACAATAGGTATCTAAAAAGACTACCTAATACAAGCAGTACAAAACCCAAGCTTGTTCTTTGGCTTGGTGGACTCATCACAACCAATCAACAAGAAAACACACTGACTCTCTGGGTGGCTTAAACTAGCATACCCCTATAGTCCAGTAATCAAACAAGGCACATACACTCTGGGAAGCTCTTACATCAATTCCCATATGGTCTTGCAATAATAGCTACAAACTCTATGAGGAAGCACTTACGTCTAATTCCTCTTGTGGTCTCGATGCATGGGTAAACTAAGAACACTCTTGGGAAGAACAATGTCTGATTCCTGTAGGTCCTGCGTACGAAACTAAAACCAACAGACCCTCTAGGGAAGCACTTAATCATCTATTCCCTCTTTGATCTCCCGCACCAAGTTATCACGGCCCTGAGTATTCCAGTCGTGCGTAATCGACTGTTAGTAGCCCTAAGTAAGTTAAACAACTACTTGGATAAAAGCTACAAAAATGCATCCACAAGCATATAAACAGCATGAAATACATGCAATCAAGTCAACAGGAATACTAGCAATGCAATAGGGGTTACCTCATAGGAAAACCAGGCCAACCGGAAAACAACAGCCAAAACAAGGGAAAACACCCATGGGGTGATCCTAAAACGTGCTAACAAGAAATTATAAATCATCTAGTAACCTCAAGCATACATGCAATCTAATATAGATAAATAAAAAGGATCAAAACCCTAACCCAGGATACCTAATACATGGGTATCTAGCACTTTTGCAACCAAAAATCAAAGAACTTCAACGTAGGGAAACAAACCACCTACCTCGATCCTAGGAGATCAATATACTTGAACCTCGGCCCATGAATCGGCCTATAACTGAGTAGATCTGCAAAAATTTCTAAAACGTTAAACCTCAGATAACTCACACGAGAAGAATAATCAAGAAACGAGGCTAAATAAGAACCAAGAACTCACTGCTGCGATTCTTCTACAACCGACGGAGTTTGATTCAGACAACTGGTGACGGATCGGTGGGTCAGAGAAGAAACGGCCTCCTCGGACGTTCTGGATGAAATTAGGTGGAGAATAAGACTTTTTCTGTCATTATCTGCGACCCTGGGTCGATTAATGAAATAAAAAAAATACACGGCGTGTACTCTTAAAGTAAACGGCGTGTAGTGGGTTTTTCCGCACTCCGCCAAAATCGGCCTCCACGTCATCCCCACACACCGTGTGTGTGGCCCGGTCTCGGCCAACACACGGCTTCGAGTGAACCAGAATACACGGCGTGTGCTCATAAAGTACACGGCGTGTACTCTGAAAATTTCCAGATTCTCCATTTTTCTATAAAAAGTCCATAAAAGAGATCCGTACCTGAAACTGAAGCTCCGGGTTCTTACAATGTGACAGAACATTTGGTAATAAAATAAAATGGGTTTTAAAAATAAAATTTGGATAAGTTTCTTCTATAAATTTTATCTTTATATAAAGATTATTTTTTATAAAACTTAATATTTACTATTTATTTGACTGTTTGTGTTAAATTTTTTTTAAAACATAGTATTTATTACTAGTGATAGATTTTCCAAGAAACATTACTTCATATTAATTTGATTGAAGTTTATATATATGGTATTTATTATTCAAAATTAATACGTTTCATCCACATAATTTTATGATCATAAGTTTTTTATTATTACCATTCCACTATTCTTAGGGGTGTTACCTAAAAATGAAAGAAGAAAAACATGATTTATAGTGTGAGAATTCATCCTCATAACTTTCACCAAAATATACTTAGTTACTAAATATTCTCAAAACACAGACTGAGTAATTTACTGAAGGGTTATATTCTTTCATTAAACTATATAGTTATGTTGTAGGGTTATCAATTATGAGAAACAATGACTAATGCATTTTCACTACAAAAAGATTCTAGATAGAAAATTTTATACTCTTAATTATGATCACTTTGGATAGTTACATTCATTATTTTTTTTATATTTTAAGCAATAGTTGTAAAAATTTTGAAAATAGAGATTTATGTGATATAAAAGAGGTCTATGTATATATATTTTAATCATTAACTATGACATACACATAGTGATTACCTCTGATAATTGTAGTTTTTTTAGGTCTATAAAGGTCCATATGTATTAAATATAAAGATATCGATGTAAATGATTTAAAATTAGTCTTGAATATTGACTTGTATTGCTTACTAGATAGTTAAGGGCCATAGACATGTATATTTAAAGTTATGTTAAGGAAGATCCTTCACCAGTCCTTTCCCAGAAAGCTTAGCTATGGTGTGAACATTGAAGTATCCTAACATCCTATGTGAAATCCAATATGAATCATAAAAAACACTAATAAAATGAATGTTATTGTTATTTAGGTCTTAAATATCTATTTTTTAGAAATTATCATGCCCATTTGTAGATAAAACATTCACCCCTTTAGAACATTTTACAATACATTTATCATTCCCAAATTTTATGGAGTAATCTTCATCACATAATTGGATTATACTTAAAAGTGTGTTCTTAATACAAATTTAAAGATCCTTAATTTCCATGGAAATTTTTTTCTTAAATACATGATAATTTTAAGAGTCTGTGAAAACTGACGACGCATGATTCTGAGGCCCGGTGTGCTCGAAATCAATTTCTGAAGTTTCTTTTGGGTACGTTCAGTAAATGTATGAGCAGGTTTTTATAACTTTTGAACCGGTGCTCAGAATTGAAATATAAAGGAACCATTGAACTTTAAGCGCCGGTATTCACTTAAGAATACTTTCATCTCGGTGGCATATGGTCGGAAATAAAAGATAGTTTTTGGTTTTTAATGACTTAAATAAAAATAAGGTTTTGTAAACTTTATTTTTATTAGTTGGTTAAAACCTCCATGTGGAGGTTGGAGGTGGGGACTGCCACACCTTAACCTGACATGAGACGTTATAGAGGTGGGGCACACCTGAACCTAACCTGATCTTCATGTTTAATATGGTGGGGACCACCCAAAGTTGAAACCTATTGAACTCCACATTAAGTGGGGAGAAACCCCTTGAGCTCCCAACTTTATGGTGCCAAATACACTCCATTAATTAATTGAGCTTCAATTAATTAATTTGAATCTTTTTTAATTATGTTCCAATGATTAAATAATAGGTAAAAAGAATCTATTATTTTGTTGGAATTTGTCTTTGGGTGGAACTTGGGAGAGAGGACAAATTGGGAGAAGGCTCCTAGTGAAGAATGTGTTCCACCGACGAAGAACGCTCCAACCGACGAAGAACGTTGACCTCGTTTCCGACTTCGACTTCCTTCCTCAGAACCTCCTCGATGTAGGGCACGTTATTCTACAACGAATCGATGTCTGCATTTCCATAACTTCTCCAATGATCAATGACCAAAAGTAGGGGATTCATTCTTTGTTGTTACACGTTCTTTGTTTTTCTTTAAGGGTTAAGAATTGAAGGCGCATGCTATCACCCAAACACGGAGGGTGCGGGCCAAACAAACATGGCTCAACCCCTCCACCTTATTTGTAAAATTTGACACTAAACGCGGCATGAGACCAGAATGAGCGAATCTCATCAATGATGATTTCGGATCAAAGGCAATGTCCCGAGGAGAGAACGACTTATTTCGGAGCGAGAATCGGGACACTGGAACTCGTTCGGTGACCCGCGTAAAGATCACCAGTGGATGGAACCGACGAGGATCATCGCATGGAGGCGGCGGTGCAACAATGCCGTCGGAGGAGTAGTCACAGCCGATTGGCCGCGGCAGTGCATCGGTGGCCGGTGCAAGCCTGATCGCGAAGGAGACCAGTGGCTCGAGCCGCCGGGTTGTCGAGGAAGGCGCGGCACAACTGCGCCGCATGGTGGAACGAAGGGAGAGCCACAGCCCCTGGCCACAGTGGTGCAACGGTGGCCGATGCAAGGTCGGCCGTGATGAAGACCAGCGGCCCGAGCAGCCGAGTCGCCCGAGGAGGCCCAGCGCAACAGCGTTGCGGGAGAGGCGGCTGGCTGCTCGGCCAGCTGGGAGGAGTGTGACCCCTCACTAGGTCTCGCGTGATGTGAACTGGCGCTACATGGCACCAGTTTTGGGAAATCACCCGAACAGATAAGCCGTTCAGGATCCAGGGGGCGCGGCTTTCCCCCTGGACGCAGCTAGGGCGTACCCCACAAACCGCCAGCTGCGCAGGCCGTCGGGCCGGACCCAAATCAGACCGGACCCAACGCGGGCCAGACCAGTGCGAGCCAGGATGTCCCTATGGACCGGTTCATACCTGCGGACTGGGTTGAACCCCAGTCCAGACTGAGGTCGGTACAGGTCAGTCCAACTGGGTCGGACCGGACCCGGACCCGTTTTGGCATGTTTCCACTCTTTGGCCCGTAACTTGAGCTACGAGAATCTGATTGACGAACCGTGTGCGGCGACGGAAACCTTGGAAGTATATGGATCTTTAGGTATACTCCATTTTAAATTTGGTAATAGTTGGGGTATGGCTAGGTTGGATTCGAACGCAATTCCAATCGGGCCCTCGGAACGGAAATGCCAATAACTCTCAGACCGGGTGTCTGATTGACGCACCGTCTATTGTGTTGGGTTTATTTTGGAAAGATGGATCTCTTGGATACATAAACTTGGGACTTAATGGTAGTTGATATATCAACACCTGGAATGAGGAGTGGACCCTCCCGGAATCAGGCTTGCATTGTGAGAAACCCTGTGGCTGGTTGTGCACTGACGACTGTTCTTGGATCCTGAGTGGGTTCGACAGCACTGACGACTGTTCTTGGATCCTGTGTGGGTTCGACAGCACTGATGACTATTCCTAGATCATGTGTGGGTTCGACAGCACTAACGACTGTTCCTGGATCCTATGTGGGTTCGACAGCTTCGACGACTGTTCCTAGATCCTGTGTGGGTTCGACAGATCTGATTTCTGTTCTTGGATCCTGTGTGGGTTCGACAGAATAGATGATTCAGTGGCTACATCTGATCATATCTATCTCTCTGTATAATTTTTATACCTGTGTTAGCTGAGTCAGTAACTTTTTTTTTACCTCATGATTGAGATAGGTTACTTAATAACTTATGTATATGTATGGGAATATACCTAAGTGGGGTTATCCGTTATTTTCATACCTTGTGGTTTATCCTTGTTGGATTTTGTGAGACCTTGAGGGTCTCGGGGTCCCTATTGAGTATCGTTATACTCACCCCTGCACGGGTTTTTCCTGCACCTCGTTGTGTTGGATGCAGAAGATAGACAACGCTGACCGAGGATGAGTGTACTAGGACTGGACAATGCCCGGAGGTGGACCTCATGACGAGTCAGTACTCGGAGGAGACTGTCGGACGTGGAGTGTTGAGGAGGATATTTGTACCTACCCTTTAGGTAGGATCCGTGGTGGATGATCAAGGTGCTTCTTTTCATATTTCTGATATTTTTTCCTTTTTAGTCGTACTTGTACTTTACAGTTGGGCTTGTATTTCTGGCCCCTTTACTTTTTAGCACTCTCTTGTTATACAGTTTTTACTTAGTGTTTTGTTTCCAGATCATACTCTGTTGTGTGTGTTTTCAAGTTTTAAAGGCAATGCCTTCCCAGTTTAGGGATTTACACCTTTGGTGCTTGTCGCCAGCCCCTAGACTATGGAAGGCGGGCTTGGGGTAGTCACGGCATGGTCCCCGGGGGACGAGTCGTGAAAAATTGGTATCAGAGGATTCGGTACTACCATAGAACTTGGAACCCTGATATTTTCTATGAAGAAATAGTGTTAAGGGAACTGAGTGTGGTTTTTAGTTCAGGGAGTCCAGTGTTGGTGCAGTGGCCGACTTATCCATACACTAGGACCCTGACTTCTGATTTCTGACTCAGTGCACGAAAACGCTGATTATGTGTGTGTTTCAAAAGTTTTCGTAGTGATCTCTTTGAGTCATCTCACCAGGTATAAATTTTTGACCGTGGCACACCTGTTTATTTTTAGGATGGCCTCACGTAGACATCTAGCCAGGGTTCAAGGCTTTGTATGAGATGGCAGCCCACCGAGCGACGAGGCCTCGGTGTAGGGTCCTAATACAATAGAGGCTTCAGTGGTACCACTACCCATTGAGCCACCGATGCCACCAGCCCCAGCAGAAGAGAGTGCACACCACCTGAGTACGTTGCACAAGTTCCAGTGCTAGAGGCCACCCCGGTGCAGGGGCGAGATGGACCAAAAGGCAGCTGAGGATTGGCTGGAGGTTGTGGTGAGAGTCTTTATACTGGTAGGGACCCCAGCATACCTTATGGTGATCCTTGTCTCGAGTCTCCTTCAGGCAGCAGCAGACAGATGATAGATCCTGATGCTCTAGGTACATGAAAAGGCGACACTTCTTTGGGAAAACTTTGAGAGCCTATTTCGGGCAGAGTTTGTCCCAGCCACCCTATGTGCGGTATAGATACAGGAGCTACTGCATCTACAGCAGGGTAGCATGATAGTAGATTAGTACTCAGCGAGGTTCACTGACCTCTCACGCTACTCCACATATATGGTATGGGACCCATTCTTCAGGGCTTGGACCTTTGAGCAAGGGCTCAGGCAAGAGATCAGGGCTTCGATGATCTCCCTCAGCATCCCAATGCAGGCGGGGGTGTTGGAGCGAGCCCTCTTAATGGAGAGTTTTCTTGTTGAGCAGTCACCAATAGCGAAACCCACCACCGGGCGTCATGTAGAAGAGTCTTCTGCAGCAGGCAGCAGACAGATGTCACAGAGGTCCAAGTGGACCAGACCATCCAGTGGATGACCTTAGGACACAGGTTCGGTTGTGTGAGTCACACGAGACAAAGTCAGTCATTCTTGCAACAGGTAGTGTTACACATGCGGCGGGCAGGGTCACATGGATTGTGACTGTCCAACCCACCGTTCGGATGATCAGCAGACGATTGAGGGACCTCTCAGGCAGAGGCAGTGGTTTGATCGAGGTGATCTGTAGGTCACAAGCGAACGTGGAAGAGGATCTGGTCGTGTAGCTGGTGGTGGGAAAAGTTTCTAGGTGTTACCACCACCACCACCAAGAGGTCCACCCTGACTGCAGGGAGCAGGTGGACAGGTGAGAGCTCAGCTCTAGGTAGCTGAGTCTTATGATCACAGTGCTCTGGATATGATTCAAGGTACGATCTGTGTCTACTCCACCATAGCTGAAGTTCTTATAGACACAGGTGTCAGTCACTCTTTCATTTCCACTGTCGTTGTTCGGAGCTCAGAGATTCCGACGGAGTTGTTGGATTGATCCTTACGGATAGAGACTTCTACGGGAGCAGACTCAATGATCACGCACTGGTTCTGGTAGTGTGAGCTTACTCTAAGAGGTGAGATATTTGGTTGTGATCTCCACGTAGTGGCGTCAAGGCCTTACGATTCCATCTTGGGTATGGACTGGTTATCTACTGTCCATGCTCATATCAACTGTATTTGGTGCAAAGTGCGATGTGTCCGCATGGATGGGACCATGTTTACCTTCATTGGCGAGAAGGGAGGCTTTACAGCACAGGTTGGACTTACTTAGAGGAGGTTGCAGCCAATCACTCATCTGTTGGCTTGCCTAACCCTCAAAGTAGTTGATGTGGAGAGTTTAACTTATCCTGTAATGGTGGACCAGTACGTGGATGTTTTCCCTACTGATGTTCAAGGACTACCTCCTCGCAGAGAGGTGGACTTCTACATTGACCTGTACCCTGGGATGGCACCAATATCTACACCAGCGTATCAGATGGCTCTTGTGGAGCATCGCAAACTATGGGTATAGCTAGAGGACTTGCAGGGGAAGGGATTAATCTAGCCTAGTGTTTCTCCCTGGGTAGCCCCGATTCTGTTCACCAAGAAGGTGGATGGAAGATTGATGCTTTGTGTCGACTACCGTCACCTGAAGCAGTTGACCATTAAGAATAAGTAACCACTCCCGAGGATTGATGACCTCTTTGATCAGATGAAGGGATCACAGTGGTTCTCAAAGATAGACCTCAGATCAGGCTATCACCAGCTCAGAGTTTGAGATGAGGAGGTGAAAAATAAATCCTTCAGGTGTTGTTATGGCCACTATTAGTTCTTGGTTATGCCATTAGGAATAACAAATGCTCCAGAAGTGTTCATGGGACTCATGAACAAGATTTTCTAGCTATACCTCGATCACTTTATCGTAGTCTTCATCGATGACATTCTGATTTACTTGACTACTGAGGAGGAGCATGCCTACCATTTGCAGGTAGTATTGGACACACTCTAAGACCACCAGCTTTATGGTAATCTCTCGAAGTTCTAGTTTTGGATCCAAGAGGTTCACTTTTTGGGAAATGTCATCTCAGAGGCTGGAGTTTCAGTGTATCCAGCAAATATTGAGGCGGTACTTGCTTGGGAGCCACCCAGGAGTGTGACGGGGGTACGGGGTTTTCTGGGTTTGGATGGTTACTACCAGAGGTTCGTACCAAATTTCTACAGAGTTGCAACACCACTATCAGCCTTGACAAAGAAGGGGAAACCCTTTGTGTAGTCGGAGAGATTCCAGCAGAGCTTTCAGGAGATGAGGAAGAGGCTGACTAGTGCCCCCATCTTGAGGCTTCTAGAGGAGGGCAGAGGGTATGTAGTCTACTGTAACGCATCAGGGACCAGACTCGAGTGTGTCCTGATGTAGGAGAGAGCATTGATTGCTTATGGTTCTCGTCAGTTGAGACAGCATGAGCAGAACTACGCCACCCATGACCTGGAGTTAGTATCAGTGGTCTTCACCTTGAAGATATGGAGGCACTATCTGATGGGAAAGCATTTCACAGTCTACTCTGACCACCAGAGTCCCAGGTATATCTTATCTCATAAGGACCTAAACCTGAGACAGTGACGTTGGATTGAGTTCTTCCAGGACTATGACTTTGAGATAGTCTATACTCCTAGGAAGGGGAATGTTGTTGCAGATGCACTCAGCAGAAGGTATAGTATACAGCTGCTAGGTGATGTGATAGAGCAGCTGGCCACTTTATAGATATCCTTTATGGATAGGGATGGATCATCTTTCCTTCAGTCCCTTACAGTCACTCCCCCCACTTCTTCAGCGAGTCAGAGAGACGCAACATGGGGATGCTGACTGTGATACACGACATGCTCATATATCCACAGGGCAAGCACCTGATGTATTTCCTAAAGGTGGGGAGCATGTCATCCTCTTAAGAGGATGTACTATGGTACTAGTGTCATTTTAGGAGGAATTGTTGAGGGAGTTCCACACATCCCCTTTAGAGGTAGATCCAGGAGTGGTGAAGATTTACCAGGAACTTCGATGACAGCACCGGTGGTCTGGTATGAAGAAGGAAGTAGTGGAGTTTGTCTCTCGATGCCTCACTTGTCAACAAGTGAAGGTGGAGTACCAGGTACCAGCAGGCTTGGTTTAGCCTTTAGAGGTCCCAGAGTGGAAGTGGGATGGGATATCCATGAACTTCATGATAGGACTTCCACGTACATCTAGGGGTCACGACTCGATTTGGGTGATTGTTGACCGACTCACCAAGTCATCCCACTTCCTAACGATCAGAGAGAAGGGTTCTATAGAGATCATAGGATGCCTCTATGTGTAGGAGATTGTGTGGCTACATGAAGTAACCTTGACGATTGTCTCTGATCGTGACGCACGGTTTACTTCCCAGCTATAGAAGGGGTTGCAGGATTTCAGGATGCAGCTTCGTCTGAGCACTGCCTTCTATCCTCAGAAGGATGGTCAGATGGAGCAGACCATTCATACCCTCGAGGACATGTTGTGTGCTTGTGTCCTCAACTTCAGTCACATTAGGTAGGATCACTTACCTTTGGTAGAGTTTGCATACAACAACAGTTTTCACTCCACCATCGGGATGACAGCTTTTTAGGCCTTGTATGGTCGACCTTGCAAATAGCCACTGTGCTGGACAGACCCTAGGGAGTCAGCACTAGTAGGACCATAGATGGTACGAGCTACCACAGAGAACGTGAAAATCATCCAGGAGTGGATTAAGACTGCACAGAGTAGAAATAAGTCGTATGATGACAGGAGATGGAGACCTCTGGAGTTCGAGGATGGTGACCACGTCTTTCTACGGGTCTCACCTCAATGAGGATTACAGAGATTTGGCTGAGGCAGCAAGTTATCTCCATGTTTCATTGGACCTTTTTAGGTCCTCATCATAGTTGGCGAGGTGGCATACCGCTTAGCTCTTCCACCTCAGTTACACCGGGTGCATGATGTCTTCCACGTATCCCATCTGAGGAGATACGTGCATGACCCTTCTCACATCATCGACCATAGGGAGCTAGACATTAACAAAGGGGTGACTTTTAAAGAGGTTCCAGTGGAGATTGAGGATCGACAGAATAAGGTCCTTCATGGATGGTTGAAACCTCTGGTGCATGTTCATTGGCAGCACGAGAACCTCCAGGAGAGCACTTGGGAGTGGGAGGCTCAGATGCATGCTCAGTATCCCCACATGTTCCCTTAGTTCGAGTTGTAGCTTAAGGGGACGTAAATCCCTATGGTGGCGAGAATGTAAAGACCTGGAATTTCCATGGAAATTTTTTTCATAAATACATGGAAATTTTACGAGTCCGTAAAAACTGACGGTGCATGATTCCAAGGTCCGGTGTGCCCGGAATCAATTTCTGAAGTTTTGTTTGAGTACGTTTAGTAAACATATGAGTAGGTTTTTATAAATTTTGAACCGGTTCTCGGAATTGAAATCTGAGGGCACCGTTGAACTCACAGCGCCGATATTCGCTTAAGAAGACTTTCACCTCAACAGAAGATGGTCGGAAATAAAAGATAGTTTTTGGTTTCTAATGAATTAAATAAAAATAAGGTTGTGTAAACTTTATTTTTATTAGTTGGTTAAAATGTATATGTGGAGGTTGGAGGTGGGGACCGCCACACCTTAACCTCCCATGATAGGTTATGGAGGTGGGGCCCACCTGAACCTAACCCGATCTTCATGTTTAATATGGTGGGAACCACTAGAGGTTGAAACCTCTTGAACTCTCCATTAAGTGGGGAGAAACCCCTTGAGCTCCCCACTTTATGGTGCCAAATCCACTCCATTAATTAATTGAGCATCAATTAATTAATTTGAATCTTTTTGAATTATGTGCCAATGATTAAATAATAGGTTAAAATAGTCTATTATTTTGTTGGAATTTGTCTTTGGGTGGAACTTGGGAGAGGGGAGAAATTGAGAGAAGGCTCCCAACAAAGAAAATGTTCCACCGACGAAGAATGCTCCAACCGACAAAGAACGTCGATCTCGTTTCCGACTTCGACTTCCTTCCTCGGAACCTCCTCGATGTAGGATGCGTTCGTCTACAAAAAATCGACATCCGCCTTTCCGCGACTTCGTCAATGATCAAAGATCAAAAGTAGGGGATTCATGCTTTGTTGTTTCACGTTCTTCGTTTTTCTTCAAGGGTTAATAATTGAAGTCGCATGCTATCACCCTAACACGGTGGGTGTGGGCCAAACAGACATGGCCCGACCCCTCCGCCTTCTTTGTGGAATTTGACACTAAACGCGGCATGATACCAAAATGAGTGACTCTCATCAATGATGATTTCGGATCAAAGGCGACATACCGAGGAGAGTGTGAATTCTTCTGGAGTGAGAATCGGGCCACCGAAACTCGTCTGGTGACCCGTGGAAAGATCTCTAGCAGATGGAACTGACGAGTTTCACCGCGTGGCAGCAGCGGCGCAACCACACCACCAAAGGACTAGCCGCAGCCGATGGGCTGCGGTGGTGCAGCGACGTCCGGTACAAGCTCGGCCGTGAAGGAGACCAACGGCTCGAGCTACCGGGTTTCCAAGGAAGGTGCAACATAATTGCGCCTCACGGTGGAACGAAGGGGGAGCCATGACCCCTGGCCGCGGCAGTGTAATGGTAGCCGGCGCAAGGCTAGCCGCGATAAAGACCGGCAGCCCGAGCCGCCGGGTCGCCGGAGGAGGCATGGCGCAATGGTGCTACATGGGAGGTGGCTGGCTGCTCGACCAGCTGGGAGGAGCGGGACCCCTCGCTGGGTCTTGTGTGACGCGGACCAGTGCCATGCGGTGCCAGTTTTGGGAAATCACCCAAACGGCTAAGCTGTTCAGGATCCAGGGGGTGTGGCTTTCTCCCTGGACATGGCTAGGGCAGACCCCATGGGCCTCCAGCTGCGCGGGCAGCCGGACTGGACCCAGCGCGGGCCGTCGAGCCGAACCCAGCGTGGGTCGTCGGGCCGGAACTAGCACAGGCCGTCAGGACGGACCCAGCGCGGGCCACTGGGCCAGACCAGGGCGGTTCAGGCCGCCCTCGTGGGCCGGGACGCCTTCGCGGGCCGGGACATCCCTACAGACCGGGTCGGACCCCAGTTCGGACCCGGGTCAGGCCGGGTCGGTCTGACTAGGCCAGACTGGACCCGGACCCGTTTTGGCCTGTTTCCACTCTATTGCCTGTAACTTGAGCAACAGGCATTCGATTGATGAACCGTCTATGGAGATGGAAAACTTGGAAGGATACTGTTCTTTTAGTATACCCTAATTGAGGTTTGGGCATAGTTGGGGTATAGCCGGGTTGGATTCGAACGCAATTCCAACCGAGCCCTCAGAACGAAAATGCCAATAACTCTCAGACCGGGCGTCCGATTGATGCACCGTCGGTCACGATGAGTTTATTTTGGAAATATGGATCTCTTGTATACATCAACTTGGGGATTCATGGTAGTTGATGTATCAACACCTGACTTGAGGAGCGGACCCTCCTGGAATCAATCATGCTTTGTGCGGAACCCTGTGGATGGTTGTGCACTGACGACTATTCCTGGATCCTGAGTGGGTTCGATAGCACTGACGATTGTTCCTGGATCCAGAGTGGGTTCGACAGCACTGATGAATATTCCAAGATTCTATGTGGGTTCGACAGCACTAACTATTGTTCCTGGATCCTGTGTGGGCTCGACAGCACTGACGACTGTTCTTGGATCATGTGTGGGTTCGACAGCTTTGACGACTGTTCATGGATCCTATGTGGGTTCGACAAATCTGATTTCTGTTCCTGGATCCTGTGTGGGTTCGACAGAATAGATGATTATCTGGCTACATATGATCATCTCTATCTCTCTACATAATTTGTATACATGTTTGAGCTGAGTCGGTAACTTTTTTGTTTACCTCATGATTGAGATGGGTTACATGATAACTAAAGTATATGTAAGGGAATATACCTAATTGGGGTTATCTGTTGTTTTCATACCTTGTGGTTTATCCTTGTTGGATTTTGTGATACCTTGAGGGTCTTGGGGTCCCTACTGAGTATTTTTATACTCACCCCTGCACGGGCTATGCCTGCACCTCGTTGTGTTGAATGTAGATGACGGACAGCGCTGACCGAGGCTGAGTGTACTAGGACTGGAAGGTGCCCGGAGGTGGACCTCATGATGATTCGGTACCCGAAAGAGACTATTAGATGTGGAGTGCAGAGGAGGTTATCTTTACCTACCCTTCAGGTAGGATCCATGGTGGATGATCCAGGAGATATTTTTCATCTTTCAGTTGTTTTGTCCCTTTTCAGTTGTACTTGTACTTTACAATTGGGCTTGTATTTCCGACCACTTTACTTTTTATCACTCTCTTGTTATACAGTTTTTACTTAGTGTTTTGTTTCAAGCTCATACTCTGTTGTGTTCGTTTTCAAGTTTTAAAGGAAATGCCTTCCCAGTTTAGGGATTTACGCCTTTGGTGCTAGTCTCCAACCCCTGGCCTATGGAAGGCGGGCTTGGGGTAGTCACGACATGGGCCCCGGGGGACGGTTCGTGACAAAAAAACATAAATTACACTATAAATTAATATTTTACAAGAAACAAAACATTACTAATACTAATAATTAGACCTTTCACATTGTCTCCAAAGGTGACTCATCCTCCCTTCATTTTTTTGTATGTTCTAGAAATTGGACTTGTCTCCAATCATGTATTGAGGAAAACTATTTTCCATCTACCAAGTATTCCAAAAGATGGTATTCATCCCATATTCTTTAAATCAATCAGGTCTAACTGTTTGATACCCAAATTTGTTTGGATCTATAAATTTAACCACAAAATATATTAAGAACCCACATATTTCGAACACTATGGGTGTTGTAAAACACAAATACATTTATAAATATAATCTTTATTAGTTCCAAAAGATTATACATTTTTAATGATTTTTATTTCAATGAAATCTTATTTGGAATTTAGTACATGAAGGTGCGATTTTTAGAACAAAATATTTTTATCTAAATTGTGAATTTTTTTAATTAAAACATGTAGAGACCCGATGCCTGACGTACATGGACATTACATTACATTTTCGGAATACTTAGTACATAACAAAAAAACACACACACAAGGATTGTAATAGTTTAGTGTCTTTGGAAACTCGGAACGTAATCTTCTAATCATGGTGAAAGATATTCAATATCTCCCACAAAGATCTTCCCTTTTTTTACCTAAAACCTTTCTTTATATCCTGGGGAAAAGAAAACATAAAAGGGTGAGCTCAAATGCTCAGTAAGGGTAAACAAAAGAAAAATCAATCACATCATATTCATAAAAACATATCTTTTGGAAATCTTAACCTGCAAAAGAGAGCATAATTTCATAACATGGGATAAATCATAGTAGTGAAATGAAATCCCAATAATCATAACTTAAAACATGAAACTTTGTGGCATACACACATAATCATAGAGAATCATTTCTTGTTAGTCAAGACTCATTTCCAAGACTATCTTAGTGGACAAAGTCCCTTTCTGAACCGAGTCACCCTCGTTTCAGTCCTGTTTCACTGAACCGGTATAACCTACCATTCCAGCCATGTCTATATCATGAGATATAAAATCTTTACCCAATTCATTGGAGGGAGATATAGGTCCCACCCATCTCATAATGATACCATTCTTATGTGTTCCACAAAATCATAAATCATACATCATTGCATAACCCATGTAATATAAATGGGAATCTTAAACATCATGACATCATAAAACAATTCATATAAGATAAAGGAATTCATAAAAATAATTCCATCACAACATAATCAAATTAATGTAATAATAGGGATAAAAACAGAACCCTTTATTATCTTAGATGGAAAATAATTTTGATAAAACACTTGAACTCCATTCTTGAGGAAAATATCCTTTCTTCTTCAAAAACACTTTTCCTTTCTTAACATGTTGTACAATTATAAACTAAAATAATTTGATTAAAAATAAACTTGAAAACTTTTAAAGTATTCTTCTTGGAAATAATTTTTTAAAAATCCATTCATTCCATATAAGTTAAAAAAACATTCTTCGTACTTTTGTCGGAAAAGTCAAAAAGTACCTCGTACGAAAAACGACAAAAGATTCCTTTCATATCCTTTACTAAAAACTCATTGAAGGGTAAAATTGTATTTAAAAAATTGTAGGTGGATGGAAATAATATTACATATTGAGAAAACATGGATTTGGATGATAAAATACACCCCAGTAAATACCAAAGTATAAACAATCTCAGATAAAAATTGATTGTGATATTTCCCTTACCTTAGGTCCAATTTTCTTCGTAAGTGTCTGAACCTCCTGTATAATGATTTAAATCAAGTTATTGACTTATTCCAGAATCATATTCATTGTTATTATATCATATATTCTCCACTTATGACTTTATATTACCCGTTCTTTTGTAAATTCATGTTAAAGTAGCGTTTTGGGTAAAATCATCTCATTTGTCGTTCGTGTTTTTAACTTATAATTATTAATATGATTACTTGGATCATGACTACTTATATCCAGAATTTAAAACATGATTTATATATAATATATATTCAGAATATATATATATTTATATATAATATATCGATAAATGGAATGAAATACACTGTTCATGGAGACGGTAGTCCGTACGTACGCATGAACGCTGTTTTCGTTTCCTTATTGAATTGAATGGAATTAAGTAGATGACATACATATAAATATACATAAATACAGTATCATTATTATGTCATATATTTCATTAGTACTTATTATATATACTTTATAATCATTCATGAATGGTTAATCATTGAGAATGAATCTCATCGCGTCGTGGAGACGGTAGTCTGTACGTACGCACGAGCGATGATATCGTTCCCATGGTCGTGGAATTGTGTTGAAGTGTATGTATACTATTTCAGTATCAATATCACTTTATAATAATCATATATAGTTACTCATTACACCATTATACCCATCCAATTAAGGTGGTGGCGGAAAATAGATTACACCACGGTGTGGAGACGGTATTCCGTACGTACGCACGCGCAGTGATTTCCTTTTTCCGTAGGATGGATAGAAGGTTAATTAGAGTTGTTTAATATTTATAATAACATATCAGTATATAATAAATACTAATTTTATTACTTTATCATGAAACAACTAAATAAGAAGAAGTTGAAGAAGAAAGAAATTGAAAAAGATCGGTAATGGATATTACCTCTTTTTGACGCGCCTTCACTTAACCTCCACTTAAAGAACTAAGGATGGTCTTTGAAGAAGACCAGGACCTCTAGGATGATACTAGGGAAGTGGAGAAGATATTTTTACAGGGTTTGGACGAGCTTGAATGCTCAAATTGGTGTGAGGATGAGAGGGAGGAGGTGCCCTTTTATAAGGGAGGAGAGGGGCATCTTACGAAAATCTCAAAATATTATTTTATATTAAGGTCAAATTCGGTTTATAATGGTTCCAAATGGTCTTATTTCGAAGCTAAAGTGGGGATGGGTCGAAATCCTCTCATCCAATAGGATTTAGACAAGTTTAGGTTATTATTTTAACCTTATCAATTAGATTTAACTCTAAGTTAAATAATTTAACTTTTACCGTGTCTTTTTGTTTTCTTGCACTATATGGTTAATAAACTTACTATATGAAGCCAAACGAATCCCAAGTTGTTTATTATTAATATATATATCCTTATCTAAGTCATTTGGCCGAACCTTAGATTTTTAGAAATTAAATAACAATTAATAATATAATATTTGTTTTAAAAACTAATTTATGTCAATTTTGACACTATTTGGTACATGATTTTTATGAAATTTCTAACAGAATTATAAGTTCAAACCAAGTTACTTAAATCAAAAATAACATGTCATATTGACCTATAAAATTAGTTTAAGTCATAAAAAGTCTCGAATTACATTTATTTGGGCATTTATAACATCAATTATGTTAATATTTTCTTAAAAATGTAATTACTGCATCATCGTTGTGTCATAAATAAATTAAATTATTTAAAGTATAAAAATTACAAATAAAATACCATTATGTAGGAAATCGTTTTATATTTCTAATTAATATTTATAGTCGAAATTATATTATGTATAACCCTATATTAAAAATGTTTTAGTAAATAAACTTTGATTTTAACTCTTTCAACTCTTCTTTGAATTAAATAATAATAAATGTCCTAATCTAATCCAAGTGGGCCTAAATGATAATATTTTACACTTAAGGTTGTTTTTGGCCGAGATACACTTGTCCAATAGGATTAGGACATGTGTTAGGGTAATATTAATATCATTTTTACCCTTAATTACCCTATTTACTTTTAACCGTGGTAAAAAAAAGTAAAAAGTTATTATTCACCAAAAAAATATTTTCATCTCATTGAACCACATTTTACTTAATGAAATCAACTGTGTCTCTCGGATTTTTGAAATTCCATTCACATAAGTGGTAAAATTAATATTTATGAAAAATAATAATTTTTTTAACTACCACTTAGTAGTTTCACTATTCATCAAAAATTGAAGTTTTTCAGAAAAATGCCAAAATTTCACCCTAAGATATAATTGATATTCCGAATTCAAAAATGATTTCTATTTTACAAAATTCCCAACATATAAGTTGCATTAATTAATTTTATAATTAATTTCCGTTGTCACAACAAATAGCGTGTTTTTAAGAGATAATAACTATCAAAAGATTAACACTTGTTTATGTCTGGTGTAAATGTGAAATTACATCCAATGACCAACATTGTATTGAATTGTAAAAATATATTCTAAATATAATTTAAAACCACTCAAATTAATAATTTATCACTATTAATTATTTCGATTAAAAAAGTTGTTTTTAATTAAAATTTAGTAATTTTCACTATTCATCAGAATATGAAAGTTATCCAAAAAGTACTAAAATTTCACCTTAGGCTAAATTCGATACTTCGAATCCAAAAATGAAGTCCATTTTGAGAGATAAAATTTCTAAAATTTTAAAAGGTGGTTATTACTATTCATAACGGTTAGTTTTAATAATATTTTAATAGCATATCGTTGTTTAGTGAAACTCGGTATTGCGTACTACACACGCTATCGAGGAAGGTCGTGATTGCGTGTAATACAAGGCAAGTCAAAGATGCGTGTTATGAAAGATCCTTTTGGTGTAGCGTACAACACAAGACATTAGTGAAATTAAATAGAATATTTTTCATAAAATTTCAGGGTGTTACATTCTACCCCCCTTAAAATGAATTTTGCCCTCGAAATTCGTCGGGGTTATAAATGGTTTACTATTCGAAAGTTTCTTTAATAGAAACCCACATCGTAAAAAGGAATACCAAAACCAATCTTTAAAAACAAAGGTATGAAACGTAACGGTTACCCAAATAAACTAATCACTGGGTTTCCACATATGTGAAAATATGGATATGGAAGAGAAATCTAACCATCATGTTCTGATGGAGAGTGGTAGAGAACATGGCTATGGAAAATCCAGTAATCACAAATCCATAGATTTGTGATGATATAAGGTACCATCTGATTCGTCAGGTATAAGATCACTAGGACAACATTTTTGGCTTTCAAGATCATTTCCCTAAAGTTGAAAATTTTGAATTAGAATAAATACTTACTTCATTTTGGTACAATCTCACTGTTGTTCATGCCTTAAACAATTTCCACTTCATCTCTTAAATAAATGAAGTTGAATTTGTTATTCGTGAAGTGTTAGAAGATCATGTGATAGAATGACGGGTCATTCCATCTGTCTCAAACAAAAGGTTAGAAAAAATTATATACATAAGTCGATCTATAGTGAGATTAATCATATATAGTTCCTAAAATGGACTTATACTTCATATATCATACTGCTTAATATAATAAAACTAGTTTCAACTAAACAGGGACTTCCTGTAGGCCAGTGGTAGGTGATAAAGGCCAGTCGCACTTCGATTGTGGGTTCGATTTCCACAGCCTTGTCCGACGCGATGGGTTGTCGCTCATCCTGCAGGTTGTCCTTTTTCTAAGACTATATTACTATAACATCCCATCAATAATATAAAAAAAACTTCTATCCTTAAACAATACTAACTTATGTCCAACATAATCCATTCCAATCTTTAGGCTTATCCATAATATTGTAGTCCACTCTCATAACATAGTGAAAACGATTACCAGAGATTTAACACCATCGTCCATCCCCATATATCATAAGATATGTTTTGTTGGTCACATTCCAAACATTCAAAGTCCTTAATCATGTATTCTCTTGAATACCTTAGTGAAAACATGAATGCAGTTAAAAGTTAACACCTTCCATATACCAAAATCCTCAAAATTATATATACTCAAACCATGATATCACTTAGTCCTTATATCAATCATGAGCTCATGAATACTGTCAAACATTTCATTTTCTCTTTATCCCTTCATTATGGGCATATTATCTACTTTCCAAAATATTTGAATCACTTTTCATGGTTTCCGGTACCTTAAAATTATTGAAGACCACAATAGACCAATACATAAATATTTCAATACACCATAAAAGTACCTCAACAACATTATTCCTGAATACCAATACATAAACACTTCAGTCCATCCACTTCAATGATTGTGCTGGAAGAAGTCCTTCCTTGATTTAGAAGTAACTTTTTAGGTCAGGGCATTGAGTTGGGTAATGCCCATGTTCTCCACAAATAAGTCATTGAACTCCATAACAGTCTGTCACTCTATGACCCTTTTCTCCACACAGATAACATCGGTCCCTCCATTTGATTTATTCCTCAAGGTTCTTCTTCCCTTCTTTAGAAATCTCAATCTTCCTTTCTTTATGCTCCTCAACATGCGAACATGCATAATAGTTTATCTTCCTCTTCTTTGATGAATTAGGCATACCACTAAATTTCACCTTGTTAATCATATATCGCGATGGCTGATTTGGCATAATCACAAGATCTTTCCCTCTAGGAATTACACAATTTGTTTTCTCATAGTCACCAATTTTTCCATTGGATTCAATGTTAACTAAATTCCTTCTGGTTCCCTCCATTAACTAAAACACAAAAAGAATCTTGTGAGAGGAAAAAATCATGCTAGGGAAAACAACATAGTAAAGGGGGAGTACCCTTAATATCTAACATCTTAGGTTTAATTCTATGATCGTTAGCGTAATTCTAGTACTATAACCTATACGTATACTTAACCTTAGGGACATCCCTAGACATACCTTAGAAATATCTCTAGGGATCTCACTAACGTTTTTGCATCCTAGTTTCCAAAGGTTGACTAAACCTTTCCTTTGATACCAACTGTAGAGACCCGAATCCTGACGTACATGGACATTACATTACATTTTCGGAATACTTAGTACATAACAAAAAAACACACACACAAGGATCGTAATAGTTTAGTGTCTTTGGAAACTCGGAACGTAATCTTCTAATCGTGGTGAAAGATCTTCAATATCTCCCATAAAGATCTTCCCTTTTTTTTACCTAAAACCTTTCTTTATATCCTGGGGAAAAGAAAACATAAAAGGGTGAGCTCAAATGCTCAGTAAGGGTAAACAAAAGAAAAATCAATCACATCATATTCATAAAAACATATCTTTTGGAAATCTTAACTTGCAAAAGAGAGCATAATTTCATAACATGGGATAAATCATAGTAGTGAAATGAAATCCCAATAATCATAACTTAAAACATGAAACTTTGTGGCATACACACATAATCATAGAGAATCATTTCTTGTTAGTCAAGACTCATTGCCAAGACTATCTTAGTGGACAAAGTCCCTTTCTGAACCGAGTCACCCTCGTTTCAGTCCTGTTTCACTGAACCGGTATAACCTACCATTCCAGCCATGTCTATCTCATGAGATATAAAATCTTTACCCAATGAATTGGAGGGAGATATAGGTCCCACCCATCTCATAATGATACCATTCTTATGTGTGCCAGAAAATCATAAATCATACATCATTGCATAACCCATGTAATACAAATGGGAATCTTAAACATCATGACATCATAAAACAATTCATATAAGATAAAGGAATTCATAAAAATAATTCCATCACAACATAATCAAATTAATGTAATAATATGGATAAAAACAGAACCCTTTATTATCTTAGATGGAAAATAATTTTGATAAAACACCTGAACTCCATTCTTGAGGAAAATATCCTTTCTTCTTCAAAAACACTTTTCCTTTCTTCACATGTCGTACAATTATAAACTAAAAGAATTTTATTAAAAATAAACTTGAAAACTTGTAAAGGATTCTTCTTGGAAATAATGTTTTAAAAATCCATTCATGCCATATAAGTTAAAAAAACATTCTTCGTACTTTTGTCGGAAAAGTCAAAAAGTACCTCGTACGAAAAACGACAAAAGATTCCTTTCATATCCTTTACTAAAAACTCATAGAAGGGTAAAATTAGATTTAAAAAATTGTAGGTGGATGGAAATAATATTACATATTTAGAAAACATGGATTTGGATGATAAAATACACCCCAGTAAATACCAAAGTATAAACAATCTCGGATAAAAATGAGATTGTGATATTTCCCTTACCTTAGGTCCGATTTGCTTCGTAAGTGTCCGAAACTCCTGTATAATGATTTAAATCATGATATTGACTTATTAAAGAATCATATTCATTGTTATTATATCATATATGGTCCACTTATGACTTTATATTACCCGTTCTTTTGTAAATTCAAGTTAAAGTAGCGTTTTGGGTAAAATCGTCTCATTTGTCGTTCGTGTTTTTAACTTGTAATTATTAATATGATTACATGGATCATGATTACTTATATCCAGAATGTAAAACATGATTTATATATAATATATATTCAGAATACATATATATATATAATATCGATAAATGGAATGAAATACACCGTTCATGGAGACGGTAGTCCGTACGTACGCATGAACGCTGTTTTCGTTTCCTTATTGAATTGAATGGAATTAAGTAGATGACATACATATAAATATACATAAATACAGTATAATTATTATGTCATATATTTCATTAGTACTTATTATATATACTTTATAATCATTCATGAATGGTTAATCATTGAGAATGAATCTCATCGCGTCGTGGAGACGGTAGTCCGTACGTACGCCCGAGCGATGATATCGTTCCCATGGTCGTGGAATTGTGTTGAAGTGTATGTATACTATTTCAGTATCAATATCACTTTATAATAATCATATATAGTTACTAATTACACCATTATACCCATCCAATTAAGGTGGTGGAGGAAAATAGATTACACCACGGCGTGGAGACGGTATTCCGTACGTACGCACGCGCGGTGATTTCCTTTTTCCGTAGGATGGATAGAAGGTTAATTAGAGTTGTTTCATATTTATAATAACATATCAGTATATAAGAAATACTGATGTTATTAATTTATCATGAAACAACTAAATAAGAAGAAGTTGAAGAAGAAAGAAATTGAAAAAGATCGGTAATGGATATTACCTCTTTTTGACGCGCCATTACTTAACCTCCACTTAAAGAACTAAGAATGGTCTTTGAAGAAGACCAGGACCTCTAGGATGATACTAGGGAAGTGGATAAGATATTTTGGCAGGGTTTGGCCAAGCTTGAATGCTCAAATTGGTGTGAGGAGGAGAGGGAGGAGGTTCCCTTTTATAAGGGAGGAGAGGGGCATCTTAAGAAAATCTCAAAATATTATTTTATATTAAGGTCAAATTCGGTTTATAATGGTTCCAAATGGTCTTATTTCGAATCTAAAGTGGGGATGGGTCGAAATACTCTCATCCAATAGGATTTATACAAGTTTATGTTATTATTTTAACCTTATCAATTAGATTTAACTCTAAGTTAAATAATTTAACTTTTACCGTGTCTTTTTGTTTTCTTGCACTATATGGTTAATAAACTTACTATATTAAGTCAAACGAACCCCAAGTTGTTTATTATTAATATATCTATCCTTATATAAGTAATTTGGCCGAACATTAGATATTTAGGGATTAAATAACAATTAAAAATATAATATTTGTTTTAAAAACTAATTTATGTCAATTTTGACACTATTTGGTACATGATTTTTATGAAATTTTTAACAGAATGATAAGTTCAAAAAAAGTTACTTAAATCAACAATAACATGTCATATTAACCTATAAAATTATTTTAAGTCATAAAAAGTCTCAAATTACATTTATTTGGGCATTTATAACATCAATTATGTTAATATTTTCTTAAAAAGGTAATTACTGCATCATCGTTGTGTCATAAATAAATTAAATTATTTAAAGTATAAAAATTACAAATAAAATACCATTATGTAGGAAATAGTTTCATATTTCTAATGAATATTTATAGTCGAAATTATATTATGTATAACCCTATATTAAAAATGTTTTAGTAAATAAACTTTGATTTTAACTCTTTTAACTCTTCTTTGAATTAAATAATAATAAATGTCCTAATCTAATCCAAGTGGGCCTAAATGATAATATTTTACACTTAATGTTGTTTTTGGCCGAGATACACTTGTCCAATAGGATTAGTACATGTGTTAGGGTAATATTAATATCATTTTTACCCTTAATTACCCTATTTACTTTTAACCGTGGTAAAAAAAAAGTAAAAAGTTAATATTCACCAAAAATTATTTTCATCTCTTTGAACCACATTTTACTTACTGACATCAACCGTGTCTCTCGGATTTTTGAAATTCCATTCACATAAGTGGTAAAATTAAGATTTATGAAAAAAAAAATTTAACTACCACTTAGTAGTTTCACTATTCATCAAAAATTGAAGTTTTTCAGAAAAATGCCAAAATTTCACCCTAAGCTATAATTGATATTCCTAATTCAAAAATGATTTATATTTTACAAAATTCCCAACATATAAATTGCATTAATTAATTTTATAATTAATTTCCGTTGTCACAACAAATAGCGTGTTTTTAAGAGATAATAACTATCAAAAGATTAACACTTGTTTATGTCTGGTGTAAATGTGAAATTACATCCAATGACCAAAATTGTATTGAATTGTAAAAATATATTCTAAATATAATTTAAAACCACTCAAATTAATAATTTATCACTATTAATTATTTCGATTAAAAAAGTTGTTTTCAATTAAAATTTAGTAATTTTCACTATTCATCAGAATATGAAAGTTATCCGAAAAGTACCAAAATTTCACCTTAGGCTAAATTCGATACTCCGAATCCAAAAATGAAGTTCATTTTGAGAGATAAAATTTCTAAAATTTTAAAAGGTGGTTATTACTATTCATAACGGCTAGTTTTAATAATATTTTAATAGCATATCGTTGTTTAGTGAAACTCGGTATTGCGTACTACACACGCTATCGAGGAAGGTCGCGATTGTGTGTAATACAAGGCAAGTCAAGGATGCGTGTTGTGCAAGATCCTTTTGGTGTAGCATAAAACACAAGACATTAGTGAAATTAAAAAGAATATTTTTCATAAAATTTCGGGGTGTTACAAAACATATTCTAGAATATTTATGATTGGGATTTAACTATCTTAAAATATTTTCAAAATTCTCATTAATAGAATCAAAATTATCTAGTAACCCCATTATACTACAAACATTTTACTTTAGATTGATAATTAATTTTTAATCATCATTAGTTGAAACAATGTTATATTTATCATCTAAAAACAAAGTATTCATAGAGATTTTAGAGTAAAGTTTAGAAATATTTTCACCAGCTTTATCAAAATTCACCTTAACCAAATAATGGTATATATTCATTTTTTTATTTTTCATTAAATAATGAAATATTATATTCATTTTTTAAAGAAGATATACTAATTTCATCAACTAATGTAAAATCAAAATCATTATAAAGAGATAAATGTGAAAGTGAATTGGGAGTTACCTTCCCTTACAAAATAGATCATTCCAAGGCGCCTATTCTTAAAAACTACCAATACTTGGGATAACATCCCTTTATAAATAATTACTACTTTTAGAAGATATATCCTAACTATAACTCTATGAATCATTGTTTGTTATAAATAATTTTATTGCTTTCTACATTGAATATTTCACATACTTATCTTTCTTCTTTATCTAAGGATAATCAGTTACGATATTCATTGGTTATTTCTCATTCATAACTAATAGTATCATAATATTCCATCTTCTAATGTTTTTTTCTATTTTAATTATCATGTCAATTTTTATTCTTTTTAATATCCTTGTTCATACACCCTATAATATGTTCAGGTTCTCCTTTAATATATTCCAAATTACTAACATCTAAATGATGTTAATATTTATTCTTTATAGTATTTCGATTTGATGTTTGAGAAGAAGAATTTAGATAAATAAAGTTAACGAAAATGAAAACAAATTATTTATTTTCTCCTTTGAAACATCTCTCTTTCGTTGATTATCATATTACCTGATAATATCAATAAGGAAAGTGAGAAAAATATTTTTTAGATACATAGTATCATCTATCATAATCTGGTTGGATTCTCATTCCTTCGGAATGATATCAATAAACATTTCTATAGGATATTCATATATGATTTTCTTCTCACCAAAATATTTCAATCCATTTAAAACCAATATAAAATTTTGGTGAATGTTCACCACTAATTCAACAAGTAGAAAATTAAAGGCCGGATAATCTACAAACAATATATCCTATTGAGTCTCAATAACTTTTGATGTTCCAAATTGGGTAGTTATTAGACTTTTAGAAATTTAATATACTATCTAACATTATGAATTATAAAAATAGATATTTATATTAATTAATAAAATTAAGGTATATTGAACATTATAATTTCCATGGTATTGTAAATTTTCCTCTCAAATTAATAGAGTAATCTCTATATCCGAAATTATATAATTTTTTTTCATTATAAAAAAATTATTTACAACTAGGTTGATAACACTAATTTTCATGCCAATATTCATAGTCTGCAACATAAAATATTTATATTCAACCTGGATATATATTTTCAATGGTTTTTATTAGAATCCCTACCATATCGAAACAAAATATCTTTTCTCTTAAACACGGTTAGTGTAATGATACTTGTATAAATTCAAATAAAGTGAAGAGATTGGATCTGATACTATTGGATGTGTGAATCCTATTCAAGTGTTTATTGCATCAATTTAAAGTTGTATAACTTGATGATAAGTTGGTATTGATGGTCAAAGAAGTGGCAGTGGGATCTTCAGTAGACGACATGTTGTTTGGATGATGATATCATCTAATGTGAAGTTGCAGTGGTTAATTTACTCACATAATGTTTAACAGAAGTTAGAGGGTTGGTCCATGCTATTTTGGGAAACAGAAATGGTTAACAATTCACAGATCATTTCTTATAGTGGTTATTTTTATAATTATAATAGGATATAGGTAGTCATAAAATTAAATAGTGGCTCATCCATGAATTTTTAATGATATTTCAACTAGATGACATGATCACACTAATTTTAAGTAAGTGGTCCTGCCAGTACACATGTGGTGATGTGATTAAGGGATTACTTATAATTAGTTTCAAAGTTGATTATCTAGAAAAGTGATTTTAATTATTATATCTTCTTATTGTAATATAAAATAAGGAAATTTTTCTCCTATGGATATTTGGATCATGTCCAAACCATGTAAAATCATTTTTTATTTCATTTTTTATTTTTTATCAAATTTTTATGAGCAATTTGTTTTAATTTAGTGTGTGTGAGGTCAACATGGTGAGGTTATTTGGGTTGGAGGAATTCCTATCTTCTTTTTTGAAAAATCATGGGAGTCCTTCAAGAGGATCTATTCCACTATATTATTTCATCTGGTGGATTAACATATATTAATTGGAAGTCAGTGTGGATTCCCAAAAAAGTGTTATAAGAGCTTATTTCTTTTTCATCACTCATCTAGACCCTTAGAGGCAGCTCAAATAATGATCACTCTATTGACTAGATATTATTTCATTTTTAGTAAGAGTTTACTACCATAAGAATATATAACTTCATATGAATGTAAGTCTTGGATAGAAAAAGTATATGTAATGTTTTTTGTCTTCTAGATAATGAATATGGAGGGTTATCTTATTAAATAGTATTTAATGGTTTAATTTATGAGATTAAAACTAGGAAAGATAAACAATTTGAATGGAAATTATTAGACATCAAAGGTATTGGGTTAGTATGGATGTCATTGGTATAAAAAATGGTCATTGAAATCTAGGATGTAAATAAAATAGTTGATATGATAAAAGACCATATACACATATTTGAGAAGTTAGGGACACTTAATAATGTTTTCATGATATTAATTTTGTTTAGCATTAGGCTATCAGAAGGAAAACATGAGGTAGAATCCATGAACAAGTTCAATATGATTTGCGGGAAGTTAAAATTAGTGAAGGTGATTTTTTCAGATAATGTTTTTGATATTCTAATATAAAAACCTGATATTTTTTTAAAGAATATTATGTTTGATAGTACATACAACATTCAACACTGAGCGTAAACAAATAAAAATATATAATACCCCTAATTTCTTTAATATGGTGTATATACTACCAAATTTACTTTTTATTTTAATAATTATTCATACTTCATGGTATTTTAGTTTTCAATTCCAATTATTTTATCTATGGGGATTTGAATTTAATTTTACCAAGGGGTAAGTTGTTTTTTAACTCATGTTTTATTTATTGAGTTTTACTAATACCTCCTTGATTATGTCATGATAATATTATGTGTAGAATGAAATTTTATTTTCTTATGTTTAATTTTCACATATATTTTTTGGATATTCATTTGTAACACATAATCACTTCATGGATTAATTCTCACTCCAATGATATAATATTTGTAAGGATTATTCATCCCAATTTTTTTTTCTTTTAGACATACATTTATGTTTTTAACCTATCTTCTTTTATATGGGGTATGTGTAGAATGTTGAGATATTATTTCTTGAATTAATATTTTATCATGATATTTAATTCTTATTTGAAGTTATATCCATCATGACATATTTACTAAAATGTTATAAAATTTACATGGGTTTTATTGGTCTCAATTTAAATTCTTTGTGACATAATTCATGTTATGCACCATGTATTATTTTATATGGTTTAATTAATTATACAAGAACATGTTTTCACATATTCTTTCCTAGAAATTATTGTTTTTAGAGAATCATATTATATTCCTTCATTCAATTCATTTTTTATATGATAATTACCTAAGTTGCAAGTGTTTGTAGTTCCAAACTTTCTTCCTGGAGACACTACTGGATTGATTCACCTATACTCACTTATATTGTCTATACAAAGACAGTTGAAATATAATATCATGAATCTTTTTATACTCATTTTATTTTATATTCCTTTTTATATTATTTTTTTAAATTATTTTTATATTTAAAAGGCCATAATTGAGGATTATTTAAAAACATTATTTTAATGTTTTTGAAGAATTTTAACCAAACTCATCCTTTATGATCATTATATTATCTCTATAATGATATTTAATAAATATTAATGATTTCATATAGTTATTAGGCATGATATTTTACATTATTTTAAAAAAATTATTAAAGTTTTCCTCCTAGGTTACTTTTTTCTTTCTTTAAAACTGTCTAAAAAGAATGTTTAATTTTAACATTCACAACAAGAATAGAATTTACCACCCTCATAACTATTCAATGTCTTGAATCCTCCTTTACATTTTCCCATGGTTATTGTCAAATAATTGTTTCCCAAATATTATGTACTTTTTTTTGTTTTTAAAAGTGATTTTCAAATTGGAATGAGTATTTTCTTAGATAATATTTTTAATAATCTATTTATGGTATTTATATTCATCAAATAAAACAGCCTTTGATTTTAATTATGCTCCACTAGTGATATATTGTAATTATACCATCCTTATTTCTACACTGGATGGATTATGATTTTTTTAAATAGATTTTTATTGAACACATATTTTTCCAGGGGTAAATCAAGCTATGAAAGAACTATTGTTATTGTTATGTTGAAAAGTGAAATATTTCACATGATATGATTATGATATGGTTCTTGTACATTATTTAGGATGATACATGATCTCTATATATCTCATGATGATTTTTGTGCCTGATATAACTCTCCAATGTATTTGGTAAAGAGACAAAGTTAACCGGTTATAGGTTTCTCCTAAGAGATTATTGTAATTTATGATTGCATCATGTTTTAATGGATCCTTTAATTAAGGATTATTTTCACATGACTAAAGATTATTGAATTATTTTACTATTGTATTATGTCAAATCTTAATGAAATTTATATTCATTTATGATCCATGTTTTTATGGGTATTAATTTTTTTATGTTATGATCATTCAATTTGATTATGTCATCATACCCTTATTCGCAACATATGATCATAGATGAAAATAAATTATTAATTCAAATTTTTACATCTAATAATAATTTTATCTCACCCATATTATGATTCATTTTCCCTAATTTGTGAAAAAAAAAATCAATTATATTATTCCTAACAATGTTACTATATGTGAAGAACATAGTACGAGATGAGGTAGAATTTTTAAACCACTTTTTTATGTATCCAAGTTGTTTTATAAGAGTTTTTTCTAATTCACTAATTATATAAACATAAAAGGTTATTGGGTATGTAAGTGATACAATATTTTAGTTTGATATTTTATTTTTCAAAGGGTTAAAATTGGTTCCTGTTTATCAGTATCAAATTTGTAAATGTAAAGATTATATTTTGGCACCAGATTTGGGAGTAAAAGTTTAGGGATGTTATAGTTGGAATCAGATTAGGGTTTAGATAAATTTTAAGATTTGAATGTTTTAATGTGAGATTAAATTAAGAGTTATGGATACTATCATGGGTTTATAAGTTTAAGGTTGATCATAAGATAAAGGAATTGACACCTCTTTTGAGGTTTTAATGATGGGAATTTAATGTGATTAATGATATTTTTGGGAGGTGTTTTATTAGGATGAAGTATATATAGTCGTTAGGTTTAATGTAAAGGATTATTTTGGAAGAATAATTTTAAATTTTTGGGGTTATAAGATAAAATGTATGAGATAACCTTTGAGGTTAAAATTTTATTTGATGTTGAGGTTGTTGAGGTTATTTGAGAGATATGGTTATTTATTTATGGAATGATCGAAGATAAACATTTGAGATTATTGTGGAAATTTTGAAGTTAAATGTATTACTTATTCATATAAAGGATTATAAATTTTTCATATTATCTTATTTTATGCTACCCATTATAGTTTTGGTTAATATTTTCTGATAAGTGGAATATATTTTTATACTTTTGTGGATTATTTGATCTATTAGATATTTATTTTAGTGATATAGGTATGAAAAATTCATCTTCAATACTTATCGTTTGGTAAAAAATATTAAATTGTGATGGAAATTGATTAAAGGATGAAATTATACTTTTCATATAAGTATATTTCCTTATGATCATAGAATATATGGTAAATAAATTACTCTAATATAGGAATTATATCATAATTTTGTTATAATATTACCTTTATTTTTAATAAATCAATAGTCTTTTTCACATTTAATTGATTTATGTTTCTGTGGTCACTAACTTTCATATGATTACCCACTTTCTTGAGATCAGTGTTATTTTTCACTCTCCATAATTATTTGGTCCTTATTTTTTCTTCCATGTACATATTTTCACATCCCACTAATGTTATTCTATTTGAAAACTTATTTTGGTGTTATTCGAGATGCCCTTCTTGTTTATATTTCCCTCTTTTCAAAAAGAAGTTTTATTAACCCTTTTTATGATGTGGGTATTCAATAAAGGTATTTTCAAGTGTTATACCCTAGATTACCAAGGTCAAGATAAAATTGTGATGAATAAATTTACTAAATGAGTGGGAGGCATAATGTAACACCCTTATATTTTAAATAAATAAGATTATTCTTGATAGATTATACGATACATAATACTTAGCTTCAATGAACCACATAATATTATTATTAAAATATTATTCTTATAAGCTATCCATTAAATTGGTGTGTATGAATATAACCAAATTAGGAAAATATTTAAATTTCCCAATCAATAAAAATTTATTGATAAATTCTTAGTAAATAATCACTCAATTTTAAGTAAAGTCGTTTTAGGCTTCAGAAATATGTTTTCTCAAAAAATGTTTTATTGATTTTTATGAGAGAATATAATAATTAATTTATATAATTTTTAAAAAATTTATTTTATAAAAAATTTATTATTTTTGAAATCCCTATGTCAAAATTCTCATAGTATTGTTTTTTAATTTTATGAAAAGTTTGATTTTTCAATGAATAGTGAAAAATACTGATTTTTATTAGAAATGTTCTTTTATTTTCATGTATATAAAAAGTAAAATTATAATTTAGATTAGTTTTAAAATTATATTACTTACTTTTGATTAAAAATAATCCAATAAATTTTATTGGAATCATCATTATACATGAATTTGGAATAAAATATTTTTATAATGAAAAAGGTATTTATCTAAAAAAGTATTTTTCATCACATTTTGTGGGTTAAATTTTAAATTAAATTCTTCCAATTATGTTAAAATAATTTGATAAAATGGATTCCATATCATAAATCAGCATATTTTGTAATATGTAACATGTTCAACTTAATTTTTGGTCTTAATGAATAATATATATATTAAAAATCTATTATGACAATTAAGGTTAATACAGGTTTACCGAGGGATTAAAATAATGATAAATGAGTTAAAATGAACCAAAAAATTTTATAAAACAGATTTTATGTACAAGTTTATTCCCTATTTAATCTCATTTATAGAAATTATCCATTTTTTATCCATGTTTCTTGAGTAATATATTAATATATTTTAATTTTAAAAAAAATTATGTGTATACTCTCCCCCACATATAGAAGGAAAACCCAGAACCTATCCTATCAACACTTAAAGAGCCTATTGGACCAAAAAATAACTAAAACGTACATTCTTAAAATCCTACCCCATTTCCTAGAGGCCCTGGATTTATCAAACAACCATCCTAGGAAGCATTTAGGTATAAACATTAAGAGTTTTTCCAAAGAAGAGGTATGGTTCTTAACCAATAATTTTCATTTTATTTCAACATATACCTACTTGAAATATGATTTAACCATGTTGAAATGATAAAATAATTATATTGAATATAATAAGATATTATTATGTAAAAGTAATAACATATATCCATATCCTCTTACATCAAATGGTATATGAAATCACAGTCCTTATGTATAGAGGACTACCACTTCACTAATCGATATAATTTATTTTCTATCACTGCCTCTAAAAAATGGTCATAATGTTGTATGTAATATATATATATATGGTATTAATGACATAATTTTGATTCTAGAAGGAAAATATATCTTCCATTTTATTACCTTTTCATCCATTGAAAAATGGTAATGTTGTTCATGTGTTCTTGTGGATTACCACCTCCATGAAGTGATGTGATTCATTTGTCATCATCACATCACATAGAAGGTATATATAATATTATTTAAATAGGGAATATTATATTTATGATATAACTATAATTATATAAATATTAAATTATACGTACCTTATTTCCCTCATGCTCTTTAAAAAAGGAAAACGTTACTCATGCATATGTATGACCTACCATCTATACGATTGTAACAAAATTCATTTTTCATAACAATATTTCATGGATAGGTTTAAAAATATAATTGATGTATAAAAATTATATTTATTTTATGATTGTTATTCTAGAGATAATGATATAATTACTTCTTTTTCCATGGACAACATACCAAAGTTGTTCTAAAATTACAAATGGAACATCCTCAAAACACCCTTAGTAGACTTAATCGATTAAGAAATTAAATATTTCATTAAAATAAATGAAATAAATGGTTTAGTGATAATGTATAAATTATGTAAAAGGTTTATATAAATTAAAATAATTCATATAATTTTATTATACTTGTCTAAAGGGGAATTCATAATATGTTTGGACTTCAGGTGATGGATTTTATCTCAAATTACCTTCATGGAGGCATGTTTTAATGTTATATGATGAATTTATTTTATATAGTGTATATAATTACCCATTTAAATGTTATATCATGATTCCTTCAATTTTATTGGTATTTTTATTTTTTAATTCAAATTATTTCATCCAAGGGGTTTTGACTTTGAAGTTACCAAGTTGTAAGGAGTTTGTTAACTCAATTTTTATTCATTAAGTCATAATACTACTTAATTGATTATGTTATACCAAGATTATGTTTGTAATTACATTTTATTGTTTTAGGATTTATTTCCAGTTTTTTGTGGATATGCATTTGTTACACATAATTAATTCATGGATTAATTCTCACTCTAATGATATGATATTTGAAAGGGATATTCATCTCATATTTTATTTCCTTAAGACATATGTTTGTGTTAAAAACATGTCATATCTTGTGAGGTGTATATATTTACTATCAAGATATTATATCATGAATTATTCTAATATCATGATATTTAAATATTCTTTGATTTTATATATGTCATGACTTATTGATTCAAATTCTATAGATGATATATGAGATTACATGGTCTAAATTTTATTTCTCTGAGACACAATTCAGGTTATGCACCATGTTTTATTTTATATGATGTAATTTATTTCCCATGAACATTTTTTCAAATATTTTCTATCCCTTCCTGGTCAGGATTCCACTAAAAAGGTGCACCTATATTGTGGGTCAGGATCACTCAAGTGCATCTCCCATATGCTAGAGGCTGCTAACTAGAAGTGAGGGCCTAGGGTGTGATAATGGGGAGACAATGACCTCATATAAGAGTAATCAAATAGCAGAAATAACAAAGTATCATAAAAAAGTAAAAAAATATAGTACCAAATCTATAAATAAAATGAAATAGAACATGATGTAATAATAAATGAAAATTATATAAAATCCTGAACAATTGTGCCATACATACAACACTATTCACACACTGGGCTGATCGTACAAATACATAAATAAAAAAAGAAACTGAAATAAAATAATAGGGATCTATTACTAACTCTAAGATAGACCATGTACCTGGTCTTCAGACACAGTCTAACTTCACCATCCCGATCCAAAAAAACCCACATGAACAGTGTCACTCGATCATGCAACTATGGGCCATAGCCCTATCCACCATGAAAATGTGCTCAACCTAAAAAGAAAATATAAGGTCTACACATACACCAAGGTTTACATTTATGGGAGAGAAATAATCTTAGTAGGCCACTATAACAAGGAACATATAAAATATGCTACTATAAGTGTATGAAAAAGAATGGTTCCCAACCTAACTAAGACACAGCTGAAAAAATACATAAAACCAATAAATGTGAAACCACAGTCGATCCTTGGACCCATGATCCTGAACAACTAGGAATGTTCCACCATGTATGTCCATATCTATTTATATATACAACTATAGTCCCGTACCTATACTTATATACCTAATTATGAATATTCATGTATAAGTGAAGGAAAAACATGAAACCAAACAGCAGTCGATCTTTGGGTCTATAATCTCGATCGCCTGGATAAACTATGATAGGGCATTGAATTGGATGTCATACCACTCAATTAATGTGTCATTAAGTCTATATTTGGGTCTTTAATCAAAATTGACATATACTAACTTCATCCAACACCAGGAATATCTCTAATCAAGGTACATCACCATAGGGGTATACTCATCATACTTCTGGGTTCACTCGTACTCACCTCCAATCACAAAAATTTTGGATTTCGGGGAGGTAAATCCAATTATCCTATGAATGGTCACTGAGAAAAAATCCATACTGCTCAGGCCATGTAAATCTATTCCAATTTCTAAGCCCTGGGTATCAGTTCATAGGAGTCCATGACATTTGGAACTCAGATAATCCCTAAAGGTATGACCCTTAGGTGATCTATTAGTAGAACTCACCAGTGAGAGGCCATGTCCACCCCTAGATTTTATAATAAGGGAGATAATAATCATACCATTCATCCAGAAGAGCATAATCATTGTAGGTATCCAATAATATGAGATTTCAGGCACCACACCATGGTTATTTAACCAATCAAGGATAACATAATCATCCCTTTCCCTCAGGAGATCATAATTCACCATGAGTATTATCATATCAAGGAGAGAATATTCATCCTCATCACATATAAACTAGAGGATAGAGTAATCATCCTCATCACTTGGGAGACCATAATCATCCATTAGTATCATTACTAGTGATTTCATGGTTGTACATCATAAAAGTAGGCTCATCATTTGGATTGCAAGAAACACCTTTAGACATCCCAATACTATAATAATAAAATATATAGGCTCAATAACTGATCCTAGGTTGTACCTCTAGGTATGCATATACAAATATGAAAATAATATGGCCTAGAAGCTGGTTAAAAGGAATAATGTGTGGGAAATACAAAGAGAAATAATTATACCTCGCATCAAGATCAACAACCACCAACTAGGAAGAACCTCTAGTAAACATCATCGTATCACCCATAAACAAGTGAAAGTATAAACAAAAGACTGAGGGTGGACAAACAACTAAACCCAACACTAGAACCATATCCCCAAGGTCTTACAAGTTTGACATGGGTTCTAATGTGATACTCGATACCATTACTACCCAAACCTGATGTACTAACTTAGGATCATTCAAAAAATAGGGCACCCCATGGGTCCCCCAAGTAAAAACACTAAAGAGACATCCAACTTGAGATCCTCAAGGTATACATGAAATAAAATGCATACTACTCTAGATCATTGGCTGTAAGGTATATGAGTAATTTGACATGGGATCCAAAAACAACAATTTTATAGAGGCATCCTACAAGGGATCCTCAGAACAACACATAGGTGAAGGTGTCATATTGGGGACCCTCTATAACCATATAAGAAAGAAGAGGCATCCTACATGGGATCCTTATAATATTATAAAGGTAAAGGGATCCTAAAATGAACTCACTAGGTCAATACATTAGAAAAGGAATCCCATAGAAGACACTTGGAAGAGAAATAAGACTAAGGCATATTTTATGGGACCCTCTAGGTCAAAAAAAGTAGAGTAATCCTATATGGGATACTCAAAAACAACTGGTATCATGACCTCTGGGGCTAGAAGATCACAACTCATAAGGGGAACATCCTCAATGAAAAAGCTAAAAAACAATTCTAGAGAGATAGCTCATGGATCATATTATAACTTTCCTCAAACTCATGATACATAGGATATGATTGCTAGAGGAAGAACCTAACTATTCAAGAAACACTACAAAGGATTCCGCAAAATATAGCACGGGTCTTACCATCATGATATACATGAAAAGATATTGAGAATGGGCTACTCATGGGTCCAATTCTGACTCTTGGGAAAAAAGATACGAAAATACCTCAAAGGGTTAAAAGGTGGAAGTACATGGCATTTCTCCCTGAGTACACAATGCACACTCCCAAAACCTCACCTGGTCGTGTACTCTGGAAAGACTCAGTGTGTAAACACCAGATTAAATGGCATGTAAGGAGAGCACATAGTATGTACCCTACATGGGGTACCTTTCCATGTACCTCCAATGTCCTGGACATGTATAAGTCCCATCTGTGTACTTCTATATGGCGTGTGACCCACACTGGGTTTGTCTATGTACTCTTGAAGACCGCGAACCCCTATATGGGTATATTGGTCTAGTACTTGACTACACATCCAAGTACCAATAAATGGTGTGTACACCATAGTACACGGAGTGTACTTAAAAAACTTTTTATTCCCCAAATAAGAAGAAAACACATCATTTTTACCTAAACCATAAGTTGTGTAGATGGGGTTTCCCAAAAAGAAAACCTTCGGTCACCCTGAAACTCCTATTTCATCTCGAAAAACAAAAAACTGGACCACAAGGTAAAATAATCAAGAATAATACGATTTCAAAATTTTAAAATGATGAATATAAGTGTGATTTGTGATAATATCTAAAATTTCTTACCTTCGGGTGGAAATAACCAAAACATCACCCATTTATACGGTCCATGGTTCCCACATGACGATTCGGCGCGTCGAGATCTCTACAATAGTACGTATTTCTCTACCTATCTATTTCTCTTTCTCCATATCCATATTTTATCTCTCAGTTGAGTGTAATAGTAGGATTCCCCTTGGCATGCACAATAATTCAAGATAAGAAAGAAATATATGAACAAGAATGGAAAATAAAATAAGAAAATGAAAAACAAAAACAAAAGGGGGGCTCAGCCCGGCCCCTGTGCCCAACTCGAGATTATGCCCCACCTAGGTAAAACTTCTTATTCCAGACTCAATGTATGAGATAAAATCTCAATATAATTCTCCATTAAAAATACATCACTTAATGAACCTACATAAATTAATTAATATTTAATTTAATAAATATTAATTATTAATTATTCCTCTAAAATTCGAACGGCTCAGATTTCAACCAAACTCATGTACATGGGTAAACACCCCATTATGGGACAAATGAAGTCATCAGAAAAAATATTTGATATCATATGATAATGGAAAATTATTATTTTATCCATATTAATCATCTTTAATAAAAAAATTAAATTTATGCTAAAAATCATAGTCATAAAAAATACAGTTCCTTACAATATCCTCACCATAAACCTTCTCATCCCTAAGAAGTCTGGTTGTAATGCCCCGACACTAGTTACCTAGAGTCATTGCTTTATTACATAACACTGGAACGATACAAGAAATCATGCCCTGAAAGACTGATCAGTTTAGTATTATTGGAAACAAGATATATACATAAGTTTAACATTACAACTTGAAAAGAAATACAAAACTAATTTATTCCATTAGAAAGATCCAAACCTCCTAGATTATGCCTCCAAGTCACTCATAACTAACTTCTTCATATCCTGGGAAAATGAAACATAAGAAAGGAGTGAGCTCAAATGCTCAGTAATGGTAAGCAATATAGTGGAAGATAATATAAACAGTAGGCATGGTGAATAATTAAAAACACATGCCTTTACAAATAATAAACATGAACACTTTATGGCAGGAATATGAGCTGAGTAAATAATGCCATAATAAAACATAATCATGGGTATTCTACTAGTTGAATAACCACCGGAATTATCTTTATTATTTTCGTAGTGAGGGAATGTATAATGTCGTACATTTTGAAACATCTTGTCATGGCATCGACCAAGACACCTAAAAATGATTTAGGCCTCGGCCAAAACCATATATCAAATTGGGAAAGGCCTCGTCCAATTCCAAGTCTATTTGTCTCATGAGACCTACTGATGTACTGAGGAGCTATATCGGGCTCCACACGTCACATACTAAGTCCAATACATTCATTATATGGAAAGGTTGAAACATAACATAAACATTTGTATTAAGACTGGCATAAGAAATATCAATACTTTAACCATAAACCATGAATGGTATAAAAATAACCCATTCACAGTCAAACATATCACAAAACCTTCAATATAATATGGAATATTTGTATCATAACAAATCAACTTCATACAAGTTTAAAATCCATCAAAGGATGTTGACATAGATGAAAAGAAAACTATTTGAAATAAATACCTCTTTTTATTTTGAAACCATTTAAGAGTCACATAATTATAAATGAAAAAATTTATTTTAAAGATATTATTATAAGAATTTAAGGGAAGCTTTGATGATATTATAACAGTAGAAAATAGCTGCACCCACCGTATAAGTTAAAAAAATATTCTTACCTTAATTTTGTCGAAAAGGTCATAAAGTACCTTGTTTGGAAAATGACGGAAAGATACCTTTCAAAACATATAAGGTCAAATAATGGTATAAATGACTTTAAACCATATTCTAGTAAATAGTAAAAAAAATTTGAAATACATATTTAAGAAAACATGGATGTGGATGATAAAGAGGTCTCAGTAGATACTTATGTAAAAACAACCTCAGATAATAAAGAGATTGTGAAATTAACCCTTACCTTGTACTTTTCCTTAGTCGATGGTATGTTAACCTCCCGTATAATAGTTAAAACATTGTTATTAAATTATAAAATAATCATATACATAAATATGATATCATATATAATCTTATAATATTTCTTTATTAATAATATTTTAGTAGTATCATTGTTTCGGGTGTTAACTGATTCATTTTCCTTTATATTCTTGGTAACGTAAGTCATATTTGTTAACGATAGGATTTATTTATTTCATATAGAGAGTGATATTATGTTAATAAACTTTATTTATAATCAAAAAATGAAAATTATTCTTGAATGATTACGATGGGGAATGAATCTCATCGCGTTCGTGGAGATGGTAATCTGTACGTATGTCATATTTATTATTTAAATTAGATTGATGGTGAAATAATATATAATTGGATAGTATATAATATATAAATAATAATTAACATGTCATATTTATTATTTAAATTAGTTATACTAATTATTATACCCATTCAAATAATGAAGTGTTTGAATAACAAACTACACCACGACGTGGAGACGGTAAGCCGTACGTACGCACGTATGGTGACTTTGTCATTCATATGATGGATAGAATAATGAATATGGTTGTACCATTTTTATAATAACATCTAATTATATATAAGATACTGGATTTATTATTTTAGAATGGAAACAACAAATAAATATGAAGTGGAAGAAGAAAAGAACTTGAAAGAGGTGACGAGATATTTACCACTTCTTCGGGTTCTTCCTTTTGATTTGATCAAAAGGGCCCCTTAGGATGGATTTATGACCAAAGTAAGACCTCTAGGATTAATGGATGAAATTTGGTAGGATATTTGGGTAGGTTTTGGCCAAGAAAAATGGATTTGGAGGTGTAAAATTAAGAGAAGTGGAAGTACTCTTTTATAAGAGAGATGAGGGTCACTTTAGGAAAAGCTTGAAATATTATTTTATAATAATATAATTTTCGGTTTCTAATGGCTAAAAAATGATTTATTTCTAGAAAAAGTTGGTTATGGGTCGAAAACATCTCAACCAATAGGTTTTGGGTAGGTTTTGGTCACCATATTAACCTTATCTTCTAGATTTAACTCTTAGTTAAATAGTTTGACATTTACCGTGTCTCTTTGTATTTTTATATTATATGGTTAATAAACTTACTATAACAAGCCAATAGAACCCCAAGTGGTTAATTATTAATATATATAACCTTATATAAGTACTTTTTCAGATCTTTATATTTCTATGAATATTATATCAATTAATAATATAGTATTTCTTTTAAAAACTCAATTATGTCAATTTTGACACTATTTAGTATTTGATTTTTTTGAAAGCCATTAAAAATTTATCACTTCGAATAAAATTTATTTAACCAAAAATAACATTCCATATTAACCCAAAAAATTATTGTAATTTATCAGAAGTCTCAATTTATATTTATTTTCATATTTATAATATCAATTATTTTAATATTTCATTAATAAGGTAATTATTGTATCATCATTGTGTCATAAATAAATTAAATTATTTAATGTATAAAAATTATAAATAAATTACCATTATTTAGAAAATAATTTTATCATTCTAATGAATATTTATAGTTAAATTTATATTATGTGTAACCCTATATTAAAAATGGTTTAGTTATTAAACTTTGAATATAACTCTTTTAACTCTTCTTTAAATAAAATAATAATAAATGTCCTAATCTAATCCAAGTAGACCAAAAGAATCATATTTTATTCCTAAGTTTTTTTTGGTCAAACTACACTTATCCAATAGAATTAGTACATGTGTTTGGATAATTATAATATCATTTTTACCCTTAATTACTCAATTTACTTTTAACCAAGGTAAATAAAAGTCAAACGTTACTATTCACCAAAATTTGTTTTCATCTTATTGAACCAAATTTTACTTATAGATATTAACTATGTATCTTTTATTTTTGAAATTAAACTCATAGAAGTGGTAAAATTAAGTTTTATGCAAATTTGCAAAAGCTCCTAGGAGGTGGGTAAAAGACGGTAAAAAGTTCAATATAATTTTTATATATCTAAACTTTTTATAAAATGACTCTAATGAATTACATTGAACTTATATAGGTATTATGTATCTATTTTGATCAAAAATAAATTTAAATAAAATAAATAATTATTTAAATAAAAAGTCGGTTTTAACCAATAACATAGTGTTTTTCACTATTCATCAAAAATTGAAAGTTTTTAGAAAAATACAAAAAATTCACCCTAAGCTAATTTCAATATTCTGAATTCAAAAATGAAGACCATTTTGAAAAATAAAATTTATAAAATTTCAAAAAGTGGGTATTACTATTCATAACGGCTAGTTTGATTGGTCACGGTGTGTTAGAATTTCGAAGTTGCGTATAATGCAAGCTATTGCATTATTCAAAGGGAAACGTACGATGGAAGATTGGGGTGTTACATTCTTCCCTCCTTAAAATAATTTCATCCTCGAAATTTCTAGAATACTACTGCACAGAAATATTTGGGTGGTTCTTCATCATAAGTTCCTCTGGTTCCCACGTTGCATCTTCCATCTTATGGTTTCTCCATAGAAATTTTACCATATGATTTGTCCGTTTTCTCAACACTTTTTCTCTGGTATCAAGAATCTTGAAAGGATCTTCAGAATAATACAAATCAGGTTCTAGTTCAATTTCCTCATAGGTGAGTACATGCGTTGGGTCAGGCATGTATTTTCTCAACAGTGATACGTGAAACACATCGTGAACTTTGGAGAGACTTGGCGGCATTGTCAAATGGTAAGATACAGCCCCAATTAGTTCTAGAATTTTGAAATGTGCAATGTACATGGGACTTAATTTACCCTTCTTACTGAATCATATAACTCCCTTCCATGGAGATACCTTCAAGAAAACATGATCTCCTACCTGAAATTTCAAATCCTTCCTTCGGTTATAGGCATAGCTCTTCTGCCTACTTTGAGATTTTTTGATGTGGGTTTGGATAACCTTCACCTTTTTTATTATTTCCTCAACACGTTCTAGGCCTACATGTTTTCTTTCACCAACACCATCCCAACAAGTTGGTGTGCGACATCTCTTTCCATATAATGCTTCATATGGTTCCATCTGAATACTTGAATGGAAGCTATTGTTATGGGAAAATTCTACCAGAGGTAAATATTGATCCCACATACCTTTGAATTCAAGTGAGAAAGATCTCAACATTTCTTCTAAGGTTTGAATAGTCTGTTTTGATTGTCAATCAGTTTGAGGGTGGTAGGTAGTGCTCAAATGAAGTTCAGTATCCAGGGCTTTCTAAATACTTTTCCAGAATCTTGATGTAAAATAGGGATCACAATCCAAAACAATCGATAGGTTTAGTCCATGAAGTCTTACAACTTTATTAATATACAGTCTTGCGAAACGTTCAAGTGGTAAATCTTCTCTTATAGTAAGAAAATGTGCTGACTTGGTAAGACGATCAATAAAGAACCATATTGCACCATTCCTTCTAGTAGTCTTTGATAGCCCCATGAAAAATTCCATCATAATATCATCCCATTTTTACTCAGGTATGAGAAAAGGTTGCATGACACCTCTAGGATGTTGTATTCCAGCTTTCACTTGTTGGAAAACAGTACACCTTGACACAAAATCAGCAATCTCCCTTTTCATGTTGTCCCACCAAAAATGTTCCTTCAAATCTCCATACATCTTGGTGCTCACAGGATGTATAGAGAAATTGGATCTATTAGAATCATCCAATAATGCCCTTTTTAGATCAGGTATATCGGGAACAAAAAGTCTCTTCGCAAATTTCAAAATTCCATCTTAATATAAAAAGTCACTCAATATCCCATCATTTATAGATTTAATCTTCTTTTGAAACTCATCATCATTATTTTGAGAATTTTTTTTCCTTTCTAGTAACGATTTTTTGGCAACCATTTGAAAAAGTATTGATGTTTCACCCTCCATGGTTATTCCCATATCCATGTTTACTAGATCCATGAAAATAGGATCCCTTTCAACTCTCATCTTGTTCAAAACTCCATGATCCTTTATGCTCAAAGCATCTTCCACCTTATTTTCCTTCCCATGTTGGTAGTGTATTGTGAAATCATAATATTTGAGTAGTTTAAGACATCTCCTTTGCCTCATGTTTAGTTATTTCTGTGAGAAAATATACTTTAAACTCATGTGATCAGTGTAAATCTCACATTTTTCACCATAGAGATAGTGTATCTATATTTTCATAGAAAATATTATAGCTTCTAACTCCAGATCATGAGTAGGATAGTTTTTCTCAAGAAGTTTTAGATGTTATGTTGCATAGGCAATAACTCTATAATTACTCATAAGGAAACAACCAAGTCCTTTCTTTGAAGCATAATAATAAATAACAAACCCATTGTTCCCTGATGGTAGATTCAAGATAGGAGCATTGACTAATCTTCTCTTTAGTTCTTCAAAAAATCTTCACACTCTTTTGTCTAAAAAAATTTAACCCCTTTATGTATGAGATTGGTTAATGGGTTATCCAACCGGGAAAAATTTTGGATAAAACATCGATAATAACCTGCTAAACCAATAAAACTGTGTACCTCAGTTACACTCATTAGTGATGGTCATTCTTGGATTGCCTTGGTCTTTGAAGAATCAATAGATATTCCATCCTTAGAGAAAATATGGCCAAGAAAATAAATCTCTTGAATCTAGAATTAACACTTCCTAAACTTCCCATGTAATTAATTTATTCTAAGATTATTTAGGATAATGCGCAAGTGATTTTCATGATCTTTGTAGCTTTTGGAGTATACCAAGATATCATCAATAAATACCACTAAAAATTCATCAAGATATTACTTAAAAACTCTATTCATTAGATCCATGAAGACAGAGGGTTCATTAGTCAACCCAAAAGGCATTACTGTAAACTTGTAATGCCCATACCTAGTTCAAAATGCTGTTTTTGTAATGTCTTCCTTCTTCACACACAACTGATGATATCTTGATAGCAGTTTAATATTTGAAAAATATTGAGCTCCATGAATTTGTTCGAATAAATCATCAATGAGAGGTAGGGGATAATTGTTCTTTATTGTTATAGAATTGATCTCCCTATAGTCAATGCACAACCGCGTAGATCTGTCTTTCTTCTTAACAAAAATAATAGGGGCTCCCCATAGAGAAACACTAGGGAAAATAAATCCCTTATTACTAAATTCCTCTACTTGTTTCTTTAGTTCCACTAATTCCACAATGGACATTATATAATGGGTCTCCAATATGGGCCTTGAACTAAGAATTAAGTTAATGGAAAACTCAATTTCTCATTCTGGAGGATGTCCAGGTAAATACTCTAGAAACACATCAACATAATCTTGAACAATAGGTACATCCTCTATTTGAACATTCCTTTCCTCACCCACATTTATTTAATTCTCTTACTCCCCAATAATTGAATTTAGTAGAGCTATTGGGGGTGGATCTAGATAAGAATCATATGGTGACATTTCTGCTCTAATGATGAGGTAATTCTTATTATCATTGAGAATTTAACCTCCTTCTTCTTGCAATAAATTTTCGCATCATGGTCTGAAATCCAATCCATATTGAGGATTATATCAAATTCAATCATGGGTATGACAATTAGATTAGCAGATAAATATCATTTATATACCTTAAAGGGTATTGATTCACAGAACGTTTTTACAGTGATACTTCCCTTAAGATTTTTACCTGAAAACTCCCTTATTAAATAAAATTGGAAATATCTAATTTTATTTGAATACTAAGAAGATACGAAACAATGAGATGATCCATAATCAAATAAATCATTTGATAAACTTGAGTTAACCATTAAATTACCTACCACCATGTCTTTCGGAGCTTCAACCTTAGCAGTAGTGATCGTATAAGCTTGGTCTTGATCCCTTGTCCTTTTCTAATGTAATTTTACTTGATGCCTAGGAAATTCATTTTCATAATGTCCCATATTCCTGCAATTGTAGCATTGAACATTGGTAGCTTCTTTCTTCCCCTTACAATCACCAGAAAGATGGCCTTTCTATCCACATTTGTATCATACTCCTTTTCCTTTTAGACAAGCACCAGGTTGCTTCCTTCCACAATTATCACAGGGTGGAAAGTCAACTCTTATCTTCTTCCCTGTTTCCTTATTTCCTTTCCCATAGTGTTCAGTAAATCTCTTCTTCTCTTTCTTTTCTTTAAAGTTGTAAGACTTAGATAATTCATTTTCTGTATTAATAGCACATGAGACAATATCTTCATACGATGAGAAGGATTGTGAGATTAATTCTCAACAAAGAAACGGTTTCAACCCATCAAAGAAATGATCAATCTTACTTATTGGGTTACGTATATAATCTTCATCATTTCTTGCTAACCTTGTAAAGTTATCATCATACTTTGCGACATTCTCATCCTCTTTTTTCCTCAGACTCAGAAATTACCTTTTCATATCCGCTCGATGGTCACGAGGAAATAATTTTTCTAAGAAAATCTCTTTAGACTCTCACCATTACATACTTGATACTTCTTTATCCTCCTTTGTGTTTTGAATTAATGACCACGATTGATTTGCATCTCCTGTGAGGTGATAAACTGCCATGACAACTGTTTCCCTTTCGATACTCCCCAAAGCATGAAATATTTTCTCTAGGGAACTTATCCATTTATTAGATACAAATGGATTTCTAGACCCATTGAATGTCTGTGGTTGTTGCCTCATGAAGCAGTCTAACATTGATCCTCCATGTTGTGGATCAGGGTGCTCCATACGAGTAAGGATATTATTCATAACCTGAGTGAGTTATCCCAGTTTGGTGATCAGTTGATCATCACCAGTTTCATCACCAGCTCCACTATAATTATCTTTAGTTGGAGGGAAATCCCTACATGGATTACATGTGTTGATACGGTTTCCATTCCTTTCATTAGTCACCATTTCTAAACAATTACATACACTAGATTAGTTTATGAATCGCAATACATAATTCCAAACTTGTAAAACACTTAACATAAATTGATAAATTTATGGATATAATCCATAATCATAAATAAACTTTTTTCTTTAAGGAGGTATATAATCATAAATCCTTCATAATGTTTTGTAAAGAAAATGTGAATTATCCAAATCATATCCCCTGAGAGTGTCGTAACCAAGAGTGCAGCAAGGCTCGTTCTCGTGTACCAGGATACCCCAAGTCAGGCCTGAAACTCCTTGTTGGAGTTTTCACTCTTAGGTACATCTATTCCAGAGCCGCCTCTACCTTCTCATATCCATACAGGGATGTATTTCTTGGAAAATATAGAAAATCTCTACATTAACAAAATTCTATAAAGTTCTTATATACCAATCATCAAAGTATATCTTAGGTTAATGTGCTCTAATCAGAGTTTAACTAAATATAGTTTCCAAGTTTTGTACTAAACTTCCTCTGATACCAACTGTAACAGCCTAACCCCAGTTACCTAGATTTTGTGCTTTATTACATAACATTGGCTTGATACAAGTAATCATGTCCCAAAAGACCGATCTGTTTAGTATTATTGGAAACAAGATACATGCATAAGTTAAAAATTACAACTTGTAAAGAAATACAACACTAATTTATTCCATTATAAATATCTAATCCTCCTCGATTATTCCTGAAAGTCACTCATAACTAACTTCTTCATATCCTGGGAATATGAAACAAAAGAAAGGGGTGAGAAAAAATGCTAAGTAATGGTAAGTAATACAGTGGAATATAACATAAACATTAGGCATGGTGAATAATTAAAAACACATGCCTTTAAAAATAATAAACATAAACACTTTATGGAAGGAATATGAGATGAGTAAATAATTCCATAATGAAACATAGTCATGGGTATTCTACTAGTCTAATAACCACATGAACCATCATTATTATTTTCATAATGAGGGAATGTATAATTTCGGACATTCTGAAACATTTGTTCAAGGCCTCAGCGAAGACGTCTAAAAATGATTTAGGCCTCGGCCAAACTATATATCAAATTGGGAAAGGCCACAGCCAATTCCGTGTCTAATTGTCTCATGAGACCTATTGATGCACCGAGGAGCTATAACAGGCTCCACCCATCACATACTCAATCCATTTTTTTTATTTTATAATACCCAGTTTAAGGGTTTCCAGTACCCCAAACATCCCTCCAAACTGCACAGTCAAACAGGCACAACATTCCACTTTCAAAGTAAAAAATTCAACATTCAAAAAATCACCGCTCACCACCTCGATCCACGAACCCATGCCGCGGCCTCGAAGCATAGGACCCCTTGAAACCTGCAACACCTTGAACCACGGTCAGCCTCGAAACCACCGAGATGACTGGAAAATCTGCAATGAACCACCGACGAGCTTCACTGTCATTCCTCGTCACCGTCACAGAGGAAGAACATCACTCAAGACGATATCCAGAAATCACCGTCGACCCCATATGAAGCGTCCACCACTCATCTGACCGCGCATGCCCCACCTTCAACGTGAAATCCAACCTTATGCCATCGGTGAAACCCCGGACCGGCCACCGTCAATCAGCATTGAATCGACGATTGCACACCACCTTCACCGGTGTTCCTCGTTGTTTCCTCCATCAACCACCACCAGCATAGAAACCAGACAGAATCACCATTTTCAAAACAAGAATCAAACAGAGCATTGAAAATCAACCGATAAAACCCCACTGCAGCCACCCCAACCGCTGAAGAAACCCTCGCAGATCCTCAGAGTACTCATCCTCCGCACATCAGGAGATGACCTCCACATGTTGAGAGACCGCCATAGGAAAACAACCCAGAACCGGGAGCAAACCCTCGAACGCTCCATAGAGTATGTCGTTGAACAAACCGGTCTTATGCTCGCGGGTCAGACCAACAGAGTCAAAGCCCAAAGCGATTGGCCACAGTAAGGAGGATGAATCCAAATACCACCATGGAGAACACCCGAGGCATCCGAAGAAGTTCCACCACAAGGATGAGGTGACGATAAGAAAATCAAAGCACTACCAGCTTCAAACGGAATCGCTACGAGAAAATCATCAACACTAGAAACAAGCAAGGAAAACAAGAAACGAGAATGAAACCCCCCCCCCTCCCTGGTCCACTCCAGATCCGTCGTCAACCTCAATGAAAAGATCACCTCTGCACAATCTGATCCCACACATGACAAAATCATCGCGTCGAGCCAACCAAACCGCAGGGAGGAGACGATTCATTAAGAGTCGAACCAGGGCAAGATGGCCAGAGAGGGGAGGAGCGGGAATACAGGGGAGAAACCCTAGCCACCACGGGAGAAAAAGAGAAACCTCTTTGAGGCTCCTTCGATGCACCCATCACATACTAAGTCCAATACATTCCTCATATGCAAAGTTTGAAATATAACATAAACATTCGTATTAAAACTCACATACAAAATATCAATACTTTAACCATAAACCATGAATGGTATAAAAATAACACATCCACAGTCAAACATATCACAAAACCTTTAATACAATAAGGAATATTTGTATCATAAAAAATCAACTTCAAACAAGTTTAAAATCCATCAATGGATGTTGACATAGATGAAATGAAAAATATTTGAAAGAAATAACACTTTCGATTTTGAAACCATTTAAGAGTCAAAAATTTATAAAATAAAACATTTATTTTATAAATATTATAATAACCTTGTAAGGGAAGTTTTGATGATGTTATAATGGTGGAAAATATCCACACCTACCATATAAGTTAAAAAAACATTCTTACCTTAATTTTGTCAAAATGTTCATAAAGTACCTTGTTTGGAAAATGACGGAAAGACTACTTTCAAAACATATAAGGTCAAATAAGGGTATAAATGACTTTAAACCATAGTCTATTAAATAGTAAAAATGTTTTCAAGTACATTTTTAAGAAAACACGGATGTGGATGATAAAGAGTTCCCCGTAGATACTTATGTAAAAACAAACTTGGATAATAAAGAGATTGTGATTAACCCTTACCTTGTACTTTTCCTTAGTTGATGGTATATTGAACTCCTGTATAATAGTTAAAAAAATTATTAAATTAAACAAGAATAATATACATAAATATGATATCATATATGTTCTTATAATATTTCTTTGTTAATAATATTTTAGTAGTATCATCGTTTCGGGTGTTAACTGGTTCGTTTTCCTTTATATGCTTGGTTATGTAAGTCATGTTTGTTATGGATATGATGTATTTGATTCATATACTAAATGATATTATGTTCATAAACATTATTTCTAACCATAAAATGAAAATTATTCTTGAATGATTATGATGGGGAATGAATCTCATCACGTTCGTGGAGATGGTAATCCGTACGTACGCACGAGCGACAATATAATTATATTGATGGTGAAATCGTATATAATTGGATATTATATCATATATAAAGAATCATTGACATGTTATATTTATTATTTACATTATTTATACTCATTATTATACCCATATAAATAATGAAGTGTTTGAATAACAAAGTACACCACGACGTGGAGACGGTAAGTCGTACATATGTACCTATGGTGACATTGTCATTCATATGATGGATAGAATAATGAATATGGTTGTACTGTTTTTATAATAACATCACATTATATAGAAAATACTGGAGTTATTATTTTAGAATGGAAACAACAAATAAAGATGAAGTGGAACAAGAAAAGAACTTTAAAGAGGTGATGAAATATTTACCTCTTCTTCGGGTTCTTCCTTTTGATTTGATCAAAAGGGATCCTTAGGTTGCCATTCTGACCAAATTAAGGCCTCTAGGATGAATTGAGGAAAGTTGGAAGGATATTTGGTCTGGGGATGGCTGAGAAAAACCGATTTGGAGTTATGAAAGTAAGAGAAGGAGAAGTACCCTTTTATAAGAGAGGTGAGGGTCACTTTAGGAAAAGCTTGAAATGTTATTTTATAATAAAATCATTTTCGGTTTCTAATGACTTAGAAATGATTTATTTCGAGGATAAGGTGGGTATGAGTCGAAAAACTCTCAACTAATAGGTTTTTGACAGGTTTAGGTCACCAAATCAACATTATCTTTTAGTTTTAAGTCTTAGTTAAATAGTTTGACATTTACCTTGTCTCTTTGTATTTTTATATTATATGGTTAATAAATTCACTATAACAAGACAAGAGAACCCCAAGTGGTTTATTATTAATATATATAACATTAACTAAGTCCTTTGGCCGAACCTAATATTTTTATGAATATTATATCAATTCATAATATAGTATTTGTTTTAAAAACTCAATTATGTCAATTTTGACACTATTTAGTATTTAGTTTTTTCGAAAGCCATTAAAACATTATAACTTTGAATAAAAAAATTTAACCAACCTTAAAATGTCATATTAACCTAAAAAACTAGTTTAATTTATCAAAAGTATCAATTTACATTTATTTGGATTTTTATAAAATTAATTATTTTAATATTTCATTAATAATGTAATTATTGCATCATCATTGTGTCATAAATAAGTTAAATTATTTAATGTCTAAAAAATATAAATAAAATACCATTATTTAGTAAATATTTTTATCTTTATATTGAATATTTATAGTCGAATTTATATTGTTTGTAACCCTATATTAAAAATGGTTTAGTTATTTAACTTTCAATTTAACTCGTTTAACTCTTCTTTAAATAAAATAATAATGAATGTCATAATCTAATCCAAGTGGACCAAAAGGATCATATTTTATTGCTAAGGTTGTTTTTGGTTGAACTAAAATTATCATAAATAATTAGGAAATGTGTTAGGGTAATTATTATATCATTTGTACCCTTAATTACTCAATTTACTTTTAACTGTGGTAAATAAAAGTCAAAAGTTACTATTCACCAAAAAAATCATCTTATTGAACCACATTTTACTTAATAATATTAATTGTGTCTCTCGAATTTTGGAAATTCAACTCACAAAATCAGTAAAATTAAGTTTTATGCAAATTTTCAAATGCTCCTAGGAGGTGGGTAAAAGATGGTAAAATGTTCAATAAAATTTTTATATATATAAACTTATTATAAAATGACTCCAATGAATTACATTGAACTTATATAGGTATTATGTATCTATTTTGACCTAAAATAAATTTAAATAAAATTAATAATTATTTAAATAAAAATTTTCTTTTAACCAATAACGTAGTGTTTTTCACAATTCATCAAAAATTGAATGTTTTCAGAAAATATCAAAAATTCACCCTAAGATAATTTTGATATTCTGAATTCAAAAATGAAGTCCATTTTGAAAAATAAAATTTTAAAAAGTGGGTATTACTATTCATAACAGCTAGTTTGATTGGTCACGGTATGTTAGAATCTCGAAGTTGCATACAATGCAAGCTATTGCATTATTCAAAGAGAAACGTACCATGAAGCTTGGGGTGTTACACTGGTGGTATAATTAACATGAATGCTTTCAACCTGGGAATCTTCACAACCAAGCAATATGAACTATCCAACAACAAGTCTTATATCATTAAGAACTATCTCATACACGGAAGACATTTAACTATGATCGATCTTGTACTCCCTACCATAGGAATACCCTTATCATCATATCAAAACCAAACTCCAAGAAAAAAATCCCACAAAAAATGATGAAGTTCGATCAAAACAAGGTTCAACACCATCAAACGATGAATGTTGCACTCCCCACCACATGGAATACCTTAAACTGATCCTCAAGCACAACCTCAACAGTTTCCTCTTCCTAACTAGGAAGGGAATTTAAAAAGAAAAGAGGATCGATGTAATGCCGACACTCTCTTAGCATACTCAAGATGAATTCAAGATAGATCATGGTCATCTCTAACTAGGAGTACACTAAGATTCCATAGGAATTCATGTACAACTCTTCCGAGCCACGCTCACAACAAATAGATTAACTTGCCTTTAACCAACAACTAAAACCACATCTCTTGACTATGTGTGTCCAGGTTCAGGCACGAGTAAACCATATTGTGGTACTCGATCTTTCTTGATGTCACCTCTACCATATAGGGAAATTTTTCATTTAACTAAAACACCTAGAAAACCAATCCAATGAAAAGTTATGAAAACATTGGTCCTCGGCTTGCACACAGCCACTCAACAATTTATGATTCAAAAGGTACCATGTGTAACCATCATGTACCCTTACCACCCGAATCATACTCCAATTAGTCTTACATTACAAGGATAAGTTGGCCATCCTAAAAAACATTATTTTCATTAATCTAGAATCAATCGCTGAAAACCTCTTCAAAATCAGGCACCTCACATGTGCTGTGATTTTTATTCTAGGACATCCTGTCATCTGGTGTTATTCATATCATGGGCATCTACCCATGCTCTAACTGCAATAGAAATAGTGTAAACACAATTTGATTGATCCAGAAACCTGAACAACACTTTTGATCAAATCCAGTCTTTATACCAAAGAACCCAATGAGTTTATCAAAATCTAAAGGAATCAACATTCCTATAAGAAAAAACAAGATAACCTACCATGTATCGATATTAAAACGAGCATAAAACCAAGATAAGTTCCCTAAAAGGAAATAGAAAACATGGTCCAAACTCTCTAATGGGTTTCCATAAAACAAAATGGATTCTTAACTACAGGGTTTCAATTCAAAACTAAGGGCATCTAGTTCTCCCACCTAGGCCTATAGAACAAGTCTCACAACTAGGTCACTATGTCTAACCATCTAGCCCAAAATATCAAAACTCTTTAAAGAAGGTAAAGATCAAAATGACCTATGAGGGTAAAAACTGAAAACACACCCTACAATGAAATGATCCTCATGAATCCTCCTCATAAAGAAATTCTCCCTGGAGGCCATGATACCTATGTAGAAAATGATACTACACTGACACTCACCGGACATCTGTATGCATAATACCCCCTGGAGGTCTAGTTCATGAGAAACGTCCTCGAACCTATCAACATCATATTCCATTATATGACTAGACAACCATGAAATGATAGAAAACACTAAAAAATGGGTACAATAGAAGAGAAACACATTTCATATCGACCTATAAGGGTCACTACACCTCTCGTGCATGAGGACTGAGCCATCATACTCAAAACCAAGGCCTTAATGTACACCCACATAACCTGACATCATAATTAAATATATATATTTAAGAAGACCCATTTAAATATGTATCAGTCATTAGTAAAAATATCACACTAGAATTCCTATATGATGTGAATCATACGTGCAAAATATGATGCATGAGACACCTATTGCCTTTGTTGGCCCAGAGTCAAAATCCATATCTAGCCTTTTTTCAATGGAAAAGAGCTAGAGATCTATAGTAAATAATAAGATACACTTAACATGTGCATCTATCATAGTGAAAATCATATACAACTATAATATCACAGATCAAAATAATAATCACATACCCTAGAAAAGAGGACATCCTACCTGAAAAATTGTTTTAAATGCATAAGTATGACATTCATCCCAGGTTCTGACACATTTTTAATACTACTATGTACCAAATTCCTAATAGTGAAGACCATGAATATAAATGATTTAATACCAATTTGTAACATTTTGGCCCATATGAAACTAAAATGGTGCCCTGAGTCGGTGGGTCATGAGGTCTCAAGCATACCACCCTATACGCCATAGGCTGCTGACAAGCAGCGAGGGCCTAGGGTGTGATATTGGGGAGACTATACATTCTTATCAGATTAAGGAAACATAATAAATATCTAATTGTAATAAATAGTAGTAAATAAACAGAGTGTGGAAGCAGTAAATAAAATGAAATAGAAATTTTTGTATTAATAAATAGAAATTCTATAAAATCCTGAATATTTATTCCATACATAAAACCCTATTCATCCACTAAGATAACCATACTAATATAGAAATACAAAAAGAAACTAAAATAAAAGTGAAATTCTCTACTACTAACTCTGAGACTGACCATGTACCCAATCCATAGACACATTTGAACTACACTGGATATATTAGAAAAACCCACATGAGCAGCTCTACTCGATCATGAGACTCTAGGCCTTGGCTATATCCACCATGAAAACTACGATCAACCTCAGAAGAAGAAATATGGTATAAAAATACACTGAGGTTCACATTTATGGGTGAGAAATTATCTAATTAGGACACCCAAAAGAGGAACCTTTAAAATATGCTTCTTTAAGTGTAGGAAAAATCAAGGTGCTCAGTCTAGTTGATACATAACTAAAAAGATATGTAAAACCAATAAACATGAAATCACAATTGAACCCGGGTTCATTATCCCTATCAACTAGTCAAGTTCCCACATGGAGATCCATATCTATATATATATAAATGTATAGTCCCATATATATACATATATACATAAATATGAATATTCATGTGTAAGTGAAAGAAATAACATGAAACCAAACATGACTCGATCCCTGGGTCCATAATCTCAATCGCCTCGACATCCTGTACAAGGGATTTGAGCATGATGTTATACCACTCAAGGTTTCTATAATTAATTCAATATCTATGTCTCTAATTCCAATAAACACATAATTTATTCATCAAATTCTGATAATTTCTCTAAGTAAGATATTTCACCGCAAAGGGATACTCATCATACACTTGTTTTCACCCATACACACCTCCAATCACTAAAATCATGGATTCTGGGGAAGTACATTTGAATATTCTATAAATAGTAACTGGTCTAGATTATATTATTCTCAGTAAATATAAATACATTCCAATGATTAATCCCTAGGTCTCGGGCTATTGGTGGTCATGAAATTTATAACTCACATAATCCCTAAGAATCTAACCCTTAGGTGATCTGTAAGAAGAACTCACCAATGAGATGTCACATCCACCCCTAGAGTCTCTAATAGGGGTGATCATAATCATTCATATCAACCTAAAGAGCATAATCATTCCAGGTATCCAATGATGTGAGATTCCAAGCACCACACCATAATCAATTAACTGATCAGAGAGAGAATAATCATATATATCCATCGGGAGAGCATAATCATCCATGAGTATCATCATATTGAGGAGAGTATAATCATCCTCATCAAATATAAACAAGAGAATATTGGAATCATCCTCATTACTTGGGAGAGAAGAATCATCCATGAGTATCATTACTAGAGAGTCTATACATGTATATCATAATAGTAGGCTCAACATCCAGATCAAGGAAACAGCTTTAGTCATACTAAAAATAAAATAATCAAATATATAGAATCAAAAGATAGATCATAGGTATTACCTTTTGGTATAAAAAAACATATGAAAATAACATGGATCAGAATCTAGTTCATAGGAAGAATGTCTGGGAAACTCAAATAGAAAGAAATACACCTCACATCAGGCTCAAAAACCACTAACCAAGAATCACCTCTAGTAAACATCATTGCATCAAAAATAAACATGTGAGAAAATAAACAAAAGAGTGAAGGCGGAAGAACACCAAAAGCCGAAACTAAAACCATATACCCAATGGATTAAAAGATTTAAATAGGTTATAAGGTGACACCCAATACCATCTATTTCCAAACCTGATATACTAACTCAGGGTCGGTCAAACAATGGGGCACCCATTGGGTCCCTCAAGTCGAAACACTGGAGAGGTATCCTACTTGGGATCATAGAGGTATACACAAAAGTAAAGGTATTCTACTTGGAATACTTGGTAGTATGGTAAAATATGAATCTTATATGGAATTAAAAAATAGAAATTCAATAAAGAAATCCTACAAGGGATCCTTGGACTAACATGTAGGTGATAGTTTCTTAAAGCGGACCCTCTATAACCGTATGAGAAAGAAGAGGCATCCTACAAGGGATCTACATAATGGTATACAGGTAAGGGGAACCTATAAGGGAATCCCTTGGTAAATTAGTAATCAAAGGAATCACATAGGGGACCCTTATAACATAAAGAATATTGAGGCATCCTACAAGGAATCCTCTAGTTTGAAAACTAAACAGAGGAATCCTATAAGGGATCCTCAGAAACAACTGGTCTCATGACCTCTTAGGATAGAAGGGAACATATCTTAAGGGATACATCCTTAAAGGAAAATCTACAAAACAATGGTCTAAAGAGATAACTCATGGATAATTTCATAACATTCCTCCCTCTCAGGAGACACAACATATAAATACTAGAGGAATAACCTATCCAATCAAGAAACTCCACCTAGGAGTCCTCAAAACACCTCACGGTTCTCACCACTATGATCAATGTGAAAATATACTCAAAATTGACTTATCATGGGTCTAATTATGACTCCTATGTGAAATGATACATAAAACCCTTAAAATATTAAAATGGTTCAATACATGGCATGTACTCCTAAAACCCCACCTAAGCGTCTATTCTTTCCAGACTCAGCATATATGCATTGGAGTACATGGTGTGTAAGGAGGGAACACTGTGTGTACCCTTCAAGGGGTACCTTCTAGTGTCCCTAAAATGGCCTAGCTAAGTACATGGCCTAGTGGTGTACTTCTACATGGTAGGCAACCCACACAGGGTTAGGTTGTGTACTCTATATAGCCATGTACCCCTACAAGTGTATCCAGGATGAGTACTCAGCTACAAAACTGAGTAATAGTACATGGCATGTACACCCTAGTACAATAAATTTATTTTGAAAACTTCATTTTCTCTAAATAGGAATAAGACACATCGTCTTTCCCTGAAACCCATGCTTTGTATGTGGGTTTTCCCAAATGGAAAAACCTTAATTAACCTGATACCCCTATTTCTTACCTAAAAAAATAAATCAAGCAAAAAGGGGCCATAAGAAAGAATAATTGGGATTAAAAACTTTAAAATGATGAATATAATGGGGTTTTTTATAAAATTAAAAATCCATACCTTTGGGTGGAAACCACTGAAGCATCACCCATTTCCAGGGTCCCCAGTTGTTGCACGTTGATTCAACAAGTCAAGAGCTCCACGACGATACCTCTTTCTCTCCTATATCTTTTTCCTTATCCTTATACCTATTTTCTCTCTTATTCGAGTAGAATAATAAGAGCCCTATAGACTAAGAAAGAAAAAAAAGAAAAAGAAAATACAGAAAATAATAAAAAGAAAACTAATAGAAAAATGGGGGATCGGGACAGCCGGATGCCCAACTCGATATTATTCCCCACAAAAAAAATACCCATTCTAGACTCAATTATAGAGATAGAATTTTAATCTAACACTCTACTCAAAAGATATATTCGAATGAACCTCCATGAATAAATTAATATTTAATTTATTAAATATTAAATATAAATTACTCCGCTAAATTTTTAATGGATCAGATTTCCACCAAAATTCTATCCTAGGTTAAACACCCTATTTTGGGACCAACAAAGTGGTCAAAAAAATATCTCAGATCATCTGATAGGGTAAAATTTTCAGTTTACCCCTTATAAGAATTTGTAATAAAAATTTCATATTTCTGCTCAAAATTGCAGTCTATAAAAAAATTGTTCCTTAAATTTTATCATGTAAATTATGGTTTTTAAATAATAATTCTATGTTCCTTTATTTAATGTTTTTTGATTCAAGCATTACCCATGTTTCAATTGTTTAATGTCTCAAACTTTCTTACTTGAAACCTAAATAGATTCATTTATATGTTGTATACGATGATTCTTGACATAATATCATCAATCTTTTTATAATCAATATATTTTTTTCCCCTCTTATTTTAAATATTTCAAATGGTTTTTTGTTTGAAAGTCCAAAAATGGAATTTCTTGAAAAACACTATTTTTTATTTTTTTTAAAAATTACCCTAACTCATACTCCATGATCATTATCTTATCTCAATAATGAACTTTTATAAACATAAATATTTTCTATAACCTATTTTTCATGATATATGACATTATTTTAAAAAAATTAGAAATAAATTTCTCAGAATTTTATTAATGGGTCATTTTTTTACTTTATTTACAAAATATTGGAAAGAATATTCTTTTTTAATGTTTACTACATGAGTAAAATTTACCATCATAATGATCATATAATGAATTGAAGCTTAATTTTCATGTTTCCATAGTTCATTTAAAATAAGTGTTTCCCCTAATATTCTAGAAATTATTAGTTTTTAGAAGTGATTTTCAATGTGAAAAGATAATTTTCTTCAAGAATGTTTTTAATGATCTTTTTATGATAATTCTATTCATCAACAATAATAACCCTTTATATAACTTATTCCCCACTAGGAATATTTTATAATGATACAATCCTTATTCTTTCTTTGGATTTATTATGATTATTTCAAATATATTATCAAGGAACCCTTTTAATTTCTATGGGTGAATCTTACTATGAATTAATAATGGTTATTTTTATGTTGAAAAATAAAATATTTCACATGTTTGGATAATGTTATGGTTTTGGACATTATTTATGATGATGGGTGAGATTTATATTGTTCATGATGATGGTTGAGCTTTATATACATATCTAATCCATTGGGTAAATAGACCATGTTATTTGGTTATAGGTTTTTTATAATAGATTATTTGAAATTATCGAGTTTATTATTCCATTGGTAATATTGTTTGTAAGAGTGGTATGAAAATTTTGTTCCAAGTTACCAACATTTTATATTTATGAATTCACTAAGTTATAATGGATCCTTTATTTATGGACTATTTTTCAAGGGATCAAGATTGTTGACTTTAATGAATATTGTCTTATGTTAATTTTTTATTCCATGACTCATATTTTATGATCTAGGTTTTTATGTGTATGAATTCTCTAATGTTGTACTCATTCTCTTTAATTATTTCATTATACCCTTTTACTCATCTTACGATCACTAATAACATTAAATTATTAATGATTATGTTTACCCATAATGAGAATTTGATCTCACCCTTCTTAAGTTTCCTTTCCCAAGTTGTGAAGAAAATTTTTAAGTATGTTATGCCTAAGAAGGTTACTAGATGTAAATAACTTAGTTGGAGATGATGTAGTTTTTTATGAACTATTTTTATATATATCCATGTTATTATCAAATATATTTTCCAGATTCACTAAAACTATAAACTTAAAAAGTCAATCGGGGTGTAAGAAATATAGTATCCTAGTTTGATATTATATGTTTTAAAGGGTTAAAATTGGATCATTTTTATTGTTATCAATGATAAAAATGTAAATATAAGGATTTAAGACCATATTTGGGATTATGGGTCTTGGGCTATTATATCAATTACTGTCATCACTACTGGAGTTATGGGATGTGATGGTAATATAAAATATCAATTCTTATGTAAAAATTAACTTATTGATTAAGGATTTCAGTAATTTAATCCCAATTTAAGAACATAAATGGATGGAGGTTCAATATCCTTATAGAGATAGGCTAAATACAGAAGTAAGGTAGATCTCCCCTTAATGGAAAATTTAGTTAAGACCAACAGATATATTACATGACATAATATGAGGAAAATATATGGGTCCCAGTACAATATGTAGGAATTATGAGAATAGTGGTAATTTCAAGAATTATTATAGAAATCACAAGGAAAACTCAATAATTTGAAAGTTCAAATTCCATGACCATAAATTATGGAAGTAGTAAATTGATTTTTCATGTTAACATTCCAATGGATTCTTGGGTGATAAGCTTTGGAACATTATTCCACTCTATAGTAGAGTAAGGGTTCTTGGAAAACTATGTCTCCGAGAAGTTTGGTAGAGTATATTTTCCAGATGTTGAGGATCTACAAGTTATAAGGACGGGTTATATTAATGCTTGAATGAAGAACATAAGATTCATACAATTAAAATTTGTTAGAAATATCCCTAGATTTTTAATGAACCTAATTTCCATTAGTTAGCTCATTGAGTCACATTATGGAACTAGGTTTTCTAATGGAGTTGGGAAGGTGACTCAAGGATCTATAGTGGTGGCATGGGGAGTAAATTATGAGACACTATATTTGACTAGAATAATAGATGAAGTCATATTTACTAGAGTAAAAACATTCAAATTTCCATACTTATTAAATTCCCTACTTGGATATCTCAATGAGAAAAACACAATGTTCTAATTGAAAAAATCAAACTAATTCTTGATTACAATTATATCAGAATTCATGAGAGATGTAATATTGTTAAGTATAATTGGATGTCCTTTAACTTCAATGTATATAATCCTTTAGACTAAAATTTATATTTGGTTTACTCAGATGTTTAGGGACCTACCCCTATTTAATATCATGGTGGATTACCTCACTTTGTTACTTTTATTGATAAAGAAATAAGAAAATTATGGGTTTAATTTATAAATTATAGGTCTGATTTCATTGTATAATTCACTTAATGGAAGGCCTTGGTGGAGTGGGAAACATGTTTGAAGTTAAAAAACCTAATATCTAATAATAATGGTGAGTACAATGGTAGGAATTTTCAAAAATTATTTAGAAAGAAGTGGATCGTGATAGAGAAAACATTTCTTGGAGCACATTAATATTGTTATGTGATAGATCAAATGAAATAGATGCTAATTTAAAAGGAACTAAGATGCATGTTCACTTAGGAATTACCATGAAAATTTGAGCTAAATCAATGAACAAGATAACATAACATGTTAACAAAATTCTGTTATCTTTTGTTGGTTAAGAAGTATTGAAACAAATATGGACTAGTAAATAACCAAAAAGTTAGTTACCAAAAAATCTTTGGAAAACCTTTTTATTCTCAATTTGATGTCAAGGTTAGAAAAAAAAACTTGATGTAGAGTCCAAGGAATGTTCATTTATGGGTTATAGTGATTAAAATTTTCTATTTTAATGAAGGGATTATGACAAGAAACAATTTATAAGAAGATAGTATGTTCTACTCAATGATAAGATTATTTATAATGACCATAAAATAGATGAATTATATGTTTAAATAAAGTAATAAACTAACAATGTAAAAATTTATTTGATTGGGAGTACCATAAGTAATGAATCTTTTTGTGATCTTAGATGGAAACACAGGATGTTCCGAAGTCAGGACAAAAAAAATATGTGATGGGATTATTTAAAATAGTATGATATTGGTATATAGATTTATAATATAGTTATCTAGAATATTGAGAATAAAAAATGAAGATCCATAAAGAGTATAATAATAAATCCAATTAGATAGATATTCCAAATTAATGTAGTCAATATAATGGTTTGGGGATGACATAAACATTTTACCACTAATGGATGAAGGATATTTTAAAGTTTGGGAAAATGTATACACTCTTAGTGACTTTATATAGTGGGATTAAATTAAAGTAGAAATGTATTCAATGTATACAAATGTAAAATGGGAGCTGACTAAGTTACCACAGGGGAAAAGAGCACTTGAGAATAAGTTGATGTTCTATTTTAAAGAAGAATATAATGGAAGAAAGTAGTAAAAGGCATGAATGGTGGGAAATAGATATCATTATAAGGAGGGAATTTACTTATTTGAATTTTTATGACTGGTAATTAATAACTCTACTATCCAAACGATGTTGATAATGGTTATGTTCAACAGATATTACTTAGAGAACATGAATATAAAGAAATAATTTCTCTATAGAGATATAGAGGTGAAAATTTATATAAATAAAATTGTGGGTTTCATGGATAATTGGAATATAGACATAGTTTATAATTGAAAATAATCCATTGTGTATTGAATAAATAACAAAGAGAGTAGAATAAAAAATTCAACTCATTCATTTTCGAGGAAGGTTTCACTTGGTGAAATGTGGATCACTATTACCATCAGATGGAATGATGATGAGATTTTAATCGTACTTATTCTATATGTGAATAACAAATTTCTATATAATATAAACAATAAGATAATTTATAATTTTAATTGTGATTTATTTGTATGGATAAACATAAAATATCATGAAAAATTCATGAAGATACGAATAAAGAAGATTAAAAGAGATACAAAATCTAGGAATTTGGTTCTATCTCTAAGGGAATACATTTGAAATATCATCTAAATGTTTAGAATATACGAATGTAAACTAGTATCAACCCCAAAGGATGAACACTCTAGTTTTTTCAAGTATAAGGTTCCTAAAATAGAAGATGAGGTTTGGTATATAGAGAAAGATCTATTTTCATTAGTGGTTAGTAGCCTGATATATTTCATGATAAGTACTCGATCGTGAATTTATTTTATTGTCAGAGTGGTGATCCATTTCATGTAAAATCCAGGAAGTGACCACTAGGAAGCTATGAAGTTAATCATCCAGTACATGAATGGTTTATAAGATACACACTTGTTCTCTTAGTTAAATGATCTATTATAAGTTTATGTTATTACATACATTTATAGGGAGTCAAAAACCAAGAAGGGAACCATTCCATTTGTGTTTATATATAGAGGGATGATAATCCATTGGATTTCATGACTATAAAAAATTATTACTTTTTCCATAATAGAATATGATTATGTGGATATGGTATCATTAGGGATGGAATTTTTATCATTGATGTTCTTATTTATGGATCTTAGAAGGAGTAAGGAGGTTTGAGTGTTGTTATGTGGTAATCATAATGCAATCCATTTATATTAGAACCTGGTGTTTAAATAAATGAAACAACTTATTTACCTAACATTGAATTTCACCTAGGATATACTAGATAAAATTTCTTAGAGTTATGGATGATATCGAAAATGTTTAGTCCACTGGACATATTCACCAAAGAGTTAGTCCAATAAATTCTGGTGGAACACTGTGCCTCATTGGGGCTTGGATGAATAAATGGTAATAAAGAGAACTAAGGGAAGAACAAGGACAGGCCATGCTCTTTCTCTCACCCTTATTCTATGGCATAGGGCATGTCCACACCGCCTCCTCCCCTCCTCGAACCACTTCAGATGGGGAGGGGAGATCCTGATTATCTATCCCATTCGATTCCCCCTCGTTTACCCTCTTTCTCCCCTTTCACAAATTCATCCTTCCTTCCTCCTTTCCCTCTGATTGATATAATCCCTAAGGTCTAATCATTTTTTAATGGAGTTCCTTCAGTTCATATTTCCCCTCTGTAGTTCACAGAAGCTTCAGCGTTACTGGATATCATGTTGGTAGCTCAATTCGGGAGGGATTGTTTGTCGGTCGATGAGTTTAATCGGTTTGTGTTACCCTTTTGAAAATTGAAGGATCATGTAATAGTAGGTCTTTTAGATGCGAGAAATTTATAGTTTGCATTCTCTAATGAATATGGCCTTGTGTTTTCTTGGGACTTCGCTTCATGTTCTATGAAGGGGTTCAGGTTATCTCTATTTCATTGGACCTTTGATTTTCACCTAAGGTGTGATCCTCCAACCTCATCTCTTTGTATATCCTTACCTGGTCTTCCATTTTCATTTAAGAACCCGAAAATCCTAGAGTTGATAGGAAATATGGTTGGTCACTACCTTTGCTTTTATTCCCACACCAAGGTCATTTGTCACCCAGTTGGGCCAAGGATCTGTTTCGAAGTAGATTTATCGAAAGGCCCTTTGGATTCCATTTTCATAAAAATTGAGGAAGAGCTCTGCTGGCTTCAGAAGGTATGCTATGACTACTGGATTCCCTTTTTCTCGGTTTGTTCCTACATAGGCCATGATGTTTCCAAGTGCTGGAAAAACCTCTCCAGTCGACTCTGGTCTGGTCTGCCCAATATTATGGAGGGTGGTACCATTGAAGTATGTGAGTCCCCTATCGGAACCCTATTAGAGAAGGGTGAGGATGTTGTGGACCGACATTATATTAGGGAGTATTAGGGGATCACTAATCCTCCAGATTCCATAGAACATAAGGGAAGGAGGTTGAATGAAAATTTAAAGGTGGATGATGTGTTTGATTAGCTAAAACAGAACCTGGGCATACCATTGAAGGAGCCAGGAGCTAATGAGGAACAGCAATCCTGCACTGGTTCTGAGCAGACAACTGATACCAGGACTATAGTGGAGATGAAGAAACTCAGTCAAGGTGATCATGAATATGCTGCAATAGGGGCTGGAAACCATGAGGAGGCCGAAATTTCTGGGAATTCAATGTAGGAGGTGCATCTACTATATACTATGGTGCCTCCCCTACTAAAGGGAGGCCTGAGGAGGGGAGGGTGGCTGAGCCCCCTAGAATACAGGAGGTGCCCAAGTTTTCTGATGCAGTGACACATCCTATTATAGGGATTCGGGAGGAGGGGGTGTGTTGGGTCCCTTGGACCCAAACATTATCTAACCCCCATCCAATCTAAATGTTTCATCTAAAAGGTAGAATAGGTAGTTCCCCAGTGATCTGAGCAAGTGGTTTGGGCTGAATACCCCCACTGAAGGCCTGAGGGTTGGGTTGAGTTAAGGAACCGTTTTGATAGTCTGGTGGATCAAAATCAAGTAATGTCACATGAGAAAGATGATTTAGGTGCTTAAATCAATATCCAAATCTTAGTGGACAGCTGGGATCATTTCCAATGGAAAGGTCCTCACATCCCTAGAAGGAAGAAGGGGCTAAAAGGAAAGCGTGACTCCGTGAAATGCATTATGGTATAGGGGAAAAACCAAAGTGACATAAGGACTATTCTTACAATACAAAACCAATAGAAACCAGATTTTCTAAGAAAGTTGGAATCAAGGAAAGAAAAGTCCTACAAGATAGGGATAACGGTGATCCAAGAAGAGAACCAAAGGTAATAGAAGAAGAGGTATGAGAGTGTCTGAAGATCATATTTCACTCCAAGGAATAAATGATTGAGAAAGACATGTGGACTAACTCCCCAAATGAAGAAATTATAAGAATTTATGAAATAAGGTTGCAGTTTGAGGCCACCGAGGAGCATGAAGTGTGGATCGATAAGAAAGATTGAATAATTGCTCGGGGTTTCATTCAAGGAAAAATATCTCTGGAATAATTCATTCAAACAATGGACAAGATGATCTCTCATCTCGAAGAACTTCTCATGGAGGATCCAAACACATAGGTTAGCACTTTTCACTGGGAATTATATAGAGTGTCCAATTCAAATAACCTTAGTCTAGTTTTTAATAACTTTGTAATCTTCTTTAGCAAGTAGTGGTTTTTTGTTTTGAAAATGATGGTTTCCCACCTATCCTTAAAGAGGATTTTTAATAAAAATTTATATTTAGTGGTGGTAATAAAGAGAACTAAATTTTTTTCTATGAAGGATCATGAGTATGCCTAAGTGTTAGAGTATTTCCAATATTTCCATGAAGTAGTCTTAAAGTGTGAGATTATTGGTAGTGTGTAGCTATTTCATGTTATAATTACACTTAACAAAAGTAAAAAAACAAAATGATAAATTTTTCTTGATGGTATACTTAGCAACAACACGATATCTGATGGAAGAAAGGTTGTTGGGACAATGATATCATCTGGTGTACATGTGTACTGTTCAGTTTCATTTGAAAATGTTAAGTGGAAGTTATAGGGTTGGTCCTTATGGTTTTGTGGAAAAGGTTTAGGAATCCAGTCAATAATCCCTAGCTACAATATCCATGGTCTCAGTAGGATTGGATATCAAAATTTACTAGGTTGAATAGTGGGTCATCCATGAATTTTGGCTAGTAGTGAAACAGTTAACCACATGGCACTTACTATAAGTAAGTGATACCACCAGTACACATGTGACATTATGACATATTAATTGAATGTAATTAGTGATCTGATTTTGTTATATATAAAAATTTATTCTAATTATTGTATCTTCTAATTTTAATGGAATATATATTAGTATTTCTATAATAAATGGGCCCCACTTATAGAACAAGAACCCTGACTTAACAAGGACTTCAAGTCCTAGACCTCCAGGTACCACCCGTTGACCCATAGAAACATGTTCTCCTACCTGTGGCCCATCCATGTACCTAAATGTGTCATCAGACTAGTGACTATCCCCAAAGGCCAACACATGTTCTTTCTAGTGTTCTTTTTCTTCACTAAAACACACACTGAGAAACATCTCATAAGTTCACCCATCCTGATCACTACTCTAGGACAAGCACATATAAATTGTAGTTCTAATTAGGTAGGCTCATGAAAATAAAGGTTTACCTTGTCAATATGAGTCATATAATTTATTAATTTAACCATTTATCATTCTGGGGTGTTAAATTCAACCCCCTTTAGAGAAAAACATCCCCATTATGGACTATACATCTCAAACAAGGCTGTGTCACCACACTTAAGGATGAGTTTATGCTCTGATACCTAATATAACAACTAGGCCCCACTGACAGCACAAACACCCCACCTTAACATGGCCATTGGGTACTGGCCTTCCAGGTACAACTAGTTTCCACACAGACACATGGTCCCCTACATGGGGCCCACACACATGCACAAACAGTTCATCCAAATAATGATTTTACCCACATTCCAAAACATGTTCTTCCCAATGTTCTTTTTCCACACTCACATACACCCTAAGAAAATTCTCTGAAGGTCACCCATATTGATCACTAGTCTAGGCCAAGTATAATTAATTATGGGCTTATAATCAAGTAGGATCCCAAAAATAGAGTTGCATCTTGTTTACATGAGTCATATTATTTAGTCATTTAACCCTTCAACATTATAGACTGTTATAGTTTCTCCAATGAACACATTAATAACTTGAAAACCATTTAAACTCATATTTTATTTACTTTGTTATTTGTATTATTCAATACTTGTGAGTATTAATTTTTAATTGAGTGCACTTGAGGTCAACTTGGTGTGGTGAGTATGGTTATTTATTGTGTTATATTCTTATTCAACAATCTCGTCAGAGTCCTTCCCAAGGATCCACTTATCTGAGTTGTATCTTCCAGTGAACTAAATTCAATTAATTAGATGTTTTTGTGGATTCCCAATAAACACCACTTATTTTTCCATATTAAAAAGTTATATGGAACTAAAAGTACGGGGTGGTGGAAATAAATTTTATTTAAGGATCAAATTAAAATTTTCTCCCACTTAAGTATTCAGTTGATCATAAGTTATAATTTATATTCAAATAAGAGTATTAAAACCAAATAATGTAGAGAATAAACTATTGTATGATAAAATATCTATGATAAAAGTAATAAAGTTATAGAATATATAATTAAAAATTTAAAAACAATGCTCATAGTTCTGAATAAACATCAAGAAACTTATAAATAATATTTTTACCAAAACAATTCTAATTGTGAAATTATTTTCTTTTAAACCAAAGAAACAGATGGATCAGTAAACCTCATCCAAGGTATCCAAGTCCCAATCAGAAATTTCATTAGTTGTTAACCTATTAAAAGTTATATACTAGGATTATCTATCCCTAATATTTAATTTTATCTCCTTAATCAATAATATGTTCAATACCTCAGACTTCGTTAAACATGATGTTTGAAATATTTAACTTCCTCTTACCATAAGCTCGTCGATCACAATGATAAAAAATTATAGATTCCACACTAAAGAATTATTTATCATGAAGATTAAAAAATTAATAATTTGAAGGGAAGTTAAGATCATTACAATGATACCTAAAAAAATAGTAACTCTTTTCAAAATAATCACTGGAAGAAAAATTACAATCATATTTTCTTGAAGTATCAAGATGATTAAAACATCAACATGAGTACAAGAAATATTGGCATAGTTTAGTTCTTAACATTACATAGAGATTCAAATAAATTTTTAAACATACTTTTAACAAATTCCAATGATAAAATTATACATTCATTTGGATTATTTTCAACAACATTGTAATATTTATGTTCATTCAATAAATAATGGGATCTAAATATATCTTCCAATGAATTCAATTAACAAACCATCATAAAATTTAGTTCATCTTCCCTATATTTTAGTAATTCCATAGATCTATATAGTTTATCATAAATTAGGATGATTGAAAGATAATTTTACTAAAAAACAAAAGTTAAACTAAATCTTTTTGTTAGCTTAAAACAATGTAAATAATACTGAAACTTTCAAAAAATAGGATAAGAAGGGTCATTTGAATAAAAAATATCCATGTAAGAATTATGATATTTTAAAGGGAATAACTAGAATATGAATAAAAGATACAATAGGAACCTTATGCTACTACTATTGTGAATCAATTATCATCAATGAATGTATAAAGAGAGGTACCCAACCTACTACTACTAAATGTTCAGTGTATTGAAGAGAAATAACCAACACTACTTATATTAAGTTATTATCCTTATGTGTTGATGAATAAGAAGAGAAGAAGAAGAGGTTGATGCTTATACTACTGATTATATTAGGCATTAATGAAAAATAAAAGGGTCGGCCTATGATATGTTTATATTTTAAGGATTGAAGGAAATATTGATACAACCTCTATAATGTATATATAAAAGAGGCAGTTACTTGTGATTGTTATACACTGAAAAGTGGATCATATATTATTATTCTAGTGGCTACTAAACTAATATATTAATTATACCTATAGTGGAGCCAACTGATTCTGGTATTTAAGAAAGGAATAGTTAGTGTGAGGTCCTAATAAGAGATCAAGTTGGTTTTGGCCTGAAACCAGGTTGATTCTAGGATAAAAAATTCAAGAATATACAATAAGAATACATTTATTTTAATAAAAAAAGAGAAGATATGTATGAGTGGGATAACAGCCACTGTACACCAATTATGTAATCATTCATATTATAGGTGAACCCCACTATCAAATTACTGTTAATCTTATTGTTTACTTTACTATTAATATTACATGTATGAAAACTGAAAGTGAGAAAAGGGAGTGATATCCATTCACCAAATGGGTGAACAATTAAATAAGAAAAAGGTTTAAGAATAGTAAATTTTACCACAGATATCACCCCCTATTAGGGTCATTAAACTAAACCTAATGAAACAATAATTGGTATCAAATCCACATTACGCCTCTTATTGTATTATATACAATATAAAGAATTGAATTTTTAAAACAAAATTGAGTTTTATTCCTAAAGTGTAATAAATTCCTAACATAGATAATAAGTGTCAAATATAGATCCAAAATATTTATTTTCCAAGAAATTTAAGAATAAAAAGAGGAAATATTTGATAATGTTAAAGAAGATAACCCTCTTATGTAAGGAAATAGAAAATTAAACTTCTACATGCTACTATCATGATGATATTTGACCAATCATGTATATTGAATATTTGGTGGAAAACTCAACAAGGAATAGGATAGAAAAAATATATACCCCATGTATTTCCTAATCATTACATGATGATGAGATAACTAAAATGCATTATCAATATTATCAGTTTTATAAACCAATCAAATGTGGAGAGAAATATATTTTATAATATCTACATGATAAAGAATATGATGAGTCGTGATATTATTTAGAGGAAATCATATAAGAGATACTTAAATATGTGTTTATTTTTTTTATCTCATTTAAATAGTTTTATAATTATTTCACCTATATTGGGGAAGAATGATATATGAATGAAAAGGACCTGAAACAAAATTAACTAGCATTTAAAAAATCTCAACAAACAAGTAGAGGAAAAAGTACAAGGAATTTGGATATTGAAGAAAATTATCCATGTTTAAGAAGGATTTTCTAAAAGAAATCCAATGTATATAAGAATTTATAGAAAGGTTTTATGAGACACGTTTATTTATTGTTATAAAATGATATCTCTTAGATATGTTTTTTTGATAAATCACAACACACTCTTTGTTTACTTATTCTTACATTGTAATTTTTTAGTTTTCTTTTTATTTTAATTTTATCATCTGATTTACATTTTTTGGGGAGATTATTCTAAACCATGTATATTAAAAATCATTATGAATTCACTAAATTCATTCTAATATAATAGAGATTTTTACTTATGATTTTTTTTAGAGCAAATAGTCATACATAAATTAATCAGAGTTTACTATTGTAGAGTTTGAAATTCCAATGCTTATAAGTAGAGACCAAGGCATTAAAGAATTATAGATAGATGAATGATCATGAAATGATCTAGAAAGTTCATTAAACTCAAAATATAAACAATCTTAGTTCATTGAGAGATTCTATTTTATTATTTTTCAGTTTGTACTTAGAGTTTCCATGTGTGAGTTTTTCCATTTTAAAATATCTATGTTTTGTGGTTATGATAATTTGATTCTAATATTTAAAGATTAATGAGATTCTATGTACATGAATATATTATTATAATCATTTAGTTTGATTAATTAATGAGAAAGGACTTACAAAATATTTTGTTAATGAAATATTATATTTAGGGCAGTTCTTACTTATTTTAAAACCGTTCGATGAGGTTTACATACAAGAATTTTGTCTTATTATTATCTATAATGTTGTAGTTTTAGAGTATTAGAATTTGTATCCATTGGATATGGGTATTAATAATCTACCACTTTGGATTAAAATTGAAGATTTCCTAGGATTGGAACTATTTTCTATCTTTTATAACATCAATTAATGGATTTTACATATTGTCATATGAAACTCCATTTCACTTTTTCATTTGAATTGGACTTTTTATGATTGGTATATTCACCAACTTAAGTATTATATTCAAGGTTTTTTAATTTATACTATATTTATTGTTTTTTGTTCGACTAATCAATTAATAACTTTTAACATTCAGTTTCTTATTTTCCTGAGTGGGAAAAATGAGTTTTCTCTTAAAACTTAAGATCACCCCTCTTGAATCTACCATGTTTGGGAGAATATTTGGTATCTTATATCTATTGTTTTCTTAAACTAAATTATAATTGAAAATAAATTATTTATTCTAGAATTATTACATACCAGGACCGTAGGGAATCTTAATCCTTGTCATCCACCTATTTTTTATAGAATTTATTTTATGTATTAGATTTCTTGGATGAATAATTTTATGATTATCACTCGATTTTATCATTATAAAATGACGGTAAGAAAATATAATATTCTATAGAAATAAATTTCTAGAATTATTCATGAGATTTTTTGGAGTATATGGTGAACAACAAAGTCTCAGATATGATTATTTGTTTTATGACTTGGAATATTTATATAAAACTATAAACTAAAATTGTATAAATATTTATATTACTCATTTTATGACTTCTAATGTACTTGATACTCAAATATTTATATTGATATCATATTATCAATATGTTGATTTTCTAATGGGAGAATTAGATACGAAAAAGAATCAATGGTTTATGATTGTAGTTAATAGACTGTAATCTCTTGGTGGGAGAGATATTACATATTAATATATTTTTGAGAAGATTTTTTAACATACTTATGAAGGATTGGGAATCTATGAGAACAATGATTGATGATTGAAAACATCTTAATTAATTTTTTATCAATAACCTTATTATAACATTAATAAAATGTTAGAATGGATTTTTTTTAGAGGTTAAGTAAGAGAAATGAAAGAGTGGTAAAATTTATTTTCATACTAAATCTTTCATAGATTCTTACTCAAATCCATGTAGTTTAATGAGAAATTATAATTGTGTTTTAGATGATAGTAATGTAGAGTTTAGTGAATTTAAATTTCCTTACCTTGTGAGGTTTATGAATAGTATTATCATAAATAATATTTTTAGAATGATTAGGGGAATGAAAATAGATATATAAATGATAATTCTTTGAGAAGGGATGAGAAGAAAGATTATTTGGACATTATATGTTATTTATGCAAGAAACCATGACATATCAGATTGGATTATCATAGATTTAATAAGAATGATAGGTATTATAGAATATATTTAAATTAGAATGGTAATAAAGTGTTAAGAGTTAATGGTGTTAATTGATGTGTTAGTGAAGATCCTTTTTTTGAAAGTAGTGATGCAGAAAGTGATGTTAGCTATATGATTACCATTTTTTTTAAAAGACCCTTAGAATGTCTCATGTTTTATGTTTAAAGTAAATAATTATTCTTTTATGAATTATTATTTATATTCTAGTAACCCTTACACTTTATATGACAAGAATGATACTCTATCAGTTTAAGAGCTGAATGAATATGGTACTAGCATAGAGAAAATATATATGATGTTGAATAAATACTATAATTTGGATAAGGTGGATATTTCTAAGGTTAATGATAGTATTTTGTAACTTAATTCTAATTTAGATGGTAAATTATTTTCCATTTCAACTTTTAATGACACAAATGAAGTTGTAAAAATGTAGTATGAAGTTTAAAATTTTAATAATTTACTTTATAATTTTAATTATTAAACGTGGAATTTTGATAATCCTATTAGACAATAAATATCATTTATAAAATATTCGATAGTTTTTATACCTTTTCTAAAAATCTACATTTCCAGTCTAATTTTTTTGAAGTGTAAACCTTTTTACACTAAATAATAATGGTTTGGTTACTGGAAGAATAATTGAACCTTTAATAAGGTTCAATATTTCAAAAAATTTAGGGATTCTATTTCAAAATAATTAGAATCTATTCCACACCATAGGGGTTAAAAAATTTGGGTTCCAAAATATTTATATAATAACATTTCCAGACATAAATAATTTTGGGTACCAAGTTCTTAGTTTCATTAATTTTAGGAGAGAATGACGAGTAATATAAGCTAGAATACTTGGTAAATGGATAATAGTTGTTGTTAGAAAATGATCAAAAACAAGTCCAACTTCTGACACATATAGAAATTGAAGGGTAAACTTTTAATTTTGAATATAATGAATAAAGTTATATTATGGGTTTTTGTGATGTTTTTTTTGTGGAGAATATAATTTCAAAATTTCCTTAAACTCTTGGACTTAAGCACAACCTTGTTAGAATAATTCATAAATGTTTTGAGGGTTACTCCTTGAACTTTAGGAATAGAAGATGTAAAATCACTTGTTTTAGGGGAGTTAATAATTTATCTTCCAATATGAATGATATTTTTTACAATATATAACTTGAGGATGTTACTTGTTAAAACCTTCATTGTCTTAGTGTTATTGAGGATAAGTACTATATTTTTAATATAATGTGTGGACACTACAATTTTTGAAACATAGCTAATTTTTTTAAAGAGGAATTATTAAGGTTAATCTAGATCTTAATATTAATTATTCCAAATTTTATGAGCCTTTATAATATGGTAAGAAATGTATATTTAGTTTTAAACCTATTAGGGAAGTATTAACTTCCATAACATTAATGTTAGTGCACATGGAACATTTTTTACCTACACAAAATGGGACTATCAGAGGAAGAAACTATGTGTATGTATTAATTAATGATTACACCTAATATATTTGGGTTTATTTTCATACTCTTCAATTTGAAGCACTCTAATTCCATAAATTACTTTTATATTGTTCAAAATGAAAAAATTCATTATATTATCATTATCTAGAGTGATCATGGTGGATTGATTGTGAACATTAATTTTGAAAATTTTTATAGTGAAAATAAATTACCTATAAGTTTTTGGCACCATTAATTCTGCAACATAAAAATTTAGTTGAAATAAGGATTATTATACATCAAGAAATATTATGGTCTATGTTTTTTAAATATTGTGTTGTTAATAATTTATAGTATGAAGCTATAAATACATATTTCAACAATAGGAATCAAGATTTACATTTACGTATCTTAAACCAAATTCATTATGAATTGAAAAATATAGAGAATCAAAAACATTGTTACTTTAGAGAATTTAGATATGAGGTATTAATCTTTAATGCTATAGATAATATTCATAGGTTTGTTCTGAAAGTTGTTTGTGTAATTTTTACTAGTTACTCCATTACAACATAAGCCTATAGTTTTCTCAAAAAACTGACACATACCATTGATGATACAATATATATTATGTTTAATGAATTTAATCCTTATGTTACTCTAAAAAATTTCTATTTTGTGACTAATAAAGATTGTGTTTTTAAAACTCGCTTCGATTTACTTTTGGTAGTTGAACCACATACACTGTTAACTATCAGTTCTGAAACAAGACTAACATAAGATACTCATCATTTAGATGAGGGACATCATTAACTTTTTACATAGAAACCATGTAATATTAAGTAATCATCCAACTGATAATTTAATCAGTGATGCAGATCAACCAGTTACAACTATAATATCATTTTGAAATGAGTATTATCATCTTGTATTATAATATTAATTTTAACCTATAATAGTAGTTGATGCTTTAGGTGATGAGAGTTGGAAAATTTCAATACAAGAGGAGAATAATAAATTCGAAGATAAAAATACTTGGACTTTTTTTAAAATATATAACATTGTTATAGTTACAGGAGTTAAATGGGTTTTCTAAAATAAGTGGGGTGAAAATGGAACCATAGTTTTGATAAAGTCCATACTCATTTCTAATGGTTATAATCAATATTAAGGAATAAAATATAAAGAAAATTTTTTTCTCGTAGCTAGGGTTTAGTCTATTCATATTATTAGGCTTCGTAGCTTGTCAAAATTTTACTCAATTTAAAATGGATGTATATAGTTTCTTATTTAATGGTTTCGTTCATGATGATGTTTATGTTGAGAAACATATTAGTTTTGAGATACTAATATTTAAAAACATGTTTACAGACTTAATAAGGATTGTAGACATAAAAAATCATCAAGAGCCTTGTATAATTGATTATTTGGATTTTATTTAGTTCAAAATGAATTTATTAAATGGATTAAAAATCCTTCTCTTTCCATTAAGAATGTTCATAATGACACCATAATCTTATAATTATATTTTCATGATGTTATTTCAATTATACCTAAAAAACATTTAAAGATAGTTTTCAAAAATTATGTAATGTGAATTTGAGATGAGTATGATGGGTAAACATATCTAGACTATTGGATTCCAAAAAACTCAGAATCTAAAAGGAACTATTATAACATAGTATATTTTTATCATATATTTTCTTGAAAATTTTAGTTTAGATAATCCTTTTAGTATAATAACTCTAGTATGTTCCTCATGTAATCTTAATCTTAATGAATCTAGGAAATTTGGAGATCAAAAAAATTATAAATGGATGATCAAAATTTTACATTAATTAATAGGAATTTGACCATACATTATATAATCTATGTGATTGTGTGTGAGATTTCAAGCCAATACAAAATATTCCCACTAATGTTAGTGGAAAAATCATCCACTACCTTAAAGGAACTTCAGAAATTGGACTACTTTATGCATCTAGGTCCGATTTTTTACTTAATAGTTATTCAGATATAGATTTAGGAGGTCAAAAGATGGATATGGAAAAAAATTGAATTTTTTTTATTGGTGAGACATTAATTTACTATTACAATAAGAAGAAACATACACTTATAATTTCCACTGCTAAAGTTATATATTTTTAATTTTAATGTTATTGTTCATAATTATAGTAGATATTACATACAATAAATAAATTCAAAATGAGTTTCACTAGTACTCCAATTATTTTTTATTATACTAGTTCTATTTGTTTGTATATGAATTTGGTACTTCATTCATGGGATAAACAAGATGATATAAGACATAATTTCTTTTGAGATCATGCACATGAACAATATATTATTTTTGAATGTATTGTAATAGAAAATAAACTTGATGATATATTTAATAAATCATTAAATTTTGAAAGATTTGAATATATTATATATAATATGGGTATGAAAAGTGTTAAATATTCATTTCTCACTTCATGTTCTATATTTTTCTAATATTTAAAAACTCATTAAGAATGTAGTAGGACAATATTTATTTATATAAAACCATGTTAACATTTTGTGTAGGTACATAAGATATACCATAAAAAAATTAATGGATGTTGTAAGATATATCTCCAAAAAAATTCCTAACTATAGCTTATAAAAGGTATTAAATTTTAGAAGGTTAAATTTACATAATTTTTTTACCTTATACAGTTTCCCATGAAGACCCCCCCCCCTATTAAGGTTTGTTTTATTTTATGTAACCTTGTTATTTTAAAGTTTTTATTATGTGATTCTAATTTATTATAGTCTATTATTATATAGTTTTGAGTTGAATTTTTTTCATTTGAGTTTATTTGTACAAAGAGAATGCAGATCAGGTCTACCCTTACATGGAATATCATTGTTCCACTATGATTTTATTCATACATGGTTTATTCTTACATGTTTTTTCCTTACATTGTTTAATTTTATATGGTTCACTATTAACCTATATTATTAATCCTACTTAACTCACTTGGTTCTATTTTTATAGAATTATTTTTATAATCCCAAATTTGGAGAGGATATTTATAAGTAAGAGGAAATATTTTGAGGGATAATGATTAGAAATTAAATGGGGGATAAAGTAAGGGGTAAAAGATTTTTTGAAGGGGGAGAAAATATTTTCAAAAGAGAAATGATTGATTGTTTATTTAAGGGGGTATGTTATTTTAAAAAGGAAATGAGTTTTATACTTCACATTATTTCATATAAACATACATGTTTGTCATGTTTTGTGGTTATCAAATTGGGGGACACTATTGAGTCATTTTCCTAAAATGACATCTTATAGATATATTGTTTTGATGAATCACAATTATAACAACCCAAGTTTTATGAATTGTTATTTTCTCATTAAATTAAACTTCTTTGATGGTTGTGTTTTATGATACACAAATTTAATCTTGAGTTATACACAATACTAAGTTAATCATGAGCAACAGGCAACCCAAATTTTTAAAAAACAATGATACATTATTAATTTAATTATTTAAACATAAACATTAAAAACTAGCTATTAAACATAGTGATATGAATATAAATATATAATTTTTAAATATTAATTATAATAATTTTATATTAAGAAAATATATTTATAGAATGTACATATTTTTTCAATAAATCCTTTTTATGTTTTGAAAATAACATTTTATCATAAACTATTCTTTTTATATTTTTAATGTTAATAAAAATAATTATCCACACTAGTTGAAATTTAAATTGATAAAATAAAAATTATTTTTTAATTCAGAATGTAAGAATTATATTAGGGTAATGTTTTGGTATTTTTTGGAAAATCTTCATTTTTTGATGAATAATGAAAAACACTGAATTATAATTGACAATCATATAAATATAGGGTCATCTATCCAAGAGTATATTCATTAGCTATGTCCAACTATTAGAAGGCAGTCATATAACTTCACTATAGGTATACACATTTGCGGCCCCAGTCCAGAGGACAAACAACTCATAAGTCTCCCATAGGATATTGACAATGAAAATATTAAATTTACTATTAATGTATATGGTGAGTTCACATGGCTCAAAAAATCCTAAATTTACATGCATCATAGGGTAGTTAGGTGGTTGATGGACCTCCATGTTAGAGGAGGCGATGTGATTAAGGATCCCCTTGAGGTGGAGGTGGTGGTCCCGATGGAGGTAGCTACATCATATGATCTAGTGGTTCGCCAAGAGGAGTTAAAGGTATATAGTATTATGATCAACATCCACCACCACCAACACTTTTATTCAGTACAGAATAGGATCACAAAACTGGAACCTAATGATGTAGTCAGATGTAGGCGATTGAGGGTTACGACGAGCTAGTGCCCAACCCGATTTAAGGTATGATATATATCCTCTCTACATTGGAACATGTGATTATAGATACTATTGTGAACCATTACACAATTTTCAAATATCTAATAATATATATGATGATCTATATAGAGGCTTTAACCTAAACAATGTGGCTAGAGATTCCCACCCGAAGCTATCATACGATCACCCATATCTACTAATGATGAATTATTTCCCTCAGTGGAGAGGTATTTTTTATGGGACCTTAGAGTGGTTAGGATGATTAAATACAATTTTATCCTCATAATGAAAATGATATCCTTAGTTTGTCTATAGATATAATACTACCATTGAAGATAGGTGTGTTTTCAAGTAGATGGATTGATGTTTTCTAACATGGCAGAGTAGGACTATTAGTTAAAATTAGTAGGCCACATGTTTAAAAAGTTATATTTGATCACCCTTAATTTAGAAAGTTTATCTCTTTGAATGGAAAAAATTTTAGATCACTAGTTTTATGTAATTATAAATAACTGTATGGATGTATTTCTAGCCAATATACCTAGTTCTTTCTCTCAAAGATAGATTTAATTAGGTATTGATCTATACCCTTATATCACTCCAATATCATATACAACTTATCTTATGGACCCAACTGAGAATACAAAGATAAAGGTATTGTTTATGGAACTTATGGATAATGGTTATATCAAATCATGTGCATCCCCCTGGGTAGCTCATGTTTTGTTTTATAAGAAGGTGGAAAATATCTTGAGGATTTTTATTATATATTACTTCCTAAATTAGGATACAATTTGAAAAAAATAAACTCTTCCAAGGATTTTTTATCTCTTTAACCGAATTTAAGGAGATAATTGTACTCAATGATCAATATTAGGTCTAGATACCAGCAACATTGTGTTTTGGATGAGGATATCTTGAAAATGGTATATTGGTGTTGGTACAATAGTTATAAATGTATAGTTATTCCCTGAAATGTAAAAAATTCACTATATATGTATATAAACCTCATAAAATAGACATTTCATTATTTCTTAGACTGTTATATTGTTTTATTTATCAATTACATACCCAAATATTCAACATCATAGGATGAGTTTGATAAGAATTTGAGGATAGTCCTTGACATTCTTTGAGAGAACCAACTCTATAGTAAACTCTATAAATTTCAATTATAGGTATGAGAAATCTATTCCCTTAGTAATATCACTATATATGGTTTTGTAGTCATATTCCTTGAAAATATTTATAGATTTCTTTATTGGGAGCCACCAAATATCGTGTGTTAGGTGTTCCTTGGGTTGGATTCATACTACCAGATATTGTTTGTGAAATTTAATAGGATTGAAGATCCCCTAAATTACCTTACCAAAAAATGGGTAGACCATCATTTGGGTTGAGTGACGTTATAGATAATTTGACTAGATTAGGAAAATATTGAAAATTTCTTCCATTTTTAAGCTACTAGAGAAATAAGTAGAATATATAGTGATCTATGATGCTTCTAGGACTGGACTAGGTTGTGTGATGATGAAGAGAAAGGTGATCATTACTTAGGGGTCCAAATAGCTAATACCATATATGAATTACTATACAGCCTATGAATTAGAGTTGGAAATGTTAGTGTTTACCATAATACTTAGATATGTTACCTTTTATGGGGGTGGTTCATAGTTTACACAAACCATAAGAGTCTCTAAGTCATCTTCAACCAAAGATAGCTTAATTTCAAGAAGTGGAATGTAATGACCCAAAATTTTATTAATGAAAATTCCTCTTGATCTAATTAAATGTCTTATTATGTAAAATGGTTATATAACATATTCACTTCTTTGGTTTGATGATTTTGGATTTCAAAATACTATTAATAATTGTTACCATTTCTAATATAGCCATTAAAAAGTGATCAATTGATTAGTATAAATATAAGTCTTTAACAAATCAAATTTACTTAGACAAAGGAAGTGATGGACACATCCAGTAGAATTGATCCATATGAATCCCATTTTTCAGAGCTTAGAAAGGAGGTGGCGTCATTGGGCTTCGCTCGTGACCAATCCCAAGCTAAGCTTCAACACATTAATCTTGAACGTAACCACCTATAGGAGAAGTGGAAGTTGATGGAGATTACCACCCGAGCAATGTTATCTGAGTCACACCAAGAGTGCGTCACCATTGTACACATTACCCTTAGGTCATATGTAGTTGTTATAAGGGGTTATGTAACAAGACCATACCACTGTGATTATGTGTGTTATTTTTGTATAGAATAAATAATATACATTCATTTTATTATTGTTACTTTGTAAATAGTTTTTAATCAAAAAATAGTATTTTTAGTTAATATTTAATTAAAATATCTATTTTTATGAATTAATGGATTTTTTAATTAACTAATATTACTAAATTACTTTTTATTAAATATGAATGATCATATAATGTTTATGAATACAATTGTGATTTTCATCATGGTTTGAAATATGTTTTTGTCAAAACCCATGAATTTTTCATAAATATCGATTTTTATTTTAAAAGTAAAAAATTAACATATTTAGAAAACTATTTCAATAAAATGAATATTATCTTTGGAATCAAGATGTAGAAATTATCTAATAGTGAATTTTTTGTAATTTTTCAAGACAATCGAATTTTTGGGTAAAAATTAAATACCATTTAATTATATAATGTGTTTTATGACGTCATAATGACCCAATATTGATGTAATAAAATACTATAAATGGAATTTTAGTCTAATATATATTTTAACATTAAAATAACGTGATTTTAGGTTTTTTATTTATTTTACGTAGCTATAGTGGACCCTCCAAGACTTATAGAACATTTTAACTTTTTAAATTGATTTCCTTGAGATTGTGACTCACCTCAACCTAAGAAAGCCTAATATTTTGAGAAGTTCAGCCATTTTCCTTATAAAATATTTTTCCCACTCCCATTTTACAAAAATCATGGGAAAAAACCATGGGTTGGTTTCTGGTTTTGATTAGTTTAATGTGTGATGTCCAAAACCTAAATAATAAATAATTTCCTCTCTTTTCTATATAAACCCGCCCAAGCTCTCACTTCACCTTCAGTCAAAGCCTTTATATCCATACCAACCCATATAATATTATATATAGAATCCCCCCAAGGTTCCCTAATATCCCTATAATACTTTATCAAGCCTCTCCCAAGCCTTTGGAATCACACTTCCAAGTAAGGGATTTCTTCCTTTCTCATTTTTGTCCAAATTTCATTATGTTGTTATCCCCTTTATATTTCAATTAAAAATGTTGGTGTATGGTTTATCACCTCCCCATACTTCCCTAATTATGTTTTAAGGATTAGATTCCCCTTTATCTTTCATTAATTCATCCCAGGTACACCGGTTACCATATTGAAATTCCATAAGGAATTTCTCTATCCTCATTTACATATAAGTAATTATTTTGTCTTATGAATCCAAATTCCATTATATATGTTGGTAAATGTATCTATATTACCACCTTAATGTACATTTAATGTACATAATATGAGACACCCCCTTCTCTCTCATCAAACATTTTATGAATTCTTATGTCACAATGTTATGCTACCAAAATTGTACCATGATTTTCCAAGACAAAGTCATTGTCTAGTGAATACAATGCCCATTTATCTATCAAGGGTATTTGTCTTTATAAAAATTTACATATTGATTATAGAGATTCATGTATGAATTCCACATTCCTTTATTGTGGAATAAATGATGATGTTTAATGATTCCGTATTATATGATCTATGTGGAACACTTATGCATGAAATGAAATGATTAAGAAGGTTGGGCCCTGATAGTGCTCCAATGCATTGGGTAGTGATTAGTATCATGATACATCAAGTGCAATGAGGGTTTACTCATGAAAATTCAAGTTCAATGAGATTTTACTCATTCTCCATGTTCAATGAGACTTAGCTCATACTAAAATCATGTTAAATTTTGATGCCACGTTTCCATGTTATGATAAGAGCAGCTTCTATATCTCCAAATCTTGTTCTGAGAAACGTGTCAAAAATATTGAGGACTTACTAAGGGTCATCAGGAAATCTTTTCCAATGGAATATCTAGGGGATCCAATTTCCTCTGGTAGTCTTTGCATCCAGCACTTTGACAGCTTGACTACAAAAATCACGGGGCGCATCAACAATTGGAAGTCATTTCTTATCATTCGGGGGTCGTATTACATTGATTAATTTCATTCTTACATTTATTCCGATGCATGTACTATCAATCCTTAAAGTCCCTAAAGTAGTGATTCAGAATATTAAAAACACCATGGATGCATTTGTTTGGGATGCACATGGAGAGGGTCGTTGCCACTGGGCGTCCTGGGCTAGGATGGCCAAATCAGTGGACGCAGGTGGTGCTGGCCTTTAGAGTGTGACTGTTACTATGGATATCCTTAAAGCTAAGATGGTTGGGGTTCTTTAGAAGGAAATTCCCTATGGAGAAAATTCTTGACTGGCAAGTACGGAGATAACTTAAGTGAACCTAGAGGGAAGGTTTCCTCCATGTGGCAGATCTTACATAGGCATATTCTAGAATTGCAACAACAGTCTAGATGGCTTGTTGGATACAGTGATATCATCTTCTGGAATCACAATTGGGTGGGAGAGATCCTCATCTTCCTAGGCTTCCCTACCCCTGATATCTCTTTTTCTCTAGCCAGTATCTTTCCTATTCTTATTCTTACCACACTTGACTCACATCAATTGGAAATTTTCAATAGCATCCAACTCTCTACTGATCCGGATAAGCTTGTGTTCACTAGAACTTATTCGGGAGTCCTATCTGCTAAGACCTTTTGTCAGGCTTCTCAGATTTTACTCGATGTAGGTGTGGGCCAGATTGTATGGTTCAAGGAGGTTCTGATCAAATATAATTTTCATTCTTGGCGTATCTGGAACCATGCTGCTCCAACAGATGATCTGATTCAACGTAGAGATATCTCCTTGTGGAATCGATCACGCACTTATTTTTTTATGGTGACTGGGAAAAGGCGGTGTGGTTTGGTTTCAGAAATATCATCGGTGTTGATATGTCTAATGTTAACAGTGAGAATTTTGTGCATACCTAGTTTCACGGGATCGCGGATAGCAGTGTGGAGAGGAAATCGAGAACCAACCTGATCTTGGTAGGTTGTTGGACAATTTGGTGTGCCAGGAATAAGGCTCGGGTCGAGGGTGCGGCTAGCTCAGGTTTAGAATTTTTTTCCCATTCTAGAATCTTAGCGGTGTACTTGGGGTCTCTGTTGAAAGGTTGGGATGTTGCTCCTTCCATGAGGTTGTTATTGAATGGTCGAAGATCCGCACAAATTTCTAGGGACTTACCTACACTGGGATGATGGGTTCATTGGAATACCCCTGGACATGGTCTCAAACTCAACATTGATGGATCTTCTAACCTTGGAATCATGAGAGGTGGAGGCGTTGTCCACGATTCCTTCATCTCGGTCATTATCACTTTTAGTAGTTACTATGGTCATGGTGACTCTCTTATTGCTGAAGCTAAGGCGATTCTTAATGGGCTTCAGCTTTGTCTGGCCAAGAATATTATCCTTAGTGAAATCGAAACTGACTCCTCAGTTATTTGCAACTCCTTATAGGGAAGTAATGATACCCCTTGGTCTATTGTTTATATTATCAGAAGATGCTTGAACTTCATCAGTTGATCTCGCTTAATCCACTCAGGGAGTGAGGGTAATACTCGTGTTTATTTCCTAGAATCCCAAGGCAACCTTTGTGATACTTATATTATTTATTTCTCCATGGGATCATTACCCCATTAGTGTGCGTCTTTTGTTCGAGCAGACACCCTTGGCTTGCATTTTTTCAGGCCCCCTTGACTGTGCCTCTTTTTTTTCCAGTTTGTCTCTCTTCTTTATGATTAATAAAAAAATCCCCATGTTCTGCCTTTATATTCATGTATCTCTTATGCTCCATTGATATTCCTATTGCCTAAAATTTACAATGTTCCTCATGTTATTCCTTGTTTACTAACTTACCAGGCTTTATATCTCACCCTTTTTTGTGCATGTCCGCAGGTTATCCCATGCAATGTAAGTACGAAGGAATGTGTGTGGACATGTAAAAGAATTTTTTAATAAAGATGTATATTTCATGTTTTAAGCTATTATTTAATATTCCAAATCCCCAAATACACTAGACTTATTGATCTTCTATGTTATATCAAGTGAATGTTTTATGTAATAAATTAGGTTTAAGTATGGAATAAAGAGAAGGGTTATTATAGTTGGTATCAGAGGATATGTTTAGTTATTTTTTAGATTCAGATTAGAAAACCCTAGTGAAAGCCTTAAGGATAAGACTAAGTATAATAAAAATAGCCCTAATTTTTTGTAAGTATTGAGTAAGTGGTTTATCAAGAAAATGCATCCCTGTCTAGATATGACTAGGTAGAGGCGGCTCTGGAACAGATATATCTAGGGGTAAACCCTGAAAACACTACTTTGAGCTAGACTTGAATGGGAATTGGTGCACGAAAACAGGCCTTTTGGAACTCTTGGTTATGAAACTTCTAAGGGATATTCTTTGGTAAATTCATGAGTTTAGTATTAACAATTATTAATGGAAAACAATTCCCCTAATAATATATGTTGTGAAGTAGATCATGGATAACATAGATTAATGCCAATAAATTCATAAGTTAAGGAAATAAAATTAATTTATAAGCAATTAGTTTTTGTCTTTGGGTTACCCTTTATGTGTTACCCCTAACTTTCATTGTATTCTAGCCAATGGCTGATAATAAGAGGACTCGTGCTAACAACCAATGCGAAGATCAATGTGACGACTATTCTAATGAGATTCCCAATTCGATGAGAGTAGGAATTGTGAAATTTGTCATGATAATATCTCAGTTAACTCGAGTTTTGAATAGAAACATGGGTCAAGATGAACATTCAACCCCCCCTAAGAATGAACAAGTCACAATCAAGAGCTTCATGAGACAAAGGCCTCCTACATTCAATGGATCATATGATTCCTCTGTTTCTGAAAAATGGATCAAATCCATTGAAAAGATCTTCTATATCCTTCAATGTTATAAACAAGAGAAGGTTCCTCTAGATTTTTATCATATGGAAGGTAAAGCTGATCAATGGTGGACATTGATCAAAAATATACAGCCTGAGGAAGAGATCGAGGCATTGTAATAGAAGTATTTCTGGAAAAACAAATTTGATAAATATTTTTTGCGAACCCTCTGACATAAGATGGAATGAGACTTCCTTTCCCTCAAGAAAAAAGACGACGAATCCATTGGAGCATACGAGGAAAACTTCACAAGGAAAACATCACAAGGCTTGCATGATATGCCTCCATCTTTTTCCTTACCCCTGAATGCAAGGTTGACTGCTTCATTGGTGGGCTAAAACCTAGCCAACAAAAATCCCTAGTGATTCGTGACTTTGAGAGCTATGATTAAATTGTCTGATGTGCCTCCAAAGTTGAAATAGAGATCAGAGAATCTCAGGGGTATAATGGGGGTAATAATTATAAGGTGGACTTCAATTCTGGTGGCCCGATGGACGAATCAAATGGTTCTAAGAAAATCCATCACCCCACTTTCCAAAGGTGCATAAAGAAGAACCCCATAAATTGCCTAACAGGGATGAGGAAATGCATTAGGTGTGGAAGATAAGGGCACCTGTCCATTAACTGATGACAAGAAAAACCAGTGGCTATAATAGAGGAGATAAAAGCTCCATTCAACACTCAACTTGTTCTTCATTTCTTCAACTACAAAGAACCAGGGCACATAGTAAACTAGTTCCCTAAGTTAAGGGTGTCTAAAGGCAACCAAAAACCTCAAAGGCAGTAATGGAGATATTTTTCCATCACTACCACCGAAGTGAACCCCGACAATGAAGTAGGGAAAAGTATGATAGTTATTCATTTAAGAATAGCGAACATAATTTTTGATTCTGGTTCTATGCATTCTTTTATATCCCAAAAGTTTAGTAGAACAATCCCAACACCACCACAAATCATGGAAGTAAAGATTTTAGTGAGAATGGTAAATTGGGAAATCATTGAATCCCATGAATATAACTCATCCCCTATCATAATTTGTGGATTTAAATTTTTATAGAACCTCTTCATACTCCCTCTGGGGGAATTTGATGCAATTCTTGGCATTGATTGGCTTTCTCTAGATAGATCCAATATAAATTTCCATGAGAGGGAAATCACACTTCATAAGGAGAATCGACCCCCAATTCTGTACAAGTGCAAGGAGGAATATGAATATTTTTTAGCACCATTATCTCAAGCATGGATATTACTGGCCTATGAGCATGCATATCTAGCTCAAATGATTGAGTGTAAGGAAGAAACTATCCTTGAATAAATGCCTATTGTGAGGGAATTCGATGAAGTGTTTCTCAAGGAATTTTTTGGTCTTACTCCAAGAAAGGTTGTTTAATTCTCAATTGATATTATAACTGGGGTATTGGAAATATCCAAGACTTTATATAGAATGGATATTGTGGAGCATGAGGAGTTGAAGAAACCACTATAGGAGAATTTAGATAAAGGTTTTATACGCCCAAGTTCTTCACCTTGGGGTGAACCAGTATTCTTTGTCAAGAAGAATGATGGGTCAATGAGCCTTTGTATTAATTATCGTATGCTCAACAAAATCACGATAAAGAAAAATTATCCTCTTACATGAGTTGATGAATTTTTCAATCATCTACGTAGAGAAAAATACTTACCAATGTGGATATGCGGTCAGGATATTACCAAGTAAGGGTGAAGAAGGACGATATCCCCAAGACTGCTTTTTGTACAAGGTATGGGCACTATGAATTCATAGTAATGTCTTTCAAACACACTAAATATCCAGAAATATTCATGGGCATAATGAATAGAATCTTAGAGATTAGATCGACAAATTTATGGTAGTCTTTAAAGATGGTATTCTAATATACTTCAAAACCAAGAAGGAGCATTAGGATCACCTTATCACTATACTAGAGACTTTGCAAAAGGATAATCTCTATGAAAAGTACATAAAGTGTTAGTTATTGTTAAAGGAGGTCTCATTATTGGGTCATATCAACACAAGCAATAGGATATTTGTGGATCCATCCAAGACAGCAGCAACTGAGGGATGGACAAGTCCAACAACAATGATGGATATCCGTAGCTTCTTGGGGTTATTTGGATATTATTTATGATTTTCGAGAAATTTCTCATGATTGTCAAACTCTCTTAATAAGCTAACTCGAAAGGGAGTCAAGTTTTATTGGAGTGATGAATGTGAAGAGAGCTTCATGGATTTGAAAAGGGGGATTATCACTACACATGTACTCACACTACCCAAAAGTGAAGAACTTTTTGTGGTATTCAATGATTCTTCAAAGAAGGTCATGGGTTGTGTGTTGATGAAAACTAAAAAATTAAAAGCTAATTATTCAAGGAAATTGAAAGTTCATGAGAAAAACTATACAACACATGATTTAAAGTTGGCTGTAGTAATCTTCACTTTGAAAATTTTGAGACCTTACCTCCTTGGGGAGAAGTGTGAAATATATACAGACTACAAAATTCTCAAGTATATATTCACACAAAAAGAGTTGAACATGATCCAATGAAGATATTTAGATCTGATCAAAGACTATGATTGTTCAATCCATTACCACCCTAGGAAAGTGAACAAGGTGGATGCTGCTCTAAGTAGAAAGGACCCAACAATTATATCATTGATGAGAATTGAAAAGGATCCAAATTTATTATATTTGATGAATATAGACATGAGAATCATAAATAAGAGAATATCATCAATCCTTTCACAAACTATTTTTCAACCTTCTCTTTTGGAAAGGATAAAGGATGCTCAAAAGGATGATGTGGGAATTCAGAAGAAAGTGGAAACTATCAAAAAAGGGAAATCCTCATATTTCAATGTTAATGAAGAAGTAATTGTGATATTTGGGTCAAGACTATGTGTTCCATCAATTCTAGAGTTGCAGAAAGAACTTTTGGATGATGCACATAGTTCGAATTTTTCCATTCACCCAAGAAACACAAAGATGTATTGAGATCTCTGAGAGAATTATTGGTGGGATAACATGAAGAAGAAGATCATTGAGTATACATCAATGTGCCCAGTATGTCAACATGTGAAGTCTAAGAGGCATATGTCTAAGGGGATGATGCAACCATTACCCATACCATCATGGAAATAGGAGAACATGACCATGGACATTGTCACCAGACTTCCAAAGACATCCAAAGGAAACAATTCTATCTAGTTTATTGAGGATCATCTTACAAGGACTGCACACTTAATTTCAATTTGGGATGATTTATCATTATATCAACAGGCACCGATATATATCAGAGATGTTGTAAAGATGCATGGAGTACCGCTATCTATTTTATTTGATCAAGATCCAAGATTTACCTCTATGTTTTAGAAGTGTCTTTCTCTAAATACTGAGCTAAACTTCAGTACAGCTTACCATCCTCAAAATGATGGCCAATCTGAGAGGACTATCCAAATGCTTGAGGACTTATTGAAATCATTATCAATGGACTTAAAAGGAGGATGGGATCAACATCTTTCTCTAGTTGAGTTCTCTTACAACAACAGTTTCCACTCAAGCATCCAAATTGATCATTGTGAAGCCCTTTATGGGAAGAAGTGAAGAACACCAACATGTTGGGATGTAGTTGGGGAGTGAAAACTCCTAAGTCCAGATATGGTCAAAGAAATGGTGGAGAAGTTTAAGACCATATAGCATCACATTAAATCTTCTCAGAGTCGACAAAAGATCTATGTTGATAATCATCGAAGAGACCTATAGTTTGATGTAAGAGACATGGAATTCATCTGCATATCACTATGGAAGAGAGTTATGATATTTGAGAGGAAAGGAAATCTTAGTCCAAGGTACATTGGCCCTTTTGATATCCTTGATCACATTGTATCAGTGTCCAATCAACTAGAACTCCCACCAAACCTATCTCAAGTACATGATGTATTCCATGTATCAATCTTTAGGAAGTACATACCAGATCCATCACATGTAATCAATATATAGGTGGTACCTTTGGATAATGACCTCTACTATGAATATAATATAGTGATGATCTTAGATCATAGGGAAAAAGTTCTATGAAATAAGAAAATTCCCCTCATCAAGGTATTGTAGTGAAACCACAAGTTTTAAGAAGAAATGTGAGAATCAGAAGAAGTAATGAAGCAGAGTTACCCATGTCTATTTTAGTGTGTGGAAAGGAAATTTCGAGGGTGAAATTTCTTAAGGGGGGGAAGATTGTAATTAACCAAAATTTTATTAATAAAAATTCCTATTAATATAATTAAATGTCTTATTATGTAAAATGGTTATATAAAATATGAACTTCTTTGGTTTTATGATTTTGGATTTCAAAATAATTTTAAGAATTTTTACCTTTGCTAATATAGCCATTGAATAGTGATTGATTGATTAGTATAAATATAGGGATTTAACAAATCAAATTTACTCAGATAAAGGAAGTGATGGCCTCATCCTATAGAATATTTCCATATGAATCTCATTTTTCAGAGCCTAGAAAGGATGTGGCGTCACTGGGCTACTCTCTTGACCAATCCCAAGTTCAGCTTCAACATGTTAAGCTCGAACGGAACTGCCTACGGGATAAGTGGAAGTTGATAGAGATTACCACCCAATAAATGTTATCCGAGCCACCCCAAGTGTCTATCACCATCACACACCTTACCCTTAGGTCATATGTGGGTGTTATAAGGGGTTATGTAACAAGACCCTATAACTATGATTATGTGCATTATTTTTGTATAGAATAAACAAAATACATTCATTTTATTATTATTACTTTATAAATAGTTTTTAAATAAAAAATAGTTTTTTTAGTTAATTTTAAATTAAGAAATCTATTTTGATGAATTAATTGATTTTTTAATTAAATAATATTTATAAATTACTTTTTATTAAATATAAATGATCATATAATTTTTATGAATACAATAGTGATTTTTATTAAGGTTTGAAAGCCATTTTTTCAAAACCCATGAATTTTCTATAAATGTTAGATTTTATATTAAAAGAAAAAATTAAAATATTTAGTAAATTATTTAAATAAAGTGAATATTATCTTTAGAATCGGGATGGATAAATTATCCAATGGTGAATTTTTCATAATTTTCTGAGACAATAAAATTTTTGGGTAAAAATTAAATACTGTTTAATTATACAATGTGTTTTATGACATCATAATGACCCAATAGTGATGTAATAAAATACTATAAATGGTATTTTAGGCCAATATGTGTTTTAAAATTAAAATAATGTGATTTTAGGTTTTCTTTATTTATTTTACAAAGCTTTAGTGGACCCTCCAAGACATATAAAACATCATAACTTTTTAAATGGATTGCCTTGAGAGTGTGACTCACCTCCACATAAGAAAACATTATATTTTAAGAATTTAGGCCATTGAACTTATAAAATAATGTTTTCAACTCCCATTTTGCAAAATCCATGGGCAAAAAACAATGGTTTGGTTTGTGGTTTTGATTAGTTTAATGTGTGGTGTCCAAAACATAAATAATAAATAATTCCCTATCATTTCCTAAATAAACCCACCCAATCTCCCACTTACTCTTCACTAAAAGCCTTTGAATCTTGACCAAATTCTACCATAATCTCTCTAGAATCCTCCCACATCACCCCAATCTCCAAAGAAGCATCTCTCAAGCCTCTCCCAAGCCTTTGGGTCACACTTCCAAGTAAGGGATTTCATCTTTTCTCATTTTTGTCCAAATTTCATTATGTTGATATACCATTTTAATTTCAATTAAAAAAATTGGGGTATGATTTTTCACCTCCCACATACTTACCTCCTTATTTTTGAATGATTATAGACCCCTTTCTCTCTCATTAATTCTTCTCAGGTACACCAGTTACCATGACAAAATTCCATAAGGAATTTCTCTCTCCTCATTTACATCCAATAAATTCTTTTGTATTATGAATCTAAATTCCATTACATATGTTTGAAAATGTATCTATATGACCCCCTTACTGTCCATTTTATGTACATATGATGAGACACACCATTATCTCTCATCGACCATTTTTATGAATTCTTATTTCATGTCGTTACACTATCAAAAGTGCACAGCGATTTTCCAAGCCAAAGTCATTGTGTAGTTAATACCATGCCCATTTATCTATCAAGGGTACTTACCTTTATAAACATTTACTTATTGATTATATAGATTCATGTATTAATTACACATTCTGTTTTTTTTTTGGAATAAATGATGATGTTTAATGATTCCATGTTATATGATCCATGTGGCACACTTCGGTATAAAATGAAATGATTAAGAAGGGTGCACCCTGGTAGCACTCCAATTCATTAGGTAAAGATTAGTATCATGATAAATCAAGTAAAATGAGTGTTTACTCATGCTAATTCAAGTTCAATGAGTTTTTACTCATGATCCATGTGCAATGAGCCTTAGCTCATGCTAATATCATGTTAAATGTTGATGGCACATTTCCATGTTATGATAATCATATTGTATCATGCCTTTATGTTCTTGTATCTCTTATTCTCCATTGATATGACTATTTCATAACATTTACTTTATTATTCATGTTATTCCTTATTTACTCCCTTACTGGGCTTTAAAGTTCACCCTTTTTATGCACGTCCTCAGGTTATCCCATGAAATGCTAAGTAAGGAGTGTGTGTTTTCATGTAAAAGAAGTTTTCAATAAAGATGTTTATTTCATGTTTTAAGTTATCATGTAATGTTATTATTCCCCAAAGACACTAGACCTCTCAATCTTCTATGTTGTATCAAGTGAAGTTTTTATGTAATAAAATAGTTTTAAGTGTGGAATAAAGAGTTGGTTTGTTATATGGAACTTGTCAGAGTTCCTAAAATTCTATGAATTTGAAATTTTTTATACAATAGGAATGGGAAAATTACTGTCTAATCTCTTAAATGGAATTATCATTCTAAATAAATAGAGTAGGCATCTGAGTAGTTTCCAATGATTCAGTTGTCCTTAGTAGATGAGGGATAATTGGTCTATCTTCAATCGATTATGGAGACCCCTACACTTCTTTAGTGTGTAGGAGAGGCCTAGTTATAGTATATTGATTATGATTTCCCGCAATCCCAGATATCCTTATGTGATGAACAGTATGGTTTTTCTGAATGTGGGGTTCATGTCATCCTCTTTTAGGAGTTGTGTTCCATGGAAATAGTTTACATCTATTAAATATTTAGACTGTATGAGTTACTTTTAATGATTATATATAATCATGATTCCCATTTTCTATGTGACTATAAAAAAATATTTCAAGAGTATCTCAGGATGAATTTGTAGTTAATTACAAAATTTCACCATTGTGTGGATGGGAAATGGAGATAATCATTGAGGTTTTTGATTATATGACAAGGGAAATTTGTGTTTTATTTTATGTAAATAAAGAAGGACTGTATAAAAATAATATATTTTTCATACAATAATAGATACCACTCCACTATTGTCAAGAAACCATTTTAGTCCATGTAAAAGATAAACTCCAGTTCAACCATGTGCTAGACTGAGATTGTAGATTCATCACTAATGGGTCAGATTTAGTGTGGTTGAAAACAAGAAGCTACATGTGATACAATAGTGGATGAGATATAGAAATGTTGTTAAAATTCTTATAGAGATTGATAATATATGACTTTAGAGTTTTATTAGGGAGATTATGTATTCATAAAGGTATCGACACAACACAACCTATAAAGTATTGGTTAAAGAAGAAAACTATACCCCAAATTTATCAAAAAATTCCAGGTTTTGTGCAGGGTGGGTGAAGTTTCTTACATATAGGTGAAACCATCCCAATTAGAATAGGAGAAACTAATATTCTAGGTGTCATGAATATGGTGGTACTTGCATGATCCATCACAAGTCATCAACTAGAAAGAGTTTGAAATCTATGAGGATTTTACTTTCTTAGAGTACTTGTTGGTGATTGAATATTGGTAGAAGAGAAACTATTGGGATAGATAATGCCCTTGGTGCATTTATGATGGTAGCATGAGAACCTTATAGAGAGATTTCATGAATATAAAAGTTATATAGGAGATCATTACCATCACCCATTGTAGTAACATGTCATTTTTATAGGGAAAACAACTATAGTTTATGAGGATGTAATGACCCAATTTTTTTCTCTCAAATCCTTTAATTTATTTTATTTTACATAGATAAATTATCTTTGGAGTATGATATTTTACAGTGATATGTTATTTTTTAAGCCTTAACTATTTTGATGAAAACTACAAAATGAGGGGGATGGTTCCCTTGATTTAATCATACATGAGAGGCATGATATGCATATCATCATCTGTGTTATCAAATGAAAAAGATTTTGGTTCATGAAACACGTTTTCATTCCATAATAGGGTTCAAGATATATGAAATAGTGTTAGTTTACTGAGTATTTTGGGGTGTTTTGATGGGATTTTATAATTTCTTTAGTTTTTATATTTTGTGTTAACTGAGGGCCATTATGGTGTAATGTTTTGATGGTACACCATGGTTTTTATCAAGATTTTTGGAATTTCACTAAAATGGTTTTCATTAAATTTTGGTTTGGTTATACAAAAGTTTTTGTATAAAGAGTTATTGAACCATATCACCCTTGTATTTTTCATTCCTTCCAGAACCCATTAGCTTATGGTGGTGTGTTTTAGAGAGATAGTCAAATTAGTGAATCCTTCAAACAAAAAATATCATGCGATGATCCATTGGAACTTACAAAGTGTATAATCAAGAAATATTAATGAACAAGATCTGATGTAGGAATCCTTGGTCATATCATGCTCAATGATCACATGATATAATTATGAAATTACATACTATTGTATCATTGTTTTCTTATTATATAACTATTGTAAATCCATATCAATCACTATGAGATTTTTTTTTTGCAATCAGAAACTTGTTTATTATTTTACCATATTTGACCATTCATTTTTGAATATTTCTATTAAATACCCTTTTAAATCTCATAGTTTAATCATGAAGAATCCATGGGCCCTTATGATGATGGGTTTTTATGTTGGTTTACTATAATTGAGGCATGTCATTAAGATGATAACACTAGATGGAAATGATTATAGAAGTAGGTTTTCTTTATTCAAGGTCATGTTGTAATGTTATATGGTATGTAAAAATTCAATGAAATGTAATATAAATTTCCCCTAACCATAAAATGAGGATCATTCCATAATAATAAAAGTTTCACCACGACCACCTCATTTCTAGTGGTATGTAATAGTATAAGGGACACCATTAAAGTATTAGAGTTAATGTTACATAGTGTTTGTGATATTTGGACTAATTATATGTAGGGTTTGTTTCTTTATGGTGATTATGTATATAGAATGAATGAGATATATACAACATGGAAGTATAGTTATGATATGGTGAAGGAATATATTGGAATAAACAATTGTGGGAGGAGTTTTATTATGGCATAAAACTAGTGGTTCATGCATGAAACATGGTAGTATGGCCTATTGCTTAACTACATTGATCCCCAAATATAGGTGACCTGGTATGAGACCTTTATGGGAATAAATGTATCCCTTTACAATAATATCCAATTAGGAAAAAAATATATCCTATCCAGAGTATTTTTCCTTATAGAACATGGTGGTACATCCCTCTTTATAATAAAAGGTGATAAGTGATGTGATTTAGGTATTTTACTATCCTTAAAATCACAAGGTCTAGGAATGGGATCATACATATTGAGTGTAGTGTACCTTGGGGTTTTTTAATCCCCTAGCTATGTGTTAGTGATATGGTGTGGGTCAGCCATAGGGTTTTAGAGTTCAATACTCCCCCACATTCCTGGTGAGTGGTTCCTCTATTGTTCGAGTGTGGATTCGGTGTTTCCTTGCACACAACACGACATAAGTATTCTATAGGGTCTATAAAGTTTTGAAATCCCCCAATCGATGTCCTATGAATAATTTAGGTGTAGTTCAATTATTTATGAATTCAGGTACTCTCATTTATTATGTCATTATTCAGTTATGGGAGGTTTCACAATTAGTGGTTTTATACACCTGGGACTGACACTTATCTTAGATAGTAATGGGTCCCCAACTTAAGTTAGTTATATGACATGGGTTTGTATTAACTGTGTAACATGGATTCAATGAAAATTTGTGGTTACATATTTCATTGAGAATATAAGTTTTTGATTAGTTAGAATTAGTGCCTCAACTTATCTAAATGAAAATTATAAATGGGTTTTGGGTTATCTTGTTCTTCTTCCCTGAGTGGGATATCCTTTATTTTCATGGTTTTAAGCTGAATTGAACCTTTATTTTTTCCTCTTTGATTTTTAGGGAGTCATATTAGGTATGTTTAACTCACCCCTACATGGTAATTTTTCATACACATTTTGTGTTTTATAAAAATGGAAAATAGTATGGTGGTGATCATGTTGGACATTGTGTTGGTGTAACGAGGAGTTAGTTGTACTCTGAGGTAACAACATTCAATGATGTCCTTGTATTGTGATCATTCATTTCAAAGATTCATTCACCTTTTTTTATTTAAGATTGTTTTATGTTTGGGTTTGTTGGTCATTTATTTTCACCCTTTATTTTATGATTAATGCATTTTTTATTCCTTTGTGTATCATTGTGTTGGTCATATACATTTTAATATTCTAGTTATATATTTATCTGTTATTTGATAATTGTTATCCTATGGGTATATTGGTAATTATATACATGTACATTATGCTAAGGACATTGATAATATGTTTCATTCCTACACAATGCTAGTCACTAGTCCTTGGCCTATTGGAGACCAGTATGTGGTGGCACACTTAGCTCCCTAGTGACCCATGTGGGGTACTGGTGGGTTTGGTCGTGTTCACCATCCCATTATTTTCAAATTTTATATTGGGATTTTTAATTATTCTAATTAATGTTATCTTATAAATAAATAATTAAACATTCAAATACATAGTAAATATATAATTATAATAATAATTGATTAGTATTTGGTTTATGGAACATTGATAAACCAACTCATAACAAGGGGGAAATTCGTGAGCCTCACTTGACTTGAGTTTAAATATCCATAATTCTACTTTGATTCAAATTGTTTGAATTCAATTCATATATAATATTGGACTATCACATCTTTTTTGTAATCTTTATATTTTACAAGGTTACTCACTTACCAGTGAGTTTTACAAGGGTTATGGTTGTGTATAAAATTAATGATGGACACACCAATCCTTACATTATAAGAAATATAGATGATATGAAAATAATTAATATTATTATTATTATTAATCATTAAAAACTATAAAAAATAATAATTAAAATTAAATTAAACAAATCTATACATGAAAAGGTCGATCTGGCCCATGATCCATTACTATTCAAATATACATAGGTCAATATATTCATAATTTTTATTTCTAAATTTTTAAATAGTAACCTTATCTTTTGACATAATATGAAAAAACATTCACTAATATATAAATTTTTACTCTATTAAAAAACTAAATAAAAAAACTAGGAATGAAATAATCTAATCAAATAATTAAAAATAAATTGAAATTTATTCTAAATAAATAAAAACATTCTTTTATAATATAATTTAATATTGAAATAATAAATCCAAGTGTGTAGAAAAACAATTTGAGAATGATTTATTGATTTTCTTTCAATGTATGTAGAATAAGGGAAATCGTGAAGAGGGTGAGGGGCGACTCCTACTTTTATAATTTTTGTATGGGTCAAATAAATGGATTTTATATAACCATTTATTTTGAAATAAGACATGTGTGAACATAGTTCAATCATACTATCAATTCATATTACAACCTTCATGAACTCTTTCCATGAAATCCAATTAATATGATTATTTGTGACTGGCTGTCCAATATAAATGTGGTTCAAATAAGTTATGATATGAAAACATTCTTGAACCATTTTCACAAAAGCATCTTTTCATAATAAATGGTTTACTAAACATTGTTCACACAACCCTTAACCCATATCAATAAATACAAATTAACCTAACCCATTTAAATATATATTTTTATTAATAATCCAATTAAAAGAAACCAGATTAAAAGATATTCGATTGGAAATTATAGGTTTATTATTATTATTATTATACAATGAATTAATTTACCAATTACATTTATTATTATTATTAAATATATAATAAATTTTATGTAGTGGGATATTGGGTGATGATCTAAGTCGTAAAATATATTGTTCTCCATCGATGGAAGTGTTTAGGGGTTGAATTGAATGCAACTATCATGGTAAAATCTTTACGGTATGGATTAAGAAATATTCCTTGTATACTTCTTCCATATTATTTATAATTTCTCCAGGTTATTGACAGACTACACTTTCATGTTACAAATTCCTATAGAAAAGAAAATCAGGTAAAATATGTGCTCTCAAAAAAATAAATCATTGATGTTAGATTGATAGAGTCCATTATAATAACATGATTCTGGTAGAGTATGATGATAGGGGTGAAATAAAACCCTATAATCTCAGAAAATATTTATAATTTTTTAACTTTTTAATAAAAAATTTATGAATGGGTATGCTTTGTTTTTGAACCTTTACAATTATTATTTAATATAAAAATACAAAAATATGGTAACTCCTTTTAGTAAAACATTCAATATTACCAAAATTCAAAGGATGAAAATAAATAAAAACTTCCAAATAGTGAAAATTATGACTTATATATTTCAATAATATTCATAAAAATTAAAAATATAAATTAATAAACTAATAAAGTTTTAAATTTTTGTGTTTATATATATATATATATATATATATATTCATGAAAATAAAAAATTATTAAAAAACATCTTTAAAGATAGAGGAAATATACTTGATATAAAAAAGAAAATGGGACATCTAAAATATGGATGCATCATCACAATATGTAAATAATTACATAAGAACAAAAAAACAATTAAGACTAGTACACAATGTCATGATGTGGAAAATTTAGAAACTATAATCTAACTAACTACTATAGTAGTGATAATGTATTCAATCCCACATGGATAATGTGTGTAATAACTAGTAATATCCTCTTTGAAGAATGTTTGGACTAATTTAATTTATATGTGGTTAAAAATAAAATTCAATAAATTAATTAATTAATTAATTAACTAAAACCAAAAATATAGAAACAAATAGAATATATATTATTAGAGTTTTGATACTATTTTAGATACTTATATAATCAATTAAATATTCTCCATATTTGAATAACTACTAATAAAATCAATAAAGACTCCAAAAATAAGTTCTTATTAAGAAATTTAATGTTTATCACAAATTATCCAAATCCCCATTCCATAGTGTTATGATTATATGGTGATCCATTTAAAACCAAATCTATTTGAGAAATAACAGGCCCCATTTCTCACTAATTCATTGTATTTTTTTATTGGGATTGTTTCCTATGTAAACCCAATCATGTTTCTTGGTCACAATGATTTTGAGTTATTTTATACCTAATTTTTAAAGGAAGGTGATTATTTGGACTTTACCAGCAAGGCTTATGAATACACATTGGTCACAAGGATAGAAGATTATTCTCATCCATACCTTTTGATGGATAATTATTGTGAATCCCCTAACTCTATTATATATTTAATTCATATTCTTGTATCCATTCCAAATCCTAGAAAGGGAATAGTTTACTCTATGCTAACATTTTAATCCTAGTCAAACAGTGATGCACACATATATAAGAATTAATGTTTTTCCATTGATGGGACCATCAATATATATCAAAGGTTTTCTTACTTTATCTTATTGATTATTCTTTGGATAAAATCCATATAGTCATGAAATATTGATATTATTATCATCTAGGGAGAAAGTGGGTGTAGTGAGGTTGGGGTTGGTCCCATTAGAATGGAATATTACATGTCATTGTGAAAGGAATCATGACTTATATATTTGAATTCCACTTAATGAAATAGACTATAACTTTTATGGTCAAGGAACAAAGGATGTAGTGGTTACTTTTATGTTCATGAAACCATGACCACCTCTAAGAAGTTAAAATTCATATAGAGTGGACTAATAAGTGAAATGTGTCAAGAAATGGATGGTGTGGGACTTATATATAGGCCAACCATTCTAGTTGACCTCAATGAAATTATGGACCAATGAGGATGGGATTGTTTCATATGGAACATGTCCCAATAAGAAATGTGACATGTTTGGCATGTGGGAAAATGGCCCACCATACATGATAGAACATTATTAGTAATATGGACTAATGGGTATGGTTTAGAGGGAATATATCCCTAGTGAATGGATATTCGAGATCACAGGGAATATAGACAGATGCAAAAGGATGTAGGTAATTCATTATGGATGATGGACCCATGAAGAAGGTTTTATAGAGAATATATCCCTAGTGAAAATGAATACAATTCATAGAAATAATTTTTAGGCCCTAAAAGGGTGATGAAAATGGTCAAGATGTTAGCGTTAGGGTGAATTTTAAATCCTAAAAATTTAATTAGATTCCAAACTTATAATAAAGAAAGTGTTCTATCTAGGAAATAAACAATTCAACCTCAACTAATATGATAAATGTTTTGAAATTAAATACATGAAATTAATATATGAACATAAGTATTTTTATAGTAGTTTGGATCAATATGAGCATATGTATTCTCTTCACACCTCTCAAACAGAAAGAGGAATGGAGACCACTATAAGAAAAATTACTTTTTATAAGGATTCATTAAAATTTATAGCATAAATTTAAACAAATTGAGTAACTACCCACAACCTCTTTTCTTTTTTTGTATTATAAAAAACACATCCTTTTATAAGAGAAGACCTAGAATATATTTTCAAAGGTTAAGTTTTAAATTTATATTTTATAGGCTACGGAAAAATTAGGACCCCTAATGTAACATCCTTCCCTTAACCCATTGGCTTGGGATGAGAAAGTGGTGCTACTAACCTTATGAGACATCCCTCAAACACCAAAGGTAGACAATAAACACCATGAGTTTACATGATCATTGGGGGTTTATTTTCACTTAAAAATACACAAACTATAATAGAAAAAATTTAAATAAAACCATGATACTATATTTTTCATGAGATTAATCCTGTTAAATAAAAATAAAATAATAATAGATAAAAAAGTAGTATCATAATTTAGGATAAAAAATCTATAAAAAACAAAAAATATATCATGAGGCAATGGAACCAATGTGGTATAACTCTAAACATTTAACCCAAAAATATCCAAGATACACCCTCCATTACTAATTCCATAACATTATAATGATCCACTAGAAAAATATGAAATATTTCCCTTAACAATTTTAGGAAAAACATCATTTGTATATAAACTAAGGTGCATATTCATAGGGTGAGAATAAATCAAAGTATGTAATCTTGAAAAATAATCCCACACACACCATTAAGACCAAAAAAATAGAATAGTTTATGAAAAAAATATTGATTATAGAAATAGTTATCAAGAGAATTTATAATAAATAAATAATGAGGCATATAAAATAGTATCAGTATAAGTGAATTGTTAAGTAGTTTTTACTATAATCATAATCTCCTAAGAAATAAAATTCCATAACACACACAGAGAAAGTGACACATAGACACACACACATTCATGTCGAATGATATTCCCAATACTCATGAGTGGTGGCCCATTCTATCACCAAATCATAACTTAGTGTAAACCTCCACATTCCCTTAAGTAGAAAACAACCATGCCTATAACAAAATGCCCTTTTACAATGAAATTATGAAAACATGCCATCCCATGTATTTCAAGTTACCTTTTAATCATTACTTTATAAATCATTGTTTTTTTAACATTTTATCAAGAATATGGTGAGAGTCTACCAAAATATATTATTTTATTTTCATAAAATAAATAGTTTTCTTCTAAATGGATTCAATGATATTTTACATAATAAATCACATAAAAACCTATAAGAAATCATATCCATAATGTTATTGATAAATTTTAGTGATATAGAACTACCTACCTCCAGTGGATTTTGTTAGTGAAGCAACACTCTATAATCATCGTAGAACCATATTCCTTCTCTATTTCCTATAATTTCTTTATCCAATGCACTATAATCTATTAAAATTTTCCCCTTGAAGAAATAAAATAACCAAAAATTCCTAGAGGAGGTTTGAGAGTTAGGAGTTTATTAAAAGGAAGGAATAAATAAAATTTTAGGGGAGTTTTAGCTTTTTCTTAAAAAAATCCATTTTTTAGATTTAATTAATAATATTAAATGATTTGGATACAAAATATAAAAAAATTTGTTCCAACTCTATGGGTTACACTACCCCAAAACTACCAACTCACATATTTTCCCCTAACATCATACCATTTATTCCCCACCTATTGTAATCCATTATTCCACCTCATGTTTACTTGGAAAATTTATACAATTTACAATAACCATACATCAACCATGTAAATTTTATGCTCTTTTAAAATATCACCAAAACCCCTAGAAAATTCCTGAGACTTATCCCAAAAAAAACATTTTTAAAAAATACATAAAATAGAAGTAAAAACCTAAAAATGGGGTAATTATATTCTCTCTATCATTGGGATTTATGCCTTCCAAAATAATGAGATTGGTGATTCTTTAAAATAGATCAAACCACTAGTCAAGCATTAAAATTACATGCCATCAAATCACCCAATTGAACCAATAAACTTACTTGAACACACATATCAAAGGTTATGTTGAAGTAGAAATAAATTATAATTCCCATCCCAATATATGAAAGAAAAAAAGAACCAATTAGAACCTCAATCTCAAGATAGACATGGGCATAACTAATATGTAGCTAGAATATGAATCACCCTCTGACCATAAGCGAATAACAGTATGATGTGCACTAAATTGAATAAGGAATGAAATTATACCCAAAATAATCCCACTAATATGGTCAAAAACATGAGTGGTCCTTAACACTGAATAACTAACTTCCGTCACTTACCCCGGTGATCTCTCTTTAACTCCAATAATTCATTAAGAACACATGATTCTTCACAAATCATAATAGTACACAATGTATAACTAACACAGACATACAAATATTAATACTAAAGATATGATGCTCAAAATAGTTCAATATAAAGAATCTATAGATAATTGAGTCTTCTATTAAAACCTTTGAAATCTCTATAAAATGGAAGTGAGCCTCAACTAGGACACAAAATTTCATGATGCGCTTTATCCCAAAGGTTAGTTTATTAACCACTAAACTAAATAGGAGACTACATCTTAGAATAATAAGATTAGGATTAAAACATTCTATAAAGTAAAAAATTCAAAAACATTCCCCAATAACTAACCTTTATAGACATTTTCCTTCAAAGATGAATGAAAAGAAATGACTCAAAGAGTTAGTAAACTACCACCTTGATAAAATCATAATTTTGAAGATAAATGGTTCCAAATAATATGATAATTTACTCCATATATTATAAATTTACAATTAAAAATTACATAATTTCATTTGTTTTTTCTTTAGAATCCATTAAATTGTATATATTCTTAACATGTGAATGGATAATCCACTTGAGACTATCTTGACAAAAGAAGGAGTTATAATTATACCCTGACATGAAAGATACTATTTTCATCCTTTATTCACCCTTTATAGGATCTCCGCCATTATTAATTAAAGGCAAGATTAGGTATATTTTATCTTTTAACATTCTTACACTTGGTTACCCATTCTATGAATATGAGAAACTTCATAGAAAACCATGATATCATCTAGGTCTGAATGACTAAAGTTTATGTCAGTAATTTAACACATGAATCGTTCCTAATAGAACATTTTACTAACCCTATATCCAACAACTTGTGAGTTAATACATTCACTACCTATTTGATCATAAAATAAGATACATATGTTGATAATTCCTTGGTGAAACAAAAAATTAGAATACATGATAAAAAATTGTAAATAACCCTCCAAGAACAAAGGGTAAGAGTTCTTTAGGTATTTAAAAAAATTTCTCACTCATTGCTAAATCCAAGGACAAGACCATGAATGTACCAATTACCTAGAAAAATTTAATTTAGGTTACCCATCCTAAACTATTATATACTACCCATGACTAAGACAAATAGTTGAATTAGATCAATTATTAACTAAAAAGAGATAGTTCATAACCTGTCTCAGCTACTCATATCAGACTCACATCCTACCCCTATTGAAAATATTGACAATACTTCAGAAGATATGAGAGTAACTCTCCACTCATAAAATTAAACAATACATTTATTTATAAGAAGAAAATTATTCCTAATATTATAAAAAATAATCTTCCTAGATATCCCATTTCACACAATTCAAGTTATATCATTGGTAATTGAGCATGGTGACCAATATAGATACCAAAATTTCCCACTAACCAAAGGTGTCTTGATGTTAGTCCTATGAGACAAAATTTCTCAAAAACTCATACATGATTTCCACATATTTTTCTTATCATAAAAAACAACAACCAATAGAACAAGTATATGAACACACAATAATATCCAAGGCAACACACAAAATAAACATAATAAGCATAAAAATTTCAACAAGCATACCTAGCACAAAAAACATAGTCAATACCATAATTCCACTAAGAGGGTATCTAGAAATTTATTTTATAGGAAGCATACATCATTATTTCCCATTATAACATGATACTATAAGGTTCTCACCAAATAATTCATTGTGTTCAACATTTTCAAAAAACTGCATGAAAAATGTTCAAATTTATGAAACAATGAGAAGGTTTACAACAAACATTTCCATTTTTTAAAAACATTATGTAATATAGATTATTTAAATACTTCCTAGAGTTTTAAAAATAATGAAATAATTTGAAATACTTTTATGAAATTACTTTAAATACTAGTTGGAAATAATGAATCAAATGTAAACAAAACATTGTAAAAACTAGAAAATTTTATATTAAAAACATAGGGTTTCCATTGAGAAATTATTTTCCCTCAAGATCCATTTAAATAACGATTTTAAAGAATAATATTTAATTTTTTATTTCAATATAGTTTAAATCTTTCATGAAAATTATAGAAAATTCTATTGAAAAAACTATTTGAAATGAAAAAATCATGTTCAAAAAAACATGATTGATAATGTATTTAATTTTAATATCTACATTTCACAAGAAAATGGATCATCAAATAAGATCACGTAAATATTATAAATAAAATCATGTAACCACCAACAAGAAACACATCATATATATTCATTGATTATTTCATATACAATAAAATTTTACTAAATTTCTTATCAACTCATAATCAACAAACCAATTTGAGAAAAAGGCTAATAAATTCATGTGTAAAAAATAATAACTATTTTTTTCAACACTTTATATAGGGGAATACATTGGCATGTTGAAGTGCTTACATACCCTCTCCTAGAGTGGCGCGCATCCTTGGATTGATCTTGGACCCTCTAGGGAAGTTTCCCTATTTAATCTTTTCCAAATGTGGGTGGCCTCTACCATAATGATTGATAATGCCAACTCCTTGATCATAATGAGATGATGGGATATCATATCCTCCTTCCATGTATTCCTATTTGGAGTTAAATTACTAGTCTAGGTCTCCCTAAATGACTTGATTCATGTTGGTGAATCTCATTCCAAAAACCATCTTGATGTGGATACTAGTTAATTACACTGCTTAATGTCGTGAAATGGAAGCTACATGTGGTGGGAGATGATGGTGATGTTGGAAAAGTCTATAAAACTATAGATACTAGGTGTATTGGGAATATATAAATTATTCCAAATTTTTAATATAGTTAATTTAATGTATGATGAATCTTAGGAATAGAATCCAAGTAATCCCTTATTCTATATGAGAAAAATTACAACAGGGGTTTAAGTAATCCAAGGCTCATTGACTTGGGAATCCTATTATTGTTAGACTGGGTGAATCAAATCTATTATATGTTACATGGGGAATCCAGTTCCTATCATACCAAAAAACTATTCTCTTCACATAGGTAATTCCTAGGCTCATCACCTAGGGAATCACATTCTTGATACTTGAGGTAGAGGTTCTATTGCAACCAGAGGGGTCACATGTTTAAGGTCTTATGGAGACACGATCATAGGATTAGGGTCATGTTGGGACATGATCATTGGTTTAGGGTCTTGTGGGTATGATATAATATGTTTAACATGATATGGGGTTGTTTCCCATACACATTCATCACATATTTGGATGAGTATATGTTATCACCATATGGCAGCACCAAATCCTAGTGGGGACCTATGTTTTTTATGGTGAAAGGTTATGTGTGCCCATAAAGGGATCAAACTTTGGTGTAATATCATTACAAGGGAATAAAAATAGATGTGTGATGGTGTCATGGTGTAAGGTTTGTACCACAGAGAGGCATCATGTATACCCTGTTAGCAGATTGGGATCAAAACCCACAAAATTTGTGTACATAGTTTAAGGTCATGAATAAGGACTTATCCTTGTATCTTAAATTAATATTTTAAGGATTATTCTGCTATAAAAGGATCTATAAAAAGAGATAGTTAAGGGCCTACATGTAGAATCTTCCTATAATATGGAGTATCATATAATTCTTATGACATGAGGCACGGTAAATTTTTCTTGGAGGACTAGGCTATAGTTAATATCATCTTCTAAATATGTTTTCATTCTATTTAAAATTTTGTTCCTATGATGTTTTCATTAATATTACTGTCATGTTACTTGTATATATATGTTAATTAGTTTAATTTCTTGCATCTCAGATGTGGATATAGATTACACTAGGATATTCCCATTCTGGGTTTGAGAAAGTATAGTGGAGGATATGAAACTAGCCCTCATATAAGGTAAAAAAATTGGTTTCCCTGGATTATTCTACTATTAGGTATTATGTTTTAATTGAAGTGTGTTTTTGTATAGAATAAATCATTCACACATCCCGTTTTTTGGAGAATGTTGGGGGACTGAGGTTAGGATTCCTAGGATTAGGAATAATAGGTGTGAAGGTTTTTTGATATATTCTTAGATAAAAGGGAATAGAAATGAGGGTTGAGGATACCAGTTGTTCCAATAATTAGGGTGCAAGTGAATCTAGTTCAGACGGGTTTGGGGAACATGGGAACTAAAATTACGCAAATCTATGTTTGGTAGAAGGAGGCATTAGGTTCTGGAACTGAAGGTTGTGTTAGGAAACTTTGGAGTTGTGCATACATTTACATTTGTGTGAGAAATGGGATCTAGTACAAGGATCCATATGAAATAGTTGCTCACAACTTCTAGGGTTGTATGAATCATAGGGTAAAGTAAAGGGAATTTATCTTTCATGAACACACAATTTCATTAATGGAAGCTACATGATGACATATCTAACATAATTATATTTATTTTTTGACCTATGTGTGCCCAGTTATGCATGTTATCTACCTGTAAGAGTACATAGAGTTATGTGAGTTCTAGAAAGACTAAGTTCCATGAGTGAGATCTTGTTTATTTAATGTCCCATAATTTTTCATTGAAAATTGGGAGTGGTGGGGTGATGTTTTATTTATAGAAAAAATCGGCATTCCAAGAACTAGGTCACACAACTTCTACCTTGTCATGAAACTTGTGGCTGGTTCATGCTATTATTGGTTGCAATTACTCTTATGTTATTTTCTCTAGGTAAAAATAACATTAGGTAGTGGTTTTACATCACCTTTTTTATGTAGGGGATTTGCACACCAAAAATTATGTTTCCCACAAGTCCAAAAAAAAATCATGCATCCATCCCCTTTGTATTTGAATTATTTTCTATCATTAACACACGATGGATATGTTTATGTAACATTTCACATTCAAGTGATTCATGCACCAAAATAGGGATTTTCGTGTAATGGATCAATGTTTTATGCAAATTACTTGGATTCCAAATAGTCCCCTAAGATATTTTTTTCCTTTATATTGGGAATATCATGCATATTAATGGTTGAGATTCATTTTTGAATAAATTCCCCATGTAATTAGAGCTTATGGGGATGAAGAGGATCAAATTCTGAAGAAAATGCCGAACTATACGAATTTTTTCTCCATTTTTCTCAACTTTGAGCCTTAATCACACAACTCAGTGGAACACACACATAACCAGGGGATCCCATGTCTATAAATTGTGTGATATTATTTTGGTAGGGTCACCAAACTCTCACATGTGACAAGAATTTATTCCATTATGAAAATATGACCACTTTCATAAACTCGTGATCCTTATATTCATGATGTTCATGAAACCCCTAGATTATATGAATATATTTACATTAACCGATGTAAAATTTTATTATGAAAATCCATTTTCAAGAGATATCATCCATTTGGGTGGTATATAGAGGATTTCATGATCCAACCATTATAATTTCTTAAAAAAATAGTCAAAAATGGTAGATCGTGCTTCTCTGATTTCCAACATTGTAGCTGTTGTTTCCAGAAGGCATGAACTGGATAGGAATCCTAAAATATTTTGGGAAAAGAGGGTGGAATTATATTATACGGTGTTTATAGATATACTAATGAAATTAAAGAGAGTATATCTATTGAAAATCATGCTGACACTTTATAATTTCAGAATGCTTGATGATGTAGTTATCCCAACCATGGAGACCAATGTTCCATGGTTTTGGTCATCTCATCATGATGAACTTCAGTGGTATAATGCCACTATCCCAGGGAGAGTGGGGATAGCTCCATCTACACCCAAAATGGAAGGACTATGATAGTGAATAGATAACCATCATAATATGAGGATTTCCCTTCCCATTATTAAAGAATCATTCCAGTCAGTATCTTGAAAAACTAAATATGATGGTATGAGGGCATAGATTTTTGGATTGGGGGGGAACTTCATAGATGAATGGGAATGGGAGTACTAGGTATGATACACATGTGAAATATATGGGACTGATCTACATTATATTGGACTATATAAGATAGGGTAGAAATATCAGTTCCACATCAACCATTAACTATAGTTGTTTTTATAGATCCGTGGTCAATGGAATTTAGACATAAACACTTTCCTCATTAACCATGGGTAAGTGGGGATCGTTTTGTGGGAGCTTCACCATATTGGTGAGAATACCATGAAAAACTTATATTTTGAATAGTTCCTCCAAAAAACACAATGGTTTAGGGGATGATGTCTATGAATTCATAGTATTAAAGACCATGTGAGGTTAGATAATGTTGATCTTAAGCCACCAACTACCCTTCCATTGTGACATCCCTTTCAAGAGGTTGATTAGAATATTTAAGAATTCCATCACACATAAGATTTTAGTGTGGTCATAACAGTTTCCTAAAGTCCAACACCAGAATATTCTATGGTTGTATTGGTTGATGCTAGAATAGGAACAAAATAAATATTGAGCTACCACATTGTATATTGGCTCCTAAAGATCCAGTATACAAAATTCTTGGACACCATTATGAGTTTGTGGAAATTAATGATTAAGGATGCTAGAATGGGTATTTAGAAAAGGACCCTAGTAATGGATGTAATCATGGTGTTTATAATCTAGGTGAATCTAGATGTTCTAATGCTATCCTACTTGTATAACTATCTGGGACATGTTGTGATGAAGGAAATGCCTATAAGCATCTTCAGTCCATTACAGTTCTTATATAGATGGATTTTGGTTTACATAAAGTTGTATAAATTTATGAATTACATTACACCTAGAATAATGGTATCTATACTTAACTCCTAAATATTTATAGGGTTCGACCATTGATGCTCAGAAGATATAGAGTTACATCAAACATTAGTAATGTTTGGAACTTCATCTTCCACCCCTTACCAACCTTGATCAATGAAATAGCTAACAACCTATAGTGGATAGTAGAGTATATAGAGTGAATGAAAGATTTTAGAGGTGTGGTGTTGGTTATATGGATTTATGGAAACAAATATTTCAAGTTATACACCTCATATTGACTTTATCAGCATTTAGGATACATCCAGAAGAAAACAAGGAAGCTACACTCACATGTTCACTCAGAAAGACACCATTGCATCCTCCACTAGCTATGGTTGATTATCATTATTTAATTATTTAGGGAGGTGATGATGTTGTCTTTGGACACCCCCAAAACCAGTCTATCATATCATTATTCCAAAAACTAGTTTGTGACATTCCCAGGTATAGTCTTGTAGAAATGGGTGGGGATGGTGGCCCCCTCCGATAAGCCCTAGGATTAGTAGGGTGAAAGGTGGTTGGTTCTCCAAGTTGCATGAAATGTGTTGGTGGGAGATCAAACTAAAGTATATGGTGAGATTAGGGCCATGTCGTACCTCTATATTTTAGAAGGTCCCATAGATATGGCACATTTTTTGTTGGTGAGCTCCTTTAAAAATGGCCTAAGGAGAAGGATGAAAGCTCATGGGAAGGAGCAAGGAGGACATTGGATGCTCTATGGAAGAAGTTTTTTCACCTAGTGTTGGTAGTTAAGGACTCCATATAACCTAAAATCTAAGATTCATAGTTGATGTTGCTATTTTTTCAAACGATAGAATAATTATGATGGAGGCTATCTAGTGATGGAATCAAGATATTGGAGATTGGGATCTCCAGGATCATCACCTGGGTAGATATCTAGAAGAGATATATGTATATAGAGGACATGGACACATTGGATCAATTCCATGTGGAGGTAAATCCCATTACTTCTATAGTTCATGTTAGGCTCCAAGAGTAGCCCAAAGAGCTAAACATGAGTATAGAACTATCTCAAGATGAATCAAATCATGATTCTAGATCCTAAGGCTTCAATTATATAGAGTCCAAGTGCTTTGAGACTAAGAAGTTAAATCCTAAATAGAGAAAGAATGTAACCCCCAAGTATGATGATATGTCCAAGCTCTTCTTTATAAAGGTAAAATTCCATTTCATAAGATTTACATATCCATTAGGCATTTTTTCCTTTACATCATTCCTAACCCATTCTTTCTTGTTCATATAGGTATTGAAAAGAGAGGGTTAGGAAAACTTCATTGAAGGTGGGGAGAGTGATTCCATAGCCATTGGGGAGCCTTCTTCAGAGTTCACTCTGAATGCCTTTGTAGAAGAGGTTTCCATATAGGATACTAGAGTAGAGGATCCATGTTCCCCCTCCCTCACGATAATATATGGGGGGATTCCCTATAATTACAATGATGAATCCTTTTTTGATGGGTTGGGACACCCAATATTATTGATCATCCATATATCCTTGTATTCTTAAGGAAAACTCTGAATTCGTCCAATCCTAGATCTTTGTTTTTGATTTTTGATTACTTAATATCTTCATAGAAATGTTCTTGTTTATCGTGTAAAGCTTATGAGACTATGAACTCATAGGACCCCATGGTGGATGTGGGGGTTCCTAGATGAATTGAGTGGTCTCTTGTGATGGACCTCTTCTTCAAGACCCCAAGCATAGAAATGTTGTCCAGAGTAGTAGCCACTGATGGTGTGGTCATTGTGGGGGTGAAAAATATGGATGCTGTCTACACCTTCATATCATGGTAGATTTATTTTTCATGGATTTATTTTCATGAAATGATGTATATCAAGGTGATTACTATTCTACTATTTGAAATAGGGTATGAGGACCCATTACCATAGTTGAGAATGTATGAGGTTCCTAAGGATTTGGCTTCCACCACAGTGGCAGTGTTAAACCCTAAGGATCCTTTTACTCTAGAGTGGTTAGACCCAACCATGGAGGAGCATCCTTACACTCTGGAAGATTTGGAAAAGGTGATGGTGAAACCTGAAGCTGATGAGAAAATTTCTACTAGTAAAGAGTTGAGTGAGGTTAACCTTCCCCTCAATGTGAAACCTAGACTATCTAAGAGGATACCTGAGGTGGATCTCACTACCAATGTTCTTACTACCTTCCCTGAGTACCATCCTATGCCACCTGAAGACTTTGAATATTTTTGGGTCTGACGTAACTAATGAGAACTTGGTTGTTTAGTGCAGGACATGTAGGGTCATGTGGAGATTCATCACACAAACCCCCTAGGTGGAACTAGTAGGAAGAATGATATGCCTTCACCACTAGCTACTGAATTTGGGAAAATTAGGTTTTGACTCCTGTACTATTCATGCATTGGATCAAGACTTCCTCACTAATCGGGTGTGTGTAGAATGGATAGAGTTCAACACCACCTGATACTAGGTCACTTATAAAGGCACCAATGCACTCTAGGTGACCTAAAAATGTTGGATCAATTATAGGAGTAGGCTCAGTAGCACAAAGCTATCGTCACTATAAAGGGAGATATTATTATCTGGCAGAGGGAACAATTGGGAGATACCAAGGATAAGGTGAGATTGGAATCCTTAGAAGAATAGTACAAGTATGAAAAAATTTAGTTGAAAATATATGATTATGAAGTTCTCCCTGTATCCAAGGATGAGGTGGTGGTGCTAGACATGTGGTATGTAGCTCTCAAGGCCACCAGTTAGAGGTTGACTGAGTTGGAACAGTCCCTTACCCAAAATGAGCTATATGGGTCCATTCTTTTTGATTTTTTTTCTAATAACATAGGATAATATTTATACTTTATATGACTCCCCTCAATAAACGAAATAAAAATTATTTTTTTCAAACCCCGTATATTAAAATTTTATCTCAATCACGTTAATAAGATAACCCACAATAAACCTATTAGCCCATGCGAGTCATGATCAGAATGAGAAACAATAGATATAGAGTAGATTGATAGCTTATATGAGAGTTATAGTCATAGAATAAAATGTTATTTTCAGAATGATATACTAACTACTGGGAGTCTGTCAATTAGGATGGAATTTTTGGAGAGAAATAATAAACACATATGAATTTATTTTCCAATGTATGCGATTGAATGAGTGGGGTAATTCTAGGGGATTTAGATTATACCTGAAAAAATAGGGAAATAGAGGACATGAATTTAGATGTCTAGAACTCGAAACATGAGGAAGGGAGACAGGCTGATTGAGGGTGATTTCTAAACTTGTTCAAGATTAAGGTACAACAATTGCATTGTTCAGTGCATGGACATACAAATAAGGGTCAACCATTGACCATTTTCAAAAGTTGAGACTCACCAATTTTATTTTATAAGTCCTTTGAGGTTTCTACTCAAGATAGGAGGCTACCTAATTTGGACATGTTCTATCACCATTAGGGGAGACCATTCAGACATGAGGGATAGTGGGTATCTAATTCAAGGAAGATTTGAAGCATATCGGTGAACTGTGGAAATGTTCAGATGGATTTAAATTATATGGGAATTATTAAAAAATATATATGATACCGTTAAGTAAATTTATCAGATGAGTGAATGCCAGAATCTTCTTCCAAAGAGAGTTCCTTATTGGATTCCAATTAATGGTCAAGTAACTCAAGTGGTGTGGTAGGTGACTATTACCGAAGGGATAAAAATGTCCATCTCAAGTGAGGAACAAAACATTTAATAGTTTTATGTCATTTAATGAGGAAGATAGTTATTCAATTTAATATTCTATGGATAGGATATTGAACACGTAGTTTAACATCACATAGTAAGGATGATGCATCACCCATTTTAACATCATGTGAACATGACATGCATAGAACAATTTAACATATTGTGACTAGGAAATGATAAATTATGTGAATAGAAAATGCATTTTTGATGTACTAGGATATACAATAAGGGAACAAAAAGTGTGGTACCCAATGGAGGGCCTTAGAAAGGGGTTGAAAAAGAAGGAAATATTGGATCTTAATTTTTGAAGAACCAGTGGGTTCAATGAGTGTATCCAAGTTTCTTTTGGAGCGCGATGGTGTGTCCCACATGCTTTGTAACTTTTTGGTTTGTCCCCTCACTATTTCCCAAGTTGAAAGGAAGAATTAGAGAGTGAAATCATACCATTTTATTATATTTCTCTTTATATTTTTTCAAAATGACATGAATTTTTTCCTCCATACATGGGAAGTCTATGGTCATTATATTCAGAATGAATGGGAACCAATTTATAGTTGTTTTCATGGATGATTGAACATAGTTTAATGTCATGATTATTAGAAAAATGATACTAGTTTATGGTCATATAACTAGGCCCAAGAAAGTGGGTGTCTCAGAGAGGTTCATATGGAATAGGAAAGAGAACTAACCCAACTTGAACGGAGTTCCAATGAGGCCTTACACCAAACAATAAAATATTGAAACAAGTTGTAAAAAATTTAAGGCCATAATTATTAAACCAAGGCTAATATTTTGAGGTCATATAGGTTATAATATTTAGAGAAGATTTTTTATTGGGTAAGGTATTATAAACCTGATGTGAATATAGTGACAATGAGTCCAAGTACCACACAAATTCACACATTTTTTATGGTTATAATTCATGGACCACCATTATTTGTGCATAACAATGCCTTGGTATGAATAAAGGCACTAATATATAAAGTGGGATATTTGGCGTCAAGAAGATGAATGAGAAATGAGAGGATTTATGGTTGGATCCAATATTGAAGATATAGGAATTGAATCACATACAAGGTTATATGAATCAAGACACATGTTGTTGTAGAATGAATCGTGGTTGGAGACTGATGCTGGAAGGGGAAGTCCTCTCTTGTGAGGATTTAATAAAGGGGTGAGGCACTAGTTTACTAAAACATCTTTAGTGATGAAAAATAGATGTGGATTAAGGCCATAGGGGCCACATGAACACATTTTAAGTTCATGATGTGAAGAATATATGGGGTTGTTTCTATTTTAGTGTTTTGGATCTTGAAATTATGTGGGGGGATTCTAGAAAGGGTTTGTGTTTCACTAGAGATTTTTTAAACTTGACATGAAGCGAAAAAAAAGATTCCAACACCAGATAAAAATCTATGGGGAGAGATTCACATAGTTTAGGGTCATGATTCTTAGACCATTGGTAAGGTTTGTATGGTTTTTTCAAATAATATTAAAAATATTTTCATGGAAAAAAGATAGAGGTGAATGCTAGTAAGATAGTATCACCTGATAGAGAAATTTGTGGTTGGTCTAGAGACAGGGGGTCTAGGAATCAACCCACACATAGTTTTAGAACACTTTTTGGTGGGAGACCGATGCCATAAGGGTGGTTGGGGGGATATCCTCTTTAGTGAGGATGTGAATCCAATTCTATAGTTTAAAACATAATATATTAATATTCTTACTACAAAATTTATGTTCATTATCTAGGAAAATTGTTTTAACATAGTTTAATGTCTTGGGAAAAGGATGGTGTCCCACTGTTTAACTTCATGTGACCAAGACAATGTTGTACAGTTTTATGTATTATGACTTGGATGTTAAGTTCTAATGTTTAAGAATGCATAAATTTTACCAATGGGTTGCACATAGTTTAAGGTCATGGTGATCAAACCAAATGGTGATACTTCAAGTTTAAGTATGTAAAGATTGGAACATAGTTATGTGTCTCTTAGGTGTGTTCAGGAATCATATAAGAACATAAACCTAGTGTGAAGAGAGAGGTGAAAGGGATCCCAGTGACACATGACACATATCTAAGACAAGTTTCAAATAGTTTTAGGTCATGATTCTTAGACCAATCATACTTCTAGTTTAAAGTCATGGTGGATAAACTGGGGGTGGGGGAGAAAGTTCACATTGGAATATCTTTTTATTCCAACCATGATCTGAAAAATTATACAATGAATTCTAAGCCCACATTAGCCATGATTAGTGTGATAATCAAGGATTTGTGATTAGTTACCTTATTCACAAGGGAAAGCATAATATGGGGGAAAATCTATCTTGGGATGTTCCCACATTGGGAATGATGGGTAGGTAATGGATATTGACCATGTTTGAAACATAGTTCCCACAACCACACCGGTTGAGAATGGGATGATCAAATGATAGATCAACCATTTAACATGTTAGAAACATGGAAACTTGAATATTGTGAAATAGATACTTTAAGGAATGTACCCATGATGATAGGTAAGCTAGTTTGGTTAAGAAATATTTCTATTAGTAGGTCTATTTGGATTGGGAGGATAATAATGATCCAAACCATGAATGGAATGAGGTGTGAAAGAGAATATTTTAGGATGTTTTTTAGGGGATTTAATCACTATGGGATCTATACCTCTATGTGTTCAAACAATATGGATATATGTCTTGGTATTCGAGAATTGATCATGTTTCCATGAGGGATGACCCCAAAATAGATTTATGGTTGTGGATTAGGCCCAAGACATGAAGTCTTGGAATCACTATGTATCCCATTAGAAACTTGAATCAATCAAAACAATGTTCTAGAATATAGTATTGTAGGATACATGCATTATATGGGGGGTATTTATCTCTAGCTAGGACCCACGATATCATACAGTTTCACATCATGTGATAGGGATGTGGACCATAAATTTTAGGATCTTGTGGAAAGGGTATTAATCAATATATTTAACACCATACAGAGAGGATTTTTGGTTAATACAGTTTATGTCTATATATATTTTAGAATGGAGTCATACATTTTAACATCACGTGATAAATATGTTGTCACATAGTTTCACGTCATGCGATAAAGAAAATATTACATAGTTTTACACCATGTGACTAGGATCATGTCATATAATTTTACCTTACATGGATAAAATAATGTATTACAAATTATCATCATGTGTACAGGATGTGAAAAAAAATCACACAAATTATTTCTTAAGGAACCTATTATTGGTGGGAGGTTGGATATTCTCCTCATCCAAGGAGATACATGAGTATGAACCATTGGATCAAACCTTATAAATGATGTAAAGTCCTTACTATTTAGTTTGTAGTTTCAATAAATTATTTTTAGGTATAATTTTCATCATGAGAGGTAATTTCATATCACCATGAAGGAAGGATTTGAGAACTTTTTTGTTGAATAATCGCACCTCCTGATTATGGTGTCTTTCTAGGTTATCCAGTGGTTAATGCCTATTTTTACCAAGGACTTCCAACTCGGCCTGATAGACTTCATCCCTAATTTTAAACATCTTCTGATAAAAAATGATCATTATAAGTGATGTAAGATGAACCTCTATAGGTAAAAATGCATTTTTTCCATACACTAGGGTGTATGGAGTTTCCTAGGTGTAGTTTCGAGTAATCATTCAATAAGCCTAGGTGAAATTGGAGAGATTATCAGGACAAATTTTCTTATTTTTTCCAACATTATTTGTTAGGATATTATATAGGGGGTTTTTGGAATTCCTCAATTTTCTCATTCACTTGTGTGTGATAGCAATAGGTGTGGTTGGGACTGATTTTGTACATTGTGTACAACTTTTTTAGCTCAGTGGCTCAAATTTTGGTCCATTTCTTAAGAGAATCATGTGAGGGATCCTATATTGTGGGATGGTATTTATTTTAATGAACTCAATTATAGACTAGATATTGACTTCTTTGAGAGGTATGGGTTCTACTCACTTTGAGAAAAAGTATTAGGTAGTTAGAATTAATGTACATTGTTGAGGTTTTGTGAATGATTGGGGCATATAACATCAATCCCCCATACAAAAAGGGCTAGGATTATTTGGTGGCATAGATAAGCTTTGGTGGATGATGAAAAAAGTTAGAATTGATTTGGAATGAATTATAATTTTTGGTAAACAAATTGTAGTCATGAAACTTGGTTGGAAAAAAGTACCATAATCTCTAGATATGGAGTGAGATCTCTAATAATACTTTATGGGACCCACATAAATCCAAATGGAACTCTTGCATAACCTGGTTAATCTCCTCCCATTGAATGAAATAGAGGTGGAATATATCAAAAATATACCAGTATAGTGTCTACTCAAGGTAAGGTCTATACCAGTGGGTAAATTTACCCACACACTAATAGATTTAATATCCCTAATCTTGGTTTGGTATGAGTGTCCTATAATTAAGATACTCAGCTAAGGGATTCATACAATTGATTTATTGTTTGACTTTTGTGGTGTTTGAGGGACCTATCATTGAATTATAGACAACTATCTCATTTATCTTTCAGTCCCCATTGTCAGAAGAGATAGGGGTGATGAACATCTAATGCACCACATAAATAACCAATACATATTTTTCAGGATATATGAGGGTTATGTATAAGATTTAAAAGTAATTGTCTTGGTCATTCTATGATCGGAAAATATATGTCACCTTTGGATAATAAGTTAATCAGTCCATTAAATAAGAAGCATGATCTAATAGGGGACTAGTTCTTTCTTCCTAACAACATAATTACCATTGATATGCTTGATTACTATCATAAATAATACCTTCACAATTTCGAGATTCAACTTGAATCTGATGATAATATCATGAGATAAATCCTCATTGTTGGTGAAACCTTTCAAAAAAAGGAATGAGTAGGGAAAAATGGTCTGTGTAGGGGTGATAAAGGCAATCCTGAGGACCAACATGCTGAGTTTGGGGTTATTGAGCCTTCTCCCAATTAGGATCTAGGAGGTACCATTGAAGTGCATCTACAAACATGGAATATTTTGATCTATGGAGAGGATGGAATCATTAGAGAAGTCGACATGCAGGGGAAGTTCTATAGGGTTTGGATGTGTGGATAGGAAATCTACTAGTTCCTGGCCCTTGATAGATTTTTGATGGATGGACTAGATGTTCAACTACTACAATATTACTAATGAATTAACCAATCACCCTATCAGCATGGAGAAATTGAGTATGTACTTCAGTGGATCAAGGTAGGATAATAACTATATCTCACAGTGTTGCTAGTAGTGTCACAAATGATGGACTATGAAGACTAAGTTAGGACTACTTTTCTCGATGAGAGAATATCTAGTATCTGAGTTGAGTAACATATGAATGAGGTAATATAGAATGTTCTCATTACCCTTGTTGTTCTTTTGAACTAGGAGGGAACCATGAGACAATTATTGTGTGGTGAGATAAAGGACTAGAATATTTACTAAGATGGGTGGTATCAAGACCATAGAATTATATCATATATTTCTTTATATCATCTAATGTGGTCAGATAGTCTTTGACCCATTTATAAGAACAACGTTTCTTCATGAACCTCAAAAGGGATTACAATTTATATCCATATTCATAATGAATCACTGGATATAGGCCAGGTGATCCCAGAGGCCATGAATCTCTTAGAGGTTATATAGAAGAGGAATGTGGTTGATAGGATTAATCTTATTTGGATCAATCTATATGCCTCTATATTTTATGATCAAGCTGAGGAAGCTTCTAGAGGTAAAATAAAATGCACACTTCAGGGGGGCATTTTTATGTGATGAGAGAAGGGGAATTAAAACACATTCTCAAGATCTTTGAGACGGTTCTAGTGCTGGATAAACTTTACCACCAAATTATACACATAACATACCACCAATTTTCCAAGGATAATTAGGATGATGTGTTGTATGAAGCACTAATAGAGAGCCCCAAACTTCATCAAATTGAATGAAATCACTCAGTAAAAAAGTTTCCTTGAGGTTGCTGAAAAGTGGTAGTATGTTCTTCATCAAGGGACATCCAAATTTGATAGTACATTAAGTAACCATCTATGATGGATAGGTCCTAAAAACCAACAATTACATCAATTATAATCTCATTCATTTGAAGGGGAAAATCATCCTTTACATAGGGGTGGTTATGGTGTTGGAAGTCAATACAAACTATTATATATGTGTTCTTATTCCAAACCAAAATGAATATTCCTATACACATAGTGTAATTGAATTCCTTGATGAAGTTATGTTTGAAAATATTGTCAACTTTAGCCTAAACCATGGTACTATGGGAAGGGAGAATCTTTCTAAGAGGTTGTCTAAACCCAAAGTTGTCTACTGGGAGGCCAAGGAGATGAACATAAAACATAGGATTGAGCCTTGTAATTTCTTTGTATCTCCTCGAGAACACATCGTGGTGATTATTTAATAAAGAAAAATATTACAGCTACTATTTTAGATACCTGACTGTATTGTTCAATGTTAGCCTCAAGTCTTCTATAGTATGATGATTAATCTGGTTCAACTCATCGACAATAGTGGAGGCACCATCTTCAAAGGAAGGAGGGGAATCATCCAAATCCCCTTGATCATCTAAAACATAATAGGAAAGAGGTGACTCCCCTAGATTTGGGGATTTCATAGTTAAAGTAATATATACTTTGGTAGGTGTGTAATCCTTAATGAGGGTTTATTTTTCTATAGAGACCACAAAGATAGAAGTTGATGAGATGATCCCATGTGGTTTTCAATGGTGAGATCCACAATTGATGTCAAAATAGTGATGAAAATTTGACTTCCATAGAGTCATCCCTACCTTTCAAAGCATGATATTATATCATAGGTTGATATCTTGGGGTAGATATCTTCATACAAAACAAGATTATGGATTTTCAGCTTCAACTAAACTAGTCATGTGTACGAATATGTGGTGATCTATAATAATTCATTCTTTTTTGGGATTACGAATAATCTCCCAAGATATAGGGTTTTTTGGTTCCAATATGTAGTGACCATATTATTTTACACATATGATTACATGATTTTAAGCATAATATATCTTCATATTACAATCCAAAGATCTTAAAGTCTAGTTTCATGGAAGACTAGGTACATAAAACTGAAAACATGGGGTTAAATAAAACATTTGTATATTTAATATTCAAAAAGCGATCCTAAAATCCATTGTTCTCATACATCTTCATAGGATAACTTGGTCATAACATGAACAAATGGATTATCTAAAAATCCTAGTAAGGGAATAAACATAAGAATTAAGCTTTAGCATGTGGGTTAGAAGGCATTGAATAATGAATTAAAAAGACATGGAACATATGGATTCATAACATATAAACATGGGATAATATAAACATGGAGTCATAATAATGTTTCTGCAATATAAAACATGATTTTATAATGATTTAAGGCTCATTTCACATTGAGGATCACAATTCAAGGTTAACCACCAAGACCATTGCACAAGGTATCATGAGTCAAGGATAACTACCAAGACCATTGCACATAACGTCACATGAGACTCAAATTTACTCAATGCATTGGAACGCTATCTAGGTAGACCCATAATAACATGTTCAAAAATATTATTTCCACATATAGAATCATACATAATCAATCATACATAAACATACGGGTTACCCATTATAAGAATAAGGTATCACAATCATGGAATAAAGCATAACAAATGAGTATATCATAAAAATGTCCATCTACAGAATGAATTAGATCATACATGGAAAATAATAGGGAAAAATAGTTGTATATCTTGAAAATTGATGTGAAATTGAATTAATAACATGTAAAAATAGTATTTAAGAAATATTAGAATTTAAACATTTTAGTACGGTTTAAGGAAAATGTCAAAGATCATTTAAAACAGTAAAGAGAATAATATTTTATACAAAACAATAAGTTAATAGAGAAGGTTTACATAATAAAATTAGTTTTTTGGAAATATAATGTTTTATTAAAACATATTATATAGTGCACTTTAAATTTGTTTAGAATTCAGGAGGTTCCCTTAAACAGGTTTGCTTATCGGGAAGTATTGAGGAGGGAACCACATAAAGACATGTATATCCCCAAAAGAGAATGATGAATGGATCTTGATACATGACCATATAACATATAAATATAATTAATAATATTTGTACATAAATAGAAAATACAAATTCATTTGGTTAAAATAAAGATAGATAAACCCGAAGGAATAAAGGAGGTACAGGTAGAATCCCTTACTGTAAGTGTGAATGTGTCCTTTGCTTGGTCTTATTGCCCTGGATAACAAAATTACATTAATTAATTAATATTTACAAAACCTATTCAACATTTAACTCATTTATTATATCCATATTAAGTTCATTCATGACCTTTTTTATGGGTTAAAAGGATCAATGTTATTGTTTCAGATCTTTTGTTTCTATGGTTTTCATGATTGGTTTACTTATATACATGTAAGGATAAACATGTAAGATGAGAATTTATATCCATAAATGGAGTTATATATTATTAGTGAACATATATAATATTACATGGTTATAAAATTCAATTGTTTATTTGAAGTGAACATGAATCATTAATGATTACTGTTTTGGTTAATTGGCGATTTTTTATCCCAATGAACACATTTTTCTTTTTATATTTTTATCATGTTTAAAAAAAAGATTTCAGAACCATAAATAAGTTATAATAAATATATTATAATATTTTTCAACCATAAAAATGGTTTCATGAATATAATTAAATACGGTTGTAGAAATTGAAAACCCGTCATCCTTAAATGTGATAAATTAACAAATCTCAGATAGTGTTTTCATTTCAAGTATTAAAGGATGGTAAAAGAATGATGATGATGAATTATTTCATTATCATAAAAAAATTATATTATATGTAAGGTAATAGAGATATAATAATATTTGGATTAAAGTAGTTGAGGAAAGAAAAACAATAGAATGTAACTTGAAAGAAAATAAAATAAATGAAATGTGGAATTTACATCTTGAATATATATTCCTTGAGAACCTCTTTAGGGGAGAGGATTTGGTCTTTTTAATAAAAAAGAGGCTTTTGGACATGGGATAGGGTATTAGGGATATTTTTTAGCAAAATTTTTAATATTAACATGGCTTGGGAGGAGTGAATAGAAGAGGGGTGAGGGTGGTTTTTATAGTGGAGAATAGGAGAGGTTTCCCAATATTTTAATCACTAGTTTAATATTTTTTCTCAACAATATGAATATTCTTAATTAATGCAACAAAAAAAGTAATTTTAACATGTTAGTTTGAACCAATGGCCATTTATATCTTCCATGACTTAAGAATGATACATAAATATATTTATTTAGCATTTAACATAAATTATCATATTTTACTATTCACCTAAAATTTAAGTATTTTAGAAAATCCCAAAAAATCACCTCAACCATATTTCGAAATGTAGAATTAAAAAATGAACACAATTTTATGAAAATAAATTTTCTTCTAATTAATCATAAAATTTTAATTAAATACACATGACTTACAAAAATACCAACACTTTATTAATAATTTTTAAAATATTTATTTACTTATACTATTAAATAATTATACCATATTGTAACTTATAAGATAGATAAATTTTATTTATACTTTCATTGGAGAGGTTACTATTACATTTTCTATTTTACTATTCAAAAGGCCACATTACTATTCTAAAGGTCGTGTAAATATTTCATCGGTATATATTCCTTAACTTTAAGAGATAATTTTTATTTACCTTCTTATTTATAAGGCTTTCATTATGTTCTATATGTAATCTTATATGATTATAATATAAGACATAATTATAAAAAGTTAATTTCACTGATAAAACATTGGGTTGTTACATTCTTCCCCCATTATGAAATTTCTCCCCCGAATTTTTTTTTACATTTTAAGCCATAAATAGGTCTGGGTACTTTTCCTTCATCGCTTCCTCCAGTTCTCATGTTTTCTCTTTATACTTATGGTTCCTCTATAGTACATTGACCAAGTGAGTAGTTCTGTTGCATAGAACTTTATCTCTATGATCCATGATCTTCACTAGATTCCTCTTGTATTCTCCAACTGTACCACCTATGAAACAACTACATTTGAAGGATTTGGTATGTACTTTCTTAAGAGGGATACATGGAGGACATAATATAATTTAGACATGGTAGGTGGAAGTTCTAGTTGATAGGCCACAAATCCAATACGGTCTTGAATCTTGAAGGGTATGATGTACCTCATACTTAGATTTCCTTTCTTCCTAAACCTCATGACCTTATTACATTGAGATATGTGGAGGAATACCATGTCTCCAACTTTAAACTCAAGGTCTCATCGATTATTTCATACAAACATATTCTATCGAATTTGGGATGCCTTGACGTGATTCTGAATGGTTTTCAACTTATCCACCATTTCTTCAACAATTTGAGGTCTTGTCATCTTATTCTCACTAACTTCATCCCATCACACCGGTGTTCTGCACCTTTTCCCATAAAGGGCTTCATATGGTTCCATTCAGATGGTTGAGTGGAAACTATTTTTGTAATAGAATACATCCAATGGAATATGTTGGTCCCACCCACTTTGAAGTTCATAGAACATGCTCTTAACATATCATCTAGTGTATGAATAATTTTTAAGGGTTGGTGTCCTGAGAACCAACTTTTTTGTACTTTGATTACATGAATTTTCACTTATTATATATTGTTCATTGTTCTGCATGACTATAATATAATAATGTCCTGGAATATTTGTTGCATTGATAAGGTCATGGAAGATCCCCTCTATGATGAGAACCTTGAAATTCTATAATAATATTCTTAAATAAAGTTCTACGGTTGGATGACATACTATGATAGGACACATAGTATACAGATCGTCATGTGCAAGTACTTGTAAGAAGACGAGACTCTCTCTCATGGAGTTCGCACTTGGTAATCTCTAAGATGGGGGATTATGAGAACAGACCCGCCAGTAGAAATTCCGCATTTCTTGGTGTCATCAGACATTGCTATCTACGAGCGTGTGTAATGGTCCTTAGACTGTAAGATTATCATTAACTCATATCATGACTCATGCACTTAGATTTACTGACAAAAACCGTCACGCAGATAGTTGGTGGGAAGTAGGGTACGTTGGGTGTGTCACGAGTGACATGTTGTTAATGGATAAGTCGAGGAAGGATTTTTCCCTTCCATTTATGGAATTTGATATCCAGGCCCTTTGATTGAAATAGAATTGTCGCATTAAATTCCATGTCCATGGTGTGAATGATGAGTTTATTTCAGGTAGTCAAAGAATGACGGATTAAGCATATAGGTTTATGACACTGCCATGAAACCCACTTGATGAGATATCGAGACAAAGGGATTAAATTACATAGTAAGAATTTGTATGTGTTGATACGTCAATGCAGCGTCAACTTCTTTCTCTTGGGTGCCTTGACCCGTTGCTAGACAGTAATCTTGGACTTTAGGCAAGCCCGCCTAATGCCAACGAGAAAGAGTCCTAGAGGGTCACACACTAAGTGTATTAATGTATCTCAAGTAGAATAAAGATTATTCCCGTACGTGGTTTAATAATTATTTAAGGAAGCCTAAATAGTTTTAATGATGGAGGAAAAAGGAAATGAAAAACAAGACATACACGCCGTGTATTAAAGATTACACGCCGTGTATTTTTTCATGGAAAACAAGTACACGTTGTGTATTAATAATTACACGCCATGTAGTTTTCTTTATTGAAAGGAAATGAATAAATGAAAACAAGATATACATGTCATGTACATTAAATATACACGTCATGTAGTTTTCAATGAAAAACAAGTACACGCCGTGTATTTATTAAAACACACTGTGTAGTTTTTCCAGTCGGGGTTTTGAGGATATAATATTGTTTTAAATGAAATTTATTATAATCAGTGTGGGCGCATGTCAAGGAATTAATTATTCAACATGGGGTTTTCAATAAGAGTAAATGAAATAAATAAAACGTGTAATGCATTTATTTATTGTCATAACTCTATAACCCCAGACACCCAATTATAAATATCCTCACAAACCCAACTCTTTTCTGACACACAACATCTCTGGAGAATTCTTTCAAGGTTGAAATAACCTCTTCCTCCAAGAACGCTCTCAAGACCGAGAGAGATCCTCTTCCATCGGATCAAGACGATCTAAGTCGGACAACGCAAGCAAAGGTTTCTCCACGCTAGCACCCGAATAATCCTTTGGCAAAGTCCTGAGATACGAGGTACACGTGTGGATCACCACTAGAGGAAGCCTTCACTTGGCTTCTACGATGCAACGGCGAATCACATCAGAACGTGATCAAGAACACCGAGGTACATGTTTGGATCACATCGAAAAGAAATACCTTTTGGGTGTTCTTTCTTTGTTGATGTTCTTGATCACGTTCTGATGTGATTCGTCATTGTGTCGTAGAAGCCAAGTGTAGGCTTCCTCTAGCGGTGATCCACACGTGTACCTCGTATCTCAAGAATTTTTCAAAGGATTCTCTAGGTGCTAGCATGGAGAAACCTTTTCTTGAGTTGTCCGCCTTAGATCATCTTGATCCGATGGAAGAGGATCTATCTCGGTCTTGGGAGCGTTCTTGGAGGAAGAGGTTCTTTCAGCCTTGAAATAATTATCCAGAGATGTTGTGTGTCAGAAAAGAGTTGGGGTTGTCAGGATATTTATAATCGGGTGTGTGGGGTTATAGAGTTATGACAATAAATAAATGCATTACGTGTTTTATTTATTTCATTAACTCTTATTGAAAACCCCGTGTCGAATAATTAATTCGTTGACATGCGCTCACGCTGATTATAATAAATATCATTTAAAACAATATTATATACTCAAAATCCCGACTGGAAATACTACACAGCGTGTATTAATAAATACATGGTGTGTACTTGTTTTTCATTGAAAACTACACGGTGTGTACATTCAATGTACACAGCGTGTATATCTTGTTTTCATTTATTCATTTCCTTTCCATAAAGAAAACTACACGGCGTGTAATTATTAATACATGGCGTGTACTTTTTTTCCATGAAAAACTACACGGTGTGTAATCTTTAATACACGGCGTGTATATCTTGTTTTTCATTTCCTTTTTCCTCCATCATTAAAATGATTTAGGCTTCCTTGAATAATTATTAAACCATGTATGGGAATAATCTTTATTCTACTTGAGATACTTGAATACACTTAGTGTGTGACCCTCTAGGCCTCTTTCTCCTTGGTATTAGGCGGGCTTGCCTAAATTCCAAGATTACTGTCTAGCAACGGGTCAAGGCACCCAAGAGAAAGAAGTTGACACCGCATTGACGTATCACCACATACGAACCCTTACTGTGTAATTTAATCCCTTTGTCTCGATATCTCATCAATCCGGTTTCATGGCAGTGTCATAAACATATATACTTGATCCGTCGTTCTTTGACTACCTGAAATAAACTCATCGTTCACACCATGGCCATGGAATTTAATGCGATAGTTCTATTTCAATCAAAGGGCTGAGATATCAACTTCCATAAATGGAAGGGAAAAATCCTTCGTTGACTTATCCATTAACAACATGTTACTCGTGATGCACCCAACGTACCCTACTTCCCGCCAACTGTCTGCGTGACGGTTTTCGTCAGTAAATCTAAGTGCGCAAGTCATGACATGAGTTAATGATAATCTTCCAGTCTAAGGATCATTACACACACTCGTAGATATCAATGTTTGATGACACCAAGACATGCGGAATTGCTACTGGCGGGTCTCTTCTCATAATCCCCCATCTTAGAGATTACCAAGTGCGAACTCCATGAGAGAGAGTCTCGTCTTCTTACGAGTACTCTCACATGACGGTCTATATACTATGTGTCCTATCATAGTATGTCATCCAACTGTAGAACTTTATTTAAGAATATTGTTATAGAATTTCAAGGTTCTCATCATAGTGGAAATCGTCCATGACCTTATCAATGCAACAAATATTCCAGGACATTATTATATTATAGTCATGCAGAACAATGAACAATATATAATAAGTGAACATTCATGTAATCAAAGTAAAAAACAGTTGGTTATCAGGAAACCAACCCTTACATAGTTCACTCAGATTGTCCATTAGTTTGAGTATGATTGGTTGTGCTAAAGTTTAGTTCAGTGCTTAGAGCATGATGGAGACTTTTCCAGAACATTTAGGTGAATCTCAAATCTATATCAGATACAATAGATAGTGGTACTCCATGAATCCTTACTACCTATTTGATATATATCTGTGAAAGTTGATCTAATAAGATTTAATCTTGAATTATTATAAAGTGAGTTGTCTTTATAAGATGATCCACAATGACCCATATAGCATTGTTTCCCCTAGATTTCCTTGGAAGTCCTGTGACAATGTCCATGGTAATGTTCTCCCAAATCCATGTTAGTATAGTTAGTGGTTGCATCATCCCATTATACTTTTGTCTTTCAGCATTCACTTGTTGATATACCAAACACTTTGATGTATTTTCAACAATCTATTTCTTCATATTATCCCACCAAAAGTTCTCTTGGAGATCTTGATATATCTTTGTTCTCCCTATGTGAATAGAGAAGGTTGATTCCATGTGCATCATTCAAGAGATCCTTCTTTATCTCTGTATCATATGGTATACATAATTGTGACCCAAATCTTAAAACTTCTTCCTCATCAATCTTGAACTAATAGGATTTCCTATTTTTAATAGCTTCCTCCCTTTTCAGAATTTTCACATCTTTTCTTTGAGAATACTTTATTTTCTCTTTGAGGGAAGGTTGAGAAACCATTTGAGAAAGGATTTATGGTGTTCCTCCCTTAATGATTCCCATTTTGATCCTATGCTAATATAATAATATTTTATTCTTATCAACTCTCATTATTGATAAATATGTTGGATTATTTCTACTTAGAGAATTCACCACCTTATTTTTATTTACCAGGATGCTAGTGGATTGAGGAGTTGTAATATTTAGTGAGATATAACCATATTATTTGGAACATATTAAGATATTTATGTGGGAATATATACTTCAAATTCTTGTGATCAGTATATATCTCACACTTCTCCCCATAGAGATAATGTTGTCATATTTTCAATAAAAAATCACAGTCACCAACTCCATATCATGCTTGGGATAGTTTTGATCATGGATTTTCAGCTGAATTGTGGCATATAAAATCAATTTATCATTTTTCATCATCACACAACCTAATCCCATATTTTAATCATCATTGTACACCACAAATAGTTCTCCACTTATCGAGAGTGTGAGTACTGGTGCAGTGATAAGTCTCTTTTTGGGATCCTTAAATCTTTCCTCAAATTCTTGAGTTCAGAAAAACTTCACTCCATTCCTTTTTATCTTGGTCATTTGGTTTTATAATAATGATAAGTTATTCAAAAATCATCGATAATACCCAGATAGACTCAAAAAGCTATGGATATCTATTACATATGTCAGTGTGGGCCACTCTTCCATTACCTTTGTCTAGGAAGGGTCCAAAGATATTCCTTTTATAGTGATAACCTACACCAAGATTGATTCTTCCTCAATCAAGAACTCACATTTACATGACTTTTCATAAATTTTCTCCCTTCTCAAATTCATCATCATAGTATTCAAATTCTTCTCATGTCCTCCTTTCACTTGAAGTATATCAGAATATCATCAATAATGACTACCACAAATTTGTCACAGAATTATATAGAAACTCTATTTATTAAATCCATGAATATTTCTAGAGAATAAGTGAGTCTAAAGGGCATCACTATTAACTCATAATTTCCATACCTCATTCGAAAGGATGTTTTGGGAATATCTTCCTTCCTCGCGTTTAATTGGTGATATCCTAACCAAAGGTCCACCATAGAGAAATAAATGGCCACCCAAAGCTGATTGAACAAGTCATTTATCCATGGTAGGGGATACTTCTTCTTTATCATGATGTCATTAAGTTCATTATTATCAATGAAGAGGTACATTTTTCTATCATTCATCTTGATTAAGAGGGATGGTTCACCCCATGGTGAAGTAATCGGTCTTATAAAACCCTTATCTAGAATCTCCAATAACTACTTCTTCATCTCTTCCTGATCTATGGTGGACATACTATAAGGTTTCATTGATATAGGCAATGATCCATGGATAAGATCAATTGAGAACTCAACCTCTCGATCAGGAGGAAGGCTATGAAATTTTCCAGGGAATACACTAGTGCAATCCATTATGATAGAAATATCTTTGAGAAGTATCATCTCCTTTATCTAAATCCTTTAAGGATGATATGCTTTCTCAAAAGGCAATAATATCCACACTTGAGACGATAATTCTGAAAGAGATTCATCTTCCTACATACACTTGTAAATAATTGGAGGATGCTTCAGGATGTGAATAATGATCCCTATTTCCCTATAATTGATGTTGCCTTTGTGTAATGATAGTCAATCCATGCCCAAGATAATATATAACTCCACTAAAGGAAGTATAATGGGATTTTCTAGGAGGTTTATTCCAAAAATGTTAACTGAGTAAGAGTTATATATTTTGGATGCAATAATTTCCCAATTTTCAATTCTCACAAAAAAAACCCAATCTCCTAATTTTGAGGTGGTGTTTGAATGGTTCTACTAAACATTCATAATATGAAAGAATGCGTAAAACCAGAATCAAGTAGTACTTTCAATATTCTTTAATTAATAACTAGAATACCTATCACCACATCATTTTTCTGCTCCACCTCAGTAGTAGTGATAGCATAAGCCATTCCTTATTTCCTTGGAGGTTATTATAGATTTCCTCAGAAAACCCTTGTCTTAGGATAATTGTTCTCATAATGAACATGTTCTTTGTAGTTAAAACACTAAACTACTGGCTGAGTGTTAATATGAACGTTTCTTTCTTCTTTAACATTAGTGGGAATCATCATATCCCTTTGATAGTTCTTTTCTTGATGTCCCATATTGCATGTTTTAAGCAATTCATAATCACCTTTAGACATTTCCTAGGATGCTTATTCCAACAATTTTGATATATGATATGTTTGATCTTCATTACATCATGGGATTTATATTCCAAACCACCCATATTAGACTCCAACTTCTATTTTCTTTGTCACTCGGCCCATGAGACCTTTGAGAGTCTCATATATCTATTTAAAATATGATGGGGAAAAATAAAATCTCCTCATAACTATATAAGTATATAATCACCAACACTCTTTGTAGACATTGATTAAGTTTACTAAAGATGTGGCCCACATTTTTTAGTGTTAATGACAAAGCCGAAGTTGTATCTTGAAAGCCTTGTGAAGTTTTCTTCATACGCCTCAATGGACTCATCTTCCTTCTGCTTAAGTCTATGGAACTCTCTTTCCATATTGAGGTGAAGGGTTCAGGGAAAATATTTATTTAAAAACATTTTCTTGAAATTCTCCTAATCCATGTAATAAATTTTCTCTAGGGAATTAATATTCTTGATTAGTGTCCACCACTAATCAGATTCCCCATCAAAATGATAGACCTCCAGCACAAATTTCTCTTCTTCTGAGCACTGGAGGATATAGAATATCTTTTCAATGGAGTTAATCTACTATTCTGTGAAGAGGGATTAGAAGATCCAATAAACATGGGAGGCCTTTATCGCATGAATGATTTGACAACAACTTTATCTTTCCCTATAAGAGTATGGCATTCAACATGATTCATGTTATTATTCATACTTGATCTAGTTAAGAATGTATTTTCATAAAGTCTTGAGAACCCATTCCAATCATATCAGGCATATCATTAGGGAAATCATCACACTACCTATCGTATTGATTTTCAGGACATGTTCTTCTATTTTGCACTATTAACTAATAAAATTAACATACAATTATAGGGATTTAATACTTATCTAATAAGAATAAAAAATGTAACGTTAAATATAAAAGGATAAACTATTAAAGGAAAAGTATATCCTAGCTTTTGATTCATTAGGTTTAAATCTAACTTACCCATGTTCTATTTCCTCACATTTATTATTATGGGTTTCTTTTTTCCCCCTAAATAATGGTTTGTACTAAGCATATAAATTTACCAAAGCATATCCCATGGGAGTGTCAAACTAGGAGTGCATCAAGACCCATTATCATGAAACAGTTCCTATTCGAGTCTAGCTCAATGTGGTTTTTTCAGGTTTTACCCCAAAATACATCTATGCTAGAGCCACATCCACTTGTTCGTATCCAGATAGGGGTGTATTTTCTTGATAAACCACTTACTCTATAGTTACCAAAATCTAGGGATGTTTTCTTATACATAGTATTATCCCTAAGGTTCATACTAAATTTATATGTTCCTAATATCCAAAAATAACTAGAACATACTATGATACCAATAATATCGACCCTATCCTTTTACACATATCATTACATGCTTTTATAAATAATAAATCATCATATCGCAAACAAATGATTGTAAAGTCTAGTTTCTTGCAAGACTGAGTATATAAAACTGAAAACATGGGGTTAAATAAAACATTTCTTTATTTCATCTTCAAAATGATCTATTAACATCCATTGTGGTCATATATCTTTATAGAATAAATTGTGGATAACACAAATTAAGGGATGATTTTAAAATCTCAGTATAAGAATAAACATAAGAATAATGCTTTAGAATATGGGTTAGAAGGCAAGACATAATGATATAAAAATTAATGGAACATATGGAATCATAATATATAAACATGGGATCATATAAACATGGAGTCATAGTAATGTGAAAGAAACATAAAATATGAATTTATCATGATTCAAGGCACATTGCATATAGAGGATCACAAGTTAAGGTTGACCACCAAGACCATTTCACATGGTATCATGAGTCAAGGCTAACCGCCAATACCATTGCACATAAAGTATCATGAGATGAAACTTTAACTAATTCATTGGATCACTAGCATGGTAAAACCAACATAAAATATTCATGAATATTCTTGCCACATATATAATAATACATAGTCAATCATATATAAACATAAGGGTTACCCATTGTTAGAATTGGGTATCATAATCATGTCATAAAGCATATCAAATGCGTGTATCGTAAAAATGTCCATGAAGGGAAGGAATTAGATAATACATGGAAAATAATATGGAATAATAGGAATATATCAGGAAAATTTATGTCAACATGAAGTAATAACATGTAAAAATAGAATTTAAGAAACTTTATAATTAAAACATTTAATACAGTTTAAGGAAAATATCAATGATCATTTAAAATAGAAAAGTGAATAATATTTTATATAAAACCATATATGAATAAATATAACTCATAATAAAATTAGTAATTATGGAAATATAATGGTGTCTTAAAATATATTATAGAGTGTACTTGAAATTTGGTAAGAATTTGGGAAGTTCCCTTAAACAGGTTTGTTTATGATGAAGTATTAAGGAGGGAACCACTTAAGGAAATGTATATAACAAAAAGAGAATGTTTAATGGATATTTAAACATGATATTGTAACATATTCACATCATCAAAACTATGTACATAAAAATAAAATACAACTTCATTTGGGTAAAAGAAAGATAGAGAATCCCGAAGGAATAATGGAGGTGCAGGTAGAATCCCTTACCTTAAGTCTGAAGGTGTTCTTTTCATGATCATAATGTTCTAGATAACCAAATTACCTCTATTAATTAATATTTCTAGAATCTATAATAAAATTAATTCATTTTTTAAAACCTTATTACATTCATTCATGACTTTTCTGATGGGTTAATAGGTTCAATTTTATTTTTTAAGATCATTTGTTTCCTGGGTTTTCATGATTGGTTTACTTATATACATCTAAGGATAAACAAGTAAGATGAGAATTGTTTTAAATAATTGGAGTTATATTTTATTAGTGAACATACATAATATTACATGGTTATAAAATTCATTTGTTTATTTTGAGTGAAAATGAATCATTAATGATAATCTTTTTTGTTAATTGGTGGTTTTTAATCACAACAAACAAGTTTTTATTTCTAAATTAACATCATGTGTAAAAAAAATATTTCAGAACCTTGTGTTATTATACATATATTATAGTCTGGTTAAATCATAAAAATTGTTTCATGCCTAGAATTAAAGATGGTAGTATAAATTAAAAACCCATCATCCGTGAGTGTGATAAAATAAGACATCTCGAATGGTGTTTTCATTTATAGTATAAAAGGAGTGGAAAAGAGATATGATGATTAATTATTACACTATCATAAAAAATTATAGTAAATGTAAGGTATTGGATTTATCATAACATTTGGATGAAACTAGGTGAGTAAATAAAAAAGAAAACAATGGAACTTTCAAGAAAATAAAAGAAATGAACAGGGGAATTTACCTCTAGAATATAACTTCCTTGAGAACCTCTTTAGGGGTGAGGGTTTGGTATTTTTAAGGGACCAAGGGATGATTGACATGGGATAGGGTCATGGGGAGATATTTGAGTAGAATTTGGACTATGAACAGGGCTGTATAGGAGTGAATAGAAGAGGCGGTGAAGGTGATTTTTATAGTGGTGGAGAGGAGGGTTTCCCCATTATTTTAATCACTAGTTTAATATTTTTACTCAATACTATGAATATTCATGATTCTTGTAATGATAAATAGAAAAATTAGAATTTTATTTCTAAACAATGGTCATTTACATCATCCATGGATCAATCTTGATGCATAAATTCATTAATTTAGCATTTGTCGTAAATTATCATTTTTTACTTTTCACAAAAAATTCAAGTGTTCTAAAAAATCTGAAAAAATCACCTCAACCATTTTTCAACATTAATAATTTAAAAATTAACTTTATTTAATGAAAATAAATTTTATTTTAATTAATCATAAAATTATAATTAAATATACTTGACTTACAAAAATACCAACAATTTATTAATAATTTTAAAAAAAAATTATTTACTTATACTATGATATAATTAAATAATATTGTCACTTATAAGATAGATACATTATATTTATAATTTCATTAGAGAGGTTACAATTTCATTGTCCAGTTTACTATTTATAAGGGTCACATTACTATTTCAAAGGTCATGTTACTATTTTATCGGTATATGTTCCATAACATCAAGAGATAATTTTTCTTTCACCCATTATTCATTTATAAGTTTTTTATTCTGTTCTTCATGTAATCTTATGTGATTATACTATAAGACATAATTATAAGAAGGTAATTTCATTGATAAAACATTGGGTCGTAATATAATAGGTGTATTTTTTGGATAAATATCAATTTAAAATTCCCCTAAGGGTCCATTGATGTGGATGTCATATTGTTGGTTCCATTAATACATTGAAAACTATTTTCATGATTCTATTTCCCCTATCTTTTTTAGAACACAAAAAATATATAGTAGGATTCATAGTAGTTTAATGGACTAGAATAAACCAAGAGCACCCCTAGTTAGCCATTGAGGGAGTATTTAATGCACTGGTGGAATGAAAAGGGGAATAATAAATAAAGATAGAGCCATGTCCTTCCCAACATGGTATTTTAGGAAGTATCATGTGAAAAAACCATTAAATCAAGGATTAATATCATGTTACTGAATTTGTTATATAGATAAATCTTATTGTGTTGTTTCTACTTTCTTCTTTCATTCCCCTGAATTTTTATGTTAGAGGGAGTCAGATATGCTTCCATGAACCCTAGCTTTCAAAGAATTTGGGTTCGGATAACAATGATCTCACATCTAGTGTCCACTAGGAAATAGGGTATTTCCACACCATTTAATTAGCCTATGAAATAAAATGGGTGCATGTGCCTTTAAATATTGGCACCCTCATCTTCTTTAAGAAAAGAAATGAGGGCATGGAATTTCTCCTACTCAGCTTCCTCTACACGATAGGCTTCAGTGATAGATTCCTTAGTATCGAACTGGAGAGGGCTCTTCATGACCTCGATGATAGCCTCACATGACTCCTTTGACAAATGGAGTGCGTTAATCATCGAGATTAATGATGTTATGATAACAAGGTGCTTTATCACATCATATTTTTAGGTAAGGGGTATGTTTCTTCTAGACAAGGGTATTTCTTTAGTTGGGAGTATATTGGGTTGTACTGAATGTGGTGTTGCGACCTGGATGGTACTTTACATGCTATGTAGTTGATTAGTTGACTTAAGATTAAATCTAGAATTATGGGAAAGGTCATTGAATGGAATGGTTTAGTTCTAGGATGTAGTTGAGCCGCATGGTCAACCAAAATGGCTAGTTGTGGATGAGTACTAGATAGTACAACTTGCGAGGGATATGCTTTCCAAGCCTTGCATGAGACATGGTGTTTCATTTCCATGGTGTGAATAGTCCCTTCTAAAGTATCATATTTTGTATCTATCCTACCATTTTGGAATCCAAACATCCTTTAATGGCATTGTCTAGTGTTTCCTAGGGGGGGATATAACATTCCTCCACATTGAGTACTACACAAAAATACACCAACCTTATAGAGTTCACAGAGTCCTATAATTGTTCCATGTTAGTGAATTATTCTAAAATGGGAAAAAATCTAGTGGTCCCCCCAATTCAGGGGAATTAATTCATCAAAAGTGTTGGATGGTTTTGGCACTAATGGGGGAATATAATTTCCCTAATCATTATAACATATTCTTATGAGATTTTTAAGGTTGCAAAGTCGATTGGGTGGTTAGAGAAGTCATTGGGACTATAAGAGGTTTAGGTCTACTCAAATAGGCACAAATAATGATGTTATAATGATCGACCATCTTATGAGCCATCCAATAATCATAAATATATTTACATTATCTAGGGATCTTATTTAGTTCACCAAAGTCTTTTTCCTCACTACTGGGGGTGGTAGATTCATATTCCAACTATGGTATAACATCACCCAACTTGAATAGGATATCTACATGGTCCTAAATCTAATCTTTGATGATGAATCAATCTTTGATATTGTGTCCATGGACCATGTAGTATAATCTGTATTTGGTGAAATCAGTGAGTTCATTCTCTTGGGGGATCCTAGATATGGGAAACTTCATGTTTTTATTCTCCATGGAACAAATGAAAAAACTTAAGACTTCAACATCCTTGAAGGAGTATATCTTTCTATTCCATTATGTGAGGAGAATTTTGGACACCCAACCCTAAATAAGTTCTAGGGAAGTGTTTTTTATGGTGAGGCTATGATTGGATATGCCTTTCCTATAGAAAAAACTAATGAAAAATCAGCTGTTGGACCTGATTTTTCACATCAACAGAGATTTCAACATTCATAGGATTTCATAAGGGATATTGAAGAGGTAATGCACTTTACCTCTAATTAGTATTCTATATATATTATTCTAATCATTGATCCCTTGCGGTTAACTCTCAAAATCCTCCCAGATATCTCATGGAGATGAGGGTATGGACCTACTCATCCCGTTTGTTCTCCACACATATCTCCAAAAGAAATTATTTATAAATATGAACATCAAGGGAGTACATTATCCATTTTTATTAAACAAATTTTCAAAAACTCACTCTTTATCCCTCATTTATCATTTAGAGAGGTCATTTATGCTATTTTTTATAAGGTGGAGTTTAACTTGTAGAGAAACTACATGAAAAGATCTTCCCAACGGACAATAGATCATGAGTCCATTTGACTATACCAGATGAAATTGGGTCATTGAAATGTCATGTAGAAACACTAAAGTTTAGTTAACACCTTTTATTTTGGTGTTTCTATCAATGATAAACATCATGAATCAAAGTTGGATGGATATTGCAACAGATCACCTAACCTGTTGAATTGGGTGAAGTTTGGATTTTTGAATTTTGGGGGATGATGGACATGGTCCACTGATGATGTGTTGATATTCCCTTAAGTTGGGATCAAAATTTTATATGTCCCTAAATCCTTTATAAGTGTAGTCAAAGAGGATATCACATTGTCTTAGTAAGTGTTGGTAGTCACCAAATCATTGACCAAACTACTGGATCGAGAGGCGAAGCAATCATGGTTTGAAGGAGGGAAGCCACACTTCTCCAAAATGGTGGGTGGTTTATATTTTTCTTACTTTATATATCCACTGATTTTTACTTTGCTCGTGGGATTACCCACCTCAACTAAGGGTTCCTAGCTAAGAAGGACCAGATAATTGGATAGAAGAGGGGTAAGTTCCCCTTAAGCATTTTCTTTATCTATACATTATTCAATTATGATCTTGATGGTGAGCCTCCTGTAACTCTCATGATATTTTAGAATATCAACTAACCTAGTATTTTATTTTATTTCTGGAATAGACTTATATGGGTAAAAGAGCTCAAAAACTCCTTTAACTTTTCCAATTTGTCTACAAGAAGTCAAAAATGTATCAGTAGGGGAACTTATGAGGCCCAATATCTATTTTTTCTGATGAGTGTGGGAACCTATCAAAAGATCTTCTAGATAATGCATTTCCCCTTGAGTTAGATTCTTGATATCATTACATTTTTCATATATTTGGTTTCTATGATCATCTATGTGATTGGTCGAGATGACATTCACAATGATAATGGTTTGAGGGGATCATTCACCATCAGTAGGAGGGCCATCCTGATGATCCCATTGTTTCTATGGATGTGGAATGAAATGGAGTGATATGAACAGACCCTATCCTCTAATCTAGACATAGTGAGATGCCTCTTGCCTAACTTGTGGGATCAAAGTGATGATCCCAAATTATATTTGAAGAAAATTCAGGTGGAACACATATATGTTGAGGTGTTCTTCCACTAGAAGTGTTGCGATGTAAACTTTCCAATGCTATTGATGGATGAACCCAAGATTCATTTGGATTCTTAGAGAGTATAACTAGTGATCACGTGGGTGGTTGAATGTCTCCTAAATATTTTGGCAGAGGCAGGCCGCATGTTCTTCCATGAGGAAGTTCAGGATGATGAATCCCAAAGTTACGGGTGGCCAAAAAATGAATGATAAATGGTTGGTGGTAAGGATCACCCATAATTCTTCAAAATTATCATTGTCCAAAGGATAATCCTATTCTTGATCACCCTAATCTCCCATTGGTGATGGTTGTGAAAGTAGGGGTGGCAATTACTAAGACATACTCTACTGTTGAACTTCTATTAGAGGCAGTGTTAGATAGGACAACTATCCTTGAAATAGTGGAGTATCGTCCAAAGGTGGGTCCATATTAATACCCATTTCTATATAAGATGGGGTATCTATATCCTCCTTCTAACTGGGAAGGTATTCATTCCTCTATGGAATACTAGAATGTTCACTATCCCTTGAGGGTTCGAGTAAAACCTTTATGTATCTCCAAATTCAATGGTGGAGGTAGAGAGAAGGGAATTTGACAACAATAAGGATGATTTCATAGAGAGTCATTGGAAGGAATCCAGTACATTCTCAAAATGTCATTTTTTATAAAGGGATCTAGACACTTTTTGGGTATCGACTTAAGAGAGTGTTAACCTTAAGAGATGGGATCCTTCCCCTAGATCTGGTGGGGAGGGAGGAGCTATTTTTATCTATTCGTCCATTGCCTCATATTCTGATGGGTTGATGGTGACATGATGTTCCCCATTACTACCTCATATAGTGCAGAAGTTACCCAAGTGAGGTTATTTGAGGTTCATGAGTATATTTTCATATGCATTGTGACTGGTGCCACAGGAAGGGCCTCCTCAATAGTTGTTTTCCCTCCTGCCCCGAGATAGATCTTCAAGGAATTGAAAATCATTACCATAGTGAGGAAATTTGTTTCAGTTGTTAATATTGTGGATTGGTCCTTCACGTTGAAATTATTTATCATGGTATGATCCATGATGGGGTTTTAGGGCACCCACATTGGGGAGAGTCAACCCAACCTACCTGGTAGGAAGATGAGTTCTCTATCTCAATCGAGTGAAGATATTCCCCCCATGCACAGGTTTTAAGGGATGAAGTAGGTATGTTGATGGTTTAAGGGGAAATTGTATAAATTAGAGAGGCATTCAATAGGGTAGGGTTTGAGGATTTCCTCTATAATTGGTTCTAGGTACTCTGGACTAAGGACTATGATGTAGGGATTGGATTTTCCTACTGATCGACCTATGGATCCATCAGTGTTTTCATCATGACTGGGTAGAAGAACACTTCGGTAGATATCAATTAGTGGTTGTGACGTGTGTTACCCATACATCACCTATCTTATTGGTGTAGGGGTGCAATCCATAAAAAAAAATTGGGAAGTAGCTCCTGAAAGGGTTCACAATCGTAACTGGGGTAAATCTCCCTTTTCGCAACATTCAGGGGGTGGGGGTGGAAATGTCGGTGTGGTTCCATTGCTTCTAGGTCTTTTTGGGATATATCCCTAGTTAGGATTAATCCTTATTATTTATGAAGAAACATGGCACCAATAACCCTCTACTGGAAGATCTCGGAGAGAGATAAAGAGAGATACAAAGAGAGGGAACCCAACATCCATGGGAATGGTGGACATCATAGTAGAAGCATCATTATGTGGGATTGTCACACCATCAACCCTCATACCTCCACACCTACTAGAAGTGGTTCATTGAGTGATTACCAGATCTTGTGTCCTATATAATACATGAGGTCAACTTCTATTACATGTCTGTTGAAAGAAACACCGAATATTCCCATCGTTATTAATCCTATTCGTACCAAAGAAAGGACTCATATTGATGAAACATCAGATCAATGATGCCCAACAATCTTCATTTTGACCCTATTTATAAGAGAAGATATTCATATCAGGTACACAATTTTTTTGTTGATGCTCGAAGCTCTAAATTTTTAGATATGGTGATGTAAAAAAATAGATATCTCCAGCATTAATCATCTTCTAGTGATTTAAAGATAATATATTCATGTCAGGTTCAACATTTTTTTTATGAATCATTCTACTGGGACACACATCAGGGTGATGATTCTCTTTTATGGACTGTTTGGAAGCGGATCGCATACCTAGAATTATTTTGACCCCTCTAAGGTGGTTTCCCCATATTCCTGACTTCCAAAGGGGGTGGTTTATACTAATTTGATTAATGATGTTAGATCATTGATTTGAACAAGAGGATGGGATGTCATCTCCTCATATCATGGAGTCCTCCTTAGTGTTTGTTTTATAGTCTAGGTATCCCTCAAGGATTTGATACATGTTCATGAATATCATTCTCAATTCCATAATTAATTTTACCCTAGTTAATTATTCTATTTTTTGCTGTAACATGAAACTACTTATAGTGAGAGATGATTTTGATTTTGGACATGTTTAGACAATTGTAGATGTTGGGTTTTTTGGGAATATATAGAGGATTCTTCTTTTAGAATTGAGTTAATATCATGTATGAGTCATTTTAGGCCTATAACCCAAGGCATCACGTGTTCTCTATATGGATACATACATCAGGGGAATAAGGCATCCAAGGATCATTGCCTCAGGCATCCTATTCTTTTCAAATAGTGTCACTCATGTTTAGTATGTGTTATCTGGGGCATCTGTTGCTTGTTATACCAGGAAACTTAGGCGCTTTGAAAAATGATTTCTAGGCCTATCATCTAGGGCATATCATGCTTGATACATGAGTTATAGGTTATGATTCATTAGTATGGGTCACAAGTTTAAGGTTGTATGGGGAAACAACCATAGTTTTATGGTCTTTTGGGGACACGATCAAAGGTTTAAGGTATTTTGGGGACACTTTCGTTGGTTTATAGACATGGGGGGGATATTCCTCATATATATTCATCATGTATTCAGATGAATATTGTTCTGTGCCAACCAGTGATGATAAATTCTATAGGGGAACTCAAATTTGGATGCAGAGAGGTTAATTGTTCTTTTGGGGGGATCATACATTGGGATTTTTTTCTCACACAGTGAAGAAAGAAATTTTTTTGATGGTGTTGAGATGTTTGGATTAGATCTTCTAGAGGTATCCTATGTACCCTATTAGGATATAGGGATCAAAACCCATATAGTTAGAGTACACAGTTTAAGGTCATGTAATAGGATTTTTCTATGTAGTTTAATGTGGTGTGGTAAGGTTGCTTGTTCTATGAAAGGACAAAAACTAGGGATGGTTTGGGGATTATGAATGGAGGATTCCTGGAAGATGAGGTATCATATCATGCTTATTAAATGAGGCAACCTTCATTTTTCACACAATGTAAGGCTAAAATCAAAATCCATGTTCTATAAATGTTGGCATACAGTTTAACATTGATCGACTAGGAAATTGTAATGTATTTTAGTGTCGTGAAACTATGACATGGATGCTAGGTAGTTTCAACACTTTAATCTTCAATATGGATTGAAATTACACCAGTTTCTACCCATTCTTAGTCTGGGTATGAGGAGAGGAGGATACAACACCATCCCTCATCAATTGGAAAAAAGTGGTTTCCCTTTTTTATTCCAATATTGGGGCTTAAATTTCTACTTTGTAAGTGTTTTTGGATAGTATAATGTGTAGATTCTTCCCATTTTAGGGTATAGGATTGGGTACCAAGCTAAAGGTGAATATTCTTAGGATAAATAAGTGAGAAGATTATATGGTCCATGCTTAGATCAAAGACCTTAAACACAAGGTTTTTTATACCAATTGTGGAGAAATCAGGGAGTGAGTGAATCCTTTTCGGATGGTTGTGGGTCACCCAAGAACTTAACTTTTGTGAAACTCTGTTTTTAAGAAGGAGACATTAGGTTGGAGAACTGAAAGTTATGTTAAACAACTTTGGATTCATATAAATTGAATTTCATGAGAGAAATGGAATCTAGCTGAAGTATAGGGAAAGGATCCAAAATGCATAGTTTCATGAAAATTTTGGAGTTGCACTAAGATTAGGGTAGCATTAAGGGAGTTCATCTTGCGTGAACCCACCATGCCATTAATAGAAGTTACGTGAGGAGAACTGTAATATAATCATATGTATTTTAGGGCCTATGTGACATTTCTAATACAAGATATCTACCTGTATGAATCCATGGAGTTATATGAGTTTTTAAATTATTGAATTGTGTGTGAGAGAGATTGTGACTTAAACATCTAGTGGTCCTTCACAGAAAATAGGAGGGTGATTGTCTATTTATAGTCAAAATTGTCTGTCCAGATTCTGGGTCACACAACTTCATTCGTGTGATGCAACTTGTAGTTGGTTTACACTACTAAGTGTTTAAAAAATATCTTTCCCTTTCTACTAGGGAACAATCATTTTAGGATGTGATTTTATGTTTCATTTCTCATGAAACTAACATGTGATCCAAAAATTCAGTTGTACGAAAGTGCACAAAATTGTGCACGAACATTTTTCTTGGTCATTGATGGATTTTACATCAACTGGTCAAGCTTGGGTGATGATGTTATATTTAACATGTAAGTGGTTTTATTTCCAAAATTTGGAGTTTCTCACAATGGATCAATGTTACACACACTCAATTACATGGCTCTAAAATGGTCCCTCGAGTCGTGTTTTGACCTTGGTTTGGAACATCATGTATCTTGATGATTGTGATGCATTTTCAGAACTAACACTATGTTAAATTATTGACAACCAAGAAGGAAACAATTCTATGCGAGATATACTATACTACCATATTTAATTTCATTATATTCCATGTTTAAAAGTTTTAGTGAAAATGTTACTATATTGGCATGGCCAGTTACAAAATATGAATTAAAATTTACCTAATTAACTTATCAAATTTTTACTAAATAAGAATTATTACTTCATGAAAAAAATAAACAACCTAAATTTATATATCAAAATTTTCCACATGCATTCAAGTATAATAACCAAAAAATCATATGAATCACAATGCATATTAAACATTACAACAAGATTTACCTTTTTGACATATTCAAAATTTTATTTGGTATTATACTCATTATACTAACAATTATTTACTAAATTTGTGCATAACATGTTATAACACATGCTATTGTTTTTAACATATCATGAAATTAACCAATATAATAATAAATCAATGTTCTAGAATGATCTATGTTTAATCATAGTTGATATGTAGAAAATTTTCGAGTCATTAAATTAACATGGATGCATAGCCTTTCATATACATATAATATATATTTTAAAATATAAGTCTAAAAAATCACTCAATCATATAAAAAGGTTATTATACATTATGGACATGGAAACAATCATTATGAAAGATACATAGAAAATATGGAATTTTTCATTAATTTACTCAATTTGGAATTATTAACATTTTATTGAAATGTAATGGATTTTAAGTATCATTTAATCAATTATTTATAAAAAAATGCATTACGAATTCATGTTTTGTGTCTACATCGATTTCATGTTCTTCTACACAATAAAATCATAAGGGGGACATAAAAAAATAAAAACTATTAAGAATTATCAAATCAATACTATTAATAAGTATAAAAAACATAGAGTTAAACCATAATACTTTCAAGCTACATCTGTAATACCTCTACTTTTTTAAGAGTCATGCAGAACCTTGAAATATCAAAGAACATCCCTGATAACTATTTCTTTTTATGGGGACATTCAAAACTCATAAATAATTTTTATGTGTAGTATAACCCCATTAAGAAGACACAAAGTAAAACTGTATATTATATAAAATTACGTATAGTGAATGAATAAAACCCTGAAACTAGGGAATGAATGTCAAAGAAGGTGTTGGAGATTGGAACATGATGTTTTGATCCACTTCTTGATGAATATGATGTTTCTATAATAAAAAATAAGGGTAAAAACAATTATGAAGCATCTAGAGGATCAAATAATGATATCCATTTAAAAAAAATCATTTTTATGAATTGATGAGGTTTAAAATAAAAATTAAATGATGAATATAAAAACCTTTTTTATCATCATGCTTTAGACAATTTAAATAGAAAACTAATAACATATAGAATCCATATTAATATTATCCATGATATTCAACAAAAGTTACAATTATAATATATTCACATGGATTACTCAATAAATTCTTTGATACACTGTAAAAAGGGAGCAATAAAATTAAAATCATAATATTTCACATAAAAAAATTGTCAAGTAATAATTTCTCTATTAAATCAACAACACTTAAATATTTTAAATACTCCTTGATATAGTGTGTAAATGACTGCCTTTTATTTATTAAATAAATCGAATTTGAATCTTCATTGATCATAACACCAATAAAATTAAACGACCACATCAGTTCAATGAATCTTGTTTTTTAAATACTGACCGCAGTTTGCAAATATTATGTATAGTTATAAAAATGTACATTTTTTATATATGGATGATGATCGTGGGAATAACAACAAAATTTAAAAAAATAGTTGATTATTTTAGTCAGTGAATTTAAATACCTAATATGAATTTTAAAATGATTAAATACTTCTAATATGGATTTATTTCCCGATTTGTTCCCCATAACAAGTACTTTAAACACAACACTCAATATGATGGCTTGAATTAAATAAAATTGAACCTTATCGAATGATTAAATTCAACCTATTATTTATGGTTAAATACTCTATGGAATGGAAAAATATAGATATTAGTTTTGATACTGAGAGTCTAAAAAATTTTAAGATCCTTCCACCAGGACCTCTAAAATTCCATGTTCATACAAAATTCCCAATCCCATATTTAAGGGTTTCTTAAAGGTGCATAGAACACTCAAAAAATATTTCCTCTATTGAATTTTAACATTTATTTGGTTGTTTAAATGTTATTCATGATTACTCATTTTGTGGCATGAAGTTCTATAATTATTTGATTTTTACAAAAGTACCTATAAGTATATATTCCTTCTCCATGGAATATTCATTACTTCAAAACTCCCATTTCCAGTTACCTATATTACAAAAGTTATTAGGACATACCATATTCTTAGTACTATGGTGTGATTCTTGAACATGATTATACCTGTATGACCCATATACTATTATTCATAAAATAATTTAAAACAAGTTCACATAGTATCAACATAATTAATGACTAATTAAAGAATAAAAAATCATTTGAAATAATCAATATAATCATACATAAAATTAATGTTTAAAATTGACATGAAAATATACAATGTGTTTATACTAAAACTTCTCAAGTCATTTTTTGTGTAATTTTATGTTTTCATATTAAAATGAAGAACATTTCATATGACATCATGATTTATATATGACTCTGAAAAAAATTTCATATTACTTTTTAGTATTCCATATGATTTTATATCCTTTAATATAACTTCCAAATTTTTGTGAAACATCAAAATAGAAAATATATGACATGGAAATAAAATGTATCATTTTTAAATTTCGGAATGAATTCAAAAACATTTTGTTATAACTTTGAATTTTTTTATACTTCTAGACTTTTTCTAATGACAAAATCTATTTCATATAACATTATTATAGAATATATTATATCTAGACCAAGAAATCTTTAAAAATCCATACCATAGGACTTTCAAACCCATTTTGTGTGACCCTAGTCTAGAATTAAAAGAATGAAAATAAAGAGTAGTTAAAAAACAATTAAACATAAAATAGTTAATTAATAATCTAATCAAATAATAATAATCAATAAATAATTAATAATAATTAATTAAAATATGATCGACAAAATTCTTTTTTTTTTCCTACAATAATCAAAACATAAAATATAATTTTTTTACTTTTTCTAAAATTTCATTTTAGAGTAAATGGGAAAAAAATGGGTTTTAACAATACAATGATAAATTATAATTATCTAAATATAAAATTTGACGTATTTTAATCATTAAAACATAAATAATTAAAGTGGAAAGGATCCACTCAACTTTCTCCCTCTTTTTGATAATTCCAAAACTAATCATTAATTCTATATATTCTCCCCCCCTTTTGTAATTTCTCAAAAAGATAATAAAATTTAAGACATATATTCAAATAATAATTACTCTTTTGTGTAAAATAACATTAAAGGGAATGAAATTATAATTTCCAAATAGATTTTTCTTTCGATTTTTAAAATAGATATATGACCAGTATAGTATTTTATATTAACAATAAATATTTTCCCTTTGATAAAACATTCCTCTTTAGAATTTACGATAATAATTATAAGATCAAAATAAATATGTATACTCCCCCAAAATTAATTATCATGTTAACAAACAAATCAATCCTAATATATATAGAGATAAATTATAAATCATATACATAATTAGTTAAATATAAATATTTAAAAAATTTATTATTTATGAAAATTATAAAAATATATTTAAAATATTTAAACAATATATAATTTTAGTATTGAATAAGCTTTAAAATTAATTCAAACAATATTAATATTCCATAATAATTAAAACGTGATTAAATAATTAAATAAGTATTTAAAACAATTAAATATTTCTTGAAATTATAGCCATAGTATTTTAACATTCAAAAAATATGTTTATATGCTTTTCTAAAATGGTCATGTAATACATAATTTAAAATTATTACAATGCATCACCAAAAAATTATAAATTAATAATAAATAAATAGAAACCCCCCCCCCTGAGTTAAAACATAATAACCAAATAATATTCTAATTCCATATCAAATTTCAATTTTCAAACTTCAACAATTTCACATTTAAATTCCAAAGTCAAAATTTTCATATTAAAATAATATTCATTAAATCCATTAATGAAATATTATATAGATTAAAAAGGAATCTAATTTCCATTCCAAGTTTTAATTCTCATATTCAAACCCCTAAACATGTTTCATGATTTAAAAAGTTAAACTTTCTACTTTATAAAAAACCAACTATGCTTCTATAATATGAATTTAGATTCTCAATTATTATTAAATCAAAAAAGAAATTAAACATGAAATCTTAAGAAGATTAAAATAATTTAAATATTCTTAATTTGACTCTAAAACATAAATCTTACACATATTTAATATATATATATATAATATATTTCAAATGAATTTTTAATAGAATAAAAAAATTAAGCTTACCCTTAATTTAAACATGCATTAAACTGAAATATAGATCAAAAAATTTGAGAATGATCAATAAAAAATATAAAACTAATTTTAAAATACCTAAAATTTACATAAAACAAGTATTCTTATCTTTTAGTATTTTAGAATTGAAAAATTTTATCTCCCCCTTAATTGAATAATTCATAATTTTAATAAAAAATACTTTATAAATAATTTAATTCTTGTATGATTAGAAATCTATTTAGATATATACTATAAAGGTACATAGTTCCATGAAACCTATTACATGATATTCAATGCATTTATAAAAGATTTATAATGAATAAAAAGTAACAAATCTAGAGTTGTATTCTGCTAAACCAGATTTAAAAACTGATATAAATTGCTCACTGGAAATATTATGTTATATTTATGTTTATTTCATCAAATCAAATAAAAAAACATTTACTCATGTTTATTAAAAAATATACCAATATTCTATAATAACTAATTATAAAAGATATGTTTTCATTCCATAATGAAATATTTAATATAATTATTAAATCTCATCCCAACATGCTAAGAATATAACTATAAATATATGCATGTTATCTATAAACAAATAATTAAATTTAACTTCATATCCTACCTTTTTTTGTTCTAATATGATAAGAATAAATACCTTTATGAACCCAAATGTTCAAGAAATTTTATTAATAAAGGCTTGTTTAGATATGAAAGATTTCTTGTGAAAAAATGATTGACTGAACCACAAAGGAAACATAGATTCATCATAACCATAATTTCTACACATTAAATAAATAACTAATGAAATTCCATTTGATATCCCCCTCATAAATTTATCTTTGAAAATGTTAGGAAAAAGAGGATCATGTCCAAGTACATTTTTATTTTTGTTTATTTTTTTCAATGAAAGATTTGTATCATAAATTTAACTTCCTTGAACAAAAGTAGACAATGTTATTTTAATAATTTATATTTTACCTTTGAAATTTCCATTTTCCTTTCTAAAATATTCTAAATCATAAAATAGATTTTCATTTGAACTAGACATTTTGTTTCTTAACTTTTTATTTTATTTTATTTTTCAGTTTCTTATATAATTTTTGAATTTTATAAATATCTTATAAAAAATCATTAAATTTCCTCTCTTATTCATTATTATTCTTAGAGATAAAATCTTTGATCTTATCAATATGATATTTAAATTATCATTTTATTCTTTAATATATTTAATATCAAGAGATAATTATTTCTACTTTTTAATAATATTATTATATTTATCCACGAATTTTAAGCATAGGATATTAAGATTTTAAATATTTTCATTATACGTATCATGGATCCTTTTTTATCACTATAAGACTTACCATAAATTGAATGAGAAGAGATAGAATCTAACTCAGAATTGAAATTTTAGTTTTAAAATAAACTACCCATAAAAAATAAATCTTCAATTTTTATAGAATATGAAATTAAATCAATTATAGAACATAAATGAGGAGGTAAATATTTTACCATAGAATATTTATCCCTGAATATAGTTTTACTGGTTTACTCTTGATTTTCTCTTGATCATTTTAGATTTAAATTACCAAATCACTCCAAGTAGTCATGGATTTATTTTATTTCTTTTTGATTTCTTGTGATTTTTGAGACCTGGTAAATTAGGATTGATGTTTACTTTCTTCATGTATCTATAACATATATTATTTGAATGATATAAATTCATATGTTAATTAACTTGAGTTATTTATCCATTGGAATAAGTTTTTTTCCATTTTCATATTTTTTTCATTTTTTTAACACATGAATAGGTTTCCCATAACTAAATAAAACAACATTTTTGGAATGACATTCTTTAATGGTGGCCATGTAAATATGTTTGTAGATTTAATGAGTACTGGAGAACCTGTAGATTTTTCTTAAATACTTTATACAAAAAGGTAAATAAAAAATGTCCATACCTCTAAAAATATTATCTTATTTAACAATACCCTGACCTTTCAAATCAATTGGATTAGAATTGGGTAATTAATAATATTTTACAACATCACCAATATAAAAAATATCAATAACTAAAAAATAAGATTCCATAAATATTTTTCATTGAATATACATACAACCATTAATGTGTGGTGGAAAGACTGAATTTAGACCATTTTTATTCAGTAAGTAATCCATCATTGACGAATATATTTTCCAAATCCATTTTATATACCATGATAAAATTTTGTACATAATGTATATAAATAATAAAATAAATAATAATATTTTATTTCAAGATCCAATATATGATACCAATTTATATGTCTCCAAAGGGGTGTGGTAATGAAAAATAGGGGTGAATTGAAAATATTTAAAAAATAATCAGTGTTGGAACCATGTTGATCAAATCTATTTTTCAAATGGTGCTGTGTTTTTTTTTTCAATATTCTCTTAGTTGATATAGTGTTTAAATAGTAACAAGATGAATCCTATAAAACTTTGGCTAATAGTTCTATTTTTGAGTGTTTTCTAATTTTTTTTTTATTTAAACCTCATGGGTGGTTATAAAATTCAGTGAAGTTGAATGATTTATCATGGAAAGAATGATTTTCAATATAGTAAGTACTCTGATCACACAGTAGGTGCCCAACCGGTGTGGTTGGTGAACGAATTTCTTGTAAGGTGTGAAGATCATATAAGAAAAAACAAAAGTCTTGAATAGAGTGTATGATGAGAGAGTTCTATGAAGTATAGTATGTGAACCACATATGATGTTGGTAGTCAGAAGGTGGTATTTTTTGAGAGGCTATCTAGGGGGATCATTTTCATGGGAGGTAGTAGGATTTGTTTTTCAAGGTAGGATAAACACAAAAAGATAATAGTAAGAAGGTGGATATTATAAGTGTACTACATGCTGGATAGTTCAAGCATTTTTCAAGAAGGATTAAATTTTAATCATAGTGATTAATAATATTTCCAGAGTCATTTTTCTATAAATAGTCATTTAAAAATATTATTAGATACATAGAAAATATATATATAAATACATAGACTAATATTTTCTTTAAGGGAAAACTATGCAGGTATTACACAATAATCAGGGTCATTAGAAAGTCAACCGAGTGAGAGTCTCACATATATATCATGAAAAAGTGAATTTGTGCCTGGGCGACTCACGTGGTAAGAACATGTTAAGTAGTACATGAAGGAATAATAAAACACATAGAGTTGGTATATAGAGGAAGTGTGATACTAATAAAGTGATTGTTCCATTGTGCTTTATACATGGGTTGATCATAGAATGTGATAAAAATGGTTAAAAGATCATATAGACAGTGCTTGGAGGTCAGTGGGCCGCATGGTTTGTGAAAATGAATAATATTTTCCATGGTATATTTTCACAAGATCATTTTTAATTAAATAACTGTCACACAATAATTTTTAGTGAGTATTTAATAGAATCTTTCCAGTACCCCAGTTTTACCTCGGTAATACTGGATGAGGATCAACAGGCCCTTCTTGAGACCATTGAGTTAAATTATGATCCAGATAGATGTTTTTTTACCCCCACTGCTTCAGGGGTCTTCTCCTGCAAAGATTTCCACTGGTTTTCTGAGCAGGATCTTCAGGAGGGGTGTAATGGTGTCGTGTGGTGCCATCAGATTCCAATTAAGTTCAACTTTCTAGCCCGGAACATCAGTAACACTGCGTTAGTGACATAAGAGAATGTTAGAAAGATGGTAATTATCTTGGATTCTAGGTGTTCTTACTGCAACAGTAGGTGGGAAGAGGGTACAAAGCACTTTTTTTAAGGGGACTAGGCTTAGGTGGTGTGGTCTTGCTTTAGTGGCTCCTGGGTTCTCTCCTCGCATGAGAATAATGTTATTACTTTTTTGGAAAGGTGGTTTCAAGGCTTTGTAGGATCTGAGAAGGGTAGGATGGTTCGTTCAATGATATTTAGTGCAAGATGCTGGAGCTTGTGGAAATCTAGGAACCAGTCAAGGTTTGAAGTCTCCACTCCTTCAGTTAGGTCCATCATTGCACGGACTCACTTCCTTCTGATTGAATTGGATCTGATCATCAAGGACTGGACAGAGGTCCCCTCTCTCAACTAGCTACAGTTTAGTGTCTCCTTGGCTTCTCCTACTTGGTTCGTCCAGTAGAGGAACTGGGTAAGCTGGAAACCCCCTGGTTCTGGTTTGAAGTTGAATGCTGACAGGTCCTATGTTATGGGGATAATGAAAGGAGGGGGCATAGTATGTGGCCTTAGGGGGAGGTGGTCATAGCTTTCACGTTCTTCTTTGGTAAGGGTACTTCTCTCTTGGCCGAGGCGATGGCAATTCTGACAGGGCTTTCCATCTGTAGGTAGGAGAAGCTAGATCTAACTAAGGCGGAGACTGATTCCAGGACTCTCTATGACGCCATGATTGGAATCAGATCCCCCCCCTTGGACTATTGCTTACATTGTTAGAAAATTCAGAGCTCTTCTTAGTCCCAATACCAATGTGTCTCACACTTGGAGCGAGGGTAATAAGGTAGCAGATCACTTGGCTTCATTGGTGGTCTAGAGCTCCATCTCCACCCACCTTCTCCCTATCAATAGCTTGAAACTAGAGTGCATTGACTTACTTAGAGGGGATTCCCTTGTATTACACTATTTCAGACCTCCCTAAGCCCCGAGATCCCCGGGATTGTAATGTTTTCTTGTTTTGAATAAAAAATTGATTTGGATGGATGGAGAAGGTTAACTTCCAGACATTAAATTGAGGAAGACTCCATCTGACACATTGGGCATGGGGGAGTTGATGAATGTGATTTGAGGGAGAAAGTATGTTATCCCTAAATATATTATAAAGGCAGTGGATGTGGAATGATGTTACTTTTCTTAGTCAATTTTAATCCACCATGTTAGTTATTTTTAATAGATTATAGTAATATTGGAACATTATTGGCATATTCGCCTTCCCCCATCACTTAGTGGTGGGCCATGTAAAAGTTTTTGGGTTCATCTTTGTTTTTTTATTAGTGTTTTTGGTGAATGTGTATTATAATTAGATACATTTAATGTGATACTTCCAAAATAAGGAAAATATCTATTCAAAAGATAAGAATAATTGAAATTCTGATTCATCCCTCACATCTCTAGGCATCATGGGGTCTAAAAAGTGGAATTAGAGCCCCGTTGTAGGCGTTAAATCAATCATTAGGCTCTCTTGAGATGGATAATTTAGTAATTTTCAAGGTATTTTATGTGATCCAAAAATTAAATTCATAAATGCTATATCATTTTAGATGAATATTCAGCACATTTCACAATAATACACACCTAAGGATCATAAATGTTTACTGTCATTAGATACTAGATATATAATCATATTTTATTTCATGAATGATCTTAAACATATCCCAAAACATTATTCTCATATTATACAATTATTATGCATACCTTAATTAAAACCATTCTTTATATCCCAAGGATAAGAAAACATGTGAAAGGGTGAGATCAGATGCTGAGTAAAGGTAAACATGGGGGAAATTATTCAATGATCATATATAATCATATCATGAGCCTAATGGTATGATAGCATGAGCTTAAAATCTAAAAAATGTACCCAATAATTCATGTAACATAATCATTGAATAAGTATTTGGTAGTTCATATAACCTGAATCATAGAAGAATAAAACACATGGGCCATGACACCATATCATAAGCATAAAAACATGTCATAGTTATTTTCATAACAAGTGTGGTATGATCATAACATATATGCCATATGTAAAGTCTACCCACAAAGACATTAATTACATGCTAGTCACGGTCTATCCATCAGTGTACCAACTTCATGTTTGGGATAACCAAATGTATAGCCTATTTTAGGCTTGGGATAACAACTCTTATACCCTTTGAGATCATAATAATTTAATCATTACCTAAGGAACTGGAGGTATATAATAGAACCTCCCACCAAATAATCACCATACATTCATATGTACTCCATAAGATCATGAAATTATTAATCATTCCATCACAGCTTAACACATGGGAAAGAGAACAAGTTCCATTATGATTTCATTATCTTAATCAAAAACTATCTAAATAAATAACAATAGTAGTTACAATGGATAATATACCTAGTAAATAATAATAATAATAAATGTTTTTTATAGATGAAAATACATTTAAAATATAACTAGAACTTTTATTAGAAAAAATAACCTTTTCATTTTAAAATAACTTATTTAAAATCTAAAAGTATCTAGAATATTAGAAAAAATATTTTCTTTGAAATTAATTTTGGAAAGTTATAAATTAAGATACAAATAAATGAGAATTAATGATAATGAGAAAATTTGTTTATGTAGGATATGTTAAAATAAATTTTTTTTCCACACCATTGGTAAACAATACCACATTCAGAAAGAAATAAGAAGATTCATTTTAATTTTTTTATATGAATTCATAAAAGGGTAAAAATGAATTTAATAAAATATTTGAGAATATTAATGAAATTATTGAAAACATATTCATGAAAATATTAAAATAAAATAAAAATATTCTCGACTTAAGAGAGAGATAAAGTCTATTTTCCATTAAAACATTCTTCTAGTCTAATAAGTAATTATAGAAAGAAAAATAAAAAGAAAATGTGTTATATTTATGAAAAAAATATAGGATATGAAAATATATAATATTTATGATATATAAATTGTATAATTACGACAATATAAATTAAATAAAAAATAATCATGGTAGATAGTGATATTGAATCATATAACCCTTAAAACTTTTTGTAATTTTTGAGTCAAAACCCCATGAGAGAAAGTACAAGAAATAATCAATTAAACATCTTGAAATATAATGTAATCATGAAAAAATATATATATTAATGGGAAAGTATATACAATTTAATATCCCTATATTTTAAAAATAACACTATGTATGATATTGTATGCAACACGCAACTCCGAGCATAAACGAACCATGATATATTAATATAAAAATTTTATATTTATAACATAGATATTAAATTGGGGGGAGGGGGTATGAATAGTATTATATTAATTATGATATATATTTTTATAAGGTTCCTACTTAATAAAAAATTATTGGTAAATTCTTAGTATAAATTCACTCAAATTTTCAATGAAGTCATTTTATGCTTCAAAAATATGTTTTCTTCAAAAAAAAATTCTTTTTGTGAGAAAATATTATAAAGTAAATTATTACACTTTTATGAAATTTATTTTATAAAATTTTTTTCTTTTTTTAAATCAGTATAATAATATTATCTTATTGTGATATTTTTATGTTTTTCTAAAAATATTGATTTATCAATGAATACTAAAAATACTGATTTTTTTTTGAAAAAATTTAATTTATTTATAATTATATAAAAATTAAAATTATATTTTCAACTGGTTTTAATGATTAAATAATCCATTTTAATTAAAATTAATACTATAATGGTATTTATAATTAATTTTAAACTTTAATTTTGAATAAAAATATTTTTATACTTAAATAAGAATTTTTCTGAAAAATCATTTTTCATCAGGCATTATAGGTTTAATTTTAAATTATATTATTCCACTTATGTGAATTTAATATTTAAAAATAGATTCCATATTTGGAATTATGAGGTTAAAATTTATTAAATACACCACTTTTATTTTTAGTCATAATGAATACCAACCCCAAAAAATATTTTCCACCACGATAAGGGTAAATCAGGTAATTAAGGTTAAAAATATTTCCATAAGGCGTAAAACAATCCCTAACATTTTTTTTATTTTATAATATTTTTTAGAAAGTGAATATCCATGATTTTAAATTTTATAAATTTATTGTAACTTTCTTTTGGTTATAAAATTTATATTATTTTATGAATTTATAATGTAAAAACAAATTTACTATCTTATTTTAATGTCTAAAATATTTTATTATAGGGATAAAAAAATAAAATATAGTTATAAAATATAGTTTGAAATATAAATTATTTTTTTATCTTGGTAATTTGTTTCTAATATTTAGTGTTGAAATAATTACCTTAAATGTTTACACAATGTCGAAATAGTATTTATTCAGTTAATAGAAAAATAATATCAATAATTTTAAAACTATTAAAAGTAATGAACATTTAATGAATTATTTTGTTCTATTAACATTTTAGGTAAATATAACATGTTAGGTATGTTTTAATGGATTACATTTGGATTCCTTTAATGTCAGGATGTTTTCAAGGTCAAATTAAACTAAAAGTTCCAAAATGAAATCAATGATATTATATAATAAATAATATTTTTTTAAAGGATTTAAAGTTCATAAAAAACATATCTTCTTAAAATTGAATGTTATATGGTCAAAAATATCATCCATGGTCCATTTATGGTCTAGTTTTTCTTTTATAGTATTTTTCTTGACTCCTTTATTGTAAACAACATTGATATCATGATGATCATCAAAATGGCTAATGGGTGTTTAAAACCAAGAGATATGGGTAAAAACATGTTATAAACATGTAAAAAAATATTTTATGAGATTATTTATACCTATACTACTATTATATTATAATTATAACAATTTTGAGGCATTTTCCATTGATAATTAATTTATATTGATTTAACATTTTAAGAAATTTCTAGAATACCCCTCCCCTCACTTATAAAATGACACCTCCTCTCCACTTTTCCTCACACCTAATGAGAACTATAGCTCAGTCAATAACTACTCATGTCTCTCTCAAAATTAAGTCCACACATTATAGTGTCCTTATTTTCATTAAAAACCCATCTAAAAAGGATTTCAGTTTAAAACTAGAGAGATTTTCTAGAAAATAGTTATGGTTCTTAGCCAACCATTTTTTATTTATTTCTTCTGCAACATCCTTAAAATGTTTTTCAAACATGATAAAATAATAACACCAATATATTTAATATACTAAGTTATATTTATGTCAATTCAATTACCCATATCCATATACTATTCCATCAAAGGGGAATCAAGATTTTCATTTGTGTGTATAAAGGACTACAACCTCGCAAACCAATGTAATTCTTTTTTGTGCATACATGTGGATTATAACCTCCACCAAGAGATGTGGTTAATTTTTCATAACCACGTCACATTGATATTATATATATGTTTATTCAAAGATATAATATGATATTTATGATATAGTTTTAATTTTTTAAATATAAAATAATACATACCTTCTTTTTATCATGATCATTAGAAAATGGAAACGTCGCTCATGCGTACGTACAACAGACCACCTCCATGTTTGTAAAGTGGTTCATTTTTCATAACCATCATTCATGATTGGTTTTAAAAATATAATTTCTGTATAAAAATTATAATTATTTCATTATTATTATTTTAGATATTATTAAATTATGAACTCTTTGACCATAGTCAAATTACTAAATTCATATTGGATATATGAGTTGAATGTCATAAAAACATCTGATGTAAACTTATTTGATTAAGTAATTAAATATGACATGTAAATATAAAAATAAATGGAATAATAAACTTCAAAAATCTTCTTAATAAAGTTAATAATTAGCATAAATTTATTATTTAGGAAGATAAGTAACTTATGTGACAAGTCAGACTCGATGTAAGAAAAACTATAACTTAAAACCTTGTTTTAAATTTTTTGAAGATTTATTTTCTAAATCTTTTTCCTCTATGTATATATTTTTAAAATTATTTTAGGGATATTTTAATATGAAAATAAATGAATTATAAACTAAATTTTACGTCACTTTTTACATTATTTCAATTTTTTTCAAATGATAATCCTTTTACGGTTCGTTCGATAAAAAGGCAAAAGGAATTTTTTGTTTTCATGTATATGAAATCAACATTTTTCTGCCTCTATAAACATTATCTATTTTTTGGTTTACGTTACAATATTTAATGATTTATTCAAAGAAATCCCTATTTTTTATGGGAATTTTGGTTTTGAAAATGATTTTTTAAAAGGAAAATTTGTTTTTATATCCAAAAGTGTTTTGTATATGGGTTTAAAAGTGTTTTAAAGGGGTTTTATGATGAAATGTTGCAAGAAATAAATTTTTTATTCATTATTTCATACTTGATAATTATATATAAATAATGGGTGATACCTATATAGCTTATATGATAGGTGAGACCCATTATAGGTCTCCAATGCATTGGTTAATTTTCATTATCTTTAGAGGAAAGAAGGAGGGAGTTATCCAGGGGGTTTCTCCTATAGATTTAATTGGGCTCTAGTTATTTCTGACATGAGTTTAAAATTGGTTATTAATATGATGCTTAAAGTTAGATAAAAGGTTTTATAATTTCTTGATATGGATTTTATATGTTTTTTTTTTGAGAAAAAATTATTTTTTCATGTGGTTTTTATTTAAATCATAAACTCATTGAATATTTTGATAAGTTTAAAATGTTTTTGGGTTGTCAGGTTTTCCATTGGACTAAAAAACATCTTACTTTTATGTCCCTTATTGTGATTTATTTTTTATATCCCAAATTTTCAAATGAATTTTTAATGGGATTAAGGATGATTAAAAGAGTAAATAATGTATAAGCACTTGATATGAAAGTTACCCTGAATAAATAAATCGTGTCTTTATAAAAATCTCTTTTTGGGTGGAAAATGGGTATTGTGTGGAAATTTACACTTGAAATGGATTTTCCACATTCTCTAAAACTCTAAACCTAATAGGTCCATGGGTTTTAAAGTGAAAAATTATTTTTATCTGATGTTGTAAGTTTTTTATGGCTAAAATTGGTTCACATTTATCATCATCAATGTTAGAAATACAAAGATTATGTTTTTAGCATCAAAGCTAGGAGTGCATGTTTGAGGTATTATAGTTGTTAGAAGAGAAGAGTTTTGATAAAATTGTTTAATATGATGTTATCATGTGAGGTTTAATTAAGTGTTATAAGTAACATAATGTGTTTACATGTTTAAGGTTGATCATAAATTAAAAGGTATGGAGACCTCTATTAAGGTCTATGTGATGGAATTTTGAGGAAATCAATAATATTTTGAGAGACATTAACGATAATAAAAGGCGTGGGTTTATTATGTATTTTAGTAAAAAGGTTAATATAGGAATAATACATTTTTATTTTACTTACATAAGTTTAAAGGTATTAATAACCTTTATGGTTTATATGATCTTTGATATTGAGTTAATTACTAGTTATTACAATTTGGAAATATAAGTTTTATAATATAGGTAACCATGATATTGAAAATTCATTTTCTGATTAATTGATTAAGGCTATTTATAAATAAGTTCACTATTTTTGGTAACCTTATATGATTATTGTAAATGGAAATATTTTTGGATAAGATGTGATTTTATATGAGAAATAAAGGTTGAATTATATTTTGGAAGCATATATGATTTTAATGTGGATTTAGGGTTATTAAGATGATTTATGTAAATGATTATCCTACCTTAGAAGTTATATTATTAAGAAATATACATTTTGGTATAATACATTAAGTGTGATTATTGATATTTTGTGATAAATGTTAAATTTATCTTGGATGAATTTGGGAGAAAATCATTATAATATTTTGTTTTCAATCTAAGTTTGAAATATTTTGATGAATTATAAGGAATATTATTTATTTAATGATCTAAATTGAATGTTGGGTGTCATTATTGAGGATTTTATATTAATGTTGTATTTTATCTTATGGAGGATTATTCATTTTGGGAACTATCCTACCCTGTGTTAACCATTTTATTTTAGGATAATGTATAATGAAATGTAAAATAGATTATTATCCTTCTGTGGATTTATGAATTCCATTAGAATTTGATTTTAGTTCTTCAGGCATAGTAAATTTATCTTCAATACTCAACCATTGGAGAAAAAGATGAGATTGTGATCGAAATTGATTAAAGTATGAAATTATACTTTCCAAGTATGTATATTTCCTTATTTTTTTTATTCTAGATGGTAAAATAATTACTCAAATCAAGGAAAATGTTCTTGAAATAAAATGTTATCATGTTATATTCATTTTTGAGGAATCAATGATATTTTCACCCGACTTTGGTATACGGTTTTATGGCTTTCCACATTATATTAATCAGTAACTTTATAGTTATCAATGTTCTTAATCACTATCCATCATTTAATTGGAAATTATATTTTCATCCATGTAAATGTTTTCACTTCCCAATAATTTTCTCCAATTTATAAACCCAGTTATGTTGTATTCTAGATCACATTCATAATTTCCATTCTCTCTTTTCAAGATGAAATTTTATAAACCATTTTGATGATGTGGGATTTCAAAAATGTATTCTCAGGTGTCGAAACTTTTATTATCGAGATCAAGCTCAAACTGTAAATACTAAAATTTATTAAAAGTAGTATGGAATGAAATATCCTGAGATTTTAAAAATAACACTATGTTTGACAACATACACAAGATGCAACATTGAGCTTAAACGATACATGATATATTAATATTTAATTGTCATATTTATAACCCAACCATTAAATTTGAGTGTAAGAATATGATTACCTACATTATAAAAAATATATAAAATGTTCCTACTAAGTAAAAATTTATTGAAAAATGTTTAGTAAATAATCACTCAATGTTTTTAATAAAGTCATTTTATGCTGCAAAAGTATAGTTTATTCAAAAATGTTTTTATTGATTATAAGGTGAAAATATTATAATTTATTTTATTCAACTTTTAGAAAAAAAATCGGTAAAAATTATTTTTTTTAAATCATCATTTCATAATTATCTCAGGGTGAAATTATGGTATTTTATTGAAAATATTTATTTTTCAATGAATAGTGAAAAATTCTGTTTTTTATTGAAAAATTTATTATATATTCTTCTATTTAGAAAATAAAATATATTTTTTAGAATAATTTTAAAATTATTTAATCCATTTATGGTTAATAATATTCAAATTATGGTCACTGGAATTAATGGTTTACTTTAATTTGGTATGAAATTATTTTCAAACCTAAAAAATCATTTTTTTCATAAAAATTACTTTTCATTAGATTTTAGTAGTTTAATTTTAAATTAAATTCTGAAAATTATGTGAATTTAATCTTGAAAAATGGATTCCATATTTTTAATAATTATATAAATTTTAGTAAACCATTTCATTTTATTTTTGGTCATTATAGATAGTTATCGTCATAATTATTTGTCACCTTGGCAAGGATAAATTCGGCAATTAAGGTTAAAAATATTGTGACATAGCTAAAACTCTCCCTAACATATGTAGTTATTATTTTATATGTTTATTTAGTCATTTAATATCCAATATACAAAACTTTGGAAATTTATATCCACTTTCCTTGGATTACAACATTTAGTGATTTTTTAAAGGATTATATTCAAATTCCATTGTTTTCATGTTATTTTCAATGTAAAATTAAATAAATTGTTCTACAAATGAAGATAATGATATTTTATAATAAATAGTAATTTATTAAATGATATAGAATTTTTAAAAAACTAATCATCATCCAAGTGAATGTATTATGGATTAAAATATAATCAATGGTCCATTTATGGGTCAATTTTCATTTTTTATTAATTTTATCGACTCTTTTAGTGGAAAAATAATTGATATCCCAACAATCATAAAAAGGATTATTATGGGGTTAAAAACAAATAGATAAGAGTGAAAACATCATATAAAAATTTCATAATTTTATTAGATAAGAGTATTATTACCCATAGTCATCTAATATTTTAAATTTATCAATTTTGATCCTTTTTTACATAATATAATAATTTAAATTAATTTAATTCCTTAAGAAAATACAAGAATGCCCCCCCCCCCTCTTATAAAATGATACCTGATCTTCTCTTTTACTCACACCTTTTGAGCATTCTATTTTAGCTAATACCTTTTCATGTCTCTCCCAAAATTCACTCTAAAATTATTATAGGCCTTTGATTTATTATAAAACCATATTATAAAGGATTTTGGTGTAAAACTAAAGAGTTTATCCAAAGAAGATTTATTATTATAAACCTTGAGTTTTTTATTTATTTCTTTATATAAATTAATCAAATATTATTCAACCATTATGAAATAATAACACCATTATCTTCCATAGACATATATGTTGTTATTTTAATTTCATAATCTATATCCATATATTCTTTTATCAAATGGAATAACCCATCATTTGTATGTACAAAGAACCACCGCCTCCCAAACATATGTAATATTTTTTCCATAACTACCTCTCAAGAATGGTAATAAGGATGAATTTAATTCATATATATGATATTAATGGCATAATTATCATTCAATAATGATAATATATCATAGAATTTATTACATTTACATATAATGAAAAATGATAACGTCTTTTATATGTATATGTGCATAACCACATATACGAAGTGATGTAATTCATTTCATGTAATCACATCACATGGGTAATATATATAAGTTTATTTATAGAGACAATATTATATTTATGACATAATTACAATTATTTAATTATAATACAATAATTTTCTTCTTTTTATCATTATTGTTGAAAAATGGAAACACTACTCATGAATATATATGGCCAATCATCTATATGATTGTTAAGTAGATCATCTTTCATATCCATATTTCATGTTTGAATTTTAAAGTATAATTGATGTATAAAAATGATAATTATTTTATTATTATTATTTTTTAAATGACTAAATAATGACCTCTTTAACCATAGTCAAGTTCCCAAATTCATTTTGGACATGTGAGGTGAATATCATCAAAACATCCAATGTGTACTTAATTGATAAAGTAATTAAATATGACAAAGAAATTATAAAGTAAAGGGAATAATAAATACTAAAAATTTTCTTAATAAATTAAATAATTAACATACTTTTATTATTTTGGAAGGTAGGGAACATAATTGATGATAAGGGACTGAGGTAAGGGAAAATTTAACATAAAACTTTTTTTAAAATTTTTTAAAGATTTATTTTCTAAATATTCTTCTTCTATGTAGAAATTCATAAAATTATTTTACGGATGTTTTTATGTGGAAATTAATGAATTATAAAGGATATTATATTTTCATTTTCACTATATTTCAAATGTTTTCAAAATGGAATGTTTTGATGAAATGTTTTGATAAAAAGAAGAAAAAAGAATGTTTTATTTTAATGTATATGATATCGATGTTTTTTCCACCTCCATAATCGTTATTTTATGTTTATATTAAGTTAAAATATTTCATGTTTTCATCAAATAGAAACTGTATATCTATTTGTTATAGATATTTTGGTTTTGAATTTGATATCCAAAAGTGTTTTTCATATGGTTTTAAAAGTGTTTTCCATGGGTTTTATGATGGAATTGTGAAAGTGTAAATTTTTTTATTCATTATATGGTACTTGGTCATTGTATATAATGAAATGTTGTTACTAATATATCTTATATAATTTTTGATATCCATTATAGCTCTCAAAGGAATGGTTAAATGTTCCCTGTCTTGAGAGGTAAGAAATATGGAGTCAATAAGGGTGATTTCTCCTATTAATTTAACTGGAATCTAGTTATTTTTGAAACTATTTTAACATTTTTAATGAATATGATGCTCAATGTTTTATAAAAGGTGTTATAATTTCTTTTTATAGGTTTTTAAGATTTTTTTCTGAGAAAAAATCATTTTTTTTTCAGATGATTTTTATTTATTTCATGCACTCAATGAATATTATGATAAAGGTAAACAATTTGTGTGTTTTTATGATTTTCACTAGACTAATAGGTTTCTAACTTTTATGTTACTCGTTGAATTTTTTTTACTCATCCCATATTTTCAAATGTTTTTTAATAGTTATTAAGGAAGATTTGAAAACATAATGAAGTCTATGTTCTTGATATAGAAGTTACCTTAAACGATGAAAGAATGTCCTTATAAAGAACTTATTTTTTTTGGAAAAATAGATACTGTGCGGAAATGTCTACTTAATGTTTTTCCCTAATTATATAAAACTATAAACCTTAATAGTCCTTGGGTATATAAGTGATCCAATATTTTTATATGATTTTTCATGTTTTGGATGACTAGAATTGGGTCACATTGTATTTTATCAAAGAAATAAATGTAATGATTATGTTTTTGGAATTTGATGAAGGATTGTTGGTTCGAGTTGTTTTAGTTGGGATCCAAAAATAGTTTAGATAACCTTGGAGATTAGGATTTTATCATGTGAGGTTTAAATAAGTGTTATGAATACCATTATGGGTTTATATGTTTAAGTTTAATCAAAATTTCAAAGGTATATACACCCCATTTTAGGTTTTTAGTGATGAGATTTTAAGGTGATTAAGATTATTTTTTGATAAATTTATGGTAATAAAACCCTTGGGTTTAGTATGTGTTTTAGTAAAATTTTCATTATAGGAGTAATAATTTTATATTTTATGATCATAGGTTTTAATGTATTATTAACATGTATGGTTCATAAGATCTTTTATATTGATTTAATTATGGGTTATTACAATTTGGGAACATATGTTTTATCATATAGATAACCATGATATGGAAGAGTGATTTGGTGATTAAGTGATTAATGTTATTTTAGAATAATTTCACTATTTTTGAAACCTTATATGATTAAGGTAAATGATAATATTTTTTTATTAGATGGTATTTTATTTTAGAAATAAAGTTTTAATTTTCTTTTATACGAATATAGGATTTTAATGAGTCTATATGGTGATATAGGTCATTTAAAGAAATAATTATCATATCATGGATATTATACGATTAGGGTATATATATATATTTTGTATGAGAAATTAAGAGTTATTGAGGTTATTTGTAGGTAATTTTTATATTTATCTTGGAATAAAATGTGATAAAATCATTCTAATACATTGGTTTTAGTCTTAGTTAGGAATATTTTGAAGAATTTTAGGGACAATCATTTATTGAATTATATATGTTGAACATTGGGAGTTATTATTGAGGCTTCATAAACTAATTTTGTATTATATTATATGATGGTTCATTCAATAGTGAAATTATCATACCTTATGATAACCATTTTGGTTTTAGGTAATTTATAAATATAGAAGGAAGAACATGTTATCCTTTTGTAGAATTATGTGATCTGTTGGAATTTTATCTTAGTGCTTCAGGTATAAATAATTCATATTGAATAATCATGATTCAGAGAAAAAGTAGTGATTATGGTGTAAATTGATTAAAAGATAAAATTATACTTTTTAGCTAAGTATATTTCCTTTTGTTTTTAGTCTAGATTATAAATGAATTTCTAAACTCTAGGAAAAGGATCCAAAAAATGTTATCTTATTACCTTTATTTCTGATGAATCAATGGTCATTTTAACGCCATGTTGGTTTACAGTTTTGTGGTCATTAAATTTATATGAATCATTCATTTTATAGTGAATAATAGTATTCATTACCCTCTACCATTTTTGGACATTAATTTTTCCTCTATGTACATATTTTATCTTCAAATTAACGTTATCCAATTTAGAAACCATGTTATGTGTTATTATAGATGACTTTCTTACTTTTCTTTCCCTCTTTTCTAGATGACGTTTTATAAACCATTTTTACAATGTAATATTTCAACAAAGATATTTTCACATTTCAAACCTTGTATTTCAGATCTCAAGATCAAATTTTAAGGAAAAAATATATTAATGGGGAGGGAATAGAATATCCCAATATTTAAAAAGGAGGATAATATTCAATAGTTTATACAATACGCAAACCGGATCATAAACAAAACAAAATATATTAATACTTAAATGTTATATTTATAACCTTGTGATTAAATTGGTTTCTATGAATATGATTACCCACATTATGAGATATATAGATAAGGTTCTTAATCAATAAAAAATTATTTATAAATTCTTAGTAAATAATCAATGATTTTTTCAATCGTCATTTTATGCTTTAAAAACTTGTGTTCTTCAAAAATGATTTTTATTACTTTTATGAGATAATATTATAAATTAATTTATGATAAATTTAGAATATGTAATTGATGAAAGGATATCATTTTTTGATTCATAAACTCCAAATTATCAATTAGGTTAAATTTTAGTATTTTTATGAAAAGATTGATTTTTTAATAAATGGTGAAAAATACGGATTTTTATTGATGAATATATTTTATTTTAATGTATTTACAAAGTAAAATTCTATTTTTGATTATTTTTAATGATAAATTAAACTATTTTTATTACCAATAATCTAATTATGGTACTTTTAGTGAATTTTATAATTGAATTTGGTATAAATATATTTTTATACCTAAAAGGCATTTTTCTGAAAATTCATTATTCATCAGGTTTTGTGGGATTAATTTTAAATAAGAAATTTCCAATTCGATAAACTGAATCTTTAAAAAATAAAATTAATATTATAAATCACAAGGTCTAAAGTTATTAAATCAGACCCTTTAATTTTTTGTCATTATGAATAGTATCTGTAGTTAATATTTTTCATCTCAAAAAGGGTAAACATGCAATTAATGTTAAAAATAATGTGACAAGGCCTAAAACTCTACTGAAAACCTTTATTTTAAATTTTATTACTGTGTTTTATAATTTAATATCCATTAATTAAAAATTTGGAAATTTCTTTCCACATTCCTTTGAATATAACACTTATTTTATTTTTTTAAATGGAACTCTCTTTATTTTAAAATATATAATATTTTTTGATAGGGATAAAAAAATTATGTTCAGTATAAAATGGTGATATTAAATATATAAATTTTTCTATTATGTTAATTTATTTTAAATTTTTATTCATTTAATACTTACCATAAATTCTTACACAACACCGACATGGTATTTATTCAATTAATATAAAAATAAAATGAATGATTTTAAAATTATTAAGTAATATAATTTGAATAAATTATTATGTTCTATTATTTTTTTAGATAAATATATAATTTTATGGATGTTTTCATAGATTATATTTGAATTTATTTTCTATCATTTTGTTTACAAATTCAAATTAAATTAATATTTCCAAAAATGAAATTAATGATATTTTATAATAAATAATGTTTTAGTAAATGATTTAAATTTTATAAAATTATTATATTAATCTAATTGAATGTAATATCATAAAAAATAAAATACATGATCCATATGTGGGCCAATTTTTCTTTTATATTAATTTTCTTCACTTCTTTATTGTAGAAAACTTTGATATTAAGATAATCATCAAAAATATTAATGAGAGGTTAAAAAAGAGATAAAGGTACAAACATCATATAAACGTATTCAAATTTTATTATATGAGATGGGTTTGACCCAATAACATATTATATATTAATTATATCAATATGAATACATTTTCCATGATAATTCATTAATATTAATTTAATAATTTGTGAAATTCCATGAATTCTCCTCCCATCACTTATAAAAGTTCACTTTTCTCATCTTTTCCTCACACCTTTTGAGAACTATAGTTTAACGAACAATAATTTTTATATGAAATTTTTTTCCAAAATAAATTTTTGTTACATATTATATAATATTATACATGTATAAAATAAATAGAAACCAACGAATTTTAATCTCGTTAAAAATGATATTTACATTAGTCAGCTATTAAACCAATTAAAATTCCAAAAATTACAACCGAAAAAAAATATATAAAATAGAATAGATAAAATGGAAAACTATGATTCACCCCAATAAGAAAGAACCATCTATCCCATTTGAAATTATATAGATATAAAATAAAATAATAGTAAACCAATAAAAAAATAAGAAAATGGATATATAACCTTATGAGAAATTGTAGTGAATTTTGAGTGAAAGAGTGAACTAGTTTTTATAGTGTATAAAAGGAAATGTGACCCTTGGGATTAAAAAATTATATTACCATCGGTAAATATGACCATTTTTCAATATTAAAGTCAAAAACTATACCCTTTTATGATAATTTTACTATTATAATCAGTTTTTATAAGTAGTAATGACATGGGATAGTTGACATAGAAATGAGAATTGATGGACTCAACTAGTAGAGTTGTGTCATTTGAATCCTATTTTTCAGTTATTGGGAGGGTGGTATTGTCAATGGGGTTCCCCCTTGACCAATCTCATACTGAGCTACAACAAGTGAAGCAAGAATGAAATTGCTATTGGGGAAGTTTATGTTAGTGGATATTACCACTCGGTCGATGTTTGGTGAGACACCCCACTAAACTACGACCATCACACACCATACTGTTAGCGTGTATGCGGGGGTAAAAAGTGGTTACCTATCAAAGAATTGGTAATATAAAATGTAATTTCCTTTGTATAAATAATGTTTTTACTCCCTCAATTCCTTTTAAGAATAGTTTTTCCGAATAAAATATAAGCTTGATTGAGATAAATTTGATAAAATGATTTTTAGATGCAAATAAATATAATTTTATTTTTCTATAAAATATATACAATTATATAATAAACACAAGTATTAAAACTAATTTTTTTAATAAAATATTTTTTTTAAACTCTACCACTAAAATATAAATGATTAAATAATTTTATAATGTCTAAAGAAATTTTTCTTTGTGTCAAAAATTTGAGTGTGCCTTAATTTTTAAAAAAAATAAGTATATTTAAATTTAAAAGCTAAAATTATCATATTTATTGAATATTTGTGGTAACATAAACATCATATTTTAAATCATCACATATAAATTAGGTTATGTTGAATTAATGATAACTTTTTATATTACATTATTTTTCATGAATAGTAAAAAAATTCAGTTGTGGGTTTTCTGTAATTTTTATTACATCATATTTTTTTCAAAATGATTTAATAATTAATTAAAAATAATAAATAATTTTATATTATTTATATTGATTATTTTAATAGATTTAATAAATTTTTAAAACTATAAGTGACTTTCCAATGTCTAAAAAGAAAAATTCGATTTTATAAAACATTACTTTGTAGAAACATTCCTTTTCCATGCCAAAAGTAGTAATAAAAAACAATTCATGATTTTTTTGGCTTAAAATAACATAAAATCAATCCAAATTTTCAGAACCATGAGAAAAATACATGGGTATGCGAATGATTTTTCATTTTCCATAACCTAGTTTTCCAAGACATATATTTGGAAATAATTAAAAAATCCTCTACTTGTCCTATAAATACCCACCCATTTCACCATTACCCTTCCCTTACAATCCATCATCCAATAATTTATGGTGTTTTTCCTCCCAAGTCATCCCCAAAAGATATCCTCAATCTCCCAAGGTTCCATTACTCAAGATCTAGGAGTAACTCTTCAAGGTAAGAGAATTATCCCTCATTTCAATTCAATTCAAGAACAAATTTTTGTATATGTATTCTAAATGCTATGGTTACAAATTTTATTAACCTTTTTATCATACCATTAATACCAAATTATTTTTTATCAATGGCAGACCCATGTACACTATAAATTTACCCTTATCTGAAACCACGTTTTATACCCGTCATGCTGCTGAATTTTCTTCTCAAATTTCACTCTCTACATAAGAAAATCTATTACATTTTCCTTTTTCAAATAAAAAAACTCTTTATTTTCTTGGTTTATTCACCTATATGTAAAAAATATTTATTTTATTCATATATATTCACATTATATACCCAAATTTTCTTTTCGTGGGCTAAAATGATGTAATGATATTGTCTTTAAGATCTTTTTTATGTTAATATTTTTGATAAAAAAATCCATTATTTATTCTCCATTTATTACTGGTAAATTGATTTATTATGATATATTTGGATCACTTGAAATTATTACATATGAATAGTTAGTCGTTATAGCGGTCCAATGTATTGGGAAAATAATTTAATCTCTAAATATGACTTATTTTCTGATACATTGGTGAATAACCTTGGTAATTTTCATTTTTGACACTTTGGTGATATGATTAATAATCTATCATTTAAATGTTGTATCAGTATTTACATGTTATGTTTCATTTTTATTTTATTTTTATATGCCTCACGATCTCTTGTTTAAGATATATTGTTATGCCTCTTGTTCTTATTGTTATTTCTCATGATCACATGCTAAATGTTTCCCTTTCATATTATCTTATTGGGCCTCATTATAACCTATTTCATGATCACCCATTTCTTTTTATATAAGTAACAAAGTGTATTTATAATAATTTTTTATGTTTTCATGTATTATTTTACCTATTTCCAAGGAACAAAACATTAAAATATTCTATGTCGATGCCATATAATGAATAGTTATGTAATAAAATGGTGGGATTACATATATATTTCGGACAAGACCTACCCAATTATCTTATAAAATTCACTCCACACATCCTAGAGGAATTGTATTATTATTAAACCATCCTTAGAAATATTTTTGTGTAAATCTAACTTGGTTTTCTGAAGAAGAGGTATAGTTTTAACAAAGTGTTTTCAAGTTATTTATTATTCTACCTCATTGAAATATTCTAAAAAATTGAAATTATACCACTAGTATCTTTCATATATTAATAATTATCTATTTTAATTTAAAAACCTATATCCATATTCTCTTCAATAAAATGGGAAATAAGTTTTCATTCGTGTGTATGATGGAATACCGCTTCATGACCAAATTTAATTCATTTAAAATCAACGCCTCTCATGAATGGTTATAATGATTTATTTAATATATATATATATAGGATATTCATAACATAATTATAATTTTATAAATATAATATATCATCTATTTTCCTACTATTCCTTCCATTAATAAATCATAATGTCGTTCATGTGAATGTGGGGATTGCCATCACCGCGAAGCGATGTGATTTGGTTTTTGTATCAAATCACATGGATACTATAAATAAGTTTATTTAAATAGATAAAATGATATTTTTTATATAATGAAAATTATATAAAGATAAAATAATACTTACCTTCTATTCATCATGGTCGCTTGAAAAATGGAATCATTTCTCATGTGTATGTACCACCTACTGTCTCTATGAGTGTAACGTAGATCATTTTTTTGTAACCAATTTTCATGGTTGATATTCATAGTATAGTTTATGTATATAATTGATAAATATTTCGTTATTATTTTTATCTATAATATTTAATGATGACCTCTTTGACCATGGTCAAATTACTAAAGTCATTTTGGACATATGATCCTGATATTGTCAAAACCTCCAACGTGAACTTAATTGATTATGAAATTAAATGGGAAAAATTAATAATAAAATAAATGGAATAAAAAACATGAAATTGGATCATAATAAATAAAAATAGTAACATTTGTTTGTTATTCAATAATATTATAAATGTATGTTACGATTTATACTTGAGGTAAGAGACACTTTAAATTAAAACCTCATTTTAATATTTTTTATGATTTGGTTTCTAAATGTTATTTTTTAATGTAAATATTTTTAAAATTATTTTATGGATGTATTATATGGATATAAATTAATTATAAATGAAATTTTATATCACTTTTAATTTATTTTAAATCATTTCAAAATTATTCTTTTTGTAGAACATTTAGACAAAAAGGGAAAAGGAATGTTCTATTTTAATGTATACAGCACCGATGTTTTTCCCAAAGTCATAACCATTATTTTATGTTTGGATTAATTTAAAATATTTCATTATTTATTCAAATAAAAACTCATTTTTTATTTATTCATGGTATTTTGGTTTTGAAAATGGGTTCTTAAAAGAAAAGGGTATTTTAATATCAAAAAGTGGTTTACATTGGTGTTTAAAAGAGTTCCTCAAGGGTTTTATGATGAAAGTGTGAAAACATGTAATATTTTATTCATGATGTGGTAATTGAGAATTAAATATGAAGAATGGGTGAGGCTAATATATAATATTTGGTAAGATATCCCCATTATAGTTTTCCAATGCATTAGGTAATTTTTCTTGTCTTCAGTGGTAAGAATGATGGAGTTAACCAAGGTGGTTTCTCTAATATGTTTTACTAGGATCCATTTATTTTTAACAAGATTTTTATATGGGTTATGAATATGATTCCCTAGTTTTCAAAAAATGTTTTATATTTTATTGATATGGGTCTTAAATTATTTCTTGGAGAACAATGTATGTTCTTTCCATGTGGTTATGATTTATTTCATAAACATGGTATTATTTTGATAAAGGTAAAAAATTGATTGGTTTTCATTTTTTTCACTAGAATAATAGATTTACAACATTTTTTCCTATAATTATCTTTGTATTTATCATCTTTCGTTTTAAAATTATTTTTAATTGTGATTAAGGATGATTATAAAAGTTAATAATGTCTATGTTTAAGATTTGAAATTTACCTTGAACAGAGAGAGCATGTCTTTATAAAGAATTTTTTTTTTGATAAAATGTATACTAATTGTAAATATCAACATGAAAGAGATTTTCCTAATTATATAAAACAATTAAATTATAAGGTCATTGGGTATTTAAAATATCCAATATTTTTCAATGAAGTTTTATGTTTCGAATAGTTAAAATTGGGTTATATATATCATATTCATAGACAAAAATATAAATATTATGTTTTTAACACCGAACATGAGATTGTAGGTTTAGGATGATATATACACCACTATAAATAAAACATAGTGTATAATAATAAATATGTCTCAAGAGGTTAAAATTTGTGACAAAAACCCTTACATCATGTTTGACTTGCTTCATAAGTGCTCTATGTAACGAACCAAACATTTATAAATAAAATTCCCTTTTTAGTCATATACATGGCTTTTTTATGTATGGTAGATTATAGAAAACACATGAACTAAATTATTTTCTGGAAAATTATAATTTATAACAAATAAAATTTAAAATACCATTAAGAATCATAACCATTGAAAATATACCCATTGTACAACGATAATATGATTAGTATATATTAAGGGTTATGATTAAGTCTAATTAACAAAGATAAAATAAGCGATGGATTCCACCAGATGGATCATACCCTATAAATCCCATTTATCTGAGATTTTATGGGAGATAGAACCACTGATATTTTACCTTGATCAATCCAATCTAAGAATCATGAGAAAACCCATTTATTAGAGAAGTTCAATCTCATCAATATCATAAGTCAAACCATGTATGTTTAACCAACCTAATAAAATCTCACCATCTCATGCCTTAACCTCAATGAATTCATTAGTTTAATAAAGGGATATGTATCTTGAACCTAATAGTGTGTTTTTTATATTTTATTTTTATTAAAAAATTATTATATTTATCCATTTTTAATATTAATTTTTAAAACATTAGATAAAAAATTTGATAAAAATTATGCTTTGATATAATGAAACATAAATTGTATTTTTGGAAATGTATAGTTTCAATGAAGAAACTATATTTTAATGAATTTAATAATTTTTTAAATAAATAAAATTTTAATATTATGATTAAATATTTTTTAAAATATAAATGATAATATAATTTTATGAAGTCAAAAATAATATTTATTAGGGTCAGAAAACTGTTATTTTCAAAAAAAATAGTATTTTGTAATGAATAAGAATTTCTTATTTAAATGTTTAAATTTTAATACTTAGATAATTATTTTTATAAAAAATAAAATTTATAAAATAAAAACATTCTTATTATCCAAGATTGAATTTTTCATAATTTTTGGAGATAAATGAATTTTGGGTCAAATTTTAATATAGTAAAATATACAATATGTATTATGGCCTAATAATGAACCCAAAGTAATGTAATATATTCAATAAATGGTATCTATGACCAAATATACATTCCCCATTTAAAATAATTTATTTTGGATGTTATTTTATTAATTTTATAAATCATGAATGAATCCTCCAAAACCATTATTATATTTTTTAGGTTTTAAAATCAATTCCTTATAAACATGAATCAATTCCACATAACCAAGGGTATTATGAAAATTATTTTGGTTTTTGGATTATATAAAAATTATAAAAATATCTTTTGGTAGAAAACATAGAGAGAATCCATGGGAATGTTTTTTATTTTGAATACTTTATTGTATATAGTCCAAAAAGTATGTTTGAGAAATAATAATGAAATCCTCTCTTCTTTACTTTATAAATCCACCCAATATCCCGTTAATATTCACTCAAAACCACTATATAATAATGATACTCTACACTTCCCTCTCTATATTATTTCCAATGTGCACAACCTCTTAATAAGCTCATCCCAATATTTTTTAAACACATTCCCATGGTATAGAGCCTCTCTTTATCCTCTTAATTAAAGAAACTGAATTATGTTATGCTTTTTTTATTTAAATTTTTTCATTTTGGGACTTTTTATCACACATAAATCTTACTGAATTTGTTATTTACAAGTGATTATATACTCCTTTAACCCTCATTGATCCCTCCCATAAATTTTTATATACCCTTGTTATACTACTGATTTTTTCCTATGATTTTTTCTTACCAAAAATTTTTATTTTGAATACCCATAACCATTTCCACTCAAGGGAATTTACCTAGATACACATATACATAATTTATTGGTAGTTCTATGTATGTAACACATACTACTTAATGGTGGTATTAAATGTAATGAAATATGTTCTTTTGTTCAATGATCTATATAGAACCCATGAGAACTTATATACTGTGATTGGTGCATTTGGGTAGTGATCCAATGCATTTGGTAATGTTTTAGCATCATGAGACATCATGTATAGTATTATATGGTAAAACAAATCCATTATGGGAATTTTTCCACCATGTTATGATGCTTTGGTGGTTATCCTTGACTTGTGTTTATGATTACATGTTTAATGTTATCGCTGCATTCCCTAGTTTCCTTTATATTATCATGATATATAATGAATAATTATTTATGATTATGATTATGAACCCTATTATGATACCATTATATCCCTATTGGATTACATGTACCACTTTACCTTATTCTATTCTTTTTTTATTCCCTAATTGGCCTTTATATCTCACCCCTTTCTTATGTACGTCCCTAGGTTATTCCATGCAGTATTAAAGGATTGATGAAATTTTAGGATCATATTATGGAATTTTTAAATAATTTAATTTTATTCTTGTTGCAAGTTGTTTTTCTATGTACCACATTCCTCAAAGATACTAGGTTTCATGAAATTCTGGGTTGTAATATGTGTATTTTTATGTAATAAATAATTAATTAAAGTGTATTAAAATATGGGTTTTCATACTATAACCTCATGTATAATAAATTTAAATTTATTATAATTATATAATATATCCATATTGATACTTATATACAATAAATGGTATAATTATAATATCTTATCACCCATTCATTAACAATCCTTCATTTCCATCAACATTTCAGGTGTTGGCTGGTTTCATTTACATATGTTTTGGTTAATAAATTATTGTCTTTTCATCATGGTCATTTCTCTATAATCTCTAAAATTTAAATCATGATATAAATATCATATATATTTTTTATATAAAAATTAATAACCATGCAAAAAATGTAGTGATAGTGAAATGAATAACAACATTCTGGAGACGATAGTCAATACTTATGCAAGAATGTTGTTTTAATTATGTAATGAAAAAAATATAAATGGTATTTTATCATTACTAAATCATTATTATATCATAAATATAATTTATATCTATTAAATCCATCATTAAATCCCTTAATTTGAATCAGTGATGGAAAATTATTCATATCACTATGTGGATATGATAGAGCACACATAAACACGAGTGATGCCTTTATTTCCCATTTAATGGAAAGAAAGTGTAAAATGGTTGTACCATAATCCTATATATATATATGATAATATATTAATTATTTTAGGATGGATACAATATATTTAATGATGTATAAGAGTAAATAAATATTGAAATAATTTGGTAAGATAATTACCTCTTCTTTGAGAGACTACCTTTGGATTACAACTTATGACTTTCAAGAAAGTATTAGGTTAATAAAATAAGATCTAGAATGAAGTTTAAGGAATAAAGTATAGTTTTTTGGAATGTATTGTATGATATAGAGTGCTAAAAGTTTTTAAATAATTGAATAGAATAGGTTCCCTTTTATAAGTGAGGGAAGGGACATAGATGGAATTTTCCTAAAAGGTTTTAATAATATAAAGTCACTTTCTTTTTAAATTTGTAAAAAATTGACCAAAATTATAAGTTAATATAATATAAGGTCAAAATATATTTAACTAATAATATTTATAAAATTTTAAGTGACATTTTTACTCTTATATTTTATTTTAACACCCTTGGTAAACTCATTTTAATCCTAACTATTGAAACAAATTTTAACTATTTTTATTATTAATTATGAGTAAAAATGAAAGTGGAATAATTAAAAAATTAAAAAATTATGATTCAAAATATTTAATGCATTTTATTAATAAAAAATCTATGTGTTTTAGAAATTAATTTTTATATAAGCAAGAAAAACACGGCGAAAAAGGTTTTTTAGAAAAATGAATTTTTAAGAATAAAACTATGTTTAATTTAATTCCATACCCATTAAAAACTATTATCATAATGTTAAAATATTTTGTTTAATTTTATTTCTATACATTAAATTAACAAAATTAATCATTTTCTATTTATTTAATTTATTATGATAAAAAAGATAGTCTGGATATAAAAACAATTTTCTGAAAAATAACTATGTTGTACCTTAAATTGATCTTAAATTCATTAAGAGACACTATATAACTAAGTCATGAATTATTATAAATACTTTATCAATAAATTTAATTATTTTTTTCTTAATAAAAATACATCATATATAGAAAAAATATATAATTTTTCAAAAAATATGTGTTTTAATCATGAAATAATTTTATTCAAAAGTTTAATTAGTATCTTATAGGCATTAATCAAAACATTTAAATTAAATAAAAAACTTCCTTATATTTTACATAATTGTTTAAATCCAATTTATAGTGACCCAATCCTTTTACACATATTATTTCATGATTTCTAACATAAACATACAATAACCCATAACCAAGTATCGAGATGCCTAGTGTCTTTGGGTGACTAAGTACATAAAATATTTACATGAATATAATATAAAAAATATTTATTTAAATCCATATAATGATCTCATAAATCACTTTCAACCCCTAAAAATTCATAGCATAACCTATGGAACACATAAACATAATGGGTGAGCTATAAATTCTAGTAAGTGATTAAACATGATACAAAGCATAACATATGAGTCAAAACGCATAAAATGATATCATAAAAGACAAGGATCATGAATAATAAGATAGACTAATGACATAAATAATCTGGAATCATGATATTTTTGAAATATAGGGTTGTGGAAATAACATAAAACAAGACATAAGCATAGTTCAAATCTAATTTCAAAGACATCATCACTTTGTGGACATAGATTCCTCATAGATTAAGTTTACTCCCTAATACCATACATATAATCTCATGAGACATAAATATTAACCAATGAATTGTATTTATATTTTTGTTAACACATCATAACATTTTCATTCATATGTTTTCCGCATAATGAAACCATACATAATGAATAAAAATCAGGAAAACACATGGAAAGGAAATGGAATACATAATATTGTAATAGAACATAACCAAATAAAATATATTAATGAATTCAATAAAACAAGGGATTAAATTATCCTTGTATGGTCATTAATATATAAATTATCTTAAGACGTGAAATTATTTCCATGAAGATTTAAGACATAAAAAGGATTGGATACATAATTTTTAAAATTTCATTTTAAGCAGGGTTTTAGGAAAAAACTATAGAATTATTAATGAGGGGAAAAGAATAATAATTTATATAAAATAATCAATTAATTAAAAAGAGTTTTTTATGATAAAATATAAAAATTTAGAATCAATTGGTGGTTTAGAATACTTTATGGAGTGGTACTTCAAAAGGGATAAGAAATAGAGATGTTCCCCTTAATCAGGTTTTTTTAATGAATGAAATTGAGAGGGAAACCTTAAAACATGCATATATCCACTAATTAAATTTCACAATTACTATATATATGTTATAGTAACTTATATAAATAATATTTAATAATTAAATGATAATAATAGTGTGATGATGTGAGTTTTATAAAGAAAATGCATGGCCCAAAATAAAGTAGGGTGGTTTGGAAGATCCCTTACCTTGTGTTGAGACTCATTTTTCACTTTCACTCATCATACTGAATGATCAAATTAGATACATTAATAATTTAATTTATAACCTTTTAAATAATAATTTTATTTACTATAATTATATTCTTTTCATTTAAAACCATTTTAATGAGATATAAATATGAATTTTCTATTCAAAGGGTGTTCATTTCATTATTACAAGATTAGATACCTTAGGAATAATTATTGGAGTCCTTGTCAAATGGAACTATAAATACATAAGTGAAAAAAAATTATATTCATTTACATAGAAAAAATTAAATGTTCCAAAAATTTTATATGTATTCTGACTTAGGGATGATTCATTTAGTAAAAACATTAATGTTATACGGTTAGTTCATTTAGGCGGGTTTACATATCATCACAAACTAGATTCATTTTATATAATTAAATGATTATTAAAAAATTAAAAAAAATAGTAATTTATAATATACTTATTATAATCATATTTTCCCATGATAATATTTCTATAACTATCCTTTATGGTAGTGGGGGAAAACAAAATACATTGTTCATGGAGGTAGTGGACCAACCATATTGTGAACAACGTTTTTGTTTTAGAATTAATTGACGGGAGGATAGAAGATAAATGCTACACCATAATAATAATATATCAGTATATTTAATATACTTATGTCACTATGTCTAGGTCAATTTGAAATATATAGGGGTGGTAGAAGAATAATAAAATTAAAATAGATTAGTTGAGAAATTACCTCTTCCTTTAGCTTTCTACTATTAAGTTACTCCTTAAGACTCCTTAGAATAGCTTTTGGAGAGACTAGGGATTCTATGATTTTTTAGGAGATAAGGGGAAAGATTTTTTCAACCTTTGGTAAGGTAAGTACATTATAAAGATTGAGGTGAAGGGGTAGTGAGGTGTGATATTTAGAAGGGGAGGAGAGGAGAGTTTTTTTAATATTATATTAATCAGTTTGTTATTTTGTATAAAGAACACCAATAATAATGAATCATATGACTATATATAGTAAATAGTTCTTGTGATTTGTAACTAAAGGGTAATTATATTATTAAATATTCAATTAATCATGTATTTAACTTATAATGTTAAAAATGGTATTTTGTCTTATTTCACTATTCACTAAAAAATTATATTGTCTTGGAAAAATAAAAAAAATATTACACTATGAAATTTTTAATGTGTAAATTCCAAAAATTAAATAAATTTTGTTCAAATAATATTCAAAATATAATAAATTTAATTTTTATTTAAAATCATTATTTATTTGAAAAATTACAAATTTAATATTATTATCAGTTTTCCAACACTTCAAAAATTTACTTATGGTATCATAAAATTATAATAAAATGTAATATTATTTTATAATACCATTTTATTAAAATAAAATTTATTTTATTTAATTATATTATTTATAAGAAATAAAATAAAACTTCTATGTTTTACAAAAATACAAACACTTATTTAACATTTTTAAAACACTTATTTACTTGTATCATGGAATAAATATGCCATTTTCTCATTTTTTAGATTAAATAATATTATTTTTCACTCATAAAGGAAAGGATATTATTCTATTGTCCATGTTACTATTCAAAAATTTTATAATACTATTCTAATGGTCAAATTACTATTCCAACAGTCAAATTTATAATAGTCATATCAGTTCCCCACTTTCTATAAATACCTCGTATCTTATTCATTATTTATTCACTTCAATTTTATATCAATGTTATAAATTTTATCATTTTCAAGTTGAATATTTTATTACTATTTTTTCATTTCTATAGTATTCTTCATGAGTGTGATTATTATGGTGGATCGAGCATATATAATTTTTAATATTTTAATTATCGTATTTTCTATTTTTTATCCCATTATAATACTTTCAGTTATTATGGATATATTTTTTTCTAAATGTAATGTTTATATTAATAGAATAAAATTTTTTAAATTTATATTTCAGTGCATGTGTTCTATATAATACCACATTACTAAATATCGAGCAATTATATAATTATAAGGGAATTTTGATTGATAAAATTGAAGGTCATTCCATTCTTCTCTCATTAAGAAATTTCATACTCAAAATTTGATTTCACTCACTAATATGGAAATATATAAGGATACTTATATTTCATCTCTTCCTTCGATTCCCATGTAACCATATCATATATATGCTTCCACCATAGTACTTTGACTAGGTGAGTTTTCTTATTGCGTACAACTTTTTCACTATGGTCTAATATCTTCCCCAAATATACCACATAAGAGAGATCATTTTTTAACTGTACCACCATCAAATTTAGTATATGTGATGAATCTAGTATTTAATTCCCTATGATGGATTCATGGAACACATCATGTACAAGAGATAAGGTTGGTGGGAGTGTTAGTCGATAGGCCACAACTTTGATGCGATAAAGAATCTAAAAGGGGTTAATGTACCTGGGACATAGATTTACCTTCTTCTCAAATATAATGACTCTCTTCCACAAAGATATATAGTAGAAAAATATACCTCTAACCCCAAAATCTAGATCACATGAATGATTTTTTCCATAGCTCATAATCCAACATTGAGTATCACTGATGTTCCATTTAAGTTTTTTTACCTTTTCTACTATTTATTTGACTATTTCAAGACCCAACATCTTGTATTACCCAACTTCATCCCAATGGACAGGTATTCTATATCTATTCCTATAAATGGATTCATATAGATCTGTAACGTCCCGGTTTCGGAAGCCACCTAGAGGTGCCCCGTACCCGGTTGGTTACATGGCCTCAGGCGCATTTCCCCGAATGCTAGAGGCTGCCAACTAGCAGCGAGGGTCTTGGGTGTGATGGTGGGGAAATTATTCCCTCATTGGAAGAGTACACAGCGGAAGTAAACAACATATAAAATAGCAGAAGAAGTAAATATCCAACAACAGTAAACAGCGGAAGACTAAACAGTAAACAATTGGAGCCCATATATATATATGAAATGATGCATGATACATATGTCTAGGAAAGCATCCAAACAAGTCAAAATGTTGAATACAGTACTAAACCAAATTACAAAAGAAAACATATAATCAACTCCACACCATTTCAAGCCTCGGATTGGTCCCATGATCTCCTACTCCAATGCAAGTCAAGTACCAGAAGTGGAAGGGCGCTTTCCCTTATTTATACCTGCAAAAATATAATCTGTTTGGGTCCAAAAGCATGACCCAAACAGGGTGTAAGACTAAATCTCAGTAGGCAACCACCTGAAGATCTGTGCCTAACAGTTAGTGATTATATGGCAGGTAAAGTACAGTAAACAGTAAACAGTAAGCAGTGAAAATATAATACACAGCAGTAAACGATCCACAGATCAACAAGAAGCAATGAATCAAACAGCTAACCATAAACAGGAAAACCCTCTGGGAAGTACTCACAGCCATCCCCTCTAGTCCTATCCAAGAAGTACCAATAACCCTCTGGGAAGTACACTCAGCCTAACCCCTCTGGTTTGGTCATACGAAATTATAAGACTCTCTGAGGAAGCACACTCATTCAATTCCCCTTATAGTCTAAGGTAGTCAGGGACTCTCTGAGGAAGATCATGCGGTCAATTCCCCTTATAGACCAAAGGTCTAGAGACTCTCTGAGGAAGCTCACTCGGTCAATTCCTCCTATAGCCTCAGGTCGATCACAGACTCTCTGAGGAAGCTCACTCGATCAATTCCTCCTATAGCCTGGAGTGGTTTAATGAAATTCAAACAAAACAAAGACTCTCTGAGGAAGCTCACTCGGTCTATCCCCGTATAGTCTATAAAGCTCAAGACTCTTTGAGGAAGCTCACTCGGTATATCCTCCTGTAGTATATAATATCCAAGACTCTCTGGGAATCTCCCTCAGTCTATCCCCTATAGTCTATAATGTCCAAGACTCTTTGAGGAAGCTCACTCGGTCTATCCCCTTATAGTCTATAGCACCAGGTTCTCACGGTCCTATGCCAGTTAGTGCATAATAATTATATATAGCCAAAGTAAACCTATAGAGCTACTTAGCTAACCAGACTATAGAATCTCGAGCATGTTATAAAAACAACACTCTATACTATGATCACAAGGCATGGAAAACAGGTAAACGGCCAATGGGCTAACAGGACCAAACGGTCGTAAACAGAACAAAGCATGAGCATAACATCCAAGGTATAATAATCAACCCAAAACAAGTACAATTTACCTCTACACATGCATAAAAGCATGGTAGGAAAACAATAGGGGTAATATGGTAAACACGCAATACCTCGTTCAAGGGTATTGGTGGAATTTGCACAAAAAACTTAAGGACTTTGAACGTAAAGGCACAAACCACATACCATGATGCTAGGATATCGATATACTTGAACCACGAGGATTGAATCTCTTTAGAATGTTTTAGATCTATGAAAACACCCAAAACGTTCAACCCATGATAACTTGCAAAAGAGGAGGAATTGGAAAACAATTCTCTAGAAGAAGGAAGAGCTTACTACTGCGGTTCCAACGCAATCGATGGTGGTCGATTTGTAGAACGGATAGGGGCTTGAGGGCTCAGAGAAGTTCTGATGTCGTACGGATTCTCTTAGTCAAACTAGATCTAGAAGAAGATGATTCTGGTGGTCAGATGTCAGCCAAGTGTGTTTAATGAAAAAAAAGTACAGGGCGTGTACTCTTGGAAAACACGGCGTGTACTAGGCTTTTTCGTACTCCGCTTTAGGCGGCCTCCATGTCACCCCTACATGGTCGTGTGTGTGGAACAGACATGGCCAGCACACGGCCTCGCATGGTAAGGGAGTAAACGACGTTTACTCATAAAGTACACAGCGTGTACTTTAAAAATTTCCAGAAACTCGTCTTTTCACAAAAACTCCAGAAAAAGGAAAAACATACCTGAAAAGAAGATTCGGGTTCTTACAATATCCATTTGGATGTTTGAGTGAATGAAATTAATTTACAAGAACCTCACTGAAGGAATATATTGATCTTATCCTCATATTAAGACCATCAATCATACTCTCAACATGTCGTATAGTTTATAGATAGTCTACTTAGATTGACCATCAGTGTGGTGATGATAAGATGTAATGAATTTCAACTCATTGTTTGGATTAGGTTAGAGAGTTTTCCCAAACTTATAGGTATCACTTGTATCTTGATCCGATAAAATAGATTATGGTGTTCCATATAGACATTCCATTTCTTTAGTGTATATCCTTATAATTTGATTGAGTGATATGTCCTCTTGATTACTAAGGAAATTAGTAGTTTTTGTTAGAGAATCCACCACAACCCATATAGAATTATTTCCTTTGGATTACTTTGGACGACTGAAGATAAGGTCCATGGTGATGTTTTTTCATTTCCATTTAGTTGTGGGTATTGTTTACATTATTCCCTTAGTCATTATCCTCTATGTATTCACTTGCAAACAAACCAAGAACATTGATGAATATTCAATGATCTCCTTTTTCAAATTACCCCACCAGAATTTATCTTAGATATCCTGATATATTTTTTTGATCTCTAGGTGGATGAAGATGGTTGAGCTATGTGAATTATTCAAAAACTACTTATTTATATCAGGATTTAATGTAAAACATAGTTGTGACCCAAATATTACAACTCCATCATAAATATTGAACTCATAGTATTTACATTTTCTTTCAATTTCATACTTTTTCAATATTTTCAATTCATCTCTTTAAGAATCGTGTATCTTCTTCAAAATGGATGATTAAGAGACTATTTGGGATAGGAATGATTATTTTCATTCCTTCATGACTTCCATGTCAATAATTTATAAGTTAATGAATATTGGATCCTTATGAATTCTTATCATGGATTGGGTTACATGATCCTTTCTACATAGAGAATATACTACTTTATTTTCCTTCTTAGGAAGGTAAATTATAAATTAGTCGTAATTGTTGATCAACAATAACCATCTTCTCTATTTTATATTAATCTCCTTCTACTTGAATATATATTTGAGTTTTTTATGATCCGTATAAATTTTAGAGTTTTCCCAATAGTGATAATACCACAAAATATTCAATTAAAATATCTCTAAAACCAACTCCATATCCTGTGTTGGATATTTTTTTGTGATCTTTCAACTTCCTTGACATGTAGGTTATCACTTTATCATTTCTCATTAGTACATAGCCTAATCCATTCTCTGAACCATCATTATACACCACAAAATGTTATCCACATGAGAGTAATGTGAGTAATGGTGTAGTGACAAGCCTTATTTTAAATTCCATTAATCACACTTCAAGTTAATTAGGATGAAAAAATTTCACTCCCTTCCAAGATAGCTTGGTTAGCAGGCTTTAAAATCTAGAGATGTTTCTCAAAGTCATCATTAATACATTGTTACTCTAATGAAACTATCGGTATCCATTAAAAATTCTATTTCATCCAATCTCTTAGTTGCCTTTTTTTATAAGGGTCCTCAAATATCCCTTTTTGGTGATAACATTCCCTCAGAAGGATAATATCTCTATTCAGAACTCAAATATACTACACTTTTCATATATCTACTTATTTTATAATGTATTTATCAATGTATTTAAATTCTATTCATTACACTCATTTATTTTAGATTATATTAGAATATAATCTATAAACAATACCAAAAGTTTTTCAATATTATCTCTAAATAATATATTCATTATATAAATAAATATTACTATAGAATTAGTGAGTCCAAAAGGGTATGACTATGAACTCATAGTTTTTGTACCTTGTCTGAGAGAAAGCCCATGTAATACATTCCTTATTTACCTTTAACTGATGATACCCTAACTGCAGGTCAACCAAAGAGAAGTAATGGTCCCCATATAGCATATCAAACAAGTCATCAATCTGTGGCATGTGATACATGTTCTTTATCATTATTTTGTTGAGTTCATGGTAATCAATGTAGAGTTACATTGACCCATCCCTCTACTTGAGTAAGAGGTCCAACACACCCAATGATGAAACAACCGAGTGTATAAAACCCTTTTCAATATTATCATTTAAATATATTTTTCAGTTATTCTAACTCAATGGTGGTGATTTTATTATGATTCTTGGATATGGGTGGAGATCCAGGTATAAGTTCAATTGAGAACTCAACCTATTTGTCTAGAAGAATACTAAGAAATTATTTTGAGAACACATAAGTATAGCTCACATAATTGAAAACTCTACGAGCATTATTCACTCTATTTTTCAATCATTTGAGTGAGATGTAATTACTTATATAAAGATAATATCCATGATTTAGAAGAATATTCCAAATTATATTCATCCTCCAATAGTGATCTCCCTCTCCCGATAATTGATGTTGGATTTATATAAGTACAACCAATCTGTGACCAATATAACATCAAATTACACTAAAGAGAGTATGATAATATGTTCTGGATATTTAATCCATAAAAATTGACCTGAGATGGGTTATATACTTTTGATATAATAATTTATTTGTTTGGAGTTCCCATAGATAACTCAACCTCCATATATTGAGGTGGTTATTGAATAGTTATACAAAAATTATATGATATTAAAGAATTTATAAAACACAAATAATATAGTATTTTCACTATTAGTAAATGCATAACAAACATACTTATCACCACATAATTTTCAGGATCCAAATTAGTAGTAATGATATCATACACCCTTCTTTGATCTCTAGGCATAAAAATTTTTATTCATTGATTATCATCAAAAACCTTTTACTTAGTCTATTAGATTTCATAATACTCATGTTCTTAGAAGTTTGAACACATTAATACATGATTAGTGTTGATAAAAACATTATTTTATTCTATTCCATTTGTGAGATTATTTATCTACCTTTGACATTGATTAGCAGGATTCCTCTCTCCCTTCAATATTTATTAGATGGTTAATCCTCTTTTCCACACTTGAATAATCTCAATATTCCCTTGAGACATCTTATAGGATTATTCTTCCCATATTTTTTACACATGGGAATTTGTTTTTTTACATGATATTTTTCAATAGATCCTCCTAAAGAGAACTCCATTTTATGATTTTATCTCCATCCCCATAAGATCATAGAGAGTCTACAACATAAATATCGACCTTAAGGGAACAAAAAACAGTCTCATTAAATTCACCAGAGCCTCAAATGAACAAAAATAATTTTTAGAATTAGGTTTAATCTGCCTAAATTTCAATGTCAATAAAAACACTATAACCACAATTCATCTTCCATTTTATTTAGTCTAAGAAACTCCCTATCCATTTTAAGATGGAAAATTTGAGGAAAATATTTTTATAAAAATATTTTCTTAAATCATTCCCATTCCACTAAATCTATTTACCATGTGGGATTTTTGTTCTTGATCAGTGTCCACCACTCATTATCTTCCCCCTTGATTAGATTAACTTCCAATATTACATTCTCTTGTTTTGAGAATTAGAGGACATATAATATATTCTCAATGGATATAATCTACTGTTTCATGATGATGGGATCAAAAGATACCCTAAAGGTCGGTGGTCATTTCCATAAAAATGACTCGGCTGTGGGTAGTTTTTTTTATGATAAAGATGGAATTCGAAATGATTCAATTTAATATTCATAACATGAGACAGTTGATTTAGTGCTAATATTTAGTTCTCAACTCAAATTACCATGAGGTTATACATCTCATTAGGTCCATAATAACATTTCCTCTAACATTGGTTGTTGGAATGATTCCTCAAATTTTCCAATACAAAGTAATATAATGAAAAATAATGGATTAAGGAAATTAATATAATAAGAAAATAAAAATAGAAACTCTGAGTTTAGAAGGAATAAATTATGAATGAAATGAATATCATATCTTATGACTCTCATGTTTTCAATCTAGGTTATCCTTGGTTTTTTTTCAATTATATTTTCTAAAATAATAATATATTAATGTCCTCTATAATGGTTCAAAAAGTGTTTTTGAATTTACCAAATCATATATTCTGGGAGTGTCAAATCAAGTGTGTAGCAATTACACTTTATAGTGCACCAAGTACATGACTATTTAACACCAAAATAACCCTTTGGGGTTATTATCCATAGGTACCTATGTTCCAAATCCACATAAACTTTTAGAATCCAAATAATGGTTAAATTTATTAGAAACCACTATCTCTATACTTCACCAAATGTTCATGATATTTTTTTATAAATAGTCTTATACCTAGGGTTTTTACTCATGTGCTCTTTTCATGATCCTTGAAACTAGATATACATTTCTCAGATTCCAACTATAGAGACCCAACATTTCAATACATATGATCAAATGATTTTTAAAAACCCTAGGTATAATTATAGATAAGAATAAAAAAAGAATATGGAATCATAATATGTTGAACATAAATAAAACATGATATATTAATAGTTCAAGAATAAGCTCCAAGTGAAGATCACATAATAGAAAATTTCCCATCATGGATTTGGTTTACTCCCTAATCCCATACATATCATCTCACAAGACATAAAAATAACCTAATTGATTATTGGAATATCTAGGCACATCCATTATAACATGTTTAGGCATATTTGTGTCACATAAGGAGATCATACATAAGGCATAAGAAATAGAAAAAACATGGAATGAAAATGTGTTACATAATAATGTCTTATAACATAACCAAAGGGAATATCATAATAAATTCCATAAAATAAGGGATTAAATAAAAATTGGATGTTAATAGATAAATAAATAATTATAGGGAATAAAATTAAGTATAATTGAATTAATGGAATAAAATTTAGTGGAGAAATAAATTTTGAAATATTCCTTTTATGAGGGGTTTTAGGTAAAAAGGTAGAGATTTATTAAAAAGGAATGGGAATAATAATTTCCATAAAACTGTAAATGAATTAAAAAGTAATTTCTATAATAAAATAAGAAATTTTAGAAAACTAAGGTTATTTATATCACTTTATGGAGTGGTATATGATAGGGGATAAGAAACAGAGAAGTTCCCTTGAATTAGGTTTTTATAAAAAAATAAATTCAAAGGGAAACTATAAAAATATGTATATCCCCAAAAAATCAAGGTCTTGATGACTATATATATATATATATATGAGATGCACATATATAAAAAATATTAAATAATTATGTAAGAATAATAGTGTGATGAATTACATTTTAGAGTAAAATTTCATGGCCTAAATAAATAAGGGTTGTTCAAAAGTTCCCTTACATTGTGTCTGGACGCGTTCTGCACTTACACGTATCTTCATAAATAATAAAATAAGTTACAATAATGAATCAATTAAAAATATTTTTCATCAAAACATTCTTTAATATATTTATTTTATATTCATTTATATCCATTTTATTAAGATATAATGTTTGATTATTCTATTCTGAGGGCCTTCATTTCACAGTTCCAAGGTTAGATCAGTTATTGATAATTATTGAAGTCTATTTAAAATTGGACTAAAAATAATGAAGTGATATGAAATGATATTAATGAACTTATATAAATTTAAATTTTCCTAAATATCTATATTTTTTCTAACAAAGGGTTAATTAATTTAGTAAAAATGTTAACATTATACAGTTAGTTCATTTATGTGGTTTTACTGACCATCATGAAGTAGATTTGTTTTATTTAGTTAAATAATTATTAAAACATTATAGTAATTTATTAAAGTTATATCATACTTATTATCATTATATTTAACCTAAATAACACTTCTATATCCATCCTTGAAGGTGGAATAGAAAAAGGAAGTACATTGTTCATGGAGGTGGTTGAAAAACCATATTGTAAAAAACATTTTCATTTTAGAATCAATTGAGGTGAGGGTAGAAGGCATATATTCCACCAAAATAATAAAATATAATTATATTTAGTATAATTATGTTACTATGTATAGTTTTATTGAAAATTTATGCTGATGGAATAAGAATAATAAAAGTGTAAGAGGTTTAGTTGATAATTGTCATTGTCCTTTGGTTGTCTCCTCTTACGAAACTCATTAATGATCCTTGGATTGGTATATGGTGATACCAGATCTTCTAGGGATATGTGGGAGATATGGGAATATTATTTTTTAATATCTTTGGTAATGTAAATGTGTTATAAATAGTGAGGAGAATGGTGGTATTTATAAGGATATGAGAGGAGAGTTTCTGGATATTCTATTCATTAGATTATTATTTTTCCTCAATACTACCAATACTAATGAATTGTGTCACTATATACAGTAAATGGGGAATTTATTTTTCAACTAATGTATTATTACATCATCTAATATGAGATTAATGATTTATTTAACTTATAATGTTAAATACAGTTTTTTTGTAATATTTCACTATTCACATAATATTCAACTATTTTAGAAAAATATGAAAATATCACTCAATGGATTTTTTGATGCATAGATTAAAAAAATAAATCCATTTTATCAAAATAATTTTATAAATTTGAGAAATTTAATTTTTAATTAAAATTATTTATTTATTTGTAAAATATCGATTTTAATATTATGATCAATTTATCGACCCTACGAAAAATTAACTATAGTAAAATATAATTATAATATAACATAATATTATTTTATAAACCCATTTTATGAAAATAAAATCTATTTTAATTAGTTTTATTTTTATAAAAATAAAAACAAAACATTTATTCTTTTAAGATTACAATCACTTATTTTATCATTTATAAAACGTTTATTTACTAGAATCATGATATAAATATGTCATATTTTTAATTTTTTGTAAAATAATAAAATATTATTTTTCACTCCCTTAGATTAGGATACTATTCTAATGGTTAGATTAATATTTATAATGGGCATGTTACTATTACAATGATCATATTACTATTCAAATGATCAGTTTTGTAATGGTTATATGGGTTCCCTGAATTTAATTAATACCTCTTATTTTACTCATTATTAATTCACTTAAATTTTATATATAAGTTATATATACATACATTTTCAAGATGATTATTGTATTAATATTTTTTTCATTTCTATAATTTTGTTCATGAGGGAAGTAATTCTGGTGGATCGAGATGGTCCAAATTTTCATAGTATAATTATCTTGTTTTCAAATTTTTATCCTATTATAATATTTTCAATTCATAAGGATATATTTATTCTATAAAAGTAATGTTAAAATTAATATAATAAAATGTTTTTAGTTTTATCATGTGGTGGGTGTTCTCTATACAATACTACATTACTAAATATAAAATAATAATATGATTAGAAGGGACATTCTATGGATAAAATTCTGTGTAATTACACAATTCATACCCACCAATACAATAACTGTGTTATAAAGGATATAATATATCATGTTTCATTTAGACTAAGGGTTTCATGAAAATCAAACTATTGAATCCTTCAAATTAATTTCAAAGGAAGACATAAAAAATCTCAGGGTGATGTTGGAGCCCCCCAATTTTATAGAAGTAACTACTAGGTTTATGAGATTAGAATGAGATGTCGTATATGACTTCATGGGATAAAATTTATTTTTTCTATAGTTAAATAGATTGAAGTCAATGATGTCACTTGACTATCTATGACTAAACCTTACAAAAAAATTCTATATATAGATTCCAAAACACAATATACACTTACTCAATCTTGTTCGTATAAAATATATTTAAAGGTTATGAGTTTCACTATGGAAGACCATATGAAAAAACTATTAAAAATATACCAAGGTATTAGAAAATTGAAGGGGTAAAAACTCTAAGTTCTTAATATTAAGTGTTATAATCTAAAAATTCATCCTGATGAAAATATATGTAGTTACTTCAATCAAATTAATGATATTTTTGGGGAAATTTGAGGTCTTAGTGAATAAATTAAGGATATATAAATTTTAAATATAATCTTGAGAATATTTCCACCTATGTAATTAAATTAAATTCAATGACATGTAGAACCATTTCATTGAAAAAGTTATCCAAGAAGAAGAAGTGGTGGATGTTGAATTTATGTTAATTTTGGATAGAAATTTGAACAGAGGGAAATGTATATTTGAAGGAAATATACCATTGTAATTATTTTGATCCAGAAAAGAAGTTTATATAACATTAATGTTATTAAGAAAATTTTATAATTAATAATGACAATAAAAAATCATGTTGATTTCTTAGAGGATGTTCTTGCAAAAAATGTGGCATCAAACCGGGAAAGAAATTCTAAAGGAATGGATTTATTTGAAAGGGGGAAGGCAATGATAGAGACTTTATAAAAGAATAAGAATGAATTTTTACAATAGATATTTAATATTTCATTATGGATATAGTTTAAAAGTAATAACTATAAATTTAGAATAAAATAAATCTAAAGGTATAGCTGATCTCAATATGGAACTTGAGGGAGCTCTCATATAAGTCGAAATACAAATAAAGAAAATTTAGAAGATTAATGGACTATAGAATGAATACATTGAATATTTTTATTATATGGAATAATAAATCAATCATATACATATTGAGATGGATAATTATGTATCCGGTAATGTTCACAAATGTAACACCCCAAGCTTCTACGATATGTTTCCCTTTGAATAATACAATAGCCTTCATTGTACGCTACTTCGAGATTCTAACACACCGTGACTAATCAAAATAGATGTTATGAATAGTAATACACACTTATTGAAATTTTATAAATTTTATCTTTCAAAATGGACTTCATTTTTGGAATTAGAATATCGAAATTATCTTCTGGTGAATTTTTGGTATTTTTCTGAAAACTTTCAATTTTTGATGAATAGTGGAAAAGCACTACGTTATTGGTTAAAACTGACTTTTTATTTAAATAATTAGTTATTTTATTTTAATTTATTTTAGGTCAAAATAGATACATAATACCTATAAATGTTCAAAATAATTCATTGGAGTTATTTTATAATAAGTTTAGATATATAAAATTTTATCGAAATTTTTACCGTCTTTTACCCACCTCCTAGGAGCATTTGTAAATTTGTATAAAACTTAATTTTACTGCTTCTGTTAGTTGAATTTAAAAAATCTAAGTGAAATAGTTAATATTAGTAAGTAAAATGTGGTTCAATAAGATGAATTAAAATCAATGTTTAATAACTAAACCATTTTTAATATAGGGTTATACATAAGATAAATTCTACTATAAATATTAATTAGAAATATAAAAATATTTCCTACATAATTTTATTTTATTTATAATTTTTAGACATTAGATAATTAAATTCTTTTTTGACACAATGATGATGCAGTAATTACCTAATTAATGAAATATTAAAATAATTGATATTACAAATATGAAAATAAATCTAATTTGAGACTTTTAATGAATTAAATTAATTTTCTTGGTTAATATGACATTTTAGGGTTGATTAAATGAATTTTTTTCAAATTAATAATGCTGTTATGAATTTAACAAAAACAAAATACCAAATAGTGTCAAAATTGACATAAAAGAGTTTTTTTTTAAAATATTATATTATTAATTGGTATTCTTTTCATAAAAATATAAGGATTGGTAAAAGGGATTAAATAATATTATATATGTCATTAATGAACCACTTGGGGTTCTCTTGGAAGTTTATAGTAAGTTTATTAACCGTATAATATAAAAATACAAAGAGACATGGTAAATGTCAAACTATTTAACTAAGAGTTAAATCTAAAAGATAAGGTTACTACATTGACCTAAACCTATCTAAAACCTATTATTTTGGAGTTTTTAGACCCATACCCACCTTATCATTTAAATAATTTATTTTTGAGCCATTATAAACCTAAAATGATTTTATTATAAAATAATATTTCAAGATTTTCCTAAAGTGGCCCTCACCTCTCTTATAAAAGGACACTTCCCCTTCTCTCAAATTCACACCTTAAAAGCCATTTTTCTATGTCAAACCCTACCCAAATATCCTATAAACTGTCTTAACTTCATCCTAGAGGCCTTACTTTAGTCAGAAACCCAACATAATGATCCCTTTTGATCAAATCAAAAGGAAGAACCCAAAGAAGAGGTAAATATTTCATCACCTATTTCAAGTTCTTTTCTTCTTTCACTTCTTCTTTATTTGTTGTTTCCATTATAAAATAATAACTCCAGTATATTATATATATTGTGATGTTATTATAAAAATGGTACAACCATATTCATTATTTTATCCATCCTATAAATGACAAAGTTACCATACGTGCATACGTACGGATTACTGTCTCCACGTCGTGGTGTAGTTTGTTATTCAAACACTTCATCATTTGGATGGGTATAATAATGAGTATAAATGATTTAAATAATAAATATAACATGATAATGATTCTGAATATATGATATATCATCCAATTATACACTGTTTTAATATCAAAAGAATGATATTGTCGCTCGTGCGTACGTACAGATTACCGTCTCCATGAACACGTTGAGATTCATTACCCATCATAATCATTCAGGAATAATTTTCATTTTATGATTAAAAATAATGTTTATGAACATAATAAAATTCTTTATATGAATCAAATACATCCTATCCATAACAAACATGTCTTACATAACCAATCATATAAAGGAAAATGAATAAGTTAACACCCAAAACAATGATACTACTAAAATATCATTAACAAATCAATATTAGAATATCATGTATGATATAATATTAATATATATGGTTCTTGTATAATTTAATAACAATTATTTCACCATTATACAAGAGGTTAACCTACCCTTGACCAAGTAAAAGTACAAGGTAAGGGTTAATTTCACAATCTCTTTGTTATCCGAGGTTGTTTTTACATAAGTATCTACAGGGACCTCTTTATCATCTACATCCATGTTTCTTAAAAATGTATTCCAAAATATTTTTACTATTTACTAGAATATGGATTAAAGTCATTTATACCCTTGTTTTACTTTTTATAAAATGGTTTTAAAGGAATCTTTTCGTCGTTTTCCAAACAAGGTACCTTATGACCTTTTCGACAAAATTAAGGTAAGAATGTTTTTTTAACTTATACAGAGGGTGCGGATATTTTCCGCCATTATAACATCATCAAAGCTTCCCTTATAAGATTATAATAATATTTTCAAAATAAATTTATTCATTTATAATTATATGAATTTTAAATGATTGCAAAATAGAAAGAGATATTTCTCTAAAAAAAAGTTTTGATTTCATCTATGTCAACATCCTTTGATGGATTGTAAGCTTATTTGAAGTTGATTTATTATGATACAAAAATTTCATATTGTATTGAAGGTTTTGTGATATGTTTTACTATGGATGTTTTATTTTTAAACCATTCATGGTTTATGGATAATGTATTTACATTTCGTATGCTAGTTTTAATACTAATGTTTATGTTATGTTTGAACCTTTTCATATGAGGAATGAATTGGACTTAGTAAGTAACGGGTGGAGCCTGCTATAGCTCCTCAATGCATTAGTAGGTCTCATGAGACAAACTAGTGTCTTGGCACAAGACCTTGACAAAATCTTATTTGTAGTCTTGGCATGAGGCCTTGACTATGTGGCTATAAAGTCTAGCATTATGCATTCCATCATTATAAAAGTGGCTATTGATATTTCATGTGATTATTCAACTAGTAGAATATTAATGTGAATATGTAAATAGAATTATTCGATTTTATCTTTTCCATATTATACTTAAGTTCAAGTTTAAACGGCTTTTGTTTTAGTCTTACATTGTCTTAAATGTTTAAGTTTATTTATGAATGTTTTCGCTATATTGTTATCCTTACTGAGCATTTGAGATCACCCCTTTCTATGTTTTATTTTTCCCAGGTTGCGAAGAAGTATATTATGACTAACCTGTGGGGATATTCTAAGGGATATGAGTGTGGCCTATGGAGACTATGTTGTTGTAGTTTTTCATTTTATAATGTAATGTAAAAATTATGAATGTATCTAGTATTTCTAAGGCTACTAAACTAATTGATCTTTCGAGACATGATATTTTGTGATCATGCCAATGTTATGTAATAATGCACTGACTCTGGGTAACTAGGGTCAATGCATTATAGTTGGTATCAGAGGAAGTTTAGTACAAACCTCGGAAGCTAGATTTAGAAAAACTTTGATTAGATAACATTACCCTAAGATAGACTTTGAGGATTGGTATAGAAGAACTTCCTAGAATTTTGGTACAGTAGAGATTTTGTGATTTTTCCAAGAAATACATCCCTATCTGGATACGAGTAGGTAGAGGTAGATCTGGAATAGATGTACCTAGGAGTAAAACCTGAAAAAACTTCTTTGAGATAGACTCGAACGGAAACTAGTGCACGATAATGGGCCTTGCTGCACTCTTGGTTACGACACTCTTGGGGGATATGTTTAGAAATGGCGCCTAGTAGAAGGAATGGAAATCATATCAATGCACGTAATCCATGTAGGGATTTACCTCCTACTCAATATAATTATAGTGGATCTGGTGAAGCAACCGGTGCTGATTAGCTTATCACCATACTGGGACAACTCCCTCAGGTTATGAATAATAACCTTACCCGTATAGAGCACCCTGATCTGTAGCATGGAGGATCAATGTTATACCGCTTCATGAGGAAACAACCACCAACATTCAATGGGAGTAAAAATCCATTAGTAGCTGATAAATGGATAAATTCCTTAGAGAAAATATTTCATGCTTTGGGGAGGATGAGAATGAAATAATTATGGGTGAAGAAAATAATGTTCGAATAGAGGACGTACCTATTGTTAAAGAATATGTTGATGTGTTTCTAGAGGATTTACCTGGACATCCTCCAGAATAAGAAATTGAGTTTTCCATTGATTTAATTTCTGGTTCAAGGCCCATATCGAGACCCCTTGTAGAATGGACACTATGGAATTAGTGGAACAAAAGAAACAAATAGAGGAATTGAGTAATAAGGGATTTATTCTCCCTAGTGTTTCTCCATGGAGAGCCCCTGTACTTTTTGTTAAGAAGAAAGATGGATCTATGAGGTTATTCATTGACTACAGGGAGATCAATGCTATAATAATAAATAACAAGTATCCTCTACCTCGCATTGATGATTTATTCGACCAACTTCATGGAGCTCAATATTTTTCAAAGATTGACCTTCGATCTGGATATCATCAGTTGTGTGTGAAGAAGGAAGACATTCTGAAAACAGCATTTCGAACCAGGTACGGACATTATGAGTTTACAGTAATGCCTTTTGGGCTGACTAATGCACCCTCTGTTTTCATGGATCTAATGAACATATTTTTCAAGGAATATCTTGAGGACTTTGTAGTGGTATTTATTAATGATATCCTGGTATAATCCAAAATCTATGAAGATCATGAAAATCACTTGCACACCATTTTGAAAACCCTCAGATGAAATGACTTATATGGGAAGTTTAGCAAGTGTGAATTCTGGATTTAAGAGATTTCTTTTCTTGGACATATTGTCTCTAAGGATGGAATATTTGTTGATCCTTCAAAGACCAAGGCAATCCAAGATTGGCCAGCACCGACAAGTATAACTGAGGTACATAGTTTTATTGGTTTAGCAGTTTATTATCGACATTTTGTCCAGAATTTTTCCCGATTGGCTAACCCATTAACCAAACTCACACGTAAAGGGGTTAAATTTTTTTGGACAAAAGAGTGTGAAGAATTGAAGAGAAGATTAGTCAATGATCCTATCTTGACTCTACTATTAGGGAACGATGGGTTTGTTATTTATATTGATGCTTCAAATAAAGGACTTGGTTGTGTCCTTATGCATAATGATAGAGTTATTGCCTATGCATCATAACAGATAAAAATTCATGAGAAAAACTATCCTACTCACAATCTTCAGTTAGAAATTGTAATATTTTCTCTGAAAATATGGAGACACTATCTCTATGGTGAAAATGTGAGATTTATACTGATCATAAGAGTTTGAAGTATATTTTCTCACAAAAAGAACTCAACATGAGTCAAAGGTGATGGCTTAAACTACTCAAGGATTATGATTGCACAATACACTACCACCCAGGGAAGGAAAATAAGGTGGCAGATGCTTTGAGCAGAAAGGATCATGGAGTTTTAAACAAGATGAGAGTTGAAAGGGATCCTATTTTCATGGATCTAGTGAAAATGGATATGGGAATAATCATGGAAAGTGAAACATCAATACTTTTTCAAATGGTTTCCAAACCATCTTTACTAAAAAGGATACAAGGTTCTCAGGCTGATGATGAGGAGTTTCAAAAGAAGATTAAAGTTGTGAATGACGGTAGATTGAGTGACTTCATATATAAAGATGGAATTTTGAAATTTGGGAAGAGACTTTGTGTTTTCGATATACCTGATATAAAAAGGGAATTATTGGATGATATTCATAGCTCCAATTTCTCTATACACCCTGGTAGCACTAAGATGTATAGAGATTTAAAAGAACATTTTTGTTGGGACAACATGAAGAGGGAGATCGCTGATTTTGTGTCAAGATGTATGGTTTGTCAACAAGTGAAAGCTGGAAGGCAACAGCCTGGAGGAGTCATGCAACCTCTTCCCATACCTGAGTGGAAATGGGATAATATTACGATGGACTTTATCATAGGAGACTGATAAGTATTAATTTATTTATTTGTCTTAGTTTTATCATGATAAAATACTAAATCTTTTCTCAGCTTAATTTTGTAGAAACATCAATAAAAATGAAATCAAGCATATCATTATGAACCATACTCAAGAAGGAAAACCTTTTCACTAGCACCAATTTCTAGGAATGGTAGAGGAATTTATGTGTCATCCTTCATCATGAGAGGAAATTGTATGTGCTGGAGGTGATTGTTCCAGTTGCGCCTGGAAATGAGGCTAGTGATGAGGAAATATCTCTCTATATGAAACATTTGGATGATGCCACAGATGTCCAATGTTTCATGAAATTTAATGAGATCTTGAAGAAACATGAAAACATGGATGTGTATAGCATGATGTATCACCTTAAGGATATCTATCAAGAGAAGGTGAGATAGGAGAGATGAGATCTCCAACACTTTTTTCAAAACTAAGCTTGGAGAGTATTTGCTAGATGGGCCTCATATATTCAAGATTATTGGCTACAATGAACGCCTAGACATCTTAGGGATTAAGTTCTCATATGGGTTATGTATAGATCTCATCCTATCATCACTACACAAGACCTTCTCTATCTTTATTGTCAACTACAACATGAGAAAAAATGAGAAGAGTCTGTTAGAACTTCTAACCTTGATTCACCAGTAGATAAGGATATGGGGAATGACAAACCTGCAATCCTTATGGTGAATAAAAAGAGGAATGGAAAGTAAAGGGGCCAAGGATTTATAAACGATTTGAATCCCCCGAGCATCATCCTTCCAAGAAGGGGAAGATCCAGAGGTAGGGCAAGGAATAGAAGGTGGTATGTTTTTCATGTGGCAAGCCAGGCCACTGGAAGAGGAACTACACCCAGAAGCGTGGGGACACTAAAGATGTGTTTGTTATCGAGTGTAATATTTCCATTTCAACACATTGGGTATTAGATATAGGATGTGGGGCTCACATCTGTATTCAAATGTAGGAACCAAGTATATTTAGAAATATTTATAGAGGAGAAGTGGATCTTTGAGCTTCCAATGGTGTGAGGTTGGTTGCATTGTCTATTGGTGATTACCATCTCTCATTTCCAACTAGGATGATTTTGGTTTTACATAACTGTTAATATGTACCTAGTGTTACCAAGAACATAATTTATGTATCATGTTTGGATATGGATGGATTTATTTTCAAGTTTAGAAATAAGGGTTGTTCCTTTTATAAGAAAAACATATGTTATAGTATGGCACATTTAAATAACGGTTTGTATTTATTAAATTCTGAAAACCAAGAGTTGGAAATCGATAAAGAAACAAACTCGCATGACTCATCCAACACCCAGTTGTGGAATCATTGTCTCAGTCAGGTAAATGATAATTTCTTGAAAAAGATCTACCAATATGGTTATTTAGACTCTACTGAGCTAAAACCACTTGATAGATGTCACACTTGTTTATAAGGGAAAATAACCAAGTCGCTTTTTGGTGGATAGGGTGAAAGGGCCACAGAGCTTCTAGGATTGGTACACACGGATGTGTTTGGACCATTTCTAGTATAATCTATAGGTGGATATGATTACTTCATTACTTTTACTAATGATTTGAGTATATATTAATATATATACTTAATGAGGTATAAGTCAGAGTCCTTGGATAAATTTAAGGAATTCAATAATGAAGTAGAGAATCATCTTGGTAAGAAGATAAAGAAGATTCGATCGAATCGTGGTGGAGAATATTTGAACCAAGAGTTCTCAACATTTTACAGGAATTTGGGATTATATCTCAACTCACTCTTCCTTATACACCACAGTGGAATGGTGTTAGTGAATGGAGGAACTGAACCTCATTGGACATGGTGAGGTCGATGATGAGTCATGAAGATCCCTTTTTGGGATATGCATTACAAACTACAGCATGCACATTAAACTGAGTACCAACTAAGGAAGAAAATGGAATTCCCTCCAAGTTATGTAATGGAAAGAAATCCATTTTTCCACACACACACGTATGGGGATGCGAGGTATTTGTTAAGGTTTTCTCAAGAAACAAACTAGAAACCCAGGGTATGAGGTGTATCTTTATAGGATATACCAAGGAAATGAAAAGATATTACCTATATAACCCTTCAGACAAGAAATTGATTGTTTCCGAACAATCCATTTTTCTTTAGAGGGAGCACATCCTCAAAAATGATAGAGGGAGAAAGATTGACTTTGACAAAGTTGATTCTCAAGATATGTAGGAGTTGGTACAGGAATAAGTTCCATAGGTCCCTATGGAAGAGGTTCTAGAAACAAAAGTACTCTGTAGGAGCTCAAGATACGTAAGGGAACTAGAGAAATTTGGTTTCCTAGTCACTGAGGATGGTGAATCATTATTATTGGATAAATGATGAACCTCTCTCCTATAAGGAAGTAGTAGAGAGATCAGAAGCTACAATATGGCTATAAGCTATGAAATCTGAGATGGATTCCATGTATCAGAACCAAGTATGGATTTTGGTCAATGATTTATTTGATGTAAATCTCGTTGGATGCAAATGAGTGTTCAATATAAAGTTGGATATGGAAGGTTAAGTTAGCACCTATAAAGAAATTCTAGTGGCTAAAGGATTCAGAAAACCTCAAGGAATTGACTGCGATGAAACCTTCTCACCAGTTTCCATGTTTAAATCCAAAAGAATCATACTTTCCGTAGCAGATTACCATGACTGTGAGATTTGGTAGATGGATGTCAAAACAGCATTCCTTAATGGGAATATTTAGGAAGATGTCTATATGACACAACCATAAGGGTTTGTGACACCAAGTGAATCCAAATGGGTTTTAAAGTTGTATAAATCCATTTATGGATTAAAGAAAGCATTCAGGTCATGGAACATTCAATTTGATGAAGCCATAAAGGAATTTGGTTTCATTAAGAATGAATGTGAGCCATGTGTTTATAAGTGGTTTAATGGGAATGTGGTCATTATCCTAGTAGTATATATTGATGAAATATTACTAAATGGAAATGATTTACCGGTCTTACAATTAGTTAAAGACTGGTTAAACAAGTGTTTCTCCATGAAGGACTTAGGCGATGTAGCCTACATTCTAGGGATCAAGATCATTCATGATAGATCCAAGAGGCTGCTTGGACTAAGTCATGGTACATACATTGACCAGATACTAAAGAGATTTAGTATGGAACAATCCAAGAGGGGATTGGTTCTAGTGTCACATGGCTAACATCTTTCTAAGAGAATGTGTCCTCAGAAACACCAGGAGAAAGATGGGATGAGCAAGATCTTATACGCTTCGGTTATAGAATCCATAATGTATGTCATGTTATGTAATAGGATTGATGTTGCCTATGCACTAAGCATGGTAGGCAGATATCAAGCAGATATTGGAGAATAACATTGGACTAATGATAAGATTTTCCTTAAGTATCTGAGAAGAACTAAGGATATGTTCCTTTTGTATGGAGGAAACGAGGATATTTTCATCAGAGGGTATGTTGTTACTGGTTTTTAGATAGATAAAAACAATCTGAAGTCACAATCAGGATATGTTTTCTATCTCAACATAGGATCTGTGAGCTGGAAGAGTTCAAAGAAACCAGTTGTTGTCGATTCTATAGCGGAGTCCGAATATATAGCAACTTCTAATGCATCCAAGGAATCCGTCTGGATTTAGAACTTTGTCTAAGAGCTTGAAGTTGTTCCTAGTAGTAGTGACCATATCACATTGTATTGTGATAATACTACAATAGTGGATCTTGCAAAAGAACCAAGGTCACATCAATAAAAAAATTACATTCTCCAGAAGTATCACCTCTTGAGGGATTTCTATCAAAGGGGTGGAGTTATAGTGAGCAGAGTGTCCACAGAAGAGAACATGGTAGATCCTATGACTAAAGACCTATCTCAGCAGAATCATGAATATCATGTGAAAGCTGGTGGGTTAAAGGTCATTAGCAGTTGGCTCTAGTCCAAGTGGGATTATGTTGGAGTTGGTGGCCTAGAACCAACTAATTTTTACTTTATGATAAACTTGTATTCATGGATTTGAATATTAATAAATAACTTATAAAATCTTGATTGTTCTTCTTCATGAAAATGCATATGATAATGTCCTGATGATAGTTGTTGAACTAAAGGGTCATAGTGGATCCCTACTATGATGAGAACCCAGAAGTTTCATAACACTATTCTTGAATATATGTTCTATGGCTGGATGATGTTATTTGAGGGACACAAATAATATAGGCCATTAGAGGTGAAGACTCATAAAATTTTGAGGCACCTTCTCATGTTGTGCGCCCTTGGTAATATCTAGGAGGATATTATGAGAATGAGACCCGCTAGTAGGAAATCCAAATTTAATAGTGTCATTGGATGTTCCTATCTATGAACGTGTGTATTGGTCTTTAGACTTTAAGATTATTATTAATGGGTATTAAAACTCATGCACTTAGATGTATTGATGAAAAATGTGATGACACACTATTTATATTTAGGTAAGATATTTTGGGTGTGTCACGAGTAATACTACATTAATAGATAATGAAAGAAAGGATTTGTCTCTTTTATTCCATAATGTAAGTTGATATCTCAGGCCCTTTGATGGAATTGATATAGCCTAAATAAACCCATGGCCATGGTGAGAAATGGGAAAGTTCAATTCTAGAAGGTCAAAGAAAGAGTAATCGAGTGCATGGGTTAATGACACTAGCATGCAACCTGCTTGATTCGAGATATCGAGACAAAGGGATTACATTACACGGTAAGCATTCATATGAGGTGACACGTCATTATGGTGTTAACGTCTTTCTCTATGGGTGCCTTGACATGTTTCTAGATGCTAACCTTGGAATTTAGGTAGGCTTCACCTAATGCCACTGATAAAGAGGCCTAAAGGGTCACACACTAAGTTTATCCAAGTATCTCAGTTAAATATTCATTTAACAAGTTGAGTAAATATTATTCTCATTTGTGGTTTAATAAATATTCAAGTATGTCTGATCGCATTTATTTCGACACTAGTTATTTGAGAGAATATATTGGGGGTGAAATAATGTATTTATTTGTGAATAATGAAGTGATATTTATTTAAGAAATAAATATTCATTATTAAAGGTCTAATAAATGTGGTGGAGGAAATAAAGAAAATGGGAAAAAAGTACACACTGTGTAGTTTTTCTAGGGATTTGAGAAAAATAATATTGTTTATTTAATTAAATAATATTATTTGTAACTAATTGGGCACATGTTAAGTGATAATAATAGTCAAATGTTATTATTAGACATGGGTTCTTACTAAGAATTAAATGAAATGAATAAATGCCTTTGGATAATTAATTCATTTTATTATTCTAGGTAATATAAATCCCAATTACATTATTCTCATTAGATCTACCCTTTATCTGTGGTTGTGCACAAAATATCTGGAGAAAGATCTCAAGCCAAGAGAGAATCCCTTTACTACAAGAACACTCTCAAGTTACGAGAGAGATCCTCCTCCACCGGATCAAAGAGAGCTCTTTTGAAGCAGCTCTCAAGGCGATCGAAGGTGGAAATCACAAGCGAAGTCTCTTTCTTGCTAGCACTTGGAGATCCATTTGGCGATGTCCATAGATACGTGGAGCATGTGTGGATCATTGCTAGAGGAATTCTACACTTGGATTCTATGACACAATGATGGATCACATTGGATTGTGACCAGAAGCATCAATGGAGAGAGAATTCTATCAAGGTAATTCTTGTATTTTAATTAAATTAATTATAACCAACATGTGATGATCCTCTCCATGGTTCTGGGACTTCCCTCTTTCCTTTTCGTTCTTCATTATATTCCTAATATCTGGTGATTTATCATCATGAAAAATCTCAGATTGATCATTGTTAATGGTAAAATTAAAAGTTGGGTACACTCATCCACGTGATTCCGTTAGGCCCAGAACCTACAAACTGAAAATATGATTTGTTACTCCCATGATTTAGATGATTCATCCATTATTGCATGCCTATTTTTTTAATGTCAATGGATATGTTTTAAATTATTTTCATTCTCTTTATAAATTGTTGAACATATATTTTGGAAAGTTAAAAATTTTACTACAAAGTATTAGTGACATCTCTTAGGATGCAAGAAAATGTTCTAAAATTTTGGTAGCATAAAGATTACGTGGTTATCTAAGAAATCACATATATGTCTGGATACTATAAGTGGATGTGGTTCTGGCATAGATATACCTAGTAGTAACAACTCTGACAAGGTGTGTCAAGCCTGACTCGATGTAATCTGGTACACAACAACGGGCATTACTGCACACCTGGTTTGACACTCCTAGATGATATACTTTAGATTTTTCATATTTTCTTTATAAACTATTGAAATAGCTTTAGGATGATTAAAAACTATAACACAAAACATTAGTATCATATTTTAGGATATAAGAATATGTTCTAAAATTTTAGTATCATAAAGATTATATGGTCAACCCTCATTGTCTATGGTATTTATAGAATGTTTTGGAAACTGAGGTAAAAACACATTAAATAAGGTGAAAACACCAAATCAGTTTATTTATAATTAATAAAATGACAATTATGATCATATAAGGTGAAATAGAGAAGAAAAACACATTAAATAACACATGAATGTTTTAAAACATACAAGAAATACCTTGACATTTTTTAATAGAACAGGGTTTGTATGAGATGAGCCTAACTTCAGAAGTTTGATAAAATCCATCTTATTTTCAACTGGTAGCTCAATGACTTCTTCCAAAAGGATGTACTTAACTTTTGAATTTTTAAAATATTTCAGCCTTCTAATGACATATAATATGACATCTAAGATATATTATTAGATGGCATGGGACGACATCCAGTTGACACCTCATCCTACTGAGACATAGCCAGCGCATCCGACAGTCGATGTTCCAGCACCTGAGGATTAGCACTCTCTAGATCATCAGACACCACCTCAGCACAGAGCTCGGTGATCTTGATATGAGTGTCCCATTAGCACACCACTATATGGGATGGAATCTCACCATATACATTGATTTTATTTGTTCATGTGTATGTTTCCTATTTATTAAAATAAAGAAAATTTGTTTACTATCAACCATTTTTACATGTTGATCCACTATTTCAATTTTCATTTAAATTTTAGTCATAGTTTATATTTTATAAGCTTTCAAAGTCGGCTACTTGAAACATAGGAAAACTTATTAAATTTAAAGTAGGAAACTTTAAAATCTTATAAAATATAAACTATAAAAACAATCTAAATAAAATTTAAAACATATCCTAATCATCTAAAATTTTATTGAAAATAAAAAGAATTTCATAAATATAATAAATAATTAAAAATGAAATGAATGTAAAAAAATATTATAAATACTTGTCACAACCCGACCCAATGGGGCTCGAGCCGCAACTCCCCAAGCCCGCCTCCAGTAGTCCAAGGTCTGGCGTCCAGCACCGAGTAGGCTATCACACACATGGGAGGCCTTAGCCTATCATACTTGTACCCACGCACCCACATAAACCTCCATGCAACAATACAGAGAGATATAAAAAATCAAAAACAAAAAATGCATGCATACATCTATCACAAACTAGAGTGCAACAAAAGTGAAAAAGGGGAAAATACAAAACCACCAAAAGAAAACTACAAAAGCATCCAACCTGGTCAGAAGGAGGGGATCGCTGTCAAAAGTACCCACCAGAAAAATCCTCAACTAAGCTCCACCTACTCTAGGTTCTCCTGGGACTCCGTAGAAAGGCCTATGGTCTGCACAAAACACAAGACATGTGTGGTCAAATCCTATGCAAGTGTGAGTATAAAAAAATGCTCATTAGGCACCCCAAAACCCCAAAAGAAAAGTGAGAAACTGAAAGGAAACAGTCAGGTCATCCCAGCTAGAGGGAACCCAAATGAGATAGAAACTCCATCTCGAGACCATCTTTGGCTAAACATAACTATATAGCTCAAACATAGAGTGTGTCATCGAAGATGTGACAACAGCGTAAGGAAACTCAGAAAACACCCAGTTATACTCATCTCAGGCTTCAAGACTCGTGAGGTTCCGACCTCATAGCCAACGTCAGATTCTACACGAGGCTCTAAGGCATATACATAACCAATAGAACACCCTCCATGAGCTCTATCATCCCAAATGACACTTATTCGAGATATACACTCCACAGGGTGTGTTTGAGCTCTGTTATCTCAGATAAGGGATCACTCCTAGGGTTCGCTAGGGGATACCAGAACCCACTCTGGTAAAATGAAGATCTCACAGATAGAGGATCACTCCTAGGATCCACTGGGGGATACCACAACCCGATCTGATGTTCTACAAATCACATCACTCAGATAGAGGATTTTCACCTGTGTAAAGGTGGTCAAGATGATGACAGAAACCCCATTTGGTATAACTTGAGAAGTATGAGATCAAACCAATGATACCACAAACCCTATAGAAAACACGCACTGAGTAGGGGGTCACATTACTAACGATACTGCAACCCCTACAGAAAACCACACGCTGAGTAGGGGATCATCTTCTCGATGATGTCACAAACCCTACAGGGTTGTCCTTCTAGATAGGGGATCGTCGCCTGTGTAGTGTTTCCCACAACGATACCAAGAACCCAGTCTAGGGAAAACAAAGCTAGAGGATCATGCCATGGCCTCACCAGAGGGATGTCATAACTCTAACAGAACTCATCCTATTAAGGGGATCACAAACCTATACTGAGGTTGTAATGCCACACGAACCCTCATAAGAACGAACCAAGGGAGCTCACTCAACTGTTGATGGTCTAAATGTTGCTACCCCAAACAACCCGCAACATCGCCACACTGCACACCTCCTAGGCCCAAACTGAGGCTACCACCGCGTTCTATGCAAAAAAACATGCAGGATAGGCTATTTATTTGCCTCAAATGGGCATCTGATGCAAAAGTCATAAAATGCCGCAAAGGTTCCCCATGGGGCCCATGCCTCAATTCTGAAACTCATCAAGAAAATCACACCATTTTTATCCCCATGGAATATCACATGATATTGACTACTCGTTCGTCCAAAACAAACACCCGAAGAATAAGTCATGTTTCTCCGTAAATGCCCAAACCGAGCCTCATGGGACCCATACTCTGATCTCAATCCCAGCACCCAAAATATATCTTGAAACTTCCGCTTTACCATCAGGATTACAACTCCACTAATAGCACATCAATCGAACTCTCCGTACAGAAGTTATGGTGGGTTGAAGTTGAATAATAATAAAATATTATTATTTTTAACATTTCTTATCCTCAAGCCATGAACCCAACTCATAAAATTCCCAAAACATTCACAAAGGGTCCATCTCAATGCGAGGATCATGTCGCCATAGAAGGATTGCAAATCAGACTTCCAATTTGCGAGTTACGGGGGTTTAAAGAATCCCCAGCTCAAAAAGGGTTGGATCGGCCCACCCCGACCAGCCTGGTCACCACCACCACCGACCCTCCGCCCTGTTCCCCACTGAGGTCTTAAACCCCACCAAATTTAGCTGGCCCACTACCATCCTATCCCACCGTCTTCCCTGATGGCCAGTCGCCACCCCGCGGCGCCGCTGTGCCGACAGGTCTTCCGTCGGCCGTCAGGATCACTCAGGCGGTCCAAATTTTGATCTGGGACCATATTTATGACCATTGGGGACCGATATACACAACTGCGATGAAAAAATGAAGGAAATCAAAGCATAAATTGGATCAGGGGATTAAACTCAAACCACATACCTCACAGGCGAAACGTTGATGCTTCAAGCCTAGATCTGCACTCCAAAGCTGTTGTTGCACGATCTCGGAGCGTCTGCCATCAAGATCGGAGCTCAATGACGCCTCATTTACTTGATTTGAGAATTATTTGGTGAATATTTGGAGAGGTATTCCACGGTTCCTCCTATTGTGCACCAACGTGAGGGGGGATATGGATTGGTTTTTTTAATTTTAATTAATTAATTTATTAATTAAACAACCATTTAACACCCCCAACCAAAACTCCTAGCGCGGAAAAGATTAGGTCACCCCAAGGGTAAAAGCAGAATTTTGAACTCAACAGAAGGCTCAAAATATTGATCTGAGACTCCGTTCCGGAGTTATTTGAGCCAATGTCCATAAATAAATGAATTTATTTATTTACAAAAATGCCCTCAGTAACTTTTTCCACAGCAAGCCTACGCCCGCCAAACTTACACCCTGCCTAGGGTAAACGGCATGTTCCAGACGCAATTGTGCCCTTGAATTTATGATCCGAGCTACTTTTTGAGAGATAACTCATCTCCACCATGTGCATGGTATAAAAATACTTAATATTTTTATAAAATTAATTTTGGGCACACTGGGCCACGGAATCGCACGCCGTCTTCGCGCCTAGCTCTGGAATTATTCGTAGAAATATTCCAAAGGCTGACAGGGAAAAACTTGAGTCGCTACATCCTCCCCAACTTAGGAATTTTAGTCCCCGAAAATCCATAAGCACAAGGGAAAGAAACTGAACTCTGAACTGGGTTTCCCACACCAATGATTTCACCAAAAACCACAACAAAGTCACCAAGGGTTCCCAGACTACCAACTAACACACGCTTTGGGGAACCCAAGGCCTTTCGCACAGACTCCCCAACACACAACCCTGTTCGAATGCATAATTCATAGGGACTCATCCACCACAGCTCGACACTTTGGGCGGCACTGACTCACCCACACAGTTTTAATGGCGTCACAAAAACACGTCTCAACGGGGGAAGGATCCATCTTCCTCGTGCATTCGAAGCATGTTGAACAACACCAACAAAGGTTCTTACCAATGCCCTGAACAAACCTCGAGCAAGTAATGGAAAGTAAAGAGTACCACCTAACAGTGTCTAGTAAAGATACTATAGAAAGTAGAAAGGACAAAGAGTGTACCTCTATCTATCTGTGGAGCCTCTGGGTTAACAACCTCTAAGGCCTGCATTTTTCCTAGGCATGGACCACCTGGGGGTGGTGGTGGTGGAAACTCGTACTGCATGCCACCTCCTGCTGCTGCACCAACTCCATCGCCATGTCCACCACCCTACGGACCTCCATACTTGAGACGCTACCTCTGCCAAGGTGGCATGTTGACCAGCTCTCTCTTAGCAGCACGGTGGGTCTGACAATCTCTAGCAAGATGTACCCGGTCGTCGCAAGCGTAACACTGCCTCTCCTGCGGCTGACTAAAATCGGTCTGCGAGCCCTGAGATCCCTGAGCCTTAGATCCTCCGTCTTGGGGTCGCCTCCTAAAATGTTGTGCATGTCCAAACCCCTGAGCCTACCATAGGATACCATCTACCTGACCAATTATAGAGGTCTTATCTCCCGCGTGCCCAGCACTAACGTTCGGAGTCTGCTCATCCAGAAATCTCTCCACCACCAAGGCCCACTCCAGCACTCCAACATAGGTGGTCAGGCACAGGGAAACTGCACATGCCCAAATTTCTCTATGTAAGCCCTACTTGAAGGTTCAAGCCCTAAATAATAGGTCTCGAAAAATATCCATGGAGTAGTGCGATAGGTCTGTAAACCTTGTTGAGTACTCTAACACAGTCATGCTCTCCTGTCGAGGCTGCAGAATCTCATGGATCTGCACCAACCTTAGCATAACCGGATATAACTCTTCCATGAAGAGCTGCTCAAACTCTATCCATGTGATCATCTCCTCGTCATGGGACTGCATCACCAGACTCTACAATCGCTCGGCCAAATCGTGCAAAAGGATCGTCGTTAGGACCACCGTCTGATTTGGAGGTGTCCTCACCAGGCGGAAAACTCGGGTGACTGCCTCGAGCCAGTCATCAGCTGTCTGGGGGTCTGGATTACCTCAATACCTCAGAGGTTGCTACCTCTGGAACACATGCAGTGCACTTAACCTACGCACATCCTCGTCCTGCATTGCCGGTACAACCAGCTGCTCGCTAGGTGGTGGATCAATTGGCAGACCACCTAGAGGTCCAACCTCAGAACCTGTGCCCTACTCCAAAGACTCTACTCGAGGTGTATAATCACCATAATCTCTTTGTAGAACCCTCATTGGTTGTTGTTGTAGAGGCATCCTAAAATAAATCAAGATGTACCACGGTCAATGAGTATATCTGGGGAGATGACTCAAGAAGGACAAGCAAAAACCCAAAACTTGGTCCTATATGATGCATGTACCATCATTTCCCTACAACCAATGTCCTAATGTCCTGAGTCAAAAGGCAGGTTATCAGAGTCCTGGTGAATGGATACATCGACCGTTGCACCAACATTGGAATCTCTCGCCTAAAAGCTGAACTCAAAATATTCTAACATTGTTGCTATGCAACCCAAACCAAGCTCACAACTAGAACAACTACACTCTAAGATCCCAAAGGTGGAACCTCCTCTGATACCACTTTTTTTGGGAAAGACGGGAAAGCAATGAATGCGCAAACAATAGAAAAAGTGAACATGCAGCGGAAATAAAATCTTTCCCCCCAAAATAAAAGCAGATTCACAAAGACAAAAATAAGTGCAGAAAAATAAAGTTGACACCAGAAATTTTTACGTGGAAAACCCAAAATGGAAAAACTACGGGACCTAGTCCATAAAGATGGATCCACTAAAATCAAGAGGTACATGGTAGAGACTCCCCAAAATGGAAGGGATCTCAAAATTAACACTCAAGAATAAAAGTGTGGGTCAAAAGGCGGAGAGTAAGAAAGATGATCGTCGAAGAAAGGAGATCACCAAATGGGATTTGCTTTCGGTGTTGTTGATGTTGGTGATGTTGAAATGCCTTGCCGCTACCTCCTTATATAAGAAAACGAATCTGCATTAATTAATTTCTTCGCTTCAAAAGTGTGTCACCGCATGAATTAATTCATGCGGTCTTGGCCTGCATTAAAAACACCTCATAAAAAGAGAAACCATGTGATGCTCCAATTGAGGAGGCATTACGTAGTGCGCCAACCTGGAAGGCGCCCAACAAACTCCCCCTCCTACTCAAGTGGGGATCACTGCCAACCCAGCAATCAGTCGGCAAGTCTCAAATTTTCCTCTGGGTAAACTCTTGGTCAACATTTCTGACCAGTTGTCATCAGTGTGGATCTTCTCAAGCTCTAACAGTCTCGAATCAAGGACATTGTGGATCCAATGATATCAAACATCAATATGTTTCGACCTGCCATAAAAAATGGAATTCTTTCCCAAACAAATAGCACTCTGACTATCACAAAATAAAACATATCTGTCCTGATTTAAACTGAGCTCTTGAATAAAAGTTTTCATCCACAATAATTATTTGCACGCCTTAGTAGATGTAATAAACTCTGACTCTGTGGTAGATAAAGTAATACATCTTTATAATCTAGACTGCCAAGATATAGCTCCCCCTGCAAAAGTGATCAAATAGCCTGAAGTAGACTTCCTCGAATCGATATCTCCTGCCATATCTGAATCTGTAAAGCCACAAATCATAGGTTCCTCTTTTCCAAAACACAATCTCAGATCAGAAGTACCACGAAGATAACAAAAAATGTACTTCACTTCTATTTAATGCTCTCTACCTGGATTTGATAGAAAACGACTGACCATGCTAATTGCATGAGCTATATCAGGTCCAGTACATACCATTGCATACATCAAACATCCAACAGAAGATGAATAAGGTATGTGCTACATCTCCTCTCTCTCTTCATCAGTAGAAGGTGACTGACTAGTACTGAGCTTAAAATGTAAAGAAAGAGGATTAATAACCACTTTATCTCTATCCATATAAAATCTCTAAAGAACCTTCTCAATGTATCTCTCCTAAGATAACCACAATTTCTTGGCCTTCCTATCATGGGAGATCATCATGCCAAGAAACTGTCGTGTTGGACTCAAGTCTTTCATCGCAAAAGACTAACAAAGATCCTTCTTCAATCTGTCAATTTTAGAAGTATCATGGCCAACAATGAGCATGTCATCAACATAAATCAATAGTATAATAAAATCATCATAAGTAAATCTCTGAACAAAAACACAATGATCAGAAGATATCTTCCTGAAACCCTGATGAGAAATGAAAGATTCAGACTTCTTATACCACTGCCTCAGATCTTGCTTCAAACCATACAAACTCTTCTTCAACCTGCAGACATGATTTTTTTTACCTATTTCAACAAAACCTTCTGGCTACTCCATATAAATCTCCTCCTCTAAATCTCCATGGAGGAAAGCTATCTTCACATCCATCTGCTCAATCTGCAGATCTAAACTAGCAACCAAACCAAGAACAACCCGAATGGAAGACATTTTGACAATAGGTGAGAAAATCTCATCAAAATCAATACCTTTCTTCTGACGTAAGCCTTTGACAACTAACATTGCCCTGTATCGTGGAAGGGAACTGGATTCTTCATTTTTGATCTGATAAATCCACCAATTTTGAAAAGAACTCTTACCTGTCAGTAACTTCACCAGCTCAAAAGTGTGGTTGTCATGCAATGATGTCATCTCATCATCCATTGTCGCAACCCACATGTCCTTATGTTCACTCTCCATTGCCTCATCAAACGATTCTGGTTCTCCCCCTTCAGCGAGGAGCACATACTCATCAGGTGAATATCGAGTAGAAGTGGTGTGATGCCAAAATGACCTCCAGAGTGGAATTGCGGATTCATTAATAACCCTTGGAACCAGATCATCAGAAACAAAAGGTGCATCAGAAACATCAAATCCAACCTGTTCACCTTTAGCATCATTCTGTACATCAACATGATCATCAGAATCAACAATATGATTTAAATGTGAATCAGAACCTGGCTCAAGACTGACAAACCATCAGAAGTTATAGAAGCATCTTTTTCTCCCTTATCAATGTCTGCAATAGTATGATCCTCCTTAAACACTACATCTCGGCTTCTAACAAGTTTCTTAAAAATAGGATCATAGAACTTATACCCAAACTCATCGTGTCCATATCCATTAAAAATACACCGGCGTGTCTTACCATCCAGCTTGGATCTCTCATCTCTAGGCACATGAATAAAAGCCTTGCAACCAAAAACATGCAAGTAATCATACCTGATCACTTTTTCATACCAAAATTTGTTGGGAGTGTCTGTCTGCAAAGCAACCGCAGGTGATAAATTGATAATATAAGCAATTGTAAGTAAAGCCTCACCCCAAAAATATCCAGGCAACTTTGCTTCCGAAAGAAAACAACGAACTCTTTCCAACAAAGTCTTTTTCATCCGCTCAACTACACCATTCAGCTGAGGTGTCTTGGGTGGCATCTTCTGATTTCAAATACCTTTCTGCCTACAATATTGATCAAATGGACCACAATATTCTCCCACATTTTCATTGTGAATACATTTCAATTTCTTGCCTAATTCTCTCTCAGCATAAACATGAAATTTCTTAAAAACACTGAGCACCTGACTTTTGGAATTCAAAACATAAACCCAGATATTTCATGAGTAGACATCAATAAATGTAACAAAATAAAAACCACCACTAAAGGTCTTAGATTTCAAAGGACCACCAACGTCAGAATGTACCAATTCAAGTACTTGTGACTTCCTGTGTGGAGGATGACTGTTGAAACTCACTTTGTTCTATTTCCCAGCCATGTAATGATCACATGTGTCCAATTTGATACTCTTCAAATCTGGAAGAATATTTCTCTTGGAAAAACAACCAATCCATTTCTCACTGATGTGACTGAGTCTCTTATGCCACAACTTGGACGAAACATTGCACTCAACAACACAAGCAGTATCACAAGAAATAGAAGCTCTAGTCCAGTGCAAACTTGATTGCTTCTTCCCTCGAGCCACAATCAAAGATCCCTTGGAAAGCTTCCATTGCCAATCACCAAAAGTACTGATAAATCCTTCATCATCAAGAACGCTGGTAAAAATAAGATTCAAATGAACCTCGGGTGCATGTCAAACATTTTTCAAAATCAGCTTACTTCCTGTACTGGTCTCTAAAAAAATAGTCTCAATGCCTACAACATCAGCATGACCATCATTTCCCATCTTCAAATCCCAAAATTAACTGGGCTGTAAGATAAAAAGAACTCATTCTTTGATGTCACGTGAAAACAAGCACCACTGTCAACAACCTAGCAAGAATCATCAGAAGCAATGTTAATGCAGTCATAAACAATAACAAGATCACCCCCTGTAGCAGCGGCAACATGATCATCTCCATCGCCATTTTTCTTCTGTGGATTTTCCTTCAATCTGTTCTCTCTTTTCAACTGATAAAAAAACTTCTTAACATGCCCCTTCATACCATAATGATGACATTTGAAATCTCTTTGCTTCAGTCTAGATTTGCTTCTGCCTCTGCTCTTACCTCGACTGCTCCGCCCCCGGTCCTGGCTTCTCCCCCTGTTCTCTGTGACTAAAATCTTTGAAGAAGATTTCTCCTGAGTGCGTCTCCTAACTTCTTCATTTAAAATAGCAGACTTGACAAAACTAAATGTCATAGCACCATTAGGAGAAGAACCGGTTAGAGTAACATGTAAATTCTCCCACGAATCGGGTAAAGTGTTAAGTAGCAAAAGAGCTAAAACCTCATCTTCAAAATTGATACTCATTTTAGACAACTGATCAAAACATACCTGATATTCACTTAAATAATTAGAAATATACATACCTTCTATGTACCTCAAGTTCATCATTTTCTTGAGAAGAAACAGTTTGTTTTTTCTCGTCTTGGAAGTGTAGGTCGTCTCAAGCTTATCCCACAAAGTTCTGGCGTGAGAGATGTTGACAATGTGGTTCATCGCATTGTCTTTGACTCATTGGTGAATGAAGCCACAAACCATCTCATGCTCGAATGCCCGTTCTTCGTCTGACATCCTCTCTGGCTTCTGGGTACTAAATACTAGAAGATTCATTCGCTTGACAAAAAGCAGATCCTTCATTTTAATTCGTCAAATATGGTAGTTGGTACCATTCAGCAAAATCATCCGACTGTAATTGGCCTCCATAATAAATATGAAATAAAAAAACCAAACCCACTGATACCAGATGTTGGGAAAGATGGGAAAGCGACGAATGCACAAATAATAGAAAAAGCGAACACGCGGTGGAAATAAAAGAGGTACACGGTAGAGACTCCCTAAAATGAAAGGGATCTCAAACGTAATACTCAAGAATAAAAGTGTGGATCAAAAGGCGGAGAGTAAGAAAGATGATCGTCGAAGAAAGGCGATAACCAAATGGGATTTTCTCTCAGTGTTGTTGATTCTGGTGATGTTGAAATGCCTTGTCGTTGCCTCCTTATATAGGAAAAAGAATCCATGTCAATTAATGTCTTCGCGTCAAAAGTGTGTCACCACGTGAATTAATTCACGCGGTCCTGGCCCGCATTAAAAACACCTCATAAAAAGAGAAACTACGTGATGTTCCAATTGAGGAGGCGTTACGCAGTGCACCAACCTGGAAGGCGCCCAAAAACTTTGTCACGACCCGACCCAATGGGGCTCGAGCCGCAACTCTCCAAGCCCACTTACAATAGGCCAGGGGCTAGCGTCCAGCGCTGATTAGGCTATCATACACAAGGGATTCCTTAGCCTATCGTACTTGTACACACGCACCCACATACACCTCCATGCAACAATACAGAGATATATAAAAAAACGAAAAACAAAAAATGCATGCATACATCTATCCCAAACCAGAGTGCAACATAAGTGAAAAAAGGAAAAATACAGGCCCACCAAAAGAAAAATACAAAAGCATCTAACCTGCTCAGAAGGAGGGGATCGCTGTAAAAAGTACCCACCAAAAAACTCTTCATCTAAGCTTTGTCTGCTCCGGGTCCTCTTGGGACTCCGTCGCAAGGTTTGTGGTATGCACAAGACACAAGACATGTACGGGAAAAGCCCGTGCAGGGGTGAGTATAAAATAATACTCAGTAGGCGCCCCAAAAACCCCAAAAGAAAAGTGAGAAACTAAAAGGAAACAATCAGCTCATCCCAGCCAGAGGGAACCCAAATGAGAGAGAAACTCCATCTCGAGACCATCCTCATCTAAACACAACTAGATAGCTCAAACATAGTGTGTGTCGTCGAAGATGTGATAACACCAAAAGGAAACTCATAAAACACCCAGCTATACTCATCTCAGGCTCCAAGCCTCATGAGGTTCCGACCTCATAGCCAACGCCAGATTCTACATGAGGCTCTAAGGCATACACATAACCAAGAGAACGCCCCCCACAAGCTCTACCATCCCAAATGACACTCGTTTGAGAGATACACTCCATAGGGTGTGTCCGATCTCTATCATCTTGGATAGGGGATCACTCCTAGGGTCTGTTAGGGGATACCAGAACCCACTTCGATAAAACGAAGATCTCACAGATAGGGGATCACTCCCAGGATCCGTTGGGGGATACCACAACCCGATCTAACGTTCAACAAATCGCATCACTCAGATAGAGGATCGCCGCCCGTGTAAAGGTGGTCACGACGATGCCAGAAACCCCATTCGGTATAATTTACGAAGTAGGGGATTGAACCGACGATACCACAAACCCTACAGAAACCACGCACTGAGTAGAGGATCACATTACTGACGATACTGCAACCCTATAGAAAATCACACGCTGAGAAGGGGATTGTATACCCGACGATACCGCAACCCTACTAATACGGCCCACTACATAGGTGATCATCTTCTCGATGATGTCACAAACCCTACAGGGTTGTCCTGCTAGATGGGGGATCATCGCCCATGTAGTGTTGGCCACAAGGATACCAAGAACCCGATCTAGGGAAAATGAAGCTAGAGGATCATGTTTAATGCCACACGAACCCTCATAGGAAAGAACCAAGGGAGTTCACTCACCCATTGCTGGTCCAAACGTCATTACCCCAAAATACCCCCAACATCACCACACTACGCACCTCTTAGGCCCAAACTAAGGTTGCCACCGTGTTCTACATAGAAAAACACGCAGGATAGGCAATTCATTTGCCTCAAACAGGCATCCAATGCAAAAGTCGTAAAACGCTGCAAAGGTGCCCTGTGGGGCCCGCACCTTGGTTCCAAAACTCATCAAGAGGATCGCAGCGTTGCGATCCCCTTAGAAAATTGCATGAGATCGACTACTCATTCGTCCAAAACAAACTTTTGAAGAATAAGTCATGTTTCTCCGTAAATGCCCAAACTGGGCCTCATGGGGCCCGCACCCTGATCTCGGTCCCAGCACCCGAAATCTATCTTGAAACATCAAATTTACCATTAAGATTACAATGTCACTGACGGCGCATCAATCGGACGCTCCGTGCAGAAGTTATGGCTAGTAGAATTTGAATAATAAAAAAAATATTATTATTATTTTTAACGTTTCGTGGCCTCGGGCCAGGAAACCAACTCATAAAATTCCCAAAACAGGTTCACATGGTCCATCTCGACGCGAGGACCGCGTCTCCATAGACGGCTCGCAAATCAGACTTCCGGTTTGTGAGTTTCGGGGGTTTAAAGAACCCCCGGTTCGAAAAGGGTTGGACCGGCCCGACCTGCCCTGACCGGCCCGACCGGCGGCCCTCCGCCCTGCGCCCCGCCGTTTTTGGGCAGCCCACCGTCGTCCCAAACGGCCGGCCGCCGCCACGCCGGTGGTGCGTCGACGGGTCTTCTGTCGGCTGCCAGGATCACCCCGGTGGTCCAAATTTTGATCTCGGACCATATTTGCGACCCTCGGGACCCGATCTACACAACTATGACGACAAAAATGAAGGAAATTGAAGCATAAATGTGATCGAGGAATTAAAACTCAAACTGCCAACCTCACGGGCGAAACGTCGACGCTTCAAGCCTAGATCTGTGCTCCAAAGTTGTTGTTGCACGATCTGGGACCGTCTGTCGTCAAGATCGAAGCTCAACGACAACCTGTTTACTCGATTTGGGCGTTCGTCAGTGAAGAGGTGGAGGGGGTGTCGCGGTTCCTCTTGGTACGCACCAACGTGAGGGTAGGGGGTGGATTGATTTTTTTTTAATTTTAATTAATTCATTTATTAATTAAACAACCATTTAACGCCCCTGATCAAAACTTCCGACGGGGAAAAGATTAGGTCACCCCAAGGGCAAACGCAGTGTTCTGAACTCAACGACGGGCTCAGAATTCCGATTTGAGACTCTGTTTAGGAGTTATTTGAATCGACCTCCATAAATAAATAAATTTATTTATTTATGAAAACGCTCTCGGTAACTTTTTCCACAGCAGGTCTGCGCTGACAAAACTTACACCTCGCCTAGGGTAAACGGCATGCTCCGAACGCAACAGTGCCCTCAAATTTATGATTTGAGCTACCGTTTAAGAGATAACTAATCTCTGCCATGTGCATAATATAAAAATACTTAATATTTTTATAAAAATAATTTCGAGTACACCGGGCTACGGAATCACATGTCGTCTTTGCACCTAGCTCAGGAATTATTTGTAAGAATATTCCAAATGCTGACAGGGCAAAACCCGAGTCGCTACAACACCATTGTAATCGTTTAAAACAATAATATATTATGCTAGTAAAATTAAATTTCAATAAAATATCGATGAATTTGGAATATTATAGATTCAAACTAACCCTAAATATTGAACCCTGCTAATCACAAAAACCATTGTTTAAAAACACAACATTTTCACTTTCAAATATTAATGACATAATTCTATACAAAATAAAACAAACACAATATATATATATATCGTAATATACAAACCTATATATTTATAAATATAAAACATGTATACTTAAATTTTTTTTTTATAAAAGGCGGTAGGGCCTCTGTCGCCTTTCTCACAAAGTTTTAAAAAAATATTGACCTAGACACATTAAAAAAATAAAAAACACATAAAAAACTTGTGTTTTTATGGATGTGAAAAAATTGAATAAAGTGCCTAATTATCCAAAATGAATTCATTCACGTTAAAGGGGATATGGAGCCCAAATGAATAAGGGTGCAGTTGACTTATAATAAAATAATTTTGAAAACCTGATTGCATCAGTAGATGGCGCAGGACATCACACATTCTCCCACTCCAGAGCATCTGATGATCGATGTTCAGTGCTGGAGGATTAGTCCTCTCCAATTCATCAGACTCCACCACAATGAATCTTTCCTGCGTCCCATGGAGTTTCGTCCGTGACCGTCGTTGCCCGAGCTCTTTAAGGAAGAAGTCGGACCACCAAAACGAGATGAAGAGGAAGCCCAAATCTGCTTGAGGCCGAAACTAGAGTATGCCTGACGGATGAAGCCGAGCTCGAATTTGATCCACCTAGGAAGAAGTGAAGTCAAGTTAGATCATTATGAGATTTTAGAATTAAGAACCGACACTGATGAGTGATGATTGAAGGAAGATGATCTCTCATCGGTCCGTGATTGAAGAGATAACACCGACGCTTGAAGAATTTATCGAAGCCAAAGAAGATGCGTTAGGCGAGTTGAAAATTGACTGAGATTGAAAATGAGATGAGCCCTGAGCAACAATTGAAAGAAGACGATGAATGTGTTTGGCAATTGGGAGTTTTGAATCTGAATCTCAGCTTGCAGATGAAGGAGTCCCGAAGCTGGAATCCGAAGCGCAGTCACATGGATTCGTGACGACCACGGAAACTAGTCGAATCTGAGGCTTGCCATCGCTGGTCGAGTTCTACTGAACTCAGTTGTTGATGACATTTTAAGTTGTGGTCAAGGATCTTTGATGGGGCAGTTGACTCAAAGCTGGAGTAGTCTTAGTCCAGGGAGATATTTATCCAGGCCAAATCGAGATTTAGGTTTTTGAATAGAACTTGAGATGAGCACTGGTCGAGCGGTGTATGAAGTGTCGATCTTATTTAAAGAATCCAGTCGCCATTCTAGGATCTTAATGATGCGGGTTGAAAATTGTGATGATGTCGAGCATGTGTAGAAGGCCGAAGGAAGAACAGGGAGGTCGAGCTCGCGCTAAGAAGAGATCGAAGTCGCCCAGCTTCGTTCAAAGGTACGTTGAGTTGTGATTTGAGCGAGTTGATGGTGAAGTTGAGTCCGGCGTGTTTGAGGTTTAGAGGAGCTCGACCCGATTTTGAGCATTGCGATTGCTGTTTCTTCCCTGCGCAGGTGGAGCTAGAAGGAGACGGTGAGATCTCCAGTTCCCAAGTGCTCGGGTTGTGGGAAAGTTGTAGGGTGCATTTCTCATATTCAACGAAATGCCTCAGAGAAATTCTGAGGCTGAGAGCCTGCTTGCACCATTAGGTCGAGCTTGAGAAGGGGACCAAGCCACGCCTTCACTGGTTAAGATCTGTGAACAGAGATGATCTAAATGGAATCAGGTCCAACTTGTCGGCAGTTTTTTCGGTGGCCGCCCCCTCATTTGTCAAATGAGGTGGGCGTGGCTGGCGGGAGAGGTGGGTGGCCAACCCCACCAAAACCTCGAGCAGGAGGAGGAGAAGGTAGGGGAGAGGCACTCTATATAAAGGGGTATCTCTCCTTAGCAAATCATCTCATCATCACTTGTATCGGTTTTCATCTCCAGTACAACAGATTCCATAGCAGAGCGGTTTTAGTGAGTCGGTTTCCCTATTTATTCAAGAGAGATATTTACGAGAGTTTTCTCCTTGTAATAGTGAGGGAGTATGTACCCACTTTTACCTCATAGTGATCCTTCTATCTTCCCGTGGTTTTTTACCCCTTCTATTTGGGGGGTTTTTCACGTTACATCTGGTGTTCTTTTTCCGCATTTGCACTTTATTTTTATCTCATGATTATTGTTGCACCGTGGGCCAATCATTTACGGTCCTAACAAGTGGTATCAGAGGCGAGGTTCTGACCCGGTGTTGTTCACGTTTTCGGGTATTAATAATTCTCGTAAAATTTTAGTATGCTCTGTGATTGCAACTCCGGTTGATCTTTCACATCAGAAAAAAATTTATTGAGATTATTAAATACACCGTTGTGAAACAGAGGATGTTCTGGACTGACAACGTGTCCAGATGGCGGCGAAATTCGAGATCGAAAAATTCAACGGGAATAATTTTTCGTTGTGGAAAATGAAGATGCAGGCAATGCTGCGGAAGGATAATTACCTACTGGCAATTGGCGAAAAGCTGGCAGGTGTGACGGAGGAGAAATGGAACGATATGGACGGGAATGATATTGCCAACATCCATTTGGCTTTGGCAGACGGGGTCCTATCGAGCATTGCGGAGAAAAAGACGGCGAAAGAAATATGGGATACTCTGACGAAGCTATACAAGGTCAAGTCACTGCACAACAAAATTTTCCTGAAGAGAAAATTGTACTCTTCGGATGACGGAATCATCTTCGGTGACCGACCACATCAACAACCTCAATACCCCGTTCGCTCAGCTCACGGCGTTGGGCTATAAAATTGTGGATACTGAACGTGTGGAGATTCTACTCCAGAGTTCGTCAGATTCGTATGACCAACTCATCATCAACCTCACCAATAATATCCTGACGGATATGGTGCTCTTTAATGATGTTGCAGCCGCGATTCTTGAAGAAGAAAGTCGGCGCAAGAACAAAGAGGACAGACAGACAACTTCGCACCAAGCAGAAGCTCTGTCAATGGAGAGAGAAAGGATGATGGAGCGTGGTTCCAGTGGGAGCCAAAATCATGGCAGGTCCAAATCAAGGAGTAAGAAGAAGAATGTCACATGTTTCAATTGTGGCAAGAAGGGGCACATCAAGAAGGATTGTTGGAATAAGAAGAGTGGTGAAAAGGGCTCTCAGGGGAATGTGATGAGTACTTCTGGAAGTGGAGATATACTAGTCAGTGAAGCGGCAACGACTACTGGAAGCAGGCAGCATCTCGACGATGCCTGGATTATCGACTCAGGAGCAACATGACACATGACGTCTCGGCGGGAATGGTTTGACCAATATGAAACCATCTCGGAAGGACTTGTGTACATGGGAAACGATCACACTCTGAAGATCGTTGGAGTCAGTACCATCAAACTGAAGATGCATGATGGCATAGTACAGACCATCCAAGGAGTACGTCATGTGAAGGGCCTGACGAAGAACATATTGTCTTTGGGACAATTTGATGACATCGGATGCAAGACTCGCACCGAGAATGGAGTGATGAGAATCGTGAAGGGCACGCTTGTGGTAATGAAGGCGGAGAAGATCTCAAAGAACCTGTACGTGCTTATGGGTGAAACGTACAAGGAGGCGAAGATAGTTGTTGCATCAACTACCTCGACGGAAGCGTTGAAGACGTTATGGCATCGGAAGCTTGGTCATATGTCAGAACGAGGCCTGAAGATTCTTGCGGATCAGAAGTTGCTTCTTGGGATGACAAAGGTATCCTTACCATTTTGTGAGCATTGTGTTTTGAGCAAGCAACACAGGTTAAAGTTCGGGACGTCAACAACAAGAAGTTAGGAGATCTTGGAGTTGATCCATTCTGATGTTTGGCAAGCACCGGTTATATCCCTGGGAGGAGCAAGGTACTTTGTATCATTCATTGATGATTATTCCAGGAGATGTTGGGTGTACCCAATCAGGAGGAAGGCAGATGTTTTAGAAGTCTTCAAAACATTCAAAGCGCGGAAGGAGCTTGAATCTGGAAAGAAGATCAAGTGTCTGAGGACAGTCAATAGTGGAGAATATACAAGCGAGGATTTTGATACTTTTTGTCAACAGGAAGGGATCAAGAGGCAGTTCACGGTGGCGTACACTCCTCAGCAGAATGGAGTGGCAGAGCGGATGAACAGAACCCTGTTGGATAGAACAAGGGCGATGCTGAAGACTGCAGGTATTGCCAAAACTTTTTGGGCAGAAGCAGTGAATACCACCTGTTATGTGATCAACTGATATCCTTCAATGGCGATTGAGCTGAAGACACCAATGGAGATGTGGATTGGTAAACCCGCTGACTATTCTCGGTTACATACTTTTGGAAGTCCTGTATATGCAATTTTTAATGACCAGGAAAGATCAAAGTTGGATTCGAGATCCAGGAAATGTATCTTCTTGGGGTACGCTGATGGTGTGAAGGGGTATCGTTTGTGGGATCCCACTGCCCACAAATTTATCATCAGCAGAGATGTCATCTTTGCAGAAGACAAGGTGCAAATGACAACTGATCAAGACATGGAGAAGAAGAATACAGAAACTACAACAGTCAAAGTAGAGGACAAGTCCAAGGAAGAACCAGTTTCCTCTGAGGCATTACCAGAGCATGATGATCAAGTACCGGTTGAGTCTGGACCACGACAGTCAACTCGGGAGAAAAGAGCACCAGTATGGCACTCAGACTATGTCACTGAGAGCAATATTGCGTATTGCTTATTGACAGAGGATGGAGAGCAATCTTCTTTTATGGAGGCGACCCAGAGTCCAGATGTATCCTCATGGATGGAGGTGATGTATTGAAGCCCTGCACAGGAACAATACTTGAGATCTTGTTCCATTACCTCGTGGAAGGAAGGCTATCGGAAACAAATGGGTCTTTAAGATCAAGCGGGATGGAAAAGACCAGGTGGAAAGATATCGTGCAAGATTGGTGGTCAAAGGATTTGCTCAGAAGGAAGGTATTGATTTCAATGAAATATTTTCTCCTGTTGTTAGATTGACGACTGTTCAGATAGTTCTGGCTATGTGTTCTACATACAACTTACATCTAGAGTAGTTGGATGTGAAGACTGCGTTTCTCCATGGTGATCTTGATGAAGAGATCTATATGCTCCAACCAGAAGGTTTTTCAGAAGAAGGTAAAGAGAACTTGGTTTGCAGGTTGAACAAATCTCTGTACGGTCTCAAACAGGCGCCGAGGTGTTGGTACAAGAGATTTGATTCCTATATCATGAGCCTTGGATATGACAGACTTCATTCAGATCCTTGTGCATATTTCAAGGGTTCGGATGGTAATGATTTCATCATTCTTCTGTTGTATGTAGATGACATGTTGGTTGCAGGCCCCAACAATGATCAGATCCAGGAGACGAAGGCACATTTGGCTAGGGAGTTTGATATGAAGGACTTGGGACCAGCAAACAAGATTCTTGGGATGCAGATTTACCGAGACAGAAATAATGGGAAGATTTGGCTATCACAGAAGAGTTACTTACAGAGAGTCTTGAAACGCTTCAACATGCAAGACTATAAGCCAATCTCTACCCCTCTTCCTGTTAATTTCAAGTTATCCTCCATGATGAGTCCTAGCAGTGAAACAAAGAGGATGGAAATGTCTCGAGTACCGTATGCATCGGCAGTGGGTAGTCTAATGTTCACTATGGTTTTTACTAGACCAGACATTGCACATGCAGTGAGAGCAGTTAGTTGGTACATGGAGAATCCAGGACGGGAGCATTGGAACACAGTGAAGAGGATCCTGAGATACATCAAGGAGAGATCAGATGTTGCATTATATTATGGAGGATCAGATTTTACTGTCAGAGGCTATGTTGATTCAGATTTTGCAGGTGATTCTGACCGGAGGAAATCCACTACTGGTTATGTGTTTACTCTTGCAGGAGGAGCTGTGAGCTGGATTTTGAAGTTACAGTCAGTTGTGTCTTTATCCACGATGGAGGCAGAGTACATGGCAGCTACACAAGATTGCAAAGAGGCGATTTGGATGAGAAGGTTTTTGGAGGATCTTGAGCACAGACAGGAGAAGATTCCATTGTTTTGTGACAGTCAGAGCGCCTTGCACATTGCAAGGAATCCATCTTTTCATTCCAGGACGAAGCACATTGGGGTACAGTATCACTTTGTCCGAGATGTGGTGGAGGAAGGAAGTGTGGATATGCAGAAGATTCATACTAAAGAAAATCTGGCAGATTTCCTGACAAAGGCGATTAACACTGATAATTTCAGATGGTGCAGATCCTCGAGTGGCCTCGCAGATACGTGAGTAGCATGGTTGGGCAGATAGAAAGGATGTGTGGAGATGTGATTGGTTCTCAATCAAATCTCTAAGTGGGAGATGTGTCGGCAGTTTTTTTTCTTTGACGGTGGCCGCCCCCTCATTTTTCAAATGAGGTGGGCGTGACTGGCAGGAGGTGGGTGGCCAACCCCACCAAAACCTCCAGCGGGAGGAGGAGAAGGTAGGGGAGAGGCAGCCTATATAAAGGGCTCTTTCCCCTTAGCAAATCATCCCATCATCACTTGTATCGGTTCTCATCCCCAATACAACAGATCCCATAGCAGAGCGGTTTTAGTGAGGCTGTTTCCCCATTTATTCAAGAGAGATATTTACGAGAGTTTTCTCCTTGTAATAGTGAGGGAGTGTGTACCCACTTTTACCCCATAGTGATCCTTCTATCTTCTCGTGGTTTTTTACCCCTTCCATTTGGGGGTTTTTCCATGTTACATCTGGTGTTCTTTTTCCACATTTGTACTTTATTTTTATCTCGTGATTGTTGTTGCACCGTGGGCCAATCATTTACGGTCTTAACACAACTGCAGTAAAAGTCGAAGATGATTTGGGTGTTTTTGATGGAGAATGAAGGTGAGATTCCAGTTAACTGTTACTACTTGATGACTCTGAATCATTCGAAGACAAATGGGAATTATTTATAATGGATTTTGATCCGAATTACAAGCGAGATGAAGTTTGAACAACCGTGGAAGAAGATGAGTTTGAATCGGGCTAGATGAATCATTGCCATTAAGATATGAGTTCGTTTTGGCCAGTGAGGATTTGTTTGTTGGATTTCGTTTCTATGTGCTGGCCCTTTCTTTGAAAAGGTGAAAAGCCTTAGTAATCTCCAGTTTTGCGGTTGCGATGACAAGAATGCATACACACACCTTGCTCAATTGATTTCCATTGAAGAATTCAAGAGTGAGAGATACGGTTGAAAATCCAAGGTCACCAGTTTAATGTTGTGAAAAAGTCAACTCCAGTCTTCACAAGTTGCGAAAAGGTTTAGGAAATGAATTTTTTTTCATGAGCACTGGAAACCCTAAATTACATTTCAAGGATGAGGTGTCGAGCTCGAACTCACAAGTGGAGATTCAAGAAGATTCCAAAGATTGCTTGAATGTCCGAGAGAATGTTTTGAGCTGGGAAGTTTAATGCTAGTACTGGTTGGGGGAGTAAACCCATGTGGAGGAGCGAAATTAGTTGAGGAATGTTCACTCAAGTCATTCAGGGAGGAAGATGTATAGTGATAGGCGCGACACGTGAAGGCTTTTTGAGATGAAGACTAAGGGTGTTGCTAGTGATAGAAGTGTTGATCCAAGAATTGGTCATTACTTGAAAGAAGTCTATGCTAATGGTTGGAAGGTCGTTGACTAGTTATCCGTTGGTATAAGTGGTTTATACTAACAGTTAGATAATATGAAATACTTGTACCAACAGTTATGAAAAACCATTGGTGTAGGTAATGTTAAAAAAAATCAGTCTAGTTTTGACTTCAACACCTCTCTGGTCATCTCGTGCACTGTGGGGTCATAAGCCTCCAGAGCCTGCAGTTGTCTGCAACCTTGACTGCCAGCTCCCTGAGCCTGACGTGGGCCGCCTGGTGCTGGTGGTGGAAGGATCTCATAACGTCGTCCACCATTTACAGCTCCTCCTCCTCCTATGCCAGTTTCGCCTCCCTGGGGGCCTCCATGCCCTCTCCTAAGAGATCCTTGATCACGACGTTGTCTCTACCATTACGATATGTCAGATATTTATCTGTGCTAATTGGCATGTCTGTTCGGGTAGTCACATGCCATGTGACCACGCCCATCACAAGCAAATCACCGCCCCTCTCTGGGTTGCCCTGGGGCTCTGTGTCGTCCCTATGTCGCATGACCACGCATCTGAGTCTGGTCACGATAGGATCTCCTACGTAGAGATCGTGTTGATTGGTGTCTTCTAGCTGCTGCAGACGACTCAACTCTATGACGCTCACTGCCAGCTCCATCTGTCTGGTGTCTCTCTGACAGAAAGATCTCTGTCACTGGTGTCCACTCCAACACCCAACATAGGTGGGGGTGCACAAGGGCACCACACTAGCACATATCTCTCTGTGGAGTCACTACTCAAACTTTTGTGCTCAGAAGTAGCCATCACAGATCATGTCAAGGAAGTACTGTGTAAGGTCTATGAACCTTGCAACGTACTCATCCACTCTCTTCTCTCCCTGACGCAACTCCAGAAGCTCCTAAATCCGAACCGAGTGCAAATAGGAGGGGTAGTACTCCTCTCAAAACAACTGCTGGAAGTCAGGTCACGAGAGTGTCGACTCATCATGCATCTGGGTAATAAGACTCCACCAGCTCTCAGCTGCTCTGTGGAAAAGGCTAGCTGCCAATGAAACCACCTGATCTGTCAGTGTATGGATGAGCCTGAAAACACGGACCACCGACTCTAGCCAATCCTCTTCTACTTGGGGATCTGGCTTTCCGTGGAACCTCAGCGGCCTATGGCACTAGAACTCACAGAGCACGCTAAGCCTACACGCATCCTCAGCCTGCTCTGCTGAGATGATTTGCTGATCAACAGGTGGAGGTGTTGCTACTTGCCCATCTAGAGAAAGAAGCTCGTAGGATGGACCTTGAACTGAGGCCTCATCACTCATCGGATCGTCATCGTGATCCGAAACTGGTATTCTCGCTGGTTGTCATCGTGGAGACATCTTGACATTTTAATCAAGATTCACCAAGGTCGGATGATAATATATATATATATATATATATAACAATGAGGTGATGACTCAATAAGGATAGTTAAAGACTCAATCCTATATGATGCATGTACCATTGATCCTTATAACCAATGTCTTAGTATGCCCAGTCAACAAGCAGGTAATCAAAGTCATGGTGAATGGATATATCGGCCGGTCGTACCATCATTGTGTTCCCTGACCTGAGAGCTACACTAAAGACACTTTTAAACTGTTGCACTAATCCCAACAAAAACCTCGTAAGGGGACTACTTTAGACAACATTCCAAGGAATAAACTGCTCTAATACCAATCTATCACAACCCAACTGAAAGCGCGGCTGATTGTCTTCTATCGACCGTTCAAGGTTCCGGTGCTCTGCTAATGTGTATAACAACACTCGAGTCGAATCCTCAGTGATGATACTTTTTAATAGTCGGTTATTTTTAGTTGATTGTAGTTTGATTGGGGGGGTTTGTTTGTAGAGATTATGAAATAATTTATGGATGATGTTTGATTTAACAAATTGATAAATATTGGGGTGAGTTTATTATTGGGTATTTAAGCTTATGATATCCTTGATCTTTGCTTTATATTGCATTAAATTAATACCCACTCCACAAGATGACTTTGATCAGAATTCCCAAGTGTTAAAACTTTAATCCAAGCCATAACATAACTTAGGGTTATAATCATTACCATTACTTGTTTATGATAGTGTATTTTTGGTTCCAATAATCCATCGAATCTACATATTAAACAAAACATGTCATTAATCCATGACATATAAAGTTCAACATACACAATATTAACTCAAAGAATACTCATCGAGAAAAAGATCTCAATCACTTAATATCCCCAAATTATAACTCACCCCAATGGTAGATTTACTAATCCATTGAAATGATTATTAATCTAGTTAAATATGTTTAAGGTGATGAATTATAAAGAAAGTGAAAAGAACGAGATAAGAAAAGAGTAGTGCGTCCAACACACACACGATCGTTGAAGAGAGTTCAAAAAAGAATTTTGATTAAATGAGGAACCAAAAGAAGGGAAGGGGTTTTAACTTGATTTAAACCATTTTAATAACATTAATATTAAATTACAGAAGGTGGATGAGAATAATAGATATTGAAAAGAAATTTTCATTAAAACAGAATTACAAAAAAAAGACTTACAAGATTACAACAATGAAGAACACAAAAGTAAATGAAAACAAATATTGGAGGAAATGTTTCTAAAGTGAAAACTTGAGTATGGAAGGTCCTATCAATCCTTTGGCAAGGCTTTGGTCATTCCAATATATGATTTTCTCTTCTGAAATGCCCACTCTTTTGAAGGAAAGGAGGGGGGATGTATTTATAGCCCAAGGAGTCGGACTGTTTGCATTCCAAATCTTTTCCTTCACTTGTCTCACCAGTTTTCACATACAGACAGCTGAATCTCGAGATATCTTCTTCTTAGAAGTTTTAGATAATAATATTTTCCGACTACTCTAAAAATTTGGAGCCATTTGGACTTATAGAACCAAAGTTATGGCGGTTGGAGTAAACAATTGTAATCTCTCCATTTCAATCCAGACTTTTCAGAAGGTCGAAATGTGAATGGGTTTTTAAACAGGAATATTCCCTCAAATAAAAATATTTTCTTTTATAAAGTTGGAAACACATATATTATATTTCACACTGAAAAATCCCAGCTTGATTTGATAACTAGATCATGGGAAATGTCATGAATAATGTTTGGATTTTAATTCTCGTCCAGAATGGTGGATTGGACTTAAAAGCATTATTTGGGACCCTTGTTCTTATATTTGGACCTTCAAATTTTTATCCATGATTCCTTTTGATAATCAAGAACATATGGTGGAGTTTCATAAAATTTGGGCTTTGGGATTTAGGCCAGTAACTCAATCATCATGACTGATCCATTTTCTTCACAGATTCTTTGGGTCTTCTTGTATGGACAATATGACCCTCCAAATGGATAATTTGGCCAAAGGTTTCTTCTAATGAAATGTTGTAATTTTAGTAAGTAACCCTAAAGAATACGAATCACGCAATTTGGATAAGTAGGGTGAGAGTTATTATTAAAACATTAAACATACTTGAATCTAGATGAATTCAAATAGTGCTCTAAAATTATATTTAATATTTAAATATTAATATTTCATACAAATTATGCACATTTCATATAAAATAAGTAAATGGAGTATATAATAAATTATGAAAATATTAATAAAATTGACTCCCCCACACTTAGTCTTTTGCATGTCCTCATTTACAATAAATATAAAAACATAACAAAATCATTTTTACTCACCAACAAATATTAAAATTTTGTTTTCCCCAATCAGGGAAGGTTTTGACAATTTCATTCATCCATATTTAATTCCACCACTAGTTGTTATAGAAATAATGTTCCAAAAACAATTCATTTTTTCATGCTCAAATTTAGAAATGGAAAATGGTGGCACACAAAACTTACTCCTCTCAAGATGATAGAATTAATTTATGGAGCTTCACTCATTCACCAACCAAAAGTGAAAATCTTGGAGTTTGTAAGAGCTCTCAGCTTCCACTCCCTATCCTAAAGTGCTCAAAAATCAAGAGGACTTTTAGGGATTTTCTATGGCTATGGGATGGTAGGAAGATGATATCCAAAAGATAGGAAAAAGGGGGTAAAACACAAACATGGAAAAAGAAATGCACATTTTTTTTGAACTGAGACATGAAAGGAAATGGAAACACATATTTACAAGGGAATGAAAATGTGAAATAAGATACAAAAGAGGAAGGAAATTTGAAGTGGATGAGAAGATGAAATATTTATAAACCACGAAACTTCTCCCAAGGACATACGTGTTCATTTTTTTTGTTTCATTTTTTGAAAGTTGAACTTGAAATAGATCTCACACTCATCTCCCAACCCATGATTGATCTTCTCACAACACTAATTGTAATAGTTATAACAAGATAAAAGGTTGAGGAAGAGTGATTTTTGACCCACTCAAGACACAACCCATTCTTATTTTCATTTTTTTTTTGATATTTTTTTGAACACTTTTCAATATCATTTGTACAAGATAAACATATATACATTCCCAAACCCCACTAAAGGAAAACCTCTCCCCCACACTTAAATTGATGCTTTCCCTCAATCATATGATAACATGGTGAAAATCAACAGAAGGGTACCCAAAATGAAATCCATTCCCCCCACACTTAAATTTCAAAAAATTATGCAATGAAAATCCATGTTGATATTGGGTGGGATAAGGTATTGGTCTTATAATGTGGCTATTAAAGAAAAGGTTTTCATAGGCTCAAAGGGGCTTTCAAAAATAAGATTAATGTAAGGGCAATGGGAGGATATTTGGATATTGTGATTCTCATGAGGTTCAGAAAATTCCTCTATCACATTAATGCACACCAAATTTGGAAATTAAACTCAAAGGTCCAAAAACTCAAGATTCCCAAATGGGGGTGAAAAATACACATTTTGAAAATATGGCCATAGGTAGCCTTTATATGAAAGAAAATTTTGTTACTCACAGGTGGGGAAAATCATTTTCCAAATCAAAAAAATTGAGCATTCAAAATTTGTTGGTTTTGACACAATATTCTTTATCCAAATTTATGAAGAAACCACAGATTTTTTTAGATGAAACCAGGTCTTTTGACTCCCCAAAATGGTTGGACAAAATTTGAAAATTGGAAGGTGAGTAAGTATGACTCTTGATTTTTCATATTTTTTTTAAATGATTTTTTTGTTGTTTAGTTTTATAGGTTTTTTTAGTTTTTTATAAAGACACACCCACACAAAAGAGAAAGAGAAAAAGGAAAGGTTTTGATAAAGAAAGTGGTAAAAAATGAAAGATATGGGAAGAAGAAGAAATAGAGAGAGAGAAGAAGAGATAGAGAGAGAGTTAAAGGGAAAGAGGTGCCCCCTGGTTTGGATTTGGTGGGTCTTCGTCTCTATCTGGTGGTGGGTCTACTATAGAAGTTGTGGATCTGATGGAAGTCGATGTGGTTCCTAGGATGTGGGTCCTCTCATGGTGATGCTTTAACCGATGTTCATTAACTATGAATGTCCTTTTGGAAGAGGGGTCTTGGAATTACACTACACCAAATGGGTAAACATTAGTAATAACAAAAGGACATTCCCAATGATAATTAAGCTTACCTTGGTGAAGTTTAACTTGATAATTGAAGAGTATTACCTTTTCACCTTCATGAAATATCTTTCTCAGGATGTGTTTGTCATGGAGTTCCTTAGCCTTTTCTTTGTACAGATTGGAATTCTCATAGGATTCAAGTCAAATCTCCTCCGGTTTATCCAATTACAACAATATTTATTCACCAGATTTTCCACAATCAAAATTATAGGTTTTCATAGCCCAAAATGACTTATGTTGGATTTCAACTGGTAAATGACATGCTTTACCAAAAACTAGTCTAAAAGGAGACATCCCAATGGGTGTTTTATAGGCAGTTCGATAAGCCCAAAGTGTTTCACCAAGTCTTTCAGTCTAGTCTTTTTTGGTGGGTTTTACAATTCTCTCAAGCACTCTTTTCACTTCTCTATTATAAAGTTCAGCCATTCCATTTTCTTTGGTGTGATATGTAGTTGAAGTGTTATGCACAACACCATTCTTTTTCAAAAAATATTTCATGTTTTTATTACAAAAATGGGTTCCTAAGTCACTTATCAAGGCACATGGTGTGCCAAATCGGTGGAAGATGTGTGTCATTAGGAACTAACTAATAGTATGTGAATCATCCTTTCTAGTGGGTTTGGCCTAAACCCACCTAGAAACATAATCAACCGCAAGAAAAATGTATGGGGATCCATTAGAAGGGGGGAATGGTCCCATGAAATTGATGCCCCAAACATCAAAGATCTCACAGAAAATTAATGGATTTTGGGGAGTTTCACTTATCTTGGAAATTGTTCCAAACTTTTGGCAAGCGGGACATGATTGACAGAACTCATGTGAGTTCTTGAAAAGTGAAGGTTAGAATAATTGAGAGTCTATGACCTTTTGGAAGGTCCTCTGTGGTCCAAAGTGGCCACCTACAATAAGTGAGTGACATAATTCTAAGATGGATGAATGTTTATCTTCATCAACACATCTCCTAATTACCATGTCAGCCCCAGTTTTCCAAAGTTTATTATCTTCCCAAAAATATAATTTTGAATCAATTTTCAGCTTCATTTTTTATTCTTTTGAAAAAAAATCAGGAAAAATACCAGAAACCAAGTAGTTTATAATTGGGGCATACCATGGTAACTTTGGAGTGAGAGATGAAATGTACTCAGTGGGAAATTCAAGATAAATAATTTCTGAATGAGAAGAATTAGAAATTATACTTAGGTGATCAGTCACATGGTTTTATTTTCCTGGTCTATCTTTAATTTCAAAGTCAAAATCTTAGAGCATTAGGATCCATCTTATTAGCCTCGGTTTGGAATCACTTTTCTTGAGTAAGAACTTTATAGTAGAATGGTATACGAAGATGATGATTTTGGCACCTAAAAGATAGGGCTGGAATTTATCTAAGGTAAAAACCACCGCTAAAAGTTCCTTTTTAGTCACAATGTAGTGAGATTGAGTTTCATCCAAAGTTTTTGAGGCATAATAGATGACATGATGAATTTTTTCTCTTCTTTGACCAAGAACATCCCCAACGGCTCTATCAAAAGCATCACACATCAATTCAAAGGGTAAGGACCAATCTAGGGGTTGGATTATCAGGGAAGATTTAAGAGCAATTTTGAGTTCAATGAAGGCTCTCTTGAAAACCTCATCAAAATGGAAAGTGACATCATTTTGGAGAAACCGAGTGAGTGGTAGGGAAATCCTACTGAATTTATGGATGAATCTCTGATAGAACCCAACATGACCAAGGAATTAATGGATGTCTCAAACAGAAGTGGGTTCAGGAAGTGATTGGATCACTTCAATTTTGGCAGGATCAACTTCAATAACATATTGTGAAACTATGTTCCATATAACAATCTCATTTGCAACCATGAAGTGGAATTTTTCAAAATTTAACACAAGGTTACACTTGACACACTTTTGGAGGACTAGAGAGAGTGAATTCAAGCAAGATTCAAATGACTCACCATAAATGGTGAAGTTGTCCATGAATACTTCTATGTAGTGTTCAATGAATTTAGAAAATATACTCATCATAAACCTATAGAATGTTGAAGGAGCATTGAAAAGACCAAAAGGCATTCTTCTATATGCATATGTTCCAAAGAGGTAAGTGAAAGTAGTCTTTTCTTAGTCTTGAGGTGCAATTGGGATTTTAAAGTAGCCAATGTATCCATCAAGAAAGCAATAGTGTGACTTTCTGGCTAATCGTTATAGAATTTGATCAAGGAATGGAAGAGGGTAGTGATTTTTTTCATGTTTCAACATTCAATTTTTGGTAATCAATGCACACACACCATTTATTCTTCACTCGAATTGTGACTACCTCTCCATGTTCATTTGTGAAAACAGTTATCCCACCTTTATTAGGTATAAATTGAATTGGACTAACCCATTCACTATCGGAAATTGGGTAGATAATAACAACTTGAAGAAGCTTGGTGATATCTTCCCTAACTACCTCAAGTATGAGTGGATTGAGTCTTATTTGTGGTTGTCTAATTGGTTTGGATGATTCCTCAAGATGTATGTGATGCATGCAAAGAGTAGGGTTGATTCATGGTATGTCATCTAGGGTCCAACCTAAGGCCTTTTTGTTTTCTTCTAACACCTGAAAAAGTTTGGAATCCTCAGTTTCGGTAAGTGAAGCAGAGATAATGACAGGATAAGAATGATCATGGAAAAATAATACATATTTAAGGTGTTTAGGAAGAGGTTTTAGATCAGTCTCATCTTTCATTTGTGGGTTAGACAACTCAGGAATGGAGGAAGGGACTTAAGTTTCTTCATATTCATTTTCCTTAATATTGTTCAAGGTGGAGTATTAGATATCAGAGTTGATGTGGGATTCAATAGTTTTTTCAAGATCCTCTAGATTGATGGAGTCTATGAATGAGAGGTCAATATCAACTTCACCATTTATGATTTAGTTAATCATGGTGCAGATTTCACATGATCCTTTGTCATTAGAACATGAATAACATGATGGATTGTGGTTCAATTGACTATTAGAAGTGTCCTCAGAAGCATGGATTGAGAATGCAGAGTGATCCTCAAATGGGTATCACATGGCTTGGAAAATGTTGAACTTGACCATTTGGTCACCAAATTCCATGGATAAGATGCCTGAATGGACATCAATCTTGGTTCTCACTGTCATTAGGAATGGTCTTCCTAGAATTAGGGGAGATCGATAAGAGTTCGTCTCACCTTCCATGTCAATGACATAGAAATCAGTAGGGAAGATAAGATCATTCACACGAACAAGGACATACTCGATTATACCCTCACAACTAGTAGTGCTTCTATTGTCCAATTGAATGACAACACCCATTGGATAGAAGGGACCAAGACCAAGGTTGGAGAATATGGATTTGGGCATGACATTAATTGAGGCTCCTAGGTCTATGAGTGCATCATCAAAGTTGTAACTTCCAATTTGGCATGGAACTGTAAAGGTCCCTGGATCTTTTCACTTTATGGGAATAGAATTTTGGGTGGAAACATTTTCTAAGGTCCTAAGTGTCCTCTTGTGGGTACACAAATTCTTAAGAAACTTGGCATACTTAGGGATTTGTTTTATGACATCTATGAGGGGAATGTTGACTTCAACATGTCTAAACATGTCGATCATTTCAGGATCGGGTTCAAAGGACTTATTTAGATTAAAAACAGATTGAGGAAAAGGAATTGGGTCCCTAAGTGGAATGTAAGGAGGCGAGGGAATGGATTCAGATTCCTTTTTGAGTTTCTTTTTCTTTTCATTTTTCAGGTCAACATTTAAAGGGGGTTGGAGGACTTATCTTGAGGCATAGCAATTTGATTCCCCGATCTAAGTGAAATTGAAATTACATTACCCTTGGGGTTGGGTAATGGTTGAGCTAGTAGTTGGGAAGAATTTGATTGTTGTTGTTGGCTCAGGTGGGATTCAAGTTTACCAATTCATGTTTCAATGTTTTTGAGGATGGAACGGGTTAAGGAGGCAAGATCTTCCACTGCACTTTCCCATGGTTTTTTAGAAGAAGAGGCTTGTCCTAGATTGGGATTACCTTGATTTTGGTTATTGGGAAAGCTATTTTATTGGTTTGTGGATTGGGAAGGCTCACTAGGATAGTGGAATCCAGGAGGAGGAAGAGGAGGATTGATTCTTTGAGGTTGAGGGACAAAAGGGTAAGGTTGTTGGAAGTTACCAAAATCTTACCAATATTGGAATTGGTTTGGGTTTTGGTGAGGTTATTGAGGGGGATGAGAAATAGGATTCCCATATCTCAAGTTAGGGTTATATATATAAGAGAAGGGCTCATAATGGGGTTGGTTGAATTTTCTAACAAACTAACCTGATTGTTGATGGTTGGGGTTCTACTGAGCATATACTGCATTGAGCTCCATTGGTCTGGATGAATTGGATTGATCCTCTTGAAGTTGTGGACATATGTCAGTTGGATGAGATGTGGAGATGTAGATTCCACAATTCTTAATAGGTCTAGGGAACATAGATTGTGGAGAAGATGAGGTTGGGGCTTTGGTAGCCACAACTAGTTTTCACACAAGACCTGTAAGTTCACTCATCCACTCTGTCATCTTGTTCGGCTCTATAGATTGATTATCTTGATCTTTTTTGACTTAAGAATGTGCTCGAGTATGGAATTGTTGTGTGTTTTCATCCATGTTACTTATGAGATCTCTTGTAGCTGCAGGAGTTTATTAACAAGAGCACTGCCACTTGCGGCATCAATGAGAGTTCTCTCCATAGACAATAACCCCTCATAGAAGTATTAGATCAAGAGTTGGTTAGGGATTTGGTGGTGTGGGAAGGTTGCAACAATATTTTTGAACATCTCTTAGTACTCATGGAGTGATTCATTTGGTAATTGACGAATACCACCTATTTCCCTTCAGATATAAGCAGTATGAGAAGCAGGAAAAAATTTCTCTAAAAAGAGTCACTTCATGTCATTCCATGTGATTATGGAACCAAGAGGGAGGTAGTAAAGACATGACTTATTAGTGTTATATAAGGAGAAATGGAATGCTCAAAGTTTGATTTGTTCCTCAAAAACCCCTTGAGGCTTCATGGTAGAGCACACCACTTGGAACTCTTTAAGGCAGAGATGTGGATCCTCACCGGCTAGCCTGTGGAAATGAGGGAGAAGATGAATCAAACCCAATTTGAGTTAGAAGTCAGCCTCTATGTTTAGATATTGAATACCAAGAGTTTGGTAATTCATATGAGGGGCATAAAGTTCTTTAAGTGTTTTTTCCCTAGGATTGTCCATATCTAATTCAATTAGTTGGACAATGACAAGTTCTTGAATGAGTTGATTATCTCTTATGTTCCTCCTAAGTTGGTGAAGTGTTCGCTCAATTTCAGGGTCAAACAAATCCAAGGGATTTTTTGGGAGGCTATGAGGAATTTAGAGATATTTTAGAATAAAGTGGAATGTGGGTTTTTCTTTGTGTTTTTTTTTTGTTTATGATTTTTATGAGAAGGTGGGTTTTTCTTTGTGTTTTTTTCATTTTTTTTTAATTTTGTTTTTTTTTTGTTTTTTTTTACAATAACCAAAAACTAACGACTAATTAATTGAACCATCCCCAGCAACAGAACAATTTTAAATCATGGTCGATTGTCTCCTATCGACCGTTCAAGGTTCTGGTGCTCTACTAATGTGTATAACTGCACTCGGGTCGAATCCTCAGTGATGACACTTTTTAATAGTCTGTTATTTTTAGTTGATTGTATTTTGATTGGTGGGTTTGTTTGTAGAGATTATGAAATAATTTATATATGATGTTTGATTTAACAAATTTATAAATATTGTGATGATTTTATTATTGGGGATTTAATCTTATGATATACTTGATCTTTGCTTTATATTGCATTAAATTAATACTCACTTCACAATATGACTTTGATCGGAATTCCCAAGTGTTAAAGATTTAATCCAAGTCGTAACTTAACTTAGGGTTATAATCATTACCATTACTTGTTTATGGTAGTTTATTTTTGGTTCCAATAATCCATATAATCCACATATTAAACAAAACATGTCATTAATCCATGATATATAAAGTTCAACATACAAAATATTAACTCAAAGAATATTCATCAAGCAAAAGCTCTCAATCACTTAATATCCCCAAATTATAACTCACCCCAATGTTAGATTTACTCAGACATTGAAATGATTATTAATATAGTTAAATATGTTTAAGGTGATTAATTATAAAGAAATTTAAAAGAATGGGATAAGAAAAGAGTAGTGCGTCGAACACACACACGATCATTGAAGAGAGTTAAAAAAGACTTTCGATTGAATGAGGAAGAAAAAGAAGGGAAGGGATTTTAAATTGATTTAAACCATTTTAAGAACATTAATATTAAAATATATAATTTGGATGAGAATAAGAGATATTGAAGAAGAAAATTTCATTAAAACATAATTACAAAAAAATGACTTACAAGATTACAACAATGAAGAACACAAAAGTAAATGAAAACAAATAGAGGAGGAAAGGTCTCTAAAGTGAAAACTTGAGTATGGAAGGTCCTCCCAAGCCTTTAGAAAGGATTTGGTCATGCAAATATATGATTATATATTCTTAAATTCCAACTCTTTTGAAGGAAAGGAGGGGGATGTATTTATAGCTCAAGGAGTTGGATTGTTTGCATTCCAAATATGTCCCTCCACTTGTCTCGCTGGTTTTCCCATTAAAAAAGCTGAATCTAGAGATATATTCTTATTAAAAGTTGTAGATAATAATGTTTTCCGACTAATTTAAAAATTTGGATCTATTTGTACTTATGGAACCAAAGTTATGGTGGTTTGAGTAAACAATTGTAATATGTCCATTTCAATCCTGACTTTTTTGAAGGTCAAAATATGAATGAGTTTTTGAACAAAAAGATGCCCTAAAATAAAAGTAGTTTCTTCTATAAATTTTTACGCACAAATATTATCTTTCACAATGAAAAATACCAGCTTTATTTGATGACTAGATCATGAGAAATGTCATGAATAGTGTCTGGATTTTAATTATCAACCAGAATGGTGGGCTGGACTTCAAAGTATCAGTTGGGCCCCTTTTTCTTATAGTTGGACCTTCAAATTTTTATCCATGAATCCTTTGGATAATCAAGAACATATGGTAGAGTTTCATAAAATTTGGCTTCAGGATTTAGACCAGTAACTCAATCATCATGGCTGGTCCAATTTCTTCACAGATTCTTTGGGTCTTCTTGTGTGGATAATAAAACCCTCCAAATGAAAGATTTGGCCAAAGGTTCCTTCTAATTAAATGTTTTAATTTGAGTAATTAACCCTAAATAATATTAATCATTCAATTTGGATAAGTATGGTGAGAGTTATTATTAAAACATTAAACAGGCTTGAATCTGGATGAATTCAAATAGTGCTCTAAAATTATATTTAATACTTAAACATTAATATTTCACACAAATTATGAATATTTTATATAAAATCAGTAAAGGGAGTATATAATAAATTATGAAAATATTAATAACATCACCAACCTTAACCAGGACTTGATCCGCAACTACCCCAAGCCCGTCTCTTAGTTCAGGGGGTGGCGATAAGTGTCGGAAGGCGTAACCTAAATGGGAGGCCTTTTCCTAACATACCTATATGCACACACCCGACCATATCAATACAGAAGTGCATATGAATGATAATAAAAAGATGCAACAGCTATAAAGTAAACAAAGCATGAAAAACCTTCAGGGTGTACAAAAGTATGATAGTGCGAAATGAAAAGTAAAGGTAAAAAATATACATCCAACCAAAAATACGTCTCAAACTGACAAAACTGGAAAAGTAAACTATTGAGAGAGCCCAGATCCTGATCTCCAAGATACGATCACCATATGTGGTCTAAAGTATCCAATATCCCTAAGCTCATCTGAAGTCACCATTGACCTGTTCTTTGTTTGCATAAGACATAACACATGCAGACAATGCTCATATAGGGGTGAGTATATATGTACCAAGTAAGACAACCTGAAAGTTGAAGGAGGAGAGGTAAGAGATACAACATGAATATAAATATAGTAGATAGTAAATAAGATGCAACTCAACCCAAATAAAGGGAAAGAGTAACCTATTTTTAGCCCAAGGGTCTCAACACAGTGTGTAGATGGACTATATGTCGAGTCTTTGCCACCCATAGAAGGAGAGTAAACTCATCCAACCAAAAGAAGCTAAACATGGAAATCACGTGGCATAACCTGCATGTCTTCGCAACCTATGGAAGGAGAGTAACCAAATCCAAATGTATGGATACACATGTGTGTGTGTGTGTGTGTGTACTCAGTAAAAGAATCCCAAATGAGAGAGAAAGGAGATCTCCATCTCACAGCTCATCCTAAGAAAAGAGTCGCCAACAGTTCCAGAAGTCCAACAATGATGCCCAACATCTCGCGCGTCTTCCCAACAGAAACCATCCAAGTCAAACCATGCCTCATCACTATGCCGAATAGTTGAGGGTCCATAATCTCTAGGTGGAGAACTGATGCCCTGGTACAATAGGAGGGTTCCACTCAGTGGATAGATAGACGACTCATACCCTGTTCCAATAGGAGGGTTACACTTTAATAGTCAATGGAGGACCCATGCCTTGCCCATCATGAGGGTTCCACTATAATGGTAGAGGACACATGCCCAGCTCAGTTGGATAGTTCCACTCTAGAATCCGATAGAAGACCCATGCCCTGTGCCAACAGGAGGGTTCCACTCTAGGATTCTGTAGATGAATAATGCCCAACCTAGCTAGAGGGTTCAACTCTAGTCATCGAGGACCCTTGCCCAACCCAACTGGAGGATTCCACTCAGAATGCCTTTGGTGATCTTGCACGATTACTGTCGTTGTCGAGCATCTCTTGAACAAGCACCATGCCTGAACAAATCTCACATTGTATATCAAAATCCATAAATAAGGGAACCATCACATTCTATGCAGAAAAAACTCAGCATAAGCTACTCGCAGGCCAAAATCCTAGTCCAAACAAAGAAGATATGAGAGTTTAAAGTTTCTTAAAAATGAACCAAGGGGTGCACAGTGTGTGAGGGGACCCACACAGTGTGTGGTCCTTCTCCATCACCTGGTTATGTCCATGGAGGTACATGGATCGCCTACCATGTAGCGATACACAATGTGTAGGGGATATACACAGTGTGTCCATGCCACTCGGGGTCCCACCCGTGTACTTGGTTGTATTCGTGTATCCATCTTGTGTCCGTGTACTCAAGTCGTGTCCTTGTACTTTGGTACATGGCCATGTACTCTAGCATGGGGTCCTTCTCGTGGGATCTGCCACATGGATCGTCCACCTGAGGAAGTAATACATAGCGTGTGGGGAGTCTACACAACATGTCGTTCTTATAAATTTCTAAAACCCTAGCCATCGTAGTATAGGGGCTACACGCCGTGTGTTCATCATGGCACACAACATGTAGTCATGTTTTTCACAGTTTCTCAAATTTGAAGTCTATGGTTCATATCCATATTTTCTCCTTAGATTCTATCCTCATTCCTTCCCAAAAATGGTGGATCTAGACATGGATCATTGTTTACAACCATCATTTTTCAGAAATCAGATTCCATAATTCTGTGGGGGTTCATTGTATGCACTGCACACAAATCTTCCACCTTCCATATTTGATTCAGACTTCGAATCTGAAAATCGATCACCCATAACCCGCAAACAACCCAGATCTATTATTGATTCATTGTTTTGTCCCTTGTAACATGGTTTCATCATGATTTCAGGGGTTTGATCAGTCTCAACACCACCCGAAAACATCGAACCGAGACCACAGGGTCCAACTGGTGAACGACATGGAGAAATTGAGGTAGGAAGACACAAGAAAAAAGGTTTATAGATCATTGCCGAGCGTTCTTGGCCAATTATCAAGAATGGGGATACCTAGGGTTATAAAACCAAATAATAATTAAATAAACGGGTACACATAAGCATGAAAAGTTCAAAAATTAGCACAGATCATAAGAGAGATGATTCTTCTCAATAAATTTAATCAAAAATGGTGTAATACACATTTTGATTGTTCTACCTAGATATTGGATTGTTCTTTGTCGAAGAATGTGCTCACCAATTATCAATGAAATTTGTGGTATTTGCTGCGCTCCAATCTAGAGTTTCATCATCATCCGATATGATCTACCGATAGATTTAAAGGAAGAATAAGCTCTCAAAGATCCTAGGATTATGAGGCAAACCATAGAAAATTAACCATAATGATATATTTATAGGAAAATCAGTTAGGTTAAATGAATTAATTATTAATTAAATTAATTAATCAATCCACTGAACGTACCGCCAATGGTCATTTTATTTGAACGCCCCATGCCAACCTATATTAGGTCATGCCTAATGTAAACATCACGTCCCAAAATCAATCATGGTATTAGATTTATGATTTGATCTTCTGTTTAAGAGTTATCTCATTTTCTTTAATAAATTGTGCACACGCTATATAAAATATTTTTAATATTTTTATAAAATTAATTTTGGGCTTACCAGGCCTCAAAATCACATGTCGTCTCAATTTCTGGCTTTATAAATATATGTAGAAATATTTCAAAGTCTTATAAGGAAAAAAATGATTCTTTATAGTACATATACCAAGGATTTTGGAAAAACCATTGGCATAGGTCTCTCTATAGTGCCTATACCAATAGTTTTGGCCAAACCATTGGTATATGTCCACTAGTATAGCTCCAATTTCTAATAGTGAGTGCACGGTTTAAGGGGGAGATTTTAGAGACCAATGGGGGCTCCCGGCCCTCCACAACCATTCACAATCTCTCCCCAATCCTATTTTCCATTCCATTTTCCACCTCTAGTCATCAAGATTCATCATAGATCATTCATACATCTTAGTGTAAGCACGTGATTGGAGATGGGAATTGGATCAGAGGATAGAGAATACACTTGAGGTTGTGGCTTGGAAGATATAAATGAAGGAAGTGGCTGAACACTCTATAGAATCTCAATTCTCTTTTATCCACTTATTGTACCATTGTTTCGAGATGAGTTTAATGGATTATATTGTTATTTCTACTAGAACATATAGATAATTAGTTTAGGGGGATGGATCATATGGATTAAGTTGTGCTTAATTTTACATCTTCTTTATTGGGTTAAATCAAGGAGGTTTGTTTTATTTCCTCTAGAGTTCTTGTCTTCACTTCATTGCGAGCATCTCTTCACTCTAATTCAAGTGTCGATAAGAGAAAAATAGAGTATCTTTTTTCTTGACGACTAAAACAGAAGTACATTTTGGAAAAGGTTGTCGTATGCTCTTCTCAATGAGGAAGCATCTCCATATTGAGTTCTGTTATAAATAATATTTCTCAAGATAATTCTCTAGTGAGGGTAATTTATCTAATGTCAGTTAGACATTTTATTCCTCTACACACACCTTCAACATCTTTTTGGTTTAATCTAATTCAAGAGTAGGGCAAAATTATTTTAACTCTACCCGATCCAATTATCCTAATTCAATCAACTGTTGGCCTCTTAAACTTTTCACTGCAACATTTTTTCCTCCATTTTCAACCCACATCATCATTACATCAACGTTTTATTGTTTTTTATTTGATTTTTTTTGTTTTTACTTTGTTTTGGTCAAGCAAAATTTGGTTTCCCTATGGTTAAACCCTTCTTACCATAGTACTATTAGTAAGTATCTTTATAGATAATTAATTTGACTTGATTCTAGTTAATTACCTAGCATCTATCATCAAAGGTCTTAGGATCAAATCTCACCGTTGTGTTTAATTTTTCAAAGTCTACAACCAGAATCATTAATTGTAGCTGTAGATACCCCATTTTCATAACCCAAACCACCGGGCCTCACTTAGTCGACGGAAGGATAAGCCGAAACTACCCCAAGCCTGCCTCCAAAGGCTAGGGGCTGGTGATAAGAACCGAAAAACATAACTAATATGGGATGCCTTTTCCTAATGTACTTGTACGCAGACACTCAACCATATCCATGAAAAATTATAGAGGAATAAAAAGAAAAGATAGTAACATCTAGAGTAATAACCATGCATGTAATAAACCTCTAGGGAATAGAAAAGAGTGCGATAGTTCAATCCAAAAAGTAAAGGCACAAAATATATTCCCAACTAGGAAAGATGTTTGAACCTAACAATAACTGGAAAAGTAAAATGATGAGAGAGACCAACTCTAAATCTCCAATCTCTGACCACTATATGTGGTCAAATACACTTGTTTATACCTATGATCCTCAGTAATTGGTGTCGACCTGTTCTTCTTCTACATAAGAAACGACACGTGTAGGAAAAGGCCATTCATGGGTGAGTATATAAATACCTAAGAGAATTCCCCTAAAGTTGGAGGAGGAGTAATAAAAGACACAATAGAAGTTTACAACTCAACCCATAACAAGAGATGTACAAAAACCAATGCATAGATATACATATATATGCTCATAAAAATAATCCCAAGTGAGAGAGAAAGGGGATCTCCGTCTCAAATCCCAAACCAGGATGATGAGTATGCCAATAATTCCAAAAGTTCATCATTTATGCCCAATATCTCATGTGTATTCCTGAAGGAGTATCCATGTGGATACACACCTCACCATTGTGTCATGAAGTCAAGGGGATACAATCTCTAAGTAGAGGAACCATACCCTGGTACAACAGGTGGGTGTCACTCTGTAGGTAGAGGATCAATGCCCTAATATAATAGGAGTATTACACTCATATTATAGAATAACTATGCCCTGACTCCGCATGAGGGTTCCACTCAAATGTTATAAGGACCCATGGCCTGACTTCGTAGGAAGGTGCCACTCAGATGGTACAGGATCTGCACCCTAAATCTGCGGGAGGGTGTCACTCAGTAGATAGAGGACTCATGCTCTAACTCTGTAGGAGAGTTCCACTCAGTAGATAGAGGACCCATGACATGACTCCATAGGAGGGTTCCACTCAATAGATAGAGGACCCCATGCCCTGACTCCGTAGGAGGGTTCCACTCTATGATGATATTTTTTGATCACTGCCATCATCGAGCACCACCTAAATAATCACCATCCTTGAAACATCTCACATAATATCTCAAAATCCAATATAAATCCTATCATCACTTTTTACATAGAAAAACACTCAGGATAGGCTACTCGCGGTCCAGAATTTGAGTCCAAACAAAGGATATATGGGAGGTAGGAGTTCCTAAAAAAGGAAGTACATGACGTGTGGCCCGATCCCCTTCCTGATCATGTCCTCACCAACACACAACTCACTGGCCATGTAGTAGTACACGATGTGTAGTGCTATCACACGGTGTGTCTCGACCACCCAGGGTTGAGTCGTGTTCTTCTTGGTCATGCTCGTGTTTTTTAGGCTATGTTTGTGTGCTCTGGCCATGTGTCAGTACATGGCATGTTCCCTACCCTACATGACATGTAGCGACACATGGTCTCCTAGGCATGTACTCTATGTACACACCGAGTCAGATAGCTAGGGTCACATGGTGTATGTTCCCTCCACACGGTGTGTGCTATTTAACTCCAATGAGAAACCCTATCCACCACAAAAACTGGACTACACGATTTATATTCTTCAAACTACATCGTGTGTAGTTGGGTTTTTTCTAGAATTGAAAATCTGTTACGTGACTTCCAAATATGCCACTCTCGCTTCCATAAACACCTGATTATTCCTTGGATCTCACTGAAACCAAGGATGATGACGTCAATCATCGATTTCTCAGCCTCTAGTGGAAAAAAATGAGATTTTGATCCTTCACTTGAAGCTCGCATGCCACTATCACTTGTAGCGCTTCTCAGTGTCATTACCAACTAGTCTCGAATCCATTATCCATGGGAATCCATCACCCACATCCCACATGCATCCTGATCCATACTCAAATCACCAATCCATCCATCGCACGTGAAATCTCCATGAATTCAAGGGTTCAATCACTCTAAAACCTTCCCAACAATGTCGAACAATGGCCTCGTAAGCCAACGGTGAAGATTTGTGAAGAAATATGGGGGAAAGCACAATAACAAGGGTGAAACAATCATTGGTCAAATGTTCGTGGTCAATGAATATAGATTGGGGATATCTAGGGTGAGAAACAAGGCATAAAAAAATAAATAGAATGAATAATTTAATTCAATCAAACAGGCTCATGTGAAGGTTGTAGGACCCCAGGACACCCTGAGAGGGGAGGGGTGAATCAGGGTGTAAAATATTTCCTTTAAAAACAAGGATCTTATTCCCATGATGGTAGGAACTCGTTAAACCTATAAGACTGATGGGAACAGAAAGAAAACAACCATAATAAAAGAGACCACACATCACTTTTACTTGGTTCACCACTAAGGGCTACGTCCAAGGAGTATACATCGACAGGTTGACGGTTGTACCTAATTCCACTAAACTTCACTAGTTTTAGATTAGAAAGTTCAGGTACAATCACTCTGTCCCAAGCACACTGCCTTTACAAAATTTTAGGGATATCTCACTGTGTCCCTCGAGTCACTCCTATTGACTCCCCCTGGCTCACTGCCCTTGGTGAGGTCACCCTCAGTTTATAGACGTGAAAGTTTCTTCAATAGATTTTTATTGAAGCCTTTGCCTCTGCTCAGCACAAGAATCTGCTTGCATCGAAGTCCTAAATTGATGAACTTGAAAGCACTGAACCACTGAACCAGATATTCAGAACGTGCAAGCAGGTTACACTGTTGATTTCGCGCAACACCTACCCTTTGTGCGAAAGATATCACTTTTGCGTGAAATATTTGATTTTTGCATAGAAAATATTTCACGTAACAACCTCCTTTATGTGAAAAATTCACTTTTACGCACAATTGTAATTTTTATGCGCACCATCTACTTTTTCATGCACCTTCAACTTTTATGCGCAACAACAATTTTTACGTGCAAAGTCTGCATTTTCACGCAGCTCAAACTTTTCCATGCAACTCCTTTTACGCGCACCTTTTACGTGCATCAAAACTCAAATATTCTCTAAGTCTTCATTCGTACTGAATAAGGGGGGTTACCTCTTATTTATAGGCGTCGCCAACCCCCGTGAGTAAAACCCCGCCTTATCGTGCAAAACTCTCATTCTGCACGCAATCCTTTTTTGCGCAGGAACCGTATTTCACGCACAACTCTGGATTTTTCGCGCACCTCATGCATTTTTCATTTTTCATCATTCTGATCGGGAAACACCTTTTGCATGATAAAAACAACCTACATTCACTATTGCGTGCAAAACCAATTTAGCACACAATCCATGTTTTTCACGCACCACTCCATTATTTCGCACAGCTCACGCCTTTGCCATTTTTTGGCAATCTGATCCCAAAACATACCTTGTGTGAAATTTTCCAACACATCTAACCTTTTGCGTGCAAGTTATTTTTCCAAACACACATTTTCCCATTTCTCGATTTTCAGGCCCAAAAATTTGGCAAACACTGGAAATGACACCACCTTCAATACAATTGTCTGCTTAAACTGTATGATCACTTTACTGGAAAACATTCTAAACTTTCAATAAGGATTGACAAAAACCACAAACCATACTCCAATTATTTCATAGAACATCCATGTTTCTAACAAAGGTTTGATTATTCACAAATAAAATAAATCAGATCAAAACATGCTTTAACAATTTAATCAAAGGGACGTAAACCATAATTGATGAGTCCTACCTCGATTCAGATCGATCATTGGTGAAGAGAGAAAATGACTTTGTTATCATGACACATCAAATTAATTTTGTTTTTAAAGGTGATTTATAGTATAGGGTAGACCCTAGGTCATCTCTCAAGGAGAATTGTATGTTTAAAGTGTGCATTTTTAATTAAAATTACTAAAAGAGGGGTGGTTTTGGAAACAAATTTAAAAATAAAATGACTTAATTAAAGAGTTTAACATTTGATAAATAAAGGTGTGGTTTTTATAATTACGGGAGAAGGAGTTCATTTCAAGTTCACTACAATCTTAGATAGTTCATTGTTCTGAAAAAGTTTACATAGTTTAATGGAATCCTTTAGTTGAGGGTTGTCAAGATCTTGATTCCCCTCTTTCCTCTTAAAATGATGCACAAAGAACCAACCCTTAACATAATAATTGTCTTGTCAAGGTTTGGATATCAAGCATATAAAATGGCTACCAAATCATACTAAAATATTATGTATGTGTGAGAGAAAGGGGATTCTTTTCTCGACCAATCGGAACAACCCAAGATTCCCACTAAAATCTCAACCCAATTGGTATTGAAATAATTTTTTTCACTTAATTAAACCAAAGAAATGAATTCAAAGGAGAATAATGTTAAGATAAAACATAATTAAAATAATTCACACACAAATTACACATAACCAGTATAATAATAAGTTCTAGAACTCCCTCCCAAGTATGTGTAGCTTCATCAAAATGATCATCCACCATTTAGCTCTCCATCGAGAGGGGGAGAAGGCTCGGGTGGAACTTCACCTTCATCCTTGACCCCCTACGAGGATAGGGGCCTACAAAACTTAAATAATGAGGAGAGGATACCTTTGGGAATCCAAAATGGAACATCTTTGATCCCTGGTCAAACTTTCAAATGGGGTTCCCAAGGTTCCAATTTATAGGCAAAGTGGAAGGTGGTTTTGGGAACCCATATTTTGTAAAACCACTTGACCCATGGTTTTTGGCATCCAGATAGTCTTATATCATTTTTTAAAAAACTAAAAACTTGTTTCCACACCACTTTAATATCTCCAATGAAAATTTGGAATCATTTGGAGGCCCACAGCTCTAGATATAACCAAAATACATAACACCACTTTTGACTTCGAGAAGATTCTTTTTCTTAGACAGATCAGTTTGGATGGGCCTCTTAATGGACGAATTGGGATTGTATGTATTCATAAGAGTTTTATACCAATGAATTTTGGACCATACCACAAAATTTCAACATAATTAGATGCATGGATTAGTTTCATTATGGGTTTGAGTCCACATGGGTTCTTGGGCTCCTATGTAGTTTTGGCTACTTTGCTTGAACTTCATTCCGGATCCTCCAAATCACCTCCACCTACAATGAAATCATCAAAATAAGTGAAATTACCATTTTTAATAGTGAAAAAAATAAAATAATTTAATCAATCATGATGTTTTATTTTTTATAATAATTGAAATTTATAATACAAAATCATTTTAACACAACGATGTAAGGGTGAAATAAAATAGTGAATCACAGTGCGATCACAATCCCACGCCTAAAAATTTTCACTCCTGGGAAAAGTCACATTTCCAAAAATTATGCATGGAGATATTCCCAACTTCATGAATATTTAACATTGAATATTTAATTCCTGATAGCAATGTGATCTAATAAAAAACCACACTAAGGAGTTATTCTCAGTGATCATAGAAAAAGATGTCTCATAAATTGTATCAGAACAAAATTCAAGGAGATGAATGATACCAATTTGAGAAAATAATTAAAAAATAAAAAATTTAACTAACTCTACAAATGTCTGTGTTATAACCATTTCATGCTATTCTTTCCACTTTCTATCCAATAAATATAGGTTATTTTAAAAAAATACTGATTAAATGATTCTGTCCACCAAACTTGTCCTATATCCTTTGTAATCAAATTTCAAGACCCACGCACTTAAGAATTCATGGAATTCAAAAATTAATCTACCAACCTAGATATACCCATATGTTTTAAATTTCATCACTCCCCTCATTTATTATTATTATTATTTTCTTCAAAAGTTGAACTTAGAAAAAATCTCACACTTATCACTTAACCCTTGTTTGATCTCCTCATGACACTAATTGTAATAGTTATAACAAGATCAAAGGTAGAGGAAGGGTTGTTTTTTACCTACCTAAGAAACAACCCATATTTTTGTTTGTGTATATTTATTATTTTGTTTGATTACTTGGGGAGATTGTTTTTCCATGTGCATGTTTTCTTTTGTTTGATTACATGTGATTTTTTTTTAAAAACCTTTCTATATTTTGATGATTTATTAAAATAAAGTCTATGGATTTATGTGATTCTTATCACATTGGATATATAATAGATTTATATATATTTCATTAGGTTATGAGGAAGTCTAAAAATTCATTTTTATTACTCTAAAAGTTCAATTAAGTTTCTACATCAATTTTAGAAACACTACAGTTTTTAGTTTAAAATTTTTTTGTATTTATTTTATTGCAAATTATACAGATATAGGATTTGCATTAAATTTAATTTTATAGAAATAAAATATGTTTATCTTTATTTCATTAGTTTACATCCAAATCTAAAAATGTTGTTTGAATGATGATTAAATTGTTTGAAGTTCTGCTTTGATTTTTTAGAACTGTTATTTTTTCAGAATGTTTTTTTCTTTTTTTTCAATGATTTTTGGAATAGTATATGATGGTTTTATTTGATTCTTGATTCGTTGGGAAGCTAATAAGTTTTTATACAAATAAGTATTTTTAACCAAAGTCTGAATATGCTATTTAGAGCCCTTAAAAATCCATTGAAGTTTGTTAAAGTATGTTGTCCAGTTTTTCATGAATATTAGAAAGTATGGTTCATCAACCCTACGTTACATTACTATTCATGAATAGTAAAAATTATGGTTCATCATCCATATGCTAAATTACTATTCATCATCCCTACATTGTGTTACTATTAATCGTCTCTATGCTACATTACTATTCATTCCTCAAAGTATGGTTCATCAACCCTACGTTACTGTTCATTCCATACATTACATTATTATTTATGAATAGTGAAAAGTATGGTCCATCAACCCTACATTACTGTTTATTCTTCAAAGTATGGTTCATACGCCACATTATTGTTCATTCTGTAAGGTTCATACCCTATGTTATTGTTCATTCCCTTCACTACGTACTATTCATGAATAGTGCAAAGTATGGTTCATCAACCATACATCACTGTTCATTCCGAAGTTCATTCAGTGCATTTTTTTAAAATGATTTTCTGCATATATATATAGATTATTTTTAATGGTTTTTTTTCTGGAAAAATTCTCATTAAATATAAGGATTATAATAAAATATTTTTTAATATTTTTGGTGGAATATTTAGAGAGAAAATTTAATAAAAAAAATTCAACACCTTTTTCTAACAAATTTAGAGGTTTTAAAATTGTTTATATTCAAATTTTTTAATTTACTTATGGATTGTGTTTCTAGTTTCCAGGAACTATTTTGAAGCTTGAATGAATTTAAATCATTGTTTTAAATCATTCAACACTGCTATATTTCTGGAGATATTTTTGGAAGAATTATTCAAATTATTTTAAATGCTTTTATTTTAGATTTACTCTATAGGAATAAAGAGGAGACAGTGTTGCGACTTTTATGAAGATATTTATGAACACTCTTGACTCAATTTATTTTGAATATTCAAAGGAAGCGGAGCTTCTGCAACTGCTGAATATTTATTCTCTATATATATCATTTTCCATTGAAGGAAAAAAATAAAAAATAGCAAGATACAAAATTGCAAGACACATGGGCTAACATATTTGATACTCTATTTTTCAAAAAGAAAAGTGTTGTAAAATTTGAACCTGCTGTGAAATTTACTACATCCTACGAAACTTTGTTTTATCACTTTCATGATCTCTCAATGGCTAAATTACTTCTTCTTTGACTATAATTTCCTTGATGAGATGAGATGATCTACTTCTAAATAACCAGTACTTGTGCTTTAATTATTTATCTTCTTTTGTCTCATTTTGACTCTGTAACACTTTTCCCACCTCTCACACGCACTCTAGTTTTCTATTTACACTTTTTCTCACAAAATCATTATTTTTTATTCTATTTTTCTTAGGTTGTGACTCCTGAATTCTAAAGTTAGGATCTAAGGGTTGTGACTCCCTGTATCTAAAGTCAGGATTGTTTGGGTTGTGACTCCCAGTGTCTAAATTTAGGTTGTAAGGGTTGTGACTCCCCATAAAAAAGTTAGTTTCATGGTTATCCCTACACTAGAAAAGGATTTTGTAATTGGGTTATAATTCCCCCATAAAAATCATTTTTAGTGTACACATATATCTCACCGAGTATAGAGGTATAAGAGTAGAAGTAGGCCCAATTCGGACCGAACTACTATAAAAAACATCCTTGTGTTCTTTATCTTTTCCAGTGCTAATTAACCTCAATATTTAACTTTGATAATTATTTTAATTTATTTATTTATTTGATTAAAATTTTTAATCTGTTCTATTCACCTCCCTCTATACCATCTTCCATTACCCTATCCGAACTAACAATTGGTATCAGAGGGAAATCCTTTTTAGAATTTATTATCTATGTTATTCTCTTTATGATACCTTTTAATTTGTATCAAAATATTATTCCTTTTGGAATTATCAAATCCCTCTCTAGAGTTTTCTTTGATTTTATTTATGCTAATAATTTCCTAAACCTCACAGTCTAAGGACAAGATCTTATAAGATGGTAGCATTAAACCACAATGATGCTTGGATTCCTCAAAATCCACCAAACTTTGATGGTAATGATTATGGTTATTGGAGATCCAAAATGGAGGCTTACCTCAAATAGTTTAGTATTGAGAACTGGTCTATCTTTTCAAAATAGTACACACTGCCTGAAGTTGACCCAAATACTCTTACTAGAATTTATGCTACAAGATATGTTTTAAATTATAAAGTTATTAATATTTTATATTGTGCTATTAACAGAATAGTTTTTAGTCATGTGTCTACTTGTAAGACAACCCATGAAATATGGAAGATTCTACAAGTTACTCATCTTGGCTCTAACAAACTAATTCGTACCAAACTTGGAATGCTTCTTGTTGAGTACCAAGACTTCAAGATGGGTGAAGATGAAACAGTAAACCAAATGTTCCACAGATTCACAAGCATTGTGAATGGAATTAATTCACTTAGAGAAGCTCTGGAAAATCCAATACTAGTTGAAAGAGCCCTATGAGCCTTACCAAAGAAGTGTCATACCAATATGGTTGTCATTGATGAAAGTAATAATTTCAAAGAGTACACACTTGATGAATTGATTGTATCACTCCTTCAGTATGAATTGGAACTGAACAACATAGCTACTGAGGAGACAATAAAAAGAAAAGATGTAGCTTTTAAATCTATGAATTTTGTTTCAACTAAATCTTCTAATTCTGATCTATAGAATTGTGAAAAAAAAGATATGGCTCAGACTGTGACTAGAGTTTACAAAATAATAAAAAATAAAGGATTCAAGAATAGGTTTAGAAGAAACCCTCAAAAATAAAAATATAAGGGAGATAAGAAATGTGATATGAATTATAATGCTTTAAATGTATGTTGTTACAAGTGTAGAAATAAAGGTCATATCAAACCTGATTTTCCTAAACTAAATAAAAAAGATAAATAAAAAATAAGAACAAAAAGGCATTGACCACTAGCTGGAGTTGTATAGAAGAATCTAATTCTGGTGAACAGTCTGGAAATAAAAAAGAAAGTGCTAACTTGTGCTTTAGGGCATCACTAGATAAGGTTGGTAATTCTTGTTTTTATTCTGGATATTCTGATTCTGAATATGATTCTAAAAACCCCAATGTTTTTTAATTAAATAAAAAATTGAAATATTAAGAAAAGATATTTTCAAAGATGTTGATTTATATAATAAGCTTAAAGAAAGCAATAAAAAAATTGTTTCTGAAAATAAAATACTTTTACAGAATAATGAAAAACCAGATAACACTGCTTCTTCTTCTTATTCAAAAGTTTATCAAAATTTGAAATCTGTTGAAGATTTAAATGAAAATTTGAAAAAGGAAGTTGAATGTATTAAACAAATATTATCTAATTTTATTCAAGGTCATGAAAAATATCATGAGATAATTTATTTGAATAAAACTGAAAAAAATAAATATGGTTTTGGTTATGACAGGAGATTACCTCAAATCTATCTCTCCATTGGATGAAGGCCTTCATTTTTTTATTGATTTTTGATAATACACCTTTCAAGGGGTGAGGTGAAACCCTTACAAGTCCCGTAGGCATAAGTATTACATGGCCCATAGGACTTAGAGGAATTCATTGCCCGTAGTCTTCAAATATTACATACAACCCAGACTAACTACTTAGAACTGCTTCTCCCCAGCATCTACATCGTGAAATTAGCTCTCCACCTCCGCATGGCTGTTCAGATAGGAATTTCTATGCATGCATAGGCTTGTCCCGATGGTAGGTGTCATATCCTCTCATTCTTGCAATCCGTTTAGCTTCTACTGTGGTGAAAGCTCCTTGCTCATCCTCCTTGTAGAGCTTGTTCCTTGTAGGTTGTCTGGTTTGCATTTGCACTTTAAGGTGGCCCGAAGGCCTTGAGGTAACCCAAAGGCCTTACTGACCTGAAGGTCTGGGTGGCCCGAAGGCCTTAAAGGACTTGGGGACCAAATCGGTGGCCCAAAGGCCCCAACAGGGGCATATTCCCGGCTGCTACAGTTCCAAACAGTGTTGTCCATAGTCCCCCTATAGTACTCCAAAGTTCCCACTACTGTATTACTATAGTACTACTACAGTACCCCCCTGAAAATTATGCCTCCACTTTGATTTGATCTCAGGTTTCTTGGATGCACTTACAGATTCCTTACCAACTGGGCTACGACTAATGTGCTACCTCAAATGTATAAAACTCATTTTATTAAAATTAAAAATGGTTGTACTTTAACTGTTACTTATTTTAAATGTGGCATGAAAGGTCATTATGAAAATGATTGTTCTCTTAGATTTAAACAATCCTTGGTATTTACAAAAAATAATATTTCTAAATCCTTATTATCTAGAGTACCTTACAATACATGTTTAAAATTCTGTATAGGTACCTAAAAATTGTTTTACTAATCCTATTGGACCCAAAGTAGCTTGTGTACTAAAATTGTCAAGTCATTTGATTTTTGTAGGAAAAATTCCTTATATGTCTCGAGAACAATAGATGGTACATGGAAAGTGGATTATCTAGGCATATAACTGGAGACCCATCAATTTTACCAATTACAACACATGTGATAGAGTTACTGTTACTTTTGGAGACAATTCCAAAGGCAAAGTAAAAGGTTTTGGTAAATTTGGTATTTTAAATTCTACTTTAATTTCTAAAGATTTATATGTTGAGGGTTTAAAACATAATTTAATTAGTATATCTCAAATATTTGATGATAGAATGGAATTTAAATTTCAAAATGATAAATGTTTTATTTTTAAAGATTATTCTTTATTATTTTATGCTAATCTAAAAGATAATATTTATACTATTAATTTTGTTTAACTAACTATTAAACATGTAAAGTGTTTGAATATTGTACAAAATGACAACATCCTTTAGCAATAGATGCTTAGTTTATATTAATTTTATAATGTTTCATAAGCTCTCAAAACATGAGAATGTGTTATAGTTTCCATCCTTGAAGAAATAACATCTTCATGTATGTGGAACTTTCATGAAAGGGGAAGCAACACAAAATTTATTTTAGACCCATCAATCAGATAAGTACTAATAGACCTTTAAAGTTAGAACATCTTGATTTATTTAGACCCACTCAAATTTTCAGCCTTGGCGAAAAGAAAATATACCTTAGTTATTTCTGATGATTATAATAGATTTACTTGGGTATACTTTCTTGCTCATAAAAATGATACATTTTCTATATTTACTACTTTTTTCAAATTAGTTCAAAATGAAAAAGTCTATATGATTATTTATATTAAATTGATAAAGGAGATGAATTTCATAATTTATATTTTGAAAATTTTTGTGAAAAGAATGGTTATTTTCATAATTTTTCTATACCTAGAACACCACAACAAAATGGTGTTGTAGAATGAAAAATAGAACTCTTATTGAAATAGGCTCGAACTATATTGAAGTGAATATAATTTTCCTAGATATTTTTGGGTTGAGGATATTTTTTCTACATGTTATATTTCAAATATAATTCTTATAATACCTTTTTAAAAAAAAACTCCTTATGAATTATTAAAAAATAAAAAAGACTAAAGTTGGTTACTTTAGAGTTTTTGGTTGTAAAGTTTTTATTTTAAATTCAAAGGATAATTTAGATAAATTTGATGTTAAAAGTGATGAAGGTATTTTTCTTGGTTATTCTAATAATAGTAAATCATATAGAGTTTATAATAAAATAACTATGATTATTGATGAATCTATTCATGTTATGTTTGATGAAAATAATGTTAAAATAAATTTTGATTCTAATGATATTGATGAAGAATTTTGAGAATTTAATTTTGGTGAAGAAGTTATTCAAAATAATAATAAATCAATTGAGGGGTAACATACTCTTTCTCAACCAAATCCAAAATCATGGAAGATTCACAAAGATCATCCTACTGAAAATTTAATTGGCAATGTTGATTTTGGTGTGAAAGCTAGAAATTATATTTTAAATTTTTGTGCCAATTTCACTTTTATTTATGATTTTGTTCCTTATAATTTTAATGATTCTTTGAAAGATGAAAACTGGATTATTGATATAAAAGACGAATTAAATTAGTTTGTAAGAAATAATGTTTGGAATTTAGTATAATTGCTTGAGGATAAGAAGACAATTGGAACTAAGTGGATATTTAGAAACAAGATGGATGAATCTAGATAGATTGTTAAAAACAAAGCCAGACTTGTTTCTCAAGGATACTCTTAAGAAGAAGGTATAGAATTTGAAGATTCTTTCACCTATTTCCAGGTTAGATGTAATTAGGTTTTTTTTGTATTTTTATTGTTTTCAAGGTTTTAAATTATATCGAATGGATGTAAAAAGTGTTTTCTTAAATGGTTTTATAACTTAAGAAGTTCATGTTTCTCAACCCCCTGGTTTTGAAAGTGAAAAAATTTCTAACCATTTTTTTAAACTTTCTAAAGCATTGTACAGCCTTAAACAAGCACCACATGCTTGGTATGAAAGACTTCCTTTATTTTTGTTACATAATGGTTTTAAGAAAGGAAATGTTGATCCAAAACTTTTTATCAAAAGAACTTCTGATGATATTTTAGTTATTCAAATTTATGTTGATGATATGGTTTTTGGTTCCTCTATTGAAATACTTTGCAATAATTTTTCTTCTTTGATGTCTTCTAAATTTGACATGAGTTTAATGGGAGAATTAAAATTATTTCTTAGACTTCAATTTTTTCAAAGTAAAGATGAAATTTTTCTTAATCAATATAAGTATACTAAAGAGTTAGTTAAAAGATTTGATCTTAATTATGATAAATCTATGAAAACTCATATGATTAATAATTGTAAATTAGATATTGATTCTTCTGGTAAATCAGTTGATTTTGAAGTTTATAAAGGCATGATAGGTAGCTTTCTATATTTAACAGCATCTAGACCCAACATAATTTTTAGTGTTTGTTTATGTGCTAGATTTCAAGAAGAGCCTAAAGAAATTCATTTTAAATCTATCAAAATAATAATTAGATATGTTAAATGTACTGTTGATTATGGTTTATTTTATCCAAAATATAACTGTTTTGATTTAACATCTTATTCTGATTCTGATTTTTGAGGATGTATAATTGATAGAAAAAGCTCATAAGTTATGTGTCATTTTCTAGAAAAAAGTTTAATTTCATATTCTTATAAGAAACAATTATTTTTTACTTTATCTATTGCAGAAGCTGAGTATATATCTTCTACTAGTAGTTGTGCTCAATGTTTATGGATTAAGCCAACATTATGTAATTTTGGTGTTTATCTTGATAAACTGCCTATTTATTGTGATAATAATTCAATAATTTCTATTTCTAAAAACCCCTTACATCATTATAGAACAAAGCATATTGATCTTTGATTTCATTTTATTAAAGATCATGTGAATAAGGGTGATATTGTTTTAGAATTTATACCTTCTAAAAATCAGCTAGCAAATATTTTTACAAAGCCTTTATACCCTGCCCAGTTTGAAAAAATTAAATTTGAACTTGGTATGTTGGAATTTTAATTTATTTTTATTACTAATTTTTTTGGGGAGATTGTTTTAACTTTTTGTTTATTTACAAAAAGGGGGAGAAATAACTTGGTTTTTATTATTTTAAAACATTAGTTTTAGGGATAGATATTTTGGGAGAAAATGGGGGGAAATAAATGGGGAGAAATAAATTGGTTCTAAATGTTTTTAAAATTGTTTCTAATTAGTTCAAAAATTTTGTTTTTCTAATCAAACAAAAAGGTGGAGTTTTTTTGTGCATATGCATTCTTTTGTTTTATTACTCGGGGAGATTATTTTTCCATGTGAAAGTTTTCTTTTGATTTATTACTTGTGATTTTCTTTTAAAAACCTTTTTGTATTTTGATGATTTCTTAAAATAAAGTGTATGGGTTTCTATGATTCTTATCACGTTAGATAGATAAGAGATTTATCTACATTTCATTAGTTTATAAGGAAGTCTTAAAATGAAATTTTATTACTCTAAAAATTCAATTAAGTTTCTACTTCAGTTTTAGAAACTCTATAGTTTTCAGTTTTAAAAAGTTTTTGTATTTATTTTAATGTAACTTATCACTACTGGAATCAAATGTTTTCCCAACGGATGTATAGCAATGGTTTGAAGAAACCATTTATATACTGTAAAAAAGCTAACATTTTCCAACGGTTTGTTCAAACCGTTGGAAATGTTTAAAAATACTTAAGATTTCCAAATGGTTTAACAAAACCATTGGGAAATACTTAGTTCCTCTAATATATACCAACAGTTTTAATAAACTATTGGTAAAGAGAGGATTTCCCAATAGTTTTTAAAAACTATTGGGAAAGTTTTCCCCCAAATACCCAGCACCCCAGCTCCCACTTGGCCCAATTGCAGACCTTAATCCAAAGCTCCTCCGGAAGTTTTCTCGGTCTTGAAACTCATTACAGCCATAGACCAATCTTCAATCAATCTATTTTTTATTTCTACACTTAAAATTATTAAGGGTTACTTTAGTTTTAATTTTCTCCCTCTATTTTTTCTGTTTTCTGTTTTGATTTCGGCTAAATTATAGTTCCTGTTGTCTATGGAGTACCGAACCCTTTGATTTGTTTTCTATTTTTTATTCTATACTTCAAACATGGTAAAGGGTTTGTTTATTGGGGTGATATGGTAGTTTCTGTTGACTTTAGTTTATTTGAAAATTGGATTTGGATTTTGTATTTGTAGTTTTTGTTCAAGGAATAATGGGAAGGGTATTGATATTGAGGATGAATTGGCATTGGTTGGGGGATGGATTGGAATTGTGAACACCCCCCACCCCACCACCCCTGGACACCTCCCACCCCCTTGGATATCCCCCCCACCCCCTGGACCCCCCCATTGGATATCCCCCACCCCCTGTACCCCCACCCCCCTAAACACCCCCACCTCCACCCTCCCTTGACACCCCTCACCCCCCATGGATATCCCACCCCCTGGACACCCCCCACCCCCTTGGACACCCCCACCCTTTGGACAACCCCCTCCACCCTATCCCCCTGGACACCCCCCATGGACAGCCCACCCCCCTGGACCCCTCACCCCCCATGGACAGCCCACCCCCCGGACACCCCCACCCCCTTGGACACCCCCAACCTTTGGACAGCCCCTCCCCCCACCCCCCTAGACACCCCCACCCTCCCTGGACACCCCTCACCCTCAATGGACAGCCCCCACCCCCTTGGATAGCCCCCCCTGGACACCCTCCACCCCCTTGGGTAGCCCCCCCTAGACATCCCCCTAGACACCACCACACCTCCCAGACACCACCACACCTCCTAAGTGCTTGCCCCAATTTTTAAATTGGAATTAACAATGTAGTTGATTTACCCTTTCCCCAATGACATTTTCTAAGTGACCCATAGAGCCTTATAAATAGAATTTGTCATGTTTTGATAAATAGAATTTGTCATGTTTTGATAAATTGAATTTGTCATGTTTTGATAATTTTAATGGGTTTTTTGGAATGAAATGACTAACGCATGATGGTTTTCCTTTCTTAATGAATAAAATGATTTTAAATAAAATTACCCTAAGTGGGTTTGCATGAGGGGTAGGGGGTTGTCTAGGTGTGGGGGGATTTCTAGGGGGTAGGGGGCTGCAGGGGGGTTAGGGGGGCTATAGAGGTGTGGGGGAGGGGGGTATGGGCTACCCAAGGAGGGGTGTTGGATGTCCAGGGGGTCAGGGTGGGGTGTCCAGGTGGGGGAGGGGGTGTGGGGTGTCCAGGGAGGGGGTGGGATGTCCAGGTGGGAGTGGGGGGGGGGGGGTGTCTAGGTGGGGGTGGGGGGGGGGGGGTTGTCTAGGTGGGGGTGTGGGGGGGGGGGATGTCCAGGTGGGGGTGGGGGTGGGGGTGGGCTGTCCAGATGGGGGGAGGGTGTTTTCCAGGTGGGGGGGGGGGGGCTGTCCAGGGGGTAGGGGTTGTAGGGGAGGGGGTGTGGGGTGTCCAGGGAGGGGGTGGGTAGTCCGGAGGGGGGGGGGGGATATCCATGTGGGGGAGGGGGATATGGGTTGTCCAAGGAGGGGGGGTGTCGGGGGGGCTGTAGGGGAGGGGGTGTGGGCTTTCCAAGGAGGGTATGGGCTGTCCAGGGGTGGTGGTGGGTGGGCTATCCAGGTGGGGGAGGGGGTGTGGGTTGTCAAGGGGGGGTGGTCTATCCAAGGGGGGTGGGTGGGTTATCCAAGTGTGGGGTGTTGGTTGTCTAGGGAGGAGGGGGGTGGGCTGTCCAGGTGTGGTGGGGGGTGTCCAGGTGGGGTTGGGGGGCTATCCAGGTGGGGGGGGGGGTGTAGGGGGTAGGGGGCTGTAGGGGTGTGGGGGGGTGGGCTATTGAGGGAGGGGGTGGGTTGTCAAATATGATACTCCACAAAAAAAGGAATCCCATATAACCAATGTATAGTTGCTTTCACACGTTAAGACTTTTCTTGAAGTTCCACACCAACACTCACTCTTACCCTTCTAAGAAGAAGTGATCTCTGCAAAGAAATATCACCCAGGTTCTTATCCACTATCCATATTGATCTCATACAAATTTAACATTCGTACAACTCTATATCACCTAATGATATAATAATCCTCATACTTCTATGAGTAGTGTCCCATCAAAACATGGATCATAAATCTGATCCACGTATGATATTTGGTGGTGTGTTTACAATTGGGTGTGTTGTGATTTATATGTATGATATTAATGGTTTACACCAATACTCTTCTCGGTCATCTATAATAGGCTTTAAATCATGCTACAATTGGATAAAGATTGAATTTTACGACCCTAGTTTGGGGGTGGACACCCCTACCCCTTGGATAACCCCCACCCCCTTGGATAGCCCCCCCCCCCCACCCCCCGGACACCCCCACCCCCTTGGATAGCCCTGCCACCCCCGTGGACAGCCCACCCACCCCTGGAAACTCCTGACCCCCTCGAAAACCCCTCCACCCCCATGGATAGCCCACCCACCCCCCTGGACACCCCCTCCCCCCATGGACATCCCCCACCCCCATGGATAGCCCGCCCACCCCCTAGACCCCCCTACACCCCGTGGATATCCCACCCAGCCCCCGGACACCCCCTACCCCCTTGGACAACCCTACCACCCCTCTAGACAGCCCGCCCACCCCCTAGACACCCTGTACCCCTCTAGAAAGCCCTGCCCACCCCCGTCGACAGCCTTCCCACCCCTCTGGACAGCCCCACCACCCATGGACATCTCGCCCACCCCCCCTGGGCACCTCGTACCCCCTGGACAACCCCCACCCCTAGAAAGCCCCCCCTGGACACCCCCGACCCCCCGTGGACAGCCCCCACCCCCGTGGACTGCCCGCCCACCCCCCTGGACACCCACCCACCACCCCCCAGACACCCCCATCCCCCCGGACACCCCCACCCTCCTAGAAATCCCCCACCCCCTAGAAACCCCTGACCCCACTGGACAGCCCCTCCACCCCCCGTGGATAGCCCAACCACCCCCCGTGGATAGCCCGCCCACCCCCTGGACACCCCGTACCCCCTGGACAACCCCACCACCCCTGTAGACAGCCCACCCACCCCCTTGGACACCCCGTACCCCCTGGACAACCCCATCCATCCCCTGGACACCCCTCCCACCCCCCTGGACACCTTGTACCCCCCTGGATAGCCCCCCACCCACCCCATACCCCCTGAACAGCCCTGCCACCCCCTGGACACCTCATACCCCCTAGATAGCCCCCACCCCCTGGAAAACCCCCCCACCCCCTAGACACCCCCGACCCCCTGGACACCCCCGCCACCCCCGTGGATAGCCCGCCCACCCCCTGGACACACCGTACCCCCCGGACCCCCCCCCCCCCAAACACCCCCACCCTTGGAAAGCCCCCCCTAGACACCCCCGACCCCACTGGACAGCCCCTCCACCCTCGTGGACAGCCCGACCACCCCCCATGGATATCCCACCCACCCCCTAGACACCACGTACCCCCCTGGACAGCCCGCCACCCCCTGGACACCACATACCCCCTGGACAGCCCCACCCACCCCCTGGACACCCCACCCACCCCCCTGGACACCCCGTACCCCCTGGACAGCCACACCCACCCCCTAGAAATCCCCCACCCCCTAGACACCCCTGACCCCCTGGAAAACCCCTCCACCCCTATGGAGAGCCCACCCACCCCCCTGGACACCCCGTACCCCCCTGGACAGCCCCCCACCCCCGTAGACAGCCCACCCACCTAGACACCCTGACCCCCTAGACATCCTTCCCACCCCCTGGACACCTCCGACCCCCTGGACAACCCCGCCACACCCTGGACACCCTACACCCCCTGGACACCCCAACCCCCTTGGGCAATGTATGTGATCACTCAAATAATCTACTAAAATATAAAATTTCTTCGATCTAAAATTTACTCAACTCCTGAATAATTCTCCTCCACAAGTGTACATGATCTTGTACACTCATGTATAGTTCTTCAAAGATATTTTGTTATAAATATAGTATTTTGTTGTCTTTTATATTATGATTCTCATATAGAGTAGTGTGTCAGATATGGTTTCATATAAAGTGAACAATTATTGTTTACTTAAATATATTTTCAATGAAACTTCAATCTCATTGAATTGATTTTGACGAAATGAATTTTAACAAAAAAAATTACAAAATGGATAGAAGTTGTATGTATAAAACCAATCGGATCTCAAGCAATTTTCAAAACAATTTGGAGAGATTTCTAGATTTTTCATTTCACAATGCTTCAAATGGTGGTCACATACACTGACCCGGTTACAATTGTGATGTAAGACCTTGGTTGAGCCATGAAGAAGTCATCTACCACATAACCAAATATGGTTTTCAATCAAACTACTCTGTGTGGTATCACAATGGGGACAAAATGAAATCTCAAATTGCTGATGATCCAAATGAGAGGACTATATTAGAGAATTTGTTATATGATCGGTTTCCATTTATTTTTAATCATGAAAAATAAAGGATTATGACCCAAGAAGATTTCGATATGAGCACACATGATGCGTCTAATGAAAATTATGATGTTGTCAAGGTGAAAAAATTGAATGATGCTGCTACAAATCTAGTATATCGACAATGCGGTAAAATGAAAAATTTTGGAATTTTTAATCTGATTGTTTCATGGGAAAACTATGTATGGGATTTCTAATACTTCCATCGATTAAATTCTTACATTCTTGAAGGACTTACTTCTAGATGATGTAGATATTCCCTCAAACCAATATATGTCTAGGAAGTTAGTTGAAGAACTTGGATTTTAAAGAAACAAAATTCATGCTTGTCTAAAAGATTGCAGTTTATTCTGGGAGGAAACTACTGAATGAAATGATTGTATAAAATGTGGCACATCCCACTAGAACCCAAAAGCTGATGGAACACCATCCCGTGTGCCACAGAAAGTAATGTGGCACTTTCAATTGATTCCCAGACTCTAAAATATTTTTTTATCTAATGAAATATCAATAAAAATGTGATGTAATGATACCGAGATAAAGAAGACTAATGATGAGTTGGTTCACCCTGCAGATGGATTTTCATGGAAGAGATTTGATGCTCGATATCCTAATTTTGCAGCTGATGTGTGTAATGTGAGGTTGGGTCTTTCATGTAACGGTTTTAATCTGTTTGGGTAGATTCTTACGTCGCACAACACATGGCTGGTTTTTATACACATTTATAATATTCCCCCATGGTTGTGTATGAAAAAACCTTTCACTTTCATGAGTATACTCATATTTAGCCCTTCTAATCCCAACAATGATATAAACATATACATTCAACCATTAATAAAAGAGTTGAAACTTATTTGGGATGTGGGTGTGTGCACATACGATGCATGTTTGAAAGACATATTTCATATGCGTGTTGCGCTTATGTGTATGATCAATGATTTTACTACTTATGCAATGATGTCTGGATGGAGAATGAAGGGAAAAATATCATGTCCTATTTTTATGAAGAATACATGATCCAGAAGACTGAAACATCGTTGTAGTTTCAGTTTTATGGGACATCGAAGATTCTTTCCAATGAACCATCCATATAGAGATAATCATTGAAGATTTTACAATACCATGGAGATCGATGATCCAACTCAAGCTATGTCTGGAACTGATGTTCTTAATGAATTGAAATATTTCAGTTTTTTATTCAGGAAGGGTCAAATGAAATCTAGAAAGAGAAATAATGTTTCCACTGAAACCTGTTACAATTGGAAGAAGAGAAGTATCTTCTTTGATTTTCCTTATTGGTTAACCAATTTGTTATGTAATTTCTTAGACGTAATTCACATTGAAAAAGTATATGTGAAATGTTTCTTTTGATTCTTCTAAATGTTAAGGTAAAGAAAAAATATGATTTACGGTCCCAGTGTGACTTGGTGGATTGGGGCATCAGACCAGAATTGAATCATGTGCGTATCAGTGAAAATAAATGGAAAGTTCCATGTGCTTCTTATATGATGACACCTACAGAAAAAAAAGAAATTTCTAAAAGTGTTAGATACTATTAAAGTTCCTGATGTCTATTCAAGAAACATATCCAAACAGGTCAACAAAAGAGAGTTAAAGCTAAAATATTTGAAGACTCATGATTATCACATCCTTCTGCATGAGTTGATTCTAATAGCAATTCGTCATCTTTTTTCTAATAATGTAAGGGTGGCTTTTATTCAGTTGTGTCATTTGTTTATAGATCTTTATGCTAAGAAGTTTTCCAAGTATTTGTTGCAAAAAATGTTGGCAGATGCCCCATTAATTTTGTGCGAGTTAGATAAAATATTTCCTCCATCATTTTTCACATGCATGCTGCATCTGACTATCCATATTCCAACTGAAATACTTCTCATAGGACCTGTTTCTTTTCATTGGATGTATCCAAATGAAAGAAATATATACACATTAAATTCTTATGTCTGTAATAGGAATCATCCTGAAGGTTCTATCATGAATGGTTACTTGGATCAAGAATGTATGGATTTCTGCTCTATGTATTTTTCTGATCTTACTACAAGAATAAACAGAACAATGAGAAATGAAGAAGAAAAGTATGATAAAATTGAACCCAGTTTTCCATCAATTCCTCAAACAGGAGGAATTCCTAGATCATATACATTGATGACATTAAGCCTTGAAGAGTGGGAGATGGCACATCACACAGTTTTGTTCAACTGTGATTTGTTCGATGACTACATATTGTAAGTAAATTCAATATGTATATATATTATATATATATATATATTAATCTATTCCTATTTTTATCTACAGGGAACATAAAGAAATGATAAATAGAAAGCATCGCTCTTTATCTTTGAGAAGGAGGGAGACATTGCATAGCAAAGATTTTTTTTTGCTTGGTTAAAATTGAAGGTAATAATATTACTGTTTAAAATAATTAAAACAATATTTAATTAAGTTTAATATTGATTTATATTTTAGGTATTGAGTTTTTCTGTTGACTCTGTCTCTGAGGAAATAAGAGCTTTGAATTTTGGTCTTAATACCATGGTTCATGACTGTAAATAAATTGTTATCAATGGGTACAGATTTATTATCACTGAACGGGCAAAGAACATGAGAACATGACATGATGGTGTTATGGTTACTTCCATAACAGACTATTATACTAGTGCATCAGATATTAGACTGCGATTTGAAAATATAGGTTATTATGGAGTCGTTGAAAAAATAATAATATTTGATTATTATTCTCATGGACGAGTCATGATGATGAAATTCTAGTGGTTTGATTCAATGACGAGGCAAGGGACATTTATTGATGATTGTGGATTTCGAGTAATTGATATGACTTGCATGCTTACTACCGATGAACCATATGTATTGGCATCAATGGAGAAATAAGTTTTTTATGTCAAATACCATATTCAACCTGAATTTGGTGTCATTATTGAAGTAATTCCAAGACATATTTTTGATGATGGTGATGATGGAATTGAAACCATCCCTACTGACATTGGAAATAATCAATTTATTACTTTTGATGGCTCTGATAGCTCAATTGTTAGAGTTGACTGTGAACCTGAAGTTGTGGTGGGAAATATATAAAATCATTCATTCATGTTCTTAATTCTTTTGGTTTACCTCGACTTGGGCTATTAAGGTTGGTACTATTCAAATTAATTTAATATTGATTACAAATATGTTGTATCCAACTAGACTGTTATGTGAATTTTAAATGATTATTGGTTGCAATTTTATTTGAATTGTGTTTTCTAATTTGGAATTGAATTGTATTCAAACCTACGAAACCAACATTTCTAACTTGGTGAAAATTTCAATGCTTCAACTATGATTTGTATAAAATTTGTAAAACTCTAAGACCTCTCTTTAAAATTTTACCAGGTAATGAACATGATGGTTTGTATTCTTCTACAAAACATGTATTGAAACTTGCATCATCTACCTGGGCTAAAGAAATTAAATTTTTCCTTAATTTTGACAACTGCTTTACCCCTTATGAATTCGGTAGAATCAATGTTCCATGATTTTAATAGAATGATGACACTTAGTAAATAACCATCCTACTAACAATTAAATTTCTTTATTACATCTTGTACAATTTATTAACTTCATTATATATCTGTTCAAGCTCACCTAAAACAATGGATAGTTAAATTATCCATGAATCCCCATATTCCCTCTCATTTATTTTGTTTTTTGGGTTACACATTAGTTATCCTTTTCTATTTACTTCCATATTTGTTTTCAAATGCAGGAAATGAAACCAATTTAAGAGAGGTGATGAAAACAAATTATGGACAACAATTGTCGCATGACTAAACTGGGACTTCCACCAATAGTGCCTGCAGTGAGTATTTTATTTCAAATATATTTATTTAAATAATATATAATGTCATGTGATTAATTTTTTTTAAACATTTTTTCAAGATCCATTTATTAGGTGACAGTTATTTGATGAGTAGTCTAGTAGTGGTCCTAGTACTCAGGGTGTTCATACGAGGGGGGTGGTATGAGAGCTATACGATCTGGTTGGCGTACCTAATTAGACCCTGTCCCTCCCACTGACATACCATATATCCCACATTCTGATCCCGGTGTGTTGTTAGAAACACATGGGATATTTAGGCCTCTCATGTTTTCACCACCCTTTACATCTGATCCTCCTCACTCATCTGTACCATATCCGATGATGATTCCCACTCCCCATCCAGCATTTGGCCAGCCATCCCTGTCATCTTCTTTTACTTATGTTTCCTTCTCTACAGACTTTTATATTCCATCTTCTTCGACTCCTGCTCTGCCAGAGTCTGTCCCTACGGAGCATACATTGGGACCCACTCCATCTGTACAGGGTGTTCCTTTAGTTTCTGTGGATCCAGTGGCACCCATTGATCAGACTACTGGAGGTATACTTATACAACCTGAACAAATTTTTACACCATTATTTATTTTCATTATAACATGTATTGATAAAATATTTGTTTTTCTTTCATAACAGATACATCTACTGATAGGAGGTAGGGGAAGGGGTGTACACACATGCGTACGGTGTAGAACCTCCACACACAGTTGATGGTGGACTATAATGAAGATAGTCAAATGATTGAAAAATCAGGGCAACAATGTCAGAGTTTTTTAGTGACGCTTGCCAAATACTCTGACATCATTCATGTCAGCCTGCTCTCATGGAGACAGCTGCCAAATGAAGTCAAGGATAAAGATTGGGCAGATATATGAGTAAAAAAATCTGTTGTATTTAATGTAATATATTATTTTTTTGTATTTATATGAATTAATATTTTGGTGTCAGCTACAGTTTAATTTCCCCGATGGTGAGGGTGCACGACCAGCACATCTAAAGGATTTAGGCGAGCTTTGGAGAGCTTATAAGCATGAGTTGTACATTGGATGGCATGCTAGAGTGGGCACAGAGTTAGAGGAGGTCCTAGTTGTGGATGATTGTCAATTAGAACAGTACCGACAGATGATTACTCATTGGACGACTAGCCAATTTAAGGTATTAATCACATTAGAGGTATTTAAATGAATTTTTTTATGTTTTTCATTATTACTAATTATTGAATTTTATTCAGGATTCATTTGGAAGAAATAAAAAAATATTGATGCTAAAAAATACATCCACACATTGGGATGTACTACAATGCCAGATCATGAGAGGCAGCAGGTATGACAGTTTATAATTTTTCTTTATGAATTACACTTTCTATTGCTACCTCCATAATTTATTCGATTGCTAAAGTTGTTATATAATTTTAGTTATGCAATTAACTATTTGTATCCTATTTTTAATTATGGTATCTTACATTAATGTCATTGTAGAGGCATAAATTGCATATAGAAGGACGTGTGCCTCGAGCAAAACTGTTTTGCTCGAGTAAAAGGAAGAAAGATGGAAGTGCGGTTAATGAACCGACTCAGCAGCAGATTATAAGTTTTACTTTGTAGATTTAAAATTTTAATCTCTATTTTGTAACTTAATAATCTATTTATATTTGTAACAGGCTGCTTTATAGGCCCTTGATTCCCAGGAACTTGACAATTTTGGTTCAAACGATCACTTACATCAGGTGTTGGGAGATGAACACCCTGGTAGAGTACGCTGTCGACCTGGGAAGAGTATAGTTTCGACGAGGTATTGTCCCTCCTTAGGTACGAGTTGTAGTGCCACTGAGTTCTAGCAGGTTAAGGCACAGGCAAAACAGGCTGAAAAAAGGGCCACAGAGACAGAAGAACAGTCTGCTAGGGCAAACACTGCATTTATGAAACTGATGGAAGTTTTACGTCCAACACTTCCACAAGAGGCCAGCACAGCTTGTGATGAATATATGTCATCAATGCGTTCTATATATGGTGCACCAGGTGGAAATTCTAGTGGAGGTCGAGACTATGGCGAGGAGGAGGCCAAGGCGGAGGAGGAGGAGGCCAAGGAGGAGGCCGAGGTGGAGGAGGAGGGCGAGGAGGAGGGTGAGGTGGAGGAGGAGGGCGATGAGGAGGTCGAGGTTGAGTACGAGGGCAAGGAGGAGGGCATTGAGGAGGGCAGGTACGATGATGAGGACGATGATGAGGACGAGGGTGAGGCTGATGATAATGGTGATGATAGTGATGGTGATAAGGGACAGATTGATCAGTTATATTTTTTACCACTGTGGAAAAAACAACCTTTTGTGACGGGCTATTTTGCGATGAGATTATTTCTCGTCGCAAATAGTCTAGTCCAGAGATTAGCTGCGACGGGGGACCCCCCCGTCACACCTAACTTGTTATTTGCAATGGGTTTTGGTGGCCCGTCACAAAAAGTAATGCGCGGTTTGGCGTGATTTGTGCGCCAAACCGCGGGAAGGTTATTTGCGATAGGAGGAATATTCTCATCGCAAATAGTTCGTCGCTCGAAGGTATTTACGACAGGTCTCGTCGCAAATACCCGGCGGCGGTAAATGGGTTGTTGTGACGGGATGTTGCCCCGTCACAAAACGTGTGTCGGCAGGTACCTTTTGCGACGGGGCCCGTCACAAATACTCTTTTAACCACCGACAACAATTAATGCGGGTAAAGGTATTTGTGACGGGTCCCGTCGCAAAAAGTACCTTTTGCGACGGGAATACCGTCGCAACTAATCTAACCTATATATACCCCCTCCCCATCCATTTTTAAATCATTCTCTCAATTCTCATTTTCTCTCTCTCTCAACCCTATTTTCAGAGTCACAATTTGTTTGAGTTAGTTTTTTTTTTGACGAAAAAGTTTTGAAGTCGTCTACATCAATAGAAGATCAAGTTTAAAGATATTTATATTTTATTTAATTTAATATTTATTTCATTTTTATGTTAATTTTAATTATTTTTGATAAGTTTTAATTTAATTAGATTTAAATTGTTTTGTTAAAAGTATTTATTTGTAATAATAAATTGAAATTATTAGTGCTAATTTTTAATAAATACGAATAATTAGTAATAAATATGAATAATTAATAATAAATAGGAATAATTAGTAATAAATAGGAATAATTAATAATAAATAGGAATAATTAGTAATAAATAGGAATAATTAGCAATAAATAGGAATAATTTGTAATAATTAGTAATAATTAGAAATAATTAGAAATAAATAGGAATAATTAGGAATAATTAGAAATAAATAGTAATAAATAGGAATAAATAGTAATAAATAAGAATAAATAGTAATAAATAGGAATAAATAGTAATAAATAGGAATAATTAGTAATAAATAGGAATAATTAATAATAAATAGGAACAATTAATAATAAATATAAATAAATAATAATAAATAATAACATATACTAATAAATAGGAATAAATACTAATAAATAGGAATAATTAGTAATAAATAGAAATAATTAGTAATAAATATGAATAATTAGTAATAAATAGGAATAATTAGTAACAAATAGAAATAATTAGTAATAAATAGGAATAATAAATAGTAATAAATAGTAACAAATAGTAATAATTAGTAATAATTAGTAATAATTAGTAATAATTAGGAATAATTAGTAAAAATTAGGAATAATTAGGAATAATTAGGTATAATTAGGAATAGTTAATAATAATTAATAGTAATTAGTAATAATTAGTAGTAATTAGTATTAATTAGTAGTAATTAGTAGTAATTAGTAGTAATTAGTAGTAATTGGTAGTAATTAGTAGTAATTAGTAGTAATTAGTACTAATTAGTAGTAAGTAGTACTAATTAGGACTAAATAGTACTAATTAGAACTATATAGTAATAAATAGGACTAAATAGTAATAAATCGTAATAAATACTAATAATTAGGAATAAATAGTAATAAATAGGAATAATTAGTAATAAATAGGAATAAATAGGAATAATTAATAATAAATAGGAATAATTAATAATAATTAGGAATAAATATGAATAATTAGTAATAAAAAGGAATAATTAGTAATAAATAGGAATAATTAGTAATAAATAAGAATAATTAGTAATAAATAGGAATAATTAGTAATAAATAAGAATAATTAGTATTAAATAGGAATAATTAGTAATAAATAGGAATAATTAGTAATAAATAGGAATAATTAGGAATAAATAGTAATAATTTGGGATAAATAGTAATAATTAGGAATAATTAGTAATAATTAGGAATAATTAGAAATAATTAGTAATAAATGTGAATAATTAGTAATAAATAGAAATAAATAGGAATAAATAGAAATAAATAGGAAAAAATAGCAATAAATATTAATAAATAGGAATAAATAGGAATAAATAGCAATAAATAGGAATAAATACTAATAAAGAGGAATAAATACTAATAAATAGAAATAATTACTAATAAATAGGAATAAATACTAATAAATAGGAATAAATAGCAATAAATAGAAATAATTACTAATAAATAGGAATAATTAGCATTAATTAAGAGTAATTAGCATTAAATAGGAATAATTAGTAGTAAATAAGAATAATTAGTAGTAAATAGGAATAATTAGTAGTAAATAGGAATAAATAGTAATAAATAGTAATAAATAGTAATAAATAGGATTAATTAGAAATAAATAGAAATAATTAAGAATAAATAGAAATAAATAGTAATAAATAGCAATAAATAGTAATAAATAGCAATAAATAGTAATAAATAACAATAAATAGGAATAAATAGCAATAAATAGGAATAAATACTAATAAATAGGAATAATTACTAATAAATAGGAATAATTACTAATAAATAAGTATAAATAGGAATAATACGATTAATTAGCATTAATTAGGAATAATTAGCATTTTTTAGGAAAAATTAGCATTAATTAGGAATAATTAGTAGTAAATAGGAATAATTAGTAGTAAATAGAAATAATTAGTAGTAAATAGGAATAATTAGTAGTAATTAGGAAGAAATAGGAATAATTAGTAATAAATATGAATAAATAGTAATAAATAGTAATAAATAGAAATAAATAGTAATAAATGGGAATAAATAGTAATAAAAATTAATAAATAATAATAACTAGAAATAAATAGTAATAAATAGGAATAGATAGGAATAAATAGGAATAAATAGAAATAAATAGGAATAAATAGGAATAATTACTAAAAAATAGGAATAATTACTAATAAATAGGAATAATTACTAATAAATAGGAATAATTACTAATAAATACGAATAAATAGCAATAAATAGGAATAAATAACACTAATTAGGATTAATTAGCAATAATTAGGAATAATTAGTAGTAATTAGGAATAATTAGTAGTAAATAGGAATAATTAATAGTAAATAGGAATAATTAGTAATTAATTAGTAATAAATAGGAATAATTAGTAATAAATAGGAATAATTAGTAATAAATAGGAATAATTAGTAATAAATAGGACTAATTAGGAGTAAATAGGAATAATTAGAAGTAAACAAGAGTAATTAGGCATAAATAGAAGTAATTAGGAGTTAAAAAGAGTAATTAAGAGTTAACAGGAGTAATTAGGAGTTAACAAGAGTAATTAGGAATTAACAGGAGTAATTAGAAATAAAGAGAACTAAATAGGAATTAACAGAAGTAATTAGGAATAAAGAGGATTAAATAGAAATAAAGAGGACTAAATAGGAATAAAAAAGAATAAAGAGGAATAAAGAGGAATAAATAGAAATAAATTCTAATAACTTTTAATAACTTGGCATAATTTCTAGTGGATTGACAACACTCCTTTTTCTCGATGACTCTTCTGCTTTCAACTTTCACCGACTCAAAACATTATGAAAAGTATGCTTCTACCTATGCATATCCAATATCGTATGCATGAGTTTGAATATGCATTAGTAGGACCACATTTTTCATAATGGTTTCAGGAGGTGATAGTTGCAAGAAGATGATTCATCGATAAAAAGGGGACTCTTTTGTCCGACGGCTCATTTACTTGCATATCTTTTACACTGAAATCACAATGAACAAATTGCTAGGAGGTAAGCTTATACATTCTCATATTTATGAGAATGAATAAGCGTACCTCCGAGCACATTATTCATTGTGATTTTATTGTGAGAAAGATGCAAGTAAATGAGCCGTCGGACAAAAGAGTAGCTGTCAATCCACTGGAAATTATGTCGCCTAAATTTAATGGTAATTATTAATAAGTAGTTGTAATTATTTATCTTCTTTTTTTAGATAGTGTTTTTATAATTTCAAATTATTCAAAAACAATGATGATTTATATTTTGTAGAAAAATATGGAACAAGAAAATCAAAATAAGTCATTATTAGATGATCACACTTGGATAAATCAGCGTAGAAATCCAAATGGTTCTGGTTTAAATCCTGTATATATTGATGGTGTTGAAACTTTCTTATAATTTGCATCATCAAAACCAGAATATGTTTCAGAAGGCACAATTAAGTGTCTTTGTAAAAAATGTGCTTTGAGAACATTTGACACATTTGACAAGGTTGGGGGACATCTCTTGCAGTTTGGTTTTCAACCAGATTATGTTTTTTGGTATCAACACGGTGAACGCAGTTCTAGAGAAGATACTAATAACTTGATTCTGGATTCATCATGGTTTAAAAATTTAGTACATGATGCTGCAGGTCCATTTTTTCAACAAACTGAAACTCAAGATGATAGTGATTTAACTCCTGAGTTGGCACCATCTGAATTTTATGAATTGTTGAGCTCTGATAAGGATGCATTATATCCTGGTTTCAAGATAAGAAAATTAGAAGCGGTTGCAAAATTTATGACTATTAAATAAGATAATTCAATGTCAAACCACTATTTTGATCATATATTTTCTTTGGTTAAAACATTGTTACCTGAAGGAAATGTGTTGTCTGTAAATTACTATGTGAGCGAGAGGCTAGTTCATAATCTGGGCCTTAATTATTGGAAGATTCATGCATGTCCAAATGATTGCATCTTTTATTCTAGTAAAAATGATTCATTGGATATTTATACCACATGTGGACAATCGAGGTATAAATAAGCTCAACCAGGGAATTCTGGATCGATTTTAGTAAAACAGTTGAGATATTTCCCCCTTACACCTAGGTTGCATCGTTTATTTATGTCTCAGAACACAGCGGCAATGATATCATGGCACAAAACCAAGATTTCAACTGATAAAAACTTGAATAATCTATTTGGTGGTGATTCATGGAAAAATTTTGACCGTCTTCATCCGTCTTTTGCTTTAGAAGCTCGAAACGTGTGATTGGGTCTTTCTACTGATGATTTCTGTCTGTTTGGTTCTTATGGTAGTCAGTATTCATGTTGGCATGTCTTTATAACTCCATACAATTTACCTCCACGGATGTTGATGAAGGATCCCTATATATTTTTGACTCTATTAATCCTAGGACATCCAAAAAAAGAATATTGATGTTTATTTGAAGCCATTGATTGATGAGTTAAATGCATCATGGAGTGATGGTGTTATAACATATGATGTTGCTGTGAAATAAAATTTCATATTAAAAGCTCCATTGATGTGGATGATAAGTGACTTTCCAGAATATGGAATGTTATCTGGCTGGAGTACACATGGTCTGAAATCATGTCCTTACTACATGAAAGACAACAAAGCATTTATGCTCATCAATAGAAAAAAAAACCTTTCTATTATGACTATCACCACAGATTTCTTCCAACCGATCATCATTTTCGGAGGAAAAAATCACATTTCAGAAAAGGTAAAATTGAAAGGGATGAACCTCTAAAGATAATCTCAGGTACAGAGTTAAAATCAGTTGTATTTTCATTACCTCCCATCACATTTGGGTCAACAATAAACCAACAGAAAATTGATGTCTTTGGGAAAGAACAAAATTGGATAAAACAAAGCATTTTTTGGGATCTTCCATATTGGTATGATTTTTTGGTCCACCACATGTTGGATGTCATGCATATTAAGAAGAACTATTTTGATAATTTATTTCATACAGTTTTGGATACACCAGGTAAGACCAAAGATACTGTAAATGCATGATTAGATCTTGCCCAAATTTACAGGTGACCAGAACTTGAACTATTTGAAAATGTCAGATTACAAAGGTTAATGAAGGAAAAAGCATCTTATACACTATCCAAAGAGAGTATCTTGTTATTTTTTCAGTGGATTGTAGATTTGAGACTTCTAGATGGTTGTGCTTCAAATTTGGGTAGATGTGTTAAGAATGGTTATATTATCGGATTAAAAATTCATGATTGTCATGTTATAATGGAAAGACTTATGCTGATTTGATTCAGAGTTTTTTTTAATTCTATGATTTGGGATTAGATAACAGACATATCATATTTTTTGAGACATTTGTGCAGTGACAATAGACTACAATGCCCTAAGAAAACTGGAAGAAGATGTTGCTGTAATTTATGGAAACTAGAAAAAATATTTCTGTCGGCTTTCTTTGACTCAATAGAATATTTGATATTACATTTCCACATGAAGCTAAATGTGGAGGTCCCGTACATTTTTGATGGATGTACCCATTTAAGAGATGCATGCAGAAATTGAAGAAAAAGTATGTAACAAAGCATCAGTTGAAGGCTCAATTGTTGAAGCTTATTTTCAAGAGGATATTGATTTTTTCTGCTCTCATTATTTTGAATCTCAATATCCCTCAAAACATAAACGCATGGGATGAAACGAGGGGAATGTTAATGAAGAAATTAATAATAAATTATTATTTTTTAATCATCCAAATCTTGGTTTCGATGGAGTTCATGAACGATGGATTTTAGATGATGAACATCACAGAGCTCATACATATGTTCTGCTTAACTGTGAAGAAATGACATCAATTGTGATGTGAGTACTTTTATCACTTATTCTATAATTTATGTTGAAGTATGTAAACTTATTTTATTTTTAGGTTATATGATAATCATATCAAGAAATAACTTCCATAAATTACAGCAGTTTCTCTTGAATAACGCAGACAAAAAAAATTTCTCAATGGTTTCAAAAACTGGTAACATAAATTATTGATGGTTTAATATCAATTTTGTTTATTATTTATCATATTGATAATTGTTTTACAAATTTTTAGGTGTCTCAAACTGCTGATAAAATTGATAAGTGACTGTGTATATTGAGTAACCCACCATCCAAAATGGTTAAATCTTATAATTCATATGTGGTGAATGATTTTCGATTTCATACACGTGTATATGGGAAATCAAAAAAAACAATGAACAATGGATTTTTCTTGAGAGGATCTCATCATAGAGAAACTGAAGTTGACTTTTATGGCATTATGGATGAAATTATTGAGCTATGTTATCTAGGACAGAATTACATAACGATGTTTAAATGTCGGTGGTTGGATACTGAGAGAGGCTTGCGTGTTCATCCGACTCATGGAATCGTCAATATTAAATATAAAAGTCTTCTTGTAGTAAATGAATCATTTTTACTGGCTCAATAGGAACATCAAATTTATTACTCAAAGTATTGTGCTACTTCAAGAGACTTGAGTGATTAGTGGAGCATAATAAAAAAGAAATCTTGGGAAAATCAGTTTACTCAAACTGAATGTGATTCCACTGAAGTGAAAGGAATTGAAATTTTTCAAGAGACTGTTCAAAATCCATCTTTTTCACAAAGAGACGTGAATATCGATGATGACACTCCAAAATTAAGGATCGATGATGATGAAGATGTTAATGATGTTACAAATGAATTTGAAATGACAAGATATGATGAAACTAAAACTCATATGGATATTGATGAGGCTGGGGAGGAAGATGAAGACATTGACATGGACAGCTATGGAGATGAGGATGAAGATAGAAATTGACATAGTTAAATACTGGTTATAATCATAACTAATATATATATATATATAATAGTTATTTTTAACCATCTTCTAACAAAAATCATTTTGTGTTTCAGATGGATCCTGATCTATTTCACGAGTTGTAGAAGGCTGATCTACCTTTGGATGAGGTGGATTGTAGACCATTTGACCCTCAACCTACTGACGGTTCAGGGGGTACGTGGAGGGGGCACGATCTTGCACGATTGATGATTTCTGACCCTATCCCGGAGCGAAGTCCATGTCTTGGTTTCGATCCACGCACATGGAGGTATGGTAACCTGTATATTTTAGTTAGCTTTCATTGATTTATTTATATATATACTAATTGTTTGATTATTTATTTCTTTTTCATAGTTTTGTGCATGTAGCTATTGGATAGGGGAGTTCTATCTTGCGCAATTATTTTTCTCAGCCATGGATCACATGAGAATATATTCTCGTTGATGTGCGGTGCGACATGTTCGATCATTGGATGGTACGTAAATAAATAATATTTATTTTGAGATTTATTTTATTAATAACTTGATATTATAAATTATTTGTAGGGTTTATGGTATCCCATTGATGATAGCATGCATGACACTATCCACATGGCATGGCAGGTGTCTATACATGACAGTCTCTGTCAGTTTTTGCACAATTTGAGAAGAACAACCATTAATAAAGCAGGAGTGACAGAATTTGATGAGTCGTGTAGAGCCCACTAACCAGGGTACATTTTATCTCACGTTTGGGATGGATTATGTTTACATTGGTTGGGTGGTGGATTTAAGAGGAGATCTTCAGTGGGACGATAGAATCGGGGGAGACAAGAGGTGACGCATTGAGCTGGTAGTCATACATTCAGTACGCATAGAGAGCATCTGGTAAGTATATTTTTTAAATATTATATATAACTTTAAATATAAACAATTTATTTTATATTTTTGTAGGCAGTCGAGCATCCTGATATTACGGAGTTCGACATTTATTGAAGGATGTACAGTGATCCAACCACTAGAGATATTAGAGGTGATCTCCAGCATCAGATTGTGGTTAGTATTATTTTTTTCAGTTTTAAAATTAACTATATATAATATTTTCACCATTTTAATTTCAAATCGGAATTGAAGGAGTCATATAAGGCTGCGACCTCTGAGACACAGGCTGAGAGTCAGGATGAGACAACTGAGTAGACCAGTGCCCACCATTTCGATGAGGTGGCATAGATGCAAGCGACGCAGTATGTCTTTGAGAAGGGCCGAGTAGTTGGTATCGGCTCTCATTTGACTCATGGTACTTACTATGGTACTACTGAAATGTCAGCGTCCAGCTCGAGAGGAGCTCGTGAAGAGGCATCATCTTCTGCCTCACAGTATCAGGAGCAGTTGCAAACTCAGGCTGAGCTTATAGAGAGTTTACATAAGAAGCATGAAGAGATGTGTCACCAGTAGCAGTAGAAGCAGTAGCAGCACGAGGAGGAGATGCGTCGATGGGAGCAGCAGCGGCAACAGCAGCATCACGAGCAGATGGAGTACATGCACCGTCTAACTCGTAGTTTAGGGATGAAGTTTCCTCCACCATCTCCTCCACCTCCTCCTCCTCCTCCAGAAGACGACCCCCCAGTGATTTTTTTTTATATTAAAAACATTTAAATTCAATATTTGTAGTAATATGAACTATTTACAGTTTCTGTCTTTTATATTAGTGAAAATATTGCATAATTTTTTTAATACTTTATTATTTATTATTACTATTATATTTTTTAATATTTTTTTATTTTACTAATAATAATAATATTTTATGATTTTTTTATACTTTTTTGTAAATATTGAGAATTTTTTAAAAAAATATTTTTTTATTATTTTAATAATATTAATATAAATTTTTTATTAATCATAATTTTATTAAATATATTTTTTTAGTATTATATTTTTTAATGTTTTTTTATTTTACAAATAATAATATTTTTTATTTTTTTATTATTTTGATAATAATAATATAATTTTTTCATTAATCATAATTTTATTAATTTTTTTTAATATAATTTTTTCATTAATCATAATTTTATTAATTTTTTATTATGTTTAGTATTTGCAACGGGACCTTTTGCGATGGGATCCCGTCACAAATAATCTAAATATAATTTTTTATTATTAGTATTTGCGATGGGACGGCGGTCCGTCATAAATAGTATTTGTGACGGACCCGTTGAAAAATGTTTTTATATATATATATAATGTATATAATAAGACTTTTATTTGTGATGAGAAATTTACCCGTTGCAAATAGTATTTGTGAAAGGCCCGTCGCAAAAGTTTGATCGATATATAATGTATATAATTGGTTGTTTATTTGTGACGAGAAACTTTCCTGCCGCAAAAAATAATATTGGCGATGGGCTTATTGCAAAAAAATGTATTTGCGATGTCTTTTTCTGCAATGGGCTATTTGCGACGAGTCCCCGTCGCTAAAGCCTATTTGTGATGGGATCCCGTCATAAATAGGTCGTCGTAAATATCTATAATTTCAGTAGTGGACTGATATTACTGACCTTTGATGCTTATTGATTTGTTGTTCCAGAATATATGTGTGATTAGGTAGGCCAAATTATCTTTTTTTGTCTATAAATAATAAAACTTGACTTGATGATTTGTTGTGACTGATTCACCCCTCCCCTAGACAGCCCCCCACCCCCATGGACAACCCGCCCACCCCCCTGGACACCCCGTACCCCCTAGATATCCCCGCCACCCCCCGTGGACAGCCCCCCACCCCCATGGACAACCCTCCCACCCCCCTGGACACCCCTACCCCCCCCCCCCCCTCCCCGTGGACAGCCCGCCCACCCCCCTAGACACCCCCTACCCCCTGGACAGCCCTGCCACCCCCGTGGACAACCCGCCCACCCCCTGGACACCCCATACCCCCCTGGACAGCCCCGCCCACCCCCCTGGACACCCCCTACCCCCCTGGACAGCCCCCCCCACCCCCATGGACAGCCCCCCCCACCCCCTGGACAGCCCCTCTATAGGACCCCGGGACACCCTGAGAGGGGAGGGGTGAATCAGGGTGGAAAATTTTTCTTTTAAAGAGATGGATCTTGTTCCCATGTTGGTAGGAACTTGTTAAAACTATATTATGAAAATGATTAGAAAGAAAAACATTCACATGTAGATAGATGACACAAAATTTTTTACTTGGTTCACCACAAAGGGATGCGTCCAAGAAGCATACGCTGACAGGTTGTCTGTCGTACCAAATTCCACTATTCTTCACTAGTTGTGGATTACAATGGTTCGGGCACAGTCACTCTATCCCAGGCTCACTGCCTTATAAAGGTTCAGGGATATCTCACTGCGTCCCTCGGGTCACTCCCATTGACTCCCCCTGGCTCATTGCCTTTGGTGAAGTCCCACTCAGTTTATAGACATGAAGGTCTCTTCATCATTGAAAAAGATTGCATCCTCTATTGAATGTAGATGCTCTGTTAAAGTCCAACTCTCACCAGTAGATGAATCTCACTTTGCACTGAGGGTACCGGACAATCTCCCAGCTTTTGTGCAGCTTCAAAAAGACGGGCGTACTTCAACAACACCTGGCATGCTTCCCCAAGTCGGCACGCAAGTTTCAAGGATGGCACACAAGTTATAACTGACGTTCAAGTCCACCTCCAACACTTACGCGACTCAACCTTCTTTAATACCAAACTTGCGTGACTCACATTCTTTTCCACCAAACTCACCTTAGGCGTTCAACAAACAACTATCGCACAGCTTATACTTGCACGAACCACAACCACTTGTGTGCGACCACTACACCTGCATAATGGGAGCACTGAATTTCTCCAAGTCTCGAACTTCGTTGCAAATGAGGAGGGGTGGTCCTCAATTTATAGGCAAACTGGACACCCTGTGCAGTGGCGCACAAGCCTCCTCTCGGCGTTCAAGTCCCAGTGCGCAACTCCAACCGCCCAAGCCTCTGTCGTGCTACTCACTTGTTCGACCAAACCAATACTTGCGCGACCCACTTTCCTTTGCCATATTTTGAAGTTCTGATCTAAAAAACATATGGTGCACAACTTTCCAATACTCCTAAGCACCGATGCATAAGTCCTTTCTCGGCACGCAAGTCACTTGCACGACACATATCTGGTGTGCAAGTCCCTTTCCCAAAAAGCATTGTTTTCCCCTTTTGTCAGTTTTTGAGGTCCAAAAATTTGGCAAACACTGGAAAATAGTGCCACCTTCAATACTGTTATCTGCTTGACCTGTATGAGTAATTTGTTGGCTCACATTTTGAACTTCCTCTGAAGATTGAAAATAAACACAAACCATTCTCCAATTCATGCATAGATGATCATGGTTCCAACACCCTCCACCCCTGTGGATGGCCCCCCACCCCCTAGACAGCCCCCTACCCCCATGGATTATAGGGTTTCTAACAACTTGAAGATCCCATTAATCATAGATGACCACTTCGTTGCCTCCCGAGATCCTTGATAACCAATAAAAAATAGTGTATGGTATTTTAGAAACTCCCATGCATATTAAATGACCCAAGAAGAACATGGATATTCTACTTCCACAAGAGTTTGAGTAGATACCAAGACTAGGATGACAATAGCTGGATCACAAGAATGACTACCTGAGATATCCCCTTATAGACATTTTGATTCATTTATAGTGGTAAAATTCTAAATAATTATCAAAAATAAAACCTTTAGTATAATAATCTGATGTTCTAAAATAAGGTACACAAAATCACAAATCCCATAAAGATACATCATAAATAATTCTTCATAAAACCATTTTAAAATCACATAATAGAGACTTCTTTATATTTAAAACTCCCTAATGGTTTATAAAAATACCTTTTAAGGTTCCATTTCAAAAATAATATAGTATTTTTGTCCCACAATAAAAATGTAATCCATTTCCTAATAACCAAATCCCCCTTCCTACCATGCACACCAAAAGCATTCATTTTTTTCTAAAGAAACACATACTATTGAAATAAACACTATTTTAAAACCATTTTAAAAGTAAAAATGATCTTAAAATCCATGAAATTCATTCAATTAAAACCATTAAAGCCACCCCACCCCCTGGACACCCCCACCCCCATGGACAGCCACCCCCACCCACCTTGGACATCCCACAACCCCCTAGACCACCCCCACCCCCTGGACCGTCCCACCCCCACCCCCTGGACACCCCACCCCCTAGAAAGCCCCCACAACCCCCTGGACACCACCCCACCCCCTGGACACCCCCATGGATAGCCCCCCCACCACCTTGGACATCCCCCACCCCCCTGGACACCCCCACCCCCATGGACAGCCACCCCCACCCCCTGGACACCACCCCACTGCCCTTGGACAGCCCCCCAACCCCCTGGACCACCCCACCCCCCTGGAAACCACCCCACCCCCTGGACACCCCCACCCCCTGGACACCCCCACCCCCCTGAACACCCCCCACCCCCTGGAAACTCCCACCCCATGGAAAGCCCCCCAACCCCTTAGACACCACCCCACCCCCCTAGACACCCCCATAGACAGCCCCCCCCCCCCCCCTCAACACCCTAAACAACCCCCCCCCCCCCCCCACCACCCTGGACAACCCCCCCCCCTGGACACCCCCATCCCCCCAGACACCCCCATCCCCCTGGACACCCCCTATCCCCCTTGGACAGCCACCCCAAACCCCTGAACAGCCCCCCAACCCCCTGAATTCTTAATTGAATTCTTTATGTATTTAATTAACTTGTGAATTATGTGTTAATAGTGTATGGGTATACTTTTTGTATGTGTATACTTGGTGTAATTACCTTATGAATTATGTGTCAATTCGTTATGTGTGTAGAGGGTAATTAAATACAGAATTAGAGGTATTCAGATTTATGTATGAATTATGCGTTGGATGAATTATGTATGAATTCATACAGAATTATGTATGTATTATGCAGGTATTATTGTTAATTGTGTATTGTGTTACTTGTTTTATGCATATGTATTATGTAGGTACTCTGTTGTGTATGAATTTTGCAGTGTGGAATTGATGAAACTGTATAGGGGGGCCAACAAGATGTCTTGCTTCTGTAGGTATAAAAAAGATATGCCACAGGTTCACAACCGTTGGCATATGTGTAAAACCAGAACTTATGCCAACAGTTTTATGTAAACCATTGGTATAAGTATATGCCAATGGTTTATAAACCGTTGGCATAGATAATTTTACTTGAGATTTACAAACTGTTTGTGGCAAAATGTTGGTAAAACTCTATACCAACAGTTTTGTAAAGCATTGGTATAGAGATAATTCATGCTATTAATCACGGTTTAAAATTGTTGGAAAACATTTATACCAACGATTTACTGAAACCGTTGGTATATACTGAATTTTTCAAACATATCCCAATGGTTCTCATAGAACCGTTGGGATATTTCTATCCCTACGGCTCAAGACCCAATGGTTTGGAAAACCGTTGGTATAGTTTATACCAACGGTTGTCCAACCTTTACAAATGGTTTTAAACCGTTGGTAAAGCTAAAATTTCCAGTAGGGTATAAAGATATATGATTTGAATGAAAGTAATTTTATAGAAATACTATATGTTTATATTGATTTTATTAGTTTACATCAAAGTCTAAAAAGGTTGTTTGAATGATGATTAAATTGTTTGAAATTTTGATTTGATTTTTCCAAACTTCTGTTTTTTTAGAATGTTTATTTCTTTTTTGCAATGATTTTTGGAATAGTAGATGTCAGTTTTATTTGATTCTATATTCATTGGAAATATAGTAAGTTTTTATACAAATAATTCTTTTTGACCAAAGTCTGATTGAGCTGTTTAGAGCCCTTAAAAATTTATTGAAGTTTTTTAAAGTATGTTGTCCAGTTTTTCATGAATAATACAAATTATGGTTCATCAACCCTACGTTACTGTTCATTATTCCTACATTTATGTTACTATTCATGAATAATACAAATTATGTTTCATCATCCCTATGCTACATTACTATTCATCATCCCTACACTACATTACTATTCATTCCGTAAAGTATGATTCATCAACCCTATGTTACTGTTCATTCCCTAAGTTACATTACTTTTTATAAATAGTGAAAAGTATGGTTCATAGACCCTAAATTATTGTTCATTCCACAAATTATGGTTCATACACTATGTTACTGTTCATTCTACAAAGTATGGTTCATACCCTATGTTACTATTCATTCCGCTAAGTATGGTTCACACCCTACATTACTATTCATTCCCTATACTACATTACTATTCATGAATATTGAAAAGTATAGTTCATCAACTATACGTTATTGTTCATTCTGAAATTATAGTTCATTATGTGCATTTTTTTAGTTTATTTTCTATATATATATATATATATGGATTATTTTTAAAGGTTTTTCTGCTATAAAAATTATCATTAAATAAAAAGATTATAATTGAAGAGTTTTTAATATTTTTGGTGAAATATTTAGAGATAAAAATTAAAAAAAAATCAATGTCTTTTTCCAATAAATTTGGAGGTTTCAAAATTGTTTAAATTCAAATTTTTGAATTTACTTACGGATTGTGCTGCTAGTTTTCAGGAACTGTTTTGAAGTTTGAATAGATTTAAATAATTTTTTTAAATCATTCAATGTTGCTATATTTCTAGAGATATTTTTGGAAGACTTATTCAAATTATTTTGAATGCTTTTATTTGAGATTTATTATATAGGAATAAAGAGGCAACCGTGCTGTGATTTTTATAGAGATATTTATGAATGCTCTTTACTCAAATTATTTTGAATATCCAATGGAAGAAAAGCTACTATAACTACTGAATATTTATTCTATATATATATATATATATATATCATTCTCTATTTCAAGAAAAAATAGAAAATATAAAGATATAAAATTTTAAGACACATGGGATAACATATTTGATACTCTATTTTTCAAAAAGAAAAGTGTTGTGAACTTTGAACCTGTTGTGCAATCTGCAACATCCTATGACACTCTGTTTCATCACCTGCATGATCTCTTAAGGGATGAATTAATTCTGCTTCGACTACAATTGCCTTGACAAGATGAGATGATCCACTTCTCAGCAACTAATACCTATTCTTCAATTTTTTTATCTTCTTTCATCTGGTTTTGAGTTTGTAACACATTTTCACATCTCTTACACGCACTCTATTTTTATGTTTATACTTTTTCTCACAAAATCATTATTTTTTATTCTGTTTTCTTTGAGTTGTGACTCCCAGATTCTAAATTCATGATCAAAGGGTTGTGACTCCTTGTATCTAAAGTCATTATTGTTTGGTTTGTGACTCCTAGTGTCTAAATTTAGGTTGTAAGGGTTGTGACTCCTCATAAAAAAGTCAATGTCATGGTTATCCCTCCATTATAAAAGTATTTTTTAATTGGGTTATGATTTCCGTATATATATTATTTTTAGTTCACATGTATCTCTCGCCAAGTAGAGAGGTATAAGAGTAGAAGTAGACCCACTTCGGACTGAACTACTATAAAAAAATCCTTGCATTCTATAATTTTTATGCTGCTAATTAACCTAAATATTTTACTTTGATAATTATTTTAATTTATTTATTTATCTAATTAAAAAATTTAATATGGTCTATTCACCCCCCCCTCCCTCTCTAGACCATATTCCATTACCCTATCGACCTAACATTTTTTATTTTTATTTTGTTTTGTTTTTGTTTTATGTTTTTTTGGGTGTATAATAGTCAGATAATAGGTACACACGCATGGGTCAATACAATACAATAATATAAAAGACTAGATAAGGAATGAATGTATGGAAAAATTATTTTGGAAAGCTAATAAATATTAACCGAACTTATATTTACCTTCTATTGAGTAGGAAAAATCAACACTTCATGGTTGGGTGCAAAGATGTGTAGAGATATTAAGTGACACCATTTTCTCATAAACTACTCACACAAAGAGTATCATTATTCTCAAAGGTTTAAAAATGATACAACCATTTATATTATCTAAAAAAAACAATTTACTATAAAAAGGAACACCTCAATTTTAAATTCATGCTAAAACACACATTTCATCATTGAAATAATTTTTTTAAATGTCAAAACAACATTAAATAGGGAAATTCTACATTTGTTTTCAATAACTTCCATGATTAAGTGGGCATAAATAATGAACATTACGGTACAAAAGTGAGGGGGGGGGGGTAACAATACAATGCAGTAATAGAAAAAGATAAAAAGGATAAATATTATGAAAATTATTAAATAACTCAGTAATATACCCACCCACCCCCACACCTAGAGTGTGTAGTGTCCTCACTATAATAAAATATAACATGATAAATAAGGATAAAACCCGATGGGTTTCATTGGTAGGTTTCTTCTTAAACTTGTAGTTACACCATTGAGGACTCTAGAATGGCTTTATAAAAGTGATTCAACCACTTCCCATTAACACTGATGGTTTGTTTTGTTTCTTTATTTTGAACCTAAACTACACCAAATGGATAAACATTAGTAACAATGTATGGACCAAACCAGTGGGAATAAAGTTTACCTAGATGCAACTTCAGCCTTTCATTAAAAAGGAGGACCTTATGGCCAATATGGAATTGATTTTGAAGGATGAGGTGGTCGTGGGAAGCCTTGGTTCCCTCCTTATAAATTGAGGAGTTCTTATATGAATCTCTATGCATTTCCTACAACTCCTGAATCATTATCTTCTTTTGATCACATGCACCAGAAATATTAAAATTGAATTTTTTTAATGGCCTAGAATTCCAGGTGCTCTATCTCAATAGGAAAGTGACAACTTTTTCCAAAAACAAGTTGATAAGGTGACATTACAATGAGAGTCTTAAAGGCAGTACAGTAAGACCATAATGAATCATCGAGTCTAAGACTCCAATTTTTTCTATTTGGTTGAACCATTTTTCAAGAATTTGTTTTACCTCTATATTCGACACCTCAGCTTGACCATTGGTTTGTGGGAGATATGTTGTAGACACTCGATACCTGACCACATACCAACGCAAAAGTGATTGCATTTTTCAGTTGCAAAAACGAGAACCCTTTCCACTGATGATGAACTTTAGCAATCCAAATCTATAGAAAATATAGGTTCTCAAAAATTATACAAATTTCTTGGAATCGTTAGTTTTTTTGGCTCATGCCTCTACCCATTTTGATACGTAATCTACTATCATAAGAATATACAAGTTTCCAAAGGAATTAGGAAATGACCCCATAAATTCAATGCACCAAAAATAAAAAATTTCATGAAAGAACAGGGGTTGTAGATGCATTTAATTTGTTTTGGATACATTGCACATTCTTTGGCAGTGATTACAAGCTTTATATAATTTATGGGGATCCCAAAATAATGTTGGCCAAAAGAGACCAAAATTAAGGACCTTGCAAGAAGTCCATTGGGGACCAAAGTGTCCCATGTAGTAAAGAGTATGGAAGAACCTAAGGATAGATTGAAACTTGCTATTAGGAACACAACACCTGAGGAATTGATCACTACATGTGTGAAAAAGGTAGGGTTTATCCTATATATACCAATGAGACTCATGTTTTAGATGATTGTATTGGTTTTTGTTGAAATAAGCAGGAATGAAAGATGCTACCAAATAATTTACAATTTCAGCATACCAAGGAATAACATCTTGCATGTGGTACAATTTCAAATCATTAAACATGTCATTTATGGGAATAAAGGTGGATGAGTCAATGTTTAAGGACAGTAGGATCCAATTGATATGGTCATCCACCACATTCTCTGATTCTTTTTTATCCCTAATTTCTAGATCAAATTCTTGAAGTAGGAGAATCTAATGAATGAGACATGGTTTGGATTTTGGTTTCTTAAGGAGGTACCAGAGGGCTTCGTGGTCTTAGGAAAAAATTACTTTATACCCTAAAAGGTATGAACTAAAATTTTATAAGGCAAACATAATGGAAAGGAATTATTTTTTATTTTTTGTGTAGTTTTCTTGGGCAAGGTTTAGTGTGCGTGAGGAATAGACTATGACATGTGGAGCTTGATCGACCTGTTGTGATAAGACTTCCCCAACTGCATAGTTAGAGGCATTACACATGAGATCAAATGGTAAATCCCACTGAGGTGTTTGGATTATCGAGGGTGATGTGAGTCTCCAATTCAATTTATTAAAAGCTTCCTCGCATTCTTGATCAAAAACAAATTCTTTTTATTTTTTGAGTAAGTGGGAGATTGGTAGTGCAATATTACTAAAGTCACAAATGAAATTATGATAAAATAAAGCATGAAGTAATAAGGAACACACATCCCATACATTTTTGGGGAATGGTAGGGAAGAAATGATATCCACTTTTGATTTATCTACTTGGATACCATCCCCATAAATGACATGTCCAAGTACTATACCTTATCACATCATGAAGTGAAATTTCTTATAATTTAATACAAGATTCTTTTCAATATAGTGATATAGGAAATAACCAAGACTACTTAAAAACTGATCAAAATATGATCCATAAACAGTGAAATCATCCATGAATACTCCCATTCAATTCTCTAGGTAATCTAAAAAATACTAACCATGCATCTCTAGAAAGTACCCGAAGCATTGCATATACCAAATGACATCCTCTTATAGGAAAATGTGCCAAAGGGGTGAGTAAATGTTGTCTTTTCCTAATCCTATGGGGTGATATGGATCTGAAAGTATCCATCATAACCATCAAGAAAGTAGTAGTGGGACTTCCCCACTAGCCTCTCTAGCATCTAGTCAATAAATGACAATGGGGAATGGTCATTCCTAGTGTGTTGGTTTAGTCAGTGATAGTCTATACAGACACACTAACTATTCTGCACATGGGTTAGAACCAATTCATTGTTTTCATTTGTAATTACTGTTATACTAGTTTTATTGGGAACTACCTACATTAGAATGACTCATTGTCTACCATATATGGGGTAAATGATTCTAGTAGACAATAATTTTGTTATATTATTTTTAATAACATCTAGGAGGTTTGGGTTCATTTGACATTGTTCCTACCTCACTAGTTTAGCCTCATCATTTAACAATATATGATGTGTAAAAATTAATGGGTTAATATCAAGAATATTAGAAAGTTTCCATCCCAATGCATGTTTATAATCCCTAAAAAGGTCAAGTAGTTACAATTCATTCTCTAGAGGGAGTAAACTAGAAATGATGATAAAAAAATTATTTCCATCCCCAAGATATGAATATTTCAAAATTTTAGGCAGTGGTTTAAGTTCAAATTCAGGGGGATTTTTTTATTTATGGGAGTTAATGTGAAAGTGAGAGGTCATTGATCTCATATAACTACTCAATGGTAACATCCTCAGATGAAGAATAATATTTTATAATCTTAGCAATATCATCGATGGTCATGAGATCCTCTGTTCTTAAGAAATTATCTATTAAAGAACATGATTGACATTTTTCTAAACTGGTAAAACATTCAATACATGATTCATTACCTAGAATTAATATCAATGATGAAAACTCATAAAGGGTATCAAGGGAAATAAATTAAGTTTTTTCATGGGAAGGGATTACATCAATTGAATTAAATGAAAGTAAGGAATTCTCTATTGAGGGGTGCTTCATGGCATCAAGGATGTTGAAGTGGAAAATATCACCACCAAACTCTATAGATAATGTACCATTATGGAAATTAATTATGTTTTTGGTAGTTTTTAAGAAATTACTCCCTAATATAATTGGTTAATTTCCACTCATCATGTCATCTTACATTTTATGCACATAAAAAATCAATAGGAAAAATTAAAATTTTCACCCATATAAGAACATCCTCTAACACACCAACAGGGTGTGCAGTACTCCAATTTTCCAATTGAACAAAAATTCATATGGGATTAAATTCCCCAACCTGAAATTAGTAGAAAATATAGTGATACATCACATTTATAGAGGCACCCAAATCAATAATAGCATCAGAAAATAAATACTCCTTAATGGTGCATGAAATCGAGAATGTTATAGGATCGTTTCATTTGGTGGGAACTGATGGATCTATCAATGATAAGGCATTACTCCCCAATATAACCTTTAAATAACCTCTAATTCACCTTCAATGTGTACACATATCCTTGAGAAACTTTATGTATCGTGGAATTTTCTTTATGACATCGATTAAGGGGATGTTAACCTGCACTTTTTTGAAAGTTTTCAAGATTTATTTATCAAGTTAAGATTATTTTTATTTACTTAGTTGGGTGTAACTTTGGGGAAATTCAATAGGGATGGTTTGTCTTGATGGTTCATCAAATTAAACTCTCTTTCCTTAGGCAGGGCTTCTCTCAGGATAAGGTTTTTCCTCTCTTGGACCATTTTCAGTGGTTTGGATGGTGGTTTCTTCAGGAGGGGATGACTCTAATGGAGAGTAAATTTGGAATTTAATTTATGTTTCAATATTAAGGGTGATGGAATTTAAATTTACCTTATCTCTAGGTTTTATTAGTGGTTGAGAAGGTAGTTTACCTGATCCATGACTTTGGATTTCCCCCACCAAATTGATGAGTTGTCCTAATTAGATTTTTAGATCTTGTATGGATGCTTGGGTGGTTTTTTGGAATTGGTGATTATTTTAATCCATTCTTCTCATCACGTAATCTAGGATAGGATTAGGTTTTGGAGGGGGTTGTTGGAAATTTCATTGTGTTGGTTGAGGATTTCTAGGTAGTGGTGGTGGATAAATACTCTACCCTGGTTGGTTCCATGGTTATTGAGGTTGGTTTGAAAACCCCCATTTTCTATAGGATTGGTTTTCTTTACACCCTTGGTTATATGGATAGTAAGGTTCTTAACTAATGGGTTGGTTATAGGGGCAGCCTAAAAATATTTCCTCATAACTCTCAGAAGTTTCTATCAGTTGAGGGAATTGGTCAGAATAGTGGGTGTTAGCAGAAAAGATACCACAATGGATGGGAGGAGGATATTAGTATTTACCTTATAAAAGAGAAATTTATTGGATAAGGGTACTTACCTCTTTGAACTTCATGTCCACCTTCTTCTCAAATTAAGTAATTTTCACCTCATGGACATCTTGAATGGGTACATTGGACCTTGAACTAAATTTTTAAGTGTTTTATGTCATGTTATCAATGAGGTTCCTTACAGTGATTGGGGTTTTATAAACTAGTGCACCACCTATATAAACATCAATCATGTTTCCATCAATGGGAATTAAACCTTCATAAAAATACTTTATTAAAAATTGATCACTTTTTTGGTGGTGTGGGAAATCAAAACAAATCCTTTTAAATCTTTCTCAGTATTCATGAAGTGTTTTCCCTTGTGATTGTCTTATCCCAAAAAATTATCTCCTTATTGTTGTAGTTCAAGAGGATGGGAAATATATTTATAGAAAAAATGTGTTTCATGTCCACCAAACCTCTAATTGGGGAATTGTCATAATATATCCAATATTTTATAGTTTCTTATAATGAAAAAGGGAATGCCATGATATTTAATTGTTTTTAATCCACATTTTTAGGTTTTAATGTTGAACACATAGTGTGAATTTCTTCTAAGTGATTATGTTGATATTCTCTTGTGAGTCCATGGAATCTTGGTAATAAGTGAATTAAACCATATTTCAGTTCAAAATTAGGTGCTTTGCCTTGTATTTGAATGTATGCAGGATGAGTATCTACATCAGGAGAGGTTAGTTATTTTAATGTATGATTATTTTGAGCCATATTATGCAAGTTTATTTCAGTTTTGATGTTGGTTATGGAAGAAGAAGAAGGACCAAGAAGAGTTTCAATGTTTTGTGTTTCCACCTTCAAGGGATCATTTGGTGCTTCTTGGTATCAATGATGCAAGATCCTCTATGTTTTGTGTTCGAAAAGAATTAGTTATTCCAATGAATATAGTTTCATGCATGAGTCCTACAAAAGGAAGATTTATAAATAAACTTAAAAAATGAAGGAAGAAAATAAGCACACAAATATTTACAAAATACACAATGTTTTTATAAAAAAACGCACACTAAAAACCAAAACACTCCCTGAAAAAGGAAGCAAAATTTGATGGTGCTTTCATGACATGTAAAATTTATTATGTTTTTAAAGGTTATTTATAACATAGGTTATACTCTAGGTCATATCTCAAGGAGAGTTGGATGTTTAAAGTGTGTATTTTTAATAAACATTTATAAAAGAGGGGGTGGTTTTGGAAACCGATTTAAAAATAAAATGAATTAATTAAAGAGTTTAATGTTGATAAATAATAGTGGTGTTTTTATAATTATGAGAGAATAATTTCATTTCAATTTCATTACAAATATTGGATAGTTCATTATTCTGAAAATTTTCACATGGTTTAATGGAATCCTTTTATTGAGGGTTGTCAAAATCGTGATTCCCCTCTTTCCTCTTAAAATAATGGACAAAGAACCAAACCTTAACACAATAATCATGTTGTAAAGGTTTGGATATAAAACATATAAAAATGGATACCAAATCATACTAAAATATTATTTATGTGTGAGAGAAAGAGGATTATTTTCTTGACCAATCGGAACAACCCAAGATTCCCACTTCAATCTCAACCCAATTGGTATTGAAATGAAAAATGTTTCAATTAGTTAAACCAAAGTAATTAATTCAAAGGAGAAGAATGTTAAGATAAAACATAAGTGAAATAATTCACACACAAATTACACAAAACCAGTAGAATAAAAAGTTTTGTAACTCCCTCCTAAGTATGTGTAGCTTCCTCAAAATGAGTGTCCACCATTTAGCTCTCCATTGAGAAGAGGAGGAGGCTCAGGTGGAACTTCACCTTCATCCTTGACCCCCCCCCCCCCATGAGGATAGAGTCCTCAAAAACTTATAGGATGAGGAGAGTAAACCTTTGGGACTCTGAAATGTAAGATATTTTTCCCTGTTCGAACTTTCAAATGAGGTTCCTAAGGTGCCGATTTATAGGCAAAGTGGAAGGTGGTTTTGGGCACCCATATTTCATAAAACCATTTAGATAATGGTTTTCACCATATATAAAGTCTTATCTCACTTTTGAAAAAACTAAAAAATTATTCCCCCACATCTTTAATATCTCCAAATAAAATGTGGTATCATTTGGAGGCTCACAACTCTAGATATATCCTAAATACATAACACTACTTTTGACTTTGAGAAAATTACTTTTCTTGGATAGATCTATTTTTATGGGCCTCTTAAAGGAATAATTAGGATTGGGTGTCTACATAAGATTTGTATCCCAATTAATTTTGTATCAGGCCATAAACTTTCAGCCTAATTGGATGCATGGATTAGTTTCAGTGTGCATTTGAGTCCACATAGGTTCTTGGGCTCCTACGTAGTTTGGGTTGCTTTGCTTGAACTTCATTCTAGGTCCTCCAAATCACCTCCACCTATAATGAAATCATAAAAACAAGTGAAATTACCACTTTTAAAATTGATAAACACAAAATAATTGAATCAATCATTAATTGAAATTTTTTATAACAATTTAAATTGACAATACAAAATTAGTTTAACACAACAATGTAAGGGTGAAATAAAACAGTGAATCGCAGTGTGATCAGAAGTTTCCAACAATGGGGAGGATTTATTGTTTTTAATGCACCTTGTTTCACCTTAATTCGATTGTTTTTTTATTATATAATCCCAATCCACCAAAAAATAATGGTGGAATTCTCCTCTCAATGATAAAAGGGTTATACGACTAACCCTGAAGATTTTCCATAACAGCGTATTTATAGAGGAAATCAGTTTAGGTTATTTAATGAATGAATTAATTAATTAATCCACTAAATGTACCTGCCAATGACCACTTTATCCAAATTTCTGGTACCGACCAACTTTAGTTCATACTTAGGGTAAATCTCGCACTCCAGATTCAACCTTGGTCTCATATTTTTTATTCAAGACTCCGTACATGAGATATTCCATTATTTATGAAAAATATGCACGTGTGATATAAAATATGTTTTGATATTTTTATAAAATTAATTTTGGGAACACTGGGTCTCAGGATCACATGTCATATCAGTTCCTAGATCTAAAAACATTCCTTGATATATTTTAAAGTCTTAACAGAAAAATATAGGGACTCTACATTATTCTCACTTTCAATATTTTCATCCTCAAAAAGGAAAAAACTAGGCAAAAAAGTGAGGATACTGAGCCTACATTTGGATCTCCCATTTCTAGGAGATCTCCTGTATGATTTCATACCGCCGCAACATACAAACGAAGGGAATAGTCCATCCATACAGGATCCTTTATTGCTGATCCTTTATTTCCACCTAGTTCACCGTGAAGGTGGTTCCATTCTTGATGTCCAGCTAACCCTAATAAATAACATGTGTGGGATCATGCATGTGTATATTCAACCGCAACACATAGAAGATGTCATGCACCTACTCTAACTATGGGGGTAAGGAAATGTGGTAAGAAACTTCACCAAACCTCTATAAGATCTCAAATAGTTTTGTGAACCTTCGAGATAGCTTGCCTCCCCAGCTGAACCTCCACAATTCTTGTTATGGGGAGACTCTCAAAAAAATATGGTCTCCTTGATCAAACTCTAAGGGCCTATGATGTCGATCTGCATAATATTTATACCTACTCTGAGCTATCCTCAATTACTTATAGTTCATTTGGACCTTCTCTTTCATCACCAACACCATCTTTGTCCCAATAAGAGATGCCTCGCTGATCTCATTCTGACATAAGTGTAACCTGTAGGGTCTTCCATATAGGGCCTCGAAATGTCTCATGCTAATAGTAGAGTGATAGTTATTATTATAAAAAAACTCCACCAAGGGAATTTGATCCTCTCAGTTTCGTCTAAAATATAACACGCAATCCCTCAACATATCCTCAAGCACCTAGATATTGCTCTAAGTCTACTCATATATATAGGGGTGAAAGATTGTACTCATGCTCATATGGGTCCTGAATTTCTCCTACAGGACTCTCTACAATCATGATGTAAACCACACATCACTTTTGAAGATAATTATTGAGGGAACCCCATAAAGGTTTATGATCTACAGAACATAAAACTACCTCAAAATCTCCACCAAACTCTACTTCGTAATGTCAAGGAAGTGCACAAAATTCGTAAGTCATACAACTATCACCTAGATGGTTTCATGGCCTCTCATTGCCCGTGGAATCCCTATTATAAATTATATGGATATTTCATCCCATTTACACTTTGGTATCTCAATAGGAAGAAACAAACCTACCAAAACATGGTGCTCATCCTTCACCTACTAACATGTTTCATGACCCGACACATTGGGGCCCTCCTTACTGGTGAAAGGCTGAAATGCAACAACCCCAAGACTACATCCATAGGCTAGAGGCTGGAGACAAGCACCAAAAGGCATAGATAATATGGGAGGCCTTTTCCTAATGTATTTTTAAGTAGAAACCCAAACATATTCTTATAGAAGTGAAGAGGAATAAAAAGAAAATATTGAAATATCTAGAGTAATAATCATATATGTAACAAACCTCTATGGAATACAAAAGAGTGTGATAGTGTAATCTAAAAAGTAAAGGTTCAAAATACATGCCCAACCAAAATATATGTTTCAACCTAAAAATAACTATAAAAGTAAAATGTTGAGAGAGATTAGCTCCAAATATCTAAGCTATGACGACTTCATGCAGTCAAATGCACCCAGGTATCCCAATGATCCTTGGTAATCATCTCCAAACTTTCCACCATCTATATAAGACATAACACATTTGGGAAAATCTCATGTAGGGGAGATTATATATGTACCCAGTAGGATTCCTTGAAAGTTGGATAGGTATAAATAAGAGACACAATAGAGGTAGATAGATCAACCCATAACAAGAGAGTTATGAAAACCAATGCATACACTCACACATATATAAACTCATAAAAAGAAACCCAGATTATAGAGAAAGAGGATCTATATTTCACAACCCAACCCAAGATGATGAGTCTTCCAACAGTTCCAAAAGTTCATCATTGATGCCTAACATCTTGTGTGTTTGTCTGAAGGAGTATCCATGTGGATCCACACCTCGCCACTATGCTGCACAATCGAGGGGACACAATCTCTAAGTAAAGGACTCATACCTTGGTATAATAAGAGGGTTCCAATTTGTATGTATAGGAACCATTACTCGATCCAATAGAAGGGTACCACTCAGATGGTAGAGGACCCATGCCCTAACTCCATGGGAGGGTGCCACTCGGATGATAGAGGACCCATGCCCTGACTCCATGGGAGGGTGCCACTCAGATGGTATAGAACCCATTCCCTGAATCCGAAGGAGGGTTCCACTCAATAAATAGAGGACCCATTCCTTGACTCCAAAAGAGGGTTCCACTTAGTAAATAGAGGACAAATTCCCTAAATCTATTGGATAGTTTCACTCAGTAGATAGAGGACCCATGATCTGACTCCGTAGGAGGGTACCACTCTCTAATGATCTTGTCTGATCACGACCATCATCTAGTGTCACCTAAAGAAGCTTAATGATCATAACATCTAGAATTATATCTCAAAATCTACTATGAATGATTCCATCACATTCTATGTGGAAAACACTTAGGATAGGCTACTCACAGACCAAAATTAGAGTCCAAATGAAGGAGATATGAGAGGTAAAAGTTACTCAAAAGGAAGTACATGATGTGTAAAGGGGACCACGCAGTGTGTGGTCCTTATCCTCTTCTTGGTCGTGTCCTCACCAGCACACATCTCACTGTCCATGTAGTAGTACACATCATTTAGTTTCCTCACATGATGTGTCTCGACCACTTGAGTCTGAACCATGTTCTCTTCAGTTGTACCCATGTCCTTTGGGTTGTGTCAGTGTACTCTATCCATGTATCCATACATGATGTGTTCCCTACCCTACATGGTGTGTAGGGACACATGGGATCCTAGGCGTGTACTCCATGTACACACCAAGCCATACATCTAGAGCTATATGTAATGTGGTCCCTCCACATGGTGTGTGATATTTAACTCCAACACAAAACCCTAGCAGCTATAGAAATCGAACTACATGACATGTGTTCTTCAAACTACATGACATGTAGTTGGGTTTTTCCTAGAATTACAAATCTGTTACATAGATTCCAAATCTAGCACACCCACTTTAGTAACCACCTGATTCTACCTTTCATCTCATTGAAACCAAGGATGATGATTTTAGCCTTCTATTTTCTAACCTCCAATGGTCAGAAATCAATATTTTGATCCTTCACTTGAAGCTCACATGCCACCATCACCCGTAGCACTTCCCATTGTCGCTTCCAATTAGTCTCGAATCCCAAATCCATGGGAATCCATCCCCCACATCCTGCAAGCATCTCAATCCATCCTCAATTTTAAAATCTTTTCATCACATGCAAAACTGTCATGAATCTGGGGGTTTGATCATGCTCGAACCTACCAGGAAAAGTCGAACTATGGCACTATAGGCCAACGGTGAAGAAAAATGGATAACAATGGGGGGAAATCACAATAAAAAGGGGTCAACAATAATTTTTCAATCATTATTGGCCAAAAAATATAGATTGGGGATATCCAGGGTGAGAAACATGGAATAAACAAAATAAATTGAATAAACAATTTAATTTAATCAAATGGGATCATGCAAAGGTTTGATTATTCACAGATCAAAACATGATTTGACAATTTAATCATAGGGGAAAAACACAATTCAAAAGTCTTACCTTGATTTAGATTGATCATTTGTGAACAACACATCTTCCAAATATAGGGAGGATCTGTTGTGTTTTTCGCACCCTGATTCATCTTGATCTGGTTATCGTTCGATCGCCTAATCTCAATACACCAATGAAGAATTGTGGAATCCTACTCTCAATGATCCCAGGGTTATGTGGATAATCCTGTAGATTCTCCATAGTAGAATATTTATATAGGAAACTGGTTTAGGTTATTTAATGAATTAACTAAATTAATTAATCAATTAATTAATCCTCTAAACATACCCGCCAATGGATGATTTATCCTAACGTCTGGTGCCAACCAACTTTAGTTCATGCCTAAAGTAAATCCCATGCTCTAGATTCAACCATGGTATTAGATTTTTTATTTGAGACTCCATTAAGGAGATATTACATTATTTCTGAAAAACTATGTGTGTGTGATATAAAACATGTTTTAATATTTTTTATAAATTAATTTTGGGCACACCCAGTCTTGAAATCGAATGTTGTCTCAGTTCCTAGCTCCAAAAATATTCCTTGATATATTTCAAATTCTTATAATAATAAAACATGGCCTCTATATTATTCTCTCCTTCAATATTTTCATATTTTAAAAGAAAAAACTATACAAAAAGGTAGGGATACTGAGCCCGCATCTAACTCTCCTACTCCAAGTAGATCACATGAATGATATTATAATTTCACAACACACAAACCAAGGGAATGATCTATACACATAGGATCCTCTCATGACAATCCTCAATCACCACCAGGTGCTACACAAAGGTGCCTCCATCCTTGATTTCTAGTTCTCCCCAATCAATAACCTATATTGGATCATGTACATATCTCCTCAGATACGACATATGGAAGATGGCATGCACCCACTCCAACCATGGGGGTAAGGAGAGGCGGTAAGTGTAACATCCCGAACTGAATTACTATTAAACAAGTAGTCAGTCCAGTCATCACATGCCCTCAAGAACACCTCCTCGTATACTAGAGGCCACGAACTAACAACAAGGGTCTAATGATGGTATAGTGGGGAGACTATACCCTCATGATCATAGTAGCACAACGGCGTAAGAGATAATAAATAAATAAAATAATAGTGAAAGAAGTATAAATAAGGAACATAGCAGTGGAAGATAAATATAATAACTGAATAAAAATAAATGGCCATCACCAAATACAATTTTGAATGCATGTCCAGATGATGCTATAAGTAAAATTAAAAAAAAATATAGTATGAAGTATAATAAAATACAACACTGTAAAAAAACAATAAAATCCCAAGGGATAACTTCACAAGCATCCTAAGTATCATCTCATTCCGATTATCCTATCTCCCATGTACAGTGAAGAGCGCAAGAAAGAATCCATTGAACTGATAACATGAGATCTTCTTGAGTATCCCAGTGTAATGGAGGTCTGATCAAGGTGTTTGTAACATCCTAACTCGGGTGCCACACACCGGTACCCCAAGACGGTTGGTCACATGACCTCAATCGTGTCTCCCCGTACACCTAAGGCTATTGACTAGTAGTGAGGGTCTGATAAGTCGATCTTGGGGAGACTGTACCCTATTTTATTAGAGTAATACACCAGATGAAATAAATAAACAATATCATAAGACTATATAACCATTAAAAATACCAATATATTAAGATAATCAAAGTAGGAAATATAATATCCAATTAAAGCAGAAAACATGCCATGCTAATGTACGTGTCAAGTGTATAAAATAAAAACCCAAAGGAAATACACCGATGACTCCCAACGGGTCTCAAAACATGTTTGGTTACCTAAACCACACTTCATCCCCAAATTAGTCATCCAATATATGGCCTTTTCCTTTAACTTGTCCTACAATAATAAAGTCTATTTAGGTAATGATAAAGAAGACTGAGTAGGGTATGATTACAACTCAGTAGGCCACCACCAACAGTGTCTAAAATAAATCCAGTCAATATCAAGTGTAGGTAGTTGTATAAATAAATAATTACAATGCATAAGTAAATAGTTATCACATTATTAGTTGATCTTTACTTAACCACATTAAATCCTAGGTTCCCAAGGACACTCATACCTAAATGCCTGCTTTGGCTCATGATGAATCCTAGAGTGTTCTTAGGTAATATCATATCTTAATACCTACTTCAGCTCATGCTGGATCCCAAAGTATTCAAAGGTTATATCATATCTCAATACCTACTTCGGCTCATATTGGAGCCCAAACTATGTTAAATATTCAATTTTCATTTCCTTATGGCACATGGGATTATATTATCCATGTAACTTCTATTTCATTATTACATCCACTTGGAATCATAGTCTAATGCTAATGTTTTGAATATAGAACACCGTGTATAGTACCTCATTTATTAATCATGCATATATATCATTGGAATAGAACATCATGTCTACCAACCTAGTTTTCAATCATTTATACATGTCATTAGTGTAAATCTTCATGTATAGCACCCCATTTATCAACTATGAATATATATCATTAGCGTATATTGTCATGTCTAGTACCCCTTTTATCAACCATGAATACGTATCATTGGTGTAGATCATCATGTCTAGCACCCCTTTTATCAACCATGCATATATGTAATAACATATCACAACATCACATCAATAATGATTAATCAAAATTAATCATCTTATCACAATAAACGATTAATTAATTCATAAATTAATTAATCCAAGCCTATTAATTAATTCAACAATTAATTAATCACAATAATTTCCTTTATTTAATTCAAAAATTAATTAATCATATCTATCCCATTAATTATTTCACCAATTAATTAATCACATCTATTATGTTAACTAATTAAATAATTAATTAACCATAATAATTCCATCAATTAATTCAAAAATTAGTTAATCATTTCACATCTCAACATCCAATAATTAATTCGCAATTAATTATTTCCAATTTTCACAATTTAACATCTTGATAATTAACTCAACAATTAATTATCCTCAATCCCACAATTCAATATTTTGATAATTAATTTATCAATTAATTATCCTAATTTTAAAATTCAATACTTTGATAATTAATCCATCAATTAATTATCTTAATTCCACAATTCAACCATTCAATCAAATCTCCAATTCCTCAATTGATTAATTGACCACATTAATTAATTCAATGTAGGAATTTACAATTGCTAAAAGAACCCTATCAATTCTACAATTTCATACACAAAATCAAAACCATGGCTATGGGATTTGAATATTAGACCATCTACCTTGATTCATTGATGAACAAACACCTAATGGAAATCCCCAAAATCAAGCGGCACAACGACTTAGAATGGGTTCTGGATCGAAAACCTAAATCAATATTAACAAAATCAAGATATCTTTAATATAGATCTAGATTTGAAAGCCTATATCTAGATTCACCAAATCTATATCTATATCTATCAAAATAGAAGATTACTTACCACCAAAATAATCATAGAAGGAAAGGTGATGAATGGGAAAGCGATGGGATATGATCTACTTAACGGGAGAGGTGAGGATCTTCGATTTGAGCTTCCAATAATGAATAATGGAGGTTGGGAGACCTTGTAATCCATCCATAAAGCTCTAAAATCATAAAAAATCATAAGGGTCCGATTTTGGGTTGAAATGGGTGAGTTTTGGGGGTTCAAGAGAATTAAAAACTAATATTTAGGCCATTAAAAATATTGTGAATGATTTCCTGGGTAGGGGTGCATGGTTTTCCCTAACCGTGCACCAATCACGTGCCTATCATTTTAGGGGTGCATAGTTTCTCTTTTTAGGGTGAAAATTTTTAAAACCATGCACCATTAAAACGCACGGCCGATTTTCGCCTATCGACCGGTCAAGGTTCTGGTGCTCTGCTAATGTGTATAGTAGCACTCTGCTCAAATCCTCGACGATGATACTTTTTTAATAGTCGTTTGTTTTTAGTTGATTGTATTTTGATTAGGGGGGTTTGTTTTCGGATATTAATTAAAATTACTAATAGATTATGACTATTTTAACAAATTTATAATGATTGGGGTGATTTCATCATTAGGTTAATTAATCTTGTGATATCCTTGAGCTTTGCTTTATATTTCATTTAAATTAACACCCATGTCACAAGTTGACGTTGATTTTAATTCCCAAGTGTTAAGGATTTAATATAAGCCTTAACTTAACTTAGGGTTCTAATCTTGATCAAATCTTGTTTATGGTATTGTATTTATGGTTCCAATAATCCATATAAACCACACGTTAAACAAAACAAGTCATTAATCTATGACATGCTAAGTCCAACATACACAATATTAATTCAACGAATACTCATCGAGCGAAAGCTCTCAATCGCTTAAAATACCTAAATTAAAACTCACCCCAATGAAATATTTACTCATCCATTAAGATGGTTATTAATCTGGTAACATATTTTTATGGTGATGAATTATAAATAGAAGAAAAATAAAGGGACAAGATAAGAGTGGTGCGTCGAACACACACACAAACGATAATGATAATTAAAAACAGATTTTCGATTGAATGAGGAAGTAGAATAAGGGAAGTGGATTCAACTAAATTTAAACTATTTAAGAAAATTAATATTAAACTATATAAGTTGGATTAGAATAAGAGATATTTAAGAATAAACATTCATTAAAACAGAATTACAAAAGAAAGGACATACAAAATTACAACAATAAAGAACATAAAAGTAAATGAAAACAAAGAGAGGAGGAAAGGTCTCTCAAGTGAAAACTTGAGTATGAAAGGTTCTCCCAAGCCTTTTTAAAGGTTTTGGTCGTTCCAATATTATCTCCTATCTTCTAAAATTTCAACCCCTCTCAAGGAGAGAAGGAGAGAGTATTTGTAGCCCAAGGAGTGGACTGTTTGCATTCCCAATCTATCCCTCTAATTGCATCGCCAAGTTGGCTATTTAGAAAGCCGAATCTCGAGATATATCCTTCATCAAAGATATATATAATAAAGTTTTTCAACTACTCTCAGAATTTGGAGTCATTTGGACCTATTCAGCCAAAGTTATGTCTGTTTGATTAAACAATTTTAATCTGTCTATTTCAATCCAGTCTTTTTGAAGTCCAAAATGTGAAAGGGTTTTTGAATAGGAATATGCCTTCAAAACCGAATAATTTATTCAAAAAATTCTGAAACTTGTATCTCCTATTTCACACTTAAAAATCTCATCTTTATTGGATTCTTACATCATGATATATGTCATGAATACTGTACTAATTTTATTTCTCATCCAGAATGGTGGGCTGGAATTCAAGGCATATGTTGGGCCCCTTGTGTTTGGATTTGGGCCTTTAAATTTTTATCCAATACTCCTTACATTGTCCCCAAAACTATGGTGGAGAATAATGTAATTTTAACTTCTGTATTTATCCCATTAAATCAATCTTCATGAATAGTTCAGTTTCTTCACAGATTCTTTGGTCTTGTTTGTGAGGACAATATGACCCTTAAAATGGAATAATTGGCTCATGGTACCTTCGAAAGAAATGTTTTATATTTAAATTGGAATCCTACAAAACAAGAACCACACAATTTGGATCAGTATAGTGATATTTATTATTAAAACAGTAAACTGAATCAATTTGAATACTTCTAAAAATGCTCAAAAATTATACTTAATATTAAAACATTAATATTTCACACAAATTATGCACATTTCATATAAAATAAGTAAAGAGAGTATATAATAAGACATGAAAATATTAACAACATCAACTCCCCCACACTTATTCTTGTGCATGTCCTCATGTGCAAAAAATATAAAAACATGACAAAATCATTTTCACTCACCAACAAATATTAAAAAAAACTTCTTCAATCAGGGGAGGTTTAGACTATTTCACTCATCAATTTTGAATTCCCCCACAAGTTGTTACAGAAAAAATGTTCCAAAACTAATTCATTTTTTCATGCTCAAATTTATAAATGGAAAATGTGGACACTCAAAACTCACACCTCTCAAGATGATAAAATTAATTTGTAGAGGTTCACTCTTTCACCAAAAGTAAAAATCTTAGAGTTTGAAAGAGATCTCAGCTTAAAATCCCTATCCAAAGTGGACAAAAATCAAGAGGTCTTTTTAAAGGGTTTTTATATGGCTATGAGATGGTATGAATATAATGTCCAATAAAGAGAATAAGAGGGTTAAAACACCAACATAGAAAAAGCAATGCACATTTTTTTAAAATAAAACATGGAAGGAAATGAAAACACATATTTACAAGGGAATGATTATGTGAAGAAAGACACAATAAAGGAAGAAAATATGAAGGTAATGAGAATATGGAATATTTACAAAACACAAAACTTCTCCCAATAAAAATATAATGCAAGTATTCTTTTTTTCCTTTTTTTTCTTTGTTTTTTCAAAAGTTGACCTTAAAATAGATCTCACACTCATATCCCAACCCATGTTTGATCTCCTCACGATACTAATTTTAATAGTTATAACAAGATCAAAGGTTGAGGAAGATTTATTTTTGACCTATCCAAGACACAACCCATTTTTTTATTTTTTATTTTGATTTTTTTTCATTATTTTTTTTGAACACTTGTTAATAAAATTTAAAAAATTACATAAATGGAAGTACTTTACATTCCACAAAACACACTTAATGACAACCTATCCCCCACACTGAAATGGATTCTTTCCTTTAATCAGATGATAACTCATTGAAAATCAATAATAGGGTACCCAAACAATGAAATATATTCCCCCCGCACTTAAATTTCAAAGCAAATGCAATGAAAATCCATATTGATATTGGGTGGGAAAAGGTATTGGGCTTGTAATATGGCTATCAAGTAAAAGGTTTTCATAGGCTCTAAGGAGCTTTCAAAAGGAGGATTAATGTATGGGAAATTGGAGGTTATTTGGATATTGTGATTCTCATGTGGTTCAGAAAATGCCTCTATCGTATTAATGCACACTAAAGTAGGAAATTCAGCTCGAAGGTCTACAAACTCAAGACTCAGAAATGGGGGTGAAAACACACATTTTGAAAATATGGCCATAAGTGGCCTTGGCATGAAAGTAAATGTTGTTCCTCACAGTTTGGGAAAATCATTATCCAAATCAAAAATTGAGCATTCAAAATTTGTTAATTTTGACACAAAATTATTTATCCAAAGTCATGATGAAAACAAAAAAAAACTGAGATGAAAAAATGTATATTAACTCCCCAAAATGGTTGGACAAAATTTCAAAACACGATGGTGAGTAAGCATGACTCTTTTTTTTTGTATTTTTTTTAAGTGATTGTTTTTTTTAGTTTTTTAGGTTTTTTTGTTTTTGTTTTTTATAAAGATACACCCACACAAAAGAGAAAGTGAAAATAAAGGTTTTGATAAAGAAAGTGGTAAAAAAATGAAAGAGAGAGGAAGAAGAAGAAATAGGTAGAGAGAGGAAGAGATAGAGAGAGAGTTAAAGGGAAAGAGGTGCCCCCTGGTTTGGATTTGGCAGGTCGCCATCTCTATCTAGTGGTAGGTCGACTGGAGAATTTGGGGATCTAGTGGAAGTCAATGATGATACAGGATTGTGTATCCTCTCATAGTGATGATTTAACTGATGTCCATTAACCGTGAATGTCCTTTTGGAAGAGGGGTCCTGGACATGCACTGCACTAAATTGGTAAACATGAGAAACAATAAAAGGACCTTCCCAACGAGAATTAAGCTTACCTGGGTGAAGCCGAAATCGAGAATTGAAGATAATTACCTTTTCACCTTCATGGAATACCTTTCTCAGGATGTGTTTGTCATGGAGTACCTTAGCATTTTCTTTGTACATAGTTGAATTCTCATAGGATTCAAGTCAAAGCTCCTCCAGTTCATCCAATTACAACAATCTTTCTTCACCAGATTTTTCAAGATCAAAATTACAAGTTTTCACTGCCCAAAATGACTTATATTGGATTTCAACTGGAAAATGACATGATTTACCAAAAACTAGCCTAAAATGATACATCCCAATGGGTGTTTTAACAGTAGTTTTATAAGCCCAAAGTGCTTCACCAAGTCTTTCAGGCCAGTCTTTTCTGGTGAGTTTTACAATTCTCTCAAGAACTCTTTTCACTTCTCTATTAGAAAGTTCATCCATTCCATTTGTTTGAGGGTGATATGCATTTGAAGTTTTATGTACAACCCCATTATTTTTCAAAAGAGATTCCATGGTTTTATTACAAAAATGGGTTCCTAAGTCACTGATCAAGGCACGAGGAGTTCCAAATCTGTGGAAGATGTGTGTCTTTAGGAACTCACTAACAGTATGTGAATCATCCTTTCTAATGGGTTTGTCCTCGACCCACCTAGAAACATAATCAACCGCAAGAAGGATGTATGAGAATCCATTAGAAGGGGGGAATGGTCCTATGAAATCGATACCCCAAATATCAAAGATCTCACAGAAAATTAAAGGCTTTTTGGGCATTTCATTTCTATTGGAAATTGTGCCAAACTTTTGGCAAGTGGGATATGATTGACAGAACTCATGTGAGTCTTTGAAGAGTGAATGCCAGAAGAATCTAGAGTCTAAGACCTTTCAAGAGGTCCTTTGTGGTCCAAAGTGGCCACCACCAGGCATTGAGTGATAGAATTACAAGATAGAGGAATCTTCTACTTTATCAACACATCTCCTAATTACCATGTCTGCCCCAGTTTTCCAAAGTTTATTTTCTTCCCAAAAATAGTGTTTTTAATCACTTTTCAACTTCATTTTCTTTTCTTTTGAAATATTTTCAGGAAAAACACAAGAAACCATGTAATTTACAATTGGGGAATACCATGGTAACTTTGGAGTGAGAGATGAAAGGTGCTCAGTAGTGAATTCAGGATCGATGATTTCCGAATGAGAAGAATTATAAATTCTACTTAAGTGATCAGCCATAGGGTTTTCTTTTCCTGTTCTATATTTTATTTCAGTGTCAAACTCTTAGAGCATTAGGATACATCTTATAAGCCTCGGTTTGGAATCATTTTTCTTGAGTAAGAACTTTATAGCAGAATGGTCTGTGAAGATGATGATTTTGGAACCTAAGAGATAGGGCCAAAATTTATCTAAGGAAAAAACCACTGCTAAAAGTTTCTTTTCAATGACAATGTAGTGATATTGAGTTTCATCCAATGTTTTTGAGTCATAATAGATGACATGAGGAATTATTTATCTTCTTTGACCAAGAACACCCCCAACAGCTCTATCAGAAGCATCACACATCAATTCAAAGGGTAAGGACCAATCTGGGGGTTGGATTATCAGGACAGATGTAAGAGCAGTTTTGAGTTCAATGAAGGATCTCTTTTAAACCTCATCAAAATGGAAAGTGACATCATTTTGGAGCAACTGAGTTAGTGGGAGGGAAATTTTACTAAAGTTATGGATGAATCGTCGATAGAAACCGGCATGACCAAGAAATGAACGGATGTATCGAACAGAAGTGGGTTGAGGAAGTGATTGGATCACTTCAATTTTGGATGGATCAACTTCAATACCATATTTTGAAACTATGTGCCCTAGAACAATACCATTTGCAACCATGAAGTGACATTTTTCAAAATTTAACACAAGTTTTCACTTGACACACTTTTGGAGGACTAGAGAGAGTGAATTCAAACAAGATTCAAATGACTCACCATAAATGGTGAATTCATCCATGAAGACTTCCATGCAGTGTTCAATGAATTTAGAAAAGATACTCATCATACACCTCTGGAATGTTGCAGGAGCATTGAAAAGTCCAAAAGGCATTCTTTTATATGCATATGTTCCAAAGGGGCATGTGAAAGTAGTCTTTTCTTGGTCCTGAGGTGCGATTGGGATTTGGAAGTAGCTGATGTATCCATCAAGAAATTAATAGTGTGACTTTCCAACTAATCATTCTAGAATTTGATCAAGGAATGGAAGAGGGTAGTGATCTTTTCTTGTTTCAACATTCAATTTCCTATAGTTGATGCACACACACCATTTGTGCTTCACTCGAGTTGTGACTACCTCTCCATGTTCATTTGTGACAATAGTTATCCCACCCTTCTAAGGTACAACTTGAATTGGACTAACCCATTCACTATCAGAAATTGGGTAGATAATACCATCTTGAAGAATCTTGGTGATCTCTTCCCAAGCTACCTCAAGGATGAGTGGATTGAGTCTTCTTTGTGGTTGTCCAATTGGTTTAGATGATTCCTCAAGATGGATGTGATGCATGAAAAGATTAGGGTTGATTCTCGGTATGTCATATAGGGTCCAACCTAAGGCATTTTTGTTTTCCTCTAACACTTGAACAAGTTTTTACTCCTCAATTTCAGTAAGTGAAGAAGAGATAATGACAGGATAAGAGTGATCATGGAAAAGGAATGCATATTTCAGCTGTTCAGGAAGAGGTTTCAGATCAATCTCATCTTTCATTTGTGAGTTAGACATCTCAGGAATGGATAAAGGGACTTCAGTTGCTTCAGATTCATTTTCCTTAATACTGTCCAAGGTAGAGTAGTAGAGATCAGAGTTGATGTGGGATTCAAGAGAGTTTTCAAGTTCCTCTATATTGATGGAGTCTATGAATGAGAGGTCCACATCAACTTCACCATTTATGAATTTTTTAATCATGGTGCAGATTTCAGAAGATCCTTTGTCATCAGAATAGGATGAACATGATGGAATGGGGTTCAATTGACTCTCATAAGTGTCCTCAGAAGCATGGATTGAGAATGCAGAGTGATCCTCAGATGGGTATCGCATGGCTTGGAAAATATTGAACTTGTCCAGTTGGTCACTGAATTCCATGGATAAGATGCCTGAATGGACATCAATCTTGGTTCTCGCAGCCATGAGGAATGGTCTTCCTAGAATTAGGGGAGATCGAGAAGAGTTTTTCTCACCTTCCATGTCAAGGACATAGAAATAAACAGGGAAGATAAGATCATCGACTCGAACAAGGACATCCTCAATTATTCCCTCAGGACTGGTTGTTCTTTGATTGGCTAACTGAATGACAACACTCGTTGGTTGAAAGGGACCTAGACCAAGGTTGTAGAAGATGGATTTAGTCATGAAATTAATTGAGGCTCCTAGGTCTATGAGTGAATCATAAAAGTTGGAACTTCCAATTTGGAATGGAACCATAAAGGTCCCTGGATCTTTGCACTTTATGGGAATATACTGCTGGGTGGAAACATTTTCAAAGGTCCTAAGTTGCCTCTTGTGGGTGCACAATTCCTTGAGAAACTTGGCATGCTTAGGAATTTTTTTTATGGCATCTAAGAGAGGAATATTTAATTCAACACATCTAAACATGTTGAGCATTTCAGGATCAGGTTCAAAGGACTTCTTTGGCTTAGAAACGGCTTGAGGAAAAGTAATTGGGTTCCTAAGTGGAATTGAAGGAGGTGAGTGAATGGTTTCAGGTTTCTTTTCAAGTTTCTTTTTCTTTTCATTTTATAGGTCAACATTCAAAGGAGGGTTGGAGGACTTATCTTGAGGCATAGCAATTTACTTTCCCGATCTAAGTGCAATTGCACTTACATTACCCTTGGGGTTGGATAATAGTTGATCTAGAAGTTGGGAAGAATTGGATAGTTGCTGCTGACTAAGGTGGGATGCAAGTTGACCAATTTGGGTTTCAATATTTTTAAGGCTGGAACTGGTGAAAGAGGCAAGATCTTTATCTGCACTTTACCATGGTTTCTTGGAAGAAGAGGCTTGTCCCAAATTGGGATTACCTTGATTTTGGTTCTTGTGAAAGTGATCGTATTGGTTTTGGAATTGGGAAGGATCACTAGTATAATGGAATCCAAGAGGAGGATTGTTCCTTTGAGGTTGAGGAAGAAAAGGATAAGGTTTTTGGAAGTTACCAACACCTTGACCATATTGAAACTGGTTTAGGTTTTGAGGAGGGAATTTAGGGGGATGAGATATGGTATTAACATACCTAAGGCCTTGGTTATAGGAAGAAGATAAGGGCTCAGAGTGAGGTTAGTTGAAGTTTCTAACAAACTGACCTGATAGTTGAGGGTTGGTGTTCCGCTGAGCATATGCTGCATTGATCTCCATTGGTCCAAATGAATCATATTGATCCTCTTGAAGTTTTGGACATGTGTTAGTTGGATGAGATGGAGAGTTTCAGATTCTACAGTTCTTGACAGGTCCAGGAAACATTTATTGTGGAGAAGACGAGGTTGGGGATTTGGTAGCCATAGCTAGTTGTTGTACAAGACCTGTAAGTTCACTCATCCACTCAGTCATCTTGTTTGGATCGATTGATTGATTATCTTGGGCTTGTTTTACTTGAGCATGTGCTCAAGTATGGAATTGTTGTGTGTTTGCAATCATGTTACTTATGAGATCTCTTGCAGTTGCAGGAGTTTTATCAATAAGAGCACTACCACTTGCGATATCAATGAGAGTTCTCTCCATAGCCAATAACCCCTCATAGAAGTATTGGATCAAGATTTGGTTAGGTATTTTGTGTTGTGGGTAGGTTTCAATAAGCTTTTTGAACCTCTCCCAGTACTCATGGAGTGATTCACTTGGGAACTGACAGATACCACTTATTTCCTTTCGGATAGAAGCAGTACGATAAGCAGGAAAGAATTTTTCTAAAAAAAGTCACTTCATGTCATTCCATGTGGTTATGGAACCATGAGGTAGGTAGTAAATCCATGACTTAGCAGTGTCATCTAGGGATAAAGGGAATGCTTGGAGTTTGATTTGTTCTTCATAAACCCCTTGAGGCTTCATGGTAGAGCACACTACTTGGAACTCTTTAAGGTGGAGATGTGGATCCTCACCGGCTAGCCCGTGGAGATGAGGGAGAAGATGAATCAAACCCGATTTGAGTTCAAAGTCAGACTCTATGTTTGGATATTGAATACCAAGAGGTTGGTAATTCATATCAGGGGTAGCAAGTTCTTTAAGGGTTTGTTCCCTATGATTGGTCATTTCCAATTCAACTGGTTGGACAAGGACTGGTTCTTAAATGAGTTGATTATCTCTTATGTTCCTCCTAAGTTTGCGAAGTGTTCGCTCAATTTCAGAGTCAAACAAATCCGAGGGATTTTTTGGGAGGCTACGGGGCATTTAGAGAGATTTTGGAAGAAAGATAAAGATGGGGTTTTCTTTGTATTTTTTTCCGTTTATGATTTTTATGAGAAGACGGGTTTTTCTTTGTGTTTTTTTTCAATTTTTTTTTAAAATTTTGTTTTTTTTTGGGTTTTTATTACAATAACCAGAAACTAATGACTACTTAAAGCACCATCCCCGGCAACAACTATATTTTAAATGCACGGTTGATTGTCGCCTATTGACCGGTCAAGGTTTCGGTGCTCTGCTAATGTGTATAGCAGCACTCGGGTCGAATCCTCAGCGATGATAATTTTTTAATAGTCGTTTTGTTTTTAGTTGATTGTATTTTGATTAGGGGGGTTTGTTTGCAGAGATTAATTGAAATTACTAATATATTATGACTATTTTAACAAATTTATAATGATTGGGGTGAGTTCATAATTAGGTTAATTAATCTTGTGATATCCTTGAGCTTTGCTTTATATTGCATTTAAATTAACACCCATGTCACAAGTTGACGTTGATTTTAATTCCCAAGTGTTAAGGATTTAATCCAAGCCTTAACTTAACTTAGGGTTCTAATATTGATCATATCTTGTTTATGGTAGTGTATTTATGGTTCCAATAATACATGGAAACCACACGTTAAACAAAACAAGTCATTAATCCATGACATGCTAAGTCCAACATACACAATGTTAATTCAATGAATACTCATCGAGTGAAAGCTCTCAATCACTTAACATACCTAAATTAAAACTCACCCCAATGATATATTTAATCATCCATTAATATGGTTATTAATCTGGTAATATATGTTTATGGTGATGAATTATAAAGAGAAGAAAAAGAAAGGTACGAGATAAGAGTGGTGCGTCGAACACACACACAAACGATAATGATAATTAAAAATAGATTTTCAATTGAATGAGGAAGCAGAAGAAGGGAAGGGGATTCAACTGAATTTAAACTATTTTAAGAACAGTAATATTAAAATACATAATTTGGATGAGAATAAGATATATTGAAGAAGAAACATTCATTAAAACATAATTACAAAAGAAAGGACATACAAAATTACAACAATGAAGAACATAAAAGTAAATGAAAACAAAGAGAGGAGGAAAGGTATATCAAGTGAAAACTTGAGTATGGAAGGTCCTCCCAAGACTTTGGAAAGGCTTTGTTCGTGCCAATATGATCTCTTCTCTTCTGAAATTCCAACCCCTCCCAAGGAGAGAAGGGGAGAGTATTTATAGCCCAAGGAGTAGACTGTTTGCATTCCCAATATGTCTCTCCACTTGCATCGCCAATTTGGATATTCAGACGGCCAAATATTGAGATATCTCCTTCTTCAAATATGTAGATAATAAAGTTTTACGACTACTCTAAAAATTTGGGGTCATTTTTACCTATGTAGCCAAAGTTATGGCTGGTTGATTAAACAATTTTAATCTGTCCATTTCAATCCAGTATTTTTAAATTCCAAAAAGTGAAAGGGTTTTTTAATAAGAAGATGCCTTCAAAACCGAATTATTTATTCAAAAAAGTCGGAATTTTATATCTCCTATTTTACACTGCAAAATCTTAGCTTTATTGGATTCTTACATCATGAGATATGTCATGAATATTGTACTGATTTTATTTCTCATCCAGAATGGTGGGATGGAATTCAAGGCATATGTTGGGCCCCTTGTGTTTGGATTTGGGCCTTTAAATTTTTATCCAAGATTCCTTACATTGTCCCCCAAACTATGGTGGAGAATAATGGAATTTGGACTTCTATATTTATCCCAGTAAATCAATATTTATGAATAGTCCAGTTTCTTCACAGATTCTTTGGTCTTGTTTGTGAGGACCATGTGACCCTTCAAATAGCAGAATTGGCTCATGGTACCTTCTAAAGAAATGTTTTATATTTAAAGGGTAATTCTAAAAAACAATAACCACACAATTTGGATAGGTATAGTGATAGTTATTATTAAAACAGTAAATTGACTCAATTGGAATACTTTTAAAAATGCTCAAAAATTATACTTAATATTAAAACATTAATATTTCACACAAATTATGCACATTTCATATAAAATCAGTAAAGGGAGTATATAATAAGACATGAAAATATTAACAATATCAACCATCCATGTGACCCCCACTGTCCAGGGTTGCACAATTTGTTGGGCTAGGGCACATAGTTTGCTCTAACTATGTTCCAACCATACACAACCCTCTTTCATTTTTTTTAAATTCACCCAAACGCACCCCAAAGTAAAACTAGATTAAAAATTACTCAAAATGAGGAAAAAGAGTACCTATAAAAATTCCTGAGATGACTCTAATAAAGGTTTTGATCTTACAATCTCCACACCTTATAAGTGCTCATCCTCAAGCTGCACTCCCAAGATTCCCTACAATTCCAAGCCAAAAATATTGGTCCACTAAGCCCTCATATCTAATTCCCTTTCCCAATTTTACTCACACACATTCTGATGTTTCCACAATACATTAACAATCTTAACAGTCTTTACCCAAAACATTTTCTCACTACGATCTAACACACATATCAGATGATCCTCAAAGGGCATATCTACCTCAAGCTCAATTTTATCCACATCGATCACATGAGAAGGGTCGGGGTGATGCTACTAAAGTTGTGATACATGGAAAACATCATACATAGTGTTGTATTTCTATGGAAGATCCAATTGGTATGCCACCGGCCCGATTCTCTCCACAAAATCAAAAGTTCCAACAAATCTAGGAGACAACTTGCCATAACTCTGTATCCTGCGGTGACCCAACCTAGGTGACACCTGAAGGAATACACGATCACCCTATGTAAACTCTACAGGTATTCGATGTCTACCAGCATATAAATTCTATCTAATCTGAGCCATATCCATGCATTTCTGAATAAGTTGTACCAGCTCCAATTTATCCTCCATGAGACTCAGTCTCAATAGCTCAGAATCACCTGCCTCCACCTAGCATAAAGGTGATATTCATGGAATTCCATAAAGGGCCTCATATGGTGTCATATGTATAATTACCTAATAACTGTTTTTATAGGAAAACTATGCCAAAGCTAGGTGTTTCTCCCAAGATCCACTAAAATTAAGAACACACAGCCACAACATATCCTCAAGCACCTGAATAGTAAACTCCGACTACCCATATATCTATGGGTGGATGTTTGTACTCAATAATACATGTATAATGAGTGAATTTTTCAAGGCCTTATAGAAGCATGAAGTGAAACATGAGTCATGATATGAAACTATAGTCTGTGAAACCCCATATAGATAGGCTATCTCCCAAACATACAGTTCTATTAACTGCTCCACTATGAAAGCTTCCCATATAGGAAATTAATGTGTTACTTTCATTAGTCGATCCACAATAACCCAGAGAGCATCATTCTTCCTAGGCATCTTCAGAATACCCAACAAAAAATCCATGGTCACGTCATCCCACTTCTATTTTGGAATGGTAAATGGTTGTAGTAAACCTCTTGGTCATTAATGCTCTACCTTCACCCACTGATAGGTGTAGCATCATGTCACAAACTATGCTATCTATTTTTTCATGCCTAGCCACAAAAACTATTGTCGTAGGTCATGATACATTTTGGTCACACCTGGGTGTACCCCCCACTTTGAGGCATGAAATTACCACATCAACTCCTCTCGCATGCTCATAGTCACAACAACCTGATTCTTGACATAGATGATATCATCCTCATCTATGATCCAATATGAAGGTAAATCCACACCTTCAAGGTTTTCCCTCATGGTAAAACATTTAGGATACTCATACTATCTGTCTCGGATTCATCTCAAAAATGTAAACTCCACTGAAACTGATACCAGAGTCATCTGATCTTGACTCTCTTGAACCACCACATGCATCTCATCTAGTAGAGTTATCATATTCCACTCTCACTAGACTCCTGAACTCCCTGATTTTGAGTTTTCCCACTCAAAGCATTAGTAACACTATTTCCCTTTCCAGACATATATTCTAGTTCAAAATTGAAATATTGGATATACTCTACCCATCTCCATTGCTAAAGATTCAAATATCACTGCGAGAAGATGTACCTTAAGCTCTTGTGATCAGTAAACACTGTAAACATCCCACCCAATAGATAATGTCTCCAAAACATCAAATCATAAACAAAAACTGCCAGATCGAGGTCATCAATAGGGTATTTATGTTCATGTGGCTTCATATACCGAGACCCATACACCACAAATCGATCTCCCTATATCAATACGACTCTAATAAAATCCCAAAAGTATCGCAATACACCATGTACTCCTCACTTGGCTTGGGTAGGGTCAAAATAGGTGTCGATGTCAAACAATTCTTCAACCCATGGAAAGCCTTCTCACATGCTTCTGACCAATCAAAATTTATCCCATTTTTGGTTAAGACCAAAAATATCACTTCCAAATGGGAAAAGTACTAAATGAATCTCCATTAATATCTAGATAATCACAAAAAGCTATGGATATCGAATACATTCTTGGGATTTTCCCAAGAAACCACTGCCTGAACCTTATTTGGGTCTAAAAACACACCTTCTTCCGAGATGATGTTTCCCAAGAAGTGTACCCGATCAATCCAAAATTAACACTTAGATAGATTGGTGTATATACAATTCTATCTTATTGTACTCAGGATGATGTCAATGTGTTGTATATGATCATCATGAGTCTTAGAGTACACCAATATGTCATCCAAAAAACCCACAACAAACTAATCCAGATACATATGAAAGATCATGTTCATCAAGGCCATAAAAACTTTTGGTGCATTTGTCAACCCAAAAGTCATTAAAATGAACTCATATAAGCCATACATACTTCTAAAATTATTCCTCAGTATATCATAAGTCTGAACTCTCAGTTGATGATACCATGATCTCAAGTCGATCTTTGAGAACACACAAGCTCCTCTCAACTGGTCAAATATATCATTGATACATAGAAGAGGATATCAGTTCTTTATAGTCATCCAGTTCAACTTCTGGTAATTTACACACAAATGCAGAGCCCCATCCACCTTCTTAGAAAACAACATTGGAGAACCCCAAGGTGACGTACTCAGACAGATAAATCCCTTATCCTTCAATTCCTCCAATTGAGTCTTGAGTTTTTGAAGCTCTATCAGTGCCATTATATATGGTGTAATAGATACTGGAAAATCCCTAGGCATGATCTTAATGGTAAATTCCAAATATCTCTTAGGTGAAAACCCTAATAACTCTTTGAGAGAGACATCTTGAAATAGATCCACTACTAGTGGAAAGTGTTGGAGTTGGTGGCCTAGAACCAACTACTTTGTACTTTATGATAAACTTGTATTCATGGATTTGAATATTAATAAATACCTTATCACATATTGATTGTTCTTTTCCATTAAAATGCATGCGATAATGTCTTGAGGATAGCTGTTGCACTAAAGGGTCATAGCGGATCCCTACTACGATGAGAACTCAGAAGCACCATAACACTATTCTTGAATATATATTCTATGGTCGGATGACGTTATTTAAGGGACACAAATAATACATTCCATTAAGTGTGAGGAATCATAAAAAATTTAGGCACCTTCTCATGGTGGGCTCCCTTGGTAATTTCTAGGAGGATATTATGAGAACAAGACCCACTAGTAGGAAATCCACATTTCATAGTGTCATTGGGTGATCCTATATGCAGATGTGTGTATTGGTACTTAGACTTTTATATTATTATTAATGGGTATTACAAATCACGCACTTATATGTATTGATGAAAACTATAACAACACACTATTTGCAGCAAGGTTGGATATGTTGGGTGCATCACAAGTAATACTACATTAATAGATAATGCGAGAAATGATTTTTCCCTTCTATTCCATAACAAAAGTTGATACCTCAGGCCCTTTTATGGAATTGATATGGCCTAAATAAATCCATTTAGCATGTAACCCACTTGATTCAAGATATCAAGAAAAATGGATTACATTACACGGTAATCATTCGTAGGAGGTGACACTTCATTGCGGTGTTAACTTCTTTCTCTATGGGTGCCTTGGTGTGTTTCTAGATGCTAAACTTGGACTTTAGGAAAGATTCACCTAATGCCACTGAGAAAGAGGCCTAGAGTGTCACACACTAAGTGTATCCAAGTATCTCAGTTAAATATTCATTTAACAAGTTGAATAAAGATTATTCTCGGTTGTGGTTTAATAATTATTCAAGGATTCCTGATCGTATTTATTTCAAAACTAGTTATTCAAGAGAATATATTGTGGGAGAAATAATATATTTATTAGTGAATAATGTATTGATATTTATTTAAGAAATAAATAGTCATTATTCAAGTTCTAATAAATGTGGTGGAGGAAATAAAGAAAATGGAAAAACAAAAGTACACGCCATGTATATTAATATACACGCCGTGTAGTTTTTCTGGGGATTTGTGAGAAATAATAATAGTTATGTAATTAAATAATATTAGGTGTAATTTTCTGGGTGCATGTCAAGTGGTAATAATATTCAAATGTTATTATTATACATGGGGTATTAATAAGAATTAAATGAAATGAATAAATTCCTTTGGATAATTAATTCATTTTATTATTCTCAGTAATATAAATCCCAATTACATTATTCTCATTATATCTATCCATTCCTTATGGTTGTGTACAATGGATCTGGAGAAATCTCTCAAGCCAAGAGAGAATTCCTTTTCCCTAAGAATGCTCTCAAGTTACGAGAGAGATCCTCCTCCATCGGATCAAGGAGAGAGCTTTGAAAGCGTCTCTCAAGGTGATCCAAAGCAGACATCGCAAGCGAAGGATATTTCATGCTAGCACTTGGAGATCCTTTTAGTGACGTCAATAGATATGTGGAGAATGCATAGATCACTGATAGAGGAATCCTACACTTGGCTTATGTGACGCAATGACGGATCACATTGGATTGTGACTGGAAGCATCAACAGAGAAATAATTCCATTGAGGAAATTATAGTATTTCAATTAAATTAATTATAACCAACATATGATGATCCTCTCTATGGTTATAGGACTTCACCTTTTCCTTTTCATTATTCGTTATATTCTGAAGATCCTGAGTTTTATCATCGTGAAAAATCTTGGATTGACCATTGTTAATGGTAAAATTAAAGTTGGGTACACTCATCCACATGCTTCCATTGCGCCTGGAACCTAAAAGTGGTATCAGAGCAGTCATATCGTTGATTATAATTATTTAGTTTTTTTATGATTTACACATTTAATAATTTGTTTGTTTCAATTCAAGTTAATCGTTCTATAAATATGGATCTCAATATATGTTCCTCCTCTTTTGTTTCATTTTCACCTTATAGAAATGATATTTTTCTTTTAATTTTGATTAAAATAAAATAGAGGATATCATCCATAGGTTCCAAAGGTTCTTGTACGTACAACACCAGAACACACAACATGTATTCGGCAGTACACATCATAGAGTCAAGGTTCAATGCATCGGTACTGGTCCGCCAAACCAAGCCATGTGATTGGAGTTTTTCTAAGTCTTAATGACTCCATGTGTTGATCAAGAATAGGTGGCACATGGTTTTCAGATTACACACCATGTGGCCCACTAGACACGATGTGTAGTCCCTTCAAGTTAGGGTTGGACCATGTAGAATGTACATGGATTTCCCAGCTAGAGATCGTGTAACACAGATACTACACGACATGTGGCCCACTAGACATGTCGTGTACTCTGAAGATTTATGAAGTACATCTACATGTTGTATCCTCGGGCATGTGCTTCAAATAGATGGTGAATGATAGTACACACCGTGTAGTAGGAACTACACATCGTGCACTCATCTAAATTATATAGATTTATTAAAATTTATTATTATATTATACAAAGCCTTGAGACGTGTACCATGGTGTGGGCATAAAACTAGGGCACAACACGTGATGGATGTTTTATATATGTGTGTTTAATTTAACATCTGTGTAATGTTCATTTCTACTCATTGGGTAGTTATGAAAGGGAATTCACTGGGTTTCCTCCAAGGTATAATTACATACAAAGATAATTTTTAAATGAATTTATTTATTTAAAATTATAATGGATGAGAATCTCAAAGAAATTCAGAAAAGGGTTTAAGATAAAAGGATTGATTAATTAAAGATAATAATTAATTGATTCAAACGTGATTTATCTTAAACAAGAACGATTAAATAATTGAATTTTAGTTTTATTTATGTGTAAATATCATTGTATGTATGGATGATCATGATCTAGACCGGGACCTTTTGTATGTGGATTGTTTCTTTTAATTTATTTATTTAAATTAAAATTGTTGGCCTGTGAGCCTTCTCCTCATTAATATGTAGGGCATGCATGCCCAAGGTTTCTTTTATGTAAAACCCCATTTTACCCCTCACCTGCATGTGATATAAAATCATATGTAATATATGGATCTTCGAAGCTAGTGGATGCAGCTCAAGTTAGGATCCAAGGTGAAACCAATCCAAGGAGATACAAATGTGGACATGTGGAAAGTTGTAAACACAAACCCAAAAGGTGAAATTTGTTTTATCCCCTAGGTCTTGGGTTATTTTATCAACCACTAGATATATTAACCAATAGAAAAATCTCATGATCATGCCATTTATTTTATTTCTGTCAGTTTTTTGGTTTATTTATTATGGGTGTGTTGTCACGATCACACAATTAATGAATTAAACAAGCATGCAAGATAGAACTAAAATAAGACTAGCTTATGCGTAAATATTATATTATACATGGTTAATCAATTAATTATATCCCACTTAATATTAAAAATCATGTAATAAAGATAATAAAATGGAAAATTTATGTATATGGATAAAATCCCTCAAAGAAATATTAAGTCGGTATAACCTTCCATAATCTTGGTTAGAATCGAACCATAGTTCAAAGTTCTTAACCAAACCTAGTTGGGGTAATTTTAATTATTGAGGAATTATAATTAAATGTTATAGGTTGACTTTACTTGGTTAACATCAAGGGTTAACCATCACAATAGGAATTGGTGTGACCAAGAGGAAAAGGTTGAGGAAATCCAAAATAAAAGGATTTTAGGATTGGGGAGTCCACTCATCAGATCAAGGAACTGTGAGTTAATGCAGTTGGAATTTGGAATGCTTACCTAAAACCTTTCAAGTTTATTAACCAACCCTAGTTGGATTAATGCAAATAGAAATATGGATCCTTTACACTAGAATATTTAGGCAACTGAATATTTCAAAGTCAGTGGTGAGGGCTATTAGATTTTGATAAAATAGTGGGAGACTAATAAGTATTAACTTATTTATTTGTCTCAGCTTTATCATGATAAAGTAATAAATCTTTTATCATCTTAATTTTTAGAAATGGAAAGAAAAATAAAGTCAAACATATCATTTTGAACCATTCTTGAGAAGGAAAACCTTCTGATCAACACCAATTTCCAGGAGTGGTAGAGTCGTTTACACATCATCCTTCACCGTGATAGAAAATTGTATGTGCTGGAGGAGTATGTTCTAGTTGTGCTTGGAAATGAGGCATGTTATGTGGAAATATATCTCTATATGAAATATTTGGATGATTCCACATATTTCCAATGTTTCATGCTATCGGCCATTTCTAATGAGCTCTTGAAGAAACATGAAAACATGGACGTGTATAAAATGATGTCTCACCTTAAGAATCTCTATCAAGATAAGGTGAGACAGAAGAGATATGAGATCTACAATGCTTTGTTCACAACTAATATTGGAGAGTCTGTGCTAAGTGGGACTCATGTAGTCAAGCTTATTGGCTACATTGAATGCCTGGACATCTTAGGGATTAAGTTCCTGGATGTGTTGCACACAGATCTCATCCTATCATCATTGCCTAAGACCTTCTAAAGCCTTATTGTCAACTAAAACATGAGAAACAATGAGAAGAGTTTATCAAAACTTATAACCTTGATTCTACAGGTAGATAAGGACATGGGGTGTGACAAGTAGACAACCCTTATATTGAACAATAAGATGAAGGACAAGGTAAAGGGTAGAAGGATTTATAAATGGTCTGAATCCCCCAAGCACTATCCCTCTGAGAAGGGGAAGATCCAAAGGCAGGGCAAGGAACATGAGGCAGTATGTTTTGCATGTGTAAATCCATTCCACTAGAAGGGAAATTGCACCCAGAAGCGTGGGGATGCTAAAGGTGCATTTTTTATCGAGTGTAATCTTTCCATTTCTACACATTGGGTATTAGATATAGCATGTGGGTGTCAAATCTATATTCAAATGTAGGAACCAATTAGATTTAGAAATATTTCTAGAGGATAGGTGGATCTTAGAGATTCCAATGGCATGAGGCTGGCTGCGTTGTCCATTGGTGATTACCATCTCTCATTGCTAACTGGAATGATTTTGGTTTTACATAACGGTTATTATGTACCTATTGTTACCAAGAGCATAATTTCTATATCATGCTTGAATATGGATGAATTTATTTTCAAGTTTGGAAATAAGGGTTGTTTCTTTTATAAGAACAATGTATGTTATGGTATGGTGAATTTAAATAATGGTTTGTATGTATTAAATTATGAAAACCAAGTGTTGGTAATCGATAAAGAAACAAACTCACATGACTCATACAACACCCAGTTGTGGCATCACCATCTTGGTCATGTAAAAGAGAAGCACTTGACAAAGCTCTGCCAAGATGGTTATTTAGACTCTACTGAGCTAAAACCACTTGATAGATGTCACGCTTGTTTATAAGGGAAAATGTCCAATCCACCTTTCGGTGGAAAAGGTGAAAGGTCCATAGAGCTTATAGTATTGGTACACACTGATGTGTGTGGACCATTTCTAGTATAAGCTATAGGTGGATATTCTTACTTCATTACTTTTACTGATGATTTGAGTAGATATGGTTATATCTACTTAATGAGTTATAAGTCAGAGTCCTTGGAGAAATTTAAGGAATTCAAGAATTAAGTAGAGAATCAGTTTGGTAAGAAGATAAAGAATCTTTGATCAGATTGAGGTGGAGAATATTTGAACCAAGATTTCATTAACCTTTTATAGAAGTCTGGGATTCTATCTCAACTCACTCCTCCTTATACACCATAGTGGAATGGTGTTAGTGAAAGGAGGAACCACACCTTGTTGGACATGGTGAGGTCAATTATGAGTCATGAATATATTCTGTTATCCTTTTGGGGATATTCATTACAAACTACAACATACACATTAAATTAGGTACCAACTAAGGTGAAAAATGTAATTCCCTCCGAGTTATGGAATGGAAAGAAACCCATTTTGTCTCACACACATGTATAAGGATGTGAGGCATTTGTTAAGGCCTTCTTAGGCAACAAACTAGCACCCTGGGGCACGGGGTGTATCTTTATACGATATTCCAAGGGAAAAAAGGATATTACCTATATAACCCTTCAGACAAGAAAGTGACTATTACTAGACAAGACATCTTTCTTGGGAGGGAGCACATCCTCAAAAAGGATAGTGGGAGAAATATTGACTTTGACAAAGTTGATGCTCAAGATATATAGGAGTTGGTACAACAAAGAATTCCACAGGTCCCCATAGAAGAGGTTCCAGAAACATAAGTACTGAAAAGGATATCAAGAGAGGTAAGGGAACCAGAGATATTTGGTTTCTTAGTCACTAAGGATGGTGAATCATTATTATTGGACAATGAATAACCTCTCTCCTACAAGGAAGAAATAGCTACAAAATGGCTAGAAACTAAAAATTCTAATATGGATTCTATGTATCAGAACCAAGTATGGGTTCTAGTCGATGATATAGTTGATTTAAATCTTGTTGGATTCAAATGGATGTTCAAGAGAAATTTAGACATGGAAGTTAAAGTTACCACCTATAAAGAAAGGCTAGTGGCTAAAGGATTCAAAAAATTTCAAGGAATTAACTATGATGAAACCTTCTTTCCAGTTGCCATGTTTAAATCCATAAGAATCATACTTGCCATAACTTCTTACTATGACTATGATATTTGGTAGATGGATGTCAAAAATAGCATTCCTTAACAAGAATATTCAGGAATATGTCTATATGACACAACCATAAGGGTTTGTGACACCAGGTGAAGCGAAACAGGTTTTCAAGTTACAGAAATCCATTTATGGATTAAAGAAAGCATCCAGGTCATGGAAATTTTGATTTTATGAAGCCATAAAGGAATTTGGTTTCATTAAAAACGAATGTGATCCATGTGTTTATAAGAGGTTTAATGGTAATGTGGTCATCATCCTAGTAGTATATGTTTATGACATATTACTTATTGGAAATGATGCACCAGTATTACAGTCAGTTAAGGACTGGTTGAACAAGTATTTCTCCATGAAGGACTTAGGTGAAGCAGCCTACATTCTAGGGATCAAGATCATTCATGAGAGATCCAAGAGGCTTCTTGAACTAAGTCAGGGTACATACATTGACCAGATACTAAATAGATTTAGTGTAGAACAATCCAAGAGGGGATTGGTTCCAGTGTCACATGGCCAAAATCTTTCTATGTGAATGTTTCCTTAGACACAACAGAAGAAATATAGGATGATTAATATCCCATATTATTTGGATATAGGATCCATCATGTATGCCATGTTATGTACTAGGATTGATGTTGCCTATGCACTAATCATGGTAGGTAGATATCAAGCAAATCTAGGAGAAAAACATTGGAATGCTGTTAAGACTATCCTTAAGTATCTGAGAAGAACTAAGGATCTGTTCCTGGTGTATGGAGGAGACGAGGATCTTGTCATCAGAGGGTATGTTGATTCTGGTTTTTAGATAGATCAGAATGATATGAATTCATAGTCAGGATATTTTTTTTGTCTCAACGAAGGAGCTGTGAGCTGGAAGAGTTCAAAGCAGCTAGTTGTCTCCGATTCTACAATGGAGTCTGAATATATAGTAGATTATAATGTAACAAAGTAATTTGTGTGGATTCAGAACTTTTTATAGGAGATTGATGTGGTGCCTAGTAGTATAGACCCTATCACATTGTATTGTGATAATACTATAGTGGTGGCTCTTGAAAAGGAACCAAGGTCACATCAACAAACCAAACACATTCTTCAGAAGTATCACCTATTAAGGGATTTCTATCAAAGGGGTGAAGTTGTAGTAAGTGGAGTGTTTACAAAAGAGAAAGTGGTAAACCCCATGACTAAAGGCATATCTCAGCAAAAGCATGAATATCATGTAAGAGCTAGCAGGTTAAAGGTTGTTAGCATATGGCTCTAGTATAAGTGGTAGTATGTTGGAGTTGGTGGCTTAGAACCAACTACTTTGTACTTTATGATAAACTTGTATTAAAATATTTGAATATTAATAAATACCTTATCACATCTTGATTGTTCTTTTTCATGACAGTGCATGTGATAATGTCCTAAGGATGGCTATTGCACAGATCCCTGCTATGATGAGAACCTTAAAGTTCCATAACACTATTCTTTAATATATGTTCTATGGATGGATGATGTTATTTTAGTGACACAAATAATATATTCCATTAGGGGTGAGGAATCATAAAGCACCCTTGGTAATATCCAAGAGGATATTATGAGAATGAGACCCGCTAGTAGGAAATACACATTTCATAGTGTCATTAGATGTTCCTATCTGCAGATGTGTGTATTGGTCCTTAGACTTTAAGATTATTATTAAAGGGTATTACAAATCACGCACTTATATGTATTGATGAAAACTATGATGACACATTTTTTGCATCAAGGTAGGATATGTTGGGTGCATCACGAGTAATACTGCATTAATAGATAATGTGAGAAAGGATTTGTCCCTTCTGTTCCATAATAGAAGTTGATATCTCAGGCCCTTTGATGAAATTGATATAGCCTGAATAAATCCATGGCCATGGTGAGGAATGGGAAAGTTCAATTCTTGGAAGTTAAAGAAAGAATAATCAAGCACATGGGTTGATGGAACTAGCATGCAACTCGCTTGATTTGAGATATCGAGACAAAGGTATTACATTACACAATAAGCATTCGTAGGAGGTGACACATCATTATGACATTAACTTCTTTCTCTATGGGTGCCTTGTCATGTTTCTAGACTCTAACCTTGGGCTTTAGGCAGGATCCACCTAATTCTACTGAGAAAGAGGTATAAAGGGTCACACACTAAGTGTATCCAAGTATCTCAGTTAAATATTCATTTACAAGTTGAATAAAGATTATTCCTGATTATGGTTTAATAATTATTCAAGGATGCCTAATCGCATTTATTTCAACATTAGTTATTTAAGAGAATATATTGTGGGTGAAATAATATATTTATTAGTGACTAATGTAGTGATATTTATTTAATAAATAAATATTCATTATTCAAGGTCTAATAAATGTGGTGGAGGAAATAAAGAAAATGGAAAAACAAAAGTACATGCCATGTATATTAATATACACACTGTGTAGTTTTTCTGTGGATTTGTGAGAAATGATATTATTTATTTAATTAAATAATATTAGGTGTAATTCATTGGGCGCATGTCAAGTAGTAATAATATTCAAATTTTATTATTAGACATGGGGTCTTACTGAGAATTAAATGAAATGAATAAATGTATTTGGGTGCTTAATTCATTTTATTATTCTAAGTAATATAAATCCCAATTACATTATTCACATTAGATCTATACATTCTTTACAGTTGTGCACAATAGATCTGGATAAAGATCTCAAGCTAAGAGATAATTCATTTCCTCCAAGAACACTCTCAAGTTATAAGAGAGATCCTCCTCTACCGGATCAAGGAGAGTTCTTTGGAAAAATATCTCAAGGTGATCAAAGGAGAACATCGCAAGAGAAGTATATTCTATTCTATCACCCATATATCCCTTCAATGATGTCTATATATACATGGAGCACAAGTGGATCACCACTAGAGGAAGCCTACACTTGGCTTCTACGACACAATAATGGATCACATTGTATTGTGACTGGAAGCATCAATGGAGAAAGAATTACATCAAGGTAATTCTTGTATTTTAATTAAATTAATTATAACCAATATATGATGAACCTCTCTATGGTTCTGGGACTTCCCCATTTCTTTTTCATTCTTCATTCTATTCCAAAGATCTGGCATTTAATCATTGTGGTAGATCTCAAATTGATCATTTTTAATGGTAAAATTAAATTTGGGTACACCCATCCATGTGTTTCCACTGCACCTAGAACTTACAGAAAAACATCTTACTTTTTATCACCACCATCCAGTAATAAACTTGCAACCTGGGCTATGAGATCTCCCAATTGTTGAGTAATTGGCCCCTACTTGGCCTACCTGTATATCCCACTCTCCACAGTGACTATAGTTGTCACCATTAGGAGATGTAAAGGTAACTATCCTATGGTAACAATCAATGTGGTATTGGTATACGACTAGCCAATCCATACCCATAATTAGTTCAAAGCCTGACATATCAAGAATATAGAGATCCTAGATAAAATGGTACTCCTTGATATTGAGAGAACATCCCCTGCACAAATAGATGTCTCTAGACCGTACTCCCAACATTATATCTATAATCATAACCCCACTCACAAGCTCCACCTCCAAGATCAAACCATTAATAAGTTTTTAAAATATAAAGTAATCAGAGGCACCAGTATCAAATAAGGAACTAGATAATGTAAAATATATTAGAATAGTACCTCTCTAAGGTCCAAAATCACAATACACAAGTGTAGGATTCACTGCATGAAACTGTCCTATCCTTATTTCTTGTGATGTCGTCTGACTCCCCTGTGTTGAACCACTCTGCTGATGTGGGTTCTCTTTCCTAGAATAACCATATCCACTGCCTCTACCACCTTTTCTAGTAGAAATCCAGCTTTCATACTAATATGGTGAATAAGATCCCCTTCATGCACCCTGGTTCTGTCTAGCTCCTCCACCACTAACCATCTGTCTCGGGTTCCTACATAACCTCTATAGATGTCTCATCTTTCCACAAGATCATAACTCCACTGGTGTTTGGGGAAAATGTTTCCAAAAGTGTCTTTAATTACCAAACCAGTAGAAAAACACTTGGGCAAGATCCTAAGTGGTTGATCCCCCTGACTAGACACTATTCTTCCCACTACTCTAGCTAAAGTTCTCATAAAAACACCTCCTAATATTGAAATATGTACCTCCATATCGTCTAAAGAAACCACTTGTCTACCATTGGAAGACTCCTTTAGATTTCCCTCTGAGATGAGAGTCTAATTCACCACTTATGAAAACTTCTTCAGCCTGAATATATTCACCTACAACTTAATTTCACACTTAATTCCATCCTAAAATCATTTTGCTGAAGTTTCTTCATCTGCATCCAATGTTGGAGTAAAGCACTTCAAATCTATAAAGAATCCAATGTATTCCATCATGGAAATGCTCTCCTGATCCAGCCATGTGAACTTTTCTTCTCTCTCCTAACTCAGCGTCTCTGGGTAGAAGTGATCCAAGAACTTCTCCAAAAAATCCTTCCATATCATATCATCAGTATGTCTGGTCTATGCCTGAATGTCCCACCAGTGCTTCTCTAATACTCATATCATATAAGAAGATATATTGACTCTCTTCTTGGATGGAGTCTCCAAATGGTCAAGTATCATCTCAATGGACTCAACTTAGAACTCAACTCCCTCAGGTCCACCCTCTCCAATAAACTTCAGAGGGTGCTAAAATTGAAACACCCTCATTAATTCAAACATGATCTTCACAACCCACCCTGGGTCTCTTTCCATGAATTTCATGAAGTAGGAAAATTTCTCTTAGAACTAATCCCCTGATTCCTCATTTGGCACTATCGGTGCCTCAGGTTCCACTACTGGTAGAGGAACACTAGGAATATCCTCATGTCATCCTCTCAATAGGAAATGTCGTGGAGTCATAACTATACAATTACAAACACACATCTTAGGACTCATAACACCACTTTGTTACATTTAAATAAGAGGAATAATCACAACAAGTCATAACAAGTCTTTTCCTCAAACCTCCCCATGCTTTCAAAACCAAGGCTCTATCACTACCCTTAACCATCCTACACCTAGGTCTTGGTTAAAAATGATAAACACGTTCTCATTATTCACATTCCATTATACACCCATTTATTCTCATACTGCATCATTTTACAATTCATTTCATGTTAGGAACATTTTCAATTCAATTTCAAAATCAAGGAAAATATTTTAAGTTAAACAACTTACCCAGAACCCATTTTCGTGTGCATGCCTAAAATGATGCATGCCACAAAATAATCCTGAGTGCCTAGGATAATGCATACAGACTCAACTCTCATGTTGTCCCGGTCCACAAGTCAATTCTCAGAAAACCTCAAAAATAGATTTTCACATCACAAAACAAGTGATTCACCCAAGGTGAAATAATATTCAACTATAACATAAAAAAAATAACAACAATCCCACCCTAGGTACTTGGGTTTTCCCCCATACATGGGTTTTCAACTCCCATGCACGATCTCATGTCCAAGACCCAACTCTTCTTAGTATCCTATCTACCTTTCCAAAATATCAGGACAAAAGAAAAAGAAAATAAAATTGCACTCTAATGCCATTTTGTAACGTCCTAACCTGGGTTCCACACACCAGTGCCCCAAGCCGGTCGGTTACGTGACCTCAAGTGTGCATCCCTGTATGGCATAGGCTTCCAACTATCAGTGATGGTCTAATAAGTCGATCTTAGGGATATTATACCCTATTTTATCAGAGTAATACACCAGAAAAAATAAATAAACAATAGTGAAAGACTATATAACCATTAACAATACTAATATCTAAAGATAATCAAAGCATAAAATACAATATCCAACTAAAGAATAAAACATGTCATGTTAATGTACATGTCAAGTGTTTAGAATGAAAATCCAAAATAAATACACTAACAACTCCTAGCATGTCTTGAACCACGTCTGGTTCCCTTAACTATTCTTTATCCCCAAATCAGTCATCCAACATAGGGAATTTTCCCTTAACCTCTCCTTAAACAACAAAGTCTATTCAGGTACCGATCAGGAAGCCTAAGTAGGTTGTGAGTACAACTCAGCAGGCCACCACTAATGGTGTCTGAAAAAATCTAGTCAATATCAAGTGTATATAGTTTTTATAAAGAAATAATTACAATGTATAAGTAAATAGTTATCACATTATCAATTAATATTTACTTAACCACATTAACTCTTGGGTTCCTGAGGACACCCGTACCTCAACACCTGCTTCAGATCATACTGAATCCCAAAGTGTTCCTAGTTAATATCATATCTTAATACCTTCTTTGGATTATGTTAGATCCTGAAGTATTCAAAGGTGATATCATATCTCAATACCTTCTTTGGCTCATGTCGAATCTTGAACTATGTTACATATTCAATTTACATTTCATTATGGAACATGGGATTACATTATTCATGTCACTTCTATTTAATTATTACATTCACTTGTAACCATAGTCCAATTCTAATATTTTGGGTGTAGAACACCATGTCTAGTACCTCGTTTATCAATCATGAATATATATCATTGGCATAGAACGTCATGTCTAGCACCCCAATTCTCAATCAAGTATACATGTCATTGGCATAGATCTTAATTTCTAGAACCCCATTTATCAACCATGTATATATATCATTGGTTTAGATCATCATGTCTAGCACCCCTTTTATTAACCATGCATATATATCATTGGCATAGATCATCATGTCTAGAACCCCTTTTATCAACCATGCATATATATCATAACATATCACAATATCACATCAATCATGATTAATAAACATTAATCATATTATCAGAATCAACCATTAATTAATTCATAAATTAATTAATCCATGTCCATTAATTAATTCAATAATTAATTAATCATGGCAATTTTCTTTAATTAATTAAATAATTAATTAATCATATCTATCCCATTGATTAATTCACCAATTAATTAATCACATATCTTCCATTAAAAAATTAAACAATTATTTAACCATAATAAGTCCATTAATTAATTCTATATTTAATTAATCATTTCACATCTCAACATCCAATAATTAATGCATAATTAATTATTGCCAATTTTTAAAATTTTGGCATCGTGATAATTAACACAAAAATTAATTATCCTCAATCCCAAAATTAAATATTCCAATAATTAATCTATCAATTAATTATACCAATTTCACAATTCAATAAAATGATAATTAATTCATCAATTAATTATCCCAATTCCACAATTCAACCACTCAATCAAATCTCCAATTCCTCAATTAATTAATTGACCACATTAATTAATTCAATGTAGGAATTTATAATTGATAAACAAACCCTAGAAATTTTATAATTTCATATATGAAATCAAAATAAAAACTATGGGATTTGAATATTATACTACCTACCTTGATTCATTTATGAACGATCATCCAATGGAAATCACCAAAATTGAGTGACTCAACGATGTAGAATGGATTCTGGATCTAAAACCTAAATCAAGATTAACATAATCAAGATATATTTAATCTAGATATATATATATATATGAAAGACTAGATCTACATTCAACAAATATAAATCTAGATCTAGAAAAACAGAAGATTAATTCCCACTAAAAGAATGAGAGAAGGAAAAAAGACGAATGGGAAAGCAACAGGATAAGATCCACTTACCGAAGAGGTGAAAATATTTTATCTAGGCTTAGAATCATGAATAACAGAGTTTTAATGGCCTTGGAATCCATCTGTAAGGCTCTAAAATCATCAAAATCATAAGGTTCTGAGTTTGGGTTGAAATGAGTGAGTTTCGGGGGTTTGGGGGAATTAAAAACTAGTTTTTGGGCCATTAAAAATATCACTCAAGGTTTTCTAGGTAGGGACACATGGTTTTCCCTAACTGTACACAAACTGTGCACCTATCATTTTAGGGGTTCATAGTTTCTCTTTTTAGGGTTAGCAGTTTGACAATTGTACCTCATTCATGCAAACCCCCATTGTCTAGGGTTGCACGGTTTGCTGGGATGGGGCACATGGTTTACTTTAACCATGCGCCAACGGTGCACAACCCCCTTTCCTTTATTTTATTTTTCAAAATTCTCCTAACACACCCCAAGGTAAAAACCAATGAAAAATTACTCAACATGAGTAAAAAGAGTGCCTTTAAACATGCTTGAGACAACTCCAGAAAAGATCAAGATCTTACAGTGTGAGATATACTCATTAGGCCACCACCAATGGTCTCTAAAGCATAATCCAATATGTTCTTATAAAATACAACCATGTGAAGGTACATAATAAATTAAAAATGGAAAATTAATAAATACATCGGTCCGGGTTCTTTATAGGATACCCGACCAACACTACATGCTTCAGCCTAAGCCGTATGTTTTTGAAAGGAAGGAAACCTATGAAAATATAATATAAAAGTAATAATAATTCATCATAAAAAAAGTATCAAGAGATATAAATATCCCCAAGAATGTGATTTTTCTTGGCATATGATTCCCTGGATAACATTTATACATTATTATTCTTTAATATAAAGGCCATTATTGGAATTTAATAAGAGGCTCCCTAAGCCCATCCAAGGTGATTTAAAGATGAATCCCAAGTATCACTCTAGGGGAACTATAAATACCCAACACTATAAGAGCCCATCCAAGTCAATCAATAAATTGAATCCCAAGTATCACTCTAGACAAGGTGTGAATACAAGAACAAACCTCTGAGCCCATACCTTATATCTCACATAGGGGATCGAGTATCACTCATGGCCTAGTATAAACATCTATCCACTGATCCCATCCATGATGTCTCCCCTAGGTAACTGATATCACTCATATAGAGGTAAATAATCTGCATGGTGATCCCATCCAAGGTATACCAAGTATCTCTCTCGATGTATTTACCATTCATTAAAAAATTCTAATTATTAATCATGATGAGACCATCCAAGGAGATCCATAAAAGGAATCCCAAGTATCGCTCTTAGCATTCATGATTTTTTTTATTTAAACATTTTATTTTAATAAAAGGAATACCATATATCACATATCACAAGTACTTTAAGTGGGCACACCGATTTACCATTTCAATCCACTACTGGAAATGCAGGCTTTCCCAACGGTTCTATAAACTATAGGGAAGTAAGCCGTTGGGAAATATTTTCCCAACGGTTTACACTGAACCATTGGGATAGGTTAGAAAAAATGAACCTATCCCAACGGTTGTTCCAAACCGTTGCGATAGTTTTTTCCAACGGTTTGGCTTGAACCATTGGGAAAACCAACCAGATGACTTCTTTCCCAATGGTTTCTGAACCGTTGGGAAAGGATTTTTACCAATGGTTCATGGAGAACCATTGGTAAAAAAATACTCAGAATTCTATGCCAAAAGTTTGAAACCATTGGCATACCCTATGCTGTGAAAACTGCACAGCAGCCTGTAATTTGCACACCAACCAGTTCATTCCCTCTCCTTTCCAATTCCCTCTCATTTCCAATCATTTTCAATTATTGTACCTACAATAAACTAACACATACATATACAATTATTGTACCTGCAATAACCAACTAACACGTACATATAGAGAACAAATTCATACACATTTAACATATAATGCATCCTGGAATTATCTACATCTAGAATTAAATCAGAATTCATAATGTAATTATAAACATACATAATTCATTTAGAATTCAATTTAAAATTTAGATGACAATTATATGTGGAATCCGGAATTCAATTCATAATTTGATCGGTTTTTCGTATACCGTATGTTTTTACTAGAAATGATGTCCATTTTAAACAAAATACATACACCTGGAGTGATACCGGCCACACCGTGCCTCGGATTGAGGTGAGGTTAACTCTTACGTGTCACAAATGACCCATGGATCGTTGTCCTAAAGTATAAACAAATTCCAAAAGCGTTTGGTCGGTTTTCTGTATGTCAGTTGATGTTTTCACTTAAAATGAAGTGCTTTTTAAATAAAAGAGACACACTTTGAGTGGTGTCGGCCACACCGCACCTTGGATTGAGGTGGGGTTGACTCGTACATGTCACAAATGACCCATGGATCGTTGTGCTAAAATATCAACACAATCAGAATCTGTTTGGTCGGTTTTCCGTATGTACTTAAAATGTTGTCCATTTTAAACATAAGAGAGACACTTTGGGTGGTTTCGGCCACACCACGACTTGGATTGAGGCGCGGTTGACTTGTACATGTCACATATGACCCATGGATCGTTTTCCTAAAGTTTCAATGGATTTCGAATGCATTTGGTCGGTTTTTCGTATGCCAGTTGTTCTTTTCACTTATAATCCTGTCCATTTTAAACAAAAGAGACACAGTTAGAGTGGTACCGACCACACCACGCCTCAGATTTAGACAGGGTTGACTCTTAAATGTCTCAAATGACCCATGGATCATTGTCCTAAAGTATCAACAGAATTTGAATGCGTTTGGTCAGTTTTTCGTACGCCAGTTGATGTTTTCACTTAATATGATGTCCTTTTGAAACAAAAGAGAGACACTTTGAGTGGTGTTGGCCACACCATGCCTCAGATGAGGTGGGGTTGATTTGTACATGTCACATATGACCCCTGTATTGTTGTTCTAAAGTATCAACACAATCAGAATCTGTTTGGTCAGTTTTCCGTATGTACTTAAAATGTTGTCCATTTTAAACAAAAGAGAGACACTTAGAGTGATCCCGGCCACACCGTGCCTCGGATTGAGTTTGGGTTGACTCGTACACATCACATATGACCCATGGATCTATTTACTAAAGCATCAACACATTTTTGAATGTGTTTGGTCAGTTTTTCGTATGTCAGTTGTTGTTTTCACTTTAAATTATGTCCATTTTAAACAAAAGAGAGACACTATGAATGGTGTTGTCCACACCATGCCTCGGATTGAGGTAGGTTTGACTTTTACATGTCACATATGACCCATGGATCATTTTGATAAATTATCAACATAATCGGAATCCGTTTGGTCGGTTTTCCGTATGCTAGTTGTTGTTTTCACTTAAAATGAAGTCCATTTTAAACAAAAGAGAGACACTTTGAGTGGTGTCGGCCACACCATACCTCATATTGAGGCTAGGTTGACTCTTACATGTCACATATGACTCATGTATCGTTCTCCTAAAGTTTCAACAGAAACCGAAGGCGTTTGGTTGGTTTTTCGTATGTACTTAAAATGTTGTCCATTTTAAACAAAAGAGAGACACTTAGAGTGATCCAGGCCACACCACAACTCAGATTGAGCCTGGGTTGGCTCGTACATGTCACATATGACTCATGGATCGTTGTGATAAATTATAAACATAATTCAAATGCGTTTGGTCAGTTTTCCGTATGCCAGTTGTTCTTTTCACTTATAATCCTGTCCATTTTAAACAAAAGAGACATAGTTAGAGTGATACCGGCCACACCGCACCTCGTATTTAGATGGGGTTGACTCGTACACGTCTCAAATGACCCATGTATCATTTTTCTAAAGTATCAATACAATCTGAATGAGTTTGGTTGGTTTTCCGTATGCCAGTTGATGTTTTCACTTAAAATGATGTCCTTTTGAAACAAAAGAGAGACACTTAGAGTGGTGTCGGCCACACCGCACCTCGGATTGAGGCAGGGTTGACTCATAAACATCACATATGACCCATGGATCGTTTTCCTAAATCATCAACACATTTAGAATGCATTTGGTCCGTTTTTCGTATGTCAGTTGTTGTTTTCACTTAAAACGATGTCTATTTTAAAAAAGAGACACTATGAATGGTTCTGTCCATACCATGCCTTGGATTGAGGTAGGTTTGACTTGAACATGTCACATATGACCCATGGATTGTTTTGATAAAGTATCAACACAATCAGAATCTTTTGGTCAGTTTTCCGTATGTACTTAAAATGTTGTCCATTTTAAACAAAAGAGAGACACTTAGAGTGATCCCGGCCACACTACGACTCGGATTGAGGAACGGTTGACTCATACACATCACATATGACCCATGGATCATTGTACTAAAGTTTCAATAGAATCCGAATGTGTTTGGTCAGTTTACTGTATGTCTGTTGTTGTTTTCAATTAAAATGAAGTCCATTTTAAACTATAGAGAGATTCTTCGAGTGGTGTCAGCCACTCTGTGCCTCAGATTGAGGCTAGGTTAACACATAAACGTCACATATGACCCATGGATCATTTTCCTAAAGTTTCAATAGAATACGAACGTGTTTGGTTGGTTTTATGTATGTCAGTTGTTGTTTTCACTTAAAATGTTGTCCATTTCAAATAAACCTGAGACACTTTGAGTGGTGTCGGCCACACCGGGCCTCGGATTGAGGCGGGGTTGACTCGTACACATCAAAAATGGCTCATGTAACTTTTTCCTAAAGTTTCAACATAATCTGAATTCATTTGGTTGGTTTTCCGTATGTCAGTTGTTGTTTTCACTTAAAATGTTGTCCATTTTAAAATATAGAGAGATAGTTCAAGTGGTTCCGGCCACACCGTGCCTCGTATTGAGGCTAGGTTGACTCGTACACATCACATATGACTCATGGATCATTTTCTTAAAGTTTCAACAGAATCCGAATGCATTTTTTCGGTTTTCCATATGTCAGTTGTTGTTTTCACTTAAAATGATATCCTTTTGAAACAAAAGAGACACTTTTAGTGGCATTAGGGACAGTGTCAATTCCATCATCAAAAATATGTCTTGGAATTACTTTAAATATGACACCAAATTTAGGTCGAAGTTGTTCTTGGATATAAAAAACTTGTTTATCTGTTGATGCCAACACATATGGTTCTTCGGTAGCAAGAGTGCGAGTCATATTAATTACTCGAAATCCATAATAATCAATAAATGTTTCCTGTCTCGACATAGAATCAAACCAATGGCATTTCATCATTGTGAATCATCCATGAGAGTAATAATCCAATATTATTATTTTCTCAATGACTCCATAATAACCCACATTTTCAAATTGCGGTCAACTATTTGATGCACTAGCATAACAATCTATTGTGGCAGTAACCATAACACCATCATGTTATGTTCTCATGTTATTTGCTCGTTTAGTGATAATAAATTTGTACCCATTGATAATAATTAATTTACAGTCACGAACCATGGTATTAGGACCAAAATCCAAAGCTCTTATTTCCTCAGAGACAGAGTTAGTAGAAAAACTCAATACCTGCAATATAAATGACTATTAAACTTAATTAAATATTTATATAATTATTTTAAACAGTAAGATTTTTACCTTCAATTTTAACCAAGCAGAAAACTCTTTGCTACGAAAAGTCTCTATCCTTATCAAAGATAAAGAACGGTGCTTCCTATTTATCATTGTTTTATGTTCCCTGTCGATAAAAAATATGAATAGTTTAACAGATATATATGTAAGATATACATATTCAATTTAGTTACCTGATATATTTATCGAACAAATCACAGTTGAACAAAACTGTGCGATGTGCCATCTCCCGCTCTTCATGGCTTAATGTCTTTAATGTATATGATCCAGGAATTCATCCTGTTTGAGGAAGTGATGGAAAATTGGGTTTAATTTGCTCATACTGTTCTTCTTCATTTCTTGTTGGTCTATTCATTCTTGTAGTAAGATCAGACAAATACATTGAGCAGAAATCCATACATTCTTGAGCCAAGTAATTGTTCACGATAGAACCTTTAGAATGATTCCTGTTTCAGACATAAGACTTTAATGTGTACATATTTATTTCAGTTGGATACATCCAACGAAAATAAACAGGTCCTCTGAGAAGTATTTCAATGGGAATATGGATAGTTAGATGCAGCATGCATGTGAAAAATGATGGAGGAAATATTTTCTCTAACTCACACAAAATTAATGGGGCATCTATCAACATTTTTTTCAAGAAAGACTTAGAAAACTTCTTAGCACAAAGATCTCTAAACAAATGGAACAACCGAATAACAGTCACCCTTACATTATTAGACAAAAGATGACGGATTGCTATTGGAAGCAACTCATGTAGTAGAATGTGATAATCATGAGTCTTCAAAGATTTTAGCTTCAACTCTTTTCTATTGACCCATTTAGATATGTTACTTGAATAGCCATCAGGAACTCTAATAGTCTCTAATACTTTTAGAAATTGTTTTTTTTCGTAGGTGTTATCACATAAGAAGCACATGGAAGTTTCCATTTATTTTCACTGATACGCACAGGATGCAATTCTGGTCTGATGCCCCAATCCACCAAGTCACGTTGAGATCATAAATCATATTTTGTCTTCCCCTTGACATTTAGAAGAAACGAAAGCAACATTTCGCATATATTATTGAAATTTAAATATGCATTACGTCTAATCAATGATGTAACAAATTGGTTGACCAATAAGGCAAATCAAAAAAGATACTCCTCTTCCTCCAATTGTAACAGGTTTCAGTGGAAACATTTTTTCTCTTTCCAGATTTCATTTGAACCTTCCTGAATGAAAAACTGAAATCTTTCAATTCATTAAGAACATCAGTTCTAGACATACGATGAGGTGGATCATCGGTCTCTATGGTATTATCAAATCTTCGACGATTCATTCTATATGGATGATCATTTGGGAAGAATCGTCGATGTCCCATAAAACTGAAACTACAATGATGTTTCAGTCTTCTGGATCATGTATACTTTATAAAAACTGGGCATGACAGTTTTCCCTTCGTGCTCCATCCAGACATCATTGCATAAGCTGGAAAATCATTGATCGTCCACATAAGCATAGCACGCATCTGAAATATGTCTTTAGAACATGCATCGTATGTGCGCACACCCACATCCCAAAGAAGTTTCAACTCTTTTATTAAAGGTTGCATGTATACATCAATATAAATTTCAGGATCAGAAGGACCAGATATGAGTATACTCATGAAAGTGAAAGTTTTTTTCATACACAACCATGGAGGAAGATTATAAATGTGTATAAAAACTGGCAATGTGCTGTGCAAAGTAAGAATCTGCCCAAACGGATTAAAATCGTCGCATGAAAGACCCAGCCTCACATTACGCATGTCAGCTGCAAAATTAGGATGTCGAGCATCAAATCTCTGCCATGAAAATCCATCTACAGGATGAACCAACTCATCATTAGTCTTCTTTCTCTCGGTATCATGCCATATCATTTTTATTGATATGTTATCAGACATAAAAAGATTCTGGAGTCTTGAGATCAATGGAAAGTTCCACATTACTTTATGTGGAACACGGGATGGTGTTCCATTAGATTTTGACTTCCAGTGGGATGTGCCACATTTTATACAATCATTTCGTTCAACGGTTTCCTCCTAGAATAAACTGCAATCTTTCAGGCAAGCATGAATTTTGTTTCTTGAAAATCCAAGTTCCTCAACTAACTTCCATGCCATATAGTGGTTTGAGGGAATATCTGCATCATCTAAAAGTAAATCCTTCAAGAGGGTAAGAATGTAATTGATTTCTGTATTAGAAATCTCATACATAGTTTTCCTATGAAACAATCGGATTAAAAATTCTAGCTTTTTCATTTTATCGCATTGTCGATATACTAGAGTCGTGGCAGCATCATTAAATTTTTTCACCCTATCAATATCATCATTTTCACTAGATGCATCAGCTGTCCTCATAACTAAGTCTTCTTGAGTTGAAATCCTTTCTTTTTTATGATGACAAATAAATAGAAACCAATCATCTAACAAATTCTCCATTCCAGTCCTTTCATTTCAATCATCACCAATTTGAGATTTCATTTTCTCCCCATTGTAATACCACACAAAGTAGTTTGCTTGAAAACCATTTTTGGTTATGTGGTAGATGACTTCTTCACGGCTCAACCAAGGTCTACCAACACAATTGGAACATGGGCAGTGTATGCGAACACTATCTGAATCATTGTGAAATGCAAAATCTATAAAGCTCTCCAAATTGTTTTGAAAATCTCTTGAGATCCAATTGGTTTCATACATCCAACTTCTGTCCATTCTATAAAAAGAATTTATATAAGTCATTTTGTTATAAACAATTCAATAGGATTGAACTTTAATAGAAAATACATTTAAGTAAACGATAAAGGAAGAAGTTTCTAGTCGATGTAGTGAACTATTAAAATAATGTAAAGAACAAGTACTCATAAATTAAATTAAAATTTATTTATATTCATTTTCATTAGGTCTATAAGAGGCACATGCCTCAGGTCCCATTATGTGTTATAGGCATCCTAAATCATTCACTCGTGTTCAATAACTCATTATTGGCACCTCTATGGCCATACCTTTCATTACCCAATTAATTCCCCAAGTCAAGCGCACCCCATGGGTGAATAAATTTTAGGCTTCTACACTAATAGGTTGTTCATGGCTTGTAAAAATATTGAATTTCATTAAGTATAGACAAAAACATTTATTTTTAAATTTGAGATTAATAATAAAGTATGTCAATGATAACAACATTACTAAATTAAACTTGTGACTTATCTAACATTTTTATGGATGTCTACACATGCCAGCATGGCTAGTGAAAAGCACCCCACCCTCATAAAAGTGAGTATTTGACAAGAAGGACACATAATATACAATGTACAATGAGAACCATATTTAATTGACCCTAAAGTTATATTAGTACAGTCATCTTGGGGGAAATGGAATATATGATCCTGGTTAACTGATGAATTCAAAAGCTCATATTCCATATGTTGGACACTATCTAAGGTAAGAAATCATGTGAGGATGGGTTTACATCATTCAATTTCTTACATTCTAGTGAGAATGAAGGATTGAATTAATGACTTGAGTTCACTGATTAAATTAGGGTAGAGGTTTCATAGGCTGTGTAAACAGAATGATTAAATAAGGGTAGAGGTTGCATACACTATTCATGGTGGGGGAGTCTCAGCCTATTTAGAAACTAAAATAAATTCCCATCATAGGTATCAATAAGAAACATCATCATCAAAAGAAACTCCAAATAAGAAAGGACTAAAAACATCAAACATTTCAAGAATTCACTACTATGCATGGTTTATCCACATTTTTAGCAGTAATTATATGTCTTAATCATGAACCACCTCTACAGCTCCCAGTTTTCACCAATAAACATAAGGTAAATATCTCAAAATATCTTTAAAAAAACTCATTAATAGGCTCAAAACATAAATATAATCTTGAACCAACCATGGAATCTCTTTTACAACACATTCTCACACACCAGTTATCTCATGTGTTACTAAATACCAAACATAGTCACATAACAAGTGTACTATAACAAATTACATTACACAGGCCTTATTAAAAAAATTCTCATTTTAATAAAATACTTTCCTCAAGGAATTTTAAGGAAAACATTCATAGAAACTTTTCTAAAAATTAATAAACACATATAAATAAATTTCCAAGTAACAATTAATTACAAGATGAAGAAAAAGCATAAAACACATACTTAGAAAATCTATAATCCAACCACAATGAATTTGAGATGTTTCTTCTTAGATGGAGGGTTAAATATTTAATTAATTAAATGGATTGGAATGGAGAAAGTCTAGATTAAATCAAAACATAAAAAATGATATACACATCAAAATCAAAACTTAAAACTAAAATATTAAATGAATAACAATAAAAACAAGGTAGCACTTAAATATTTTATGTGTATAAAGAATAAAATACCTGATTTGAGATTATTCTAATGTAATTTCACCATTTCGGATGGGGGAAGTCACGAGAGGAGCCGAGCGCTACAGAGATTTAGGGTTCTGTCGCGAATGGGGGAGAGCAGTGGATAACTATATTTGGGGTAAAAATTTACCAACGGTTTTTAAAAACCATTGGTAAAGGGGTGTCTAAGGCACCATTTCCCAATGATTTAGTAGAACCATTCCTAAAGGGTAACCCTTTCTCAACAGTTTCCTAAAACCGTTGGGAAAGGGTGTCCTGGACCTTCTTTACCAACGGTTTAAGCAAACCATTTATAAAGAAGCGTTGGGAAATCCTGCATTTCCAGTAGTGATCAAAGAGAAATAAGGTCCATGTACTTAATCATGTCACACCACATCTCAAAAAATAATAATTAATAAGGATATTACATTCTACAATAATTTAAATTCATGGAAAACACCCATACCATAAATCCAATCATGATTTTAAAACATTAATCGCTTCCTTTCTAGTTTATAAAACAACACACCTCAAAAGGTGGTTTTATTAAAAAACATGACATTACCCTCAAACAATTCATTTAACTCAATTTAATCATCACATTCAGGAATAATTTAACACACCTAGAAGGAGATTCAAAGCATTTAAATAAACCCACTCAAAGGGTGTTATAATAATATGGTAAAGCATTATTAACATGAGAACATGAGACATCACAAATTAGGGTGAACTAATTACCAAGAAGGGGCGTAAGTCATATGCATATGTGCATCACACCCAAAGGGGGTGGTTCTAGTTGAGGTGAGAATCCTATTCTAAAAAAATCATTACATGAGGTCTATTTAATTAAGAAATTATGTTCTACATGTTTAATTCAATAATTTAAGGGCAACACACAGGGAATCCTACGTGCAGAACAATGGTGTATTTGAAAAATGAGATATATGTTAAGGGAAAATCTATAGACTAAATACCTTAAACTTAGGATTCTTTACTTGTCCAAAATCAAGGATTGATTTGGTCTAGTTCAAGAGAAATTGAAGAAACAAACAAACACCCCAAAAATAGGGAGAATTAGCACACACCATGATAGAGTCAACGAAAATGAGATAAATGAATAAAGGATAAAGAGGAGTGAATATCTTACCAATATCTAACCAAAAAGACTAATGACACTCAATTCTATCACCGAATGAAGGAGAGGCATCCATGCCTAATAGGATAGGAGAAATAACTCTCTATGGGTTGTTGTGTGCAGAGGAGGATAAAGAAAAGAGGGGCGAATGAAATAAAAGTCCTAGAGGGAAAAGGGTAATTTTACCCCCTTTAAATAAGGCACATTTTTTTCAACATGGTTGTCCAAACCACACACCAACCATTCTTGAACCTCTACCCAAGAAACCCTTTTTCATGGGTTGGCTGCACAATTTGGTTAACCGTGCGCAACCTGTGAAAAAACCCTCTAAAAGGGACCTGTATCAACTGTACAGTTGTACAGATCCACTCACACAGTTAGAAAAAATAGTTTGATACCTCCAGATCCACTAGATTAGTTTAATGGTTTCTTCTGGAGGTATGGATGATTTCAGACAAACCGTTCACCATTTCCAGTTTCTCTCAGTTTTGAGGTTTCAGGCCCCAATGCTCCTGAAACTCGATGTATCACCTGAGGCACCCCTCGTTCTATTAACCAAGTATAAAAACAACACATTTGAGTGTTCCAAATCCTTGAATTACATTTTGAATCTTAATTTAGAATTTGGCATGTCCACTAAATTGAAAATTCAAGTTCCTTCAGGAATTTCATTCAGTCCAAAAACACGGAATGCTACAATATCCCAACCTTAGAACTTATCATCCCCAAGAAGACATGGGGAAACAATGAAAGCAATACCCAACCTACTCAGGTTGTAAATTTTTATAAAAATAGGAATATTGTGTTTCCAAACTCCCAATTCACCTTCAAGAATCACTTAAGTGTACAATGCGTAAGCTGTCAAACTTAATACAATGCTCATATTCCAAAACTAAAGCATCAAGATGGAACGTATCAAGCCCTTCAAACTAGAGACATGATAATTAAATTTTCTCTTTAACATTTACAAGACCATGACACTTAACAGCATGGTTATAACATTTAAATTCCAATTTTGATTCATGGTATCTCCATCATCGTAATTGTCCAACAAACAATCCCTTTAGCTTTTTATGACATTATTAGCATGATACTTAGCTTAAATGAATGGAATAATCCCAATTGACCACATTTAGCTAGGTCAAACTGGCTTTTCATGAAAATCCTCAACTGACTACACTGAACGTGTCTCATCATGATGACGATCCAGAAGTGGTTCCTTATTGACAAAATACAATAAAAGAGAAATATAGATATCAAGTCGAACCATTTATTGTTAACCACCCTAATTTTTTTGTCTTAGGCAGTTAGTGTATTTTAAAAGCTAAACTTGATGCCTTTAAATGAAGGCACCTTGATATTTGCTCTGAGCGCGCTCATCAAATCCCATAACCATCTTTAGGTGACATTTTAATCTCAATCGTTCATCTTTGGTTGTTGTGCCTCATCACAAACATGGGTGCATACTCGATCCCACACACTTGGGTTTTTACCCTCAAAATATCTCATCTGAGCCCAATTGGTGTCCCGGGTAGCCTCGAAATCATCAACTAGAGTCCAAGGATCTCATACAATGTAGTTTTTACTCTGGTGTTTATGAGTGAGACATCGGTACATAGTTGAGATGTCGACACATAAAGAACAATTACTGAGTCAAAAGATGCATCCTCCTGAAACTCAAGTCATAAGAAAATAGTTGGCATCCATGAGTTCGTCCAAGGAATTACTACTTGGGAACTGAAGTATCACTCAGAACCAACCATGCTGTAGAAACTTAACTTCCATGGAGTTCACTTACCAAGCCTGATGATGTTTAAATGTAACAGGACATAAAAAAGACACTCTCTTAGTGTACCCAGATGATTTTAAGATAGGGGACATGATCTTCATTTAGTTGAGATTAAACTAAGAGGATTAAAACTATTTCCAAAATGGACCCAAGTCACTCCCACTGCATCAAGGATGAAGTGCTCGGTATGGTCTTGAACTATCCAACCTACAAAAGAAAGAAAGAAAAGTCAAACCATCTCTGATCGACTCTTTTGGAGAAGCTCAGATTCACCTGTTGATGCATCATCATTACCCAACCATGATTCCCTTACCACCCAAGGCATCTCGTGATTGATCCAGGACAACCAATAAAGTCCATCCCTAACTAACGGTGTTAACAAAGGTTGCATACACAACCAACCATTCCATCATCATACTACCTTGCAAGAACTGAAATATTTAGAAACTCACCTACCTCAAGGGAATTTAAAGTAGCATTGACCATTTCCAAATGATCCTTCTCAGTTGTGTTCCTTATAACTAGAAGGAAACATTTAACTAGGATTGAAGCGATGCTCCCCGCCTTAGGAGTTTCCTAGTCATTTGATTTACTGAAAAGGGAACTCATCCCTCGATACACGCTCTATCAACCACTAATTGTAGGTCCTAGACGTGGATAACAAGATTCAACAAGCATTAAACTGAAAGGATAGATAAACTATCCACTTATAAGTGCATTAGGCCAAACTTACTTTAGACACTTGCATGACACTCCTCCAAGTCAAGCTCACATACGTCATGGAATTAGGCGTAAAAGAAAAAACCAACTGATTATAGTGTCATGACACCTGATACACTTACAAAATCATCCTGATAATCGGAATGAGTCTAAATCCTTTAATTCCCAATTCACTCTACTCCATAGATGACTCATGGACACAACGTAAAATCTCAAGGCTTTAACGAGTACCATCGAACTCACATGATTAGTTTCACCATTATCAACTCAACGGGTACCATGTGTATCGACACATACTACCCCAAGATTCATTTTCACAATGGCACATAATTTGACACTATCCATAGGATTATCAGCCTTATGAATCCAATATCAGATAGCTTTAAAAATAATCATCCCATGGTAGTACTATACCATATGACTATAATCTTACCGACAATGTACCGAGTCATCCACCACTAAATAAGAAGAATAAGAATAAGAAAAAGGGACACATGACCTAATAAGAATTCAAGCATGCACTATACATGTCTATCCTACTAAATATGATCATTACATAATTTCTCAATCCCATAACGAGGGTCAAAACACCGCAAGATAACCCATTCATCCCGGGTGTCACTTTAGAAAACTAAATTCTTACTCGAGACAATGACACCTAAATGACACCAAACATATAAAACATCTCACGAGAATTTGGAAAAGTTTTAAGGTTCTGATGGTTCTACCTACCTTAGGTTATCCCTTTACAAAAGTAGAAAACGTCAACCATATAGCTAGGTCACGCTGAAAAGGTCATTAGGCTCTACTTCCTATCACTTAGGTTAGAAGGAGCCTACAACGATACTCTTGTTCCCATTTCAAGGAAAAGATCAAGGAAACACTTAAACTACCATTACATGAGGGTTAAATCTAAGAACACCTCCTAAAGGTTTTATTTGAGCCAATTTATTTATTTACATTTTATCTTTAAAAAAAATTAAAGTCTTGTTTTTAAGATTATCAAGAACCAATCATGAAAAACATCTATACATGATATTTTATTTAGCTAAATCCACAAGGAATGTGGGAAAATTTCATTAACTTTATTTTAAACATTGTTATTTAAATGACATCCTGTCATAATTAGGAAATTATCACATAAATTCCTTTTAATCATTTTATTTATCCATAAGTATTTTCACAAGTAGGCTTAGTAAATTAAAATGTCAATTATAATATATATAGGAAAACACCCTTTAGGTTCTGATTATAATTTTAATTAACAAAAACTCATAAATAATAAAGCTCAAAAATAGAGAATAGATTTGTTATAGAATGAAAAGGGGACTATTCAAGTAAGATGCAACCATACATCTGTATGTAAACCCATATAAGCATTTGTTGACACTTTAAATAACCATACTATATAACATAAAAATACCCCAAGGGGCTAAGCACTAAGTCATGACAAGATAAAGGTGACCTATGAGGTTCCCATAATATTGATGTGAGTTCATAAACCACTATAGTTTATTTAATTTTTAAAGTTTCAAAACACCTATAATGGGTTATCTCATAAGCACAAGCACCATGTCTGACCTACTTGGGTAGAGTCAAGTATATCTCATAAACAACAAATGGTCAAGTCTGACCTACATTGGTCGAGTTATGTAAAAGTTCCATAAGTAACTAATTCATTTAAATTAAAAATTAAACATATTTTAAATTTATACAATGGTATTAAGGAATATTAAGTTTATATATGATGGTTCAATTATATGGGTTACTACTTACCAATTTATAAATCACCCATACACTTTATAAATTTAAAATTAGCTCCCATATAATTGCAATCAATATGTTTTAGCCCGTGAAACCCATGGTTTATGGCTTGAACATGTCATGATTGGTTAGTTAAGGTGCCGCCATCAATCTATGAAAGAAAACACCGTTTAGTTTGATGTTTACACTTTAATAACCAATTATATATTACAATTATGATAATTTATGCTTTCACAAGTAGTAGATAAAAGTAAACATGCTAAATATGCACTAAATCCTGATAAATGAACATGGAAAACCACCACTTAAGCAGGGAAACACCCAATCATGGTATATAAGCATAGCATGATAAATAAATCATAGAAGAATAATATATAATCAAACATAATAAATAGATCACACATAATGTTATATGAAAAGTAATGCTAATAGAATATCTAATAAGGTATAAAAATAAGCATGTTACTAAGATACCTAACATGGTATGTAACAGGGCGTGCTAAAAAACACACAAGGCACATCATCAAATCTCAAATTTCCTAGAAATTCAATCTACATGGCATGTCATATGCATGACACATGAATCTTTATGTGCCTACAATGATGCATGTAATGATATATCCTTGTCATACTGGGCCAAGGGTAAAATACCAAAAATTAGTAAGTGGTGGAAATTACACCAATCACTATAATCAATTGTAATAACGAATAACACAAACAACAATTCCCATCCCTGGACATTTGAACTTTTCATTGTGCGTGGTTTGATCAATCCCAGACACAACTATTTACCAAGCACTAAAACATTCCTAGTTTATTGTCTACCATCCCAAAACATTAAGATAAAGGAAAAGAATCTCTAATACCACTTTGTAACATCCCGACATGACTGACTATTAAATAAGTAGCTGGACCGGTTTCCACATGGACTCAAGAGTGCCTACCCATACACTAGAGGTTGTCGACTAGCAGTGAGGGTATAATGATGGTACAATGGGGGACTATAATCTCATGATCTGAGTAGAACAGTGACATAAGAGATAATAAATAAATCAAATAATAGCAAAATTAGTATAAATAAGGAATGGAGCAGTAGAAGATAAATATAATAACTGAATAAAAATAAATGTCCATTACCAAATATAACTATTCATGCATGTCCAAATGATTCTACAAGTACAAGAAGGAAAAATACATTAGATAATACAATACAATACAGCATAGTACAACAAAATAATAAAATCTCAAGGGATAACTCCATGAGAATCCTGAATATCGGCTCAGTCTTGTGCTCTTATCTCCCATGTATAATGCACAACATAAGCAATAATCCATGGACCTACAAACATGTGATTTTATCAGGTACCTCGGTGCAATATAAACCTAAGAAGGGTGTGAGATATACTTAGTTGGGCACCACCAATGGTGTCTAAAGCATAATCCAATCTGTTCATATAAAATAAAACCATGTGCAGGTATATAATAAATAAAAAATAAATAAATAAATAAATACATTGGTCTAGGTTCCTCATAGGATACCCAACCAACAATGCCTATTTCAGTCTAATCTGGATGTGTATGAAAGGAAGTAAACCTATGCTAATATAATATAGGATTAATAATAAGTCATCAAAAACAAATATCAAGAGATGGACAGATCCCCAAGAATTTGATTTGTCTTGGAAGACATGCCCATGGATAAAATTTATGCATTATTAGTCTTTAATATAAAGTTAATTATTGGAATTTAATAAGAGGCACCCCAATCCCATCCAATGTGATCTAAAGAGGAACCCCAGTTATCACTCTAGTGTAATTATAAATACTCAACACTGTCAGATTCTATCTAAGGTGATCCATAAATAGAATCCTAATTATCACTCCTGACATGGTGTGTAAACAAGAAAAAACCTCTAAGATCATCCCTAGTATCTCACATAAGGGGAAAAGTATCACTCATGGCCTGGTATAACTGTCTAGCCACTAATATCATCCATGGTGTGTCCCCAAGGGAACTGGTATCACTCATATGGAGGTAGATAATTCACACGGTGAGCCTCTCTAAGGAATACCAAGTATCTCTTACGGTGTATTTACCATTCATTAAAAAATTATAATTATTAAGCACGATGATCCCATCCAAGGAAATCCATAAATGGAATCCCAATTATCTCTCTCAGTGTTTATGATTTTTTTATTCATTTAAACATTTTCTTTTAAAAAAAGGAAGACCATATCCATAAGCATTGAATATCACATATCACAAGTACATTAAGTGGGCACACCCATTTACCATTTTAATCAAAGAGTAACAAGGGCCATGTACTTAATCATATCGCACCACGTATCAAAACAAAATAATTAAGAAGTATATTAAATTCCACAAAAATTTAAAAGGTCATAGGAAACACCCACACCATAAATCCAAGCAAGATTTTAAAACATTAATCAATTCCTTTCTATTTTAGAAGGAAGTGCACCTAAAAGGGTAGTTTTATTAGAAAACATGGCATTCTCCTCAAAAAATTCATTTAACTAAATTTAAGCATCACATTCATGAGTAATAATTTAACACACCTTGAAGGAGATTCAAATTATTTAAATTAATCTACCCTAAGGGCGGTCTAAGAATAAGGAAAAGAATTATTAGCATGAGCACATGATACATCACCAATAAGGGTGAAATAATTACCAATAAGGGGAATAAGTCATAGGTATATGTGCATTGCACCCAAAGGGGGCAGTTTGGGTTGAGGTGAGAATCCTATTCCATTGAAATTAATTACACATGGGAAATTTAATTAAGACATTAGGTTATATGTATTTAATTCAACAATTTAAGGGATATGCATGGATAATCTAGTGTGCGGTATAATTAAATATTTAAAAAATGAGCTATACGTTAAGGTAAAAGCTATATAACACCTACCTTAAACTTAGGATGCTCCAATCATCCAAAATCGGGGCTTGATTTGGTCCAATTCGAGAGAAATCGAAGAAATGAACAAAAGTCCTAAAAATAGGGCAAACTAGATCACGCCATGATAGAATCAATGATGGCGATAGAAATGAAAAAATGAGTAATAGGAGTGAATATCTTACCAAGGGCTAACCAATAAGACTGACATAACTCGATTCCATCACTGGATGAAGGAGAGGCATCCATGCCTGAGAGGATAGGAGAAGAAACCTTTGGTGAGATGTCACGCATGGAGGAGGAGAAATAAAAGAGGGGAGAGGAAAATAAAAGGGATAGAGGGAAAAGGGTAATTTTATCCCTTAAAATTATATGCATGGTTTGGTCACATGGTTGGACAAACTGTGCACTAATCGTGCTTGAACCTATGCCCAAGAAACCCCCTCACATGGGTTGGTCACACGGTTTGGCTAATCATGCGTAGCCTATGAAATAGCCCTCTATTAAAGGATATGCAGCAACCACACAAACATGAGGATCCTCTCACATGGTTATAAAAAAACATGAGAGACCTCTATCTCTACTGGAATAGCCATATGGTTTCTTCTATAGGGCTACACAGTTTCAGACAAACGATGTGCCCTACCAGTTTCTCCCGATTTTGAAGTTTTGAGCCCCGATGCTCCCAAAACTTGACGGAGCACTTAAGGCACCCATCAATCCATTAACTAAGTCTAAAAAACACATTTTAGTATTCTAAATCTCATAATTATGTTTTGAATATTAGTTTACAATTCATCCCATCTACTAAACTGAAAATTAAAGTTCCTTTAGGAATTTCATCTGGTCCAAAAACACAGGACGCTATAGTAAGCACCCTCACCAACCCACTTCAGGGTCTTGAACGGTCCAATGAACCTTGGGAATATATTTTCTCCCTAAAATAACCTCCACAATCCTCATTGTGGGAGACTATCAGTAAAATTTGGTCTCCCTGCTTGAAATCCAAGGCCCTATAACATTGATCAACATAATATTTCTACCTAATCTCAATTGTCCTCATCCACTCATGGATCACCTGAACCCTCTCCATCATCTCCTAAACCATCTCTTACCCAACAAGAGATATCTCACTGATCTTAGTCCAGCAAAAGGGTGACCTTCAGGGTCTCCCATTTAGGGCCTCGAAAGGTTTCATTCCGATAGTAGATTGATAGTTATTATTATAAGAAAACTCAACCAAGGTTAAGTGACCCTCCCAGCTCCAGCTAAATTCTAAATTGCAATCCCTCAGCATATCCTCAAGAACCTGGATAGTGTTCTTGTTATTCCCATCTTTCTAGGGGTGAAAGATTGTACTCATTATCATCTAGGTCCCAAATGCCTCCTGCAAGCCTCTCTAAAACTATAATGTAAATCATGCATCATGATTTGAGACAATCATCAAGGGCACCCCATGAAGGATGATGATCTCCCGCACATAAAATTGCCCCAAACTCTCCTCCAAACTCTACTCCCTAATAGAAAGGAAGTGTTTCGACTTAATAAGTTGGTCAACTATCATCCAGATAGCTTCATGGCCTCTCATTGTTTGTGGAAGACCTGTCACAAAGTATATGGACATGTCATCCCATTTCCACTTTGGGATCTCAAGAGGCTGCAACAAACCTATTGGAACCTGGTGCTTATCCTTCACTTGTTGACATGTGAGGCATCGAGAGACAAACTAGGCCATGATTAGCCTCATCCTAGCCCACTAAAACTATCGTTAAAGGCCTCAATACATATTCCCCACACCAGGATATACATCCAAAGGAGAAGTGTGAAACTCCCTCATCATATCCTATGGCATCATTACTGGTACCACTGTCTATCCTTGGAAAAGGATTATGTGATTTTCTCCTTTAAAAAATCCATATGGTGAATATCCTGAGTATATCTGGTCATGTAGGACCTCACAGTCAATATATCCCAACTAAGCCTCCCTCAAAAACTAGAGGACCAGAGGATCCAACACCATAGACTGAATAAAAGTTTCACCCCCCCCCCCCCGTCTACCAATTTTTGTTGTAACAAATCCAACTACTCACACACATCCTCCACCAAATGAGTCTGGAACTTCCTACTAAGAAAATATTCCAAAATTTTTCTCTTCCCATGAGTATATAATATCTCTAGATCATAGTCTTATAGGAACTCCAACCAATGCCTCTATCTAAGGTTCAGGTATCTCTGCATTAATACACACCTGAGACGTTGATGGTCTGAGTAAACAAAAATGAACTCTCCCAGAAGATAATGTTTCCATATCCTTAGATAAAAGACTACTACAACCAACTCTAGGTCATGAGTCACATAGTTATACTCATGGGGTCTCAACTGCCTCAACCTATATGCGATCACTTCCTACCACTTCATCAACACACAGTCGAACCCAACTCTAGAGGCATCACAATATACTATGTACTCCATGCCCTCCTCTAGTAGTCTCAAAAGAGGATCACTCTTAAACCTCAACCTAAAATCCTAAAAGGCTCTCTAGAATTTATCAATATAGGTAAAAATAGACCATTTCCATGTCATGGAGGTCAAAGGGGCTGAAATCTTGGATAAGTCTTCCAAACACCTCTTGTAGTACCCTGCCAAGCTAAGAAAACTCTGCACCTATGACAAGTTCTTGGGTGTCTCCCAAGTAATAACTACGTCGATCTTCATTGAGTCCATAGATAATCTATTCTCAGAGATGACATTCCCTAAAAGTGAACCTCATGGATCTATAACTAGAACTTTAAGAGATTGATATAAATATGGTGATTTTGAAGCAAGTCTAGGTTCATCCTCAAGTACTCTGTATGCTCCTCCTCTGACGTGGAGTATATGAGTATTTAGTCAATGAAGACAACAAAAAATCATTACAGGTATGGATGGAAGATCCAGTTCATCGTAGATATAAACACAGTGGGGGAATTCGTCACACCCAAATCCATCACCAAGAACTCATAGTCTCTATAGCGACATCATAATGCCAACTTCAAAATACCAGCCTCATAAAATCTCAACTGGTGGTAGTCGGACCTGATATCAATCTTTGAGAACCATATAATGCCTCATAGATGATCAAAGAGGTCATTAATCATTATAAATGGGTACTTGTTCTTTATCATGTCTTAGTTTAGGCATTGATAATCCATAAAAAGTCACAAAGCTCTCATCTGCCTTTTTTATGAACAACACTGGAGTTTCCCAGGAGGACACACTAGGTCTGATGAAACCCTTCTCTTAAAGGTCCTCCAACTGCAACTGCTACTCTTGAAGCTCGGTAGGGGCTATTTGATATGTCACAGAAGATACCAGAGTGGTCCTGATATGAAATTTGATGCAAAACTCCATCTCCATCCTCTGAGGTAGTCCCAAAATTTCCTTGAGGAAGACATCCAAATAATCCTCCATGACTGAAGGAATCCATATGACTAAAGAGTCCACTACGTCAAGGGATAAACTCTCCAATTGATGGGTGATGGGTTGTAGCTTCTTGATTAAAAAACCCACTCACTCTACCATGAGATATCTCTCAACCATAAAGGAGAATCTTGTCCCATCATTCTAAGGGAATCTGACTCTTTTGTAGTGATATTTGATCTGGGATCAAATCATGGACAACTAGTCTATACCCAAGATTACGTCATATGGAATCATCTTGATAACCAAGATTCTCCAAGATAATCTCTCTCCACCAAGAGATATCTCACACTACCGGTATATTAATGATATCGAAGAGGAGTTCTTATTAGTAACCTCAAGGAAAATCTATTAGGATAAAGTCTCAACCAGGATCCCTAGCTCTCACACTAGAAGTAAAGAGATAAAGGAAAATTCACACCTATATTTACTATTACTGAATCAAGAGTAGAAAAAACATATATCATGTCTATAATCATCTCATGAGCTGCAAGTTCCTATGCCTCCATAGCCTAAAACTACCCACAACCATGACTGCCATCCCCCTAAACCTGACATGGTACGCTTGGTGGTGGTGTTCAAAGGAGATCATAATGTCATCCACCTCCTATAGCTCCTTCAACTTGAGACCACCCTCCTCTTCCAACTCCACCTCCCTAGGACTCTCCTCAACACGTTGAGTCGGGAAATCACATTCCATGAGACCTCATCCCCACATGCATTGCACTACCCTTATATAGGATTCCCTAGTCCTCTATGTGGTCTATGTTCCATAAGACCATGTGCCCAAGTTTGGTCCTCATAAGATCTCCTGCATCAAGATCCTATCAACTAGCACCTACTAGATGATATAGATGACTCAACCCTATAATTATCACTCCCATATCCAGTTTTATGGAGTTTCTTTGATAGGAAGCTCTCCATTACCGTTGATTGCTCCAACATTCCAACATAAGTGGGAATACATAGGGGTACCACATTGGCATAGATGTCTCTACAGAGACCCTGATCAAAATTTTTCACCTGGAAGTAGTCATACCAAATCATTTCGAGGGAGTATTGTATATGGTCAGTGAAACTTTCAGCATACTCATCAACTGTCATCCCTCCCTACTACATCTCCAAAATCTCCTGAATCCAAACTAAGCTTAGGCACGAGGGGTAATAATCCTCATGAAATAGTTTCTACAATTCAAAACATGAGATTACTGACTCATCATGTATCTTTTTTACAAAGATCCAATAGTGCCTAGATGCTCCATGGAAAATTCTGGATGCTAGCTTAACCATCTGATTAGTTGGTGTCCATATAAGTTTGAAAACTCGAATCACCAAATCTAGCCAATCTCTCTCTGTCTAGGGATCTGGCTCCCTATGGAACTGAAGATACCTCTATAATTGGAACTCATAGAGTGAGTTAAGACTGTGCACATCCTTATCTTACTCTGTTGGTATAATATGTTGATCAATGGGTGGGGTTTGTCATAAACCATCTTGGATACCTTGTTACCCTAATACCTGAGTTGGCATTAACATAGCCCAAAGGAAATTCCCGAACCCCATGGGTTGGTGATTATATCCTAGCATCATACAAGATAAAAGAGGGAACATATTTTTCATAGGAATAGCAAAAGGTAAAAGATTACAAGTCAGTATGCTCAACACTTCAAAAGGAGCAAGTACTAGAAAAAATATGTATAATGAACCCCAAAGTAGTACATCATCAAGTAATCAGTATATAACAAGATGAAAACTCAAACATCCCATTAAATAAATGGGTAACATCTCCACTGGTCACCTCCATCACTACTCTGTGGTCCGAAGGATCAAGAACATCCACCACCTCCAAGCGGTGCTTTCCCTTTGCTCAGACCTCACATAATAAATTCTACAAACACCCAAAGAAAAATGTAGGGTGTGAGATATAAATACCAATAGGGTCTCACCAAGTGTTCCATAATCAATACCATAATAATTTACCATAAATTCTATCAGTTAAAACAAAATAGGACATGGCATTTCATTTTTCATATTTTAAACCAAAACATGCTTTCATTTCAAAATAGTTCAATAATCAATGGCATGTGTACCAAATCAAACAAGTCATAGCAAAGCACAACACCATGTACAAAATACTTGTGGTAAGTTAGTTTATCACATAATAGTATCCTCACACATCTCATAATGATCACGGATCTAGTTAGGTATGCACACAAAAATACACCCTAATAGGGGAACCCATCACGGGCAGTCTACAACCCAATAAGGGAACCCATAATGGGTAGTCAGGCCATAGTTGTTTTAGTAATATTTTTCATTATCAATCCCTTGTTGGGGAGTAAAGGTACTAGTGTTATTGTCTCAGTTACCACTAACTAACAAGGCTAACATGTTCTTCAATATTCAATCAATTAAATTGGAAATCAGTCATTTAAAAAAAATTAAAATATAATTTACCAATTTTAGTTTTCAACATGCCTTTTACATTTCCAAACCAAGTCATAGGTTTTCATAATTTCATTCCATTTAAAATAACTTTTAAATTAAATCCATTTTCTCAAAATTAGTGTAAAATCATTTAATCAAAAAAATCCAAATCAAGCCATAATTTTTCATAAATCCATCCCATAATTTCAATTCCATTGAAACTGGGGTTTTTCTCAATTTTCACACCCAATTAAAATCAAAAATAAAATCATCACATTTCCATGTGTTTAAAACAATTAATAAAACATTTTAATTTAATCATGAAATTCAAGGTTTAAATTTTAGGGTAAAGAATCATGTAACCACCTACCTTTAAATCAAAGATCCAAAAAACAACACCTACAGTGGGACTCCCCAATAAAGAACAAAGTCATATAAGATCTAGGAACACAACCTAGAATCAAGATCCAACAAAATGAAGCTTAGATCCATAAATTACATTATGATCCATAAAAATATAAGGAGGATAGAAAGATATATTTAAAGAAACTATATGAGAGGAGGTCCACTTACCCATATAAGATCGATCAAGATCAACACCACTTTGATCCACCAAGAAAAGGGTTTAAAGGATCCAAAATTGATTCTAGAGATCCTCTAAAACCAAGTAATTTAGGTTAGGGTAGAATGGGTTTGTTCAACATATTAAATGGGGGGATTGAAATTTTAAAATTAATTTTCAAAACTTTGTATTCTCGCACGCATGGTTAGTTAGAGGGGGCACACAGTTAAGGGAAATTGTGCACCATCCATGCACCCCTACTGTTTGGGGTTCATGGTTTTTCCTAGGTGGGTACATGATTTTGGAAATTGTTCACCAACCATGCATTCTCCACTATATAGGGGGTGTATAGTTTTCACTGGGGGCACACGGTTTGGGAAAAACATTCACCAACCATGCACAACCCAAAAATCCTCCAAAAATTCCCAAAATATCCCAAAACAACCCCAAAAATAAGACCTGAATTAAAGGAGGTCAAAAAAAGGGTCATTTAATACCTAAAAACAAGTAAAAAGATGTTACAAACTCCCCATTATAAAAACTTTCTATCCCCAAAAAACATGTTAAGAAGTTTCCATATCAAAGATATAAGCCCACAACTCTCTCATCAGTGCCTCCCGCTCCTAAGTCTTATAAGAATAAGAATCATGTTTCCATAGCATATGAACTAAAGGTGTCATTATCTCATGAAACACCATTGTCTCATAATAAAATATCTTGACTGGATGCTTAGTCATTGGATAAATCAGACTCAACATCAATATCCTCCAAGATCAGAACATCAGATGGGCCAAAAAATATACTTTTAGAGTTGTGATACATCGAACACATTATGTACCGACGTCATCTAGAGTGGAAGTTCTAAATGGAAAGCCATATTCCCCACCTTATCAAAAAAATCAAAAGGTCCCACAAAATAAAAAGAAAACTTATCTTGCCTCCCAAGACATCGATGACTCAAATGTGGTGAAACTCTCAAAAAAACATGGTCAACTACTGAAAACTCCAACAGTTGCCTATGAAAATTAGTATAATATTTGCACCAGGTCTGTGATGTTAAAATTATCTGACTAATCATCTAAATATTTTATGTAATCTCTTAGATCAAGTTCATCCCGACTAAATAACTTTCATCAATCTCTGACTAACATAATGGAGGTTTACAAGGCTAACTATACAGGGCCTCAAAATAAGTTATCTGAATTGTAGACTGGTAATTGTTGTTATAAAAAAACTCAACCAATCTTGAATGGACATCCCTACCCCCCCCCCCCCCCAAATTGAGGATGTGGGAATGAAGAATTTTCTTTAGAATCTTTATAGACCTCTCTATTTAGAAATCCATCTCTGGATGGTATTCTATACTCAAACAAACCTGAGATCTTAATGCCTCCTAGAGTCCTCACCAAAAATGAGAGGTAAAATAGGGATCACTATCAGAGACTATAGCATATGAAACTCCTTTCAAGAAAATAATATCTTTCACATATATATTTCCCAACTCCTCAACTTTATTTATATCCTGAATGGGTAATAAGTGATCTGATTTAGTCAGTCGATTGATCACAACCCATATCACATTGTTTCCTTAAGGGGTATCTGCCAACCCAACCAAAAAGTCCATAGAGATCTCATTACACTTCCAATTTGGTAGTGGAAGTGGTTGAAGTAAACCCAAATGTCTTGGGTGCTCAGCCTTAACCTGCTAACAGGTATAACAAAATGAAACAAAGTCAACAATGTCCCATGTTATACCTAGCCACCAAAATCATTTCCACATGTCATAAAACATCTTCATGGTTCTAGGGTGTAATGCCCACTAAGAATTATGGAAATCCACCATTAAATATTTTCTCACAAATAATGGTAAAATGGTTATGAAGACATAGAATGCCCTTATAATAGAATGAACACTCACAAATTGTCTCCCCACCATAAAGAGAGTCCTTAATGAAACTGAATTCATCATCAAACTACTTCTCCTAAAGAATCATCTCATGAAGAGTGGATGTTGGTCGAACACTTTCTAAGACAACCTTGGACTTGTCCTCCCAAACTCTTAAATGAAACTGTGCAAAAATACTCATCAAGTTCCACTCTTTTGGTGATTATTTAATGACTTGGGTGGAAATTTTCTCACTAAAAGCATAAAAAACGAAATTCCTCTTCCCTAGGGTGTAGGAAATGTTGAGATCAAAATACTATAGGTAATCTAACCAACACCTCTGTCGAAGGCTCAAATATTTTTGAGAGAAGATATAACTTATGATCTTATGGTTGTAAAACACATTTATCCTTTCTATGAAAAGGAAATTTCACCAAATCTTAAGTGCATGCATCATAGTCATGAGTTCAAGGTCATGGGTTGGATAATTCTTCTTGTATGGCCTAAGCTATTGAGAACCATAAGCTACCATGTGATCACCTTGCATAAGAACGCAACTCAAACCCGAACCTGATGCATCAAAAAAGAATACATAGCCCTGTCTGGCCTCTAAAAGAGTCAACAATAGTGAATAAGTCAAAATAATTTTCATCTCAATAAAATAACTTTTACATTTATCACTCCAAGTGAATTTTTCACAACCTGACTCACTGGGGCCCAAACCATGACTCCCCAAGCCCACCTCCAATAGACCAGGGGTTGGTGTCTAGTGTTGAGTAGGCATATCACACACATGGGAGGCCTTAGCCTATGGTACCTATACTCATGCACACACATACATATCTATGAAAGAGCGTAAAGATAATAATAACTTAAACAAAAAAATGCATTCATACATCTATCCTACAAAAAAGTGAAAAAAACTACCAAATTCGTAAAAAGGAAAAATATAATCCCACCAAAACTGCAAAATATTATAGCCTACTCAAAAGGAGGGGGATATTGTCAAATTAAACCACCATAAAGATCCTCATCCAAGCACTAACAAACACCTTAGTCTATTTAGCTCGTTATGCTCTGCCTGCTTCAGGTCCTCTTGGGACTCCATCAAAAGGCCTATCATCTGTACAAGACACAACATATGCAGGAAAACCCTATATAGGGTTGAGTGTAACAATACCTAGAAGGTCCCCCAAAAACCCAAAAAAAAAGAGCAATTGAAAGACAATAGTCTGCTCAACCCAAGCCAAAGGGAACCCAATGTGAGAGAGAATCTCCATCTTGACCACCCATCATCTATACATGACTAGTCAGCTCAACTCCACATGGTGTGTCAAGAAAGATATGTAACATTGCCATGAGGAGACCCAAAATCACCTAGAAATACTCATCTCAGACTCCAATTCTCATGAGGTCCCAACCTCACATCCAGCCATAGGATTCTACTCGCAGCTCTATGGTAATGGTCATCTGTGAGAACTCACTCCATGAGACCTACCATCCCAGATGGCACATCCATGATGTAACCCTCATTAGGTATCGTCCTACTATCCCATATGGTATATATGAGAGATATCACTCATCAGGAATAGATCTTCCATCCCTAATGGAATATTTTAGAGAACATACTCGATTCATAATACTAAATTGATGGAATAATCCCTCCATACTAGGTGGAATAGACCCGATAGATCTCACTCATCGGGTCACACCATAAAGAAGGTCACGCTGGAACCCATCTTATTATGATACTCAGATAAGGGATCCCACCCATCCCTTATAGGGGGCTCCACTAACCCTACTGGAAACCTAGAAGATATCATCACTCAGAAATGGGATCATACCCATCCCTGATGAGGGACACCACGAACCCAACAGGAACTTCGGAGACCATAATACTTGGATAGGGTATCACACCCAGGATCATTAGGATATACCACAAACCCAAATCTGGATCTAAATGCCAAGTAGGGGATCATACTCTTGACAATACTGTGAACCCCACTAGAACCAAATACTGATTAGGGGATCATATACTTGATGATACCACAAACCCTACTAAAACCACCGACTAAGTAGGGGATCATATACCTAATGATGCCACAAACCCTATTAAAACCACCTTCGAAGTAGGGGATCATATACCCAATGATTCCACAAACCCTACTAGACTTGCCTGCTAGATATGGGATCACCACCCTACAATATGGCCATGATGATACCATGAACCCCATCTAGGGAAGTTGATATGATAGAGGATCCCACCCCAGCCTCCCATAGGGATACAATAACTCTATCTAAGCTTATCCTGTTAAGGGGATCAAAATCCTATGTTGAGGATGCAATGCTAGACTATACCCTCATAGTTATAGACCAAGGGAACCCACACAATTGATATTGGTGTATACATCTCTATAAAGTGATCCTCTAACCTCACCTTTCATCACATATCGCACACAAAACCATGGCCACCATCACGTCTAATGGGGAAAACTACTCAGGTCAGGCTGCCCACAGGCCTCCATTTGAGTCCTAAAGATGAAGATTAATGAGGTAGAAGTCACCAAGGGGAGTACATGATGTGTACCCATAGTTATGAAATGTCTCTAGACACTAACCCCAAACCATTTCCCCTCTTGGTAATTAGCATGTAAGAGTTTACACAGCAGCATGTACCCCAGGTCACACAACATGTCTCCATGTCTGAACCTATGGGTGTGTCCTCGCCCATACACAAATGGCTGACCACATCTTTCCACATGACATGTACCCTCAGTACATGGTGTGTCTTGGCTATCCAGACACTTGGGCATGTCCTATGCTTGTTTCTATGTCTATCACCCCATGCCCATGTACTCTAGTTTTTTACTGAAACACGGCCATGTCCCTTGACATGGCATCCCTGGCCATGTCCCTCAACCATACAACCCGGGCTCACTACATGGCATGTAATCCCATTACACGACACGTAGTCCCCAAAATTCATCTTCCCCTGATGGGAATAACACATAGTGTGTGCTCCTGCACTACATGCCATGTGATTGGGAAATCAGAATGGGAATTATCCATGAGTCACCTGAAACACCCCTATTTCCACCAAAACCCAACAAATCTACCCCTAGGGGATCACTAGCAATCGTAAAAGGGGTCTAAAACCTTAAAATAACACATAAAAGAGGGATTAAGACTAAAAAATCAAATCCTACCACCTCATGATGAAATGATGAAGCTTCAGGTGTAGATTCATGCTCTGAATTCACTGCACCATGATCTGGGAGCAATCTCCGTCAAGATTGAAGATCGATAGTGCATCCTCTCCTTGGTTTCATCTCAATTCATCCATTGTGTAAGGAGGATATCCTCCTCTTCCATACATGTGAGAAAAATGGTGGGTATGGGGGATTTATATTAGGTCATTAGTTAAATTTTATTTAATTAATAACCTCATCACTCAACTTCCCACCAACGTACCCTCAAACGAGCACCCAATGATGACAAATTTTATGTTGCGCCTAGGGTAAACATCGCGTTCTAATGTTAACTTTGGTCTTAGATTTCTAATATAAGACTCTGATTAGGATTTATTCCACTTTTACTGAAAAACTATGTGTGTGTGATAAAATATAATAAATATTTTTAATATCACTACATTAAGCCTCTTCAGGCCCTGAAATCCCATGCCAACTCATCACCTGGCTTCAGAAAAATTAATAAAAATATTCCAAATTCTTACATGGAAAAACCTGAGTCACTACATTCTCCCCTCCTTAATTCTTTTCATCCCCGAAAAGTGAAATCCTACACCCAAGGGGAAAATTGAGCTCTCAATTGGACCTCCCATGCCAATGAGCTTACTAGAGGGTTCTTATGTTGTCTCTAAACACACACTCAGGGGAACCAAAAAATCCAAACCACACCCAAATTCTATCTCAAACTAGGGAGACATCATGAAAGGAGGTGTGCATGTGTCTTCTAATTTTCAACATGTGGAAAACACCAAACACCCAGTCTAACTGTGGTCACATATTCTTGAAGTACACCACATCACTAACTTAACTCATATACTGATGTAACCCAGAAGTCCCCATCCACCCTTGGATGGAATGCACCCTCAACATCCATTAATAACACCAACTATAGGCCCACAAATTTGTCTCCCACTAGCTCAAAACAGTACAATAGTGACCTATAGGGCCTCCCGAATGTGGCCTAAATCGGTACTACGTCGACGGTGGAGTGAAAATGGAATCATGACAATATGAAAACCCAAATCATGTTCTCCAAAACCTGAAATTTTTTCTCTACTTAGCACAACCACCCCTCTCTTGGGTGTTCTACTGAGGGAAAACAACCTCCCTGACACCTCATCTCACTGCATGACTAGTTTCATCATCAAAACTTGAAATGTCGGTATACTCTACACCTTAAGAAAACCTATCAAGAACATGTCATGTGGATATCCATTCAGGAAAGACCTCATGAATAGAATCTCTTAGTTGTGAATCCCTTCCACACTATAAAATCCTAGGGGTAACCACCATCAATTAAAGATATTTCAAACTATCCTCAAGTGTCTCATATACACATTTGATGTTGAGCACATGAGGGTACCAATGAACAACACAGGGCTTCCCAAGCGTACACACTAGTTCTTACCAAGCCCTCCATCTACAAACCTCCCACTGCACCATCACTCACAAAGGTCCACAGGAGTTAACTGATATGCTAATGAAAATATCAGGGTAGTCCCTGGGTTCCATTCTATTTAGAAAATAATTCTCAACTCTCAGTGGGGAGGAAAACCTGACACGTCCTTGGGTAAACATCCTCAAATCCACCACTAAAGTAAGAAATCAGAAGCTCATATCACTATTGTATTGAGGTTCAATACTAGACACCTGTTAAAAGTTGGTTGTATATACCCACATATGATCTTGTCTTGATCACCCTGGGATAACTCCTCAAAGGAGTAAAACTCAGTCCTACAAGACAAAAACATCACTACACCCACTGGTGGAAACCATCTAAGCCTGGATGGTAGGAAACCTTTCCATGATGATTAAATATCATAGGTTATACCTGATGCTATGGAAAGGTTCTATGTGAGGCACTCACCACCCAAAGTCAGTTCACACTGTCGATATAAGTGTTTAGTCATTGATCCTCTCTATAGGAGACTCTAACACAAGGGTCGAGCATAAAATCTCCTCTAGTATCACTAGGGCCTACTCCAACTCCAACACTCAACCCTTCCCCAAACACACAAGTAAAAGGAACTTGTCTGTGACACCTAGAAACTATCCTATTTGGGTGGCACTGACTCACTTGTATGGTTTTAATCACATCACAAAAACACATCTCAGTATAGGAAGTATCCCTCTTTCTCATGAATCTGAAACTATGTCAAACATCACCATCATGGTGCCCTATCGACACCCTTTGTCACCCTGGATGAACCTTGAGAAAAGACTGGCTATAATAGAGTACCTCACAATAGTGTCTAAAAATTCTACTGAAAAATTAGAAAAGACACAGATCATACCTCTAATCGTCCTAGAAGCCTCTAGGTAATAATCCTTTGTGGCGTGTAGTTTTCATCTCCCTCATCCTCTAGCTCACTAAGCCTAGCGCAGACCACTTAGGGGTGGTGGTGGAAACATATCAAACTGTCTTCCAACTCATGCTTCTCTCCTCACTCCTTTTCCAAATTCTTCATCATGCAGAACTCCATGCTCCAATTTTTGTCTCTACTAGGGAATTCCATAGACCGTCTCCCTCTCAACAACATGAAGGGTTATAAAATCTCACATGATATGTCCCTATCCATCACAATTGAAACATAGCCTCTCCCATGGATGACTAGATCTAGCCTTAGATCCCTAAACTGAAGTCCCTCTATCATAGGATCGTCTCCTAAAGTGTGTCACTTCCCAAATCTTTGAGCCTATCATCATCTTCCAATTATTGAGGTCTCAGCTCCTATGTTCCCATCACCAACAGTTAGATTCTGTTTATCCAGAAATATCTCCACCACCAAGGCCTACTCAAGCACTCCAACATAGGTGGGAATGCACAATGATATCACTAAAGACCTTATATCCTAGCATAATCCCTTATTAAAGGCTCATTCTCTGAAAAATGGATGTTGAAACATATCCATGGAGTATCACAAAAGGTCTTTGAACCTCATTGAATAATCTTCCATGGTCATTTTATCCTTCAAAATCTATAAAATCTCCTAGATACACATCGATATTAACATTGTTGGATAAAAATCTTCCTAGAAGAGCTGGTCAAACTCATTTCAAGTGAGCACCATATCATCATGGGTATACATCACTAGACTCCACCATTTCCCAACCAAGACCTACATAAGACTTTCCCCTAGAACCACCATATGATCAGGAGGTTTCCTCACAAGGTAGAAAACATGCATGACATCCTTAATCCATTCATCATATGCCTGGAGGTCTGGATCACCCCGATACCTCAAAGGTCACTACCTTTGGACCTCATGTAGTTCACTCAGCCTACGCACATCCTATGCCTGAAATAAAGGCATAACTTGCTACTCAATGAGTGGTGGATCGACTGAAAGACCACTTTGAGGTACCACATCCCATGTAGTACTCTACACTGAACCCTCATCACTCAGTAGATCTTCATCTCAATCCCACCATGGAACCTTGTATGGCTGTCATCGTGGTGACATCCTGAAATAAAATCATGATACACCATGTTCAAAGAGTATATATCAAGAGATAACTCAAGAAGGACATGGAACCCACAACCCAATCCTATATAATTTATATACCAAAGTTTCCCTGTAACAAGTGCCTAAATGTATCGAGGCAACAAGTAGGTTATCAGAGTCCTAATAAATGGATACGTCAGTTGCCGCACCAACACTGGAGTCTCTGGCCTGAAAGATGAACTCAAGAAACATTAGCACTATCACCATAAATCCCAAACCAAGATCATAGATAGACAACCTCTTCACTAAGGTCCCAATGTTGAACCCTCTCTGATACCACTTTGTTATGACATGACCCATCAGGGCCCGAACCACGACTCCCTAAGCCCGCCTCTAATAGGCCAGGGGCTAGTATCTAGTGTTGAGTAGGCATATCATACACATGGGAGGACTTAACATAAGGTACCTATACACATACACCCACATACATCTCCATACAAAAATGTAGATATAATAATAACTGAAAGAAAAATGCATGCATACATATATCACACAAATAGAGTACAACAAAAATACTGAAAGAATAAAAGGGAAAAATATATTCCCACAAAAACTACAAAATATTCCAACCTAATCGAAAGTAGAGGACTACAGTCAAATACAACTGCCAGAAATCCCCTTGTCCAAGCACTAGAAAACACCTTAGTCTATCTAGATCACTAAGCTCTGCCTACTCTGAGTCCTCCCAGGACTCTATTGAAAGGCCTATCATCTTCACAAGACATGACATGTGTGGGTAAAGCCCGTGCAGGGGTGAGTATAACAATACCTAGTAGATGCCATAAAACCCCAAAAAATAAATGGGAGTTACTGAAATGAAATATTTCACTGAACCCAATTCATAGGGAACCCAATGCAAGAGAGAAACTCTATCTTGACCACCCCTCATCTATACATGACTAGTAAACTTAACTCCACATGGGTTTTGAAGAAATATATGTGACATCACCATAAGGAAACCCAAAATCACCCATAAATAATCATCTCAGACTCTAAGTCACATGAGGTCCCAACCTCACAACCATCCACAAGATTCTACTTGAGACTCTAAGGAAACACTCATATATGAGAACTCACTCCAAGAGCCCTACCATCCCAGATGGCACATCCATGAGGTAACCCTCATCGAATATTGTCCTACCATCCCATATGGTATGTCTAAGAGATCTCAATCATTGGTAATAGCTCTTCCATCCCCGATGGTATATCCGAGAGAATACGCTTGATTGGGAATGCAAATTTTATGGCACAATCTCACTATACCAGGTGGCATAGACCTAAGATATCTAACTCATCATGTCACACCATGAATAAGGTTATGCTAGAACCCAGCTAACCATGATACTCATATAGGGGATCTTACCCATATGTGATGGGGGACTCCACTAACTCTACTAGAAACCCAAAATATCTTAACACTTGGAAGGGGGATCAAACCTATCCCTGATGGGGGACACCACAAACCCAAATTGAAACTTCGAAGAACATAACACTTAGATGGGGGATCACATCCAAGATTTCTAGGAGATATCACAAACCCAAATTTAGATCCAAATTCCAAGTAGGGGATCGTACTCTCGATGATACTGTAAACCCCACTGTAACCAACTGCTGGGTAGGGGGTTTTATACTCAACGATGCCACAAACCCTACTAAAACTCCCCACTAAGTAGGGTATCATATACCCAATGATGCCACAAACCCTACTAAAACAACCTGCTAAGTAAGGGATCATATATCCAATAATTCCACAAACCTTACTAGGTTAGCCTGCTAGATAGGGGATCACCGTCCTACAATATGGTCATGAAGGTACCATAAACCCCATCTAGGGAAGTTGATACGATAGTAGATTACACCCTGACCTCCCAGAGGGATACAATAAATCTATCTAATCTCATTTTGTCAAGGGAATCACAATACTACGATGAGGATGTAATTACACACTATACCCTCATATGTATAGACCAAGGGAACCCACTCAACTGATATTGGTCTATACATTTCTAGCAAGAGATCCACTAATTTCACCTCGCATCACATCTTGAATTCCAAAACCATGGCCACCATCACATCCAACGCAGAAAACTACTCAGGGTAGGATACTCGTGGTCCTCTATCTAAGTCCTAAAGATGGAGATGCATGAGGGAGAAGTCTCCAAGGGGAGTACACGACATGCACCCACACTACACAACGTGTCTCTAGACACCAACCCCAAGTCATGTCCCCTATTGGTACTCGGTGTGTATCCTCATAGAAACCTTTGGGTATGTCCTCACCCATACACGTTTGGTTGTAAATTTCTTGACACATAAATATGGACACTTGGGTGTGTCCTATGCCCATGCTCGTGTACTCTAGCCATGTACTGACACACGATCACGTCCCTTGACATGAAATCCATGGCCATGTCCCTCGTCCACATGTCATGGGCTCAGTACATGGTATATAATCCCAGTACATGGCATATAGTCCCCAAAGTTCATCTTCTATTAATGGTAAGAACACATGAAATGTGATCCTGCACTACACATCGTGTGATAGGGAACTCGGAACAGGAATTCCTTATGAGCCGCCCAAAATTCCCTTGTTTCCATTGAAATCCATAGATCTACCCCTAGGGGATCACTAATAGTTGTAAAAGGGATCTAAAACCTTAAAAACACATTAAAGGAGATCTAGGACTTAAAAATAAAATTCACCTACCTCGTGGAAAAGTGACAAAGCTTCAAGTTTAGATACACACTCTAAAGTTATTGCACCATGATCTGGGAGTGGTCATCGTCAAGATCAAATATCGGAGGCACCTCTTCTCCTTGGTTTTCCCTTGGTTAGTCCATTGAGAAAGGGGGATCTCCTCCTTTTCCATGTCTGTGATAAAAATGTTGGGGTGGGGTGTTAGATTAGGTTATTAATTAAATTTTATTTAATTAATAACCTTGTCACTCAACTCCCCGCCAACATGCCCTCAACCGAACACCCGATGCTGAAAAATTTTATGTTGTTCCTAGGGTAAACATGATGTTGTGAACTAAATCATGGTATCAGATTTATAATCCAAGACTTAAATAAGGATTTTTTCCAATATTACTGAAAAAATATGCATGTGTGATAAAATATTTTTAATATTTTTAATATCACTACACCGAGCCTCTTTAAGCCCTAGAATCTTGCGCCAACTCAGCTCCTGGATTTGAAAACATTGCTAGAAAAATTCCAAAGTATTTCATGGAAAAACACAAGTCACTATAGAACTTTACCCCATTTTGATTGATAGTGATCATCAAATAAGACAACTTTGAGAAATCATTTACAAACAGTGATAATACCTCACTAATCCCAACAAGCTATGTATCTAAAAAATGTTATGCATTTTCTCCCATTTCATAATAGATTTAACCTTCTCAGGATCAAATAAAATACCATATTCAAAGACCACATCTCCCAATAAATTCACTTCCCAAATATAGAAATCATATTTCTATATCTTGGCATAAATTTGGTTATTTTTTAACATTTATAGGACTACTCTAATATGATGCACATGATCCTCCTTGATCTGAGAGTAAACTAGGATTTCATCCACAAAGACCACCATAATTATATCAAGATACTCATAGAAGACTTTGTTTATCAAATCTATAAAGACTAAATGAGAATTGGGTATACTAAATGGCAAGAAAAGATACTCATAATTTTTATACCTGCTCTGAAAGGCGGTATTTTGAATTTTATATTCTTTTATTCTCAACTAGTGATAACTAGATCGAATATAAAACTTAAAGAACCAATATTCCCTCTTCAAATAGTCAAAAAATCATCAATCTATGGTAACAGATACTTGTTCTTTACCGTAACTCTATTGAAATTTTAGTAATCAACATAGAGGTGAAGTGTTATGTCAGCTTTCTTAGTAAAGAGAACATGCACCACCCAAGGTGACACACTCAGGCATATAAAACCTTTATCTAAAATATCATCCAAATAAGTCTTCAAACCTTTCAATTCATTTGGTTGCATATGATAAGAAGGAATAGATATTGGTTGAGTACCAAACACTAAATCAATAAAAAAAACTCTACTTATCTTATCAGTGGAAAACCAAAGCAATCAGAAGGAAAAACATCGGTAAACTCGATGAAAACTAGGGGGAGATCATCACTAAAATATTCATGCTCCATATAAAAAGAAAATACTAATATTACTTTCTATGACTTTGGATAATAATATCCATATCTACTCGACCTCATTTCCAATTCTCCTTGAAAGGCATGGTACGCCCCATCAGGCATAGTAAAGGAGACCCATCAAAGACAACAGTAAATTTGGGCCTTATTAGACATGATCCAATCCATATGGAAAATGTAATCAATAAGTTTCATGTTGAGAGCCAGAAAATTCTAGATAAGTTTTAACTCTGATAAATAAAAAAGCAGGACAATAGAGACCCTACTCTCTCTTTGTTATGAGGGGTATAGTAATATCCATCACAAAAAACAAAAGATCCATAGGAAGATTTAGAATGTTCATGATATGAGTCGATATAAATGAGTGAGATTTACTAGTATCAAATAAAGGAATCACTAAAGATAAAGTTATAGTGATGGTACCACTCACAGTCTTTGGACCTATATCAGCTTCCTCTGGAGACTCTTGCATTGTGTAAAGAAGCTTCATTTTGGATACATGTGGCTGGAACCCCTTTGTTCGTGAAGCATATGATTTCACTGTAGTACTTTTAGGTTCTTATGATCTCGTTCCACTATACAGAGTAGAAAATAAATGGAATAATTTCTATAGGTGTCCTAAGTGACCACATGAACTACAGATATTTGGCACCTCAGTACAAACACATCTCTAATGCCCAAACTTTCCACATTAGAAGCAAGTTAAAGAGATTATTCTAGGAACTAAAGTAGTTATAAAGGAACCTTTCTATTGAGAACCACCACAAGATTCATCATGCTTCCTATTTCCTTTAAAGGAACTCATAGAACTACCACTGGGAGAAAAGGGAACTCTCTTTAACCTTGACTTACCATCCAGGTCATGCTCAACCATCAATTCCCTATCTGGTATGTCAACATATGAAGTGAGATTCAGTAAGAAAACCTTTGAATGTATATTAGGTTGAAGATACATCTTGAACCATTGATCGTTCATCTTCTTATTTGATACAATTTCTGGTGAAAACTGCACAAGCTAAGCAAAGTGGTTTGCATACTACATCACTGCCATGTCATCCTACTGGAGGTTGAAAAACTCTATATCTTTATCAATTACCATATATTATGGATGGAACTTATTAGTGAAAATAACTATAAATTCCTTCCACTCAAAACCATCATGCTTCTTTGTCGTTACCATCGAATCCCACCATCTCCTGTTAGTCCCTTTCAACTTAAAGGTAGTATATTTAACATTAATAGATTTGGGAATTTCTAGGAAATCAAAAATGAACTCAATATTATTCAACCAATACTCAACCTCTTTAGGATCATTAATTCCTTTTAAATAATTTGGATTCTGGTGAAGAAACTATTGAGCATGATTTTGAGATTCTCCCCCTTGAGGTTCCACAGCTAAAGCCTAAATGGGAATGGGTGTAGGTGCTTATCCCAGTGTTTGGACAACATGCACAATAATCTAAAAAATATTCTGGTCTATTGGAGGATCTTCTCACTATGGTTCACCAACAGCTTCCACCTAGAGCATATTCAAACATCTTCTCAGAGGCATGAATCTACATAAAAATAGTAAATAACACTGAAGACATCATGAGATTACTCAAATAAAAAACTTAAACAAGAGAAACAGGAATATTAATCCCATCAGATAAGATTTCAAGATTTGGATTTCAACATACCCAAATCAAAAGCAGAGAAGATACTAGAATCACATCAAATTATTCCTCAAGTAACCTTTCCCCAAACACCCATGGTGACTTAAGGCTCATTATGATGAGAGCTAGTTAGGAACTCACTCACAGCTACCTCCTAAGTCCTGAAAATCCTACCTACTATCTACCAGGACAACCCAAACTACATACTGACATCAAGGAAAGATGCTTAACCTATATATCTAATACCACTTTTTCATGAACCATCCCGGATACACTGGTACCCTGATACCCAAGGTAGCACTGACATGGACCAAAGGGTGTTCTCAATCTCCATGGGTTGGTGACTAGCACCTGGTATCATAAAATATAAAAGAGGGAACATATTTTTCACAATATTAATGAAAGATAAAAGATTACAAGTAAGTATGCTCAACACTCCAAAAGGATAAAATACCAGAAGAAACAGGCCTAACAAAATCCAAAGTAGTACATAATAAAGTACTCAGTATCTAAAAATATGAAAACTCAAACATCCCGTGAAAAAATTGGATAGCATCTCCACTGGTCACCTCCATCACTGCTCCATGATCCAAATGATTAAGAACACCCACCACCTCCAAGTGGAACTTTCTCTTTTCTCAAACCTGGAATAAGAAAGTACATAAATTCTCAAAGGAAAAGGTAGGGTGTGGGATATAAATCCCAGTAGGGTCTCACCAAGTGTTCCATGATCAATACCATAATAATTTACCATAAAAGTTATCAGCTAAAATAAAATAGGGAATATCATTTCATTTTAAATATTTAAAACCAAAACATGATTTCATTTCAAAAGATGGTAGATATATCAAAACAACTTTCAAAAAAGCTTAAATAAACATTTTATATAAAATAGTTTATATAAATCAGCCAGCATAAATACAATAGTTCAATAATTAATGGCATGTGTATCAAATCAAATAACTCATAGAAAAGCATATTAACATGTACAAAAGCCCTGTGGTAAGTTAGTTTATCAAGTAATAGGATCTGCACACATCTCATAATGATCATGAATCTAGTTAGGTGCACACACACAAATATACCCCAATAGGGGAACCCATCATGGGGAGTCTATACCCCAATAGGGTAACCCATAATGGGAAGTCAGGTTGCAGTTGTTTTAGTAACAATTGTCATCATCAATCCATTGTTAGGGAGTCAAGGACCTATTATTCTTGTCCTAGTTACCACTAACTACCCATGATAACATATTATTCAATATTCAATCAATCAAATTAGAAATCAATCATTTTAAAATACAATTTACCAATTTCAATTTTCAATATGCCTTTTCCATTTCAAAACCAAGTCATGGGTTTTCATCATTTCATGTCATTTAAAATCACTTTTCAATTTAATTTATTTTCTCAAAATCAATGTCAAATAATTTAATCAAAACTATTTCCAAATCAATCTATTATTTTTCATAAACCCACCCCACAATTTCAATTTCATTGAAATTGGAATTTTTCTCAATTTCCATACCCAAATCAAATAAAAGATCAAATCATCACATTTCCATGTTTTTAAAACAATAAAAAATTCATTTCAATTTAATCAAGTAATTCAAGGTTTAAATTGTAGGGAAAAGAATCATGTAACCACCTAACTTTAAATTAAACATCCAGAAAACAACACCTATAGCAGGACTTTCCAATGAAGAACGAAGGTACAGAAGATCTAGGAACACAACCCCGAATCAATATCCAAACAAATGGAGTTTAGATCTATACATTACATGATAATCCATAAAACTCTAAGGAGGAGATAAAGAGATATTGGATGAAACTATATGAGAGGATATCCACTTACCTAGATAAGATCGATCAAGATCAACACTGCATTGATCATCCAAGAAAATGGTTTGGAGGATCCAAAACCACTTCTAGGAAGCCTTCACAACCAAGGAATTCAAGTTAGGGTCAAATGGGGTTGTTAGGAATCTTAAAAATGGGGATTGGGAATTTAAAATTAATTTTTAGAACTTTTTAATCTTGCACCCATGGTTAGATGGAGGGGGAGCATAGTTATGGGAAATTGTGTGCCCTTACTATTTGGGGTGCACAGTTTCCCCTAGGTGGGAACATGGTTCAGGAAACTGTGTGTCAACCATGCATTATCCACTATTTAGGGGGTGCACGGTATTCACTGGGGTTGCACGATTTGGTAAAACTATGCGATAACCATGCACAACCCAAAAATCCTCCAAAAATTATTAAAATATCCTAAAATGACCCTAAAATAAGACCCGACTTAAAGGAGGTCAAAACAAGGGTCAAAGAATACCTAAAAATAAGTAACATAATTTTATAGGGGTGCTACTAACTACCCACCTGGAGGAAATATCTAGCATTATGGCCCCTGAACTAAGGCCTCATAACTCATCAGATCTTCATCATGATCCTGAATCGGTAACTTAGTAGCCTATCTTCACAGAGGCATCCTAAAATTTAATCAACACATACTACAGTCAGATAAACATATATATATATATATGGGGATCTGACTCAATAAGGATAGTAAAAAGACTCAATCATATATGATGCATGTACTAATGTTCCTTGCAACCAATGTCTTGGTATGCCAAGTTAACAAGAAGGTAGACAAAGTCCTGGTCAATAGATTCGCCGGTTGTTGCACCGACACTGAGTTCCCTGGCCTAAAATCCGCACTCGAGACACATTGACACTATGCCTTAAATTCCAAACCAAATCCTCATAAGGGCACAACTCCAACCACCATCCCAAGGAATGAACCACCTCTAAAATCAATCTATCGTAACCCGTCCCACTAGGGCCCGCCTGGAGAGTGGAATACTGAGCCACAACTACCCCAAGCCCAGCTCCATAGGCTAGGGGCTAGTGATAAACACAAAAATGCATAACTAATATGGGGATTCCTTTGCCTAATGTACCTGTACACATGAACCCAACCATATCCATACAGAAGTGAGAAGGAATAAAAATAAAAGACAGTAACATCTAGAGTGATAATCATTCATGTAAAAAACCTATAGGGAATAAAAAAGAGTGTGATAGTGAAATCTAAAAATTAAATGAAAAAATATATTCCCAACCAGAAAATATGTCTCAACCTAACAATAATTGGAAATGTAAAATGCTAAGAGGGCCCAGATCCAAATCTATAGGCTTTTTTCATCGTATGTGGTCAAATGCACCCAGGTATCCCTATTTTTCTCGATAATCACCATTGAACTATACTTTGTTTGTATAATACACAAAACATGCAATCAAATATCATGTAGAGGTGAGTATATATATACCCATTAAGACACCTCAAAATATAGAGGGGGAGAAATAAGAGGCATGATAGAAGTCGATAACTCAACCAATATCAAGAGAGGTATGAAAACCAATTCACATATATACATATATATATATTCATAAAAAGAATATCAGTTAAGGGAGAAAGGGTATCTTCGTATCATAGCCCAGCCTAGGATGATGAGTCTTCCAATAGTTCCAAAATTCCATCATCGATGCCCAGCATCTCACATGTCTTACTGAAGGAGTATCCATGTGGAGACACACCTCGCCACTGTTTCACATAGTTGAGGGGACATAATATCTAAGTATAGGACTCATAATCTAGTACAACAGGAGGGTGTCACTTTGTAGGTAGATGAGAATGCCTTAATACAACAGGAGAGTGCCACTCAGATGGTAAAGGACCCATGCCCTAACTCTGTAGTGGGGTACCACTAAAATATTAGATAAACCATGCCCTGACTCTATAGGAGGGTGCCACTCAGATGGTAGAGGACCCATTCCCTGACACTGTAGGTGGGTTCCACTTAGATGGTAGAGGACCCATACCCTGAATCCATCGGAGGGTGCTATGCAATAGATAGGGACATATGTCATGACTCTGTGGAAGGGTGCCACTCATTAAATAGATGACCCATTCCCTGACTCTATAGGAGGGTTTCACTCAGTAGATAGAGGGTGCATGACCTGACTCCATAGAAGGGTGCCACTCTATAATGATCTTGTCTGATCACTACCATCATTGAGCACTACCTAAAAAATATTCATGCTCAGAACATCTCACATCGTATCTCAAAATCCACTACAAAGGTCGCCATCATGTTTTATGAAGAAAAACACTTAGGATAGGGTACTCACAGCCCAAAATCTAATTCCAAACAAAGGAGATACAAGATGTATAAGTTCATCAAAAAGAAAGTACACACTACAAAAAAATTTATGGTTAGCGGTGGTTTATTCACAATGATTCTAGTAATCGTCGTGAAATAAATTCAGTTCAAAAAAATATAATATAGCGGCAGTTTCATAAAACCACTGAAATATTTGTTTTATGTTTTCAATTAGCAGTGGTTTCAATTAAACCACTACTAAACATTTTAAAAAAACCCTAATCCCCCCTCCCCCGCTCCCTCTGTGCAACGCTGACCCCCCCCCCCCCACCACCACCCCACCTCCCCAGACTCCTCCTCTCCTCTCCCTAGTGGCGACCCCGAGCCCGCAACCCCCTTTCCCTCCATCCCTCCTCCTCTTCTCTCCTCAGTGATGACCCCAAGACCATAACCCCCTTTCCCCCCACCCCTCCTCCTCTCCTCTCCCCAGTTGTGACCACAAACCCACAACCCCAATCCCATGACCCCTAACCCCCACGACCCCCCCCCAACCCCAACCCCAACCCTTGCGACCCTCCTCCTTCTCCGACCTTCTTTCTGTTCAGCTCACTGAAGATGTGACCCCCCCCCCTCTAACCTCCCTCACCCCAGCTCAGTTCTGCTCTTCAATAGTGACAGAGACCCCCCCTCTCCAAGCTTCCTCTGCCTGGCTCGGATCCCCTACTTAACAGCAATGCAAACCCCCCTAAAGGTTGAATCATCCTCACCATAATTGTATTATTGAGTAGAATTAGAGGGACAATCATGGGTGGTAAAAACAGTATAGAATTTGTTTTTTATTCATTGGACAGTAATTATATATATAATTTTGGTTTATAATATGTTATTTTGATTTTGCAGTTAGTTTTTTGGAGTTATAATAATCATTAATTTTGGTTATGTTATATTAAATAAAAAATAATTTATGATATATGTCAGTTATGGAATCTAGATCGTTTATAATTTCATGGTTTTTATTTTATATTAATGAATTATACTTTGTTATATATATGTTTATGCCTCCAATTTTTGATAGATGCATAATTGAGGTTATTTTATAACTCATGACCAATTGGTGGTAGGGTTTGGGGTCACAAGTGGTTTCATCACCAACCCTAGCAAGGTATCTAAGGATAAAGTCATTGAAAATGAGATATTAGGCCCCTTTTAAATTTATCAGAATGATTCATGTTTTATGAATATGTGAGGAATCATTTAGTTTAATAAAATCTATCAAATAATGATAGAGTAATTAGGGTTAAATTTTACATGCATGATAATCAATTATTGACTATGGAAACTAGAGCATCCAACATAGTTTCATTGATTTTATTTTAACTAACATGATTTTTAATAAAACTAATTATAGTGTGTAGTTTTTTTTATACAAATGATTAATTTTTTATCATTTTATTTGAAAATCACAATAGACATTATTCATATTTATGTTAACATCATATTTTTTATGTTTAGCTCAAATTGAAGGAACGTCTGATTTGATGTTATGTGAACAAAGTTGATTTGTATAATTCATTAAACAACATGAAGTCACACTAAACTAGTTCAATAGAATATATACATATAGTGTTGAATATTTTGGGTATGCATGGCATATCGTGATATCCAAATAAATTATACTTTGCATTCATATTTTTTAAGGGGTGATATTGGTCTTAGTTAGATCATGGGAAATGGTTCGGACATTGATCAATGTAGTTAATTTTTCAATGGAATGAACCACACTTAGTTACAATACTAGGGTAGAATACACCATTATCTTTTATTTGATTCAACTCATTCATCTATGTTTGTGAGAAATAATAATTTACTTGATTTATGTTTTTATATTATAAGTTTAGTAAGAAAAGTTTCATTATTTGATTCATCCCATTTTCCTTTATAGTTGTTATGAAAGAGTCAATGGTGAATTTGGGTGATATTTAATTTTGATTTTACTTGTTTTATTAAACACTTATATCTTTATATTTGAATGTGCAGGGAGAATAAAATCCAATACATATGTATAAAAGTTGGATTAATTTACCACAAAACACACCTCAATATGCCAAGGGTTTGGAATAATTTTTAGATTATGCATTGCAAACTGATCAGTGGATGGTAGAATAAAATGTTTGTGTCCTAATTGTAAATTCAAGTGATGGTTGAATAGAAACGAAGTATATGATAATTTTATATTGAATCAGTTTCTTGATTGATATGTATGTTGGATTTTTCATGGTGAATCAAGTGTTATGGAAAGTCAAAATAATGACAATACTATCAACAAAAAATAAAGTGACCCAAAAAAGGGAAATTTAGTTCGAAATTTGTTAAATGACACATTTGGTTTTACAGAATACAATGTCCAAGATTTTAATAGATCAACAGAACCTTTAGTTGATCCTGGATAGGTTAATCTTTCTCAGAACTTTAGTGACCAAAAAAATGATTTTTATAAATTAGTTGAAGATGGAAAGAAATAACTATATAAAGGGTGTGCCAAGTATTCAAAGTTGTCTTTTCTACTTAAGTTATATCATATCAAGTGTCTCTATGGAATTACTCACAAATAAATGTCTATGATTTTGGATTTGCTTCATGATGCATTTAGTGAAGCTAAGATCTCTGCATAATTCTATGATATGAAGAAAGTCATCAATAAACTTGGACTTGATTATAAAAAGATATATGCATGCCCTAATGATTTTATGCTTTATTGGGGAGAAGAGTTTGATAAAGAATAATGCACAAGATTTCATACAAGAAGATGGAATTCAATGAAAAATAGGGAGAGTATAAATCAATGCAACCCCAGGAAGAAATAGAAGAAAACTCATGCAAATGTATTGCATTACTTTCCTCTGAAACCATTTTTTCAAAGATTATTCATGTCATTTAAGACTATAGATGACATGAAGAGGCATGATCAAGACAGTAATAAGGGCTTTATGAGATATCCAAAACATTAAATATCATGGAAGATGTTTGATTCATTATATCCATATTTTTCTTAGATCCTAGGAATGTATGTTTGAGATTGGATTCTAATGGTTTTACCCCTTTTGGTACTTTAAGTACTAATTATAGCATATGTCCAGTTGTTTTAATCCCCTATAATCTACCTCTGTGGATGTGTATGAAGAAGACTTCTTTCATTATTTCTATTATTATTCCTAGAAATAAAATAACTTGAAATGACATTGATGTATACCTTCAACCTATAATGAAAGAATTGTAATAATTATAGGATGATAGTGTGGAAATGTATGATGCTTCACTGAGACAACTATTAAAAATTCATGCTACTTTAATATGGAAAATTAGTGACTTTCCTAGACTAGGAAATTTATCTAGTTGGAACACTCATACTCATTTGGATTTTCCATTTTTTAATTTTGATTTTGAACCTCAATGATTATGTCATAGCAGAAAATGGTGTTTTATGTTTCATCATCGATTTCTTGATTCTTATCATAAATTCTGGTTTAACAAGACACTATTAAATGGAGATATTGAAATGATAAAGTCACCAAAGGTTTTATCTAGTTTATAAATCTTGGGATAATTAATGAATTTCACTGAAGAATTTGGAAAATATCATCAGTTTAAAGAAGGGGAAAAGGGTGCGAGGTACGGTATCTGAAGAAGCTAGAACACAAAAATGGAAGAAAAAGAGTATATTTTTCAAACTTCCTTATTGGGAGTTTAATTTGATATGTCATAATCTTGACATAATTCATATTGAGAAGAACTTATGTGATAATGTAATTTTTATAGTGCTTAATGAGTAGGGTAAATCGAAGGTTCTCCTTAATGCTTATAAGTATTTGGAGTCAATGAATATAAAGAATGGTTTTGTGGGAAAATTAGAATGGAAAATATCCTTTGGATATTTTTATAATGAAAAATCATGAGAAATATGTATTCCTTAAAACTTTAAAGAATGTAAAAGTGACAAATGGATATTCAATTAACATATCAAGGTGCATTGACTAAAAAATCGAAAGTTACATGGACTTAAAATTCATGAATTACATAATTTTATGGAGCAGTTGTTGTCTTTGTATTTGTGTAATACTTTACCTAGAAAAGTAATTGTGGTTCTAGTTGATTTTTGTACCATTTTTAGAAAGATTTGTGGAAAAAACTCTAAATCTAAATGAGCGTTATAAACTTCAAGAAACAATTATTTTCACACTATTTCATTTTTAGATGTTATTTCTCCCTTTATTCTTCATAGTCATGATTCATTTGATTATTCATTTGGTTCAAGAAACTAAACTTTGTGGATCGGTACACTATTGATGGATGTATCCAATTGAGAGGTATGTTGATTTTTTTTATTTTCATTAGTGAATTCGATTTTATCAAATCATTGTGTAATTTTTTTTAATATGTTTATTATTTTTTTCATCAGGTACTTAGGTCATTTTAAATCATATGTGAGGAATAAAGATCAACCAGAAGGCTCTATTTCTGAAGAGTTCATGACCTTCTGTTCTAGGTATTTGGATGGAATTCAAAATAGATTCAATTGTGTTGGATGTGCTGATGACATCTCTACTAATTCTAGTTCTGAAAATTATTCATTGGTATTTCCAACTATTGGATGACCAATTAGAAAGGAGTCAAATTTTACACTGGCTAAATTGGAGTCACTACAAGCAGATGGATATGTGCTACTCAATAGTGTTATTGCAGATTTGTTTATTGAAGAATTGTGATTGTAAATAAATAGGAGACTAAGGGGTCAATCTTTAAATGAGATGGAATTAAAAAAAGTTGTTAATAAGGATCTTGTTGAATGGATCACCCATCCTATAAGTATATACTCATATTCATATTATTTATGTGTAGTTATTTTGTTTATTTTAAAAGTAACATCTTATATATTTTTTCTAGATAATTAATGTTGACAATCAAGCTGAAATATCGAATGATTTGAATTTTTTTCTTCGAGGACCTCTAAGGTGAGCTAAGAGATTTGATGCCTACAATATTCATGGCTTCAGGTTTTATACAATTTATTGTGAAGAAGACTTGAAAACTCAAAATAGTGGTGTATTTACATTTTTAGAAGTGGGATACTATGGAAAGATTATTGATATAATTGAATTAAACTATCATGTCCAGTTTTTAGTTTTCTTATTCAAATGAAATTAGTTCAACATTGATAGGGGTATAATGAAAGATCCATTGCATTTTACTTTTTTCAACTTCTCTCGCTTGATGGATACTAATGATCATTCAGATCATGATCCATTTATCTTGGATCTACAAGTGAAGATGGTTTATTATGTGGATAATGAAATACATGAATGTTGGAGTGTTGTTGCACACTTAAAGTGTAGAGAATTATATGATATGGGTAATGAAGATAAATTATCACTTTGTGATAGTGAACCTCATCAACCACAAAATATTGAATAGTTTTTTCCTAACAATATCGAAATGGTAGAACTTGAAAGAGAGGGTGAAAATGAAGGAATATTCATAATAGAGGTTGATAAAAATAAAGATAATGAAGATGAAGATAATTAAATTTATAAATTGGTAATGAAATTATATTACAATTTCTCATTGATAAGTGTTTCATACATACATACATTGTTCTAGTTTTTATTTTTTGTAAAAAGATTTTATTTTTTCATTTTTTATATATTTAATATACCTTAACCATTTGAAATGTAGGAATGTCGAGAACAAAAAAAAATCAGAATTCTAACTGATCAGCATCTGGAAGCATGCCACCACTACCATCATCTTCTATAGAAACTAGTGATTATGTTGTACCCTAGATAGTGAGATTTCATATTAATTATAAATATTGGAGGCATATTCCTACATCTTGGAAAAATGAGGTATTTAATACTCAAGTAAAGGTAATATTAATTTAATATTCCTTGATAAATAATTTAAAAGACATGAGTAAATTTTGTAATATACTTATAAAGTGTTATGTTTTTTATTTATAGATGGTTTTTCATTTTGATGTCCCTGAATCCATTTCACGCCCATAGACCTTGAAAAGAACACATACAACATATATAAAAAAACTAAAATGACACTTTTATATAGAAAACATGAATTTTTAGTTATAACAACCACATCTTCTTTCGGATTGATGTGCGGTTGATTCCTACGCATCAAAAATAAATTATAGACCATTATCCATAAGTTTGAAAACAATATGAGCTTTTTTTCTCAGTTTTGACTCAGTAAACACTTATGAAAGGTACAAAAGCATTTAAAAACAAGTTTCAGGGTGTCAAAACCAGGAAAATGATGTCGGATTTCCTTGAAATTAGGGGATAATGACCACATATATAATTATGAAATGTAGGAATTGATGACACGCCATTTCAAATGATGGTTTTTCCATTATGGTCGTAAATGTTTTTTTAGTGTTTTAAAATATTAAAATGTGTGTGGAACGGTCAAAACCAGAGAAACAATGTTAGATTGCCTGTAAATCAGGAGAAAACAACCGTAGATTTAATTGTGAAATGTATGAACTGACGATGCGTCATTCTGAATGATGGTTTGCCCATTATGGTCATAAATGTGTTTTTAGTGTTTTAAAACACTAAAATGTGTATGGAATAATAAAAACCAAAAAAATGATTTTGTATTGTCCTGAAATTAGGGTTTAACGACCATAGATTTAATTTTGAAATTTAAGAACCTACAGAACGTCATTCTGAATGATGGTTTTCCCTTTATGTTCATAAATATATTTTTAGTGTTTTAAAACACTAAAATATGCATGGAATGATCAAAACCATAAAAAAATTATTTTCTTGAAATTAGGGTAAAATCACCATAGATTTAATTTTGAAATTTAGGAACCGATGACACATCATTCCGAATGATAGTTTTCCTTCCATGACCTTAAACGTGTTTTTAGTGTTTTAAAACACTAAAACATATGTGGAATGGTCAAAACCAGGAAAATGGTGTTGGATTTTCATGAAATCATGGGAAAATGATAATAGATTTAATTTTTAAGTTTAGGAACCGACGACACATCATTACGAATGAAAGTTTTCCTATTATGGTTGTAAATGCATTTTTAGTGTTTTAAAACACTAAAATGTGTGTGAAATGGTCAAAACAAAGAAAATGGAATCATATTGCCCTGTAATAAAGTGGAAACTATTATAGATTTAATTCTAAAATATAGGAACTGACGACACATCATTCTGAATGATGGTTTTCTTGTTATGGTTGTAAACGCGTTTTTAGTGTTTTAAAACACAAAAACATGCGTAAAACTATCAAAACCAAGAAAATGATGTCGTATTATTGTGAAATAAATTAGAAACAACCACATATTTAATTTTTAAATGTAGGAACCAATGACACGTCATTCCAAATGACGGTTTTCCCGTTGTGGTTGTAAATGAATTTTTAGTGTTTTAAAACACTAAAACATGTGTGAAATGGTCACAACCAAGAAAACAGTGTCAGATTATCCTAAAATCAAGGGTAAAACATCATATATTTAATTTTGAAATGTATTAATTGACAACATTTCATTCTGAATGAAAATTTTCTCATTATGGTCATAAACACATTTTTAGTGTTTTAAAACACTAAAACGTGTGTGAAATAGTCAAAACTAATAAAATGACATTGTAATATCCTGAAATCTATGGAAAACCACTAATTAGTTGTTTTTATGTGTACTTTCAAACAACGCATCAATCTGACGTGTGGTGTGATCAGAATTACTCGGTAAACACTTATAAAATGTACAAAAGCCTTTAAAAACAAGTGTCATGGGATCAAAACTAGGAAAACAATGTCGGGTTTCCCTGAAATCAGGGGACAATGACCATAGATTTAATTTTAAATGTAAGAACCAACGACACATCATTCCAAATGATGGTTTTCTTTTTATGGTCGTAAACACATTGTTAGTGTTTTAAAAAACTAAAATGCACGTGGAACAGTCAAAACTGACAAACGGTGTTGTATTGTCCTGAAATCAGGGGATAACCACCATATATTTAATTTTGAAATGTAGGAACCGATGAAACATCATTTCGAATGACGATTTTTCCATTATGGTTGTAAATCCATTTTTAGTGTTTTAAAACACTAAAACATGCGTGGAACAGTCAAAAAAAAGGAAAATGACATCATATTATCCTGAAATTAGATGATGATGATCATAGATTTAATTGTGAAATGTAGGAACCAATGACACTTTATTCCGAATGACGGTTTTCCCATTATGAATGTAAACGTGTTTTTAGTGTTTTAAACACTAAAACGTGCGTGGAATGGTCAAAATCATGAAAATGACCTCATATTGATGTAAAATCATAGAAAAACCACCATATATTTAATTGTGAAATTTAGAAACCGACGGCATGTCATTTTGAATGATGGTTTTCCCATTATGGTCGTAAATTCTTTTAAACACTAAAACGTGTGTGGAATGGTCAAAACTAGGAAAACAATTTCATATTGTCCTAAAATTAGTATAAACCCATCGTATATTTAATTGTGAAATTTAGGAACCAACGACACATCATTCTAGGTGATGGTTTTACCGTTATGGTTGTAAATGTGTTTTTAGTGTTTTAAAACACTAAAACGTGCGTGGAATGGTCAAAACCAGGAAAGTAATGTCAAATTGTCCTGAAATAAAAGGAAAATGACCATAGATTTAATTGTGAAATGTAGAAACTAAAGGCATGACATTCTTAATGATTGTTTTTCCGTTATGTCCATAAATTCATTTTTAGTGTTTCAAAACATTAAACGTGTGTGGAATAGTAAAAACCATAGAAAATGACCTCATAGATGTGAAATCATGGGAAAACCACCACTTAGTTGTTTTTGAAATATAGGACATGTTGTGATATCAAAATCCTTAAAATTAGTTTATTAAATAAATTTCAAGCACATCACACATCACTTTAAAAATAAATTATAATATTTATTTATCCCTTTTCAATTTAAAGTATTGAATCTTATCTTAAATAGGTATGTTTCTATTTTTAAATTGTTTTGAATTATATATTATTTTTTATATTAAAATTCCTTATGTTTGATTAATAAAATAACAAATTTTATGCGTAGCATTCTAAATATATTTTGTATCTTTTCTCTTTTGCATTTATTTTCCTAAATGTTTTGGTTTTCATTATTTGTGGTAGATACCGGTAGTAGGTAGGAGGTTGACCGTTCAGATCCACATAATTTTTCAGAAGGCATCTATGAAGGTTCTTATTTTTCGTGGTATGTTAAAATTTTATCAATTATTATATTGTAATTCTAGTTTAATATGTTTAGTTTTATTTTTTGTTTCTTTTTTTATTATAGATGATTAGATAACATGGTCGGTTTCAGTTGATGTGATAATGTAGAGGCAGACAGATGTAGTGGAGGTTATGACATGGATGAATATTCAGCATGGGTTATTGTTTGACATATTTTATACGTATATATTGATGACTGAGGTATGGTCGATGTTTGGGATGACTGGGACTTAGGTTATGATGATTGTGGTTGTTTGTATGATTATGGATGTGTGATGTATGGTTTATGGGTTTATCATATATTTATGTTTTAGTTTATATCATGTTAGTTTTTGTATATTTGTAGTTTTCTATTAAATGTTTTTAAAAAAAATTAAAACGCATTTAGCGATGATTTTAGCGGTGATTCAGATTAACCATAGCTAAAAAAACATCACGAAATTCTTTGTGGTGGTTAATTTTATTTTATTTATATTCTCAGAAGATATTTTTTAAATTCAAAAATTGTCTCTAATTAAGCAAAAAACCGCCGCTAAATGCTCCAAAAATGACACTTAAAAAAACCGCTGTGAAATAAGATAAACTATTAATAATTGACTAGAAATCATGAAATGTGCGGTGGTTTTATGAACTATCTCTAAACAATTAGGCGGTGGTTTGAACCGCCCTTATACCACTAAATAACTATCACTAACCATCACTTTTTTTTGTAGTGACACAACGTGTAAGGGGAACGACATGATGTGTGGCCCCGCTCCTTTGTTTGGATATGTCCTTGCCAACACCCAACTCACTATCCATGTAGTGGTACGCAACATGTAGTGTTGTCACATGGAATTTCTCAACCACCTAAGGTCAATCTGTGTTCTCCTTGGTCGTGATCATGTCCTTCGATCCATGTTTGTGACTTTGGCCATGTGTTAGTACACGATGTGTTCCCCACCATAAATGGCGTGTAGGGCCACATGATCTCCTTGGCATGTAATCCATATACACGCCGAGTCGAATAGCTAAGGTCACATGGTGTGTGGCCCCTCCATATGACATGTGATATTTAACTCTAATTCAAAACCCAAACCACCATAGAAACTAGACTACACAGCATGTAGTCAGGTTTTTTCCAAAATTCCAGATCTGGTAGATGGCTTCCAAATCTGCCGCCCCCACTGTCATAACCACCCAATTCTACCTTAGATCTCATAGAAACCAAGGATGATAATTCCAAAAATCAATTTCTTTTCCTCTAGAGGCCATAAATCGATATTTTGATCCTTCGCTCGAAGCTCACATGTCATCGTCACCCATAGCGCTTCCTGTTGTCACTACCAATCAGTCTCGGATCCCAGATCCATGGGAATCCATCTTTCACATCCCATAAGAATCCCAATCCATCCTAAAATTTCCAATCTATTCATCACATGTGAAACCGCCATGAATCCAGGGGTTCGATCGCGCTCAAACCTGCCCAACAATGTAAAATTGTGGCCCCATAGGCCAACGATGAAAAATCACGAAGAACGATGAGGGAAAAGCAAAATAATAAGGGTGAAAAAAATCATTGGTCAATCATTATTAGCCAATGAATATAGATTGGGAATATCTAGGGTGAGAAACATGGCATAAATAGAATAAATTGAATAAAAAAAATAATTCAATCAAATAGTCTCTTATGAAGGTTTGATTATTTTCAAATCAAAAAGTAGATAAAAACATGCTTTAACAATTTAATCAGAGGGGTAGAATCCAAAATTGACAAGTCCTACCTCGATTTGGATCTACCATTGGTGAAGAAAACAACTGCCAATGATGGGGAGGATCTATTGCGTTCTTTGTGCCTTGATTTTCCTTGATCTGGTTGCCATTTGATCACCCGATCTCAATCCTCCAATGAAGAACAATGGAATATTCCTCTCAAAGATCTTAGGGTTATAAGGATAACCCTAGAGATTCTCCACAAGAAGTTATTTATAGAGGAAACTGATTTAGGACATTTAATTAATTAATTAAAAGGTTAATTAATTAATCCATTGAATGTACTTTCCAACAACCTCTTTATCTGAATGCCCAATGTCGACCATCTATAACTCATGCCTAGGGTAAATCCCATACTTTGGATGTGGTCTCATGTTTTTTATTCAAGAATCTATTCAGGAGATATTACATTATTTCTGAAAAACTGTGTGCATGTGATATAAAATATGTTTTCATATTTTTATAAAATTAATTATGGGAACACCGGGCCTCAGAACTGTGCATCATCTCAGTGTCTAGCTCCGAAAATATTCTTTGATATATTTCAAAGTCTTAAAAGGAAAAAACAAGGTCTATACAAGTTTTGAGGCACCGAGAGATGAACTCATCCATGCTTCACCTCATGTCATCCCACCAAAACTATCACTGAAGGTCTTAGTACATCTCCCCCACACCAGGATGTATAACCAAGGGAGAAGTATGAAACTTCCTCATCACCTCCTCTTGCATCATTACTGGTACCACCATCCCTCCCTAGAAAATGATGATATGATTCCCTCCTTTAAAAAATCCATCTGGTGAATCTTCTTAGGATATCTGGTCATGTATGACCTCACAGACGATGTCTCCCAACTGATCCTCTCTCACGCACTGGACAAGTGGATGATCCAACACCAATGACTAAAGAAAAGTTGCACCATCCTCCTCTACTAGGGTCAGTTGTAGTGAATCCAACTTCTTAGATGACTCCTCCACCAAATGAGCCTGGGACTTCCTACTAAGTGAATCCTCCACCATGTTTCCCTTCCTAGGAGTATATACTATCTCAAAGTCAAAGTCTTGGTGGAGATCCAACCAGTGCCTCCATATTAGGTTTAGTTATCTCTGCTTAAAGACATACCTAGGACTCTAATAGTCTGAGTAAATAATAAAATGATCTCCCATAAGATAGTATTTACATGTCCTTAAAGTGAATACTACCATTGCCAACTCTAGGTTGTGATTCACATAGTTCTACTCATAGGGTCTCAACTGCCTCAACCCATATGTGATCACTACCTATCTCTACATTAACATGTAGTTGATCCTAGCTCCAGATGCATAGTAATATACTACGTACACCATGCCCTCCTCTGGTAGTCTCAAAATAGTAGCACTCGTCATACTTAGTCGTAGCTCCTCAAAGGATCTCTAGCATTGCTCAGTCTAGGTAAATGACTTCCCTTTCTGTGTTAGGAAATTCAAAGGGTCTAAAATCTTGGAGAATTCTACCACAAACCTCATGTAGTACCCCACCAATCCAAGAAAACTTTTCACCTATAACATGTTCTAAGGTGGCTCCCAAGTAAGCACTACATTGATCTTCACCGATTCCATAGCCAATTCACGCTCAAAGATGACATTCCCTAGAAAGTGAACCTCATGGATCCAAAACATGCACTTCAAGAGTTTACCATAAAGATGGTGCTCCCAAATTAAGTCTAGGACCATCCTCATGTGCTTTACATTATATTCCTCTAACATAGAGTATATGAGTATGTCATCAATGAAGACAACAACAAATCGGTCCAAGTATGGCTGGAAGATCTGGTTCATTGAAACCATAAACACAGTGGGGTAATTTTTCACATCAAAGGGAATAATCAAGAATTTATAGTGTTTATAGCAACATTAGAATGCCAGATTCAGAATATCATCCTCACGAAATCTCAACTAGTAGTAGATGGAACTGAGATCGGTCTTAGAGAACCATTTCACACATCACAACTGATCAAATAGTTCATAAATCCTCAGAAATGGGTACTTGTTCTTTATCATGTCCTGGTTTAGGTGATGATAATACACACAAATTCTCAAGCTCTCATCCACATTTTTCATGAATAATACTGGAGCTACCCAAGGGGACACACTGGGTCAGATAAAAATATTCTATCAAAGGTCCTCAAACTACACCCTCAGCTCCCAGAGCTCTATAGGGTCTATCCTATATGTCACAGAAGATATCAGAGTAGTCCTAGGGGGGATTTGAGGAAAAACTCCATCTCTCACCTCATAGGTAGTCCTAGAACATCCTCAGGGAACACATCCATATAATCCTTCATGATTGAAGAAATCCATATGCCTGAATAGCCTATTGCTCCAAGGAAAAAACTCGCCAACTGATGGGTGATGGTTTTCAGCTTCCTGCTCACAAGACCCAGTCACTTCGCTATGAGATCTCTCTCACCCACAAATTAGAATCTCGTCCCATCAATCTGAATGCATCTGAATCATCTGCGGTGATAGTCGATCTGGTCTTGAACTATGGAAAACCAGTCTATACCCAATATGATGTCATACAGACTCATCATGATGACCAATAGTTCCCAAGATAATCTCCATCCACTAATAGATAGCTCACACTACCAATGGATGAATGATATCGAAGAAGCATTCCCTATAGGAACCTCAAGGAAAAGTTGTTGGGCTAAAATATCAATTGGGAGCCCCAACCCTTGCACCAGGACTAAAGATATGAAGGAATGACTCTTGCCTGGGAATTATAGTACTGAAGAAAGAGTAGAACAAACATAAATTGTACCTCTAATCATATCATGATATTTTGGGTCATATGCCTCCATAGCCTGTAGCTACCCATGAATCTGACCGCCAACTCCCCAAGCCTGACGTGGGATGCCTGGTAGTGGTAGAGTTGATCATAACATTGTCCACCACCCATAGATCCTCCTCCTGGAGCCCCACCTACTCCTCTTTCATCTTTTCCACCCTGGGGTCCACCCTAGCCACACCTAGGAGAACCATAATCACAACTCTACCTCTATCATGGTGGTCCATATACTATCTTTCTACCCTCCTTAGCATATCGAGTGGGAAATCACATGCCATGTGACCTCTCCTATCACATGAATAGCACCACATCTCTTTAGGATTCCCTAGTCCTTTGTGTGGTCCCTGTGTCGTAAGACCACATGCCCTAGTCTGATCTTGAGAAGATCTTCTATGTTGAGATCCTACCAACCAACACCTGCTAGCTGCTATAGAAGAATTAGCACTATAATGCCCACTACCAACTCCATTGTAATATCCTGACCTTTTAAGGAGTTGACTCAGTCTTGATTTCATGTACTCTTTTTTTATTATTTGATTACCTTTTGTTTTTGTTATAACTTGGAGTATTTTTTTGTGGAACTTTGAGAAAATTGAAGAAATAGGGTTGTTCATGGTTGGCTCACAGTTTTTCTTAATCGTGTGCCCCAACCCAGTTAACCGTGCAACCCTGGATAGAGGGGAATTACATGGTTCGCACATGGTTTGTTAAACTATTCACCCTCTTAAGAGTAACCATGAACCTCTATAAAAAAAAGTTGTACAGTTTAGGTGCACAGTTAGGGAAAACCATGCATCCATGCCCATTAAACCATGTGCGGGAATTAAAGTTACCCAAAAATTAGATTTTAAATCACCCAAACCCCTAAAACTCACCCCCATTCGACCCCCATTCGACCCTAGGTCCTTTTTCACAATTTTAGAGCTCTTTGAGAAAATTCTAAGCCTTCTCGACCTCCGTTCTTCATGATTTGAAGCCCGAATCGAAGATCTGCACCTCTCCCGATAAGTGAATCATATCCCAGTTATTTTACCATTCTTCTCTCATTCTTCTCACTTTCCTTAAGAGAAGTTATCCTCTATTTGGTTAGATCTAAATCTATTTGGTGAGATATAGATCTATGATTGTAGATATAGATCTATATTTAATAGATCTTGATTTATTTAATCTTGATTTAGGGTTTCAAGATTTATATCTCATTCTATGTCATTATGCTGGTCAATTTTTGGGGATTTACGTTGGGAGATTATTCATCGAAAAATTAAGGAATCTGGGGAGAATTTTTTAGAGAACTTCACTCGCTTCATGAAATTCATAAAAAGTGACCCAAGGTGGGTTGTGAAGAGTATGTCTGACCTGATGAGGGAGTTTCAGTTGCAATACCCTCTAACTTTTACTAGAGTGGGTAGAACTAAGGGAGCTGAGTTCTTAGTTGATTACATCGAGAAGATACTTGAAAATTTAGATAATCCTACTAAGAAGAGGGTCAAGTTGGAGACTTATATGCTATGAGGATTAGAAAAATTCTGGTGGGACATTCATGTGTAGACTGGACAGTCTAATGGTATGCTATGGAAGTATTTTTTAGAGAATTTCATAGACCACTTCTATCCAGAGATAATGAGATAGGAGAGAGAAGTGGTGTTCATGTGGCTGACTCAGGGGAGCATGTCCATGATGGATTATGATGGACACTTTACAGACCTGCAACACTTTTTCTCCAGCATTGGCAGGAGATGAGATAGCTACGGTGAGATGCTTTTAGTATAGACTTAAGTGCGATATTAAGTCCCAAGTTAACCTCTTTTGGTTAAATAGGTTTTCTGAGGTGGTGGATCAGACTCTCATAGATAAGGGGAACCTGAAGGAGGCTTCCAGTGTAGGACAGGTGGTTTTAGATAAATAACCATAGGGTAAGACTTCTGAGATAAGGAAGTGTTTCTATGGAAATGTTAGCCAAATAAGTGGGAAGTAGAGTACCCAGATAGAGGGATTAGTTGCATAGGACCTTACTGGAGTGGTCTGTCACCAATGTGGTAGGTCGGGACATTATCATAGGAACTGTTCTCAACCACCCATGGAGTTCCAATCTTGCGACAAGATGGGACATATATAGAGGTTCTGTAGGAACCCACGACAAACAGTTAATGATGGAGGAGCTAGATAGAACCAGGGTGTGATAAGGAGATCTTCTGCACCATATCAGTCTGGTATCTGGAGTTCTACTAGATGAGGTATTAGAGGTAGTATATGTGGTGATTTTAGGAAAGAGTGCCCATATCAGTAGAGTGGTTCAACTCAGGGGAGTCAGACTGTATCACAGGTAAGAGGGGTAGGAAAATTACATGCAGTGAAGCCTATACTTGTGGATAGAGAGGTTGGACCATCGATAGTGAGAGGTATTATTCTTTTATATTATATATTATATAGTGCCTTATTTGATATTGGGTCTCTCATTCCTTTATATCTAAAAAACTTGTTAATGGTTTGAGCCTAGCAGTGGAGTTTGTGAGAGAGGTTATGATAATAGACACACCATTGGGAGTATGATCTAGAGACATTTGTTTATGCAAGGGGTGTTTTGTTGATATTGGGGAGTACTGTTTTCTCTAGGATGTCTATATTCTTGATATGTCAGGCTTTGACCTAATTATGGGTATGGACTAGCTAGTCACATACCAAGCCTACATTGATTGTTAGCATATGCGAGTGGTGTTTATGTATCCTAAGTGTGACCATTACATTCACCGTGGAGAGTGGGATATCCAGACAAGATGATCAGAGCCAATTACTCAACAACAGGGAGAGCTCACAACCCAGGTTTATAGTATTTTTTTGGATGATAGAGGTGTGAAGCAAGATGTCTTTCCACTAGTAGTATAACAGTTTCAGGATGTTTTTTCTGAAGACTTATTAGGGCTGCCACCTAAGAGAGATGTGGAATTCACTATTGAGCTCATGTCAGTGGTTGAACTAGTTTTCATTCCACTATACAGAATGGAACTAATAGAGCTTTAAGATCTTAAGTCTCGATTGGAGGAGTTGGGGGATATGGGATTTATCTGTCCAAGTACGTCACCTTAGGGTTCTCTAGTGTTGTTTGCTAAGAAGGTTGACGGGACTCTATGCTTGTGCATTGATTACTGAAAGTTGAACTGGATTAATATGAATAACCTGTATCTTATTCCATGTATCGATGGTCTATTTGACCAGTTGAGAGGAGCTTGTGTATTCTCGAAGATCGACTTGAGATCAGGGTATCATCAGCTAAGATTTCGGACTTCTAATATACCAAGGAATACTTTCAGAAGTAGGTATGATCTATATGAGTTCATCGTAATGTTTTTTGGGTTGACAAATACACTGAAAGTGTTTATGGCCTTGATGAACAAAATCTTCCACCCGTACCTAGATCAGTTTGTTATAGTATTTTTTGGATGACATCTTGGTGTACTCCAAGACTCAGGATGATCATTCCCAACACCTTAACATCATTCTGAGTACACTGAGATAGAATCGACTATACACCAAGATATCTAAGTGTCAATTTTGGATTGATTAGGTACACTTATTGGGGCACATCATCTTGGAGGAATGTGTTTTATTGTACCCAGAGAAGGTTTAGGAAGTGGTTTCTTGGAAGCATCCCAAGAATGTTTTCGATATCCATAGATTTCTAGATTTAGCAGGATATTATTGAATATTCATCCAGGACTTTCCTCGATTGGAAGCATCACTTTTGATCTTGACCAAAAAGGGTATAAAGTTTTATTGGTCAGAATCATATGAGAATGTCTTCCAAGAGCTGAAGAAGCACCTGACATCAACACCGATATTGATCCTACCTAAGCCAGGTGAGGAGTATATGGTGTATTATGATGCTTCTGGAATAGGGCTTGGAGTTGTGTTGATACAGGGAGATCGAGTTTTGGTGTATGGGTCTTGGCAGTTAAGGCCATGTGAATGGAACTACCCTATGCACAACCTCGAGTTAGCAATAGTGGTTTATGATCTGAAGTGCTAGTGGCATTATCTGTTGGGAGAAAATTTTACTATGTATACATACCACAAGATATTGAAGTATATCTTTTCATAGTGATATTTTAATCTCTGGTAGTGGATATGGGTTGAGTATATAAAGTCATTTGATTTTGAAATAGCATATATGCCCAAGAAGGGAAATAGTTTGGCCAATGATTTGAGTAGGAAAACCCAGGATCAGGCATTTCAAGAGTCTAGTGCTGAGTGGAAGATGATAACCATGTTGGTTGAGATGCATGTGGTGGTTCAGGAGAGTCAGGAGTATATGACTTTCGTATCATTTTCAGTGAAGTCTACAGTTTTGAGCCATATTAGAGACGGACAGTACAAGGATCCAGAGTGTTTGACCTTGAGGAAAAGCCATGAAGGTGGGGATTCACCTTCAGATTGGATCATAGATGAGGATGAGATCATCTATGTCAGAAATTGGGTTTTTGTGATTATGATCATTCTAGAGGAGATCATGCGAGAATTTCATGTCTCGAAGTGGGTGGTACATACAGGTGTGACCAAAATGTATCATGACCTACGATGACAGTTTTGGTGGTCAGGCATGAAAAAATAGATATCAGGGTTCATGAAATGATGTTACACCTGTCAACAGGTGAAGGTTAATTAATGAACTAGAGGTTTTCTACAGTCTTTGTCTATTCAGGAATGGAATCAGGATGCCATGATAATGGGATTTTTGGTGGTTCTCCCAAAGATTCTATGGAAGAATGATTATATTTGGGTTATTATGGATTTACTAACAAAAGTAGTGCATTTCTTGCCTGTACGAGAGAATTTCACAGTGGTGTAGTTGGGAGAACTGTATGTTCGGAAGATATTTCGACTGCACGGGGTTCCACATACTATAGTTTCAGACCGCATCTCATGTTTCACTTCACACTTCTAGCAGGTCTTAGAGAAGGTGATTGGTACATAGGTATTATTGAGTACGGCCTTCCACCCACATACATATGGGTAGTAAAAACATACTATACAGGTTCTTAAGGATATGTTGTGGGCGTGTGTTCTTGATTTCAGTGGGTCTTGGGAGAAACATTTGGCTTTGGTGGAGTTTTCCTATAACAGTCATTATCAGGAAACTATATAGATGACACCCTATGAGTCTCTTTATGGTAGGAAATATAGATCACTACTATGATGGATGGAGGCAAGTGAATCAGAATTTTTTGGACCAAATCTCATACAAGAAACATCAGAGCAGGTGCAGCTAATTCGGAAAAGTATGGCTACGACCCAGAGTAGACAGAAGTCAAATGCTGATAAAAATAGATGAACCCTGGAGTTTACAAAGGCTGATCATGTATTCCTTTGGGTTTCACCTAGATTGGTTCACCACAAGATACAGAGATAGGTCAAGTTGGTGCCTAGGTTCATTGGACCATTTGAGGTTGTGGAGAGAATTATACTGATGGCGTACCGATTGGATCTTCCACAAAAATATAGAGCTATGAATGATGTTTTCCATATATCACAACTATGGTGGTATCAACCTCAACCTTATCATGTGATCAACATAGATGATGTTGAGATTGAGATAGATATGTCATTTTAGGATCATTTGATATGTGTGTTTGATCACAATGAGAAAGTGTTTCGGGGAAATACAATGCCAATAGTTCATGTGTTGTGGAAACACAGGTGTGTACCGAAGAAAATATAGGAAAGGGAAGCTAATATGAGGTCTCAATGGCCCAGTCTTTTTGTTTTGGAATCTTATAAATAATTAGGAGTGTAGCTCAAGGATGGGTTGTTATAAAGTTGGGAGATTATAAGATCCCGACCTTTCTGGAGTTGACTCAGGCTTGATTACAGGTACTCTTTTGTCCTTATTTGAGTATTTTTTGTTTGGGTTATAACTTGTAGTGTGTTTGGGTGGAACTTTGAGAAAAATGGAAGAAATATGGTTGTGCACGGTTTTCCCTAACTGTGCGCCCCATCCCAGCTAACCGTGCAACTCTGAACAGAGGGAAATTGCACGGTTAGTGCATAGTTTGTCAAATTATGTTCCCTCTTAGGAGTAATTGTGCACCCTTATAAAAAAGGGCACATGGTTAGAGAAAACTTTGTACCCCTACCTAGAAAACCATGTACTGGAATTAAAGTCACCTGAAAATTAGATTTTAAATCACTCAAACTCCTGAAACTCACCCTATTCAACCCCCATTCGACCCTAGGTCATCTTTCGCAATTTGGAGATCTCATGATGAATTCCAAGCCTTCCTGACCTATGTTCTTCATGATTCAAAGCCCATATCAAATATATATACCTCTCCCGATAAGTGAATCTTATCCCGATTATTTTATTGTTCTTCTTTTGTTCTTCTCACTTTCTTTAAGCAAAGTAATCCTTTTTTTGTTATATTTAGATCTATGATTGTAGATCTATATCTATATTTAAGAGATCTTGATTTATTTAATCTTGATTTAGGGTTTTAAGATTCAAATCTCGTTCTACGTCATTATGTCGCTAAATTTTTGGGGATTTTCATTTAGATATTGTTCATCGACGAATTGAGGTAGGTGGAAGCTCATTAATAGATCTTTATTTTCTTGTTCTTATCCTGTTCTTCTCACCACGGGACTACTTTTCATGCAGCTATGTGAAGGTGGAAGCTCATTTGATGATTTTGATGCTGGGGAGGGGACTATCTCGGTATATTTGAATCAGATTTTTTTTGGTTATGGAACTTTGGACTGTGGGTTTTGATTGTCTTTATGTCTTTGAAGTCATTTGGGTTCCCATTACCCCTTAAAAGGGGGTTTATCTTAATAAAAAAATTAATTTTAAGTCAAGTGGGTGGTCTAATATTCAATTCTCATAGTCGTGATTTTGATTTCATGTATACAAATTGTATAATTTCTAGAGTTATTTAGAAATTGAATTTCCTAATAGAATTAATTAATGTTGTAAATTAATTAATGAAGGAATTGTTAAATTGGGGAAAATGGGGATAATTAATGGTGGAATTAATTATGTGATGTTGATATTATTATTTGAGATAATTAATTATGGAATTAATTATGGTATATTGATATTATTAATTAAGATAATTAATTATGTGATATTGATATTATTAATTGAGATAGTTAATTTTGAAATTAATTGTGAGATATTGATGTTAGGAATTGAATAATTAACTGGTGAATTAATTATGAGATATTGAAATTCTGAGTATGATTAATTAATTGATGAATTAATTAATGGGTTGTTGAGATATATGATGTTTTCAATTATGTATTATTAAATGGTGAATGGTAAAATGGACATTCATCCAAGTATTATGAATGGTAACATGCTCATTCAATTATTTATTATTAAATGGTGAGTGGTAACATGGACATTCAGCCAAGTATTGTGAATGGTAACATGCTCATTCAATTATGTATTTTTAAATGGTGGATGTTGACATGGAAATTCAGCCAAGTATTATGAATGGTAGCATGCTCATTCAATTATGTATTATTAAATGGTGAATGATAACATGGAAATTCAGCCAAGTATTATGAATGGTAACATGCTCATTCAATTATGTGTTATTAAACGGTGAATGGTAACATGGAAATTTGTCCAAGTATTAATAATGGTAACATAGACATTCAAATATGATATCCCTTGGGGATAGATTGGACTCTGGCATGGGCTGAATCAGGTATTGAGTTTTGGGTGCCCTCAGGAACCCGGAGATTTATGTGGTTAAATATAGAATATTTAATAATGTGATAACTATTTATTTATACATTGTACTTATTTCTTTATAAAACTGCATACACTGTTATTGAATATATTTGTTTTAGACGCCGTTGGTAGTGGCCTACTGAGTTTTACTCACACCCTACTTGAACTACTTGATCGTTACTTGAATAGACTTTATTGTTGTAGGATAGGTTAAGGACAAAGACTCAGGGTTATATAGTTTATTTGGGGATGGAGCTTGGATGAGGGAACCAGATGTGGTTTGTGACCTGCTTGGGAGTTATCAGTTTCTTTATTTTTATTTTTCATTTTAGACACTTAATGAATACATTAGTATGACAAGTTTTCTGGTTTATTTGGATATTGTATTACCTTCTTTGATTATCTTTAGTTATTGGCATTATTTATGGTTATATATTCTTTTATTATTGTTTATTTATTTTTGTTGGTGCATTAATCTGATAAAAGAGGGTATAATCTCCCCATGATTGACTTATCAGACCTTCGCTACTAGTCGACAGCCTCTGGAATACGGGGAGGTGCGTTTGAGGTCATGTGGTGATTAGGCTTGGGGAACTAGCATGTGGAACTAGGGTCGGGATGTTATATCCAGCTACATGGTGTCCCTATAATAGGAATCTCTCTGTCACCAGTGTCTTCCCCAACACTCTGACATAAGTGGGAATGCATAGGGGTACCACACTAACACATATGTCTGTGTGGAGACTCTGCTCAAACTTTTGCGCCTGGAAGTAGCCATCAAAAATCTTGTTGAGGGAGTACCGTGTAAGGTCAGTGAACCTCACAACATACTAAGCAATTTTCATCCATACCTACTACTTCTCAAGAAGATCCTAAATACGAACTGAGCACATAAACAATGGGTAATACTACTCATGAAACAACTACTGGAAGTCATACCATGAGAGTGTTGACTCATCATGCATCTGGCTGACTAAGGTCCACCAACACCCAACTGCTCCACAGAAAAGTTTGGATGCCAGTATAAGCATATGATCAATCGGTGTCTAAATAGTTCTAAAAACTTTGATCATCAACTCTATCCAACCATCCACTATCTAGGGATCTAGATCACCATGGAACCTCAGCGATATCTAGAACCAGAATTTATGGAGTGCACTAAGCATGAACGCATCCTCAGGTAGCTCTATTGGTATAATATGTTGCTCAACAGGCATGGGTGCTGCTACCTACCCACCTTGAGGAAATATATTGCATGATGGCCCCTAAAATGAGGCCTCATCACTCATCAAATTGTCATCACGATCCTAAATTGACAACCTGGTTGACTGTATTCGTGGAGGCATCCTGAAATTTAATCAAGACATACCATGGTCAGATGAGCATATATATATGGGAAGTTGACACAAGAAGGAAAATAAAAAGACTTAATCTTATATAATGTATGTACTAATATTCCCTACAACCAATGTATCAGTATGATAAATCAACAAGTAGGTATTCATAGTTGTTGTGAATGGATATGTCATTCATCGGACAAACACTAGGTTCCCTGACCTAAAATCCACACTCAAGACACTTTGACACCATTACCCTAAATTCCCAACCAAATCCTTATAAGGGGACAACTCCAAACACCATCCTAAGGAATAAACCACCTCTGATACCAATCTCTCATGACCTAACCCAACAAGGCCCACCTGGCTAGTGGAAGGATGATCCGCAACTACCCCAAGCCTACCTCCATAGGCCAGGGGTTGGTAACAATCATCTAAAAGAATAACTAATATGGGAGGTCTTTGGCTAATGTACATGTACGCACACACCCAATCATATCTATACAGAAGGGAAGAGGAATAGAAAGAAAATATGGTAACATCTAGATTAATAACCATGCATGTAACAAACCTCTAGGGAATACAAAATATTATTATAGTGAAATCTGAAATATAAATAGGCGAAATACACACTCAACCAGAAAATATGTCCCAACTTGAAAATACCTGGAAAAGTAAAATATTGAGACAGCCCAACTCCAAATATTCAATCTCCGACCACCATACATAGAAAAATGAACCTGAGTATCCCTATTCTCTTCAATAATCACCATCAATTTGTCTGTCATCTTCACAAGACACGACACGTGTGGGAAAATCCCATGTAGGAATGAGTATATACATACCTAGTAGGATGCTTCAAAAGATGTAGGGGGTCAATAAGAGACGTTATAGAAGTAGAAAGCTCAACCCATAACAAGAGAGGTATGAAAACCAATGCACAAATATATGTGTGTGTGTGTGTGCGCGCACTCATAAAAAGAATCCCATATGAGAGAAAAAGAGGATCTATATCTCACAGCCCAGCCCAGGACAATGAGTCTACCAATAGTTTCAAAAGTCCATCATTGATGCCCAAAATATCATGTGTCAGTACAAAGGAGTATCCATGTAGAACCACACCTCGCCACTATGTCACACAATTAAGGGGACATAATCTATAAATAGAGGACTCACACCCTGGTACAATAGGAGGTTTTCACTTAGTAGGTATAAGACCCATGCCCTGGTCTAATAGAAGGCTTACACTCATATGGTGGAGGACTTGTGCCCCGAATTTGTAGGAGGGTGCCACTTAGATGGTAGAGGACTCATGTACTGACTCCTCAGGAGGGTTTCGCTCGGTAGATAAAGGACTCATTCCCTAACTCTGCACGAGCGTGTCACTCAGTAGATAGAGGAACCATGCCTTGAATCCACTGGAGAGTGCCACTCTCTAATGATCATGTCCAATCACTAAAATCATCGAGCACCACCTAAATAAGCATCACGCTCAAAACATCTCACATCATATCTCAAAAGCCACTACGAAGGATATCATCATGTTCTACTTGGAAAAAAATAGTATAGGATACTCACAGGTCAAAATATGAGTCCAAACAAAGGATATATGAGAGATATAAGTTCCTAAAAAATGAAGTACACAATGCATAAGGGGGTTCAGACAGCGTGTAGCCCCACTCCTCTGTTTGTTTGTGTCCTCACCAATACATGACTCGTTGTTCATGTAGCAATACACAACATGTAGTGATGTCACATGGCATTTCTCGACCACCTGGGGTCAAATCATGTTCTTCTTGGTCATTCTTGTGTCCTTTGGGTTGTGTTCGTATACTTTTTCCATGTGTCGGTACACGACGTCTTCCCCATCCTATACGACGTGGAGGGCAACATGGGATCCTAGAAGTGTACTCCATGTTCATTCTAAGTCGTATATCTAGGTTCATACAACATATGGACCCTCTATACAATGTGTGATATTTAACTCCAACATGAAACCCTATCCATTGTAGAAATCGGACTACACAATACGTGTTCTTCGAACTACACAACATGTAGTTGGGTTTTTCCCAGAATTCAAAATTTGTTATGTATCTTCCAAATCCATTTCTCTTGTTGAAATAAATGCATGATTTCACCTTGGATCTCACTAAAACCAAGTATGATGACATCAGTTGTCGATTTCCCAGACTTCGGTGGCCGAAAATCAATATTTTGATCCTTCACTCGAAGCTCGCATGCCACCGTCACCTGTAACACTTCCTATTGTCGCTGCCAATCAGTCCCAGATCCCAAATGCATGGGAATCCATCACCCATATCCCACAATAATCTTGATCCTTACTCAAATCACCAATCCATTCATTGCACATGAAATCGTTGTGAATCTGGGGGTTCAATCGCGCTCGAACCCACCCGAAAATGTCGAACTATGGCCCCATAGGCCAATGGTGAAGAATCACGAAGAATGATGGAGTAAAAGCATAATAACAAGGGTGAAACAATCATTGGACAAGCGTTATTGACCAACGAATATAGATTGGGGATATCCAGGTGGAGAAACATGGCATAAACAGAATAAATTGAATAAAAAATTTAATTTAATCAAACGGGCTCATGCGAAGGTTTGATTATTCACATATCAAATAAATAAGACCAAAACATGATTTAATAATTTAATCAAAGGGTAGAAAACCACAATTTATGAGTCCGACCTCAATTCGGATCGATTGTTGGTGAAGAACGCAGCTGCCAACAATGGGGATGATCTACTGAGTCCGTTACGCCTCAATTCACCTTTAGCTAGTTGTTGTTTGATCTCCCAATCTCAATCGGCCAATGAAGAATGGCAGAATACTCCTCTCAATTATCCTAGGGTTATTTGACTAATCCTATTAATTCTCTCTAACAACATATTTATAAATTAAACCAATTTAGATCATTTAATGAATTAATTAAATAGATAAATTAATCAATCCACTGAACGTACCTACCACCGGCTGCTTTATCCGAATGTCTGGTGCTAACCAACTTTAGGTCATTCCTAAGGTAAATATCACACCCCATATTCAAACATGGTCTCATATTTTTTTATTCAAGACTCGGTTCAAGAGATATTCCTTTTTTCTGAAAAATTGTGTGTGCGTGATATAAAATATGTTTTAATAATTTTATAAAATTAATTTTGGTCACACCGGGCCTCAGAATCATGCGTCGTCTTAGAACTTGGCTCTTAAAATATTATTTGATATATTTTAAAGTTTTAAAAGATAAAAAAGGTCTCTATACCCATTTCCATGGTCCATGTGTAGTGGTTGAAGCCTTATGACCACAGTTACAAATCATGGCTATATGGTCTCCTGATGACATAGGTTATAGGCATGGGAATTGCTCATGGATATAGCCCATTAACTCATGGATATAATACATTCACTCATGGATATATCCTATGGGTTATAGAAATTATGATATCACCCATAAGCAGGTCGATCATGGCTATAACCTATAATCATGGTTAATTGAGTTATAGTCACAGTCATGGTTGGTGGCTATAGCCCAATTTTCCATTAGTGTATACTAAAACACCGAGGAAGATTTGTTATATAAAAAGATAAGAGACTTGTGATTATTAGAAATCATTAATCTAGAGGATAGAGAAAGGTCATATCTAGAAGATGGACCAACAATCTTCCCCATTTTGATGATCACAATACACAGTACATCAAAATGTGAAAACATGCAACAGTGTTCATGGATTTTAATTAATATGATATATTGGTTGAAACCAATAAGATAAACATGTCATGTCATCTAATTATATATGGAGTCTGGTTTCAACTACCCTCTCCTCTATGATTATAAAAAATAATGGTATATGAAATACTCTACCCCTTCGAACACAAACACCCCCTTTAATAAGATGGATGTTCCATATAAGACTTTCCATTTTTGTGAATAAGAAAAAATGACTCCCCCACCATGAAATGTTGACGAGGATCCCCCCCCCCCCCAATGATGAAAAATAGATAGTGCTGATTAGGATTAGTGAGAGAACATTTCAAAGGAGCTCATGCATCATGACACCTCCCTTTGATCTACTATCTCCTCTGTTGGGGGGTTGCGTTGTGCAAGGTAGTCCCCATCAAACCACCAGGATCCATTGGGTATAAAATTGGTTTTCAAACTCAAAATATGAAATATAAAACTAATTTTTATATTCTAGTTCCATAATATGAAAAAAATAAACAAAAATATATTCATAAAACAAATTCTAAGATTCCAGGAATTCCAAATGACTAACAGCATTGAAAAACGTCACATACAATGGATAATATAGGGTCAAGACTTGGGAAATTATCATAGCAGAAATACCATTCTGTACAAGCTAATTCAACTAAAATAGAATCAGTACATGAGAATACAATTCCAAAGGGAAAGAATTAACAAGGCAGACTCACTTATGTCATTTCCAAAACCAACAAACAAATTCTAACACATAAAGAATCTCAATACAATGAGAAAAAAACCACAACAGCATGGAGAAATAAAATGAGAGCAATGCAGTACTCAAAAAGATTCAACATTAATAAATAAATCCAAAATCAGATTTGAATTAAATTCAAGAAGCAGTCGGTGTTCAGCAATTTACTGGTCAATAAAATAAATAAATAGAAAACAGTAAAAGGGACACAATGATGTAGCATGCTTCGGCCAATTGGCCTACGTGCATGGGGTAGAGTCACCATGAGTTGTCACTATGCAAGAACAAGTGATTACAAGGGAATGAGGATAAACGGTAACAAATTCTATGACAATGACAAACTATCACGTACAAGAATCGAAAGTAACCAACAGAAGAGAAAAAAAAAACCAGACTGAATCCCCTTTACTAGGGCTCGGTCTTACCTATTGAAGATCCTTCATGTTAGGCGCAATTCGAGGTTGTCATCATTAAACTCAAACACCATCATCCTTCGGGTCTGTTTACCCAAGGAACAACCTGGATACCTCCTATGTCAAGCCTAGAAGCACAACCATAGACCCTCTCCTCTCTAGTTGTGATCCTCCAAGTACATTGTTGTTGTCATAGATCATCCACCACGACCATCCATTTGCGTTGCCACTATCCAGATCTAGTGCAAACCATATTCTCTGACCTATGGGATCAAGATCGGACTGAATCCCCTTACCGGGGTTCCATCGCACAATGATGCTCTGCAAGGCTAATCCCATTTTCCAACTTCGACACCGCTGTTTGAGACCAGCACAGGCTGAAATCATCATCCTTAGGGTTCAAGAATAAGAACCCATTGTCTCCATCACTACCGTGCTCCAGGTCCCTTCGACGAAGACCTCTCTCTTATAGAATGAAGTAGGTTCAGAATCTGCTCCCCTCTAATCTCTCTCTGATGAAATCGAGACCCCATTTCAAGGAGCTCTCATTGACAAGATCTTACTACTGAAGCAACATTGTAGAGCTGACTCGTCATCCTCAAGGATCCCCTATAGTGGTATTGAAGAGGAGCAGGGGAGCGCGCATCCAGCAGGACACGTGGTCAGTGGATCTCAATTGGTTGGTTCCTTATGCTAGTTGTGTAACAACTCTTAAAAACATATTAAATAAAAGAATTTTAATTTAAAAAAATGTGAGACTATATTTCACAACTCTGCACTTTGGAAATTCAAATGCATGAACATATTTAATATACAACAATACAACAAAATATCCGCCTTGAAAATTAAAACTCATACCACATGATGATTCTGCACCACCTACCATCATTAATTTGGGCATCACATCCTAAACAAAAAATACCTACAGGGTATGACCCAAATAGTCCTCCATGATGCATCAATGTGACACATGTCGCCTGAAATTAATGACATAAACATGCTCAGAATTAAAAAAACTCCAAACATAAACAAAACACATACCTACACTTACTTGAGTCGGCCTATGAGACGATGCCAATGAGGAAGTCCCAAACTACACAATAGTACCTGCAACATATGGCAGAACACAACAATACCCATCCTCTAACAAAACATGGAAAATCAAACCCAGATAATTCATAAAGAATATAACTTAAAAACAACAGTGTAGTAATGAAAATAGCAGCAATAAAATACACATCGAGAAATCAAGCATAGAAAAAGAAAAATGATCTCCACTTGAACTCATCACGGACTCAGAAAATTGTCCGCCTAAAGGGAAGACGCTGCCTAAAACCCAACCAACATGAGAAGTTCCTCAACAACCTGGTACCACTACAAATCCCATGTAGCCCCAAGAGTCCTAAGGAAAAACTCTAAACTCATGAGAACTCCGATGATCCAAGATCAGTGAGGTACCGACTAAGAAATCTCATCCTAGTCTAGCTTCCTAACGATATATAAGAACCACCTAACATCGCTAAAGAGATACCGATAGAACCGCCATAAAGCTCGATCGTCATTGAACCAATTCACATGACACTACCACTCTAAACATTGCCCAGGCCCAATCACCACTCTCAATAGGTCATCACATAGAGACACCAGCTCTAACCAAGACACACACCAGAGGAAAAAACCTGAGCTAGTTACCAGCTCACTCTCCAAAGGCTAAAGGCAGAACTTGGAGACCGAACTAACAAACTGACCCTTCCACACACTCCACTGCCAACTAAGACACTCTCACCTAGGCAACCTCACACAAACCCCTCCTACCCCAAAACTAAAGACACAACCAGGAAACAACCTATGGTCACAACGGGATCAAATAGACAGACAGATAAGGGGAAAACTGACAAAGAAATAGTAATCAACAATATATTGCAAAATTACAGCCAAAGAGAACATACAACCTATTTGAACAAAACATCCAATCATGTTTTTTTTGTACAAAAACCCTAGATGAACTATAAAATTAATGCTCTTCCCAGCATAGACCGTTCCCCTACAGGTGTACCAGGCCTCGAGTCTCGAATGCTAACCGCAAACCAACTAGGTAAAACTGGCCTCCCCACACTGGCCTACACCATCGAGGCGTTAAATCACATGGCGTGAAATTACCTTGGCTGAAACCTACAACCAGTGGGAACCGAACACTAGACCTGACGACCATAACCCTTAACCCTAACCACTGGGCCACCCCATGGGGGCAACATCAAATCATGTTTCAAAGTAAAATCCAATAACAAATCATTTAAAGCAATGAATAATTTGATTTTGAATTTTAACGAAACAAAATTATATCTAATTTGGCTCTGGTACCAATTGTTGGGGGGTTGCGCTGCGCAAGGCGATTCTCATTAAACCATCAGGATTCATTAGGTATGAAATTGGTCACAAACTCAAATTTTGAAATCTAAAACTAATGTTTATATTCCAATTCCATAAGATGAAACAAATAAACATGAATATATTCGTCAAACAAATTCCAAGATTCCAGAAATTCCAAATGACTAACAGCAGAAAACAACATCACATATAGTGGCTAATACAGGGACAAGACTTGCAAAATTCTCATAACAGAAATATCATTTTGTATAAGATGATTCAGCTAAAATAGAATCAGTACATGAGGATACAATTCCAAAGGGCAGGAATTAACAAGACATACTCACTTATGTCATTTCCACAACCAACAAACAAATTCTAATACATAAAGAATCTCAATACAATAAGCAAAAAAACACAACATGGAGAGATCAAATGAGAGCAGTGCAGTACTCAAAAAGATTCAACATCAAGAAATAAATCCAAAACCAGATTTGAATTAAATAGTCGATGTTCAACAATTTACAGGTCAAAAAAATAAATAACTAGAAAACAGTAAAAGGGACACAATGATGTAACGTGCTTCAGCCAATTGGCCTACATGCATGGGGGCGAAGTCACCATGGGTTTCCACTATGCAAGAATAAAGGAGTACAGGAGAACAAAGACAAACAACAACACACGCTACAACATCAACAAACCAGCACACACAATAATCAAAAGTAACCAACATAAGAGGAGCATACAACAAGACCAAAGCCCCCTTATTGGGGCTCGGTCTGACCTATTGAAGATCCTTCATGCTAGGCACAGTTTGAGGTTTCCGTCGTTGAACCCGAACACCATCGTCCTCCAAGTCTGGTTTCCCAGGGAACAACTCTAAGACCTCCTCCGTCAAACCTAGAAGCACAACCAAAGACCCTCTCCTCTCTAGTTGAGATCCTCCAGGTACGTCGTTGTTGTCCTAGATCATCCACTACAGCCATACATTTGCGCTGTCGTTGTCCAAATATGGTGAAAACTGGATTCTTCAATCTCTGGGATCAAGACCAGACCGAATCCCCTTACCGGGGTTCCATCGTATGATGTCGCTCTGCGAGGCTGTTTCCGTCGTCCAACTTCGGTGCCACTATCTGTGACAAGTGCAGGCCGAACTCATCATCCTCGGGGTTCAAGAACAAGAACCTGCTATCTCCGTCATCGTTGCGCTCCAAGTTCCTTTGACGAAGACCTCTCTCCCCTAGAATGGAGCAAGGTCAGAATCTGCTCCCCTCATATCTCTCTCTAGCGAAACTGAGACCCCCATTTCAAGGAGCTCTCGTCGAGAGGGTCTTACTACTGCCTGAATGGTCTGAAGGCCTTCATTTTTATTGATTTTTGATAACTCTCCTTTCAAGGGATGAGGGGAAACCCTTGCAAGGCTCGCAGACTTGGTCATTACAATGCCCATAGGCTTTAAAAGACATTACATGACCCAAAGGTCTTAGGGAATTCAACCAGACTATAACTACAAGGAATTGCCCCTCTCCAGCATCTGCATCGTGATGGTAGCTCTCCACCTTTGCATGGTCGCCTGACTAAGCTTCTCATGCAAGCACATGCTGGTCCCGATGGCATAGTCATACCCTCTCATTCATCCAAATCCATTGGTTCTGTTCTGGTGAGTGTGTCTGCTCTGAATCCTCCTCTGGGGCTGCTCCTTTTTTGTAGAGTCTGTCTGGGGCAATTGCATGTGGTCTGAAGGCCTTGAGGTGGCCCGAATGCCTCAAAGGTGGCCTGAAATCCCTACTGACCCGAAGACCTGGGTGGCCCAAAGGCCTTAAGGACTCCAAGCCCAAACAGGTGGCCTAAGATGAATAGTTTTGGCTGCTACAGTACCAAACAGTACCTGCTACAGTACCGGAAATATGTCTCTGCCTGGTTTTGAACCTGGGACTCGTGGATGTACTTAAGGATACCTCACCAACTGGGTTGAGACTCATGTGCAAAATATGGGTTGCTAACATCGACTCCTAGTAGGGGGCCCGACCAAACCCAAGTGTGCGCCACATTCTCCAGCTAAGCAATGACTTTGAATTGCCCTGTGCATAATATGCACAGTGTCCGAGTCTAGCGGGACTCGAGGAGTAGAGGAGCGCACATCCAGCATAACACATGGTCGGTGGAGCTCAATTGGGCAGTTCCTTATGCGAGCTGCTTAATAGCTCTTAAAACAACATATTAAATAAAATGATTTTAATTAACAAAAAAAACGTCAAACTATATTTTACATCCTTTATCTTTCAAAGAGAATGTTCCTTTTCTTTTGGGCTTTCTTGCCTTACTCTACACTTCATTTATGTGATATCCTTTGATTTTGTAATTAGTTTAAAAACGACACAAGAAACTCCTCTATAGTATCAACTTCATCCATCCTCCAATCTTCGATTGAAGAAGTCGTAAGGATAAGGACTTTATTATATTCTGATCTTTAATCGAAGAAATTTCAAGGATATTAACTTCTTTCTTACCATTCCTTTATCGAAGAAGTCCAAGAAAAAATGCTTGTTTGTTTCATCATAAAGTGGACATTGCTTGCACTCAGTGTTGTCTGGATCTGGGCATAATTGCCACTTTGCATTAAAAGAAAAGAAGATTTCAGAGATAAGAACTTGTATTCAATATAAAAAACGGGGGGCATAGAGATTTCTCTCCCATACATTTTTAGCATTCCATGTCCTCCATTCGGACTTTGTGCTTTATCTTCTTTAATTGATTTACTCTGGAATGTCACTTGGTTTACTTCACATTCTTTACCTTTACTCGAGCATGATCAGTCCTGAAAAAAAGGTTAAAACATTCTCTTTTGCATAAATTTCCCCCCGTCACCCCCTCCCGCCCGCAGACCCACTCGCCCCCCCCCCCTCCCGCTTGCACACGCCTTTAATAGTGCTAGAGCCACCGGCACCCGCCCGCGCACCCCCTGCCTCCGCTTGGATTCGAACCCGAGGCATCTTCCTTGCGCACCTGCACCTCTACCACTCACTCATTTTGTTTTGTTCTTCATTTAATGATATATCTATTATATATATATATAGTTATATTTATTCGTATATTAATATAGATTTATATTAGTATATATTAATATATATTTATAAGATTAATTTTAAATACATTTATAGAATATGTTTTTTATGTGAGTTTATAAACAAATAAATACATATACACAACATACATACATACATACATACATATATATATACATACATATATTATATATTAACATGTGTATACATGTGTTATAATATATTGATAATATATATCAATTTGTTAATACATACACACACTAGGGTTTGACTTAGTGGTAAGCACCCCGTAATGCTACATGAAAAATGGGGGTTCAAAACCCATGGGGCGCAGGTACTGTAGCAGTACTGTAGCGTACTGTAGCAGCGGCGGGTCACTGTAGCGGCGGGTACTGTGCGGTACTGTAGCAGTACTATTCACAGAATGAGCTTTGGGTACTGCTACAGTACCGCACAGTACCTGCCGCTACAGTGACCTGCCGCTGCTACAGTACGCACACTACCGCACAGTACCCGCCGCTACAGTGAATAGTCTGCTACAGTACCCGCGTTGCTACAGTACCACACAATATGGGCTTTGGGTCATAAATTTGGGCCTACGGGTCATGTAATGGATTTTCAGCCTCGTTTAAATGGGTCTTTTTGCCCTTTTTCAACGAAGACTGAATTTTTTCAAAGGGATTACATTCATATTGATATTATGACTTTAAAACTTTATCGATTTTCACAATGTACTATTATTTATAATCAAATATATAACAATATATACATATTTTTTATATATTCACACATAAAAATTTAATTTTATAAATAAATAATTAAACATATTTACATATAAAATATATTTTTCAATATACAAGACTTATCAAAATAAAAAACTAATATCCATTTTATTTTAAATACAAATATATGAATATTTATATATCTATATAATGTGTGTGTGTGTGTGTTTTTTTTTTAAAGGCTGGGGCCGAAACCTCATTTATTATTAAATCAAAGCAAAGACCTCCGAAACCTCATTTATTAAACGAGGCTGAAAATCATCGAATGTTAAAAAATCGGAGAACCCCAACTAAAAACTCAGTTTTGAAGGTTTTATGAACCTTTTTGGCCTAAAAAACATGACAAAGGGTTTATATTGAGTCACCAGAGCATAGAGTTCGTCGCAGACTTTGATTTGATATGTGGTAGAGCCCAAACGGACACCCAAATCAAAAGTTACAGTCATTTTAAAGTTTGAGTTGCATTTTCAACTTATTTTAAATCTTTAATTTGTTTTTTTTATATTTTCTTATATTCAAATTGTTATTAAATGACCATTACTCGATAAAAATTACAAAATTATTAATTAAATATAATTTTTAAATTATTTCATAAACTTTTTTTACGAAATATCTTATATATTAAGTTTAAATTTATATTTATCCTTGTGTAAAACATATTTAAAAAATATATATTATATTTATATCAATATAAATATATTTATATATTATTTTTAGTGATTTTTTTTTGAAATATATTCCCTTTATCATCACTATTAAAAAAACGCCGATAAAGACGAGTCTTTATCAGTGATTTTAAAAAATCAACGATAAATGAACATCTTTATCAGCATTTTTTGTTACCATTAATAAAAGATATTTTTTTATCAACATTTTTTTACTAGCGCTGATAAAGGGCAGCGATGTTCTTGCCCCGATTTGTGACAACACAACTTGTTCATTGCAGTACATCCCCCGAGACCAATTGTGTTGGAATATTTGATTATATTTATAATATGTTTAAATATTTGTTTATATTTTCTACGGTTATTATTATATTTTATATTTTTTATTATAAAGAATTGCTTGAACACGGTTCATGCAAACCTCAAAAAATGTAAAGTTTCCGTGAATTCACGCAGGCAACTAATCATTTCTGTAATTACGTTTTAGACTAACCCGACTAAATGATATATATATTTTTTCTACTGAAAATCCAATATATATATATATATATATATATATATATATATATATATATATTAAAACCCTCCTCAATTCCTTCCGTTATTTTTTTTTTGTTTGTCCGTATATGCCATTTGCCCTATACTTTTAATGTGGCAAAAATTTGATGCAGCGGATAATTTGCTAGCGGCTGTGGCGACCATGTCGACCGCCATGCTGCCGCAATCGGCTTCCGCCGCCGTCAGGCATTTCTCCGTAGACCTTCTTCTTCCTCACAGCTGCGCCGTTTTCAGGAAGAATTCGTATCCTTTCAGACCTTCTCCAAGCAGAAGGAACCGAACCATGGCGATGTCCTCGGCTTTGGACTCTCTGGAGGTCTGCGTGAAAGCTTCCATCACTACCCCCGACAAGCTCGGCGACTGTAAGCGCCAATTTTACTTCTTCCCTCTTTCTTCATTGGAATTATCATTCCGTGTGTGTGTTCTTTCATGACATATTTTAACAAGCACACTGCTAGTACTCCGAATAGGGTCACGATCTCTTCCACCTCGATTGATAGATTGCTCGTATCCTCACTATGGTTGATTGGGACTTATTTATACCCCCATTTTGATTCAATTCTTCTCCATTTCTCTCCTAATGTCTGTGAATTCGAAGTCAGGCATTCTAACTTATTTTCTAAACTTCCATTGTATTTTATTGATGATTTGATTGTTGTAAACGTTATCGTCAGGTCCCTTCTCACAGAGGGTTTTATTGACTTTAGAGGAAAAGCATCTTCCGTACGAGATGAAGCTGATAGACTTAACAAACAAACCGGACTGGTGATTCTTGGGTTCTTTTCAGTTTGATAGGTGTTTTGTCCATACACATTGAAACTGCCGTATTTATTTTGGGCATTTAGGTTTCTAAAGCTTACTCCCGAAGGGAAGGTCCCTCTGTTGAAACTTGGTGAGAAGTGGATTTCAGATTCTGATGTTATTGCCGAGTCATTGGAAGAAAAGTATCCTGACCCACCTCTAAGAACTCCATCAGAGAAGGCATCAGTGTACGTCTGCTTGCCTTTTAGAAGTCTATTTAAATCTTGATTACCAGGGACTCCACACGTGAACATGGCTCCAGAAATTTATCTCTCTATATTTGGCTTCAAGAACATGCATCACATGCAGAAGATTATCACAAAAATATTCAAAAAGGACACAACACCAGCACCAAAGCCTCACATTCCTCTATGGGATGTCAGTTAGGTTTTACAAACTTAGTTTTTGTCTGAACATCACAAAAATTCATTCAATTGGGAGTTACAAGATCAACTTTCTTGTGTTTTTTGTGATTATATAAATGACCATGAAAGTGGGTGATTTTTTTTGAGGATATAATGCATCACAACTTATTCAAATGGCTTGGAACATTATAGACCGAGATGTGGTGTGGAGTGACTTGTGAGAATGAAATTGCAGAAAATGGCCTCTGCATGTTAGTAAATCTTAGAGAAATGAGCAACTTTTGGGCAGAAGAATGAGTATCTGTATTCCAGAAATGGAACACTGAAATCTAAGGCCAAACTGAATCTCGAGTTCCCTGTGATTATAGACATGTTATTTCCTAGTTCTCACATTGGCAACTAGAATGGATTTGACCTAATACAATCATCTGAAGATTGTGGTTGTTCTTTTAGACACATGGGATGCAATCTGTACCAAATTTTTTTATATGAGTTCTTCTAGAATATGAATTAGAAATCCGAGATTGTAGTCCAAGTACTTTATTATGCTTGTTATTGTGCTTTTTTATCACCACCTTCGATTCACAATACAAATAAAAAATAATAATTTCAACAAATCGTTCAGAAGTAGTTTAATACATTAAATTTATCATAAATTAAATGTTTTCTAAAAAACACCCTCATTTCAGCATTTACGTTATATTCTTCCTCATAATCAATGGAAGTAATTTGTAGAATTATAGAATTAAATGTACTACTTTTTCTTACATCCTGGACCGTGAGAATCTACCACTCTTTTACTTATATTGTGGATTGGAGATTGTATTATTTTTTGGTTTCTATGGTAATAGAAATAGATCAATGAATGAAATTTACAAGATATTCTTGGCATCCGTAGAGATATACAACAAAAACATCCCGCATTGGGGGATTTCAGTCAGGACAGAAGAAAAAGTATTAGAAAACTTGAAATTAAATCATTTCAAACAGCTGGTGTTTGCTTTTTAAACAAATTTTTTGCAGGGGATCAAAAATTTTCTCGACATTTATTGGTTTTCTTAAAAGCAATGACCCCTGTGATGGAACAGAGCAGATGCTGGTGAACGAGCTATCCTCCTTCAATGACTGTTTAAAGAATAACGTGAGCCTCTTAATTCATTCTACTTTCCTATGAAATGGATTCCATAGTTTCATGAAAGTGAAGGGAGGGTGTCTCATGTTTTAACTAGAGGCGACAGTTCGGGCCACGGGCCCTGAAAGAAAACATGAAGTCTACCCGCGTACACGATGCAGTCGGGAATATAAAACAGTAAACTGTCTACACGATGCAGTAAAACAAAATAGAGCAGCAGTAGATATATGACATCACATAAATAAATGGTGCAACTGGTCGGTACACATGCCTAACGACAACAGAAATAAATACATGGCCTCCGACCCAACTCACATACATCCTGCCATATTCACGGCCTCCACGATCAACTGGCCTGTACCCCGAGCCCAGCTTCATGCGGTACCTGTGTCTTGAAAGAAAACATGAAGTCTACCCACGTTGATAGAGAGAACTTTCCAAACAACTTTCTAGAATGTATTTCCAGGTTAGATTCACTTACCTGGAGAATTTCCAGCTACAATTCTATTACAAATATGAGAGGACTCTTCTCTCTTTCAAGAGCTTCTCTCTCATCCCAAGCCTAGGCTGAATCTCCAAAACAGAATAACCGCCCTCCCCTCACCAACACAAGCACTACTTAAACCCGAACAGAAAAACAGAAAAACATAAGTACAACAAATTACCGGACTACCCCCAACTAACCAAGCACCTGCATTATTTATTCCCCCTGCGCTGGTAAGTAAAAAGTACAGGTGGCCTAGGTGGCCTTGCTCTATCATTTCCGCCGCCTTGAAATCCCACCTCGTCCTCAAGGTGGGAATCCGGAAATTGAGTCTTTATAACTTCTGCATCTTCCCATGTAGCATCGTCCACTGATTTACCCTGCCACTGAATAAGCCATTTCAATTTCCTCTCCTGAGTTTTGGTTGCCAAAATAGCTTGAGGTCTGTTAATGTCTTCCAAAAACTCTTAAGGAAGTTCTCCTTCTCTATTTTGCCCAACTGCAGCTTTGCGTTGAGAAACATGAAACACTGGATGGACACCGCTATTTTGAGGCAGTTTGAGTTTGTAAGCGACTGACCCAATCTTTCCAATCACCGGAAATGGTTCAAAATATCGTGCAACAAGTTTGGAGCAAATTCTGCCTGCACTGCTAGGACGATTAGCCCTCAGTTTCACCCAAACAAGATCTCCAAGGTTATATGTAACGTCTCGGCGATGTTGGTTAGATTGTCTAACCATTACCTGTTGTGCCTGATGGAGATTCTCCCGAAGTTGCTGTAATTTCTCATCTCGTTCTGCCAAAGCAACCGCCACCTCCTCAACCACAGTCTCGTCCTTAGAATAATGCACAACCTGGGGTGGATGTCTTCTGTTGAATGATAAAATGAGGTAGATCTGTTGGATTGGTGTTGCCCGATCCGGTTGGGCCGAATGCTTGTGGCCCGCAACTGTCGCGGGTTGAGCTCCGCGGTGAGCTCGTTGGGGGTTGCAGGGGGCAACGCGCCCCTGCTCCGGGGGTCCGGGGGCCGAAGGTCCCCGACCCAATTTTTCGGCACTGTGGCATCTTTGACTACTGTAGCGGAGCTGACCGATCGACACCGACAGACACTGTAGCAGTGCGGACTTCGGAGTCAGCAGTACTAAAGCGCTTTTGACTTCCAGCCGGCAGCCACTGTAGCACTTTTGACTTCCAACCGACAGCTACTGTAGTACTTTTGACAAAGGTGACCGTCGTTCACTGTAGCAACGCGGACTTATTTTGTGAATAGTGATCGTTTTCTCCATTTTTTTTATAGCCCATTTGAGGGCTAGAGTTACTACTCAAAAAACCCTCTGTAATTTGTGCTTCCGATATAGTGAAATTCTGCCTCTCTCGTGGATGTAGGGATTATTCCCAAACCACGTAAATCGCTGTCTTTGTTGCTTTCTTTTTTTCGTTTTCTTGTTTCTGTCGTTGCATCTCCCGACGATTCCGCAACAAGACCCGAACCCCCAAGGTTGTCTTGAGGTTCTTTTATAATGAATACTAAAGACCACACCGGACCACAAGTCCGATGTGGGATGCAGACTCTAACACTCCCCCTCAAGCTAGGTGTACCTAGTTTGGACATATAAAGAAAAGAGACCAAAGCAACGAAAATACAAATCAGACAAGAAACGCTGCAAACACTCCCCCTCAAGCTAGACATACCCAGCTTGATTACGAAACAAGATGAAATAAAAAGAAACAAACGATGATCATAGCTCCCCTTCAAGATCGCAGCTCCCCCTCAGGATGATGGATGGTTGAAGTTGTCGCGAGCGCAACAGAGGAACCACACAGACCGAGCCGGTTGACAGAGCGCCAGGAATGCCACACTAGTGGGGCCGGATGATGAGATGTCGGGAAAGCCACACTAGCACCGGGAAGACCGCACTTGAGGGGCCGATGACGGGAGACGGGGATTCTGCAGAATCGTTGCGGGATCTGGCGGCGCCAAAGGGCCTGGATCTAAGGCGGTCGAAGTGCTGCGCCACGGTGGTGGAAGCGCAAGGGTGTGCCGACGGACAGGGAAGCGACTGTCGGGAGTCGTCGGGAGATGCTGACGATGGGAGGCAGGGATTCCGCAGGAGGTGCCGGCGACGGGAGGCGGGGCTGCCGCATGAGGTGCCAGGGACGGGAGGTGGGGCTGCCGCAGAAGGCGCCGACGACGAGAGGCGGGGCTGCTTCAGGAGGTGCCAGCGACGGGAGGCGGGGTTGCCGCAGGAGGTGGCTCATAGAGGGGTGTCACACGGGAAGAGGGAAATGCGATGGGAGGGAGAGGGCGGAGCAGGCGCTTGGGCTGCCCACAGGTGGAGCGCGCACAGGGAGAGGATCCGCCTGGAGGGAGCAGACTGGGAGGGAGGAACTAAGGCGCCGCGGAGGAAGACTGCCGGTCTGGGGGGGCCGACGAGAACAGAGGGCACCGGTGGATCTGACGGGAATTGGGCCGACGCACCTGAAGGAGGGTCCTGCCGGGAGGGATCCGTCTGGGAGAGCTGCGTGCGGGAGAGGTGCCGCTTGGGAGAAACGTCGGGTGGTGCAGGGCAGACGGGAGTGGACAGCGGAGGCGCGACCTAGGGCGGGGTCGTCAGCCGTCGCGCGCAGCGGGAGTAGCTCGGAAGCTGCTCGGAGGGCGGGCTGGGAACCGCAACGGGAGGTGCGACCGGAGTGACTGCGGAGGGGTCGTCGCCATCGGAAGGCCGCACGGACAGAGGCGTCGCACAGGGTAGCGACGCAGCGGATGATCAATTGGCGCTGGAGGGCTGTCACGCACAGCGGGGAGGGGACGCCGGGGAAGGAGGGGCCGGCAGGGGGGAGAGCCGCCGGACAGAACTTGGAGGGAGCCGCACGGAAGGAGTCACGCGCAGGGAGGGAGGGGCGACGACAGACCTTGCTGGCCATGGAGGCCCCCCCCCATAGAGGAATTATCGCCGAAAACCCTAGATGGGGAAATAAAATATGGGAGGGAGGGTTCGGGATTAATTTCCCTCTGATACCATGTTGAATGATAAAATGAGGTAGACCCGAATCCCCAAGTTGTCTCTAAAGGGGCCTTGAGGTTCTTTTATAATGAATACTAAAGACCACACCGGACCATAAGTTTGATGTGGGATGCGGACTCCAACATCTTCTATAAACTACTTCAAAGGGTGTTTTCCCAGTATGGTAAGAGGTATTATAACTAAATTCTGTCCAAGGCAACTAAGTTACCCAATGCTTTGGGTGATCGGAAGAAAAACATCTTAGATATACCTCAAGACATCGATTGACCGCTTCAGTTTGCCCATCACTCTATGGGTGATAGGAAGAACTCATTTTAAGCATAGTTCCCTGCATCTTAAAGAATTCCCGCCAGAATATACTCGTAAAAAGTGGATCCCTATCTCTGACTATTGCCCCGGGAAACTGTGCAACTGTACAATCTCTTTCATAAAAACTTCTGCTACCATCTGGACAGTATATGGATGCTTTAGGGGTATAAAATATCTGCTCAGACGATCTACCACCACGAATATCACTTCAAAGCCACGCGACTTGGGCATTCCCCATAGACAGTTCTTTCCAAATTTTCTTTGGAATTGGCAATGGCTGCAACAATCCTGCTGAATTAGTTGCCTCATATTTGCTCTTTTGACATACTTCACATTGGCATACAAACCGCTATACATCCCGTGACATTCCAGGCCAATGAACCCCGTTGGCTAACCTTTTAAAAGTTTTTAACATACCCAAATGTCCACCTTTAGGGGAAGAATGTTAATGTTGCAACAATTTAGGAATCAGAACTGAAGTCTTAGGCAATTCGAGTCTATTTTTGTAATATAACAGCTCATTTCTGTAGGAATATCCTGGCTTTGCAGCGTTATCATTCTGCAACGCGGACACGATTGCCCCCAATCTGCCATCATGATTCACTTCAGTTTTTAGAATCTGCAAATCCTCCCAGCAAGGTTGAGAAACAACCAAATATTGGTATTCTGCCAGTGTATCAGCCCTTGATGAAGCATCTGCCATCATGATTCGCTTCAACTGGCAGGCATGTCTCTACAGCCTGATATTTAACAGGTTCGTCCCCTTTCCTCAATTTGATGGAGTGATCGGTTTCCCTGGTTGGTGGCGACCTCTTTGGCATATCAAATACTTCACTAAATTGTCCCAGCAGATTCTGTAACTGTGTCTGTTGAGTCTGGTTCAGTTCTACCAATTCTATGTCTTCTTTTTCTGTATTTCTCCATTGAACTCCTTGTACAGCTTTTCCTCCTTTCCCCAAATACCCCTGTAATGCGCCAGTAGTACTCTGTGGAGACCGAACCCCAAACAAGGTAATCCGTTTTCCTTCTTTCTCAAAACTCATAGTTAAATTCTTCCAATGTGCAGTTACATACCCCAACGTTTCTAGCCATGTCATTCCCAGAACCAGGTTAGGCCCGGAAGTATAAAAAATATATGCCTCCACTTCAAATTCTTCCCTAAATAAATTTCGGACTCCTCTCACTCGAGTTGCTATACCCCCCTTCTTACCTGCTCTTTTTCTTTGAAGAAAAATGCCTGGCTATATTGGTATTCCAGGTCCTCCCCTGTCCCGCTGAAGGGAAATTCCTAGTGCGCGAGTCAGAATATCTTATTGTTCCTCTTACCAACAGCTCTCTTTCTACTCTGCGTGACAGAGTAAATAGTCGTGCCTTGTCCTGTGTTCCATGCGTCATAACTGTACTGCCTATTTCTGGCCTTAAGCCTCCAATAAACAAGCTTAAGAACCATTTCTCTGTAAAATCAGGTATACACATAGCTATATGTTCGAACTCATCTATATAGGAATCCAAAGTTTCTGTTTGACGCAACTCCTTCAAAACAACAACCGGATCCTTTTCTGCTGCATTTCCATAACGCCCCAACAGTTCCTCCTTCAGTTGTGTCCAAGAGAGTTCCGGTTTTACGGTCTTTAAAGAGATAATCCAATATTGGACCATGCCTTCCATATATAATTGAGCTAGCGGAACCTTCAATTCCTCCCGAGTTCGTCGGATTGAGAAGTAGATTTCAGCTCGAGTTATCCACGTTACAGGATCCTCTCCGGTAAATACTGGCATCCAGTGCAGTTAAACGACTTTCTATCCACGTGGGCATGTGCGTTCTATCCTCCTTCAGTTCGTTACAGGAAAAGATCTCTCTATCCGAATCAAAAGGCTCTCTCAATGAAAGCACCAAGATGATAGAGATAACTTTCAAAAGAACTTTATAGAATGTATTTCCAGGTTAGATTCACTTGGAGAATTTCCAGTTGCAATTCTATTACAAATATGAGAGGACTCTTCTCTCTTTCAAGAGCTTCTTTCTCATCCCAAGCCTAGGCCGAATCTCCAAAACAGAATAACCACTCTCCCCTCACCAGCACAAGCACTACTTAAACCCGAACAGAAAAACAGAAGTACAACAAATTACCAAACTACCCCCCAACTAACCAAGCACTTACATTATTTATTCCCCCTGCGCTGGTAAGTAAAAAGTACAGGTGGCCTAGGTGGCCTTGCTCTATCACACGTAAATCGGAACCCATGCTGTGTATGCAGATAAGGGGTGAGTCCACCTGGTAGGTATCTCCAACGCCTCAACCAAATTGTGCTGTGATCAAGTGGGTGTGCATGCAATACATATATATAGTGTGATCGTGCCAGTGCAACACACCCACCTGGAAACATGTCACGCAAAGCACATACAAGCATACCTGCTTCGACACCATGTCGGGATCTACCTCGCACCACAACCTGTACTACACCTGTTTCGACTTCATGTCGGAATCCGTGTCATACCATGACCCATCCACTACTCGCCTCGACACTATGCCAGAAGGAACGTCTGTTAGGAACTCGGTAATACATGTATCCCATGGCCCACACCAGTCACTCTGGTCACAACCTCTTCAAGTACCTTGACCCATCCCTTTGTACTCATGGATGTCCATCAAGTCATCCTGACCAATCCTTGCAGACTTTGGGGAGGTCAACCATGCACATCGGTCCATCCTCGCAGGTTCTGGGGAGGCCACCGTCAAGTACCCCAACCCATCCCCGCGTACCGAGGGAGGTCCATCAAGTCACCCTGACCCGTCCCTGCAAACTCCAAGGAGGTCAACCATGCACACCGGCCCATCTCAGCAGGTTCTAGGGAGGCCATCGTCAAGAACCCCGACCCATCCCTGTGCACTCAGGGAGGTCACATCAGTCAAACAACCAGTACAAGCAAGCATCGACAACAGGGCACGCGATCGGTCTCTCAACTCACCAACTCATCATCAGGGCAATAGTCCCTCTGGACCTAGTCCCACGCACAAGCATCCACTCGGGCCCCGAGCGCCGGGTAGCCCAACGACGTTGAAAAGGCGAGCAGCCGGGTGCGTTTCACTCCCAACGCACCCTCGAGCCTAAGCCAAGCAAACACCCCAATTTTAATACTCAAATTTAGGGCCAATTGAACCCAAATTTGTTGGAAACCCTTCACAAACTCACCATGCAACATACATTGCGACAAACAACGAACGACGAACGACGACTTGATTTCGACGTCTCAGGACGCTCTCTACGAGCCGCACACAAAAGCCACTTAAGGCGCCACGATTTCGCCATGCTTTGGTGAAATCGTCCCTTCAAACCCTAGCCAAACTGAACGAAATTCAGTGAAGAACGGAGGAAGATAACAAGGGGGAGAAAGGAGGAGACCTTACCTCAAAATTGCACGCCGAAGCCCTTCGAAATCACCCGGATCGAAGGCACACCATGGGGGGGGAGAGTCAAGAGGGACTCTTCCCCTTTTGTTTGTTGCGAAAACGTCGGGAATCACAACGACAGAAAGAAACGATTCACAGAAGAGTAAAAGGGAAAAAAACAAAAGAAGAAGAAGAAAATCTTGGGACACAGAGATTTTCGTGGTTCGGGAAATGATCCCTACGTCCACGGAGAGGCAAAAATTTCACTATAGTCGGGAGCACATAATTAAAAGGAGTTTTAAGGTTCTCAAGCACAAACAATGTATAGTCCCGAGTTCGAATGCAACCTAACAGTGCTCCGAGCCCGGTTGGCCACATGACCTCAAGCGCATCTCCCCAAACGCTAGAGACTGCTGACTAGCAACGAGGGCCTAGGTGATGATCATGAGGAGACTATGCCCTCATTGGTAGAGTATAACACATCCGAAATAATAAACAGATAGCGGAAGCAGTAATACCATAACAGAAATAAACAATGGAAGAGTGATAATAAAAATAACCAGATGCTATAGCATACAAAGGATGAGGTTGCATGTTACATGTTATAGAAAAACAGCCAAAACATGTTACACTGCAGTAATACAAAATATAAGTACCAATAGTACAAAAAGGAACAAAAGAAACTCAGAAGCATCACAAGCCTTGGCTTGGTCCCATGCTCTTCTCCTCCTAAAGCAATCAAGTACTTGTAGAAGAGAATTTTCCCTTATCGACACCTGCAACAATATAATCTGTTTGAGCCCAAAAGCATAACTCAAACAGGGTGTGAGACTAAATCCCAGTAGACAACCACCCAAGGTCTGTGCTAATCTATCAGTGAATATATATAACAGACAGTGTGCAATAAGGAAAGCAATAAACTAGGAAATACTCAACGGTAAACAGTTCTACAAGTACTGGTTTTCATTTACATTCATTTTATGTTCATTAGCAATTTAATTACCTTGAATTATATAAGTCTCGGGATCCGGCCTAGGCCTGACGATCCTCGTGCTACAGTAAGCACAACAGATGTCTCAACATACCATCTAAACAAGTATAAGAGAAGACTGAATCCAAGCTTGTGCTTTGGCTTGACAGACGCGTCTTAAGTTATTCCATTTCAATATTCAAATTATAAGTAAATGTCAACTCATGACATATAAACAACTGCCAATAAAGTTCGTCCTTGGAATCCCTCATTGGATTCAAGGTTCGCTCGACATTTAAATAAAAGTCTCCATGAGCCCGACCATTCCATCCGTGGCTCGCTCACGACTTGTCATGATAATACCCTCTTTGAGTTCGTCCATGGTCTTTTAACCGAGGCCATGGTTCACCCAAGGTATAAGGTGCAATAGTCATATGAGCCCGACCTTGCCTTTTAACGTGAGGCTATTGCTCGCCCATTGCTATTTACCCCTTTTATCATTTTAGATAAGAAGCAACACATGTAAATTAAACAATTATATGGCTTTAACATCAATAACTCAAGGTGGACAATTCATCTCACAAACAACACATGTAAATTAAACTATTACATGGATTAACATTTAATCAACTTCATTTTAAACAACCCAAGAAGGGAATTTAAGGCATGCCTCATAGGCATCCTAGGCCAAATGGCCATAAACGGTCATTCACGGGAAACACACCCATGGGGTGGCCCTTAATCAAGGTAACCGCCCTAAACATGCTTTAAAACCCTTAGTCAATTACCTAAACAACAATAGGCAATAGTAATAGACAAAATTCATCCAAGACGACACCCTAAAAATGGGTGCGTGGCACTCCAACACATGTATTCAACTTGACAAATTGCGAAAGACACGAGACCACCTACCTCATACTCGTATGACTCTCCTCGTCCAGCGTCGACCTCTAATTCGAGCTAGAATGAAGTATATCTACAAAACGAGTATAAACGCTCAAGCCTCGATAACTAGGTCGAGAGAAGAAATCATGAAGAACGACTCGAGGAATCGAGAGCTTACTGAGGGGAATCCAACGCATCCGACGGTGTTCGAATCGAAGATCGAACGACGAAACGGGAGGCCACCCTATTCTTGGATCGCCCTGGGCGTGCTGTTCGTCGAAGAGGGGTGAGTTCTGTATGTTTTTACAAAAACGACGCTACTGTTCAATTTAACGAAAAAGAAAAGTAAATGACATGTACTGGAAACTACACGGCGTGTACTGGAAACTGCACGGCGTGTACTGGAAACTGCACGGCGTGTACTGGAAACTGCACGGCGTGTACTGGAAACTGCACGGCGTGTACTGGAAACTGCACGGCGTGTACTGGAAACTGCACGCCGTGTACTGGAAACTACACGCCGTGTCCGTATAGATCCTGGCCAGACCATTACATGGCGTGTACTGGGAAGTACATGGCGTGTGCCCATATTACACGGCGTGTTCTAGAAAGGACACGACGTGTAACGCCCAGTTATGTCGTGTAACAGGTATGCAGTCAGACCTTGACCTCTTTTCCTCCATTTCTTTAAGCACAAATTGAAAAGGAAAGATCCGTACCTCAAAGGAAGAACCTGGTTCTTACACACAAAACCCTAGCTCGAAATGAGCTAATAAAGAGGACAAAGTACCATTCCACCAACCGCACATGAAGTCTGTTGTGCTACAATGAAAGGTGGCAAGTAGTCCGCATCCCTACAGTGCCGCGACCACCAAAATGCTACAGTGGCTGACGGCTGAAAGTCCGCGACGCTACATTACCGTTGACTTCAAAGTTCGATCTACTACAATAGTCATGCCGACAAGTTCGCAGTGCTACAGTTCCCTGTCAATGTCGGTCGGTCAACTTTGCTATAATGGTCAAAGTTGCTATAGTGTCCCAAAATTTCGATTGGGGTCTTCGACCCCCGGATCCCTGGAGCAGGGGCGCGTTGCCCTCTGCAACCCCCAACGAGCTCACCGCGGAGTTGCGGCATGATGCACAGTATGAGCCGAAAGAATTCGGCTCAATCATCATCCAAAACGGATCGAGCTACACCAATCCAATAATCTTCTACTTTGAGCTTGATCTGTTACGCTGACCTACTTCGATGTCACTGACTAAGACAACTAACTTAATCTGAGCTCCTTTTCTCCACCCACCAGTGTGCGTGCTTTCCATTCATAACTTCAATTTCAAGCTGATGATTCATGAAATACAAGTTGTTTTCCTCTTGTGCTCCCATTGTGTCCTCCCTTATTATGCTTCTCATTCTCCATTCATTCGTGGAGACCAAACAGAGGCACAATAGTGCCTCAACTTCTGTATTACCATCGGCTTTGTCAACATGTCTGGCGGATTGTTGGTTCCACAAATCTTCTGCAATGTAAGCAACCCATCCTGTATCAAACCTCTGATGAAATGGTACTTCAACTGAATGTGCTTTGTCCGGGCATGAAACACTGGATTCTTTGCAAGATGTATAACACTTTGACCGTCATAGTTCAATACATTCTTCTCTCGCTTTCTTCCCAATTCATCCAAGAAGTTCTTCAGCCAAATCATCTCCTTCTCAGCTTCTGTTACAGCGATGTATTCTGCTTCTGTGGTGGATAAAACTACCACCTTCTGCAATTCTGATATCCAACTTACTGCAGTCCCTCTACAGGTAAATACATAACCCGTGGTACTCATGCTGTCGACGTCGCCTCCAAGGTCAGCATCCACATACCCCTGCAATGAATTTTCTTTCCCAAAGCACAGGGATACCTCTTTGCTGCTCTTCAAATACCTCAGTATCCACTTCACAGCTTCCCAATGTTGCTTTTCAGGGTTAGCCATGTACCTGCTCACAACTCCCACTGCATGAGCAATTTTAGGTCAGGCTTTCAACAGTTGATGTGTATGAAACCTTTGCCATGGACTCAACCTCTTCTGCCGTCTTCGGTGATTGCTCCTTTAATGATTTGAAATGGCCCGCCAGAGGAATAGAGACTGGCTTTGCTTCCAGCATACCGAATCTTCTCAGAACATTCCCAGTGTAGTAAGCCTGTGATAACATTAAGGTTCCAGTTGCACGATCTCTTTTGATCTTCATTCTCAAAATCTTGTTAGCTTTTTCAAGATCCTTCATTTTGAACTCCTCAACCAACTGCCCTTTCAGCTCATCAATCCTTTGCATACATGATCCTGCAATGAGCATGTCATCCACATACAGAAGCAATATAATATATTCGTCACCAAAATATTTGATGTAGCAACATTGATCCATGTCATATCGTTTGTATGCATTTTTAGTCATGAATGCGTCAAACGTTTTGTTCCATTGCTCGGGTGTCTGCTTCAACCCATACAAGCTCTTTTGGAGTTTGCACACCAGGTCTTCCTTCCCAGACTCAACATATCCCTCTGGCTGCTGCATGTAGATGTCCTCCTCCAGATCTCCATGAAGGAAAACAGTCTTGACATAAAGCCGCTCAAGATACAAGTCTTCTGACGGCACAATGTTGAGAACCACTCGGATGGTGGTGGGCTTCACTACAGTTGAGAAAATTTCAGTGAAATCCACTTCTTTTTGTTGAAAACCTTTCACCATCGACCTTGCTTTGTACCTCCTTTTTCCATCGTGTTCTTCCCCGACCCGGTATGCGCACTTGTTCTGCAATGCTTTCTTTCCTCTTGGCAGAGGTGTCAACTCCCAAGTGTTGTTATCATGCAATGAGGAAATCTCCTCCTTCATAGCTAACTCCCACTTGCTCTTTCAACTGCATTGCCTCTTTAAAACATTTTGGTTCTCCACTGTCAGTCAATAACAGATAATGTAAAGATGACGAATATCTCTGCACAGGTCTTCTCACCTTTGTTGATCTCCTGAACTCCGCTGGAGTAGTAGGTTCCACCGGTTCCGCTGTCTCATGCTCAGGTTACCCTTACGCATCTCTAAAGCTACCCTTATGCAGCTTATGAAACCTTGAAATTACCCTTATGCAAGTCATTGAAAAAAGTGGCTTACATTTACGACGCCTTCTGAGCCTCATTTCATGTCCAATACCTCCTTTTAGAGGTGTTCAAAGGTTCATAATTCCCTTGAAAAGTCGTGGTAAGGCTCGAACCACATCTCCCAACCTATCACTGTTGTCAAAACATCGAGAACTCGCTGCGCTCCCTCTCTGAACACCAAACGCGCTTCTGCTGCGCAACTCCCAACATCGAGCCCGTTTACACCGACTCCTTTCCAAAACATTTAGTTCGATCCTCGAGCCATCCCAACTGCATCCCGAACGATGCTCTCGGTGCAGTTTCCAGCTCACCGCATTCGATTTCACATGACATCATTGATAGGTCTCTCCCCGACCGTCTTTCCCCGTAACTACTCGGCCTCACCCGCTGATTCATCACCAACACCTTCCGATTCCGATACCTAAGCTCTGAAGGCATCCCGTGACCATCCAAGTATGTCCGAACTCGACATCCGGTGCCATTTCTCGATTAAAACCTCAACCGACCAGAACAATCGTTGTGCTATAATGCAAGTACCAATGCATTGTCGATCTGACTCTCGTTCGGATCACCTCAAATCATCCTGGGCTCGAGGCCGACGCTTGGACCCCACCCGATACCACATCCGAGTCTAACCAGGCATCACCGAGGAGTTAGTTGAACGTGAGCTCATTGATCCATTGGTCTCAAAATGCCATAATGATCGTCCATCGACTGACCTCACGCACCCCGATCCCCCTCGCATGGGGGGTCAAATCTCCAAGACCAACATCCTACTCCCCACCATAGGATCATCCTTGTCGTCACATCATCAATCCATTTCCTTTTTGATTTATCAGGCCCTCGTTCCGTCCACCACCGAACATGATGGCTTGATGGGGCCGAGACCTTTCGTCCCTTAACGTCACCACAAAGGGTAATTCGTTGCCCGTCCTCGACTCATGGGAATGCCATCAACGATTTCCGCCGAAAGGCCCACCAATAATGAGGGCCACACACTAAACGACCGATGGCGCACTCTACACCATCTGACTCGTCCCTTACCGCTCCTAGAGCTCCGACCTAGACGGGTCTCGTCAGAACCTCACGCGTGTCACTCCTCTCAAGCCACACTCTCGTATTAGCCACGCCAACCCCCAACGCTCCCGTCGAGGTGCAAACCTTGGATCGGTCGTGTCATCTCACCTGATTCGTCCATGTTCCCGTTCCCCTACTGGAACATCCTAATTCTTAACCGAGGTCCCAAGCTGCCACCCCCGTGAGCCCCTCATCGAACCCAAGTCGGTCCCCAACCCACTCACGACTGCTCACTCGTTAAGCATCTTGGGCGTACACTTCCGTGCCACCCAAACCCCAAGCCAAACGACACAATGCCTCTCCAACGTGCCTCTGCTCCCATGATTCCATCATCACTCAAAAGTTGCATAGTCCCATGCAAACCGAACACAAGCTCCCAACTCAACTCGGCGAACCACATCTCACCGAACTCGGCTTACGTGCCTAAGCTACTGGCCATGCCTCTCCTGCAGTCTCACAAGCGAAAGCACCCTCGGTGCCATCCAAGCCAAAGTATCTCTCCGTGACAAAGCATCCACGCGACCACTCAACTCAAGCGTCATTCTAGAATTTCATTAGAATTCATTTACGCTCTCACCAACCACAACCACTCTTATTTCCAATAAGCAATTCCCGAGCATCCAACTCTTTGCCACCACCAAACGCTGATACGGTGCTCAACCACACCCGTCAATTTCCAAAACCCCAAACCCCCAACTATCTAAACATCCCGAGGCTTATGGCGCTCCCCACCATAAGACTCCGCTACTTATAGCCGATTCCAACAAGTGGTGCTCCTCACCATGGGAATCGCATACCAAGAGCACAGATCAACCGGCCCCAATCAGGGACTAAAACCAAATACACATAAAGCGGTCAAACCCGCAAAATCACCAAAAGCCCATCAAAACAAAAATCAAGGGTCCAATCACTAAACCCGTCCAAAGCATATTCGGCTATTCAAGCCTCACGTCAACTTCCACGAGCCCACGAGCCTGCCACAAGCGGTTCCCACTGAACATCCATCCCACGAGCTTGCCACAAGCGGCTCCCACAAGCGGCTCCCACAAGCATCCCTCTCATGAGATCGCCACCAGCGGTTCCATCAAACATCCACGACGTACCTATCGAATGCACGAACCAACCATCGGGCCTCTCTCGATCCATCATCGAAGATCCAGCAAACCGCCCTACACAGGCACCGGTTGCTCTCTGCACATCATATCAAGCCAAGCACACACACACCTGCTGACCTCACTTGGCGGTTTACAAATAATCACGACAAACAAACCGAGCACACAAGTCAAGAATTCGGGTCACCCCGACCGACACACAAAATCCAAGCAAACCGGTTCTCGTAGGCACCAGTTTCCTAATTTCAGAACTGCGTTTCCAAAACACTTGCACACACACTAAACTTCCATGAGTTTTCAAAACAACTCTTGGCATCCAAGGGTTTTCCATCAAAACCAAAACCATCAAAATCCCCGACCTAATCGGCCCCATTCCCGAAAACTGATCTCGTTTTTAAAAATCCATTTTGAAAACAATTCCAAAAACAAACTCAGAATCCAATTTCAAATCTTCTTTGAAATTCCGTTTCAAAACCCATTTTCCTTGTGTTTTCACATAACCCTAAAATCCTAACCCATTTCAAAATCACGAGTTCCATGAACCATTTTCTACAAAACCAACCCATAAAACCATTTACGCATACCTAGCGCTACCGAACGAGTTTTTTTTTCAAAACTGGGTTTTCTCAAAAACCAAAATTTCCAAAACTCATTACCCTATGACGACCAAACACGCACCAACACAATCAACAAACAAGCCACTCACATCCATATTAATTTCATTGCCCCTTAAAATATAAGCGAGAGAAACATCGATTATATTATATGTAAAGTCTCGGCCCAATGGCTTCAAAAACCGGTGCCCCGAGCCGGGTCGCCACATGTCCTCAGGCGCGCCTCCCCGTACGCCAGAGACTGCCGACTAGTAGCCCGGGTCTATAGAGATGCGTTGGGGAGACTGTACTAGCTTATTAGAGTAATACCACAATATAAATAATACCAATAGATATAATAACCAGCGGGAACAATAAATGGACAGTGTACGACAAAGCCAACAAGTATTCAAGTAACACACGCTTTAACAATATGATGGATACACTACATGTAAGGCAAACATACAAGAAAAGACTATACTAAAACCATAAAAGATCCTGAACACGGTCCCGAGTCCCAACCTGGTCGCCCATTCATGAACCAAATACCAGGTCTCTGTCCTTAACTCGTGACAAAAAAAAACAAATAGCATCTGCTCGGGTACCCAAGTGCCATGGCGGCCTGAGCAGGGTGTGAGTACAACTCAGTAAGCCACCATTAACAGTGTCTAAAGCAATAGTCAGTTTGTACAATAGTGTATGCAGATAAACAAAGGTGTGCAGTAACTAAATAAACACCGGGGAAAACATGTTTTACATTTAAACATTTGTTAATTAGCCATTTACATCTTTAAGTTCCGTCACAACATCACCATGGGAAATCTACCATTTTATTTCACAAGGCCATTCATTTGTCCATTACTTTATTCCTGTGTACCCCAGAGCATCAGTCTGGGTACCCATACCATATATCATAGGGGTCACAGGTCGGCAATCAAGGAACCTCAATCCAAGAATCCAGGATCCAGAATGTCATGTTTGACCATCCCCAACCACTAGGTCACAGGTTGCCAAACCCAGAGCATCAGTCCATGAATCCAACCGGGACTCGGAGCATCACGTCCGACCACCCCAACCTTGATATGGAACGCCATGTCCATACCCTTGGGTTCAAGAGCGTCAGTCCTTCCCCCGAAAAACTATGGTGCACTGGGGCGCCTAGAGCATCAGTCTGGCCCACCCAAAACCGGGGAGTGGAGCGTCAGTCCAACATCCCAAACCATTAGTCACAGGTCGACAAACATAGAGCACCAGTCCATGATCCAACAGGGATTCGACACTTCTCGTCCGACCATCCCCAACCATCCCCAACCATTCCATTATCATTCATTTCCATCTTTATCATATTATTTATCTAATTTCAATATCATTAATCATTCGTCATTTACCATAATTCCATCGGACCTTTAAAACCAAACATGTCACAATAGGACCCACCCCTTTTTACAATTTCATTACACCACTTAAAACATCTTAAAACTACCCTTCAACAAGGCTCTTTCTCTTTAAACACCAAAACACGACCAACAACCAACCATTCCCTTCAATTCATTAAAAGAAACCACCATGGCATTTCCTCAAGTATAAACTGTTGAAAGTGGGTGCCCTAGACCCAACTTGTATTGTACTTTGATTACTGTTACATGTATTCAGTTTGTTTTTATACATGTGTTTATCTTGCTATGATAGTGTAGATACTTCTGCATCCACTTTGTTTATGGCAATGTCCTTAGATTACCTGTCGCATCAAAGGGTTATAGCAGGTCCCAGGCTATAATGAGAACCCTGAGATGCCATGACAGTAATCTTAAAGTAACATCTTATGGTTCAGTTACATCATTCTGAAAGGACACAAATGATGTGTGACCATCAGGTGCTGGGGGATCATAAGCATTGAGACTTCTTCTCATGAAGTTCGCACTTAATGATCTCTAGTAATTGAGATCATGAGGACATACCCGCTTAATAGGAACACCACATGTTTCAGGTGTCATTGGTCGTTCCTATCTACGGACATGTGTAATGGTCTCCTGACTTGAGATCATTATCAATGAATGTCATTTAATTACATACATTTGATATAAGGTGAAAACCATGGCGACAGAGTCGTGGTGAGGTAGTTTGTATCGGGTATGTCATTAATGGCATGACATTGATTGAATGATTGAGAAAGGATTTGTTGCTTCTGAGTTTAGAAAGAGATATCTCGGGCCTGGTTGATTAGGATGGTTGCACCTTCAATAAATCCATGGCCATGGTAGTCGAAGGTAAGATCGTCCGGACAAATCAACAAATAAAATAAAGCAAAATAAAGAATGATGATACTAGTGTGCATTCTGCTTTATTGAGATATCGATGACGAAGAGATTATATTACACAGACCATGTTCGTAGGGAGGCAGTCGTTGCTATGACTTTGCCTTATCTCTATAGGGGCCTCGATGGGTTGCTAGACCCCGCTCTTGGTCGGTGGATATTATCCGCTGCTATTGAGGTAAAGGCCTAGAGGGTAACACATCATAGCGCCCTGAGAATCTGCCCTATCCTGGGAATAGGAATATAAAACTTGGTGGGCCCCGCCAAAGGGTCCGAGCACTATCCAAGTTCTATGGATCACCAAAGAATAAATAAATTCATTAATTATTCGAGTTTAGAATAATTCGTTGGATTTATTTATGACATGTATTTACAAGTTATATAGTAAATACAAGTATTAATATTATTTGAATGGATTTAAATATCCTAGGTTCGATTAATATTAGGAGGAATGAGTCGAGTTGAAGACTCAAATTTATCATGTAATATATTTATATATTATAAGTGATAAATTATAAATATTATTTATGGCATAATTTTATTTGTCATAAATAAATATTTATATCACTTATATAGCGGACGTCTATTACACGGGGGCCGGGTATCTATACCGTGTGTTTTAAACACTCCCTATATAAGTGAGAGAGAGGCTCTCCCATGGATACTATTCATGTGTCAAGATTGAGAGCATCTCTCTCCTGGAATTTAGAGAGAGTCTTTCAAGAAAAAGAAAATCTTCAAGTTCATCCTTCTCGGATTAAAGTTTCTTTCTTTGCGGTGATCGTCGTTGCGCTGAAGTGATCGTCAAAGATCCGCGCTAGCACCCGGATCTTGACGAACGGTGCGCGAGTAGATTCGAGAGGCGTGTGTGGACGATCTAGAGGGCTTCGACATCAGAGTCTTCGAGCAACGATCGCCGGCGTCCTGTGGCGGATTTGCACACGCTAATTCCGAACAAGGTACATGCTTAATTTATTTTTGTGCTATGCTTAAATCTTGCGTGATCCTTGGACTGAACCGGGACAAGATCATCGTAGTTGACATGGTTATGTCACTCCGGCGATGCAGAAAAATTTTAATTCCCGGCCCACCAGCTTTCGCTGCGCCGTCCCGGGTAACCAACATAAACCACACACACAAATCAAACACCATTTGAAATCCAATAAGAACCCCCTTTCAAACACTTTTAGGTCAACACCTCCTTTCTAAAACATTATCTCATTTCAAAACACCATTTTCCTTTATCGAAAACCATGGTCGGATCAAAATAAAAAACACATCATTTAAACCATTTCAAAAGCCTCTCAGGCATTTCACAAACGCTAACAAATAAGCATTTCAATTATCCCATTAACCATGCCCACGTCCATCACAATTCGCAACCCATTTCCTTTCATAATTACCCTATCTCAATGTTTATCGAAGTATTTCCCCACTCACAAGGGTTTGGCATACCCCATGGGTAGCCTTAGTTCCGGTATCAAATCATTAACGGACCCAACGAGGTCCGTGAAGGGTCTCACACCTCACATTAATGCCCAAATCACTTTCCTTAGCCAAAAACATGAAAATGCAGCAGGACAGTACAACGACACAACCACATACACTTATAAAACAATGAGACTATGGGCAAAAGCTTATAGACCACCTACCTCATGCTCGTAGACAACCACTTTGTTGGATTGATGTAGCCCGATCCGGTTGGGCCGAATGCTTGTGACCCACAACTTTCGCGGGTCGAACTCCGCGGTGAGCTCGTTGGGGGTTGCAAGGGGCAACACGCCCCTGCTCCGGGATCGTCTTCCTCTCCATTTGTGCGGTTGGTGGAACATTGATCGTCTTCCTTTCCATTTGTAGCCCATTTTAGGGCTAGGGTTATTTGCTGAAAAAAACTCTGTAACTGTGCTTCCGAACTATAGTGGATATTCTGACTCTCTGTGGATGTAGGGATTATTCCCGAACCACGTAAATCTTCGCGTCATTGTTCTTTTTTTACCCTTTTACTCCTGTTTTTTCGATGTTTTTGTTGCTACAACTCCCGGCGTTTCCGCAACACACTTTCCCAAACACGACCCTTGATTCGAACTAAAATGGCCTCAAACACCAAGACGAAGAACACTCTAGAAAAACAAGGGTTTAGGGCTTTAAAAGGAGAGGAAACAACACACTAAGCCTCTTCCAGAAAATGGAAGGAAACATAGTCGAAGACTTATCCAAAGCTTCGATTCACACCCAACGGTACTCCAAACAGCCAAGGAGCGAGGGAGAATCATCCATGAAGGAGAAAGAGGCTGCTGGTTCGTCACCCAAGCTAGAGGGGGTCTAATGAGAGAGAAATTTGGGGGAGAAACATAAGTCTGAGGGAAAAATTGGAATTTCCCACTTTTTAAAGGTCGCACGGTTAGGCCACATGGTTGGCCAAACCGTGCTCCAACCTGTCCAAGAGGGGCCAGGTCGCATGGTCTTTTGGGAAGCCCGCACGGTTTGACAAACTATGCGGTGGCCGTGCAGAATGACTTTGTCCAAGTCCGCACGGTTTGGTCCCCTACCATGCACGGTTTTGTCAACCGTGCACCACCCTCCTACAGGCCACACGGTTATGGCGCACAGTTACTACCAACTATGCACCAACCGTGCTCTAAGCACAAATTGGCCTCTTTTTCCACTTTTCTGTGCCCTGAACCCCCAATACGCCCCCATGACCTTTTTTACTCCCGGGAAACATTTCGTAAAACAAAAATTCAGACCGGGACGTGCCTTATCTTAGGGTTGGGATCTTACATTATAAGTTGCTTCAATTAATATGGATCCCGACAAGGCCATTATGTCAAACACCGCCCATAGGCGCGTGTATCATGCCCCCAACATGCCACTACCATGATGCATTTACAGCTCACTGACTCCCAGCCGAGCCCTACGACTCTTCCCAAGTTCTGTCTATCCCACATTGGGATTCTCGGTCAAACCGAACACCCCACTCGTCCTAGAGTACCTAATTCCAAAATTGGACATTTTCTGGCGACTCGAGTTTTAACCAATGTAATGTTGGCTAGGAATGCGCTCGATCTACTTCTCGAGTCGCGACGTCCTATCTTCACTTCTAACTATTCTATCCATTCCAAAATATCATATGATACCATTTTGTAACGCCCTGTCCCGGGCCGCCTGAACGGTGCTTGGGCGGGGCACGCCACATGACCTTAGGCGTGATTCCCTGTACATTAGAGGCTGTCGACTGGCAGTAAGGGCCTAACGTAGCTGTGGGGAGACTATGCCCTTTAAAATAAGTCTCGGGGGTGATGCCCAATTCTATCGAAAATTTGGCATGACTTATCTGTATAACGGACGTCCCATCGATCTGTAGACAAAACTGGGAGCCCCTGCGGGCCCCCACAGTCCAAAATATAAAACATCAAATTCTCTACATGATGTAGTAAAACAAAACAAAGCAACAACAGGTATATGACATCACATAAATAAAAGCCGCAACTGGTCGTACCCGTGCCTGAAAGAAAACATGAAGTTTACCCACGTACATCGGAACTCACACCGTGTACGCGGATAGGGGGTTAGTCCGATGACCTAGTAGGTATCCCAAATGCCTCAACCAAACCGTGTACTGCTGTGATCAAGAGGATGTGCATGCAATACATATATAGAGTGCGGTTGTGCCTGTGCAACACACTCACCTGGAAACATGTCATGCCAAGCACATAAAAACATACCTGCTTCGACACCATGTTGGGATCCACCTTGCACCACAACTCATACCATACCTGCTTCAGCTCCATGTCAAAATTTGTGTCATACTATGACCCATCCACTACCTGCCTTGATACCATGTCAGAGAGAACATTTGTCAGGAACTCGGTAACACGCATGTATCCCACAACCTGTCTGTGCCTGTCACTCAGGTCACGACCTCGTCAAGTACCCCGATCCATCCCTACGTACTCAGGGAGGTCCATCAAGTCACCCCAACCCATCTTCACAAACTTTGGGGAGGTCAACCATACACACCGGCCCATCCTTGTAGGTTCTGGGCAGGCCACTGTCAGGTACCTCGATCTATCCCTGCTTACTCAGGGAGGTCCATCAAGTCACTCCCATCCTTACCAACTCTGGGGAGGTCAACCATGCACACTGGCCCATCTCCATAGGTTCTAGGGAGGCCACAATCAATCACACCGGCCCATCCCTATAGGTTCTAGGGAGATCATTGTCAAGAACCCCAACCCATGCTTGCGCACTCAGGGAGGTCACGTTAGTTAGACAACTAGTACAATCAAGCATTGGCAACAGGGCACGCAACCCGTATCTCAACTCACCAACTCATCATTAGAGCTCCAGTCCCTATGGACCTAGTCCCACACACAAGCATCCACTCGAGTCCCTTAGACCCGTCCCGACCCTCTAGGGGTCCGTTACTTCTATCAGGATCAACCCACCACTCCCACCACTTTAATACCAAGAGAAAACATCGTTAGTAAAATCACACAACACATGCAACATGCAGTTATACTAATGTTGGCACACAAACATAAATAACCAATTAACCAAGAGACACAACAAGGTCAAGGCCCCTTGCCTCGAATCGAAGCCATTTCCTTTACATTACAGCTTAGCAGCTCGCCGTTTGAGCTTGTCCAAGCACAACCTCTATTCCTGAGGCCCTATCTCACATCGAGTGCTACTGACAATTAATTATAACGATTTATAATTAATTAAACAATTAAAACTGTAAATTCAGAAATCCCCCCCTTACCTCAAGGTGAGGAGAGAGCCTTCATTTATAGAAAAGAAAGAGGAAGTTACAAGGGAAGTTACAAAGGGAAGTTACAAAGGAAGTGGGGCAGGAAATTACACATACTCCAACACTCCCCCTCAAGCTAGGTGTACCTAGTTTGGACACATAATGAAAAAACAACGCAAGCAACAAGCTGCAAACGCTCCCCCTCAAGCTGGACATACCCAACTTGATGACAAAACAAGATGAAAACAGAAGAAACATAAATAATAAAATCGTTGATGATGCTGCTCCCCCTCAAGATTGTAATGTGATGCTGTTGAAAATGATGGGTCATCACCGGAAAAGTGCGGGGTCGGACAACAGAGCGCCGGGAAATCCACACTGGCGGGTCGGTCGTCAGAGCGTCGGGAAAATCCGCATTACGGGCCGGTCGTCAGAGCACCGGGAAACCGTAATGTCGGGCCGATCGTCAAAGCGCCGAGAAATCCGCTCGGGAGGGCCGATCGTCAAAGTGCCAAGGAAATCCGCAATGGCGGGTGCCGGTCGTCGAAGTGCCGGGAAATCCGCAGGAGGAGGCCGGCGATGGGATGCGGTGATTCCACAGGAGATGCCGGGCAGAGAGGCGGGGATTCCGCAGGAGGCACCGGGCAGAGAGGTGGGGATTCCGCAGGAAGCAGGAGGAGGTCGGCATGGAGGGACCAGTTGAGCAGAGGCGGCACGGGAGGCCGGCAGGGTTGTTGGCCGGCTGCTGGAGGAGCCGGCAAGAGTGGAGGCCGGCAGGGGTGGAGGTCGGCTGCAACAGAGCCGGCGGGAGACTCGCACAGGTGGCGGGCTGCCGGAAAGAGCCGCAAGCTGGGAAAGGGAGGCCGCCGGCGCTGGGAGTCGTCCGGCAGGGAGTAGCCGAGGAAGGGAGGTCTGCCGGGAAGAACAAGGCGGGAAAGGTGCAGCCGGCCAGCCGGAAGGGTCGCCGGGAACTGAAGCCTGGACTCGCGCGGGAGGAGCGCCGTCGGGGAAAACCGCCTTGGGAGGGGCGGGAGCCGCGCGCATGGAGGACGGGAAGACGCCTCTGGGCGAGAGGGCCGCCGGGGAAAGCCGCAGGAGGGCTGCCGGGTGAGCCGCGGGTGATCCGCGGGAGGCGCCGTTTGTAAAGGAGGGCCGCTGGGGGGGAAGGCCGCCGGGATGGGCGCCGCTGCGAAGAGAGGGCCGCCTGCAAGGGGAGCCGGAGGGCAGCAGCGATCCGGCGCGCACAGAGCCGCCGGGATGGGAAATCCGCCGGGAAGGGATCGCCGACAGGGGGGGAGAATTCCTATGGCTCGTAGGCCATGGAGGCCGCCGCCCCCCATGGGGGAAAGAAAAGATAAACCCTAGAGCCGAGCGGAAAAAAAAAAGATACGAGGGGGGTCGGGTTTATCAAACCTTCTCTGATACCATGTAAATTCAGAAATCCCCCCCTTACCTCAAGGTGAGGAGAGAACCTTCATTTATAGAAAAGAAAGAGGAAGTTACAAGGAAAATTACAAAGGGAAGTTACAAAGGAAGTGGGGCAGGAAGTTACACATACTCAACAAAAACAAAACAGGCCTAATGCCTCAAGACTCACCTGACAGTCCATCAATCCATTCGCTCCAACAATTCCCTGAGCTTCGGGTAGCCCAACGACGTCGAAAGCGCGAGCAACCGGGTGTGTTCCATTCCCAACGCACCCCCGAGCCAAGCCAAACAAAAACCCCAATTTTAATGCTCGAATTGAGGACCAATTGTACCCAATTTTGTTGGAAACCCTTCGGAAACTCACCGGGCAACATATTTGCGACAAACGATGAACGGCTAGATTTCGGCGTCTCGGGACGCTCTCTATGAGCTGCACACAAAAGCCCCTTAAGGCGCAGCGATTTCGTCGTGTTCCGGTGAAATCGTTCCTTCAAACCCTAGCCAAACCGAATGAAATTCAGCGAAGAATGGAGGAAGAGAACAAGGGGGAGAACGGAGGAGACCTTACCTCAAAATTGCAAGTTGAAGCCCTCCAGAATCACCCGGATTGAAGGCAGTCCATGGGAGGGCAAGGGAGAGACAAGAGGTGCTCTTCCCCTTCCGTTTGTTCGGCTGGGGGAGAAGAAACTCGCGAGGTTCCAAATAGGAACCCCCGGAAAAGTGCAAAAGGTCCCTCATTAAAATGAGGGCGCTGACCCCACCTGGCTGGTGGCAGCTCACCCGCCACCCCGGTCACTTTCCCAAACACCTCCCGAGCCCCTCCGACGCCCCTCCGAGCCTCATACTATGTCCAACACCACCTCCTAAAGGTGTTCAAAGGTTAGGAATTCCCTTCCGAATCTCGGTTCTCAAAATGAACGCGCCACCAAACGAGAATTTCAATTTTCCTCCGGATTTCCCAACCTGTAATGACACGGGTCGTTACATTACCCATGTTGCAATTTGATCATCTTAAGCCATTTAAAATAAATACTGTTCTGTGAACATGTTGAATTATTTGAAATTAAGTTGATTATAAGAATAAAATATGTTATAACTTGAATCAGACCGAATATTATTTGTGTCAAATTATTCAATCCCATTACAACCCAAACTCATTTATATCCAACTCAAATCTGTTAAACTCGTGTCATGTAGTGTCGTTCAAAATTGCCGCCTCTATATTCATGGATCTTTATTGATGCTTGCAGGGTCCTTTTGTGAATGGGAAGAGAGTTTGTGCAGCTGACCTGTCCCTTGGACCAAAGCTGTACCATTTAGAGATCGCGCTTGGCCACTATAAGAAGTGGTTGCTTCCGGATTCACTCCCTCATGTGAAGTCTTACATGAAGGTATGTTCACCAAACCCTATGCCTTGTTTGGTGCGGTGAAAATGTGATAGAGCCTGAGACCTGGAGATTTTCTTTAGCAAAGGGTAAAAGTGTCTACGTCAGGGAGGAAGAATCTGGGGAATATTGTAGTCTGTTAGAGCGGGGAGAAGCTTGGCCCATGTGGAGGGCGGGGTTTGTTATAAGAAGGTGGGGGTGAGGCAGAGAGGAATCTTCTTCTACCGTCCCTTACCGTTTTGTACTATCCTTTTTATAAAAAGTGGGTTACAGCTGCCAACGGCAGCACACAACACGTACGAAGAAGCTGTGAAATAAACAGGTCCGGGGACCTGACCCCGCGACCTGTGCCCCAAAACCGCTCCGCCACCTCAGCTGCGTGCGGGGGACTTTCCATTTTATAAAGCAGCTCCTTTGCCGTGAGGTTCTTAGCAAAATGTTACTTAAAAAAGTCAAAAGAAAATTTGAAAATTGCCTGGTCACATGGTGATGATCACTTGCTTATAGATGAAAGATGAAAGATAATAATGAAGATGAGATTTAGAAATTAAACGAACGAGAATCTGTGCTGGTGGAAATTGTTACATCTATTAATATAATATGTATATTTTTTTATTCAGGGTATATTTTCCCTTGATTCATTCACCAAGACAAGGGCTTTGCCAGAGGATGTGATTGCAGGGTGGCGGCCGAAAGTCATGGCGATGTAGGACACGAGGACCGTTGATAAAATTGCAAGTGATTAGTAGTGAAGCAATTATTAAAATTGTGCTTTTTGGTAAATTAATATTATAATGTTTGGTAAATTAAAGGAGTTTTTAATAAATAATGCATTGTTTGGGATGTATTTATTGTATTAATAATATTCTTTTTAATTTCAAAATATCGTTAAATGTAAGAGAGTAAATTAATATAAACTATTTATTTTTAAAATGGATTATTTGATATTTTTATTGTATTTCAAAATAATCATTTAAATATTCAATTATAAATTCAAAAAAATAAAAAGAAAGTTCATTTATACATGGTAGGTCCGGGATTGGATAATTTTTATATTTATTATAATTATTATATTTATAATTATTATATATTCAATATAATATTAGAATTATTATAATTATAATTAGAGAATTATGATAAATTTATAATTATAAATATAATAATTATGATAAATATATAAAAATAATAAATATATAAATATTAAAAACAAAAATATAATAATATAATAATTATAAATATAGTAAATTCAAAAATATAATAACTATATAATTATAATAAAAGTTATAAATGTAATAAATATAATAAATGTAGTAAATGTAATTATATATTTATGTATACATTATATATATATTTTTGCATTGTAAATATGCAATTTTAATTATATATAATGTATATATAATGTATATATAAATATATAATTACATAATGTAAATATATAATTCTATATATATACATTATATATATTTTTTACATTATAAATATGTAATTATAAAAAATATGTAATTATAATTAATATATGCCTATAATAATTATTTATTTTAATTATATATTTATTATATTTAGAGTTATAAGTATATATTTATAATATTTGAAAACAGAATGAATTTAATGAAAAATGTTGATAAAAAATAATTTATAAGCTTTCAATTTGAAAAACTATAAAACATAAACTATTACACGAATATAACTGAAACTTTAAACATTGATGAAACATATGATAAATAGTTGAAAACAAAAGGAATTTCCAAAAAAATGTTAGTGAAAGATATCATTAATTATTAAATTTAAAATAAAGAACTTTAAAAGCATATAAAATATACAGTATAAAATTAGATATCCAATTCACGGTAAGAAAGACCACAAGATCCAAAAATGAGGGACTGTCCAGATTTAATGAAACTGAATTGAACAGTTAAGCTGTATGTAAGACACTGTGGTGGTGTTCCCCCCAAAATGAAAGACGGCTTCAACCTTTCTTGATATCCAGTATAGATTTTGATATCCAATTCACTGCAACAAATACCAGAACCTCCACATAAACACACCATTTTTGGACCTTGTGGTTTTTCTTACTGTGAATTGGATATCTAATTTTATACTGTATATTTTATATGCTTTTAAAGTTCTCTATTTTAAATTTAATAATTAATGATATCTTTCAAGAAGTCGACTTTGAAAGGTATCAAATATAAAGTATGCCTAAAATATAAATAAAAACTGAAATACTGGATAACCATATAAGAACAGCTCATAGTAATAATAGTATCCTCATTTTATAGTCTTCCAAAATCACGTACTTGACATTCCTTTTGTTTTCAACTATTTATTATATTTTTAATCAATGTTTAAAGTTTCTGTTTTTTATTCGTTTCATAGTATATATTTTAGTCTTTCAAAGTCACGTACTTGAACCATTTTTAAGTTTCAAGTATGTGCTTTTGAAAGCTTATAGATTACTTTTCACTAACATTTTTTTTGGAAATTCCTTTTGTTTTCAACTATTTATTATATGTTTAATCCATGTTTTATGTTGTTTTCGAGTATTTCTTATACGTTTAATTAATGTTTAAAGTTTCATTTATATTATTTTGTATATACTATATATTTTATTTTCTAATTATATGTCTAAATAACATTCATTTCTCTAAATAAAGAGGGCTTTTAACATATATATCATGGCATCTGAATAAATCAATGTCGATGCCCCCCGGTACCACAACGTGGCGTCTGAATCTCACGTCCTCCCCGTGTCCGACGTACGTGTCGCTCCGGTGTCCTATCAACGAGATCCTCTGCTTCTGGTGCATCCGGTGCCTCCTCATGATGTTGTGTAGAGGCATGACCAAAATCATGCATGGATGACTGCCCAAAATCATACGTGGATGACTGCCCATAATCATGCGTCGAGCCATATGGTCCTGAGGCTCCTAAAAATGGTAGAAATGACATACTAAAGAAATCTTCGCCGGGAGGAGAGGAGGCTGCCACAAGCTGTGTCACCTGATCCAGCTCGTAGTCCATAGTAGTCATCGGAGATGATAGATGTGGTCTATAAACGTCTCCCTGCTGTGCAACCTCATCAATAAGCTGGGCAGGATCATCTCTATGTGATGCTGCCACATCTGCAGGAGGTGCTCTCAGATGTCTATCTCACCGCCTCTGCCCCTCCTGAGGTCCTCGTCTCCGTCTCTCAGCTGGCGGCGGTGGTGGCGGTACATCGTCATCAGCAGACATAGCAGGCACATCATCACCCTCACCCTCAGGAGCTCCAGCTGGAGGATATGGATCAGGATATACCTGTGGCTCCTCGTCATAAAAACTGTCTCGTATCATCCGGAGATGGTCGTAGAGAGCCAACACATCTCGATGAACTACATCACGTCTAATATATGCCTCCTCCTGAGGATGTGTGATATGTGCAAGATGATCAATGCTGTCTGTCTGAAAATGAAATGACATTCAAATTAATACCATAAAAGAGTTAAACAAATATAATATATCTTAATAAGTACACCATCTGCTGAATGCCAATCCCCTGACGTGTAAGATGCATGATGGTATGACGTCGATACCAATCTGCATAATCCCCCTGGGCAGATAACTGATACTGTGCTGTGGGATATCCATATCGAGAAATACCATATTGGGCACGCGCGTCCCACAACTCAATATGAGATGCATGAAACTGCCGCTAGTTCGTCGACTGTCTACCTGTAAGTACAATCGAATGCAACCCCTCTGACTGTCCTGGTGCCATCGGGATATGCTGTATATAACCGAACTGGCGCATGACCCGATCGGGCTGGTGCCACTCAATGATATGGAAGTGGATGAGTGACACCACTGCAACACGATCTCCAATCATAGCTGTGCAGTATGGTGGAAGTGACGCGTAGACATAACCTGTATATGGAGTCCATGAAACCTGAAATGTAAACTCAAAAAGTAAGTGACATATTAGCAATATAATGTTAGTAAGATTACATTGTAAGAACTTAAAATAGTGATAACGAAATATAAAAAATTACTGCTTGACTTACATCAGCTGGCACTAATGCATCGAATATCTGTCGAAAGCTGTGCACACTATGTCTCGGTGTGTGTGCATGCTTTTGAGACTGACTCCACCTGGATACAAAATAGTAATATACAGTAAGTTGATAAAAAAAAACAGAAGTACTAAATAAATGAAAGTAATGAAGTAAACATACCATCGTCCATGAGGACAATCCTGAAATAGCTCTGCTGCAAGAGGTGCGATAGCTCGAGGAGCGATGCGTGGAAAACGCTCCCAGACCCACATCTATACTAAAGCCATACAACCAGCAATCTGATGTGCATCTGCCTGACAACTGGTACAAAGGGATCTGTACAGATGTGCTAATATAACGGATCCCCAACTGTATGTAGCTGTATGATCAAGATCCTCAAGTAATGGGAGGTACATCATGTGTACCAAAAGGGTGGAGTAGTCGACGCATAACATGCCTCCGAGTAGTCGCAAAATATATGCACGTGTATGCCTAATGAGCGTCTCCTCGTCTGCGTCATCAGGAATGACAGTGAAATTCTCATCAAGCCATGTCATGCGCAATCACGAACCCACGAGGACACCTCGTACGCCAACGACATCAATGCCTAATAGTTGCTGTATGACGACAGCCCAATTTCCACTAGTGGCACCCGTAACTGCCTGTCCATGGATGGACAAACCAAGCATGTAGATGACGTCCTCTAAAGTAATGGTCATCTCCCCCTCCGGGAGATGAAAAGTGTGTGTCTCTGGCCGCCATCTCTCAACCAATGCCGCAATCAAATGATGATCAATAGTCTTGAAGTCACACATAACGACTCCATAAAATCCCGCATGTCTAAGGTATGGAGAAATAGCTTCCGGGGGCGCATCGTGATGAAAATGATGTGCTCTCCGAACAGCAAGCTGTCGAACAGGTCGTTGCGCCAACACAAGACGCGACACATGCGTCTCCTGACCAGATAATAGTGGCTGCTCCATCTGATTGTATAAATAGTAAAACATTAATTTCATGTTAGTCATCACATTTATCATTTAAGGTATGAAATTTATCATGTAATGTATGAAAGAAGCGTGTAAGTAATTTAGGATATGTTCAATATATAAAGGAATTTATGATATGTTCAATATATAAAGTTGATGATATATTCACTTTGAATGCTTTCAAAATTCAACGATGACATTGGATTTTGAAAGGTGTCGACGTCACAATAATTGACCAAAATTATTAAAGGAATTAATGATATGTTCAACATATAAAGTTTTGGATTGATTCTCCAACTCAATATGCTCAGTCAACATTGTTTAGAAGGAATATGAAAAAACCTTTGATCCATGTACGGTTGACATGAAAAAACATCCTCCTTCTGCATCGTAGCTTTAGTCGACCCAGTAAAAAACCAACTGTCACATATTCACGACCTCCGAATGAATATATGACAGTTGGTTCTCCACTGGGTCGACTAAAGAGGGGAATTGCCAATGTTGCAGAATGAATCAATGTTTTTTTTTGGAGAAAACCCATTCTCATGGTTGAAAACGAGGGGCATAATGTTTTAATAATTTTCAAGAATATCAATTATTTATGTTCATCACTCTATTTAACAATTATGAAGAAAAGGATGAGAGGGACATAACGTTTGAATATCTTTATTTGTCATTTTCTAGGCTAGTAGTCTCATATTCTGTTATATCCTCAATTTATTCTTCACTATTATTCACTCTAGATAATTCTCAGATTTTGTTAAATCCTCGATCTTATATTTTATATATTTTAAAATTTCTTGTTATTTTTCTAAAACAACAACCACTTATTTAAATGATAATGATATATTCACTATGAATGCTTTCAAAACTCATCGACGGAAAAATATTGATTACACGTACAATATGTTTATAGTAACTGATGGAGTACAAAAATCATTTTAACCATTAGATGATTGCCCTATGTGTCTAGGGCAACGTGTCTTCGTATGACCCTCCTGGCGGCATATGCTGCACCTTCGTCCAGGTGCCTGTTCAGTAGGTCAATTCATCTCATTTCGAATACGAGTTGACTTTGGCCTCCCTTTAGGTCGAAGTCTACTGATGTTCGGTAGAAGCGTGGGTGTGTCATCAGAGAGCTGAAAATTCTGATATTCTCCGATTAGCATCCACGGAGTATTGTAGCATGAGTTGATACTGTCAAGTCGATAAACTGGATCAACAAACTACTCCCAAGATACGTGTACGTAACCACAGACTGCAATCACATGGCCACAAGGATATCTCAATGCTTGAAACTTGCCACATTCACAGTAACGCTTCTTCAGTAAAACAATTCGGATCCGACCATTGCTACAAGCCACAACATCACCGGGCTCAGCGACCTCAAATCGTTGCTCTGGACGATTAAATGCGGTGACACGATAAGTTGCAGCTTCCTGAAGAACTGTATCTAAATCGCGTTGGAAATGGTGTCCATAACGCATCCCTCTATTCAAGCCCTCTTCAGCTTGCTTTCCCCGTTCCAGAAAATACTTGACACTACGATAGAAAGTTTCTTGTACCAAACCTATAATTTAGATTTAAGTCATTATACTAATAGTATATTATAATTATGTTTTTCTGATCAACATATAATTAAATATTCATATTTACCTGTGATTGGTAACTTTCGAACTCCCTTGAAAACCCCATTTATGCATTCTACGATGTTGGTAGTCATATAACCATATCTCCTCCCATCATCATATGCCAACGACCATTTCTGTTTTGGAATTTGCATCATATAATCATAAACTTCCGGATTAACTCTTTGAATATGTTGAAGACGCTCCTCCATTCTTTGTTGTTGAGGCTCGTATGCTATCATACAAGAAAAAATCTGAACAAATATGATCATAACTATGATAGGATTTGTTAATACAAAAAATGATTTTCATATCAATTTTCAAGATTGCTTTCTTCATCGACTCATTCTTGAATCTCTTTCGTAAATTGCTAGCAATGTGTCGAATACAGTATCTCGATGATGGGCATAAGGTGGTCTCCATGAAAGTCCCTCAGATTGTACTGCCTCTTTGATTGCACGGTGACGATCTGAGATAAGGCAAATCCCTTCCTTGCCCGTAACAAATTCACGAAGACATGCGAGAAACCAACTCCATGACGAGAAGTTCTCTTTCTCCACAATTGCAAATGCCAAAAGTAGAGGTGCTCTATTTCCATCTTGTGTGGCAGCAATCAATAAAGTTCCTGTATACTTTCCATACAGAAATGTGCCATCTATTTGTATAAACTGCTTGCAATGCCTAAAAGCAGCCACACATGGTAAAAATGTCCAAAACAATCTATCAAAAACAACCATTGACTGGTCAACATGGTTGTATTGGTTAACATATTCAATAGTATTTAACTGATAGATCACTTGATTATTGTGGCGTAAAAGCTCCAAAAGTTGTGGTAAAACTCGATAAGAGTCATCCCAATCACCATATACTTTCACAATAGGCTTTTGACGTGCTACCCATGCCTTCCAGTAAGAGATCTGATACCCAAAAAGTTGTTTGATTCGCTCCATCACAAGAACAACAAGAACATCTTGACAAGCTCTAATCATTTCAACAATAACTGTTGAAACAAAGTCAAAATCTAATGAAGAATGTTCTTGTGACAAGCTTGGGTTCACACATGTGTGTGGAGTAAATCTTGTGATGCGCCAGCTGTGAAAAGTGTTATCAATTATAGCTTGCATACGCATTTGACAGTTTGAATCATATTTGTCGCAACAGATCAAATAATAAGATCTTTTTGACTCTTCTACAACATAAGAGTAATGTCTGTCAATGTGATATTATTTTATCACATTTTTCATTGCATCTTTACTGTCAAGTTCTCTTCCAATATACAGAACACCTTCATCTGCCACTCGATCTGTGCCCCCAATGATTTCTGGAAATTCTGAAGTAGGAGTAATAAATGACCAATTGAATTCTGGCAAGCGATTCATGCCTTCCGTCGACCATAAACTCAATGGTGGGGGATGGTTCAACGGTCGGTTAAACCTCACATGAGTAGGCACTGACTGTTATTCCGCATGCGCTTCCTCTTCATCTTCAGCTTCCTATTCATCTTCTTCTTCTAAATTGTCATCATCCTCAAAATCATCAACCAACGCATCTATAGTATGTGGGAGACTATCTATTGAAATTGTGGCCGAGGGAAATGATGGTACCAATGCTGATGGAACTTCTTGATGTGTTCTAAAAGGAGCAGATGAAATTGTCTCGTGAAATTGTGATGACCCAACTTCCAATGTTGATGGGACCTCCATTGTAGATATGGTCACATACAACTCCATAATTTGATTGGCATGTAAAAACTTAACCAATGACAGTACGTATTCCCATTCTTCATCATCAGTTATCGGATAGACCACATGCCAAAATCTATCAACATATTGTAGATGTCTGTATATGATAGATTCTATCGCTTGGTTACTCGTCAGTTTCAACTTTTGATGAATTTTCCTTTGATGAGTTCCCAAAGTTGTACTGCCTCCAAGCATTACAACAGCTTCTGGTTGTATACTATAACTACATCCTTGTTCCGTCTCAATTATTTGTCCATTGCAATAAATATAAGCAGCCATCTTTTTTATCTAAAATAAACCTTCGTTATTAATCACATATGATCAAACAATCTAATTATGTCTGCATGCTTTTAGAATTTATGTTGGAATCCTAGTCCCTCCACCAAATCAATATGTTCAAACCATATTGATGTGTAACTCGCTTTACACAACTCACAAGTTTGTGTTATTTACCCAAAAATAGTAAGTCAAACATATTCATAAATATCCACATCCATCATATGCATGAGGTACACAAACACGTCATGTAAAAGAATAGAGTTATCTGAACTTGAAAAACTCAACATGAATAAGCCCGAAGCGACAGATAGCCAACCCCATTCACTTTCCTAGACAAGGCAAGCCTCCAGGAAAGTAGGTGGTCCGACCCAAAGCCCCTCTATCCGGGGATACTTTACTCAAGCAAGAATTTCAGTTCATGACAACTCTAACACTTAATATGTAAAAAATATATTCAACTACTAAATTCAAGTTCATAACTACAATTACAAACCGAGGTCAAGGTAGATGACAAACTAAATAAATTATCATACTTAGAATGGAATGCAAATATATATTATATAAACAATTCTTAATATAACTACTTTGCTAATTACTGTAACTAATTCGCTAATTACTGTAACTACTTCGCTAATTACTGTAACTACTTCGCTAGTTATACTTCATTAATTAACTAATTAGATTTCATTAACTACCTTTTTTAATTTCATTATGTACCTTATTAGATTTCATTAACTACCCAATTGGATTTCATCGACTACCCAATGGGATTTCATCGACTACCCAATTAGATTTTATTGACTACCTAATTAGATTTAATTAACTACCTAAGTAGATTTAATTAACTACCTAAGTAGATTTAATTAACTACCCAAGTAGATTTAATTAACTACCTAATTAAATTTAGTTAATTACCTAATTAGTGTTCATTAATTACATAATTAATGTTTATTAATTTCCTAATTAAAATTACTTAATTAACTAATTAGAATTGATTAATTAAGTTGACTTATAATTGATAAATTAAGTTGAATTAGAATTGATTAATTAAGTTGAATTAGAATTGATTAATTAAGTTGAATTAGAATTGAATAATTAAGTTGAATTAATAAACTACATAATTTGAATTAATTAAGTACATAATTTGAATTGATTAATTAACTAATTAGAATTACTTAATTAACTAATTATAAATAATTACCTAAATAGAATTACTTAATTAACTAATTATAATTGATTAATTAACTAATTAGAATTCATTAATTAACTAATTATAATTCATTAATTAATAAATTAGAAACGATTAATTAACAAATTACATTTAATTAATTAGAATTGATTAATTAAGTTGAATTAGATTTGATTAATCAAGTTGAATTAGAATTGATTAATTAAGCCGAATTAGAATTGATTAATTAGGTTTAATTAGAACTTCTTAATTAAGTTCAACTGATTAACTACATAATTACAATTACTTAATTAACTAATTAGAAATAATTAACTAAATAGAAATCATTAATTAACTAATTAGAAATCATTAATTAACTAATTAGAAATCATTAATTAGCTAATTAGAAATCATTAATTAGCTAATTAGAAATCATTAATTAGCTAATTAGAATTAATTATTTCACTAATTATAATTAATTAATTCACTAATTATAATTAATTAATTAACTAATTAGAAATCATTAATTATATAATTAGAAATCATTAATTAGCTAATTAGAATTAATTAATCCACTAATTATAATTAATTAATTCACTAATTATAAATAATTAATTCACTAATTAGAAATCATTAATTAACTAATTAGAAATCATTAATTAACTAATTAGAAATCATTAATTAACTAACTATAATTAATTAATTCACTTATTACAATTAATTAGTTAAGTAATTAGAAATCCTTAATTAACTAATTAGAATTGCTTAATTAACTAATTAGAATTGCTTAATTAACTAATTAGAATTGCTTAATTAACTAATTAGAATTCATTAACTAACTAATTAGAATTAATTAATTAACTAGAATTAATTAATTTACTAATTAGAATTGATTAATTGCTGAATTAGAATTGCTTAATTAAGTTGAATTAGAATTGTTTAATTAAGTTGAATATATTAACTACATAATTAAAATTAGAATTACTTAATTAACTACTTGGAATTCATTAATTAGCTAATTAGAATTACTTAATTAACTAATTGGAATTCATTAATTAAATAATTAGAATTCATTAATTAACTAATTAGAATTCATTAATTAACTAATTAGAATTCATTAATTAACTAATTACAATTAACTAATTACAATTAACTAATTACTAATTACAATTAACTAATTACTAATTACAATTAACTAATTACTAATTACAATTTACTAATTACAATTAACTAATTACTAATTACAATTAACTAATTACTATTAACTAATTACTAATTACAATTAACTAACTACTAATTACAATTAACTAATTACTAATTACAATTAACTAATTACAATTACTTAACTACTTACTATTAATTAACTACTTACTATTAATTAACTAATTAAAATTGATTAATTAACTAATTACAATTAATTAGTTAATTACTTACAATTATTTAACTACTATTAACTAATTAGAATGCATTAAATAACTAATTACAATTAAATAATTTGCTACTTAAAAATAATTAATTCACTATTATAATTAATTATTAACTACTAATACATAATCAGGTTTTAAACTAATTCTATAAAGTAAACAAATAAATTAATAAACAAATTCCATAATCTAATTACATTAACTAAACAATTAAATAAACAATTTAAAATATTAAAGAAATGTAAATAAAAACTTACCTCGAATTTGCAGAATTTCGAATTTGCAGAAAGGTCCTCGGTTGGATGAGGAGGAGGGAGAGGGAGGAGGGAGAATGAAGAGAGTGGAAGAGGGAGAATGAGGAGAGGAGTGGAGGGAATGAGGAGAGGAGTGGGGGGAGGGGGGTTTTATAGTTGTGGATGGAGATCAACGCCACTTCAAGTGGCGCTGATCAGTTTATCCTAAAGGTATCAGCGCCACTTCAAGTGGTGCTGATCAATAATTACCCATTTTCGCCATAGCGCCACTTCAAGTGGCGCTAGACGGCCCCATTTTCTTAGAAAAGAAAATGGGGAACCCATTTTCATAAAAAAAAATTAAAAAACCCCCTACCCCAAATTTTCCAAACTTGAACCGCTTCAATGGGAGTAGGGCTACGCTGGGTAGGACATATATTTTATTGGATCAGATTGAAAGGGCTATCCGAAACCGGCTTGTGTGAATAGGACCTTTTAAAATTTGATTAGGCAGTATCCAAACTAAGTTGATTCTAAAACAAGTTCTTAATTTATTAACCCATTCATATTATGTTCTCATATATTAAGGTACCAAGGAAAATTTTAACTAGGGTATCTCTTGTCCTAGAAGATAGTAGAAATAACCTATCGTTTAGCTAGTTTGAGAAACTAATAACCAACCTCTCACTTACCATCACACCCCTTAAATAACAAGTATGCATGATATCAAACATTCAATCAAAATATAACAAAATCCCCACAAGCTAATTCCAACCATTTCATATTTGGAATGTCTAACGTCTCGCCACACATCCACTGTCATAACCATCCCACATCTATCTTTATATCCAATTCACAACATAATCAGTCCATATTTGATCCACATTCTGTTCATATCTATTAATTGGGGGTGAGAGAGGGCATACTAATATGGTCATCCGACTAGCCCTCTCACCAACTCAGTTGTTGGGCCGCACCCGAGAAAACCGATCTCAAGTGGTGTTTGCATAGTAAATGGGTCTCCCATCGCTAAAATAACATCAAAATACTGTAAGGATAACTCAAAATTTCCATTCCCACATCGTTGACATCATCATCATCTTCTATCTGTCGTCCACGACTCATCATGTTCACAATCTGACGTCACATACACCAACAAGGCCCAAGGAAAAAGTCAACTAACAATTTTATATAAGCAACCAAACATCTTCTTATCGCACCACCCTAGGAAGACATCTCCAAGGAAAGCATATATATCATAGTGTCACCCTCTCCCTAGTTAGACACATTTAGGGAGAATAATATCACTTTATCATTCTCCACCTAGGAAAAGCATATCTAGGGAGAGAGTATGCAAAGTCTACATATCATATCTTGGGTTGAGAGACTAAGAAGTATCAAAGAACTATATGTCACGAGTAAAAGGAATGTATCAAAATTCATGTTGAAACCAATATATTGAATTACAACATCGAACCACCACATCGGGGTGCATCATTGTTCTCATAACGACATTGTTTACCATTCTCCATCATAAGGGTTCCATCAGAGTATACTTCATATGTTAGTGTTACTACAAGGACCGTCAAGAAGCACAAACACACACACTCTCGTATAAATTATATTTTTTCAATTTCATCATTATCAAAGTCCCAAATTGCTAAATAGAGGGCACCAATGCGATTTTCTCATGAAAATGAGTCCGAGCACTTTCATTTTTTTTGGGTTGGGTCACCATTAGACATGGTGTCCAATAATTTATTATGCCAAATGTCCTTTAAATAGTCCCCGTTGCTTCGAATTTATCATCATTGCGATATACTTGAAAAATTGACGAGGTCTAGTCAAAAGCAACCCAATGAGTGTGATATTACCAATGGTATACCCCCCATTTTCCAACTATACTACTAATAGGTTCAAGTGACATTGTTAGCAAAAATCCTCAAATGCATTTTTGGTTTGTGTTTTTTGACAAACCTAGTGAAATATCCTCTAAAAGACTCATGGAATTGTTATGAATTGATGTCAAGGAGTTTAGATAATTTTGGAGGAAGATGAAGTTCTGGATTGAAGGATCAAAATCATGCTGTAATGCTTGAAGGTCCACACTGTGATTTTTCAGTGCAACTTCGATTGATGATTGGTTTGATGCTTGTGCTGTGAAGGTAGAGGATTACATCATGATTTTTGAATAAGATTAAATACATGAAGAAGTGTGAACTATAGGCAGGAGATCACGTCATAATGTAGTATTTTGTATAATGAGGAGAAGAATTGTACTGTAACAATGGTGGCCATGAGATTTTAGTGTTTCTTTGGAATCCATGACACATTGAATGGAGATATATTTTAAAAGAGTCATCATGCCACAAAAGATGAGTCTGAATCGGCTAACGCCGTTATTTTCAGAGGAGTAAAGGAGTGTGCTGTGACAAGTGTCGTTACACCGTGATTTTATTGAGCCATGCAAGATTTCAGGAATCAAATTTTCTATCTTTTAGGTGATAACTTGTGATTTAAAAGGGGATTGATTGACTTTGATTTGAAAAGCACAAATGGATGAATTTTCCCAAGGTGAGGGTTGCAAACCTAGAGGTATAGTGAGTCTTCTATTAAGTTGTATAAATAAGCAGTGTGTTTATAATAGATTTTGGGGCCCCAACACATCACTGGGTGTATGCTCCTTGGATGTAGCTCAGTGTGGGCGAACTAAGTAAAATTCCTTATGTCTTCCTTTTACGCTTTATTGCTTTCATATTTTCTATATAAGAGAGAAGAGTGTTTCGACTAACTACGAAACATGATAGTTGGGAAAAGATGTTTGAAATTATCACACCCTGATTCACCCCTCTTAGATTATCTTCCTTGTATGGGGTTAACAAGTGATATCAGAGCGGGATGATCAATTTGAATGACTTTTCTCTCTTTGGAATCCATGGTGGAATTTGTGAATTAAAAATTCATTCCGATCTTCAACAGACATAATTTTTAGCTTTAAAAGAATCAAATGCAACACTACTTTTGATCCCTTGGTATGGATGTTCACATGATTTTCATACATGGAATTATAATCAACATGGAGAGTGGATATTTATCAGAAGGAGATTGTAAAAAATTGGATACCGACTCCAAAGGAATGAATGCGTTAGGTGGAGGTTTTTCCAACATAATCTACATGGAGGCGATGCTGTGTAAATCCACACATGTCATGTGAGAAAAGTTGCTAAACATTTATAAAGGAGACATGAAGGTATGAGATGCTAAATTGAAAGTTCTTTGGAATAAGTATGAGAATTTGAGGATGCACCCAGATTAATTCATTGATTGCAAACTTGGAGAAACCCTCAATGATATCAAAATTGTGAAGCAGGTCATGATAAGACTGCCACCTCATTTCAATATGAAGGTTTTAATGCTTAAGGACAAGGATTTCAAGGAAGTTTCATTAGATAGTCTTCATAATACTCTTGTGTATATGAGATGCAGACTAATAAATATGATCTCATGCCAAAATAGAAATCTCGTAAATTAGCATTCAAGGCGATGAAAAAGATTTTTGTGGAGGATGATCCTAAATAAAAGAGGTTAACAAAGTTATTTCATTCCTTTCCTCAAATATGAAAAGGGGAAAATGAAAGTTTAAAGGGAATATTTTACTCGCATGTTTTTGATGTGGAAAGTTTGGGCACCTTGATACCAAGTGCCCTAAGAAGTTCTGAGATGATGAAAAGGATGATGCACCCATGAAAAAATCTTTTAAGGAGGTGAAAGGAAAGTGAAGTACTGAGTAGAATTTCTTTAAGAAGAAAAGACTTCTTTCACAAGAAGACAACATCTCGAAAAAAATTAAAGTGGAAAATATTGAGGGTTGTATAGGCCTCAAGGACAAAGTTCTTATGGCTGTCATAAACAAACCATAAACTGAGGAGCAAAGCGATGGTTATGATGATGAAGTTTTGGGTGTGTTAGACTTCAAAGTGGAGTTGGAGGCCTCTCTTGAAGAAATAGATGTTTGAAGAGCTAAAATGAAAAAAATATCCAATAGTGTGATTCGTGATTCCAAACTCTATATGAAATAATAAGAAGAGGGGGAAGTTGAGTTGAAGGCTGAGATTGAAAAGCTTAAATTCGAGAACCTAGAAAACTCAGAGAAAGTGTTGAGTTGAAGCTTAAAGTGTAAGAGAAAGCCTGAATCATTGATGGATTGACCAAAACGGTGAAAGATAGGGTTTAACAGATTAAGGAGCTTGGAGGATAAGATTTTGATATCACTTTTCTAAACATAAAAGTGACTCTAGGTTAATCAACACATTTGATAACATATAATAAATATTTATCTAAAAAAAGGTTAAGGAAAAGTATGGAGATCCAAAAAATGAGTTTGAGGATTTCCTATAGCATCACAAATATTATCATGAAGGAAAATTAGGTGCAGAGTGGAACATCCCTACCCAACCCATTGGCTTGGACCGGGTTAGAGGTGCTACTAAGCTTAGGCGACATTCCTCAGACATCAAAAGTTGAAAATAAATGCTAAGGGTTTAAACACAAAGTTTATAAGGGAGGAATGATTTACCATTTTTTACACACACAACCATCACATGATTAAACAAAAATAAATAAAATCAAGGACATTCTATAATGATGCACGCAACACAACCCAACAATAATAAAAGTGACAAGCTGTCAATAAACAATGAATCAAAGTCCAACATCAGAGTAACAATGAAAAAGTATAATAAGAATACCAAAACTACAAAGTCGAGAATAACTTTGAAACCAAGGTGGAACCCCTCTAGGAAAATACACAAACCCCTCCAAGCTCCATCTCCACTAACCATGACAATGACATCAAGGAGTGCCGCTTGAGAAGTAAGAAATCTGCCCCTTTCCTGTATCACAGAAAACAACATTTGCATACGCACCAAAGTGAATGTGTGGGGGAGAGTAATCATACAAAATAGGAAACCCAAGAGACTTTTTCCATATGCCACTAAGACCAAAAATAGGTTAGCTCATGGGATTTATAAAACAGAAAGGGAGAATATCAAAAGCAGATAAAGCAATTTTTGCAATATTCAATAAAACAGATGAACAAATTTTTCAAAAGAAATACAACCAAAGATGAGTTTTCCTTTCCAAGTAGAAAAAGAAATTCATTAAATTTCAATTTTTCATAACCCACCCATGTTTTCACACTCACACATATGAGCATGCATAACCTGAACCTCCCTATACCCATGAGTGGCGATTTATCCTTTCAACAAGTCATCACTTTATGACCCAATTTGACAATGGTACTTCTGATCATGATCTATCCCAAGTTTCTATTATTTGATGGTGATACTTCTGAACATGATCCTCCCACATGAACATGAACACACACAACCCAGTTATGCTAAGAACACATATCAAAAACCATCTTTCTTGAGAAACCCATTAATTCAATTTATTAAACACGTTGTGGGCGATACCCACAACCCAATTTTCAAGAGCCAACTGGTAAGAGAAAATAAAAAAGAGTTTTATAAAAGTAAAACCATTGAAAAGTAGAAGATAATTCTTTAAAGAAACCAAAGAGACTTTACATTCCAATAAAAGTGGAAATAGGGAAAAACCACCTACCTCGGGTTTTTTTGGTGCAACAGATCTGCAGTGATTCTGTAGATCTAGGTTCATTCCTCTATTTCTATGATGAAAAATGAGAATATGTGATTAAAACTTGTCCAATACCATAGATCTGGGCATGACAACCCCAATCCATGGTTCTATTTAAGAGAAAACGAGCAGATCTAGAATAGACGAGAATAACTAAGTTCTTACCTTTAATTCCCAAGATCTACCACCCAAAGGATCATCGAAATCAGATCCTAGAGGTCGAAGTTCACCAAAAATTGCCTAAAGGAACCTTGGAAATCAAGATCCTAGGCCAGTGGAGGAAGAATGAGGTCTTTTTGGACAAGTTTTGGGTTAAAAAATAAATTTTCATACAAATTAATTCCAATCGCACGATCAAAATACCATTTATCAAACCATGCGAATCAGACCTGTCCTAAAATTTACCAACTCACATGATTAACCACACGGTTTTTTAAAACCATGTACCAACTGTGGTCTTACCCAATGACCCCCAAACCCCTCACACAGTTTCCTGGAGACTTGAGCACCGTTTTTACTAATCATGCTCAAATTGTGAACCTCCAAAAAGGTTTCCAAAATCTTCCAGAAACTTCCAAGTCTTAACCCAAACATTATATAACTTTAAATAAGCCATAAAGTAGGGAAATACCTCAAATAAGGGGTGTTACATTCTACCTACCACCGGTTTTTTCATCTCAAAAATCTGGAATAGGTTCGGCCACTGCTCCTGCATGAACTTCTCTCATTCCCATGTTTCCTCTTGAATATTACCATGCCACCATAAAACTCTTACCATAGAAATAGTTCTCCCTCACAAAAATATTTTATTGCCTATCCAGAATTTGGATCGGTTCATGGATAAACATCGTGCATCTGGTTCAAGAGTGACATGGCCCCAACTGATCATATGACTGAGATCTGGGTGATACTTTCTTCAGTTGAGAAATGTGGAATACATTATGGACAAAACTGAATATTGACAGTAAGGTTAACTATTGCGCAACATTTCCAATCAGTTTAATAATCTCAAACAGTCCAACGTACCATGGGGCCAACTCCCCTTGCTTTCTCAAGCGTCAATGACCAAGTATTGGTGACACTTTCAAGAAACATAGCCACTCACATTGAAAGATAAAGGTCAACGATGATGATCTGCATAAGATTTATGTCGACTCTGAGCCATGGACATCCACTTCCAGATAATCTGGATCTTCTCCATAGTCTCATGGACAAGACTAGGTCCAATCAGTGACATTTCTCATGTTTCCACCCAACATAGTGGAGAATGAAAAGGATGACCTTAAAATGCCTCGAACGAGGCCATATGTATTTTCTCTGGGTAGTTTTTATTATAGGATAATTTAACCAAAAGCATATAATCTTCCCATGATCCACCAAAGTCCATGAAACATGATATGAGCATATCTTCCAACATTTGAATTGTGCGTTCTGACCGCTCATCCATATGAGGATGATATTCCATGCTCATAGTCAATTGAGTTCTGAGAGCCTATTGCAAAGATCGCTAGAAATTGATAAGTGAATCGAGAATCTCTATCAGAGACGATCAAAACTGGAACTCCATGTAACTTAACCACTTATCGTATATATAACTTTTCCAAATCCTCTACCATGTTGGAATCACTGATTGGGAGGAAGAGTGCCAACTTGGTGAGTTGATCCACACTCACCAGATAACATTGTACTTTTGAAGCATCCTCAATAGACTCATGATAAAATCCATGAAAATATACTCCCACTTTTATATAGGTATATACATAGATTGCAGCATACCAACTAGACGTTGATGTTCAACCTTTACCTATTGACAAGTTAAACATTTCATAACATAATCTGTAATCTCTCATTTCATACCTGACCACCAGAAATGAGCTTTCATCACCATGTACATTTTCCAAATACCCAGATGAATAACCCATTTCTAATAGTGATATGTTGAAAGAAGTTGTACTAGAAAGACTGAGGGACCATAATTCAGTTCTAAAAGCACAAAAATTAGTTTTCATCTTCCATCCAGACATAAGAAGTCTCCTCACCATTTAGGTTTGACTTAATGGTGTTGAAATCAAGATATGATATTTGAATCTCTTTAAAACTGTATAAAAATACGAGAATAAGGTTAACTGTGAAGAAAATTATATTCTCATTCAATTAGACACAGTCTAGATGCACGTCAACAATGAAACTCATCAGCTACCATTGGTCACGAACCTCCCTGAATACTTCATTATAGGACTTTCGACTTAACGCATCTACCACATAATTCTCTTTTCCAGGTGTGCGCAACAAGTCAAAGTCAAACATCTGGAGATATTCCATCCATCACTGTTGCCTCAAGTTTAAGTCTTGTTGAGAGAAGATATATTTCAAACTCTTATGGTCAATGATGACTGTGAACCTTTTTCCAAAGGGGTAGTGATGTCAGATCTTTAATGTATGGACAACTACAGCTAATTCCAGGTCATGCATCAAATATTTCTTCTCAAGTTTTCGAAAATGCCTCAAACCATAGGCCAAAACATGATCTCTCTACACGAGAACACAACCCAGACAAGATCCTGACACATCACAATATACCACAAAACCCTGACCCAATTCTGGAAAGATTAGGATGGGTACCGAGGTGAGACAATATTTAATCTCTAGAAATCATTTCTCACACTCATCATTCCATGTGAATAAAATACATTTTCTCTTCAGAGGAGTCATAGGAGAAGAAATCCTTGAGAAATCCTGAACAAATCGGAGATAATAACCAACTAATCCCAGAAAATTGCGCATCTCAAAAATATTCTTGGGTGGATGCCAAGAGATGAATGCTTCAATCTTCCCAGGGTGAACTGATATCCCCTCTTCAGAAATTACATTCCCAAGGAAACATACTTCTTGTATCTAGAAGTCACACTTATAAAATTTCTCATATAATCAGTGATCACACAATGTGCTCAATACAATTTCTAAGTGCTCCTCATGCTCATTCTTGCTTCAAGAATAAACCAGAATATCATCAATAAATACCACAACAAAATAATTGAGGTACCTTTGGAAGATACAATTCATCAAGGACATGAAGACTATAGGTGAATTCGTCAGAGAAAAGGGCATTAAGACATATTCATAATGACTATATTGACTCTGGAATGTTGTCTTCAGAATAACCTCTTTTATAACTCTCAACTAATGATATCCTGATTGTAGATCAATCCTGGAGAACCACTTAGCTCCATTTAATTGATCAAATAGATTATCGATTCGAGGAAGAGGTTACTGATTTTTTTTTATCATAACTTGATTTAGTTTATGATAATCAATACATAACTAAAAGGAACTGTCCGCCTTCTTTATGAATAAAACCAGTACAACCCAGGGCGATGTACTAGGTCTGATGAATCCTTTAATCTCCAATTATTATAGCTATGAATTTAGTTCCTGTAATTCCATTGGATATATTATATATGTGGGGAGTGAAATATGGATTTTTCATGGGAGTAGATCAATAGAAAATTCGATTTCCCACTCAGGTGTTAACCTATAGAAATTGTTCAGAAATGCATCTAGATATTGATCCACTATCATAAGAAGAGTCCTATTTCCAGTTTCATCTGGAGTGTCCAGGGTCATTACTGCAAACTAACCAGTGATGGTTCCATCCACTCAGATTGAAGGTCCCTCTCTCCCTGTATTTTTGTCCCAATCCTCCTTGAATACATGAAGAGTTCTATCTAGGGATGTGAATGTCACTTTTCGAGTGTAGTATTTAATACGGGCTTCAAATCCCACAAGCCAGTCCATCCCAAAGATTAGATTAAAAACATCTATCTCTAGGACCATAAACTCCCAGAGAAAATGTACCACATCAATGGTAATGGAACATGCTGGGCACTTGAATATTTAAGGGTTGGTGTCCTGAGAACCAACTGTTTTGTACTTTGATTACATGAATGTTCACTTATTGTATATTGTTCATTGTTCTGCATGACTATAATAAAATAATGTCCTGGAATATTCGTTGCATTAATAAGGTAATGGCAGATCCCCTCTATGATGAGATCCTTGAAATTCTATAACAATATTCTTAAATAAAGTTCTGTGGTTGGATGACATACTATGATAGGACACATAGTATAGAGACCGTCATATGCGCGTACTCGTAAGAAGACGAGACTCTCTCTCATGGAGTTCACACTTATTAATCTCCAAGATGGGAGATTATGAGAACAGACCCACTAGTAGCAATTCTGCATGTCTTGGTGTCATCGTACATTGCTATCTACGAGCGTGTGTAATGATCCTTAGACTGGAAGATTATCATTAACTCATGTCATGACTCACACACTTAGATTTGCTAATGAAAACCGTCACGTAGACAGTTGGCGGGAAGTAGGGCACGTTGGGTGCGTCACGAATGACATGTTGTTAATGGATAAGTCGAGGAAGGATTTGTCCCTTCCATATTTATGGAAGTAGATATCTCAAGCCCTTTGATTGAAATAGAACTTTAAAACAAATTCCATGGCCATGGTGTGACGACAAGTTTATTTCTGGAAGTCAAAGAATGACAGATCAAGCATATGGGTTTATAACACTACCATGAAACCTGCTTGATGAGATATTGAGAAAAAGGGATTAAATTACACAGTAAGCGTTTGTATGATGTGATACGTCAATGCAGTGTCAACTTCTTTCTCTTGGGTGCCTTGACCCGTTACTAGACAGTAATATTGGACTTTAGGTAAGCCCGCCTAATGCCAACGAGAAAGAGGCCTAGAGGGTCACACACTAAGTGTATTCAAGTATCTCAAGTAGAATAAAGATTATTCCCATACATGGTTTAATAATTATTCAAGGAAGCCTAAATCGTTTTAATATTGGAGGAAGAATAAGATAAAGTAAGTACACGCCTTGTATCATTGATTACACGTCGTGTAGTTTCATTTTGAAAAAGTACATGCCGTGTATTATTAAATATACACGCCGTGTAGTTTTCATTTTGGAAAGGAAATGAATAAATGAAAACAAGATATACACACCGTGTACATTGAATGTACACACCGTGTAGTTTTCAATGAAAAACAAGTACACGCCGTGTATTTATTAATACACGCCGTGTAGTTTTTACAGTCAGGATTTTTGAGGAAATATCGTTTTATTAAATGATATTTATTATAATCAGTGTGGGTGCACATCAAGGAATTAATGACTCGACATTGGTTTTTTTAAAATGGAGTTAATGAAATAAATAAAATGCATAACGCGTTTATTTATTATCATAACTCTACAACCTCAAACCCGATTATAAATATCCTCACAACCCAACTCTTTTCCTAACCTAAGAGAATCGTTGTGCACAATAATTCTGGAGAATTCTTTCAAGGCCGAAATAACCTCTTCCTCCAAGAACTCTCTCAAGATCGAGAGAGATCCTCTTCCATCGGATCAAGACGATCTAAGGTGGACAATGCAAGCAGAGGTTTCTCCACGCTAGCACCCGAAGACTCCTTTGGCGACATCTCAAGATATGAGGTACACGTGTGGATCACCGCTAGAGGAAGTCTATACTTGGATTCTGTGACGCAACGACAAATCACATCAGAACGTGATCAAGAACATCAACGAACAAAGAACACCCAAAAGGTATTTCTTTTAAATTGATTAAATTAATTATAATCAATATGTAATGATCCTACTTTGTGGTTCCGGGACTTTCCTTTTCTTTGTCTATTTCTGTGATTCGATCTGTGGAGACTGGCGTTTATCGTCGTATTGATCCCGGATTGATCATTATTAATGACAAAAAGCCAAGTGGGCACATCCACCCACGCACTTCCGCTACACCCGGAACCTTCAATTGGTATCAAAGGGAGGTTACAACGTTGATTATAGTTATTTAATTTTCGTTGATAATTTACGCATTTATATTTGATTCAATTCGAAATAAATCGTTCTATAAATCTGAATAAACGAGATCTGTTCTTCCTCCTTCATTTATCGATTCATATCACAGAAATGAACTTTTAATTTTAATTTTGATTAAAATAAAAACGAGGATCTCATCCCGAGGAGCCACTCTTTCTGTCTGTACAACACGGGAATACACGATGTGTAATGAAAACTATACGCCGTGTACTTAGGTTCAACGAACCGGTACTGGTCCGCCAAACCATGCCGTGTGAATTGATTACTCCTAAGCATTTAACACCCCGTGTTGACCATAATTAAACGGTGCATGGGAACCGGAATACACGGCATATATGTTGGAGAAACATGCCATGTAGTCCGATCCGACCCAAGTGAAACCATGTACAAAGGAGAAGCCGCGTACCACGTACACGGGATCACTAGGCCGGTTACCGCATAACAAGGAAGTACATGCCGTGTATAATTTATCTACACACTGTGTACTCCAAAATTTCCAAAGTAGAGAAAACACGCCAAAGCCCCTGGTGTGTACTTTGGATAAAGGGTGAAAAGAAATACATGCCGTGTAAATATAAACTACACATCGTGTACTTTCCAGAAATTTCACTAGGTTTCCTCCAAAAGTACAAAGACCTGTACAAGGGATATGGATGAGAAGAATCTCAAGGAAATTCAGAAAGGAATTTAAGATAAAGAATTGATTAATTATAAGATCATAATTAATTAATTTCAAGCGTGACTTATCTTAAATAATAGAACGATTAAAAGAATTTTAATTCTAAATATGCGTAAATGTCGTTGAATTCTATGGGTGATAATGAGCTAGACCAAAGACCCTTTGTATGTGTATGGTTTCATTTAAATTTATTTAATTTAAATTTGTTGGTCTGCGATCCTTCTTCTAAAAAAATGTAGGGCCTGCATGCCTATGGTTTCTTTAATGTAAACCCATGTAATGGAGGATCTCCCAAGCCAGAGGAGATGGTTCAAAATCCGAAGCTGAGGTGAAACCAACACAAGAAGATACAAAGGTGGACAGGGGGGAGCTGCAAAACACGAACCATCAGGTTCAAGGTGTTTTCCCTAGGTCAGGGTTAGCTTATCAAAACCGATAGATAAGCTAACTAGTAGAAGCTCATGATCATGAAATCTTATTTTATTTCTATCTGATTGCATGGTTTATTTATTATGTGTGTGTTGTCGCGATCACATAGTTAATGAAATGAACAAGCATGCAAAGATGGAATAAAATAAGAACCAGACTATGCGTAAACATTAACAGAACATGGTTAATCACTGAAGCAAGCATCACTTAATATTAACAAGCATGTGATAATGCAAAACTACACATAAAGAATAAAATCCCTCAAATACCATATTAAGTCAGACCAAGCCTTCTGTTACTTGATTAAGGGTAAGACTCAATAAAACTATGTGTTTGACCAACCCTTGTTGGGAAACTTGATTTTATAAAGGAAGCCCTTATGAAAGGTTTTGGGTTGACTTAACCATATTATATCAAGAGGAGTAGCCCTTGCTAGACTTGATGTAATATTTGAGGCAAGAGTTGAGAAAATCCAAGTCAGGATTTCAGGATTGGGGAGTCCACTCAACAGATCAAGGAATTGTAAGCTCACAGTTAGCAAAGACCTTCCTACCTAAATACCTTCAAATAGCTTGACCAACCCTTGTTGGGGTTATCCGAAGGGGAATATGGATCCTTGCCACTAGAATGTCAAAGCAACTGGACATTCTGAGTTCAATGGTGAGGGCCATTGAGACTTGATAAAATAGTGGGAGAATTAATAAATTCATTTATTATTTTTCATAAAATGTAATCAAAAGGTACTGATAAATCTGCTCTTTTAATTTGTAGAATCGAAATGAAAAACTCATCAACAACATTTTATCTGTGATCAATTTTGGATAAAGACAATATCCTCACCGACAGTAACTTTCAAGAATGGTTTATGCACCTTCAGGTTACCCTACGCCATGAACGAAAGTTTTACATACTGGAGTCCTCACTTCTTGATCCGGCTACCCAAGGGGCGAGTGATGAAGATTTCCTGGTCTATGATCAACATTTGAGCGATGCACTCGACTTTCAATGTTTGATGTTGTCATCAATGTCTAGTGAGCTCATGAAGTCTCATGAAGACATGGATGCCTATAGCATGCTCGAGCACCTTCGTGGTCTATACCAGGAGAGAGAAAGATAGGAAAGGTTTGAGATCTCCAAGGCTCTATTTCAGAGCAAGCTCGGAATGGGTTCCCCAGCTGGGCCTCATGTAGTCAAGCTCATTGGCTACATTGAGAGCTTGGAGGTTCTAGGGTTTAAACTCCCCTAAGAACTGGGTATCGATCTCATTCTTGCATCACTCCCCCAGAGCTTCTCAAACTTTGTTGTGAACTTCAACATGAACAACATTGAGAAGTCTCTGTCTGATCTTCTTATCCTCATTTTCCAAGTGGATAATGACATGAAGCGTGAAGAATCTTCTGTCCTTATGGTGAATAAAAAGAAAGGGAAGGCGAATAGCTTTAAGTCCAAATCTTCTTCAAGGCCTTCCAAGAAAAGGAAGATCAAAGGGGAGGAAAGGGAACAAGATGCTGTTTGTTTCGCATGTGGCAAGAAGGGCCACTGGAAGAAAAACTGCACCCAACCAAGGAAACAAGGGGAAGCTTTAAGTGCGTTTGTTATCGAATGAAATCTATCTGTTTCTACTAATTGGATATTAGATACTGCTTGTGGTGCTCACATCTGTATCCAAATATAAGAACCAAGTAGATTCAGAAAGATTGACCGAGGTGAGGTGGATCTACGAGCAGCCAATGGAGCCACACTCGCTGCTGTAGCTGTCGGAGACTACCATCTCACATTGCCTACTGGGATGGTCTTGGTTTTGAAAGGATGTTATTATGTACCCTCTGTAACCAAAAACATTATTTTAGTATCCAGATTAGATACTAATGGATTCATATTCCAGTTTGGAAGTGGATGTTGCTACTTTTATAAAGAAAACATTTGTTTTGGTAGGGCACATTTATATAACGACCTTTATGTGTTAGACTACACAAAACAAGTAATGGAAATCGATGAAAAAGTTAATTCACATGACTCATACCACACCCAACTTTGGAATCACCGACTAGGTCATGTCAATGAGAAACGTTTGAAAAAATTACATCAAGATGGGTATTTAGATTCTTTCGAACTAAAACCACTTGGTGTATGTCATGCGTGTCTACAAGGAAAAATGACCAAAGCCCCATTTAGTGGGAAAGGTGAAAGGGATAAAGAGATTCTAGAATTAGTTCACACAGATGTGTGTGGACCATTTCTAGTTGAAGAAAGGGGTGGGTTCTCGTACTTCATAACTTTTACTGATGATTTTAGTAGATATGGATATATCTACTTAATGAGGTATAAGTTAGATTCTTTTGATCGGTTCAAAGAATACAAGAATGAAGTTGAGAACCAGCTTGGTAAGAAGATTAAGAAACTCCACTCAGACAGAGGAGGAGAATATCTTAATCATGACTTCATTGATTTCTTATGGGAGTTTAGGATTCTATCTCAACTCACTCCTCCATACATGCCCTAGTGGAATGGTGTAAGTGAAAGGAGGAACCACACCCTGTTGGACATGGTGAGATCAATGATGAGTCATGCAAGTCTTCCATTATCCTTTTGGGGATATGCATTACAAAAAATAGCACACATACTAAACCAAGTACCAACTAAATCGATAAATGGTATTCCATAAGAGTTATGGAGTGGACGTAAAGCCATGTTATTGAATTTACATGTGTGGGGTAGCGAGGCATTTGTTAAGGCCTCTTAAGGTAACAAACTTACACCCCAAGGAAAAAAGTGTATCTTTATAGGATATCCCAAGGAAACAAGGGGATATTACCTATACAACCCCTCAGACAAAAAGGTTACAGTGGCAAGACATGCCATATTCCTTGAGAGGGAGCACATCTTCAAAAGAGATAGTGGGAGTGAGATAGACTTCGATGAAGTCGAGGCTCAAGATACACAGGAGTTGGTACAAGAACATATTCCACAAAGCCCCATGGAAGAAAAATCTGTTCCAGAAACACAAGAACTGCGTAGGAGCACGAGAGAGGTGAGTGAACCAGAATGATATGGTTTTCTTGTCACCGAGGATGGTGACTCATTATTGGTTGACAATGATGATATTCTTACCTACAAGGAAGTAGTTGAAGGCACATACGTTTCCAAGTGGCAAGCCATGAATTCTGAAATGGATTCCATGTACCAAAACCAAGTATGGATTTTGGTAGATACTCCAGTTTATGTAAAGCCTATTGGTAATAAATGGGTATTCAAGAAGAAACTGGACATGGAGGGTCAAGTCAGCACCTATAAGGCATGACTGGTTGCAAAAGGTTTTAGACAGTGTCAAGGAATTGACTATGATGAAACCTTTTCACCGGTTGCGATGCTGAAATCCATCAGAATCCTATTGGTCATTGATGCTTACCATGACTATTAAATTTGGAAAATGGATGTCAAAACAACTTTCCTTAACGGGAACCTCCAGGAAGATGTCTACATGACACAACCTGAAGGGTTTGTGACTCCAAATGATTCCAACAAGGTATGCAAGTTGCATAAATCCATTTATGGATTAAAGAAAGCATCCAGGTCATAGAACATTCATTTTTATGAAGCTGTAACGAAATTTGGATTTGTTAAGAATGAATGTGAGCCTTGTCTCTATAAGAGGTTTAGTGGGAGTGCAGTCATTTTCCTAATAGTATATGTTGATGAAATATTACTAAATGGAAACAAAGTATCTGTCTTACAGATAGTTAAGGAATGGTTGCATAAATGCTTCTCCATGAAAGACTTGGATGAGGTAACATATATTATTGGGATCAAGATCCATCGTGATAGATCCAAGAGAATGCTGGGCCTGAGTTAAAGTACATACATTTACAAGATACTAAAGAGATTCAGTATGGAACAACCCAAGAGGGGATTGTTTCCAGTGTCACATGGCATTCATCTTTCCAAGAAAATGTGTCCTCAAACACATGAGGAAAGAAAGAGAATGACAAGGATCCCTTAAGCATCCACGATTGGGTTAGTCATGTATGCTATGCTATGTACAAGGCTAGATGTTGCTTACGAATTAAGTGCGGTAGGCAGATATCAAGCTGATCCAGGAGACCGCCATTGGATGGAATTCAAGACTATCCTTAAGTATCTAAGGCGTACTAAGGATATGTTCATGGTTTATGGAGGAGATGAGGAACTAGTCATCAGAGGACATGTAGATGCTAGTTTCCAGACTGATCAAGATGACATGAAGTCGCAGACTGGATACATCTTCAGTTTGAATGGAGGTGCAGTGAGCTAGAAGAGCTCAAAACAAAGTGTGGTGGAAGATTCTATAGCGGAGTTTGAGTATATTGCAGCTTCTGAGGCAGCTAAAGAAGCAGTATGGATGCGAAGCTTTGTCCAAGATCTGGATGTAGTACCAAGAAGTAAAGATCCTATCACACTTTATTGTGATAATACTACAGCGGTGGCACTTGCAAAAGAGCCAATGTCACATCAGCAGACAAAGCACATACTTCAGAAGTACCATCTCTTGAGGGATTTTTCTCAGAGAGGTGAAGTTGCAGTGAGCAGTATTTCCACAGAAGATAACGTGGCAGACCCCTTAACTAAAGCCTTGACTCAGTAGAAACATGATCATCATGTGAGGTCTAGCGGACTAAAAGTCGTAGGCAGTTGAATCTAGTCTAAGTGGGAGTTTGTAAGGGTTGGTGTCCTGAGAACCAACTGTTTTTTTACTTTGATTAAATGAATGTTCACTTATTGTATATTGTTCATTGTTCTGCATGACTATAATACAATAATGTCCTAGAATATTCATTGCATTAATAAGGTCATGACAGATCCCCGCTATGATGAGAACCTTGAAATGCTATAACAATATTCTTAAATAAAGTTCTGCAGTTGGATGGCATACTATGATATGACACATAGTATACAGACCGTCATGTGTGAGTACTCATAAGAAGATGAGACTCTCTCTCATAGAGTTCGCACTTGGTAATCTCTAAGATGGGAGATTATGAGATCAGACCCGCCAGTAGAAATTCCTCATGTCTTGGTGTCATGGCACATTTCTATATACGAGCGTGTGTAATGGTCCTTAGACTGAAAGATTATCATTAACTCATGTCATGACTTGCGCACTTATATTTTCTGACGAAAACCGTCACGTAGATAGTTGGCAGGAAGTAGGGCACGTTGGGTGCATCACGAATGACATATTGTTAATGGATAAGTCAAGGAAGGATTTGTCCCTTCCATATTTATGGAAGTAGATATCTCGGTCCCTTTGATTGAAATAGAACTGTCAAACAAATTCCATGGCCATGGTGTGACAACAAGTTTATTTCTGGAAGTCAAAGAATGACAGATCAAGCATATGGGTTTATGACACTACCATGAAACCTGCTTGATGAGATATTGAGATAAAGGGATTAAATTACACAGAAATCATTCACATGAGGTGATAAATCAATGTGACGTCAACTTCTTTCTCTTGGGTGCCTTGACCCATTGCTAGACAGTAATCTTGGACTTTAGGCAAGCCCACCTAATGCCAACAAGAAAGGGGCCTAGAGGGTCACACACTAAGTGTATTCAAGTATCTCAAGTAGAATAAAGATTATTCCCGTATGTGGTTTAATAATTATTCAAGGAATCCTAAATCGTTTTAATATTGGAGGAAGAATAAGATAAAGCAAGTACACGCCGTGTATCATTGATTACACGCCGTGTAGTTTTATTTTGAAAAAGTACATGCCATGTATTATTAAATATACACGCCGTGTAGTTTTCATTTTGGAAAGGAAATGAATAAATGAAATCAAGATACACACACCATGTACATTGAATGTACACATCGTGTAGTTTTCAATGAAAAACAAGTACACGCCATGTATTTATTAATACACGCCGTGTAGTTTTTCCAATCGGGATTTTTGAGGAAATATCATTTTATTAAATGATATTTATTATAATTAGTGTGGGGGCATGTCAAGGAATTAATGAATCGACATGGGGTTTTTAAAAGGGAGTTAATGAAATAAATAAAACGCATAACGTGTTTATTTATTGTCATAACTCTACAACCTCAAACCTGATTATAAATATCCTCACAACCCCAACTCTTTTCCTAACCTAAGAGAATCATTGTGCACAACAATTCTGGAGAATTCTTTCAAGGCCGAAAGAACCTCTTCCTCCAAGAACGCTCTTAAGACCGAGAGAGATCCTCTTTCATCGGATCAAGACAATCTAAGGCGGACAACGCAAGCAAAGGTTTCTCCATGCTAGCACCCGGAGACTCCTTTGGCGACATCCCGAGATACAAGGTACACGTGTGGATCACCGCTAGAGGAAGTCTACACTTGGCTTCTGCAACGCAACGACGAATCACATCAGAACGTGATCAAGAATATCAACGAAGAAAGAACACCCAAAAGGTATTTCTTTTCAATTGATTAAATTAATTATAATCAACATGTAATGATCCTACTTTGTGGTTCCGGGACTTTCCTTTTCTTTGTCTATTTCTGTGATTCGATCCGTGGAGACTGGAGTTTATCGTCATATTGATCCCGGATTGATCATTGTTAATGACAAAAATCCAAGTGGGCATATCCACCCACGCGCTTCCGCTGCGCCCAGAACCTTCAGAATCCTCTACACTCCCACTATCCAAGGGATGTCTTGATACTCATAGTGTGGGGGTGTCTTGATACTCATTATGTGGGGAATCATTTCCATGTGCAATCCCAATTGTTTAACCACTCAAGAAGTAATAAAAGAATGTGATTCACCGATATGAAATAGGACAAGCATAAGAGTCAAGTTTAGAAGGTTGGTACCTCACATTGCGGAGGGACCCAGTCTCTTGGTCATGATAGCCTGCTCTGCTCCATATAATTGTCGATCACTGCCATAAGATAGCTCTTGATTCCCTACTAAGGTGTTGACTGGAAAAATGAAGTGTTCCTGAAGGTATCATGTTTCACCTGGGTCTGTGGATGATAATTAGTCTGATAGTATTTTTCCATCTGAGTATACGAAGTTTGAGGCTAAGTTGAGCTAGCTCCACCTACCGATTTCATAATTTTATGACAATACTTCTTGAGATTCCCTTTCTTGCTGTAGTGGGGAAATTCCTTAGTGGTGTAGTACATTCCTCGTTTCTGTGTATAAGTGAGCCACACTAGAAATATCTTGGTTCATTGATAGAATGATGTGGATAAGAGACTGATACAATAAATTGATTTTTTATTGCCTCACTACCCTTGGAATAACCATCCCTCTTTCATTTATTCCACATGCTGAAGTCACACCAGCACCCAGATGGAAAAAGGTGTCCCCTCCACTTGGATTTATTGCAAGATATCTCTCTCTAACTAGTGCCTTATTCACCATTTCTATATAATCAGTAATATAGAACACCCACCTTTGAGATAACCTTAGGTCAAAGACCCGCATCAAAGACCCTATCCTTTAATATTTTACTAGTAGATACCTCCGATGAAAAGAGAACAAGGTGAGTGAATTTAGAAGCATATTCAGTCATTGAAATTCTTCCTCATTCCAGTTGAAAAAAGTCCATCATCTTCTCTATTTAGAAGGTGTATGGAAAGAATTTTTTATTAAATAGTTCTAAAAATCCTTTCTAAGTGAGGTCTCGATTCAACTTAGCCTGAACAACTAAGTTCCACCATGTTAGCACCGGGTCCTCAAGAATATACGTTGCTAGTTTGACCTTTATTTCTTATGGAGTCCCCAATAAGTAAAAAATCCTGCTTATCTTTCTCATCTATACCTCTGCATGCTCAGGTCCAAAATCACCACTAAACATTGGTGGGTTCTAATTTATAAATTCTACTGATTGATTCACATGATGAGGTTCCTTAGTCCTAGGTCCCTTGTCAACAACCTAGAAGTCTTACACAATACTCGAAGACAAATGCTGGTTTACTTGTGGTTCAAATGCAATCTCTTTCTCAACTACTCCCTCTCACTGGTTTCTCATTCTCCTTACCAGTACCATTTTTAACATCCTCATCCAACCCATTATCTTGGACTGGGTCAGAGGTGCTACTAACCTTAGGTGACACTCCATGCTAAGACATGAACCACTACAAACTCCATCTCCACTAACTACAACGACATCAAGGAGTGCCGCTAGAGAAGTAAGAAACTTTTCCCTTTCCTATACCATGAAAAACAACATATACATATACAACAAAGTGCATATGCAGGGGGTGAGTAATCATACCAAGCAGGAAACCCCCAAGAGGCTTTTCCCATATGCCACTAAGACCAAAAATAGGTTATCTCAAAGGATTTATAAAATAGATAGGGAGAATATCAAAAGGAGATAAAGAAAATTTCTCAATTTTCAATAAAATATATGAATAGATTTTTCAAAAGAAATATAACCAAAGATGAGTTACCCTTTTCAAGTAGAATAATCAATTCATTAAATTCAAATTTTGCATAACCTAACCATGTTTTCTCACTCACACACACACATGAACATGAATAACCTGGACCTCTCTATACTCACAAGTGATGATTCATCCTTTCACCAAGGCGTTGCTTGGTGACCCAATTTGACAGTGATACTTCCAACCATGATCCATCCCAAGTTTCTAGTATTTGATGGTGGTACTTATGAACAAGATTAATCCCACATGAACATGAGAACATGCAACCCAGTTATGACAAGAAAAGATATAAAAAACCATATTTCTTAAGAAACCCATTAATCCAATTTATCAAACACATTGCAGGCGACACCCACAACCCAATTTCCAAGAGCCAACCAGTAAGAGAAAATCTAGCAGAGTTTAAGTAGGGTAAAATCATTAAAAAACATAAGAGAATTATTTAAAGAAACCAAAAGATCCTTTTCATTATAATAAAAGTTAAAAGAGGAAAAAACCACCTACCTTAGGTTTGTTCAATGCAATAGATCTTCTGGGATTCTGTAGGTCTAGGTTTGTTCCTCCATTCCTATGACGAAACACAAGATGATCCCATTAAAAATTGTCTGATCCCATAGATCCGAGCATGTAAACCTCAATTTAGGGTCCTATTCAAGAGAAAACGAGTAGATCTAGAACATAGGGGAAGAACAAAGTTCTTACCATTGATTTCCAAGACCATCTGCTCGAAGGATCATTGAAATTGGAGTCTGTAGGTTGAAGATTACTAAAAATCATCTAAGGGAACCCTTGAAATCAAGAGCCTAGGTTAGCAGAGGAAGAATGACGCTTTTCAGGAAAGTTTTGAGTTAGAAATATAATTTTCATACAAATTAATTCCCATTGCACAGTTAGGCCACGTGGTTTTAGTAAAGTCATTTAATTCTTCAAAAATAAATTTTCTTTAAAAATATTTTTTTATTGATTTTTGCGAGTGAATATTATAATTAATTTTTCAAGATTTATAAAATTTATTTGGTAAAAAGGATATAATTTTTGAAATTATCATATCAAAATTAGATTAGGGTGAATTTTTGAGATTTTTATAAAAATATCAATTTTCCAATGAATAGTGGAAAAATACCGATTTTCATTGAAAATTGTATTTTGTTTTAAGAATTTACAAAATTCCATTTTTTAAAATGGTTTAAAAATAAAATTAGTTCTCTCATATTATGAGTAATCTAATTAAATTCATTAAAATCAATTTTATAGTTAAATTTAGTATAAAAACGTTTTTATACTTAAAAAGGAATTTTTCTAAAAAACTATTTTCGTTGCATTTTTCTTTTTAATATTAAATTAATTTCTAACACTTATAAAAATTGAATCTTGAAAAATGAATTCTATATTTGGAATTAGGAGTTCCAAATTTGGTAAATATTTCCCTTTTATTTTTGATCATTATGAATAGTAACCATAATAAATAATTATCACTACAATAAGGGTAAATCAGGTAATTAAGGTTAAAAATAATTTGATAAGGACTAGAAAATGATCCTAATATTTTATTTTATTTTATTGTATGAGTCTATTTCATCTACACTCATCCAATATTATAATACATGACCTTTTGTTTCCATTTGGATGTGATTTTGACCTTTATAATATTTAAGTAAAGGATAAAGTCAAAAATTTCACTCTCATGTTTTTAATATCAATAATATTTTGTGATAGGGATAAAGACAACTTATTTTCAATAATGAATGATTATTTGAAAGATAAATAATTTTTATTATCAAGGTAAATTATTTATAATATTTAGTGATGAAATAATTACATAAAATACTTACGTAATGATGACATAATAATTATTTAATTAATAGAAAAATAAAATAAATGATTTTAAAAACATTAAAAGTCATATAATGTTAATGAATTATTATTTTACATGAATTTTTTAGATAAATAAAACATGTTAGGAATGTTTTAAAGTATTATATTCGAATTTCTTTACTTTCATGTTATTTTCAAATCCAAATTAAATAAATAGTTCAAAAAATGATATTAATGATATTTTATAATAAATAGTATTTTATTAAATGGTTTAAAATTCCTAAAAACACCATATTCGTCCAATTGATTGGGATATGGTTTAAAATATCAACTATGATCTATTTATGGGTTAATTTTTATTTTATAGTAACTATATTGACCCCTAAAGACTAAAAAACTTCGTTATCACAGTAATTGTCCAAAATGGTTAACATAGGTTAAAACAAAGAGATAAGGGTAAAAACCTAATCTAAACTTATCCAAATTTTATTATATGATGGTATTTAGACCCATATTCATCTTATATTCTAAATATATTATTTTGGATCCATTTTTCCATGAAAATTAATTTATATTAATTTAGTATTTTAAGTAATTCCAAGAGTGCCTCTCCCCTCACTCATAAAAGGTCATATCCTCTTCTATCTTCTTCACACTTAAAAAGACTTTTGGTTTAGAAAATATCTACCCAAATACCTTACTAACATCCCTCATCACATTCCATAGGTATTAGTTAGGGAATAATACCAATATTAGAGTGCTTAAGGTGGAAAGAAAATGAGGTTATCCAAAGAAAAAGGTACAACTTTCAACTGAATGTTTTAGTTTTATTTCTTCGTATACCTCCTTAAAATATTATTCAAACATGTTGGGATGATAAAATAAGTATTTTAAATTTACTAGGATATTATTATGTTAATGGCATGACCTATATCCATTTTATCTTCCATCAAATGGGAAATGAAATTGTCGCTCGTGTGTATAGCGAACTACCACTCCGTAAACTGATGTAATTCATTTTTCATTACTGCATCTTAAGGATGGTTGTAATGATGGATTTGATGTATATATATGATATTCATGTCATATTTATAATTATGGAAAATTAATAAATTTACTATTTTCTTACTTTTCCATTAATTGAAAAATGAGTGTGGATTACGACCTCCATGAAGCGATGCAATTCATTTTTTATCACCATATCACTTAGATGGTATATTTAAATAAATAATATGATATTTATTATATAATTATCATTATGGAAATATAAAACAATACTTACCTTCTTTCCATAATGATTGTTGAAAAATAGAAACGTTACTCATGCGTATGTATGACCTACCATCTCCATGATTGTATTGTAGTTCATTTTTCATAAAAATATTTCATGGTTGGTTTTAAAATTATAATTGATGTATAAAAATTATAATTATTTCATGATTATTATTTTTTATATATGGATTAATAATCTCATTGACCATAGTCAACCTACCGAAGTCATTCTGGACATATGAGTCGAATATTAGCAAAACGTCCAACGAGAACTTAAGTAATTGTATGCAACATGGTAATAAATAAAATAAAAGGAATAATAAACTTGAAAAATATCCTTAAAAAAGTAAATCATTAACATAATTTTATTATTAATTAAGATAAAGAATGTACATGATGAGTTAGACTCAAGGTAAGGGACACTTTACTTTTAAAACCTCGTTTTAAATGTTTTAAAGATTTATCTTTTAAATATTTTTCTTCCATGTATATATTATTAAAATTATTTTATAGATGTATTTATATGGACATAAATTAATTTTTAAGGACATTTTTTGTCACTTTTTGACTTTCTTTCAATGGTTTTAAAAAAGAATGTTTTTTATGTATTTTATAAGGAATGTTTTGAAAAAATATTAATAATAAATATTAATTACTAATAAATAATTATTATTTTTTACTACAAAATATTAATAATTAACAAATTTATATTATTAATATTTTAAAAAATATTAATTAATACTATTAATTACTATTTAATAATATTATTAAATAGCTAATTAATTTCTAAATAGTTAATAATAAATAATAGGTTTTAATTAATTAGAAATTAAATAATATATAATTAATAAAAAATAATATTAATAATAACTAAATAATAAATAATAAACATATAATGTATAATAATAATAATTATTAATTAGTAACTAAAAAATAATTTTAAATATTTATTAGTAATTAATTTTTAATATAAATTAATACAGTTAAATATTAAATAATATTATTTAAATAATATTATTTAGTAATTAATATCAATTACTAATAATTATTTAATTAAATAAAAAAAATTTAATAATAATTAATTAATCACCACTATTTTAATAATTTAATCATTATTAATAATATTTAGTTACTATATAGTATTTTTAAATATTTATTAGTAATTGTATTATAATAATTATTAATTCATAATTAATTAATTATTTTATTTTTACTTAATATTATTAGTAAGTAATTATATATTGTATAATTACTAATTAATTAATAACTAGTTAAATTATTATTTTTAATAATTAGTTACTAAATAATAATTTTAAATATTTATTGGTAATTAACATTAGTTAATAATTAATATTTATTAGAAATTAAAATTATTAATTATTAAATCATATTATTTAATTAATTTTTATTATTAATTAATATATTTTAGTAATTAATATTTATTAGTAATAATTATTTAATTAATTAATATTAATATACTAATAATAATAATTAATTAAAAATTAGTAATTTAATAATTTAATAATTATTATTAATATTGAGTAACTAAATAATAATTATAAATATTTATTAGTAATTGGTTAATAAAAATTATTAATATTTAGTTAATAATTAATTAGTTAATTAGTAAGTATTATTTTTAATAAGTAATTAAATATTGCTTAATTACTAATTAATTAATAAATAATAATTATATTATTATTTTTAATAATTAAAATAATAATTTTAAATATTTATTAGTAATTAATGTTAACTAGTAATTAATATTTATTATAAATTAATATTATTAAATTGTAAATCATATTATTTAATTAATATTTATTAGTAATTAATATTGATATTTTCAAAAAATGTAATTAAAATTGAGTAGTAATTAATATTAATTAGCAAAAATTAGTTAATTAATTAATAATAATATAATAAAAATTAATTAACAATTAGTAATTTTATAATTTAATAATTATTATTAATATTTAGTAACTAAATAATAATTTTAAATATTTATTAGTAATTTTTTAATAATAATTAATAATAATTAATAATGAATTAGTTAATTAGTAATTACTATTATTAATAAGTAAGTAAACAATGCTTAATTAATAATTAATTAATAATTACTAACTATTAAAAATTTAATAGTATTTAACATCATTAAATAATATTATTTAAAATATTAATAATATAAATTGGTTAATTATTAATATCCAGTAGTAAACATTAATAGTTAATTATCATTTATTAGCAATTAATATTTATTATTAATTAATTAAAAAGGATTAATAATAATATATTATTAATTTTGTGTAGGAAAGGGAGAACTTGAATCCCACATCAGAAATCCAGAATGATTTATAAGGCAATCCCTCTTATAAAATGGGGCCCTAGGTGATGGTTTATGTCAGAATTACATACCAATTTAATGATAGTAATGCCGGATATAAAATAGTAGATAAATTCTACTAATTTTTTTGTTATATATATATATATATAAAACAAAAAACAAAATATATTTTTTTTCATTTGGACGAAGGTGGTAGGGGCCTTGCTGCCTTTGCTCAGAGCAGAAAAACCTAAAGGTGGTAGAGACGCTACCGCCTTTGGGATATATTTTTTAAAAGATTTATGACCTAGAATCATTTGATTTTTTTAAAAACATAAAAAAATCTCCACCACATGATGGAATAATGGTGGAAAAAATAGAAATGGTTGGTTAGCGAAGCTTCAATGAGGTGTGATGGTGGCTATAGGGGAGTTGGACGCGGATGATAGAGGGAGCATGGATGAAGGTGAAGGTGGAGGTGAAGGGATGAATCGTGGGAAGAATGTGTTGCAAATACAAAATTCTTTATTACATGTCGTGCAATCCTCTGTGATGCATGTCATGCAAGACATGTGGTGTGACACTATGGTTTATATGAAATTATAAATATCACATGTTGTGATACCATGAGTCACACATCATGTTTCTTGGGACTACATACCTTAGTGTGTACTCTGCGTACATGCTAAGTCAATTCATTGAACCCAAATGAAGTGTCTCTCATCAAACATTCCATATATCTTGAAAGTTGTAGCTCAACATGTATAGGAAATGCACATCAAATAGACTTGTGGTTCCATACACAGTGTATTTAAAGTACATATCGTGTATCCCAACATACGACTCAACAAGTACTATCAATACATGACCAGGTGGAGTAGGGAGACCCACACACTATGTACCATATTAGAAATGCTGTGTAGGCCAAATCCACTCACTCTAGATGACTATTGAACACACATGGTGAATGATCAAAGACAACACATTGTGCATCCTAGAAGTACATATAACAAACTAAGCAATTTATGGAATTACTCTTATCTTTTCACCCAAGTTTTAGAACTAGACATATGAGAAGTCCATTATGGGTAATTTTTTATGTATAGTGTGATGGTATATGTTTCCTTGATAGTTGTAGTTTTTATAAATCTATCTAGGATAAACTATGTTCTATAACTTCATGGATACAATGTTGGTCCATGGGCAAGTCATTCAATGCTAGCACAAGGTTGGTAAAACCTCTTTAGTTGTTCCTAGGATAGGGAATGAGTCTATTCTATATATTTTAGATTATGTACCCCCAAAAGGATTCATGGATAAGGATTTCTATACTTAGGGAACCAATCCTCTTTCTGGGGTTGGTAATTACACAACTTAAAGAAAATATTTCATTACAATACATTTCCAATACCTTTTAGGTTTAGAGTTTTAGAGAATTAGGAAAAAAAATTAACTAAGAAAATTCATTCCTTTTTAACTAATGTACATTTTCCCACTATTTAACCCGTTACTTAATCCATAACAAATATTCAACATCTCCCACTTATTCTCCATGTAAGTTACTCTTCTAGATGTTTCATAATTTTCTTATCATTATAATCCGGAGAAATATAAATATAAGAAAGAAGTGAGATCAGATTCCCAGTAAGGATAATCATAATAGATATAAAAAAATCATATGTGATAATAAGACAAGCATATGATTATAATCAAGATACATAAGTGAGTTATAATAAAAAAAATCATCGATCATAAATCATGGAATAAGGCTTGGAATATCATAATAAATAAATCAAAAGAATGTGGAAACATGAGTCAATAAACATGAGCCATGAGAACTTAACATAGATATAAGAATAAGAATAAAAGTATGGATTATCATTGAAAAAAACTCATACAAAAAAACTTAGATATATGGCACAACCATAAGCATATGAAAACCTTGGTGAGAAAATCCATTATGCTTACACCTATGTGAAAAAACTCATTATGTCCATGCCTGACTATCTCATGAGATATAAACTTAAAAAAATGCACTAGAGGGTGAAATAGGACTCCACCCATCATCATCCATACATATATGTGCCACATAAATCATCATCATATCATAAAGAATCCATGAAAATAAAATGGGTTTTATTTAAAACATTATAAAGAACCCTTAGAAAGAAAATATATTTAAAATACTTTTCAAATGGATTCACATAAGAAAACCATTAATAATCCCATCAATAACATTATAAACCCATGGGAAATATATAGTCACTAATTAAAAAACATATTTTAACATCATTTTTAAACCTTCATTTATAAAGGTGACATTCTAAACAAGCTTTTTGGCGTCAATTTTTAAAAAACCGATGTCAAAAATAGTTTTTTTTTTATTTTTTGGTCGAGTTTTGGGTGCCGATTCCACTATAAACTGATGTTGAAAACCAGTTTTCAACATCAATTTTAAGGATAAACCAATGATTAAGTTCCCTAAATTTTTATTTTCAGCATCATTTTTAAACAAAAACCGACACTGAAAATTAATTTCGGCCATGTTTTAGGTGTCAGTTTATAAAAAATCCGATGCTAAAGATCAACCATATTTTTTTTTAATAATTTCTACATTGGTTTTAAAAAAACCAACATTGAAATCTAAACGATTTTTTAGATAATAACAGATATTACACACCCAAAAAGACCAGTAACCCTGTAATAGAAAACATAACATACAACAAAAAAATCATGAAATATCCTCATCATGGTCCAAATGAAGTTTTTGAAAAAATATTGAAGGCAACACCAAAAAAATGTTCAATCTGCACTTGCTTGAAAAACAACATCCTCAAAATATCAAATCAATAGTGAGTGAATATGTGCAACATTCAGTAGAAAATATCATCTTTTTCTACATAATTATATTTTAAACTAGAATAAAAAAAACACATGCCTGATAGTTTATAAAATATTCATTCATGATTGTTGTTGAAGCATTCATTTGATATCATTATGTTCAAACACCTATTATAAACAAAGAATTAGTTTTTAAACACTTTTTATTATAAAAATGTATGATTAATCATACACATTTAAAGATACATACCTGATAATTTAAATCTAAATCATACTTAACAAATAGTTCACAAAAAAAGATCAAAGATGTCTAGTTTCATCATTCGTATACGAATCAGAATCATTGAATGTCTAAAATATCATTGAATGTTATAAGATTAAAATACAAAATCCTATGATATAAAATATAAAATAATTAATATAACTAACCTTATCAAATTCATCTATTAACCCAATTGTGATTATCTCATACATGAATCATAGAACATAATAACCACATTCCATATTTCCTTGTTGACAATGAAACTACAGTTAAAAAATATTAACTCGATTCTAAAAACCTATATATATATAGATATCAAAAATCATAATAATATCTAATATAAAAAATAATTATCATTACTTTCATGTATAAGATTACATTTGGGTTCTTTATCGAAAAGTGATCTTTGCTATATTTTTTCCATGACCTTCATTTTCATATATATCAATTAATAATACATGTATAAACAATAATAATTAAATATAATGAACTTATAAAAAAGAAGAAAACTTACTTGTCTAATAAGGTGCTAAATTTTTTACGAACACCATATAATAAAGAGAAAAAACAATATAATGTGCGTTCACTTGGGAAGAATATTCCTAACATCCAATGACCCCTACAATACAAAAAGTTAACAATTAATTACATTATAATGAATATTAGTTTATAATTATCTTTGTGTTCTTACCCATCAAGAAATGGTAAAAACCAACACCTAATCTCTGTCTTTGATAATATCTCACATATATATATATAACTCTACCACCAGTATTCAAATATTTTATAGCCTTTGAAATGAATTTTGGATCTATAAAACCATAAAAACTGGTGGTATCATTTTGAATAAGAAGCATGTGTAGATACCTAATTAAAAAATTAATATAGAAAGTCAATTAAAAAAATATTTAATTAAATAAATAAAAACTGAAATGTCAATTTACTTACATGAAAAAAAACTACAACATAGGGATGCTGATCTCTTCAAAATCAATTAGATCCATGATATATTTTCTAAATATTCTCAATGGATAATCTCTTCTACATATATTAGATACCATCTGAAACTCATAGAAATTATCCAAAGAAGAAGAAGCTTGAGATAATCTTTGCATCCCATCAAAAATATTAAAAGTATATAATGTTGTTTGTTCCTAAACCTTTTATTTACTTTGTATCATTTATTTTGATTTTAGATACTTCTATATAAGTTAAATGTTAGAAAACATTATAATTAATTTTTAATCATATGTAATTCATATTAAAAAAATGCATATCTCATATAAAAGATAATGAAGACGGCTAGATAGAAAAAGTAAAAAATGACCCATACAATCCCCAACCCTGGTAACCTTCTTGGTAAGAAATAGTAGTAGAGAAACATGATCAATAATATCATGTAATGATACTCTAACCTGACCCATCTTCATAGGCTGGCGATATATAGAATCCCCAAAAAAATGCATGACTTAAAATGCTACAATATATAAATGAGGATATCCAACATACAACTCACAGTATAAGGTTGGGTCTAAGTGAGGATGTGGAGGATTTGAGTTGGCAGGATAGGTAGGCCAGTCTGATTGGATGGGCTGTATAGGCTGCGCAACCAGCTGAAAAGGCTGGGCAGGTTGGGAAGGCTGCATAGGCTATGACTGTCTCATTAATTATTCTAACATAGCCTACACAACTGATTGAATTTGAACAACCATGGACTGTTTCATATATTTCAACTCATATTTTAAGTATTTTATTTTCAAGTCACTTGATTTCTTACATTTATGGCCAAAAACTTTTCGAATACTAACACCCACCTCATATCCTCTTATGCAGTCAGGGTGTTCTAGATTTCCTAAAGTAGTGTCTAGGATGTCCATCCTACCCTCAGGTATAAAAGTTACCTACATTTATTTCTCATAAATTTCATCTTGAAATGAAAAATTAAAATGGTATATTAGTGCTGTAAATTTATAAAATAAAAAAATTCATGAAAAATAAAAATTATTTACTTACAATTCTTATAGCTACTTTTACTTTATATATAACATACTTTTTAATTTTTTCTTCTTATCACTCTTCCATTTTTTATGGTAGGTGGGGGGATGGAGGACCTAGCTACACCTCATCTGAACCACTTGTAGACTTAGCTCTTAATGCTTCAAACTTTTCTTAAATCATTTTTTATCCAAGAAATGATACCCTCCACGTGATAAATTATGAGGGTATACATTCTATAACTGAATATCATGATGAAATTTCCTAGAGGCATGTTATATAAAAATCAAATACTAAGTAATTAGGTAAATATATAATAAATTTTACAATATTAAATAATTCTCATACCAGAAATGCTTCATCATGTCGACTGAAAACAAATTTCTTCCATGTATCTGCATCTAAAAACTCATACTTGAGGCATGATTTTTCATTTTTTTATTTCCAAAAACATAATTTTTTGTCAATTTTATTTTGAAATATCTCTATAAAACTACCACTAAAGAAATAAATATTTTCCTAATTGCTTTTCTTTCTTCAAAATTGAATGTTATATGTAATTGAATAAATTAAATATTAGTCATTTAAAATATATATTATTCGAAAAATGAGATAAAATAAATCAATTGAAATATTTTACCATTACAGCCTCCCAAATATGATCTATCCCCATATTTTTGATAAACTTCCAATCATGATATAAAATTCTAATCCTAAAATGACTCTTCATTGAGATATAGTTGATAAACTGTGCTGCATTTGGGCTAGTTGAATTATCATCACCATCAAAACTAATATGAAATCACTCATCTCCACGAGTAAGTGAACATTTTGGTAAACGTGTAATTCCATGTTTACCAAATCGAGAAGTCAATTTCTAAATAGTAAAAGTATAAGAATCCACCGCTGAAGTCTCATCAGTAGTCCTATGATTATTTTTTTTTAAATTAAAAATTTACTTTCATTAAATAATTATATTATTGAATATTTAATAATATGAAAAAAGACATATACCGTGTATATGTTCCTCTATTTTTGTATCTATATATGTCTTTGAAACATACAAATGTAATGAAATTCTTGTGTACCTACATATTATTAGACAACTAAATAATTATAAAAAAGGGAAAAAATATGTAAGTAAAAAAAGTGGCACACATGTGTAATTTTTTTAAAAAACAATGATGTTATGTTTCTTAACCAAAAAATACGCAAGGTAAACTATTAAATATAAACATTACTTCTAAAATAATATAAATATTTATAAATTTAAATATAAAAGTTTGAAAAAGTGTTTTCATATGCATGAATTTAAACAAAATATAATAATATACATTTGGTATTTCAGTGAAAAAATGTTTAACCATAACCATGGAATATAAAATTTAACATAAAAAATAATATAAATAATCAAATATATATAATTAAACATCTAATAGTTATTAAAAAATACAATTTTTACACATGTAAATTTAAAAAAAAGAAATATAATGTAAATATTTACCAGATTCATTAGGATAGTAATTTAGTGTTTTCCCATACCCCTTTAGCATTATCATTTCATACTACATGCAATATGTCTATATTGTAGTCATTGTTATCCTAAATCATGTAATAGATGAATAATCATATAAAACAATAAAATCATCACCATCCTAATCACATAAATGGATTCTTTTTCCTTAAAAAATGATGGTCCAATGATCATTCGATGGATAAATGACATAAAATATTTTATTTCCATGTGTCTTAATGATAAATGGTTCCTCATTTCAACTAAATCTTTTCAGATCAACCAGTTTAAACCCATATTTATCATGTTTCATACCACTATTACTATAAACCCAATTACACTTAAACATGGTGACTCAAAATTTAGTATAATCAATTTACCATATGTCTTCAAGAACTACAAAATATTATGTTGATGTAGAAATTGGGTTTTTATATTTTTTACTCAAAAAATGTAGTGCTTCAGCGATGAGCATTATACCACTATTTTGAACGGTATTCTTGTCATCTAGTTTTGTTTTGTGTAAAATGTGTACCCATTAATATCAAAACCAAACCATGTGATCACATTAAGAGATAGCCCCCCTACCAACCATTTCAATGTTTCTAATGCAGATATATTTGTGATGACTTTATCATTAAACCATGAAACAAATGCCTTTTTATGCTCAATCATCAGTCAATTTTCATTTATTTCTAGATATCATACCTTTAATTCAGTAATATGTGATGATATATATGATTGAACCTCATCTGTGTTATTCAAAATGTATAAATGTGCCGATATCACTTCATCATATGGAATGAATTTTACCTTTAAGCCTCTAATCCCTCTACCTTCACTATCAACTATCCTATGTATATATATAGGGAGAACGATATGCTCCAATTCATATAAATAATAAGTACAAAACTCAATCACCTCTTTCAATACATATTTTTGAGCAATAGAGGCCTCTATTTGATAAGTATTTTTAGCATATCCATTTAAAATTTTCATATATCTTTCAAAAGGATACATCCATTATAAATAAATAGGCCCATATATTCTTATCTCACGCATTAAATGAATCATAGGATGAACCATTATATCAAAAATCATAGGTTAGAAATACATTTATAGTTGACAGAGTATAAGAGAAGCTTCATTCTCTAACAAATATAATAAATTTGGATCAATGAATTTGTTATAAATGGATTTGAAATAATTACATAACCTAATTATAGCCTTTTTGGAAACTGTCAACAATATACTATGCAATGTGACTGTAATAAGTTGTTGCATCAATACATGATAGTCATGAGATTTCATACCTATTAATTTACAATTATTAAATGACACAAAAATCTTCACATTTTAAGAATATCCATTGGGTAATTTAATACCATGAATACAGTGAAAAAAATTCATCTTCTCAATCTTAATTAATGTGTGATAAGATAGAGTGTAACATCCCCAACCCGGAATCTACTAAAATAGTGCTCCGATCCAGGTGGTTACATGACCTTAAGAGTGCCTCCCCGTACACCAAAGGTTGCTAACTAGTAGCGGGGGTCCAAATAGTCAATTGGGGAGACTATACCACCTTTTTATCAGAGTAATCCAAAATAGAAGATAAAAAATAGTAGAATAATAAACAATAATACAAGAGTATGCATAAACAACCATTTTCCCAAAATGGGGTACAACTATGTCCAACAGTAAATATGGCATGCCATACTACAAGTGAAAAAGTGAACAAAACCCAAGATGAAGACGAACTGAAAATCCCCAAAAATGGTCCCGAATCCAAGTCTAGGTCCTTCTCCACAAACACCCATGCCAAACCAACTCCCTAGTAAGATCTTTTTCAATTGTTCTAACCTGTAAACATGAAGTCTTCTCAGGTACCCAATGGCATCCTGAGCAGGGTGTGAGTACAACTCAGTAGGCCACCACCAATGATGTCTACAGAATATCTAGTTTAAATAATTTCTCATGAAAAAAGGGAAATAAATAATAAATGACAAGGAAAGATTAATTCCCCTTATCTAGTTAAAGTCCAATACCAACAATAATTACCATTTCCATATCTTACCATTTCCAACACATTTAACATGGGTTCATCAAACACAACAAGTTACACGGCTTAAAGTACACAATTACATACATGAGGAAAACACACAGTTGTCCTATCTCACTAGGAACAACTTCCCCATGCCAACCATATCCTCACCTAGAAGCATCAGTTCGGGTGGATGTTAACCATATCCTCACCTCGAAGCATTAGTTCGGCTGGATGTAAACCATATCCTCACCTCTAAGCATTAGTTTGGGTGGATGTCAACCATATCCTCACCTCGAAGCATCAGTAAGGGTGGATGCAACCGATAGGGAAACAAATCATCAGTTTTATCCTTACCCCGTGCATTAGGGGTGAAGTTTAGACCCTCAGTCCAACTCCACCTGTGGGCGTAGAACTTTAGTCAATACCCCAAACTACCAAGATATGTGCACATGATATACATATATGTAACCATTAACCATTTACACAACATCACAACCATTACCCAAGGAAAACACAAAACATAACAATAACATGAGGGTTAACACTATGCCTTAACCCATTAACACATTTACTACAATTTACATCATTTATCCCTTTAACCCAATTCCATTTTATTATGCTTATTTCACCAAGCATTCATTCATTGTGCTCATCCCACCAGGCTTTGTTCATTATGCCTAACTCACTAGGATTCATTACCATTCTCATTATCCATTCCATTATGTTCCTTAATCATTTCCACATATTAAACCATTTATCCATTCATCATTCTCATGTGTCAACCCATTTACACCTTCCAAAACTATTCACAATTCATTTAGCATAACCATGTTTAACCCATATTACCCACTTCCATGTTAACCCATTATCCCTTAGGTTATTATTAAGCCCAGTTGCATCACCTAGATTCTATTCCAATATAATCAATCATATCAACATGTTTATAAAGGGCTATACATAACTACTCAACAATATCACTTGTTCTTTCCAAATCCCTAGGTCCAGGGAAGTCGACACACCCCATGGGTGGCCCTAGATTATCCTCATTACCCTCAACACATCCCATGAGGATTGTGAGGGTTTCCATTTACCTTCTTAATAACCATTTTACCTAAACATGACAAGGGTGATCAAAACATACCGAGATACACCCAAGAACAAAACAACACATGCACAAATCCACAAATAAACCATGGGATATAACCTGTAGACCACCTACCTCAAATCTGATGATAAACACACTCTTAATCTTGGTCTTGGATCCAGATTCAAGAACCCCTTGAAACCCCAACCTAGGTTCCACATAAAAACAAAGGGGTTTTGAGCTTCGGATGAAGATGGAAGAAACCAAAAACCCTAATCCGCAAGAGAGAAGGAATGAGATGATTAGACTTACCTGGAGCTTCGATTTGCAACCGACGATGTTCCAAACGACCAAGAAATGAGGGAGATTGATCCATGAGAGCTCTTGAGGTTCTTGGGGAACCACTAGGGCTGGAGGAGGTGGAATGGAGGAGAAAACCGAATTGGGTCTTAAAATCACATGGTGGAAAATTTTAATTTTTACAACTTTTCTGAGCCCACGGTTTACCCGCACGGTTTTCCAAACCGTGCGCAAACCATGCAGAAGCTACTGTCCGAAAACACCCATTTCACACGATTTCCTGGGATCCCACATGGTTTTACCTAAACGTGCTCAGACCGTGCGAAGGCTACTATCTGAGGATGTCTAGTCTGCACAGTTTACCCACACGGTTTCCCTTAACTATGCACAGACCTTGTGCTATGCACTACTTGGCTTGATTGCTCTTCTCTTTGCGCCCCGAGCCCTCAGGGCATCCTTGATCCCCCACCTGAACTTGAGAAACACTTATCTTGACAAAAGAAGAGGCCAAACCAAAACTTAAACAAAAACATAACTTAGAAATATCCAGTATCTTACAACCTCCCCACCTTATAACAGCTCGTCCCTGAGACGCCCTTCCAAGCATCATCAGGCCTCCGTAACTAAAGGTCATTCCACTAGGCTTGCCTATCCACCCACTTTCCAAGTTTCTGGTTGTACATCACAAACCCACCAAACACAATTCAAGAGCACAAACTTTCCCCTCAAGACTTCCTCACCACAACCCAGAACACAAACCATAAAAAAACTCCTCAAGGATGCATCCATTTCGACCATTCTCACCCCGAGAACTTAATGGGGGAAACTTAGGAGATAACACCTAACTCAAAACACATGGAAACATAACACACAACATCCCATATTCATGGGGGAACCAATCTACACCTCATCATCCCAATCCTCTACACCACTCATGACCCAAATCACTTGGCATCATTTTCTGTTCACCCAACTCTAATGGTGACCCAACCCGGTATCACTCGGAGGAAAACACACGACTTTTCCAACCAACTTTCCTAATGATTTCACTCCACAATTTTACAACCAAATGCCACCCAAAAATATAAATTACTTGACCAAATAAACTTATGCCAATGCTCACTATTAGGGGTAACTCACTTGAACAGTGACCATTTGAGTCCTTCCAACTTGAAATTCTGATCACGTCACCAAACAACCATTTATCTGGTATAGTTATCTCCACCATTTTTGGTTAATTGGTACCTCCCCCATTTACAAAGGACCACCAAAACTCAACTCAACCTTCCCATATACTGACATGTTCTAGCTCACCACGCCCAAGCATCCATAGGGAATTACCCCACATTGACATCCAACCGCACTATCGAGACCATTCAGAAGACATCCCTACACTATCTATTCAAGGAATAAGATTATCCTAACCTCACTCAGGTTAACTTCATTTCAAAAGGCGCTTCCCGCTACAAAATGAACCCGGAGTTAGGTCACTCTCACCTCACCCATCAAGTTTACCATCTCAAGTCATACGACCTTCGACTGGCTTTCCCCAAAACACCCACCTTCCACTGATGGTACACTACCCCTTTATCACCTTCCCAAGTTGCTTACTGACTTGAAGTCTATCATTATCATTCCACACACCCACTGTGGTCATTTCCTGACTTCCAGTAAAATTAATTATCACGACATTACCACCCTCCATACTATCATCGACTTCACCCTTGGCATGACACCACATCACATGGACAAGGTTCACCAAACTTCACAATGTTCCAAAACCACACAAGGAAAGATTGACCTGAGTCTAACCCCTATATCTGTTGGAGTTATAAGACCCCAAATTCTCTTTCCACAACCTATTTTCATATCCAAACACATCCTACTATGGCCCAGCACAGGTCTCACAAGCTTCACTTGGAACCACCCTGAGCTCAAGTCAACACTCGGCTCATTTGTCACCACATCCAAGTCCCACATACCTCTCCAAGGAACCTGACATGAACCTCACAGGTTCCTCATTGATACCCTGGTGCCACTACGTCATCTTGATGTTCTATTTCCCACATCCAAGGCTGATTTATCACTCCCCACCTTAGGAGTGTCATTACCTTTTCTCACCATGAGGGATTCCAACCACCGCATCTTAAAACCGATCACAAACCGAACCCCAAACTTAGATATGGGCATCCATAATTTTTCCCAAAACAAGTGAATGAACGTCACCCAGTGCATGTTCTCAGCTTCCATGAATGGAACCCAAGGCATTTTTCAACATTCATCCCATCCTGAGGTCCTCACCCTACACCATCGAGGGTGGTGCACATCTCGTCATCAAACTCCACACATACCGCTTCCTTGCGCATAAACTCCATGATGTCCCTCATCCAACCAAACACCTCCATGTCTATTGGAGAGAGCCATAGCTTCTCAACATAACTATGATGATGTCAAGATGTCAAGCATGCTCTTAATTAGCTGAGGTATGATAATAAGTAATCTAATAACACCACCACCAACTTGTCCGTTTCTGATGTCAAGCTATGGGTCACCATGACCTTCCAGGAATATCAGGCTTCCCTATCGAACATGCCACACCAACACTTAACCATCACCACTTAGGTGTGATTACCAACCAAGTTCAACCATCAATACATAAAAAAAAAATTCATACAAACATGTTTAGCCACATGACCACCCTTACCTTAGGTTTCACCATCGAGCAAAATTTTATAACCACACTTTAGCCACCCTTATCTTTTCTATTCAAAACAACTTACAGACCTCCATTAATCCTCACTCAAATAGGTGAGTCAGGAATTAAAGTGATACAACCATTAGAAACAAACCTTACCTCTTATTACAAACACCAGGGCTCCCTTATGAAAGAACCAGGCACAACTAGACCATCAACCTTCCCACTTATCCTTACGTCACAAAACTGCATCAAGCAGCACTCTATGTCCCTCTTTCAAAGTTAAAAACATCCACATGTGTGAAACACACCCAAAAGAACTAGAATCCTTGTCCTACCTCTCTCATAGGTCACCTTGAAGGTTGAACAAAACCGAATCCCTTGACTAGAGTCACAACCAGGATAAGCCATTGACCCTCTCTCCAGACCACACTTATCATGAAACGAACGAAGCAAAGTGCGTGAATGGAACTCTCAGTCCTGTTCCGACGCACACTATGCTTTGCGTACCAAAAAACAATATTCTCTATTTTCCACACCAAAAGTGTACACATTCATCAGTACTATGACAAATCATCCTCCTGGAATTCGAGTCACAACTCGCAAGGTCTCTACTCACAAGGTCACCAAGACCCAGGAACAATCCTTAGGGTCCGACATGCACTCCGTACGATCACAGACCACAAAATTTTCCTCATTCACATTACCAAACAATGCCTCACAACCCAAAGGCCACAACCCTACCAAGGGTTCCTGAAACACACCACTTAGGCCTATCATGACTGGTAAGGCCTCACAATACAAGCCCAAAATCTCCACTAGGGCACTCTAACTGCCCCAACCAACATATACAAGGGTCAAAACGACAACACCAAGGATACCCACCTTTGAAAAAAAACATTCTCATTCCAAAATTGTCATTCACTCAACACTTAGAAGAATAACCAAAATAATTTAACCACAGATGGAAATATCCCACACGATCAACCTTAAACAGAACATTCTTCATACTTTACCCCAATAATCATCATCACACTTAGAACACCACCCATACCATACCTACTGAGGTCATGGTCAACATGGGGTAACCAAATTACTCAAACACAAGTCTTTCAACAACACATCTTTAAACGAATTATTCTTTCACAACACGATCCTTTCCTCTTAGGCACATTTCCCATTTCAAAACATGTTAAAATCATCATTTTAACACATTTACACCTTTCATTAGGCAAAATTCATTAACAATTTTATCATCATTATGCAACCCATTTTTCTTTTGGACACCAAGCAACCCTTACAATTATCACAACCCAAAACTTTAACCCGGTCACAACATTCCTTATACATGATATTACTTAACTATTAATTTTCATTCTTTTCATTCACCCACTTTAATTACCATTATTAAGAATCATTTTCTTCATATTTATCAAGTAAGTAAAAATTAATTTCACTCTCTATTCCCCACACACCCATCCTGTGTGTGTGCCTATAAGGATGCATGCCACCTATATCCTTAGGTGCATAAAATGATGCATGAATGCACATCCCCATGACATTCTAAAAATGAGATAAATATCATAAATCAATCAAATCACACAACATGTGCATCACCCAACGGTGAAATATTGTTCAACTGTAACAAAAAACATCAAGAACAACAATTCCCAACCAGGGTGACTTGGGTTTTCCCTCATAAATGGGTTAGTAACTCCCAAACATGAGATCATTACCAAGGCCTGACACATCCTAACTCCTGTCTACCATCCCAAATAAAAAGATTCTAGAGAAGGAGAAGAAATACCTCCTCTAATACCACTTTGTAATGTCCCTGACCCAAAATCCAATAAACCGGTGCTCCGAGCTGGGTGGTTACATAACCTTAACCGTGACTCCCCATATGCCAAAGGTTTCCGACTAGTAGCAGGTGTCTAAATAGTTAATTAGGGAGACTATAACCCCTTTTTATCAGATTAAGCCACAACAAAAGATAAAAAAATAGAGGAATAATAACCAATAATACAAGAGTATGCATAAACAACCATTCCCCAAAATGGGGTACATATGTATCAAATAATATATATTCCATTCCATACTACAAGTGCAAAAGTGAACAAAAACCAACATGAAGATGAACTAAAAAATCCCCAAATGGTCCTGACTCCAAGTCTGGGTCCTTCTCCACAAACACCCATGCCAAACCAACTCCCTAGAAAGAACCCTTGCCCTTGTACTAACTTGAAAACATAAAGTCTTCTCGGGTACCAAACGATAGCCCAAGCAAGGTGTGAGTACAACTCATTAGGCCACCACCAACAGTGTCTACAGAATATCCGGTTTAAACAAATTTTTATGCAAAAATAGAAATGAAAAATAAATGACAAGGAAAGATTAAGTGCCCTTAGCCAATTTTGGTCCTTTACCAACAATTATTACCATTTCTATATCTTACCATTTACAACACATTTAACATGGGTTCATCAAACACAACAAGTTACACGGCTTAAAGTACATAATTACATAAATGAGGAAAACACATAGTTGTCCTATCTCACTAGGACTAACTTCCCCATTCCAACCATATCTTCACCTCGAAGCATCAATTCAGGTGGATATCAACCATATCCTCACATCGAAGCATTAGTTCAGGTGGATGTAAACCATATCCTCACCTCAAAGCATCGGTTCGGGTGGATTTCAACCATATCTTCACCTCGAAGCATCAGTCAGGGTGGATGCAACTGATTGGGAAATAGAGCATCAATCATATCCCTACCATTTCCATTAGGGGTGGAGTTTAGAGCCTCAGTTCAACTTGACCTGTGGGCATAGAACCTTAGTCAATACCCCCAACTACCATGCTATGTGCACATGCTATACATATATGTAACCATTAACCATTTACATCACAACCATTTACAAAGGAAAACATAAACCATAACAATAATATGAGGGTTAACACCATGTCTTAACCCATTAACCCATTTACCACAATTCAAATCATTTATCCCTTTAACCCAATTCCATTTTATTATGCTTATTTCACTAAGCATTCATTCATTGTTCTCATCCCACTAGGCTTTGTTCATTATGCCTAACTCACTAGGCTTCATTACCATTCTCACAATCCATTCCATTATGGTCCTTAATCATTTCCACATATAAAACCATTTATCCATTCATCATTCTCACGTGTCAAGCCATTTACACCTTCTAACACTATTCACAATTCATTTAGCATAACCATGTTCAACCCATATTACCCACTTTAATGTTAACCCATTACCCCTTAGGTTATTATTAAGCCTAGGTGCATCACCTAGCTTCCAATACAACAAAATAAATCACATCAACATATTTATCAAGGGATATACATAACTACACAACAATATCACTTGTTCTTTCCAAATCCCTAGGTCTGGGGAAGTCGGAACACCCCACGGGTGGCCCTAGATTAGCCTCATCACCCTCAACGCATCCTATGGGGATTGTGAGGGTTTATATTTACCTTATTAATAAAAATTTTATCCAAAAATACCAAGGGTGATAAAAAAAATACCAAGATACACCCCAGAACAAAACAACACATGCACAAATTAACAAATAAACCATGGTATATAACTTGTAGACCACCTACCTTGAATCCGATGATGGACTCGCTTTTAATCGTGGACTTGGATACGGATTCAAGAACCCATTGAAACCCCAACATAGGTTACACTATAAAACAAAGGGGTTTATATATTCAGATGAAGATGGAAGAAAACACAAACCTTAATCCAAAAGAGAGAAGGAAGGATAATATTAGACTTACCCGGAGCTTCGATCTGAAACTGATGATGCTCCAAATGACCAAGAAACGAGGGATATTGATCCATGAGAGCTCTTGAGATTCTTATGGAATAACTAGGGATGGATGAGGTGTAATGGATGAGAAACCAAAATTGGGTCTTAAAATCACGGTGTGACATTTTTTTAATTTTTCCAACTTTTTTGGGCCGCACGGTTTATCCGCACAGTTTTCCAAACCGTGTGGAAGATACTATCTGAAAATAATCATTTTCACAATTTCCTAGGATCCCACATGATTTGACATAACCGTACTCAAACTGTGTGAAGGATACTATACGAGGATGGTTGGTCCTCATGGTTTACCTGTACAGTCTCCCTTAACTGTGCGCAGACCGTGCACCATGCACTGCTTGGCCTAATTGCTCTTTTCTTCATGCCCTGAGTCCCCAAGGAACCCTAAAAGCCCCCACTTAAACTTGGGAAACACTTATATAGCCAAAAGAATAGGCCAAACCAAAACTTAAACAAAAAAATACCTTAAAAATATTCGAGATCTTACACAAAGGTAAATATGTTTAGTTTCCTTTCATAATGGGAGCTAACTCCAAACGTATTCCCATTGATATCAAGTCCAATCTAGAATTCAATACATCTTTTGTCTTTCCTTTTATGTCTAAAAAAGTTCCAATAAAATTTTCATATATTTCTCAACATGAATCACATCAATGTTATGTTTTATCTCTAAAAATATCCAATAAGGTAGTTTAAAAAAGATAGATTGTTTCTTCTAGATATTTTTTTAAAGACCAGAACTCATTTTCCTTAAAAATGTAAAATCAATATTTTTCACCCTATAATAATATTTTTTAAATGAAAATAGTCATGGGGGAAGACTGTATTATTTTAAACCATTAAATTTTGTTTTCAATCTATGATAAGGATGATCAATTCGCAAAAATATTCGATGTCCCGTGTAAACTGTCTTTATTCCATTATAAAATTGATAATATGAAGTCGCTTCTTCAAAAATTGGACATGATTTTTGTCCCTTAACACTATATCTAGATAATTTTTCATATGAAGTAAAGTCATTTATACCAAACATTATCATAGAACAAAAAATAAAAAAATATTTCTTGTAAGCATTGAAAAATTTAACACCTGTCTCCCATAGAAGTTTCAAATCATCAATCAATGGTGAAAGATACACATCAATATCATTTCTGGGATGTTTTGGTCCAGAAATAATTAATCTCATCATAAAATATTTTTTCTTTATACATATCTATGGGTACAACTTTTAAAATACCAACAAAATAGGTCATGAACTATGTTTGATACTTAATCTTTGATATGGATTCATTTTATCGGTATACACTCCCATTATGAGATTTCTAACTTCAATTCCAAAATTAGGAAATTATTTATAAAATATTTTCCACTATTATGAATCAGTAGGGTGACATAAGTTACCATCAGATATTCACTCATCTAAATTCCATATTAACCTTTTTGCATCAATTTAATTTTTAAATAGATGCTTCAAATGAGGAATTATTGGAAGGTACCAAATTTATTTAGCAGGAGATTTGATTCTGGTACCAAAGAATGAACCAGAGTTGTCTTATTAGAATTATTAAAGGGAATATTATAAGTAATTATTTTATTTACCATGAGGTTAGATTCTAATACCTAATAATGAATCTGATTTGACCTTTTCATCAATATTATAGTGTGATGTCTCACATGTAGTACATTTTGATAAATATTCATATTCATTCCTATACAACACACAATCATTGGGGAAAGCATGTATTTTTTATACCACAATCCCATTAGGAATAATATTTTCTCCACTTCATAATTAGAATTTGGAAGTTTTTTTCCTTCTAGAAGTATATCTTTTAAAAGATCAAGTAATTTAGAGAAACTTTTATCACTCCACCCATTTCTTACTTTAGAATCTCAAAAATACTGATAACACTGTATATTTATTGCAACCTGGGAATAATGGTTTCTAATAATCTCCATAAAATTGTTCAACAGTTATTGTTTTTTAGATGGTTTGAACACCTAAATCATGAATTAATTATTCAATACGATCCTATACCTTATTATGAATATTTTCATCAACATTAGACATTGAATTTTCAGTTCTTTCACCATGACATATCCAACGTGTATAATTAAGGCTAAAACCATATCAAATGATATGATCCTTGATTTATCTAGAATTTAACTTTCTCATATTTAAACACTTCACACATAGATAGAAAATAAAATCTATGTTTTGAAGATTTCATTTATAAAATTCCAAAAAATCATTAACTACATTTTCATATTCACTAGTGGTTCGTCATAAATTTATCCAATTACAATCCATTCAATACCTAAGATCACAATATAATCATTGAATATATTAAAACATATAAACATTTAAAAATGTGTATATAAACAAATAAAATTTTAAAAATAAACACATATAATAAAAATGAATTGTAATTTGATAGGAAATATAAACGATTATTAGGAATAAAATAAAAAACTAATCTACTAAAGGTATTTATTTTGCATGATGTGTGTAATTCTGATCCAAAAGTATATAATTTGGTTAGAATAAAAAATAAAAAATATCATAGCTACTAATTTCAACTGACACACACACACACACACACATATATATCTATACACATATAAATATGTATATATCATTTTTGGAAAAAACAATTTGATAATTTCAACAAATACAAAATTTATCAAAATGAAAAAACTTTAACAATAATATTTATAATTAAAAATCAACTACATACAAAAAAATAAAGTAATAACTCAAAATTATAATTAAATTATAAATAATTTATCTTCAAAATTTAAAAAATAACTTTAAAAATTTGGATTTCAACAAGGAAAATTGATCTGCAATATGAATTTTTCCCCTCGGATACATCAGAAGAATAAACATTGAAATATTGAACAAAAATGTTTGTAACAATGAAAAATAAACAAGAACAAACAAAAAAATTGAATTGTGGTTGATGATTGATAGGAAAACAATTTCCAAAGATAAAATACTTACATGGATGGTCAAAAAAAGATAGAGGATGAAAGAATGAGGTCCACCGATCATGAAATGATGATTAAAAATGATGAAACTAAAGAAAAATTGATGTTTAGGATCCTTGGATAGTCATCAGAGTCATCGCAAGTCAAGAGAAAAAAGGTTTTAGATATTTGAAAATGAGGGCTTCACATATTAGATTTATTTTAAATTGTTTTTGGTGTCTATTTTTATAGAAAACGATTTAAAAAAGACTTTGAAAATATGTTTTTCTTTGGTTTATAAGAAACCGATATCATATTTATGATGTTAAATCCAAAATTTATACTAGTGGATTTTCCAATGGAAATAAGTAACTTTCTAGGTAAATACCATTCAATGAAGATAATAAAGAATATGATATTTACACTATATAAATAAAGGGTATATGGTTAAGACAATAATTTCCTCAATAAATCGACGCATGAAATCTAGGTTAACACCCTTCAATCAAAGGAATAAAAAATATAGTATTAATAGAGGAAAGGCATTGAAAGAAAAATTAGGTTTATAAACCTTCAATGAATAATCAAGACAAAGGTAGTGATAAATCATTTCTATGATAGAAAAGAAATTTTTTAATCCATATAAAGAAATAAGGTGTATGTTATCATTTGAAGAATATCCTTGATCAAGCATAATATGTATCAAAGGGAAACAAATTAGATGAAAAACACTTTTTTAGAGGTTTTATAAAAATAATTTTGGAAATAATAAATATCCTTGATCTTTTGAAATAATTTTTACAGAAATATTTTATAAAATTAGGAGAAAAATAATTTCTTTTAGAAACCATGAAAATATAGATAAAAAGTCTCAAATAACATGAAAAAGGTGGTGGAAAGATGTGTTTTCATAGAAAATATTAAAAGAAATCATTTTCAACATATTCATAACATGATGAAGTTATGGTTCACATTCAAAAGTTATTTTAAAAAAAGTAAGGTGAAAAATTTGGAATAAATTAAACTTTGAAAAAGAAACTATTAATTTGAAATGGGCATGGTGGGACAAGCCTGCATGGGTTTGAGACCACGTGGTTTTTTCTTCAAAATCCCATCTAAAATATGAACAAAAAATATAAAGTCCACCCTACCTAGCATAAGCCTGCGATTAGCCCATGAGCTTACCTTTATTTTTAAAAAATTAAAATTATTAAGTATAGTCATTTAAATATTGTATTTTTATGCTTCCATGGGACATATTCACCATGAGCGCAAGCATTCATAAACTTAGGATGGGATTCACATGTGCACACATGAATTCGGGGATTGATCAGGATGCATATCTTCTACGTCGTTGAGGAATGTCATGCATGTGCACACACATGGGGATATCTTCGATGAATCATGCACTATGAAGGTGGAGATTTCATACACATAGGAAATCATCATGTTGGTCGTCCTCATGTGTTTTCATGACGCATGGAGGATGATGGTTTTTGTTAGGTAGGAGGGGATGTGTGATGGATGGGCAAGTTTCTTTGTCGGACTTGCTACCACATGGATGGTGCACAAATATCATACACTTACAGGGGCAGTAAAGTGGAACAAAAAAAAGAAGAGACATAGATAGACGAATCATAATAGACAAAATTATTTTAGGCTTTGATTGGTGAGAAAATATAGGAATATCTACATGACATAAATCAGATGGATTTGAACCGGAATAGTTTGTTTACAAAATAAGTGGGTCAAATAAAGTCCATGAAGAATAACTGTGTGACATAAATGAATAAATATTATTTTAGTTAATTAATATCTATAAAAAATAATATATTATAAAATAGTTTACTTAAAAAAAATAGACTAGAAAGCTAGAATGCACTCGCGTGGGCTTACCCGCCCAAACCCGCATCTTCATAGGCACAAATCACATATTCATACACTCTAAATGATAAAAATTTTAGGCCCACCACAAACCATATCTTCCCCATATTCTTAAAGACCATGGAAAATGGGACCATTTTATATCATTAAAATAAAATTCAATAAATTATTCCATAAAAGTCATAATTATTATCAAAATAAGTGTGGGGTGGAAGATAAAACATTTGATTTTGAAAGGATGGAAAATATATTGGAATACCTTTGTTTGAAAACCCACATAATAAAAATAGTATTATATTTTTCTTTTGAAAATGGGTAAATAGAATTATGGGAATAATAGAAAATAATATATACTAACTTTCATAAAATATAGGATAACATTAGTGTGAAGGAAAATATGAAGATGGAAGAAAATATTCATTAGTAATAATGGGAGTTATTCTTACCAATGTTATACTATTATTTTGGAAAACATTTTATAAAATAAGTGGTTATTAATGATGAGAAGTAATTTACCTAGAGAAAAAAATGAAATACCATATAAAATGGAGGAATTATAGGATCATAGAAATCTTGAAAGTTATATTTAATTAAGAAAGACTATGGCCTAATGTATTGAAATTTGAGTCGATAAAACCATTACGACATTAGATATTTTTGAATAAAAACCCCTTGAAGGATATAATTTAAAATAGAAAATTAAATACTATAAATAATTAGATAATTATGATATAAAATATTAATGGTATATAATATACACCATACAATATAATACATAGTGCATAATTTAAACATGTCTCAATGAATTGAAATTTGAGACAAAGAACCCCTTACCTTAATTCCCACTTAGTCGAAATGTGCTATAACCTCCTATACAAAAAAGTAACTACCTTAATATTAAATTTATGAACCTTTTTAAAATATATAAACTTTTATAAGATTCATTTATAATTATTATCTACATGAATATTAGTTAGTTATTATCTATTTTTGATATCAGGTGTGAGTAATCTTGATCTTTTTGAACTAGTTTTGAAATAGAGGTGTTGTTATTTATTTTTCTCTAAAATTTCATCATTACAAAATAATATAAGGTACTTTAATTAATTTATTATTACATTTTATAAATTTATAATTTCATTCATTTATATTTTTGGTTATGATCCTTGATTAATTTTATGATGAGCTTATTTCGACGATTATTAGTGAATGAAAGGTGTTTTCTTAAATAATGAGTTCAATTTTTATATCAGTACAAGATAACAAAAAAAAACAATTATTTAATAATTTATATAACATATTACCAGAAATTAAATCCCAAAGTTTTCCATGATATAAATTTATTTTATAGTTCAAGTAAGCGGTTAAACCAATCCAAATAAGAACATACCATAATTAATGGATGATTATGAAGTAATTTAGTTATAATATAATTATACCAGAAGAATAATGATCTTATATAGTGTTTATTAGTGTGATATATTATAAATTTAAATAATAAGTGTAATAAAATAACCTATATAAAGTTATTATATAATATGAATAAATCATTTTCTCTCTTAGAATTATCTTTTGGATTGTTGAATTTACCACAATTGTTTATTTATTAGATTGTTAATAGGTTATTAAATTTGTCTTTATAGAACCTTAATAATTTCAAAAATATCATATTTATCCATTAAAACCATTATAATTACTATAAATTTAAGGTATTTATTAAAATAAAAAATGTAAATTGATCATTCCATAGAGGTGGTGGTCCACACATACGTATTGATGCTGATTTCATTTTCCTTAGAACAAGGGAAAATAGTAGTATGTTTTATCATTTACAAATATAAAATATCTAATAAATATAATACTTATATATTTAATTACCTATTAGGACCATACTTTTAATGTGACGATGGAAAACAAAACACATTGCATTGGGGAGTCGGTAGTTTGCACAATGCACAATTAACTGTTTCATTTTTCTTAATAGAAAAGGAAGAAATGTGGTTAATGATTGTAAAATAATTATAATAAAATACTATTATAATAATGATACTAATTATAAAATTTTAATATGGTGTAATTAAATTTTAATAATAAGGAGTGCACATAAATAAATAGAAATGGGAAAGGAGTGGTTAGAAATTTATACCCAACTTCTTGGATTATCTTCTTTGCAAATGAGGTTAATATTTTGAGGGATGGTATTTTGGGAATACCAAAAACTCTTGAAGGTGTATATAAATGTTTATGAGATATTTGAGAAATTTTTGGGATAAAATAAGTGTGTTATGGTGTGAGGGTAAGTGAGGAGAGGAGTTCCCCTTTTATAAGTGAAAGGGATGACATTTTTGTAAATACCCAAAAATTTTCAATAATGGGTAGTCAATCTCAAGAAAAGTAGCTCCAAATTGAGAAATAATTGAGATGAGAATATATAAGTAGATATATACCTTAAACACCCTTCTCCACACATGTTTTAAACAAATTTTCAGCTCATTACCATTATATTTTTAATTTTTACCATTTTAGCTTTTACCATGGTAACTAGTTTTTACCTAAGACAACTTATCCTTTAAGACCAAAAATAAAATGATATTTATTATATAATTTGGACCTGATGATTCCAAAATTTAAATCCATATCATTTGGCTAAATTTATAAAAGTTATAAAAAATAATTTTAAAAAAGTAAATTTATATTGTATTAAAGGCAATTTCTTTAAAAATATAACTCTAGTTATAAAATGTCAAATATGGGTTTGTAAATTAAAACCAGGATTTTAAAAATTATAAATTCACTTATAAAATACATATTTGTTCTTATAATAAGGTTTAATTATTTTCCAATTCACACTTATGTACTAATAATGTCATAAAAGTCATTTTATTTGTAAAAATAGTTTTTTCACTATTCACCTAAAAATATACCTTTTTAGAAAAGTCCCAAAAAATCCATCTTAAGATTATATTTAAATGATAAATCTAAAATTTAATTTAATTTTTTCAAATTCAAATTTTACAATTTATAAATTATCTTTTAAGTAAAAATAAACATATAAAGAAAAACTGCTTTTATTAAAAAAATGACCTTTTTAAACTTCAAGTGTTTTTAATAATTAGTTTATAAATATAAATATTAACTATTATAATAAAATTTTAAATATGATCAAATTAATTTATTAAAATAAAATACCCATTTTTAAAATGATTCTTTGAAAGGAATCATTTTTTAAAATATTAACCGAAGAAAATAATAATATATAATTATTTTAATTGATCATTATCTTTTTATCTACTAATGATTATATTATTCATGTAATTTTAATATGTAATGGTTAATTTTATTTAGGCATTGTATTAGTTTAGTGTTGTGTGTGACACAAGCTATTGAAGATAGTATTAATTTAAAGGATCCAAAATTTCAGGTCATTATATTCTTCCCCCTTAAATAAATTGTGTCCACTCAATTTAAATTATTACCCACTGATGAAACTTGGTGAGGGTAATCATAACATATCCATCCTTAAGGATATAACTTCTAATATTACATCTATCTTACTCTCTTAGGATATATAAAATTACTTATCTTTTCTCAAACAACATTAATCATTCATATAATCATATACCCCAATATGTATATACCTTAATCATCTATTCTACATTAATTTTGTTTAGAAAACCCTTTGAATCTCCAAGACATTAGACCATATAAAAATTATATATTCATTCAAAAATTAACTCTTATCTTCAACCACTTCTTCATAAAGTCACACAATAGTCTATATATATCATTATCTAAAAAATGAGATAAAATTCACCATAGATATCATGGATTATTTTTTCATTAAATAAATAATAAATTTCAAGGCTATAAATACTATCTAAATCACTTTTTATCAAAATAAATCAACCCTTTATTACTTCAAAATAAATCATATATTAAACCTAAGAGTTATCCATACCTCAATCACGTGTTCTCTAATAGTTATCCCCAAAAAATATAACCTTGTCATAAAATCACTCATCAAGGTTATTGATGAAATTTAATATATGTTTCCAAACATTTAAATAAAAACTAATGAATAATAATTCTTATATTTTTCATATAATTCTCATGAATTTTATAATGTACTAGAATATCATCAATAAATATCAATTAATAAAGAAAATATCTCAGAATATCAAAATGTAATTTTTATTAAGATATTAATATCAATACCTTGGGTAAGACTAGGAAGCTCACCTTTTCCATCACAAAAGACATATAATAAAATTATAAACCATTTATGTATTCTCTCATATTTGGTTATAATACATTGTAGTTTCTTGATATGTACCTTTCCCAGCTTCATTTTTTATCCCATTTCAACTAAATACTAAAACCCAAAATGGTTATCCATAAGATCAGAGTAAATGATCATATGAATATGAAAACTCAATCCTAAAATGTCTTATATAATAAAAGCTTCATTTCATACTTTGATACTTTTAGTTCAATTTACTTTTATTTAAGTTAGGTTCTCTTATATTTCTTAACTTAATCCCTTATAGTAATTAGGAAATAAATACTTAATAATGGTTGATAAAGAGTATATTATAGACCAAATAATATCCCCCGGGTGTTTCTATCTAGGTGTGCAGTCTTAGGCCCACTCATCATGCACTAGAGTGAATATCGAGTCAATGCTCAACTAACCCTTTTCGGGGTGATTAACCCTAGGTGCATCTATGCTATAGTCATATATACTTTACAGTATCCTGATATGGATGTAATTTCTTAGAGAACCACACAATCTATACTTTACCAATACTTAGAGATGTTATCCTATACTCAGAATTACCCCTTAGACTTATCCTTAGAGTTTTCAATAAATTTATCTTATCCTAATCCCTAGAACACTATTTCAACCGACCTAAAGGGTTATCTATACATTTTAAATTATAATCAACCTTTACTTATCAATCGTTGATGACATTTATAACTCAAAATTTATCCTCAAATGAATCTTCCTAATCTACAAAGTAATCTAAACCCTACTCTGATACCAACTATGATAACCCATAGACGCGACCATCTAATTACACAACTTAAAGAAAATATTTCATTATAATAAATTCTCAAGTCCTTTTAGGTTTAGAGTTTTAGAGAATTAGGAAAAAAAATTAACCAACAAAACTCATTCATTTTTAACTAATTGAACTTTTTTACACTATATAAAAAAATTCTTAATCTATTAAAATACTTCAAAATCTCACACTTATTCTATACATAAGTTACTCTTCTATAAGTTTTATACTTTTCTTATTTTCATAACTTGGGGAAATGGAAACATAATAAAGTAGTGATCTCATATTCTCAGTAAGGGTAAACATAAGCGATAACAATTAAAGATCATAGGTGAGAATAATATGAGCATATGGGTATAATTAGGATATATAAAGTGTTATACCAAACAAAACATAGATCACAATTCATTTCATAAGGCTTGGAATATCATAATACATGAATTAATAGAGTGTGGAAACATGAGTCAATTAACCTGATCCATGAGAGCTTAACATAGGCATAAGAATATGCATAAAATTATGGAATATCATAGAAAACAACTTAGAAATATGGAACAACCATAATAATAGGAAAACCATTGTGAAAAAATCCATTATGCTCATACTTATGTGAACAAACTTATTATGTCCACACATGAAAATGTGGGAAAACCCATTATCCCCATATGCCTATTTGAATAAAATCATTACATATATGCTTAGATATCACATAAGATCTAAACTTAAACCAATGTATTGGAGGGAGATATAGGATCCCACCATCCACTATCCATAAATATTCATTCCACATAAATCATCATCATATCATAAAGAATCCATGGAAATAAAATGGGTTTCATTCAACACATTATAAAGAACCTATAGAAATAAATTAGGTTTTATATAATTTTCAAATGGATTCACATAAGGAAATTATTAATAATACCATAAATAACATGATAAACCCATGTAAAATAAATGGATATCTAATGAAAAAAGTAACTTTCTAGGAAAATACCTTTCAGTCAAGATAATAAAGAACATGGTATTTAAACTATATAGATAAAGGGTGTATGGTTAAGACAATATTTTATCCAATCAATAAATTTATGAAATATAGGTTAAAAAACTTCAATAAAAGGAATAAAAAATAAGGTATTCATAGAGGGAAGGAATTGGAAGAAAAATTAGGTTTATAAACCTTCAATGAATAGGAAAGACAAAGGTAGCGATAGATCATTTCTATGATATAAAAGAACATTCATAATCCATCAAAATAACTAAATTATATGGTATTATTTGAATAATATAATATATCAAGAATATGATGTATCAAAGGATAATGAATTAAATGAAAAACAATTTTTTAGAAGTTTTGGAAAAATAAATTTGGAAATAATAAATATCCTTGATCTTTTGAAATCATTTTTAAAGAATTATTTTATAATACTAGGTGAAAAATAATTTATTTTAAAAAACATAAAAATGAAAAGAGAAATTTTGAAATAGTATGAAAAAGGTGATAAAAATATGTGTTCTTATAGAAAATGTTAAAAGAATCATTTTCATCATATTCATATAATAATGAAGTTATGGGTCAATTTCAAAAGTTATTTTCAAAATAGTAAAGGGGAAACATTGGAAAAAATTTACCTTTGAAAATGAAACTTTAATAAATGATTCTCTAAAAATTCATAAATATTGTCAAAAGAAATTTGGGGTGGAAGATAAAATATTTTATTTTGAAAGCATGGAAAATATTTTGAAATACCATTGTTTGAAAAACCACAACATAAAAAGTGTGTTATATTTTCATTTTAAAAATGGGTAAATAGAATTATGATAATCATAGAAAATAATCCATATTATCTTTCCTAAAAGTGAATAGAACATTGGCGGGAAGGAAAATATGGACATGGAAGAAAATATTCATTGGTAAGAATGAGATTTATTCTTACCTATGTTATTTGGAAAAAATTATATCAAAGAAGTGGTTATTGATGATGAGTAGTAATTTTCCTAGATAAAAAAGGAAATAAAATTTAAAATAATAGAATGGTAGGATTAAATAAATATTGAAATTTATATTCAAGTATGAAATAATATGACCCAATGTATTGGAAGTTGATTTGATGAAACTTTTACGACATTAGAAACTTTCTAATGAAAACCCCATGAAGTATAAAATTTCAAATGGAACATTAAATTCCATAAATAATGATAGAAACATGATATAAAATATTAAATGGGAAGTAAGTAAACCATAAAATAGAAAAATTGGTTCATAATATAAACATGTATCAAGGAATTGAAATTTGAGATAAAGAACCCCTTACCTTAATTCACGCTTAGTCGAAATGTTCTCTAGCTTCCTGTATAAAAAAATTAACTATCTTAATCACCCATTTTAGAACTATTTTAATATTTTTAACCTTATATAAAATTAATTTATAATTATCCTCTACATATATATTAGTTAGTTATTATCTATTTTTGTTATTGGGTGTGAGTAATCTTGATTATTTTGAACTAGTTTCCTAATAACAGTGTTGTTATTTGTTATTATACCAAATTTAATCATTCAAAAAATAATATAAGGTACTAGAATGTATGTATTATTATAGTTTATAAAGTTATAATTTCACTCAATGAGATTTTTGGTTATGATACTTAATGATTAATTCAGTGATGAACTTTTTTTTGATGATTCTTAGCGAATGAATGGTCTATTATTAAATAATGAGTTAATTTTTATATTACTATTACATAAAAAAACCTATTATTTACTTATTTATATCATATATTACCAGAAATTAAATTCCCATATTCATATATTACATAAATTTATAGGATTGTTCAAGTAGGTGGTTAAACCAACCCAAATAAGAACATACCATAATTAATGGATGATTATGAAGTGATTTAGTTGTAATATAATTATACCAGAGGAATAATGATATTATTTAGTGTTTATTAGTGTGATATATCATAATTTTAAAGAACTAGAATAATATAACCTATAAAAATTTGTTACATAATATTAAGAAATCATTTTTTCTCTTAGAACTATCTTTTGTACTATTGAATTTACCACAGTTTTTTATTGATGTTATTTTTTATAGGATGTCTAAGTTTTCTTTCCATAAACTTATTAATTTCATAAAAATCATATTTATCCATTAAACCCATTCCCATGATCATCCATTTATGGAAGTGATGAAAAGAAAAATGAAAATCGATCGTTCTATATAGGCAGTTGTCCACATATATGCATGAATGATCATTTCATTTTCCATAGAATGGGTAAAATGAGTAATATGGATTATCATTTCAGAATATACAAGAATTTATCAGAGAACGAGTTAAAACCCATGGTCCCCAAAATTTATTAACAAAAAATATAAAGTCCAAGTGATTACACGAGGTACAATGAGTTTGTACTAGCAAGAGAATAAGTGAATAGAAAAGTAAGGTGATAAAAAAACCTCTAAACCATCCTTGAGAGGAAATGAAAAATATAAAAATGTATTAATTCCCAATTATTTCTCATATAACATAAGAAATTCATAGGAATCATTAATTCATATACCCACAATGCCTAGGTCATCATCGAAATCATCATGTAAAAACTAATAGCCTACAATTATCCTTGTGCTGGAATAATTGAAAAAACCTAGATTCATATAGGCATTGACAGTCATATGTTCTAGAATCTCTATAACACATTGTAATGGCAGGTCATTCTTGATAATGCAGTAAGAAATCTATAAATCTATATTAAATATCTTTATTCATCATGCAACATGAGAGAAATCCATCCACCAAAACCTCATGGCAGCACAATAAAAAACCTAAAAAACTACCAAGGATATAAAAGATCTACTGCTATAACCTTCTTTTCAAGTTCTTATTTAACATCATGAACAATAACAAGACCTCGAACTCTAAAATTCTCCTATATTAAATCATTAATTAACATTGCATGATTGGATTCCCTGATCCATGCTTCCCTGATCCATCAATAACCCCATATGATACTTGCATGATGAAATTCTATCTAGGCATCATATATCATTATAACTTGACAAAGATGTGCTTGAAATCTAAGAAGTTTAGGGTATACCCATCTAGAAAGGTTCCTGATGATGGGGAATACAAAGAGATTAAAACAAACCAAACCGACCATTGGATTTCTAAGCAAACCCAACACAGGTATTTTTCCCACAATTTCTTCTACCTTCTTTACACTGATGTATGAAAATTCCAAGGATTCCCAGGTTTCATGCAAACCTTAATAAAATATTATTTCCCTATATTTATTATAAATGGATTGAAAATGTCATGGTATCCCATGGAAACACCACTAGAGGTCAGTAGGATATCAATACCAGCTAAGGATACACTGTCCAAGACATAATAAATAGGTGAAAGCATCATGTAGGCCAAAAGAAATCATCATCCAAACATGAAAAGTAAATAAAAAGGAAGACTGATTCATATGTGCATCATGTAACAAAACAAACCACCAACACTAAATTTTAGGATCACTCTTCAACTATATCCCATTATCCAAAACTCAAGTCATGGGACACAGTAATAAATTTGAGTACAAATCAGAGTCAAAGATTATACCTAAAAAAATTATTCCCACTAAATTTTAAGAAAATAAAAATTAGGATTTAGATCAATCTTAAATTCCGCTATATCAAACATTCATTCTCTGATACTTAGATAATAATAAATATTTATCTCCTTATTACGATATCTTCCAAAAGGCCTCCTTTCTTGTTCCTCAATACAAGGGTAGAATTCCTCCTCATATACTTCCTTAATAACATGAGTGAAATTTTTAAGCTTAATGTTATCCTCTTGATACTCCTCATTTGAGGATGTGGGGTCCTCTTCATTAGTGGATGTGAAGGAACCCTCTTCATCATAGGATTCAGATACAAAGGGATCTTCATTAAATTCTAGATGTGGATGGATTTTGGATTTCTATACTCGAATCCAAAAGGATCTAGGGACAATGGTTCTCTCCAACTTGGAGTAATAAATGTATTTTAGAGTCTTCCTAGGATGGGGAGTGATAAAATCATCTAAATAAATGGTTTATTACCTTTTTTGGTGCTAGAGTTTAGATATTAATCCTCAATTTGGTATAATTTCTCATGATAATCTTGATTATATTCACTATAAATAGAGTGAGTCTCTTGTGCCACCTCATGATTGGTTGTAATGGCTCCTGAAGTGACCATAATGGGTTGAGAATTATTTACCGCATCCAAAAAACCAGAGAAAACATCAACTTGAGTGCATTAAGGCTATGATAGGTATGAATTCTAGGCGTATAAAGAAATCATTGGGACATTAGTACTAGAGGGTTCAAATTGTTCATTAGGAAACCTTTTATCTTTCTCAACCCAAACCGATTTTCCTTTATGTGGTGGGGGATAGGATTTTCCAAAGTTACGGTTTCTCATGGGGTATTTACCAGAGATGAAATATTCAAGGGAGTGTCCAAGGAATAATAAATTAGAGCAGTATCTAGTTAAATTTTCATAGACCACATTTCGGAAAAAACCAGTGTTTCCATTCTAGATCCAAATGACTGAAGGTAAGTGTTGGGTAAGGTCAACCTCAACACAGACACGCACAACCAATGGACTCATAATATTTCAAGTAGCATAATCCAATTTAAATGCATTCCCAATTAACTTAGTAATAGATAAGAGGAAAATTTTCTTGAATAAGTGCAATGGTAGGACTCAAAATCCCAACCAAATAGGGGAAATAGGGGATTAAGTCTTAAAATCAAACACAGGGGACCATTTTAAAACTTTCATTGAGGAACCTCTAAAAATCCAAGAACCCCTAGAACAAAGCCGATAGTAGTCATCATTAGATGAAAAATTTATAAAAATATTCAATGATTTGAGTAGTTAGATCTAAAAATAAAAAAATCTAATGGCTTCAAAGGATTTCTATAGGAATTTCAGTGAAGGAAAATACTTAAAGAATTTTCCAACAAGAACAAATACGAGATGAGAAGAAATAAATTAAACCTCCTCATTTGAAAAGGTAATGGATGCATAACCTTTGTGATGGAACTATTTCATATGAAAGGATTTATCCAGCATAAGAGGGACAATAATGTCAATAGATTTGGAATGAATGTTCCCTGCAACCATGTGTGTGAAGCTACGAGAGTCAAAAGGATTAGGGCATCATCGTCGGTTGCCATTATTGGATTCTCTCAGCCGCTCCATATTCAAACTCATAATTTTAGAATATAAAATATTACATAAATATCATACTTATATATTTAATTCTCTATTAGGACCATACTTGTAAGTTAGTGATGGAAAATGAAAGATGTTGCGTCGTGGAGGCAGTAGTCTGCACAACACATAGTTAATGGTTTCATTTTTATTAATAGAAAAGGGAGAAAGTTGGTTAATGCTTATACAATAATTATAAAACATACCAGTAAAATAATGATACTTATTTTATTATTTTAAGATGATATAATGGAATTTTAAGAATAAGGAGTTCATATAAAAAATATAAATGAGAAAGTATTGATTAGAAATTTATACCTCACTTCTTGGATTATCTCCTTTGTAAAGGTGATTAAGCCTTTGAGGGATGATATTTTGGGAAGTTTGGAACCTATTGAAGGTGGATAAGAATATTTATGATAGGGTTGGGAATATTTTGAGCTAAAATAAGTGGTTTGTGCTGTGAGTGGAAGTGAGGAGAAGAGTGCCCCTTTTATAAGTGAAAAGGGATGAAATATTTGTAAATACCCAAAAATTTTCAATAATGGGAAGTCAATTTTAAGGAAAGTGGCACAAAAAATGAGAAATAATATATATGGTAAGATATAAGTTCAATATAATCCACAAAAATCCATTCCCACCCATTTTTTAAACATGTTTTTAACTCATTACACTTAGATTTTCCATATTTACCACTTTAGCTTTTATTGTGGTAACTACATTTTACCTAAGGTAACTTATCCTTTATGCCAAAAATAAAATGACCCTTATTATATAATTTAGACATAATTAAAATTTTAATTCCATTTAATTTTTATAAAATTCTAAAAGTGATAAAAATTAATTTTAATACACTAAATGTATAATGTATTGAAAACATTTTTTTAAAATATAACTTAAGTTCTAAAATGTTAAATACAGGTTTGTAAATTAATTTTTTTTTTAAAATTATAAATTAACTTATAAAATACACATTTTTTTATAAAAAGGTTTCATGAATTTACAATTCATATGTACATACTAATAATGTCATAAAATTCATGTTATTTGTAAAAACAATATTTTGCACTATTCACCTAAAATCAATCTTTTTAAAAAAATCCAAAAACATTCATCTTAAAATAATATTAAAATGATAAATCTAAAAATAAAGTTAATTCTTTCAAATTAAAATCCTAAAATATATAAATTAGCTTTTAAATTAAAATAAAACATATAAATAAAAAATTCTTTTATTAGAAAAATGACCATTTTAAACATGAATTGTTTTTAATAATTAGTTTATAAATAAAAACATGAACTATTATAATAAAATTTTAACTATTATCAATTCAATTTATTAAAATACAATACCTCTTTTTTTAAAATTTTCTATTAAATTCATCATTTTTTTAAATATTAATCAAATAAAATAATAATATATACTTATTTTAATTGATTATTATCTTTTTGTATCTAATAATGATTATATTATTCACATGATTTTAATATTTCTTGGTTCATTTTAGTATATTGTTGTGTTAGTTTGGTGTTGCGTGTAACATAATCTATTGAAGATAATATTAATTTAAAGGATCCATAATGTCGGGTCGTTACAAGTACCCCCTTGATCTCGGCATGGTGTGGGTATGAAATATCCTAGATTTAAGTGTTTATCTTATTACCCTAAGTTATTTGTTCTACTCTTTATAATGAATCAAAAAACTAGTAGCAATTAAATCATATAAAAAATGAATCAAATTTATAATAATTTATTCAGTCATGATGGGGGATTACAAAAAAAGTACATGAAACCATGTATTACATACCATGGATTATTACATACCTTGGATGATTACATCCCTTAAAAGTGAATAAATTATAATGAGATAATAAATATAAAGGAATAATATTTTTACAACTAGGAAATCTCCCTGATCATCTTCACCCTTGAGAATCACTATTAGTAGAACTAATCCTACCACGACAATGAAAGGAGAAATAATTTTGTAAAATCCAAAATAAAAACTATAGGAATGAGAAGTGTACTTTGTGAAGTTACAATGGAATGAATTTATAGAATGCAATTAGGGTAATATAACCATTATTAAAGGGTATAAAGTCATTGGGTGTAATACCAGTAAAAAGATTACCAGTTTAGAATTACCGGTATGTTATTAATATACATGAAGTTTATTTAGATGATGAAAATATACCTTTTTAATATAAATAATTTATTTTAAATAAAATAAATTATTTTGTAATAGAATTAAAATATAACAATTCACTTGATAAAATACCATTGATTCTAAAAAACTATTTTTACTAATTATATATTTTTATTAAATTCATTAACTTTAAAGAATAATATTAATAAAATATATTGATTAAATTCAAAGAATTATTAGTAAAATTGTAAGGGCCCAGATTCATGTAGTCCGAACCTTTGTGACTTTCTGAAGAACACGGTGTTCGAAGGAGGTATAGAGAAAGTCTAGAGGGGTTCAACTACTAAAATTTGTAAGAAGGAAAAATACATGGAGTTTAAATGCGTTTCAAATTGTGTATTCAAAGTTCACGACTTGTTAAGTATGTATCACGGGGTGCTTCATGACATGTATTTACTTATGGTTAAAAGGTTTGAAGCAATTTTTTTAAATGAGATATGAAACCCAACATTTACATGATTTGTAAGGGTTACATTCCATGTAAGGGATACACACTATGTAAATCCCCTGTGCAGCACACATATAAAGGGTTAAACAACTCAGGAGTTCTTAAATCCTACACTCCTTCTCCTAATTCCAAGTGATCCAACAACACCCTCTTCCTCATTTTTGGATTCCTTTGATGGGGATTGATCCTTGGATTCCGATCTTTGATTTGTGATGATATGTGTTGATTTGAGTTGCATTCCTTCATCATTTTCTAGTGTGTTACCCTTGATCAGTCTCATTTAATCCTGTTTCTTCTCACCATGCGGTCTAGGATCATATCCCATGTTTCTAATGAGATTTTCTTGGTCGCTTGTTGGTGAGGTTATGCTGTTAATTCCTTGGATGGGTGAAAATTCTTATATAAGAGGTGATCAAATATCCATAACATTGGTCCATTATTTTGCGAAGAACGTTGACACCTTTGAGGTAGGGTATTCGTTTCTTCTCTATTTATTTACATGAAATTGTATATTGAGAATGGTTTATCCCTTTGGATGGAAATGTAATTAACTTAATAATGATTGAATCATATTAGTAAATAATTGGTTAGCGATCACTTATTGATGTTCTTGATACCATGATAGCGGTTTGACTCTTTATTTTCTAGATAGTGTGATGTCTATGCTATTATTGTTAGAATGTTCTTATTCTTGGAGTAACATGTTGAATTTGGTAAAGAATGTAAAGCTAGAATTAATTGAAAATTAATTGTATAGAGTAATTAAAGATGAGGAAAGTTTGTAATCCAATGTTTCTTGTAATTTTATGATGATAAATTGATGCAATGTTCATGTTTAATTAAATGGGATCTTCCATGTGATTAATGGAATTGATAAATAATGTGAAGCATTTTTATGATTTTTATTTATAATAATTGAAAAGGAATGATAAATGAGAATTGTTGGATTCCTGGAAGCATGTTTAAATTAATTATTTAATTAATTTATTATCTTGATATAGATTGATTCCTTAGGTTGCTCATCGCTGGAACCTCTGAGTAATGAATCGATAAATTCATGATGGAATAAGAACTTATTTTGTGATAAAGATAATTTCTAGGTCATGAGTTTCCCGTCTGTTGTTGAAGTCCCAGTGCCTTGAGTTTAGTTTCATGAGATATTGTTTATGTGTGAAGGCTGGATGCCTTGTTTTAGGGCGTAGATTTCCCTATTGGTTATGCTTGTTTATTCCTTCTATTTTTGTAATGTGCTCTCTATGTGATCTTTGCTATATGATGTATTATGATCCTATTATGGTTGATCATAAAATGGATGATGTGATTGGGTAGGGAGGCCCAGATGTGATGAGTCTGGGATGGATGAGCTTGGGATGGATGATGTGATGGGTCGGGGAGGTCCGAATGATGTGGAAGAAATTGATGCCTATGATGGAGAGATGAATTGGTATATGAATTTGGGTGTCGAGGATGACACAAAAGATGATGGAATGGGTTGATGTTGGGTTTAACTGTTGATGTGATGTTGAGAGATGTGATTATCTCTTGTGAATATGTTTAATAGCCAATGGTTGGGTTGGTTGTTTTATCTGCATTCCTTTCCCCACCGCTCGAGGTAGTTGGGTATGCTTGGTTGCATGTTTTATTTTACTGGTAGATTAGGATGGTTTTCTTATAGTACCTAGGATTATGTAATGTTTCTAATAATGAATAAATAATTCTTAATCCATGGGGTTGGTGTTTATGTAATGAAAATGCTAAAAGATGTTAATCTTGTTAAACCATAGAATCGGTTTGGATTATGCCTAGAGGGCATGAAATTTATTATGATGATTAATGTAAGGTAATATAATGTAATTTGGAATAATGTTAATGGTTAATTAATTAATTTATGGAAGGAAATTCTTAAAATAAAATAAGTAATTAATGTATCTCTTTAAATTCTTTAATGCTTATAGGATATCTAGACTTAGCAGTGGTAGTCGGGAGTTTGAGTGATGTTAGATACGATTGAGTCTAAACTAGGTTATTCCCATAGTGTGGTTGTGAGATATATTATATCATGTATATTCTATGATTTCACATGATACCCCTCCCATTTCGGTTAGGGAGATTGACACCCAATGGACAATGGGAGGGTCTTTTTCCCAACATCCTGATGGGAGGATGGATGGATGACTACCCCCTTTGGCCCCACTCTCTTCTCTTGGCAGTTACTTGTGTTGTTATGAACAATGGTTAGTTTTCCCATATATGTTTGTAGAGGTATGTAATGGATTTTGGTTATTTCACACACATGTATTACCATATATAGTATCTGAAGTATTATTATAGGTATGAAGGGTATAGGCTATGATGGTTTGAGGTACTTACTTGGTGTATGGGCTGTAATGGCTTGAGGTATAATACCTAATGTTTGATATACATCATACGGGATGTGGTGGCTCTCAAAAACTACTTGGTTACTATATATATGAATATTTGGATGGGATGATGTGATGCGTTAGGGTCATGGTGTGATACCTTGCCCATGTGTCTTTAGACTGGCTTACTTTTGGAGAGAGATGGACCAGGACATGCGATGTTGGGGTCGAGAGGAAAACCATTGGGTAAGTGGGAGTAGGGTACCCTTGATGTTTCATTACTATCTTATATATGATACTTGGTGAGAGATAGCCATGGTGAGGCTGGTAACTTAGTATACCTATTTAGGTGATGAATTAGTTTCACTGTTGTTATGTATGCTTTATCATTCTTTCTTTATCTTTTTCATGAGAGGCTCCGAGGAGGTTCCCACTGAGTGTACTATTATTCTCACCCTACATATAAATAAACTATTTTTCAAGTCATCTAGAGTAGTTTGGAGATCAGACTGGATATTACCATCTTGTGGTTCTTTAGGAGCTGTTTGGGCTTCGTGGTCGCTTCCATATTTAACTTTTTGATACTTGTAGTTTCTCTTCAGTTATTATAGTACTATATTTAATTTCATGTTTTCACTTGGTATTTCTTTATATATATGTATAAGTAGGTTTTTTTGTGTATCCTTTTTATTTATCTATTTTTCATGTTTCTCTTAGTGCATAATCTCTCTCATATGCATGTTTATTATACCTTCAGTGTTATTCACCAACCTAGGGCCTACTATAGGTGGTGCCCGAGCAGTCACCATATCTCTCCCCTCATTGTGGCATCTTTGTGGGGAGGGGTTCTGGAAAGAGTGGTATCATAGCTTCAGGTTGAGGGATAATATGGAGTTTGGAACAGGTTATATTGCATTGGTTAGTAGGACAATAGTGTCATCTAAGTTTAGTAAGCTATGTAAACATGGGATACTAGCTGAAACATGGGAATTAGGGACCCTATGATATGATTCATGAACCTTTAAGTTTATTGATACTACTAAATTAAGTGACACTAGTTTCATGGTAGAGAACTAGGAAAATATTATGCATCATTCTTATTTTCACCTATGTTTGAAATGGATAGACCTTGGGATAAGTTAAAATCTTAACAATATAATAAAAAAAATAATTAACTAATGTTAAGTATTCCTTATTCCAAGTTTATGAGCTATGATAGTTTTTTCTTCTTATAGGTATGGCTCTAGATCGACATCCTCATCAGGTTCACAACGAATATGTTCTATAGGATGTGCTAGAAGATCACTATAGAGTAGAGGTCAATGATGAAGAAACTTGAAGGATGACACTCTGAGAGTTCCAAAACTATATTTTTCAAAAGTATGAGGGTTTAGTTTCATATTCAGTCACAAAAGACCAGTTAGAGGAGGTTGAGATAGATTTTAGTTTGATACGTTCTTGGAAGGAGCACTGGGTTTCATTGGCTATGATAATACTATGTGGAGTAGTGAGGAAGTGGTGGTTTTTGTTCCTCAGGGATCATAAGGAGTTGACAGACTCATGAGATAAGTTCCAACACCAGTTTAGAGTAGAGTTTCTTTCTCTGACCACAAAGGCAGGCAGTCACTAGGAGCTATTTACCCTTTGATAGGGGAGGTCCATCATGTGAGAGTTTGGGATCCATTTTAGGAACCTTATATGATATTATTAATACCATTTTCTATATGAGGAGTCTAGGGAGAGGCATTTTGTGGAGGTTTTTCATCTAGATATCCAGTACCAGATCGCCCTGTTTTTGCTAAAGACATATATCAAGGTGCTAGTGAGGGTATAATTTATTGAGAAGACACTAGATAGAATCATGTTTTCATGAGAGGGTATTATTCATGATTCCTCATGAATTAGAGATATGGTTTAGGGTTTTTAGTTTTTAGGGTAGAAGATCTTTCAGTTAGCCGAGGGTATGTAGAAACCCTCATCATCTCATTCTCCAGGGGAGGCGTCTCTCAGACTTATGCCAAGGGATCATATGAGTGTTTTTCTTGTGGAGGAAAAGGTCATCTGTAGTGAGATTTCTTGACCATTCTGAGCAATCTGCGTGCACTAGGTGTTGCACTTCAGGTTCCTCCATTGAGGCAATTTCAGCCGAGGTAGCAGCATCAGGGTGTTCCTGTATATGATCAGTAGAGAGGATATGGGGTAGAAAAAGTACATCCCCAAGATAATTCTTGTCCTCAGAGAGTGGAACACAATTATGGGTGTGGTCTTTAGTAGGGTTATAAAGGCTATGGAGTAGGTTATGATCAGCTTAATTCTTTAATGTTTCCAGCACCGAGTGATCCCTACATTGTTCGAGGAAACCTTTTCTTATTTTTCTACATGGGTTAATTCCTTGTTTTATTTATGAGAGAAACATTACTTTATATCACCCAAACTCATCCATTATTTGGTACTTGAGGTAGAGAGGCTTCCAATGCCTTTAGCATCAACTATGTCGGTTATAGGTCAATATGACTTATATGAAGTATATAGATATTGTGAGATAGTTTTAGGGAGTACCGCACTTGGGGAGACTTATTATATTTACAGATACATCCATATGAAATCATCCATGGAATATATTGGATATATTTGGTGTATGATATCATGGATTTATTTAGGAGGTAGGTTGTCTTTTATGATGCTGATGAAGAGCCAGTGATGTTTATTATTATGTGAGACCCTTAGATGGGTTACAAGCATGTGATGTCCTTGTCTTATTTGATGGTTGAGTTGATTATTATCTAATCATAGGTTCAGAATTTGGTGTTTCCTAATGTTGTAGAAGATTACCCTAATTTATTTCAAGAGGAGTTTGTAGTGTTACCCCCTTGATGGCAGATCGAGTTTGGGATCAAGATACAACCATACATGTCTCCTATCTTGATGTATCTATTTAAGATGGTGCCTTCTAAGTTGGAAGAGATTCAAGTACATCTCAATGATCTATTACAATTAGGTTTTGTTTGTCCAAGTGTGTCCCCTTGGGGTGCATCATATGTTTTTGTGAAGAAGGACCATGGTAGTTTATGGATTTGTATCAATTATCATTGTTTGAGGTAAGTGGCAGAGAAGAACTGATTTCCTCTTCTGTGAATTTATGATTTATTCAATCAGATGAAGGTATCAAGTAGGTTCTTAAAGATAAATTTGTGGTTAAGATATCATCATATGTGGGTGAAGGATGAGTATATTTAGAAAATTAATTTCCATTGTCGCAATGGGAATTACGAGTTTGTTGTGATGCTGTTTGTTGTGATGAATTCTCCAACCATGTTTATGGGGTTGATGAATGTAGTGTTTAAGGAGTTCATGGATAAGTTCATGACTATTTTCATCAATGATATCCTTGTGTACTCCATGTCTATGGAGGAGCATAAAGAGAATATATGTGCTGTTTTGGGAGTTCTTAGTCATGAGAATCTGTTCAAAAAGTTTTTGAAGTGTGAGTTATGGGTTCATGAAGTCCATTTCTTGGGGAATGTTGTGTCCCAGAAGGAGGTATCTATGGATCCTTTTAAAATATACGCAGTTGTATCTTGGGAATACCCCAAGACAGTGGTAGAGGTTTGAAGTTTCCTTGGTCTTGTAGGCTATTAGAGGAGGTTTGTAGACAATTTCTATTAGTCTACAACTCCTCCAATATCATTGACCTAGAAGGATCTAACATTCTTATGGACTGTCTAATGTTAGGTAGCTTTTGAGTACCTAAAATAGAAGTTGTTCATTACTCCAGTCCTTTGCTTTCCAGTGGAGGGAGTTCATTTTGAGGTTTTATGTGATGCTTTGAATCTTATATTGGGCAATTTTTTTGATGGAATAGATATTGGTTGTTTCTTATGGGTCTCAATAGTTATGTCCCCTTGAGCGTAACTATACCACCCATAATCTTGAGTTGGAAACAATTTTTTTTCTTTGATGTTTTGGTGAAATTACCTCACTAGTGATCATTTTATGGTTTATACTAACCATAAGAGCATAAGGTATGTATTATCCCAGTGTGAATTGAACTTTTATTAGTGATGGTGGATGGAATTATCATAGGATTATGACTTTGAGATTTTTTATATGCCAGGAAAGGGAAATGTTGTATCTGATGCACTGAGTAGAAAGTTACGTAGTGATGCCATGCATGAATTTAGAGATTCTTGGAGAGTGATGGAAGAAATATAAGTTATAAATCTAGATATAGGAGAGGATGGAGGAAGAGGTTGTATTTTCCATATGAAAGTGCATTCGTCTTTGGTGTAGCAGGTGGAGTCTTAGTTGGGGGATTCTAAGGTGGTGGTATGGAGATACCGAGTTGTTTTTGGTGATTCTTCTAATGGTTGGTCTAAGGATGGACAAAACTGAGTGTTGTTCTAGGGAAGGATTTTCTTTCCTTAAGCTATGTGTGATATGGGTTTATGTGATTTCCATAGATCACCTTTGGATGTACATCCCGATGTGATAAATATGTACTGAGTTTTGAGAGGTCAATTTTTATGGCTTGGGTTGAAGCGTGCAGTTGTGGAGTTTGTTTCTCAATGTTTGGTCTATCAGAAGGTGCAGGCCGAGCACTGTGTTCATGGTGGTTTTCTTGAACCATTATATATTCTACATTGGAAGTGGAAATACATCTCTATGGACTTCATTACAGGTTTTCCTTGAGATCAGGGAGGCTATAATGATATATGGGTGATAGTGGATCGTGTGATGAAATCAGAACACTTTATAGTGACTAAGAAGATGATCTCAGTGAAGGTTTTATCGAGGAAGTATCTATATGAGGTGATGTGACTCTATAAAGTCCTAAGTATGATCATATTTGATCATAATCCTCATTTACCTCCATGGTTTAGATAGGTATCCAACATGATTTTGTCTCTTAGTTATTCCATAACAATGCTTTTCATCTGCAAATGGACAGTCAGACAAAACAAACCATCTAAAATATTGAAAATATGTTGTTCTCTTGTGTCTTGAATTTTGGAGGTTTGTGTATGATGAACCTTACATTGTTCAAGTTTCATTAAAAAAATACTTTCTACTCCACCATTAGTACGAATCCATTTGAAACTTTGTATGGATGACTATGCCATTATATATTGTGCTAGATTGGGGTCATAGAGGTAGTAATTTTTGGGCCAAAACTGGTACATAATATGATAGAGATGATTTAGGTAATTCATGAGAGGATGAAGGCATCATAGGATCATAAAAAATCCTATTAATATCATAGGATTAAACCTCTAGATTTTGACATTGGAAATCATGTGTTCTTGAAGGCGACTCCTCATCATGGGAAGTGAATATTTGGTTGTGGGAGTAAGATTTATTTCCAATTTTTTGGGTCTTTAGAGGTGTTGGATAATGTTGGAGACATGGTGTACTGGATATAATTTTCCTCTCAGATGATCTAGATAAACGATTCCTTTCATGTGTTGTAGCTCCATCATCATATTCCTAACGACTCTCATGTCATCGATTTGGGTGAGATCGGTGTTTACAATGATACGAACTTCAAAGAGAATCCTATGGAGATCAAGGACTTATAGGAGAAGGTTTTTTGTTGGAATTCTATTCCCTTGGTTCTTATAATGTGATGGTATGGTGGAATGGAGGAGAGTACCTAGGAACGTGAGTCGTAGATGCACACTCAGTACCCTAAGAGTGTTTAGGTGCTTGTTATTATTGTTTCATGATTTTGTGCTTACTTCCTTTGAGTGAGGTAGTTGAGATCCTATGAGGTGAGATCATTGAGAGGTATCTCATGGGGTGGTTGTTTAGATGAATCCTTTTTCATTTCCTCTTAGGGTTATATTTTAAATTATCTAGGATGAAAATTGTTGGAGTGGTATCTAATGTAAGGGTCTAGATCTGTGTAGTCGGACCCTTTGTGACTTTACGAAGATCATGGTGCTTAGAAGAGGCCTAAAGAAAGTATGGAGGGGTTTAGCTACTAAACACTATAATTAGGTAGAATACACGGTGTGTAAATTTGTTTCACATCATGTATTCAAAGTTCATGGATTACTAAGGATGGGTCACAATGTGCTTCATGCGGTGTATTTATTTGTGGTTAAATTTTTTGAGATGATGTGTTATTCAGTGAGATGTGAAACCTAACATTTACATAATGTGTGAGGGTTAAATATAATGTAAATCCTCTATAAAACACATTTATAAAGGGTATAGTGACTCAGTATTTCTCAAAACCTACACCCATTATCCCGATTCTAGGTGATCCATTGGCAACCACTTTAGTGTTTCGAGATTCCTCAATGGGGATCAATCCTTGTCTTACCATCTTTAATCCATGGTGATCTAAGTTTATCCAAGGTGTGTTCCTTATTCATTTTATTGAAAATTATCCATGATCAGTCTCATTTCCCACCATTTCTTCTCACCATGTGATGCCAGACCATCTTCCATTTTTTATAATGTTATTTTCATGTTTTTTTGGTGCAGTTGTGCTACGACCTTCTTGGATGGGTGCATCTTCTTGCGGGAGAGGTGATCAGAGATCCACAATGTTGGTCAATTCTTGGGAAAATAACTTTGTTTCCTTTGAGTTAGGGGATTTGTGTCTTCTCTATTTATTTATGTGGTATCGTAAATTGAGCATGGTTTAGCCCTTTGGATGGAAATGTAATTAACCTAATAGTGATTGAACTAGATTAATAAAGAATTGGTTAGTGATCAATTATTTATGTTCTTAATACCATGATAGCATTTTGCCTATTTATTTTCTAGATAGTGTGATATCAATGCTATAATTTTTACCATGTTCTTATTCTTGGAGTATCATGTTGAATTTTTTAAATAATGTAAATCTAGAATTAATTGATAATTAATTGGATAGAGTAATTAAATATGAGGTATATTTGTAATCAGGTGTTTCTTATAATTTTATAATGATCAATTGATGAAATGTGCATGTTTAATTAAATGCGATCTTCCATGTAATTAATAGAATTGATAAATAATTTAAAGCATGTTTATTCTTTTTTTGATAATAATTGAGAAGGAATGATAAATTAGAATGGTTGGATGATTGGAAGCATATTTAAATTAATTGTTTAATTAATTTAGTAGCGTGATATAACTTGATGACTTAGGTTTCCCATAGGTGGTACCTACGAATAATGAATTGGTTAATTCAAGATGGAATTAAAACTGGTTGTGTGATAAAGATAGGGCATGAGTTTCCCATTTGATGTTGACGGATGAGTGCCTCAAGTTTGGAGTCATGAGATATCATCTATTTATGAAGTCCAAATTTTTTAATTTAGGTCCTAGATTTCCCTGTTGTTTATACACATTTCTTCCTGCTATTTTTTGTAATGTTATCTAGATGTGAGCTTCACTATGTGATTTGTTATAATCATGGTATAGACAAGCCTAGGATGGTTGATGTGATGGGGCAGGGAGGCCTAGATGTGATATGATCTTGGGATAGATGATCCTGGTATGGCTGATGTGATGGGGTGGGGAGGCCCAGATGATGTGGTAGCAGTTGACTCATGTGATAGTGAGATACATTGGGATATGCATGTGGGTGTTGGGTATAACACCAAAGATGATGGGATGGGTTGAAGTTGGGATTACCCATTTATGTGAGGCTGAGAGCTGGGATTCTCGCTTGTGAATCTATTTAATGGTTGATGGATGAGTTTATTGTTTTATCTTTATTCCTTTCTCTACTGCTTGAGGTAGATGAGTATGCTTGGTTGCATGTTTCCTCTTGGTGGTATCTTATGATGGGTTTCATGGAGTACACGGGATCATGGAATGATCTAATAATGAATAAATAATTCTTAACCCATAGGTTTAGTGTTGATGGTATATAAATGATAAAATATGTTAATCTTGTTAAACCATGGACTAAGTTTAGATTATGAGTAGAGGGCATGAAATTTAATCTGAAAATTAATATAAGGTAATATAATGTAATGTGGAATAATTTTAATGGTTAATTAACAGTTAATGAATTAATTAATAGAAGAAAATTCTTAAAATAAAATAAGTAATTAATGTATCTCTTTTAATGATTTATTTCTTATAGGATATATTGTTTTAGTAGTCGCAGTCAGGAGTTCGATCAACATTAGCTATGGTTGAGTTTAAGACTAGGTTATGCCCATAGTGTGGTTGTGATCTATATTATATCATGTATATTCTATGATTTTATATTCTACCCCACCCACATTGGTTAGGGTGACTAACACCCAATGGACTCTGAGAGGGTGTTTTCCCTAATACCCCGGTGGGAGGATGGATGGCTGACTACCCTCTATGGCCCTGCTCTCTTCTCTTGGTAGTTACTTATGATGGTATGCATGATAGTTAGTTTTCCCATATATGTGTGTATAGGGATATGTTGACTTGTGTTTATTTCACACATGTATATTACTAGATATAGTATTCAAAGGATTATTATAGGCATGATGGGTATAAGCTGTGATGGATTGAGGCACTAACTCGATTTATGGGAAGTAATGGCCTGAGGTATAGTACCCAATGTTTAATATACATCATATAGGTTGTGGTGGATCATGGAAAATACTTGGTTTCTATATATATTTATATGTGGATGGGATGATGTGATGCATGAGGTGCATAGTGTGATCCCTTGATCAGGTGTCTTTGGACTGGCTTACTTTTGGAGAGAGATGGCTTAGGACGTGCGATATTGGGGAAGAGTGGAAAACCAATGGGGAAGTAGGAGAGGGGTACCCTTGATGATTAATTACTATATTACATGATCTCTTGTATGCAATAATTGGTTAGACTTATCCCATGGTGAACCTGGGAACTCAGTATTACTCTTTAGGTGATGAGTTAGTTTCACTATTGCTTATTGTGTTTTAGCATACTTTCCTTATCTTTTGCATGATATTATCTAGGGAGGATCCTATTGAGTATATCATTATTATCACCCTATGTATATATAAGCTATTTTTCAGGTCATCTGGAGCAGTTTGGTGATCTAGCTGGATATTACTAGCTTTTGGTTTTGTAGGAGTTGTTTGGGCTTTGTGGTCACTTCCGTCTTAAATTTTTTGGTATTTTTAGTTTCTCTTAAGTTGTTATAGTACTATATTTCATTTCATGTTTTCACTTGATATTTATTTATATATATGTATGATCTGGTTTTCTTTGGTGTATCCTTATTATCTCTCTCTTCTACATGTTTCTCTTAGAGGGTAATGCCTCCCATATGCATGTTGGTTATACCCTCAGTACTATTCGGTAACCCAGGGCCTACTGACGGCTGGAATCGGGTAGTCACCATCTCTCTTCCATCATTATGACATATTTTTGGGGAGGGTGGATCATGAAAAAAAATAAATTAATAACATATAATAAATAATTATGTAACTATAAGGAATATTAATTTGATTATTCATGGATAAACAAAAATGTTTTATTTTAAAAAAATTGTTTTTATTATATATTATGTTTTTATTTAAAAGTAAAATTTATCTTATTTGGAGTGTGAAATTTAATGAAATGTATTATTTATATATATAAAAAAATGAATAAACATTCATTCAATTATTATTAATTGGTTATATGTAAAGATAAAATCATATAATGTCAAAAAGAGATATTTTTAAATGAATTGTTTTTATGTGTGTAATGTATTTTTATCTTAATAAATTAATCTAATCATTACTAAATAATGATTTTAATGAAATTTATTCATAATATTACTAATTAAATTAACAATAATACATTTATTATTAGTTGGTGAGTAATAATAATAAATTCATTTTTATGATTAAAAATACTTTTTTTTTCTAAAAAATGTATTTTTTATGTGTTAGGAATTCTTATATTAAAATTAATTTTTATCAATTTTATAAATTTAATCTAATAAAATTGATTTTATATTTGGAATCATAATTTCTAAATTATTCAATAAGTTTAATTTCATTTTTATCCATAAAAATAAGTTAGCGAGGTAAAAGTTGAGTTACCACGGTAAAGGTAAGAATAGGTAAAAGGGTTTAACTAAGGGATTAAGACCTAAAATATTATAAAAAATTATCTCTAAATGAGTGTATAATGGAATTATTAACTTAATATTATTCTATCTCAATTATTTTTCTAGTTTGGATCCACTTTTCATGAGAAATTACATACCTTATTCATTAAGGTATGAGTATTTGTGAAAATTCCACTTAAGCATACCTATAAAAGGACCCCTCAACTACCCACCTCAAATCAAAAATTTCCTTAACTTTACTCTTAAATCCATGACAAAATTATCTATCTAACAACACTTTCTCAAGTTTGGTAACCTCTAGTCATAAGGAGCTTCAAATCCTTCTTTTCCAAGAGTAAGAGAATATTGAAGTCTTCAACGTAAGTGTTATACTCTACTTAATATTTATTCCTTATATTTTTATCCACCTATTCCTAAAATAGATTTATAAAATTAAGATTTTTTTTGAAACCATTAATCTTTTATAAAATTGATATTATTATTATTATATAATAACACGTTCTTACTCATTTAGTCATTATAATGTGTTCATGTTTGGGTTGGTTTTACCACATATAAGAACAATGTTATAAAATTTACATCATGGTTAAATAAGAAAACTTAAATTCCAATGATATGATATAATAATGATGAATTTTAGATATTTTAGTATTTTTTGTAATGGAAATATATATAACTATATCCATTAATAAAATAATTTTTTTGATTGAATTGAAATTCATAAAAAGGATATTTTAACCACTCTCGACGAAACATCACCATAACTTATATAAAATGTCCATTGGATTTCAGAACTATATTGTTTCTGAAGCTTTCCATTGGGGCATGCCTCCATGGAGCATTGTTTGTTGCTTGATGAAGGTGAATTGTACCCCGCATTCTTGCTTTCCAAAGGTGGGAAACATTCATCACTTCTTAAAATATGTTTTCTCCTTGATCAAAATGGGATGATTGGATATTGGTTCCTCCTTCCACAGATTCCTCCTATAAATTCATCACCTAGTCTGGGTCTCCCTTATAGATTAAGTTGTTGTTTGTGAAACTCCTTCCTAGTTACATCTCTTCGTGGACACTAGTTAATTACACCGCTTCTTTCTGGACATTTCAAGGGGTCAAGTCAGGGAAACAACCTTTAGTTAGGAGAGTAATCATGTTGGACATCACTGGAATGTCTGGAAATTGAAACATTGGTACACCTATATTCTTTATCATAAGAGGGATTCTCAATGGCATGGAAATCCGAGGAATCCCATGTCTATTGTGGGGTATTTTATACTAGAGAAATACCTTCTGAGGTTTTCTTTAGGCATCCCATGTTTAACATGGGGTAGGCCAAGAGTTTAACGTCTAGTGGAGATATAGGGTCACGAGTTTAACATCTTGCGGGGATGGAATTGAATGATTAGAACACCTATGAAGGTGGATCAAATAGGTAAATCCCTAGGAGGGAGAACTTATAAGTTTTATCAGATGGATAGATCGGGATGCCCAATGAGGATAGACCCAAGAGTGTTGTGACCCATAAAGGGAAGGTTTCACACCATGAAGGCTGATGTGGACACCACTAAGGGTAGATCAAGGAGGTATACCCCAATTAAGGGGATAAAAAGGTTTACCATTGGTTGAGATTAAACCTCATGGAGGATTTCTATGCACCCTATTTAGAAGATAGGGATAAAAACCCATGCAGTTCATTTGGTGGAGTGGGGATTATGCACTAAGACTACCCTTATCTAGAGGAATGCGCTTGGTTATATGATGAATGATGTGGGGCTTACACATTGAAACTATCCAGATGCTATTGGGAGTAGAAATTATGCGGATGAACATGAATTATGCACTGAGATGTCCCATATGGATGACATGATATCACCGGGATAAGGGTGAGGTGATGATGCATGTGATTGGGGATTATAAAAATATCTTACCATATGTTGGCATGATCCCACCAGGATGTGGCAGTACAGATAAGAATCAAGATGGATGAAAATTTGGTGGGAGAAATAGATGGAATGGATGGGTTATTGAAGGTGTTGATATTGAACCTCGGGGAGGTTTCCTACATATCATAGTTAGTTAGGAATAAAAGTCCACATATTTCTAGCATCCCATGTAGTTTAACATCATATGGTAAGGATGAAAGTGAACCGATGTGAAGATGATAATGTCTGTATTGAACCTCAGGAAGGTTTCCTACGTATCCCATTTGGTTGGGAATCAAATTCCACATAGTTATGAGAGGGGTGTTGGGACTTACACCTAAAGAGGAAACCCAAGCATGTGGTGCGGGGCTTACACATTGAAGCTACCCAAGTGGACCCAAAGGAAATGTGACCTTCGGGTGGGGCATGACCCTCTTGAGATATAGTAGCTCGAGGGAAAGACCGGGATGAAAATAGAAGATAGTGGATACTAAGATCCATGAGGTGCACCCCTAGAAGGAGGGCACCGAGTTTTACCAATGGTTGGGATTGAACCTTGTGGAGGATTCCTATGTACCCTGTTTAGAAGACAGGGATAAAAAACCACATAGTTTAGTAATTTGGGGATTATGCATGGTTATCAGACCATGAAGGTGGAAGCTAGGGCTTACTCTAGGATGGATTACCAATGGTCCTAGAAGAGATAAGTTCTCCCAGGTTAAGGGAGTGATATTACTAGGGATATGGTCTAGAAAAGATCAAGATGGATATGAATGATGGGATTGGACCTCAGAGAGGTTTCCTACATACCCTATTTAGAATATAGGGGTCAAAGTCCATGTTATTCAGATAGGTTATGGTTTGTGAATTACACATTGAAGCAGCCCATGGAGATGTTGTGAAAATCACTACTAAACTCTAATCCCATGTGAGTCATGCTCGGTGTGAGAAACAAGAGGAAGCAGTATACCAGATGATCGCATCACGAAAGATGCGTCAATGAGAGGTGGAATTGGGCTTACGCATGGAATCATCCTGATGAGGATGAATTTCTGTATGAGGAGGATCTCATTCCATGTGAGTAAGATCACATTCCATTTCATTCCATTTCATTCATACACAAATAATCCTATCAATATGTGTTGGGGCTTACGTGGAGACTGCCTGAGGTACACACGATGACAAAGACCAAAAGGAGAGAGACATTGGATTGAGAATGAGGGAAAAATGGTTATAGATGATCATACCCTATCTGATACTCTCATACTTTCTACATATGTGACAATCATAGTTTAACATCTTGTGTTTAGGAAATTGGTGCTAGGCAGTTTAACATCCTACAGCTCGGATGTGGGGGAACTCACTCCCAACCCCTTTGACTTACATAACTGATACCAACCCACACTTGGGGAAGGGAAGGAATCAGAAATTCTATACGGGAGAGAGGTGGAGGAGTGGTCAATAGTAGGTTCCATGTTAGCATAGATATTATGAAATAAAAAATCCATTAGTGTACCTATGCTAAAATGAAAAAGGTATGGAAATGCAACAAAGAACACTACACGAGGGACCGAGAAATCACTATGTACAAGCCTGGAAGGCCACATAGAAGAGGGTGTCATGAGGCAGGGCGAATCACTAAGAGGTGATTCTCAAATCCCAGGTGTTTCATGGAGGACATGTGATTTACAAAGATAGGAGCTCCGCGAAGTAGGGTGACCCTACCTTGGCATAAAGGCATGAATTGGAAAAGGAGTGATTCGAGAAAGCTTAACGATTTGTGAAACCTCAAGTACCCTGGAGGCCCTTCCTCCTCCAATAAGAGCATAACACTTCACAAAGGGAATCCCTACCATATGAAGGGGTAAAAAATAATAAGTTAAATTGTGTTTCAAGTTTCTCTAGTACCTTGGGTGATTTATTTTTCTCTTGAGTTCACGGTGCTCAAGTGATTTGTGAAATGGGAGATCTAAAGTTGAAAGGTCTTGGTAGAGATGGTTTGGAGGTGGAGTGAGACATCTATTTATAGAAAAAGGGGTCTCATGATGCTCATAGGTGTTCTAAAAAGAAAAAAATTCTCTCCACAAAGAGGCGAGGGCTGTCGGGCTCACAGAGTTGTCCGCACCCTGCCTTTAATGTAGTCATGGGGCTTGCTGGACTCATGGAGATGTCCAAATTTTTTCCTTTAATGTGATCACATGGATCATTGGAATTGCAGAGCCATATTCCTACCATATTTAATGTGGTCATGGGGCTCGTCAAAATCATGGATCCATTCACTACCTGGATTTAATGCAGTTTCAGGGCTCATCAGACTCGTGGAGCTGTCTGCCACCTAGCTTGGAGCGGTTGTGGTGGAGAGGGTCCTCTGTGAAGGATATTTGTGAGGCAGACCCCTTAGATGATTTTTGGACTGTTTGTGCTTGGCTGAATCCCAAAATCCATGTATTTTCTTAATCTATCCCAAATCATGTATTTCAGTTCCAATAAATGCTCCCCTCAAAATGGGAGCTGATGGGAAAAGGAGGGTTGGATTCTGAGGGTAAATCATTGAAACACTAGGTGATCATGAATACTTGGGGCACACTATTTTTGAATAACCAAAAAGAGTTTTCAGGATGAGAGAGGCTATGGATAGAGAATAGGGCTCTAAAAATAGTTTATTTTCCTTTCCCAATGTTCTCTAATGCACAAAAAGTATAACTCCAGGGGCATTAGAATCTATCCGAACAAAGGGGAGTGAGAAGTGTGAATAATGATACCTAGAATTAAGAACACAATGGGTACGATGTCACAATATAGGATAACTACTAACCATTTTTGATAACACAACATTCATATTTATTATCCTGAAGTGGGGACAAACAAACAAGGGTTGATTGATGACTATGTTCGAAACATAGGACCTGTCTCGAAATGCTATCCAAAGTCTTCCAGGGTGTTGTACTAGGATGGTAGGTGAGACAAAGTATCATGGTACCAGACCATTAGGGGGTCCCTTAAGACATGAAATAGGATGAGGATCCAAATAATAGGAATAAAAAGCATAGAAGTGGAGTGATGGAATGTTCGAATGGTTTTCAACACTCTTGGGACTACGCCACTATGTCTTAAAGTACATTAGTGCAGGAATATTAGTCTGGAAAAAGATCAAACCTATCTTCTAGGGGATAATCATCTCATATGTCTAGTGATAGCTAAATATGTGAAAAATATGGTATATGAGTAGCATCGAGGGATAAAATATCTTGGGTGAGGCTCAGGATGATTCATAATTTTACTTCATTCCAATAAGGATGATGAAAACATAGTTTAACATCATACTATGAGGATAATTCATGGAATAGTTTAATTTCATGTGACTAGGATGTTGCACATAGTTTATGGTCATACTACATGGACCCGAGACAATAGTTTAAAATTATTTCACAGGGACTAAGGAATGCCTATCCATAAGATATTTGTGTGTAATGGAGGAAATGAACCCATTTTTAATTATCCAAAGGATTCTTGCACACCATACAAGTATCAGGGAATAGACAGGAAGGGGGGATTCCCAAAACAGGTGTATGTGGTGCGGAGGGGTAATAAACCTGATGTGAATAAGGCTTGAAGGGTCCTAGGGCCACACAAAATATTGCAGAGAAGACTTGTATACAATTTAAATTTATGTTGGTGGGACTAGAATGAGGCCAAAGGGCCAGAAGGTTTGATGGATATATGGCTGGATCTAAAGAAAAAGTTTCTAGACGTCGCTACATATCCTACAAGGGTAGGAATCAAGCCATATGTAGTTCTAAGATCCTGTGCAGTTTAATGTGAGGATGAATGTAATCCAATGTAAATAGATGTAAATGTTACGAATGGTCCCAATTATTGAACCCACGTGTCACTATATATCCTAAAAGGGAAGAAATCAAGCCACATGTAGTTCTCAGTTGATCTCCTTATGTTGGTCTAACCCATGCACAAGGAGAGGTTATCTTTTTTTTTCATTTTCTTTTTAATTAATTTATTTTTTTAAGGGGATGGACCAGTATGGAAACTCCTAGAATCACTACATATCCCATGAGGATGGGAATCAAGCCATACATAGTTTTTACATGTGGCATGGAAAATAACCAGTGCCATGGGTGATGTTTTCTCAGATGAGAACACCATGATGTAGTGATATTTTTCATCATGCGACTAGGATGATAATTTTAATGTAGTTTAAAGTTGTGCGACTAAGATGTGGGTGCATGACTTTTTATGTCATGAATAAATTAACATCATTGCTACATAGTTTAAATTCATGCTGTTATGACATGGATGTCATGTAGTTTATCATATTAATTTCGCATTTTAAAATCATGTGGTAGGACCAGTCTGTGCATTTTAACATCATGTAGTAAGGACGCTGGTTTCTACACAGTTTATCATCATGTAACTAGGACATATACATGCATATAGTTTAGAGTCATGATTCTTGAAATCTAGGGGATGTAAATAGTTTGAGGCCATATTGCTTGGACCTGGTATAAATAGTTTAAGGTCATGTTTCTTGGACCATAGGGAGAAAGGGATTCAAGCGGATGTCTATAGCATGGTATTATGAAAAAACCACCATGAATGAGGACCAAGGAGGTCTTTGACCACTCAACACAATCCATAAGAGAACTTTATATAGTTTAAAGTCATAATTCTTGGACTCGGAAGATGTTACATAGTTTATTATCATGAAACTAGGAAAATGGAGAGAGGAGTGTTCCTAAGAGAAGTACATGGCATACCCATTATAACCTGACTTGGATGAGAAATATGAAGGCCTCCCACAACATCATATACTCCTAAGGGAAACCCAGGACAAGGGGCTGAAAGATTGAAATTTCACAGCTCCTCTATGTGGATAAAAACCCTATCAAGACTTTTAATCCCATGTGATTCCTGATTGGTATGGGAAACAAGGAGTGATTTTAGGTTTTCTCCATCACATGTAGAAGTGCACAACAAGGGTAAATAAATTTCAGGTTGAGAATTTCTTAAAGATACTGATAGTTCCACTCTATGTGCGTAGATGCATGAAGGGGAAACACCAGGGGTTCTACAGTTCTATTAGAACATAGGGAGGTGGGAAGGACGTAAATTGAAACCTCTAGGATCTGAATTATGTAAGGGGAGACTGATGGGAAGGAACATTGTTTACCATGTTCAAAACACAGGGTTGACCACTTTACCAGTCAAGGATGGGGTGTGAAAATACAGAATCAACTATTTACCATGTTCAAAACACATGATTCTCTATTTGTTGCTAGAAATCCATTAGGGAATTTTCCCAAGATGTGAGGTGATCCAAAGTGGCATGAGATCGTTTCCATTAGGGGGTCTATCTAGATGTGAAAGATGGTGGAAACCTTAAACCAAAAAGACTAAAAGTATAGAAAGGTAACATCAGAAAGAGAGATTCATACTTAGGTGTGAAAATATTTTAAGGTCGTATTTCATGGACCATAGTTTATAGTTTAAAGTTTTTTTCTTAGACTATGGAAAATGTTCAACCTTAGGGTATGCATACAACACAAAATAGGTATAAACTGACATTAATGAGTCCAAGGAGGCTCACATATTTCATAAAAACCTTAATATGGATGGAATAAATTTTAAGGTCATAATGATTAGAATACAACTGGGGCTAGAGTGACAAAAAGGTTAATGAACCTGTGGCTGGGGTCAAATAAAAAATGTCCAGACATCACTATGTATCCCATAAGGATGGGAATCAATCCACGCATAGTTCTAAAACACAACATGTCAAGATACAAAAACTGGAAGGGAAATCCTCTCTAATGAGGAAGTAGAAGAATCCCACAATTATCATGGTGAATCATGGACTTGTTCAAGGTAGGATCAAAGTTTAATGTCGTACAGAGTACGTCCGATCTTAGTTTAAGGTCATAGAGTTTGGACCGTGGGGATGAGATTTCCAAATCAGAAATATGTAGTGTGGTGTCATGAAGCTAACCGATGTTAATGAGGGTTAAAGAGGCCCATGCTGCATGGTAAATCTTCAAGTAAAACCCACACACAGTTTAAATCCATAAGGCTTGGACTTGGGTTCTTAGTATAATGTCATGTGCATGGAATGTAAAATCCTAGTTTAAGGTTGTATAGTTTGGACCATGAGATCTTGCAACTCTTCCATGTGGGTAAGAACCCTACCAAGACTCTTAAGCCCATGTGATCCATGATCAGTGTCAAAAACAAGGAGCGGAGAGGATTTCCATGACAAATGGATGCGCATAGCAGGGTAATGAAGAAGTTTGGTTAAGGATGTACCAACGACGTTGATTAGCCTACTCAATGCACAAATGTGTGCATAGGGGTAACATCGAGGGTGTTGGAGTTCCTCTTGAACATAAGGAGGTGGAAATTGTGAATCATGATGTTAAATATTTGGATCACAATAAGGGTGGTGTGATGTTGGAGTATAACTTCTAACCATGTTTAAAATAAAACATCCATATCATGTTACCTAGGATGGGAACAAACAAATGAGGGTCGATCAATGACCATGTTTGAAATATAGGTATTGTCTCAAAATGTCATTCGAAACATTTTAGGGCATTTTCCAAGGACGAAAGGTGAGCCATATGGCTAGGAACCATGCCGTTAGGGGGTCCCTTTAGACATGAAAGATGATGGAGACCCAAATAAATGGACATGTGAAGTATGGAGATGAAATAAAGAAAATGTCCATAAAGAATCCAACACTCTAGGTCCTATACTAGAGAGAATCTAAGCACGTCAATGAGGCAGATTAGATAAAGGGATTCAAACCCCGTCTCAAGGAGATAGGTCATGAGGAAAATTTTGGATGTGGCATGGTAGTGGACCAATTCCAAATGTAGAGGATGATGAGGGGTAAAAAGGGTTAATGAACTTGAGGCTGGACCTGAAGAAAAAATGTCCGGGCATCACTACGTATCCCATAAGGATGGGAATCAACCCATACATAGTTATGGAATTACGTGCAGTTTAACATCATACGGTGAGGACACTAAGTGTAATGTAGTTTATTGTCATGTGAATAGGACGTTAAAGGAGAGTACCTTAAAATAAATACATATGAATGTTGCACCATATGTTCCTAGGGAAGACTTGTGCATAGTTTAAATTTATAATTCCTGAACTTGGAATTCCAGTTTAAGGTCATGGATCTTGGACCATATCGGAGGCCAAAGGGGAAAAAAGGTTGATGAAACTGGGGATGTACCTGAAGACAAAATGTTTAGGAATCTCTATGTATCCCATGAGAATGAGAGTCAAGCAGTACGTAGTTCTTGAGTTCTGTGCATTTTAACTTCATACGATGAGGATAAATGTTGCGACACATTTTATTATCATGCATCTAGGAAATTGGGAGAAGAGGTATCCCAAAGGGGATATGTATGGCATGGAAAAATAATTTTATTTGAATGAGGAACAAGGGATTCCACACCTGACACTCCCAAAAGAGAACTTAGGAAAAGGGTTTGAAAGAATGAAATTATGGATGGGCCAAAAAAATAAATGTTTTGGAGTTCCTATGTATCGCATAAGTATGGGAATCAAGCCATACATAGTTCTTGAAATCTAGCATGGTGAGTGACCAATTCCAAAGGTGATTTCCTATCAGGTGAGAACACCATGATTTTGTGCCGTTTTTCATCGTACGACCAAGAAAATGATGTCATAGTTTAATGTCATATGACAGGACGTGTACATGAAATTTAATGTCATGAGGTAAGGATGTGGGATGTAATGTAGATTATCATCATGTGACTAGGACGATGCGGAATAGTTTAATGTTATGTTGCAGGGACATATGTAGATAGTTTAAGGTCATGCTACTTAGACCGTAGGATGAATCTCCTAACATAGATATGTATAGTGTGGTGCCATTAAGCAACTCGATGTGAATGAGGAACTAGGATGTCTCAAAACCGCATGACACATTCCATATAAAAACCCAGGACATGGGGTTGAAAGGTTGAAATTATTGATAGACCCAAATAAAAAATGTATGGGCATTTCTATATATCCCATAAGGATGGGAATAAATCCATACATAGTTCTTGAATCTTATCATGGTAGGTGACTGATGCTAGAAGCAATGTCCTCTTAGGTGGGGAAATCATGGTGTTGTGAAGTTTATCATCATGAAACTAGGATAAAGGCTGTTATATAGTTTAACATCATGAAATTAGGATGATGCAACACAATTTAGCATCTTGATGTAGGGACGAGAGTCATTATGCAGTTTATCGTCATGCCACCAGGACATAGGTTCCTGAAAATTTTATGTCTTGCAGCTCAGACAGATAGATATTATGCAAAGTATTGCTTAAAGAACTTGGCATTGTTTAGTGGAGTTATAAACTCCCCATCCATGGTGACCAAATAGTATTCACCGTTAGGGTAAACCTTATGAATGATGTAAGGTCCTTCCCATTTGGGCTTCAACTTCGGTGGATTCCTACTGAGTATCATTGGAGTCTAGAGGGACAATACTGTATCACCTTGCAGGAATAATAGGAGATTAACTTTATTGTTAAAAGCTCCAACTATCTTTTTTTGGAGTCTCTCTACATTATTCAAGGCCTAGATCCTATTCTCATCGAGGGATTACAGTTCATCTATATGGACCTAGGCTATATTTTCTGACATCTACTTGTTGTAGATAGTTGTGCAAAGTGATGGAAATTGAATCTCAATGGGCATGAATTCCAATGTTCCATACACAAAGGAATATGGAGTCACTTGGGTGGAATTTTGAGTTGTCATCTAATATACCCAGATAGCGTTGGGGAGCTTGTCTAGCCAACTTTTCTTTTTCTATCCCACCATATTTTTCATAATGTTGGAGAGGTTCTTGTTGAATTCCTCGATCTATCCATTTTCTTGAACATGATCGTGAGAAGTATGGTTGGACCAGATTCTATACTTGGTGTATAATTTCTTCATCTCAACTACTCGAAAATTAGTTCCATTATTGGTGAGAATAGTGTGAGGGACTCTGAATCGATGAATGATATTAGAGCTCACAAACTCAATGATATAATGGGCCTTGACTTATTTGAGTAGAATCACCTCTACCCACTTGGAAAAGAAATCCATCATGATTAGAATGGACCCACACTAGTGAACTATCACTGGTGGATATGGTCCCATGAAATCGAGTCCCTAGACCCAAAAGGGCCAAGAGTACTTGGTGGTATGGATGGGATCTAGTGGTTGATGCACGAAGTTGTCATGGATCTAACACGTATGAAACCTCTTGAAAAACTCTATATAGTCATGGACCATGGTGGGACAGAAGTATCCCAACCTTCAAATCTAGTGGGAGAGTTTCAAACTTTCCTGATGATCTCCTCATGAACCAACATAAACTTCCTACATAACTTGGATAATCTCATCTCCTTGAATAAAATATAGGAGAATTACATCGAACCCTTACTTGTAGAGGATCTTTTTAAGGATGGGAATGCTCTGGAGGGTAAACTGTGCTGCACACTAACAGATTCACTCACTCTAGGATCTATCTTGTGGGATATTTCCATATTATAGGCACTCAAAAAAGTTAGTCTTCCAATCAAAGGTCTCTTCTAGTGTTGCAGGGGGACCTAGAGGTCCTGATATAGAAGAACCAACAGTAAGATGGCTTACTTGCTGATTATCATCATCATCCAGAGTGACGGGAGAGATAAACCTTCAATGCACCACATGGATGATTATGTCATACTGGTAAATCTCTACAATAGATGAGGATAGGATAGACAAGTCACAGGATCGACCATTCTGTGATCGAGGAACATGAGTGAACTCTAGCTGAGAAGGGAACCGGGCCACCAGCTGGAGATTATTCTCTAACAAGGGAAAAGATCTAGATTTTTGATGACGTAGTCACCATTTATTTACTTGATGATTAGATTAGATTTTCCCTTCAAATGTAGATGGTGAACATAAATATTAAGGGATACATCAAGAATAGTAATGAGAGACTTATACTCCACCTCATTGTTGGTGCATCCTTCTGACAACAATAATGAATTGGGAAAGAAAACCTATGTAGGTGTGATAAAGGCAATCCTCAAGTCTACTCTATTAAGCCTAGAATAATTGAATCTTCTACCATTTGGGCTATGTGAGGCACCATCTAATTGAATCTTCCAGTATGGTATGAAATAATCCACTAAGAGGATGTCCTCGTTTGGAAAATCAAGATCTAGGGATTGATAAACGGGGGTCGGATAGGCTGTGAGAAATTCTTCCAGTGCTTGAACCTTGACAACCTTCTATGGGATGAAACTGATATCAAATTGTTGAAGAATAACTATCCACTAAGCTAGAAGATATGTAAAAATGAAAAAATTTAGACTATACTTTATCATATCCATGAGCGACACCAACTGCATCTCATGATGTTGCAGATAGTTCCACAACTTCCACACTACAAAAACCAATGAGAGGCATATCCTCTTGATAGAAGAATATCTAGTATCTATGTTAAGGAGAATACAAATGAGACAATATAAACTGTTCTATATCCCCTCATTGTTCCTATTAGAGATAAGGGTTCCTAGGGATCATTCTAGGGCGGTCACATAGAGGATCACCAACTTCCCAGAGATGGGTGGCATTAGAACCTGAGGCTACAGTAGTTACTACTTGATTTCCTCAAATAAAGTATGGAACTATTCATCCCACTAATAAATGACACATTTCTCCATGATTCTAGAAAAGGGATTACACTTTCCTACTAGATTCATGATGAATTGGCATATGTAGGGTAAGTATCCTTAAAAGCCTCAAAGCTCTCAAAAGTTGATCAGAGGAGGAATTTGACTGATGACCTTGATCTTCTTCGGGTCAATCTCAATGCCTCTATATATGATGATGAAGTCAAGAAACTTCCTAGAGGTAACCCAAAAATCACACTTACAAGGGTTCATCTTCAGATGGCGGGAACGAAGGATGCCAAACACTTTCTCAATATCTCTAAAATGGTCCTGACACTTGTGGGATTTAACAACCAAATAATCCATGTATAATTCCACTAGATTCCTAAGGACCGGTTTGAATATATGGTGCATAACATGTTACTATGTGGATCCAACATTCTTCAAAATTAAATACATTACCTAATAGTAAAAGATCCCTTATGGAACCTTGAAGGTGGTGGAATATTCATCCTCAGGGGACATTCGGATTTGGTTATGCTTGGAATAACCATCCATGATGGAAAGATCCTAGAACCCAATAGTGGAATCAATCAACAACTCTATCACAAAAAGGGAAAAAATCATCCTTTGGATAATGGTGGTTGAGATATTTGAAGTCGATACATACTTTGATCTGTCCATTCTTCTTTCTAAAGGGAACAATGTTTCCTAACCATCTGGGGTACCAAACTTCCTTTACGAAGTTGGATTTGATGATCTTATCAACTTTAGCCTTGATCATGGCACCATGATAAGGGTGCATATTTCTAAGAGGCTGTTTGAACCCACAATGACTCACTAAGAGACCAAGATGATGGAATATGAAATGAGGATCTAGTCCTAACATCTTGTCCTAACTCAAGGAAAATACATCATGAAACTGCTTCAAGAAATCCACATACTATTGTTGTTCCTCTACATACATATCCATGATGATCAGTGTTGACCTCAGTACCACGATTCACCTGTACCCACTCATCAATGGTGGTGAAGAAACCCTCCTTGAATGTGGGAGAAGTATCTTCCAAATCCTCTTTGTCATATGAGGTAGGGGAATCAAAAGAATGAGATGGTTCATCCAATACATTAGATCCAGGTGGAACACTAATGCCTGCTTGGGTGGGTATGGAATCTTCACTGGGATAATCCTACACTGCTGAAACCATAGAGATAACAACTATCGACCCAATTCCATCAGGTCTTCGACTATGGGGTTAAAAATTGATGATGTCAAAAAAGTAGTGGTGTGTCATCTTGTATCGATTCAACCTATCTTGACAGAACATGAAAGTATTGCGTACAACTATTTCCATGGGGCAAACATCCCAATACCTCATTGGGTTAAGGGGATCTGGTATCACTTGAGTCTGATCCATGTAGGAGTAAGAAGTAATCTTCTAGTGTTCCTTGTACTTGGGAATATACTTCCCCATATTTTTAGAAACAAAAAATTAGTGTCCCAAGTTTGGGGTCATGGCCTCCAATTGATGAATTGGGATGATGAAAGCATCATCCAATTTTGTCCACTGGTTGACCACAATGGTAGTGTGCTCAAACTCATTAGTCTAAACCCATTTTCTCTTGATCCTATAATATACATCATCTATATAGAGGGCTTCACAATAGGTAGAGGGAGATGCATCATATTGGAGAATTCCCAGTCAACCACTTTGGGAGTACTTGAGGCATTTGTGATATGAGGAGGGAACTGCTGTGTGAAGATGGAGCTAAGGTCTACCCATCAGCACGTTGTAGGTGGTATCCTATGAGATGACCATGAAATTAGTGATTACAATTAGTCCACTGAACTGGGTCTTCAGGAAAATATTTCCATACGACCTCTACTCGATCTTGTCATAACCGTAAATCTTTAGGTCAGAGGGACTCAGATCTACTTCAGTTAGTCTTATTTTATAGAGTATTTGGGTCAGGATAAGATTGATCCCAGAACCTATGTTGATGAGACAGTGGCATACTTCCACACCACTGAACTGGCTAGTTATGTACAATGGGAGAATGTTCCCCTATATATGAGAGCCTTCATCTTCTCCTAATAATGAGATGATGTATTGAAATTCTGATTGCTCAAATTCCTCAGCATGGCAGGCATCTGCGACTGCAACCTCTATCTCAAACTGGAGGGAGATATTTAACACCTCAGTGAGGGATTAATGAATATCTTATAAAAGTCATAGGGCCTAAATTATTGATATTTTTACAAGAATTCGGTAAAGGTTCTTAAGCACATAATACTTCCATGTTAGGTGCACATTTCTACAAGTAGTAGGTTGTTCTTTGGATGGAGGTATGATAGGTGTTGCTGGTAAAACCAGTGTATTCTAGCTAGTGATGGGAATATCCTATTGGTCACTAGATAAATCACAAACAATTACTACTGACTGACCATCAAATGAATTAGGTTTGGCCATAGCTAGACATGGATGATCATGACATGATCATGACAAATCTACCTAGTTAAGTATCATGAAAGATGGTGGTAGTGAATCTGACAAGACAAGATGAGAGGACTATGCATTCTGAGATCTGTGGTGAGCATGTTTTCTAGTCTCATTAGCATGTATGGTTTGGCTAGAAGTGATGGTATGTGCATTCTGATGATTCACATATCGACAACCCCATTGATGATGGCATCAACTAAGAATATTAGGAGGATCTTCCTGATTCCTCTCATCACTGAGAACCATGTAAGGGTCCACCAACTCAAAAATATTTACTAAGGCATACTCCTGGTTGTCATCTAAGGAATCCTATAATACTGGATGAATTCTAGGGGGAATTCTCATTTATGGGGGAATAAAGTCACTGAGACTATGAGACAACTTCAACAATGGTGGGGGTCTTCGATTTACCTTACGTTGTTAGTGCTTGTTATTATGATAAATACAAGGATGAGTTGTGGATGTAGAAAAAACAACTGGAGGAGGTTTGGAAACTTCAGGAGGCTTAATCTAATTCAAACATGCACAGATGATACCATGGGCATGAGAAACTTCCTTGTGAGCCAACCAGTTGTCATAATTCTAAGAAATGATGCTGGAGACCTGCTTCCATTCACCTTTACTATCAATTTTAGTATTTCTTGAGATGAACCCCACCTGTGTCGGGGAAAGACCCAATAAAAATAAATTGTTATAAACTTGGTCCTAGATCCATTCCTTAAACACACAACATTTATTGATGGTATATTCGAGGATTCTATGATATGGGAAGTAGTTGGGGATATCAGTGAGATCAGCCTCCTAGGGCTTCCTACATTCTGGAAACTTCAGAATCCCTTGATCCAAGTCACTTAAAAAATAATCGAGAACCTTAGATTCATCAAATGAGTAGGTATGGTTCCTCCCGTTCAAGAAATTGACCCTAGGAGCCTGGCCCAGATGAGGGGCTGGAGCTTGGTGAGGTGATGGAACCTGATTATCCCATCTAGGCGGCAATAGTGCGTTATGTGGTTGCACCTACCAATTCTGTTCCAGGCGATGCTGATCCTAAGGCTAGACCTGAGGCTGTTTCCCTCAGCAAGGTTGTGGGTTAGGCTCTATCGAAACAAATCTAGTATCCTGGGGGCCTCTATCTATGTGAAAGAATAAATATCTACCTTGGAGGATTTTATTGTAGGATCTAGAGGAGGTAATGGGTGTGCCTTATTAGCTTGATGCAATGATTCATCTAGGGGAAGAGTCTTGTTAGAAAAATCCCAAAATTCACCTGGGAAATTCTGAGTGATGAGTAATGGGACCAATTCAGTCTTGATATTCCCCATGCACATCATTAGAAGCTAATATTGAGTCAGTGGAATGTTGATTGAATATGTAAGGCCTTTCCACCAGGAAAATAATCATACAACTTGCTGATCTAGCCATTTTTTCACTTGAAGAGGTCATAAATATTGGTATTGTAGGTGGTAAAGCTGAACTGATAGAGAAACATCCTGCAAAGATATTCCCAACCAGTGATAGACCTAATGGGTAGCTGACTATACCAGAAAAACATCGGCCCTTCCAATGTCTATACAAAACATTGGAGCTTGGCAGCCTCTTGCTACTCTGGCATTCCCAGCACGGGTCTGCACCTTGATATAAAGTAGGACATATGCTTTAGAAATTTGACCATCCTATTGAAATGGATGAATGTGGGATTCTCAAAATCCAGGGGGTGCCTGAATGTCATCCACCCATACTGTATACAACTTTCTATTAGGTGGGATTTCCACCTTTTGGGTATTAAGAGCCTCAAGGTGGGTAGTGAGAGAAGTTATCAGATCATCATGGTAGGGATTCCTATCTCAACAAGGATCCCAAACCACCAATGAATTCACAGGCTCATCAACATGGTAGGCAATCTTTATGAATCATGGAGCAGTTGGTGGAACTTCGGAGGGGATGACCTGAAGAACAACCTGAGAAGCTGCTGGAGGAATGAATTGATCTGGGTCCCAAGGAGGATTCTCACACAACATAGGCGGATTTGGTGATACATACCATGGTTATTTTCCATAGGCTCCGGTCTCTACCCTATTGGGATGCAAAATATTATCGATATTTAAGGGAGGCAACTGGATAAGGAGGACCTGCGGTTTCCCCTAATTCCCCAGTGGAAGAGGGATATGATTGTATTGAAGATCACTATAGTCTAGATTCCTCTTTGCAATGTTCTTAGAAAGTAGATCGTCGATGATCCTACTTTGATCTATAACCTGATAAATCAAGGAAACCATATTGGGATTGAACTATGTATCCTATGCTACATTGGATGGGATAAAGGGCTTAGAGGTCCTGATATGGTCCTTACCTTTATTTATGTTTTTACTAAAGGAAAATGTCTCGAAGGATCTACAAGGAAAAGTATCTTCTTTTGTTGGAAAGTGATAACACCTAGGGGGTCCAACAGATGTTGTACTACCCTATGGGGTGAGTTTTCTCCATCATACCTTACACTAAATCCCCCTTCCAGGTGTATCTTGTGGACAACCATATTTACTACAATAGTGTCCAGAGGAATATCCTCAATGTTAATGGGTAGGTCTGGCTATCGTAGGATGGGACTAAAGTGGAGATATATATACCATTTCCAAACAAAAATCTGAACTTGTGGGGTTTTATCTTCAATAATTATGAGTAGCATAGTGAAGCTCAGAATACATCATTTTTGAAGGGTTTGGTAATAAATGGGTTATGAAGGGTTCTGACCCATAGGAAGCACTGCTAACTCAACCATGAGAAACAACTATCTGATGTCATCGCAATACTCTTGGCTCTTTGGACAAGAGAACTGATGATTATGAAGGTGTAAATGCATCACCCATATGGTTCGGAAAAAACACATGACCTCATATTGGGTGAGAAACTCTGGAATGTTGAAGTTGAGAGTAGTAATTAACCAGAACATCTCAGATAACTAATCTACCACAAGAGTGTCCCACAAGATTCTCTGTTTAGAAGCATGATCCAGCTCTTGCTTGATCCATTCTTCAACTGGGGTGGTTGAGGAATTGGAAATGACACTGATGTGGACTGTTGTAATAGAGGACTGGCTAGTGGAGAAAATGCCGTGTGAGATGATTGAACATCGCTTACCGGGTTGTCTCTTAGAGGTGCTACTAACCACATCATCATGTCACTATAAGAAGGGGTATTGACCCCCGATTCATGTGCGAGGGTGGAGATCATTAGTGGAAGATCTAGAAGTTTATATTCATATACCAAACCCCAGAATAACTATAAGTGATCATGTGTTGAGCTAGTGAATGAAATTGGTGATGATAGAGAGGATTTCATGGCAAGACCCTGGAAGGGATCCAAATCTGCTTCACCCTGCATGTACCTTCAAAGGGATTCAGAGATATGGTGCATATCACCTTTCGTGATGATGAAACTCACATGCTGGGTTCCTTCCCCAAACTATGATGCATAGGATTGGGGTAAACGATCCACTATTGATTCATAATCTACTTTAGAATATGAAAAGTGAGCTAGATTCACAGTAACTTAGAACTTCTTAGAGTTATTCCTTTGGCAGAGACGATTCTCCCTTCTACCCCGAGATGGATCTTCAGAGCAAGTTAAATCTTCAACATGGGTTGGAAATCCATCCAGGTTAGTGATGGAGTAGGGAGGACCTGTGATTGAGATAGATGGGATATGGGGAGGGCCTCTATATCTATTGTCATAGAAGTGGGGAGATCCTCCATTGGGATGGCTGTGAGAGTGGGGAGGACCTCTGTTTAAGTTGGTGAGAACATGGGGAGGACCTCCATGTCGAGTATGAGAGTGTTTATGACATTTGATTTAGTGATCTGAGGTGTGAGGGGTACTTGGGAATATATAAAATAGGACACGGGGAGGACCTCCATGCTGGTTGGTAGTGGTAGCACAAGAAGGACCTACGTGTTGGTTGTTGATGAAGTGGGGAGGACCTGATCTTTGATGGTTTCTAGAGTGGGGAGGACCTCTACTGGATCTGGAAATAACATGGGGAGGAACCCCATGTTGGATTCCTGTGGTATGGGGAGGACCTCCGTGTTAGTTGGTAGTGGTAGCCTGAGGAGGACCTTCGTACTGATCGAACTGAACATGGAGAGGACCTCTATGTTGGTTATTGATGAAGCTGGGAGGACCTCATATTTAATGGTTAATAGATCATGGAGGAACTCATATTTAATGGTTAATAGATCAGGGATTACCTCTTCTTGATCTGGAGATGATTCAAGAAGGACCTTCGCGTTGATAATCTATGATAGGGGGAGGTCCTTCGTATCGAGAATCATGGGTATAGGGAGGACCTTCATGATGAATGTTGAAAATATGGGGAGGAATTCTAGTTGGAATAATGTTAGATGTGTGGGGATGTACTATATAGTGATGAGTGCTAGAGAAAGGATTACCTCCACTCTGGATGATGATGGTATGGGTAGGGCCTCCGTATTGTATCTCATCATCACGGGTTGACCCGCGACGATTGCTGGATGTTCTGACAACTGAAAGAGTCAATCTAGCCTGCTCATGGGGTGGCTGAGGTATCTATTATGATTGGAAACTAGTGAATCCCTAATCTATAGCAGTAGGTAACTCGTACATTGAACCATGGTTGTTAGGGGCCATTAAAGACATAGAAGATGATGCCCCCTAATAGGAATCTTCCTGATCTTGTGGACGATGTTGAATCTGGGTCATCCAGATCAAGGTTGATGAAGCAGGGGTGTAGAAAAACTATTCTTCGATCCAAGTGATCGATTGGTTACATTGATGGGTCCTAGAAGGATCCCTCCTTGCTGGCTCTCAGGTGGTTTTTGGAGCTGGGATGACTCAAATATCCCTTACCACATTGGCATAGAGGAGTGAGTCATAGGAACGTTCTAGGGAGAGGCCCTTGAAATAGACGGATCTTGGAGTGGGGAGTAGTGTCTCCCTATACGACCCTTGGGGGAGTTGGTGATGGAAAGACATAGAAGACTACAAGTCATGGAGGTCCATGTCCATCATGGTAATGACCCCATCCTGCTCATATCATTAGATGAGAGCATCAATCACCCTCTTCTGAAAAATTTCCAAGGGTGAGGTGGGTCGTGGGTGCCCAGTAGCTATGGCTGTGGATGATGTCTTGGTAGAGGTGGAGTCATGCAATATTTTCGCATTGATTTTTTCTTTCCCTTACATTTGTGGGCAGGGGGAAATTATCTTCCTATAGCTTGGGTCCTTCAAAGCAGAAAGATTCAGCTATCAATATGGATATCAGGAAAGAAATGCCCAATGCCCTAGCGCCATTCAACCTTCCATGGTTGGAGAGATATATCTATGATGATGATGTCACAGACCATAATTCCCAATGATTAACTACCCTAGATTCTAGGGATTTTCGTTCTAGGACCACTATTTTCTTAGTAGGACCTGGACCTAGATAGATAGATTCACCGACACACTTATCTGTTGATTTCTTGAATGATACTGATCCCCATATTAAAGAGAAGAGTTTCATGTTAGGTTCACCATTTCTATTTCTGATGATTTAATTCGGGGAACACCGCCCTGGATCATTGTTTGTCACTCTATAAAGGTGAATTTTACCCCTCATTCCTACTTTCCAAAGGTGGGTGACATTCATAAATTCTTTAGAGATGTTTTCTCCTTGATCGAAACAGGATGACGGGATATTGGTCCCTCCTTACGTGGATTCCTCCTTAGAATTCATTTCCTAGTCCAGGTCTCCCTTATAGATTAAGAATTTGTCTGTGAAAATCCTTCCCAGTGGCATCTATTCATGGAAGCCAGTGAATTACACTGCTTATTTATAGAAATTCCAAGGGGTCAAGTTAGGGCAACAACCTTCGACCAAGAGAGTAGTCACGTTGGACATCACTGGCATGTCTGGATGCTGGAACATTGGTACACCTATATTCCTTATCATAAGAGGGCTTCTCAAGGGCATGAAAACCTGAGGCATCCCATGTGAATTTTAGGGAATTTTATGCCGGAGGCATGTCTTTTGAGGTTTTCCTCAGGCATCCCATGTTTAACAAGAGGTAGGCTATGAGTTTAACATCTATCAGAGATGAAGGGTCATGAGTTTAACATCTTTTAGAGACAAAATGGATTGATCAAAACACTTTTGAAGGTGGATCAGATAGTTACATCCTTATAAGGGAGCACCTGGAAGGTTTACCAAATGGATGGATTGATAAACCCAATGAGGACGAACCCAAGACCAGTGTATCCCATAAAGGGAAGGTTCCACACTATGAAGGATGATCTGGACACTATTAAGGGTGGATCAAGGAGGTATACACCAATGATGGGGATAACAAGGTTTACCATTGGATGGGATTGAACCTCATGGAGAATTTCTATGTACCCTTTTTAGAATACAGGGATAAAAAACCACATAGTTCATTAGGTGGAGTGGGGCTTACACACTATGATTTCCCTTTATAAGAGGACTAATCTTGGTTAGATTATGAATGATGTGGGGATTATGTACTGAGACTACCCGAATACTAATGGGAGTAGTAATGATGTGGATCAATTGGGATTACACACTAATACAACACGTATAGATGATGTGATCTCACCAGGATTAGGGTGAGGTGATGAAGCATGTGATCAGGGATTACACATAAGAGCTACCCAGATGTTGGCGTGATCCCATCAGGATGTGGAGTCCAGAGTAAGAATCAGGATGGATGCGAATGATGTGGGATAAATGGATGGAATGGATGGGTTGTTGAAGGTGTTGGGATTGAACCTTAGGGAGGTTTTCTATGTATACTAGTTGGTTGGGAATCATAGTTCACTTGGTTGGGAATCAAAGTCCATGTAGTTCTGAGAGGGGTGTTGGGACTTACACCTGAAGAGGCATCCGAAGCACGTGGTGTGGGGATTACACATTAAAGCTACCCAAGAAGTCCCAAAGGTGATGTGACCTCCAGGTGGTGCGTTACCCTCCTGAGATATAATGGCTCATGGTAAAGACTGTGATGGGAATAAAAGATAGTGGATACTGAGATCCGGAAGGTTTACCACTAGAAGGAGGGAACCAAGGTTTACCAGTGGTTAAGATTGAACCTCGTGGAGGTTTCCTACGTACCCTGTTTATAATCTAGGGATCTAAACCTAAGTAGTTTGATAATTCAGGTCTTACTCATGGTTAGTGGACCATGAAGGTGGAATATGGGGCTTACTCTAAGATGGATGCCCGATGGGCCTGGAAGAGATATGGAATCCTAAGTGAAGGTCATGATCTTACCAGAGATATGACTTGGAAGAGATCAATATGGATATGGATGATGGGCTTGAAACTTAGAGAGGTTTTCTATATACCCTATTTAGAAGATAGGGATAAATGTACCCATAGTTCAGAGAGGTTATGGTTCAGGGATTACACATGGAAGTATCCCATGGAGATGGTGTCACAGTCACTACTAGCCTCCAAACCCATGTGAGTCATGTTTGGTGTGAGAAACAAGAGGAAGCAGTAGACCAGAAGGTTGCGTCGTGAAAGATGTGTCAACGAGAGATGGAATGGGCTTATGAATGGAAGAAACCTGAGGAGTATGTATTTCTATATGATGAGGATATAATTCCATGTGAGGAATATCTCATTCCATGTTAGTTGTACATAGATCATCCTATCAATATTTGTCGAGGATTACATGGAGACTGCCTGAGGTGAACATCGCGACAAAGCCCAAAGGGAGAGAGACGTTGGACTGAGAAGGAGAGAAAAAAAAGGTTACTTATGCTCATCCTCTCTCTGATCCTCTTATACTTTCCACACATGAGAAAATCATAGTTTAATGTTATTTATTGAGGATGTTGGTGCTATGCAGTTTAACATCTTGTAGCTCGGACATGTAAAAACACACTCCTCACCCCTTGGACTTACATAACGGATACCAACCCACACTTGGGGAAGGAAAGGCATCAACAATGTCATACATGAGTGGGGTGGAGGAGTGGTCAATAGTGGGTTCCATGTTAGTGTAGCTATGCTGAAATTCAATAGCCATTAGTGCACTTATGCTGAAATGAAAAAGGTAGGGAAACACAACAAGGAACACCACATGAGGGACCAAGAAATCACTACGTACAAGCCTAGAGGGCTGCAAGAAAGAGGGTATTGAAATGTAGGGGGCCTCACTAAGAGTTTCTTCATGAATCATAGGTGTTTCATGGAGGTAAAGTGCTTCAAAAAGATAGAAGATCTATGAATTAGGGTGACCCTTCCTTGTCATAAAGGCATGAATTAGAAAAGGAGAGCTTCATGAAGGATTAATGCTTCACGAAACCTCAAGTAACCTAGAGGGACTTCCTCCTCAATGAAGGTCATATGATTTTGTGAAGGGAATCCTTACCATAGGTTGGCGTAAATAGGAATAAGGGAAAGTGGTTTTCTTGATGCTCTAGTACCTTGGGTGATTCATTTATCACTCGAGTTCTCGGTGCTTAGGTGTTTCGAAAAATGGGAGATTAGAAGTCGAAAGGTTAGGGTAGTGATGTTTTGAAGGTGGAGTGAGCCTCCAATTTTTAGGAAAAGGGGTATCACGGTGCTATGAGGTGTGCCACGAAGTAAAAAATTATATCTATGAAGAGGTGAGGGATGTCGGTCTCACAGAGGCATCTGCCTTCTGCCTTTAATGCAGTCACTGGGCTCGCTGGAATCACAGAGCCATCCACCTTCTACCTTTAATGCACTCTTGAGGATCATCAGACTCATAGAGACATCCGAAACCTGTATTGGCATGGTCGTGGTGTTGAGGGACCTCTATGAAGGAGCTTCGTGAGGCACATCCCCTGGATGATTTTTTGGACCATTTGTGCTTGGATGAATCCCAACAACCACAGATTTGGTTAACCTATCCCAGAGAACATATATCAGTGCCAAAATATATAAAACACACCTATATAACATCCAGGGAAATTATAGATTTAATTAACACATGATCATTATTTCCCTCTATAATTGGGGACAATCTCATTGATTTAAGATTCAAACATTCGAAACGGTTTCTAACGGGTTTTTTCGTAGAACCGGAAACATCCAATGATTCCATATCCATTTAAACCTAATTTCCAAAGGTAGACGCTCATTATTTGTGGACTGATGGGGCATAGGAATTTTCATTGGTCGAAAGGATGGGAGGTCGGACTCATCACACCTTTTTGAGGGGAATTATTGTCTACTTCGGGACTCTCTTTATAGATTTAAGTTATGTTCGTGAATCCTTATTACATTACCAAGTATAAAAGGAGTTTTCCTTTAGATCTGACAATCAATGATTGATATGTAGGAAATTTATAGAATCTTTTATATGTATTCGAGGTTATTAATCGATAGAGAATCATCTGTATTTGTTTAGAGATTCTTAGCCGATGGTATCCTTCAATACATGAAAGTCTCTTGGTCATTATGATGACCATAATGGTTTTAAAGCCACTCAGTGGGGCACTTGAAGTTTATTGTCATTCAGAAGAACATTGATTATTTTAGAGTTGGGATCGTACCCGCAGATGGGATACCTACGTATCCTTTGTTTTTTGGAAAAGGAATCAGAACCCACGTAGTTTGAGTAAGGGAGTATGATGTTTATACATGATTGATGGATCAAAGAAATATGTCATGATTACTTTTACACTCTAAGCTCACACGAGTCAAGATCGGTGTGAGAAACAAGAGGTATTGGTGAAACCAGACAATTGTGCCATGAAAGATACAATGATGTGGGGCTTATGTGTGTATGAATGCCTAAATAGATGAGGATTAAGATTTACTTCAGGGAAGAAATCTAGGAACAAGTTCCATAAAGGTATATGTGCTTCATGGAGATTTGGATACTCTAATCTTGGGGCTTACTCCTAAGGAAGATTCCCAAGTTAGGAGGGGACTTATGATTGGGTTTTACCCCTGAGAAGGAAGTTTAAATCAAAAGTAAATTAAGACTAGTTAAGATAAATTAAGACTGGGGATTACTCCTGAGAAGGAATTCCAAATCAAAAGTAAATTAAGACTGGTTAAGAGAAATTAATACTGGGGCTTACTCCTGAGAAGAAGGCCCAAGTTAAGGGACTTGAAAAATTAAGGGACTTGGGGCTTACTCCTAAGGAGGATGCCCATATTTGGGAACTTTAAGACTGGGGTTTATCCCTAAAAAGGGAGCCCAGGTTAAAGGAATTATGGTTGGGGCTTACTCTTGAGGAGGATTCCCAAATTAGGGGACTGAGGCTTACTCCTGAAAAGGAGGCCCAATTAAGAGGATTTGAAACTGGGGCTTACTCCTGAAAAGGAGGCCCAGATTAATAGAAATTATGACTGGGGATTACTCCTGAAAAGGGGGCCCAGATTAATGAGGACTTGGGGATTACTCATAAGGAGGATGCCCAAGTTAATAAGAATTTGGATTGGGGATTACTCCTTAAAAGGAGGCCCAAATTAAGGATTCTCTCACCTTAAAGGTTGAGGTTGAATGAATGGATTCTCTAACTTTAGTTATGTAAAGATGTGTAAATCACTAAGTTTTGAGAGATGTTCCACAGAATTCCTTTCAGATAAGGAAGCCAACAAGGAAATCATGCCATAAATGGATTTGGAGAGAGTTCTGAAGGCTTAATCCTAAAGAGGATAGGTGGATAGATGTAAAGAGAAGCGAAATAGGCAGGAGAGGCACCCAAAAAGATAGGGGCACACAAGTCCTGGCAGGCACGCCGGTACTGCCTGGGCGCGCAAGTCTTGGTCGCGTAGGTATACCTACGCGACACATGGGTACTTGTGTAATTTTCAACTCTTAGGGTAATACTTGGGAGAGACTTGGCTCAAACCCTTGGTATTACCCCTAGAGGCTTTCCAGTATATGGAGCACAAGTTTTGGTGAAGGAGTAGGGCGGAGCGCAAGTGTGTCCATTTCCATTAAGGGTAAAACACTTAGGCACGCAAGTGTTAGTGAATTCTAACACTTAGACCTTATTCATCTTGTTTAGACCTTCCATTCTAGGTAAATAATTACCTTAGAAGTGTTTGGAATACTTGAAGAAGATACTTGGGTGTTCAAAGCTCTGTATGAAAATTCTGGAAAAAATCCACCCGAAATGGGGGGCCCACCAGGGGTATTTATAGGCTGGAGAATACCCCGGGCGATTATCACTTAGGGTGCGTAAGTGACTTGCGTGACCAAAAATGCGGCACACAAGTGTACTTGCGCGACCATGGTAGAAGTTGCGCGACCCTTGTGCAATGTTATTCTTATTCATTCCTTTGTCAATTTTTGATATTTTTTTCAAAGGATGAATCACTTTGGGCTAAGATATTCCCCTTTTCCAGTCTTTAGACTCTGTGAAAAAAGGAGCGTCAACAAAAGTCCCCCCTTAGAGTTGGATTCGAAAGAATAAGGATGTGACTATAAGGAAAAGAAGAAAACCAAAGGAAAAGTGGCGCACAGGTTTTCACCGCCCAAATGTCATCGCACAGGTGTGAGTTGCACAGGGCTAGATCACGCTGTTTGTAGGTGCGTAGGTGGCCGACCTGGCCTATATATATGCGCTCATTTGTGGCGCATTTCACAGAACTTTGGATTTTTGAGCTCTCGCCGCGCATGTCATCTCCGCCGCGCAAGTTTCTCTCTTTTCCACTTTTCCTTTTTTGTCGCGCTGCTGTGAAGGTATCTGGACCTACGTGGTGATACTTGCGCACCAAATACTTGCGTGGCACCTTATACTTGCATGACACATCCACACCTACGCGCCAAGTTTAGACTTGCGTGCCTTAATTCCTTAGCCATTTTTTCAAAATCCTTCACAAATTTTATAAAAAATCAACTTACTTAAGAGTTAATTATTCAAATTTTGTGCAGAATCAATGGATCCCAAGAGAATCGGAATAGCTGATGAACTGGAAATCAAGCGACTTGATGATATGATGAGTATCATTGGCCACGATTATTATACCGTCTGTGATATCACTCTTTCGGATTTGGCCAAGTATCTAAAGAAATATCATCGCGACTTCCCCCAAAGCATTTATTTGACTTTGTACGGTTATGGTCATCTATGAGAAGTCACTATTCCAGAAGCAAAGAACTATCTCCCATTTTCGTGGTTTCAGAATTACACCAACTTTGCTTCAGCAAATATCTCATGTGGAGGAGGATTTATAAATACTGGAACAGTGGAGAAGGCCCATATGATGCATCATAGCCCTTGTACACCAGATCTGGAACCTCATAAGCCCGAGTTGAAACCACATTGTCATCCCTCAATCTTCCGAAACGCTCAGGTGGATCAATCCAAAGGCTGGAAGAAAAGTTGGGACTTCCGTCCTGGGGGAGGTGTGAAGCCAACTTGGATGTGGGAATACTGGGTGCGACAAAACTGTGCAGATTTTGTCGAGGATTTGAAAGGAGTGGCGATATATGAAGCTGTCTGGGTTGGGAAAACATATGTTTACAGAAATGATAACTTTGTACCGGAGATACTCAGCCACTGGAGCCCAGAAACCAATTCTTTCCATATGACTCATGGAGAAGTAGGAATCAATCTGTGGGATGTCCACAGGATCTCAGGGGCTCCAATTTTTGGAGACATGTATGATGAATTCATTCCTCCCAAGGCGACTTGGAATGATTCAGAGAAGACTCCTGCTTTGGATCAGGAATTATTTAAAATCTTCCACAGGCTCAAGAGTTCATAGACCTCCTTAACTCATTCTAGAAAGGATATTCATCCAGAGGAGTGGATGAATATATTTATTATTGAGAATAAAGAGAAGGAGCCAAAGTATAAGGAGCTGAAGGAGAAAGGATCCAATAAAAATAAATCCAAGGATAAGAGGCCCACCCGTCCTACCACCTGACCAAAAACTGAGAAGAGAGGTGCTGCTGGCACATTCTAGACAACTCTAGAAGCAGGAGAGTTTGAGAAATGGGGATATGAGGTGAATAAAAGGATCCCAAAGAAGACTTGTTTGGAGGGATTCTTGGCTTTGTGGCTCAGCGTTTATCTCTTGACGGTTAGGGACTCGAAGGGAGGCGTCAGGCCAGGGACCTTCGTTATTGCGGCAAATTTGGCTGAGGGAAAAATGGTTGGGTTGGATACCCCCATTTTAGCAAAGATTCATAGGAGTTTACCTCATGTCTTCATGGGTAAATCTCCTTTGAGAATAGTGGGACCATTCCAAGTTTTATGGGGATGGATCGCCACTCACTTCAGGACTTATAATGTACATAATGGAGTAAAATTCCTAGAAGTTCTTTTAGGTCATCAGTGCAAGAATTATCTAGAGTTGCTCCATTAGATCTTAATGCCTATGACATGAAAGTGAGACTGAGAATTTTTAAGGAACTCAACTTCTTTCCCTATGGAAATCCACCAACTGGGAGGTTTGTTGATGATGGAACAACCCACTTGGATTTGAGGGCATACATGCTAGCTTGCAGAGATGGTGTGCTAGTTTCCAGGATTGATGGAGAAATTATGTGTGAGGCCAATGCTCCATATAGATTTTCACGTTAATTCAAGTGTCTGCAACAGATTTCTGTATCTCCCCCTGTACATTCCAGGTTAGAGCAACATCCGATGGTTTCTCAGAAACTGTGGTTGCTGACGTCTAGGGAGAGGACTGGGGTGGTGTTTGATCTACCAGTTGAAAAAGTGGCACATAACTTGACTACATGGTATGTCGAGCACTGGATAGAATCATACCCTAAAGGGGTGCTAAATCACCCAGTTTATCAGGTGGGGAAAAGGAAGAGGACTGTAGAGAAAGAAACCCTCCCTCATGAAGGTGATGCTTCCCCACCTGAAGCTGATTCACCAGATTCTTCCTCTAGGACTGGTTCACCAGATTCCCAAGATAGGGATGATGAGGCGCAACGAGTGGCAAAGTGGCCTCATGCCCGATATAATCCTCCAGTCAGAATCAAAATACCCACTCCATCAACTCCTGGTGAGTTACTTCATTGGGGTACTTTAATCACTACTACTTTATAAGGAAATAAGTATTATTTTCTTATTCTCTATCTGTAGTTGCAGGAGCTGGGAAGAAATTGAAGTCAAAGATTGTAGGACCTTCCTCATAGACTTCTAGTACATGCACTGAATATCTACGACCAGAGGCTGTCCAGACATGGTAGAGTTTATACTGTGGTATTGAAACTACCTGGCTGGATTTGTGCGAGGGTCTGCAACTCCCTGGAATAGGGACTCTTCTGGCTTCTACGGACATCAGTTTTGAGAATAACCTCAATGAAGTGCTGATTTATATCAGAGAGATGGAAATTCTCATCTATGACACTGATGATTCCATTCCTATCACCAAGAGGGTTAAGGAATTGATAGATCGTGGCGCCACTGATGGGACTGATGAGGAGTGGCATGATTATGTGGATCCTGAAGATGTAAGTTTTATTTCCTTATTTGCTTTGAAACTTGATTTTAGTCGAAGCTTTGTTACTTAGGGAAGTTATTTTCTTCATCTTGCAGCTTGCAAAGAAAGTAACTACTGAGGTTCCTTCGCCACAATATAGCCCTGGTGGTACTTCCATCGGGGCTGTTGATGAATCTCCTCACGAATCGGGTGAAATATATCCAGGCCAGCAGGCCATGAATGAGGAGTTGGAAATGGCCTTCTATTCTCCAATTCAGGTGCCTATAAGGGAGACTGCTGATACTCCTAAAAATCCAAAAGGACAAAGGTGACAAAGGAAGAAGTCCATCACTAAACGCTTTATCAGTAGTGGTAAGTCCTTCGGATAATCATGAATTTTAAACCATGAAAAAGATTTCTCATTTTCCTTGGGATTGCAGGGGCTTCTTGAATTTCCCCTCTAAGGGAGAGGACTGACCCTCCTGTGAGGACCACGGAGGATGATACAGAACAATCACAAGTTCAGGCTGACTTAACTACTTCTGTAGAAGAGCCAACATCTATTCCCAGCATCCCTCCTACTACTGTTTCAAGAAGAGAAGAACCTGATTCTGGTAAGTTAACAATGATTCATAAAATCTTGAATGAAACATTGACTGACTTCCATTCTGTATTATTTTAGGTTCAATTCCTACATTAGAGCTCTTGGCGGCCATTGTAACCGATGCCGCCATTTTAACTGAAGAAGATGTCCAGGTTCAGGGACCGTAGGATGAAGGTCACCGAGAAGATACATCAAATGCTCCCACTGGTGAGACTAACCAGGATTCTGAGATGACATTAGATGAAATGATGGAACTTGGCGCATCTTTCGAAGATTTTATAAATCATGTTAAATTACCATGTAATTTAGAAGATTATGGACATGAGTGGTATCCTTCGTTCTATTAAGAATAACTTCTTATTACATGTCTAATCATGATTGGTTCAAAATGTGCAGTTCCATCTGAACAAGATACCGAACTACCAATGCCTGAAGGGGTAACAAAAAACCCTACTATTGAAGAAGTGCTGGCGCAAGTGGAGCTGAACCTAGTAGAGCTTCCTCAAAATCATCTTGAATATCCTGTCGAAGTTAGGAAGGATGGGGAGGAGCCTTCTCAGGTTGCTAATTTACCGTTGGGTAAGGAATAACACATTTTTCTTGCAACTGTACTTAATTTTCAAGGCAACCAATTAAATTTTGTTACCCTTTGAAAATAATCAAGACTTTCAATTGATTATGTAGGGCCATCAATTTCAATGGTTAGATCTGGAGGTGAAGCTTCAGCCTCAGCCCCAATGGGAATTGAAAGCGAATAAATACGGGTCAGGGGGGAAGGAGCAGAACAAGGCACTTTTCTTAGTGCATTAATCCCAGATTATATGCCCCCCTGTGATGATGATGTCAAATCAGACCCAGAGGTGTTTAAGGTGATCAACTTTTCATGACGCAAGGCATGAAACAACATATGGAAAATTATATCTCAAGTGCCTCTTGAAGAGCTGTCATCAAATATTTCCCGATTATCGTCCCAGTTCATCATGCCAGGACTTGGCGGTTTTGGATACCAAGAGATCCATACCGTGGTGAAATAGGTCATCTTAAGAAGGGAGCAGGAGAAAAAGTGATGTGAAGATCTGACCAGGGTGAATATGTCAGTCAATATCAGCGAATTTGAGGCTGCGGTATCCCGAGATGAGGCTGATTATGCTGCCAAGATGAAGGATCTGAAGCACAAGATCAAAGATATAGTCACCCAGTGGATGCACCTCCAGCAGCAATTAGATTCTGTTACCGGGGAACTTAAACAACTCAATAATTCATTGGAGGGAGATCAAATTAATGGTATGAAATCCATTGCGGATTCCAAGAAAGCTCTCCATCAGGCCGAAAAGAGTGAAGTTGGTCAGGTGCATGAGCTTCAAGTAGCTGCTGATGAAGCTTGAGATGCTGTTCATCTAGTGAAGACTTATGTTGACAGCCTCTTGTAATTTCTTAGAAAAGAGAAGATAATCCAATCTATGGATGTCCTTCTAATTCTTGTGCATCAAATGGAAAGAATGCTTTCATCTTCAATCACTTGTACACATATTTTCCTGCTACCTGATTTAAATTTTACCTAAGATAATGGGCCTAGTAAGCATAGTTTGATTTTTACTAGGATTATTATAAATAATCCTACAAACTTTGAATCTTTTAATTTCTCAATATTACCTAAATAATACAAAATGTATGTTTAGTGAGCTGGAACTTGACTTTTATTCAGATTTCCCTTGTCTTTTGTAGGCAGTTTAAAGTCATGCACGTCGGACATAAAAAGGCTAATGTTTAAGGTCGAAATAGCTTTGAATGAATGAATTAGAACTGACTCAATTCCTTGAAAATTTATCTGAAAATATATTACCATACTCAAGTATGATGGAAAATATGTAAACTATGACTTATGAAAATTTGAATCTAAGGAATGATATGAAAAAGAGCTAAAAAGGCATTAGAAGAAGTGGTTCCCAAGAATGAAGTTACCATTATTTAAAAAACCCAATAGGGGGTTGAATTATGCAGGGCCACCTAAGGGCATTGGCTGCATAGTCAAATAATAGCATCTTTTGGATGACAGGTCTGTTATGTAGACTACTTATGCAAGGCCTCTTAAGGGAATGTGCTGCATAGTCAGGAAAAAGAACTCTCAAAAATTTACTTTTCTAGTGCTAAGAATCTAGTGAAAGTTTATGAGGATTCAACTTTTCCAAAGTATAGAGTTTTCTGTATGGAAAGAAGTACTTGAATATGGAGAAGATATTTCCAAACAAGATTGTTTAAGAATTGGATGAATGTCACTCCTACGAAGGTCTGACCCAAAAGTTGGGAAGAGAAAATATAAAACATAGACTTGAATATTTTTAGATCATGAAAAAGAGTATGAGACAGATATGTAAAGAATGACTATTTTTGCGGATCCTTACATATCGTCGTTAAGACAACTAAGGGAAAAAAGAGGTTCTTGTCCTAAGAATGAAGTTACCATTATTTAAGAAACCCATTAGGGGGTTTAATTATGCAGGGCCACCTAAGGGAATTGGCTGCATAGTCAAATAATAACATCTTTTGGCTGACAGGTCCGTTATGTAGACTTGTTTATGCAAGGCCGCCTAAGGGCACGCGCTGCATGGTCAGGTAAAAGAATTCTCAGAATTTGGACATTTTGGTGACTAGAAGTCAAGAAAAGGGTTATGAAGATCTGAAAATATTTAAGGTTAGGATTATGACACATAAAAATGGGTATTGTTCAATGTATGTAAAGATACATAGACCAATGATAACCATAATCACGTTGTGTATGGGTCCTGAATTGAAATGTTGGACTTCACTACATATCCATTAAGGATGGGAATCAAGCCATACGTAGTTCTTGAACTACAGTTTAACGTCATGTGGGACAAAAGGATTGGAGATCTTAGTTTAGGGTTATAGAGATTAGACCATTATAAGAAATACACAGTGTGTGCTTTCATGGGGACTTTTCAGCCAAGGGACTGAAAGTGGAATTTGGGGTTAAGCCAAAAAGACTTGGGGCTGGATTCGAGGGACACTCGAACGTTCCTACATATCCCATAAGGATGGTAATCAAGCCCACGTAGTTCTAGAAATACCCACTGTACAAATTTGGTTCATACATGTGAAGGGTGAAAGGGGACCTTAGTACAATGATGGTTTAACCCAAGATAAAAGGTTTGGGAATTGCCATGTATGCACGTAGTCTTTGAAATGAAACATGATTGGAAATCAATGTAAATAATGATTCCATCTCAGGTGAGGGTATCAAAGAATATTGTAGTTTATTGTCGTACATGACAAAAGTATTGTACAGTTTAACGTCGTATAACAAGGAAAAAGGTGAACCAATATAAAGATATTGATTATGGGGGAAGTTTCATGAATCAACATCGTATGAGATGGAGGTGAACCGATGTGAAGAGATTGGTTTTGGGCTTGAACCTTGGGAGGCTGCCTACGTACCCAGCCTAGAAGGCAAGGATCAAAGTCCACGTAGTTCAATTAAAAAATGAATTAGTGATCAAGTTGTTCTTGGGGACAATGACCTAAAAATGATGTTGGGACTTATGCATGGTTAGCGGCCCAGAGAGGGTGTTATGGTTGAAGTTTCCTCTAAGCTCACGTGAGTCATACTCGGTGCGAGAAACAAGAGGTAGCAATAAACTTAACGATGCACAGTTTAATGTCATGTAGGACATATGAAGGGACTATGCAGTTTAAAGTCTTGCAGTTAGGACTATTGGTGCTGTACAGTTTAATGTCATGTAGCAGGGACAAAGTACAGTTTAACATCATGTAGGACATATTAAAGGACTTTTGTGCAGTTTAGTATCATGTATCTAGGATGATGGGGACAATATAGTTTAACATCATGTTGGACGAAAGGGGGACTGTGCAGTTTAATGTCATCCTGTAAGGACAAAAGAGTACACCATTTAACGTCATGTTGGACGTATTAGGGACTTTTTCACAGTTTAACATCATGTTGGATGAAAAAGGGATGATACAGTTTAGCGTCATGTTGGACGAAAGGAAATGAAAATAGTTTAAAGTCATGTGCATGGACCTTGGATGGTGCAGTTTAACATCGTACTGGACGTAAGGGACATGCAAATAGTTTAAGGTCGTATGCATGGACCATTGTTGTATAGTATAACGTCATATAGCAAGAAAGATGAAGGGGACACAGTTTAATATCATGTTGGATGACAAATGATATATTTTGTGTTTATACAAAATACTTCTTCAGAAATCTGGCATTGGTTGGAGTAGTGATGAGTTCTCCATCCATCGAGATTAATGAATATGCTCCATTGGAGTAGACCTTATGTATTGAATAAGGTCCTTCCCATTTTGGTTCAAGCTTGGAAGGTTTCTTTCCTGGTATCATTGGAGTTTTGAGAACCACTACCAATTCTCCCTGAACAAATGAATGAAGACGAACTTTTTTGTTGAAAGCTTGTGCTATTCGATTCTGATAGACTTCCAAGTGGTGTAAAGTGCACAATATTTTCTCATCTAACCATTCCAATTCATTCAATCACTTTTGAGATTTCTCATCTGTAGATGAATGATCACAAATGGCTACTCTGAGCAAGGGTAATTGAACCTCAATTGGCAAGACTGCTTTTGTTCCATATACCAATGAATATGGAGTTGACCACATTGCAGTGCGGGTGGTGGTCCGATAAGCCCATAAAGCATGAAAGAGTTTATCAGGACATGACTTCTTATCTTTATCCACCATCTTTTGCAGTACATTTGAAATATTCTTGTTGAAGGATTCTATCTGGCCATTGGCCGCTGCATGATACCGAGATGAATGATTGGATTTGATGTTGTATTCTTGATACAACTTCTTCACCTCGGATGAACAGAAGTTTGTGCCATTGTCTGTCAATATGGTATGAGGAACACCAGATCTGGTAATGATGTTAGACTTGATGAAGCTAACAATGCATTTAGAACTGAATTCTTTGAGAGGTATTGCCTCTGCCCATTTGGAAAAGAAGTCAGTAGTAGTAAGAATATACTTAAACTTCTTGGCTGTAGCTGAAGGGTAAAGTCCCACAACATCCATTCCCCATGTGGAAAATGGACACGAGTATTTAAATGTATGAAGCAAATATAGAGGTTGATGAATGAAGTTTTAATGTACTTGGAATGAATGACACTTCTTTGTGAAATCAACACAATCTTGTATCATTGAAGGCCAAAAGTATCCAAGCCTTTGAATCTGATCAGACAGTCTATATCTAGACTGGTGGGAACCACAGACTCCTGCATGCACTTCTTTCATGACATCCATTGTCTCTTCACCATTAATGCATATGAAGAAAACTCCATCAAAACCACGCTTGTAGAGAATTTTCTCTAGTTGATCTGGGCTATCATAAAGAGTAAAATTGACCGCACGTCGCAGAATTTTTTCTTTCCCAGATCTATCAGGTGGAAGTGTTCCATTTTGAAGGTATTCCCTGTTAGGTGTCATCTATCCTATAGTATGACCATACGGTTTAGGAATGGGACTAATTTCATTGATCTCCTCTGTTCTGGTTCGAACATAAGATGAAATTGTATGAAAGTGGGCAATACTGATGGTTGTTTTGTCCCTATTTGGATCTGCCAGAGCTGTGGCTATATTAGCTAGTGCATCAGCTTGAGCATTTTGTGATCGCTAGACATAAGAAAATGTCAGTTCCGTATGAAATTCTGCCATTAACTCTCTAATGTAATCATACAAAGGGATTAGTTCTTCTTTTATGATGGCATAATCCCCATTGACTTGTTTGATTACCAGATCTGAATCACCATTCACCTTTAAGTGATTCACTTGTTCTTGAAGTGCCAACTCTAATCCCACGATGAGAGCTTGGTATTCTGCTTCATTATTGGTACCACCTTCCCATAATAAGAAGGAATAAGGTAACACTGCCTTTTCTGGAGAAATGAGCACAATTCCTAAGACAACTTTCTTGAATTTAGGATTTTCCATTTCCCTCCCTGTTGGACTTCTAGAAGCACCATCAAAATACATTTCCCATGCCTGAGGACTTTCTTGAATAGAGAATACTTCCTCATCAGGGAGTTCAATATCTGAAGATGTGTCTTCCACTGAAGGGTGTTCATCCAGGAAATCAGCTAGAGCTTGGCCCTTTATTGCCTTTTGAGACACATACTAAATGTTGAATTTCTTCAAAATAACTGCCCACCTTGCCAGACGTCCTGTAAGCATTGGATGACTAAGGATGAATTTGAGCGGGTTATTGCGAGATACCAATTGGACCTCATGATGTTGCAGGTAGTGTATCAACTTCTGAACTGCAAAGATTAATGCTAGGCAGCACTTCTCAATACTTGAATATCGGGTTTCTGCTTCAAGCATAGTCCGACTGAGGTAGTAGAGGCTATTTTCATTCCCAGCATCATTCTTCTGAGCAAGAAAGGCATCCAATGATCGCTCTAAAGCTGTCACGTAGAGGATAAGTGGCCTTCCTTCAACAGGTGGCATGAGTACCAGTGGACTCAAGAGGCATTTCTTGAGAATATTGAATTCTTCTTGAAATTCTTCAGTCCACTGGTACGTGACTCCCTTCTTCATCAATTTGGCAAAGGGTAAACTTTTACCTGCCAAATTGGTGATGAAATGCCGAATATAGGCTAAGTGTCCTTGAAGTCCTCTTAGTTATTTCAAATTTTGAGGAGGTGACATACCAAGGATTGACTTTGTCTTCTCAGGATCAACTTTAATACCACGATGGCATACAACAAAGCTGAGAAATTTTCCTGAGGTTACCCCAAAAGCACATTTTAAGGGGTTCATCTTCAAATTATATTGCCGAAGTTTGTGGAATATAAATTCCAAATCAACCAAGTGATTAGAACTTTGTTTGGATTTGACCACCAAATATTCCATATAACATTCAAAAAACATCCCTAAAAAGGGTTTGAAGATACGATGCATGGCGCACTGATATGTTGCACCTACATTCTTTAGGCCAAAGGGAATTACCCGGTAGAAAAACAAACCCTGAGGGGATCTGAAGGCTGTGGATTCCTCATATTCTGAATCCATTCAGATTTGATTATATCTAGAATATCCATCCATAAAGGAAAGTGCTTCATAGCCAGCTGTTGCATCAATCAGAAGTTCTGTAATCGGAACTAGAAAATCATCCTTAGGAAAATGCCGATTAAGATCTCTGAAATCGATGAAAACTCTAATTTGTCCATTCTTCTTCTTCACATGGACAATATTAGACAACCATTTGAGATATTGAAATTCTCTGATGAAGTTAGCTTTGATAAGATTATCCACTTCAGCTTCAATTTTGGAAGCATAAGTTGGGTGTGTTCTTCTCGCGGGTTGCTTAAATCCTCGATGTTCTTCTGGTAAACCCAAATGATGAGTAGCAACATCAAGATCAAGTCCGGGCATCTCTATATAGTTCCAAGCAAATATGTCTCGATTTTTCTTTAAAAAGGAAATATACATCTCTTGTTCTTCAAGAGTCATGGCTGCACTGATTAAAGTGGGGCGTGGATCTTCTTTTGTACCCAGATTTATTTCTCTAAGTTCATCCACGATGGTAGAGATACCCTCTTCAAATGCTGGAGGATCATCCCTGAGATCTTCCTCTTCTTCTTCAACATGTGTTATTTTGTCCATTTCTACTTGCATAGTAGATGATGAAGTAGAATTTCCATGATTAAGATAGATGTTAAAATTTGAACATCTTGAAGAAGAGGTTTCCATTTCTGATCCAATTGATGATGAAGGGTCTTCCATGGGTAATAAAGAGGATATGATGGATTGAAAATCGACATCATTGTTCAACTCTAACATTGCTATCACTTCTTCTGGCCTGGTTGGAAAAGTATATACTTGTTAGATTTCATCCGATGAAATGAAGACATCTCCATTTGAGCTTTCATCATTGCTTGGAGGATCACCAATTTCTCCCATGTTGTCTGGCTCGATTGCCTTAATCGACATTATGGATCTTTCCATAAGAGTATTTTGATTTGGGTCTATCTTGTCAATTTGACTGATAGGAAACACATAATATGTACTCACATGTGCAAATGGATTTACTAGAATCTTCTCCAAACCATATGGAGTATTAACTTTGGTAATCTCCCTTGTTATGGATTTCTCCTTTCCCTTCAGGTGATAGAATTACTCCTCAATGTATTGAGATTCACATGTCTTTAATGGGGCCTTATCACCATATAATGTCCCAAATTGACCATCAAAACAATATTTGATACATTGATGGTATGATTAAGGGATAGCTGCATGTTGATGTAGCCAGGGTCTTCCAAGAAAGATGTTGAAGGCTAAGTCTTGATCAACAACCATGAAATCTGAATTGGATACAAGATCTCCAAATGGAGTTTTGAGTGTAACTTCTCCCAGTGGTTGTTGTTCATTTTTATCATATCCTTGTAAAATCATAGTAGAAGGAGATAAATCAGATTATGTGAGGCCCAATTGACGAAGTGTACGAATGAGCATGAGGTTGACTCCTAAACCATTATCAATGAAATCTCTTCGGATGTCTATGCCATTGACCTTGCCAGATAAGTACAAAGGTATAATATGTCCATGCAAGACATCATCTTCATCTTCATCTGTGAAAGATATCACTGCATGAAATTCTACAGGATTATTCTCTACGTGATAGACTTCAGCGGCATTAATTTCAGTTTCAAACTCCTAAGGACTTGAAAAAGCCTCGATGAGTGCCTCCCGAAAATCTTTTGACAGATTCAAAGCATTCAGAATTGATAACTTGGATGGTACTTGGGCCAAGTGTTTCAATATATCATACTTTTGATCCAAAGGTCTGCGTTTCCCAACAGGAACATGTGGTTTAGCAGGTGCCTTGGAAGTTGATGCTTTGGAGGTTGATGCATCTTGTATCGGGATAGGACTTGGTAATATTCCTGGATTTGGAAGATTAGACCGATTAGATCCATTTACTTGTTGAGAGGATAAAGGTGGAGTCCCCAACCAATCCTCCAGAATAACTATTCCAGGACTGAACTTTCTATTGGTGGAAGAACTTACTTGTTCTTGTTGATCTCGCTGAAGGGCTCTGCCACGAGTTTCTGCTGCATACACAGTTCTAGTAGGGATAGAATTGGAATAGTGGCTTTTGGGATATCCATGTCTTCCTCTTTATTCCAGACCCCTGGAATTCCCTCTAATTCCTCTATTTGATACAGGAAATTCGGGCTCATCAACATCTAAACTTCTACTGGAATATGGATCTGTTAATTGAATCATATTAACAGAACTGAAAATCAACACTTCATCCGATGAAGAATCTTCCTGATTAGCCCATTTAGGCTGTTCTGTTTGGTGGGACGGTTCCTGTGGCTTCAAAGTAGATGGCATGAAATCTGCCAGAGTCAAAGATAGCTTAGGCTTTGACACATACTCCTCTTCTTCTGATTGCTTTTCTTTCTTTGAACTATGTCACCCTTTTGAGTATTTGCCCTCTAAAGAGGATTTTGTTGTGGCATCCATAGCAGAAGACACAATTGGTTTCTTCAATTGCATTCGAAAAATGGCATGAGTTCAGTCGATCGTTTTCCTGACCATCCAATCATCATATTTCTGTGCATTCTTGCTTTTGACTTCTTTCCATTCGCCTTCTTCTTCTGGAACTGTAGCAATAACACATGCTACCTAGGATGAAGAGCCTTTTAGTTTGACTTGTCTCAAGTCAAACATCTTTTACAAGAGGTCTTTGAAGACAAAAAACTCCTGGATGGGATGCCCCAACATTTGATGAAAGGATCAATAATTGGGACAGTCTTCATCTCCTTCCTTGTTTGGCCTCTTGGGCCTCGGCAGCTGAACCAAATTATTCTCTAGGGCCAAAATGAAGTAACCAGGAACTTGTTCATTTCGGAAAGAATAAAATTTACTCTTCAACTCATCAAACTGTTTTCGTCTTTTATCTCTTTGATTGTCTTGATGAAACGACCTCTGTTGCTGATGCTCAGGAGGTGGAGCCCTTCGAGAAGATGAAGGTTTTGAGATAGAAGCAGGTACAGATGCTTGTTTAAGCATAACTATAGCAGTCTCTGCTTTACCCATTCTCTTTCCTGGAGCTGATGGAATTACACGAGCTTTATCATTAGTCTTTATAAGAGAATCTTCAATCTGTTGAGCGATTGAAGTAAGGTCTCGAAACCCTCTTGTGTATTTCACAGGGATCAACGATGTGCGTAATTCGTCACGTAGATTTGCCACACAGATTGGCAACAGTTCTTCCTGAGGGAGTACTAAGATTAGGGAATATGTTAATCCCTTCCAGCGAGCAATGAAATCTGAAACCCTTTCATTCTCCCTTTGCTACAGTTTATAAGATCAAAAACTGTTGTCTTTGGAAAAGTTGAGCTGAATTGAAGAAGAAATTGTTGATGGAGATCTTCCCATCTGGTAATTGACCAGGATTGCAAGCTTGTATACCAAACAAAAGCTGGTCCTTTAAAGTTTCGCACGAAGCATATGAGTTTCACTACTTCTTTCTGCTCCGAAGTTCCCATAATAGGATTGCAACAAGATACGTAATGCGTCAAATGCTGTTCTGGATCGCCTGATCCATTGAAAATAGGGAATAAAGGGTTCCCAAAACTTGATGGGGGAGAGATTGAATCTACCCATTCAGGGTAAGCTTTCTTTTCTGGTTGAACCTGCACACGCTTCCCTTCCATAGTCTCTAAACGAGCTGTTAATGACTCAATGGTAGTTATTAACTTTTTAGAAACATCCAGTTGAGATAGGACCTAGGAAGGTGCAATAATTGGAGTCTGGATAGCTATGGTGGCTGGTGCTGCAACTGATGGTAGCACTACCAACTGTTGTTGCACTTGACCCGTAGGATTAGACCTGTGAGGGTGTACTGATAGAGGAGGATATTCTTGATCCATCTCAGTAGCTGCAACAAACTCCCTTGGATGACTGACTTCAGCACGTTTAGGAAGAAGACTACCCTGAAATAGTTCTACATTCATCTTCCTTAATTCCTTCATTTCTTCCTCTTTTTGCACAAATATTTTCTCTAGTGATAGTGATTTGCCTTCTCCAGAGGAAGGATATGTAACCTGATTCTTTCCCTTTCCCTTGTTTGATCCCTTTCAGAGAGGGGTAAGTGGGTTATTTGAAGGAACACCCAGATTCTGGGTAAACTGTTGATTTCGTGTACGCACACCTTTTTCATTTTTGTCTGTGCGTACAACTTCTTGAGCATGAACCTCTTCATCTGAGTCCCCTGAGTGAGCCTCATGTTCTGGAGGATCAGTAAAAATGGTATTAATGACATTAATTGATGCATAACTCTTCACATCCATTCTATCATCATTTCTATGATATTGTATTCTACCATGTCATTGATGAGACATTGCCTTTTGTTGATTCGATCCCTCAGGAACTTCTTGATGAACCATAATTTGGAGAGAATCTCCTGATAACTTGGTTCTTCGTTCCTCTTGGGTATTATTCCATAATCGAGAGAAAACTGACTTTCTCTAAGGTAAGGATTGAGGATTTGAAAAAGTCCCCAGTCTGGTGGACTGGGGGTGTTCTTGCTGTCTTTTCTCAACTCCTCGAATCCTATTTGTTGATTCTGAGAATTGGTTTAAAAGAGTCCCCAGTCTGGAAATATGGTGTGGCTCTTGACATGCTATGTTTGAGACTTTCTTAAAAGCTCTCCTGATCTTGCGGACTTTAGTCTGGAAATTAGCTGGATGTATCAATCGACATCCACTTTTATCACCCGGTTCAAAAGACCGTTGGATGATTTCTGACACTTCTGTCACTTGATTATGTGCTTGCTCCATATGAGAGGCCTATTAAATATTCTTATTCACTTGATGCAGGAGTAATTCAACAACTTGTTCTCTATATTCTTGATTTTGAGTGGAAATAGTTGAAGCCTGTTCTTGGGAAAGCTTTTGATTACAAACAAAACCCATTGACTGTGGCCGACCATGGGAAATAACATTGCATGAAACCATTTTTGGCGGGCTTTGCTGACTGGATAGAATAGTAAAATGTAGTGCTCCATGAACACCCAATTCTCTGATATGAATACTAGATGGGGCATTGGTAATTAACTGGCGCAATATCCTTAGTGCTCCAAGGCATGAACGCTGAAGGGCTCTCTGCTGCTTTTCAACCTTCGGATATCGAGAGACTGATAAAGATGCCAAGTCAATTTGAAGTTGTAACCCTTCTATTATCTTGAAATGATTTTCATATTCATCATAAGATAATATTTTCTTTTTCAACTAACAAAGAGTTTTCCATATGTTGAGACGAATGTATTGAATACAATCTTCCATCAACACTTTTGGAATGTCATACTGAGAGTCAGCCAAAGGCCAAAACATGACTGGCACTTCACCTTTTTCCAGTTGTTTTCTCATATTAAGAACTTCCTCTTTATCATTAAATGAAGATTATTCTACCAGATTTGACCAGAGCTGGTGCTTCCTTGTTGCTTCATCGGATTCAATAAGATTGGTAGAGAGATCACTAATTAAACTAGAAGATGTATGAATTAGGGGTGGTTCAGAGAATGACCTACACCCTGGGCTATCTTCTGATCAAGAAAGTATTTCACCTGCTAGCAATGAATCATCAGACATGACTGGTTTCACATTTTCAAGTGCCTCAAGATAAGAGGTCTTTCTCAGCACTACATTGTCCACTAGAGCATTTTATAGGAAATGTGTATCACTACTGCAGAGAGGACTTTCGCAGTGAAATTCATCATCATGGGGAGAACCACCATAGTGGGTTACAGGAAAAGAGGAGATCTCTTACTCCTTGGTCTTCTGGCCACACAGAGGGTTATTGTAGCTCTCATATGAAGATGAAACTTCAAGATCGACCGAACTGTCATGAAGAAAGCCTTCATGAGGAAGTTTCTGTTGAAGAACTTCGGAATTAATGTTCCCACTATTGGGAAATGAGGGAGTAGAATCTTGAATTCCAACAGATAACTATCTGAGGGCTTCAAGAACTCCAGCATCGAGAAAGGCCTTTTTACAGATTGGCTCTTGATTTCTTGACTGTGCTGGGCGAGTCTTCTTCTTAGACGCCTTCTTACTCACCTTTGAAACCACTTGTTGATGAAAGTGGCTACTCTGAGCATGTGTATGTGCTTGATAAGGAGATATGGACATGTTAGGCTGGCGATCTCCACTCAAATTAGGTGTATATGCCTAACTTGGTTGTCCGTATGATATGGGGGAGTATGCCCCACAACCCTCTTGGACTGGAACAAATGTGTGTGTCTGTTCCGAAGTGAACTGTTGATGTGTCACTCCACTGGTAGGGATAGATTTATGTGTCTTTCCCTGAGATGCTGCTGAAGCTGTTATAATATCCTGATAGGAATCCAGAATATGAGCAGGGATTTGCTTCTGCTCTTTCACCATTGATAGAATATTCTTGGTGACTTCAGCTACCGGAACGGGGATATATGTCCATTCCGTGCTTGGAGTAGGTGTGTGTTCCTGATCCTATCCTCCTTTTCCTATCAGTGAATCATGACAGTACACAAGTGTAGGGGCAGGGAGTTGAGTCTGCCTCCTGTTTGTTGCCGGATCTTTCCGACTGACTTCTCCTAGTGCTACTAAACGAGACTATTGGTAGGCTTGATCAATACTAGAAGGTGTATGTGCCTGTTGATTGTAATTCGCCACACATGGTTGACAAGATCCATCATATGTAGTCAGAAGAGCCTGCTGACTAGCTGATGACGTATAAATAGGTGTATGTTTCTGCCTATAGTACTCCACCGGAATTGCCTGGCGGGATTGGCATGTTGCTGCCAGATGAGTCTGCTGGACAACGAGATTAAAACAGATGGGTGTATGTGCCTGCTCGTTTCTTTCCACCAAGTTAGGTTGGTGGACTTCTCTGGAGATGATAGAGATGAGAACCTGCTCACTATTGACCGGATTTATCCTCTGGTGATTCTCCTTTCCTGCTCAGGTTTGAGGAACTTGAGCCGAACGCTCGGAGATGATACCCTCTTCATGTTGAGGGTGCACTGCCGCACGAGTCTGGCGGCGATTATTGATGGGAGCCCTTGGGAAGGACTCCTATATCCTTGAAATAAGGCCCTAAGGGGCCTTCTCATTCACCTCCCCAGAATATGGGAGTGAGTGGTGATTGCGTTCCGGGGATAACGACCCGAAACGGTTGAAAACGGTGGTTGGAACCACCTACTTCTTAATAACTGGTCCCCATTATCTGGACGACTGGTGTGAGTTGTTCACCTGGAGGGCTTGTCGGGCAGTCTCCAGAGTTAGAATGGTACCATGTTGATGGTATTTATTAACCAGTGCATTTGATACCCAATGTTGAAGACGCTGAGTAGGTGATGTCATCCTCAGAATGGATGATGATCTAGCAGGAGTAGCAGCAGTGGCATTTGCAGCAGAAGTTTTCATAGAATATGTATTCACGGGTGTGAACTTAAGAGAAGCCATTTTGGAAATTCATAAGATCTTGGAAAAGAGTGCCTGTTCGATATAACAGACATAATCAAGATAAATCCGGACACTACATCTTTTAGATGAGAAAATATGTCAATGATTTCTTTGTTGGCCCTCTCATTGAGTTTTAAATAGGGGCCTAAAAAATAAGTAAAACATCATTTTAACTTAGTTAAGGATTCACGCCAGGTTCACCATTTTTTTGTTTCCCTCTGGAATTGGGGATGATCTCATTGATTTAAGATTCAAACATTCCAAACGGTTTCTAACGGGTTTGTTCATAGAACCGGAAACATCCAATGATTCCATATCTATTTGAACCTACTTTCCAAAGGTAGGTGCTCATTAGTTGTGGACTGATGGGGCTTAGGAATTTGCATTGGTTGAGAGGATGGAAGGTCGGACTCATCACACCTTTTTAGGGGAATTATTGTCTACTCCAGGACTCTCATTATAGATTTAAGTTATGTTCGTGAATCCTTATTACATTACCAAGTATAAAAGGAGTTTTCCTTTAGATCTGAAAATCAATGATTGATATGTAGGAAATTTAGAGAATCTTTTATTTGTATTCAAGGTTCTTCATTGATAGAGAATCATCTGTATTTGTTTAGAGATTCTTAGCCGATGGTATCCTTCAATACATGAAAGTCTCTTGGTCATTATAATGACCATACTGGTTTTAAAGCCACTCAGTGGGGCACTTGAAGTTTGTTGTCATTCAGAAGGACATTGATTATTTCAGAGTTGATATCATACCCGCAGATGGGCTACCTACGTATCCTTTGTTTTTTGGAAAAGGAATCAGAACCCACGTAGTTAGAGTAAGGGAGTATGATGTTTATGAATGATTTATGGATCAAAGAAAGATGTCATGATTACTTTTACACTCTAAGCTCACATGAGTCATGATCGGTGTTAGAAACAAGAGGTATTGATGAAACCAGACAATTGTTCCATGAAAGATGCAATGATGTGGGGCTTATGTGTGTATGACTTCCCAAATAGATGAGGATTAAGATTTAATTCAGGGAAGAAATCCAGGAACAGGGTCCATAAAGGTATATGTTCTTCATGGATATTTGGATACTCTAATCTTGGGGCTTACTCCCAAGGAATATGCCTAAGTTAGGAGGGGACTTATGATTGGGTTTTACCCCTGAGAAGGAAGTCCAAATCAAAAGTAAATTAATACTGGTTAAGATAAATTAAGACTGGGGCTTACTCCTGAGAAGGAAGTCCAAATCAAAAGTAAATTAAGACTGGTTAAGAGAAATTAAGACTGGGGCTTACTCCTGAGAAGAAGGCCCAGGTTAAGGGACTTGAAAAATTAAGGGACTTGGGGCTTACTCCTAAGGAGGATTTCTATATTTGGGAACTTTAATACTGGGGTTTATTCCTAAAAAGGGAGCCCAAGTTAAAGGAATTATGGTTGGGGCTTACTCTTGAGGAGGATGCCCAAATTAGGGGACTAGGGCTTACTCCTAAAAAGGAGGCCCGATTAAAGGGATTTGAAACTAGGGCGTACTCCTGAAAAGGAGGCCCAGATTAATGGAAATTATGACTAGGTCTTACTCTTGAAAAGGGGGCCCAAATTAATGAGGACTTGGGGATTACTCCTAAGGAGGATGCCCAAGTTAATAAGAATTTGGACTGGGGCTTACTCCTGAAAAGGAGGCCCAAATTAAGGATTCTATCACCTTAAAGGATGAGGTTGAATGAATGAATTCTCTAACTTTAGTGATGTAAAGATGTGTAAATCACTAAGTTTTGAGATATGTTCCACATAATTACTTTCAGATAAGGAATCCAACAAAGAAATCATGCCATAAATGGCTTTGGAGAGAGTTCTGAAGGCTTAATCCTAAAGAGGATAGGTGGATATATGTAAAGAGAAGTGAAATAGGTAGGAGAGGCACCCAAAAATATAGGGGTGCACAAGTCCTGGCAGGCGTACAGGTACTGCGTGGGTTCAAAAGTCTTGGTCGTGCAGGTATACCTACGCAGCACATGGGTACTTGCACGATTTTCAACTCTTAGGGTAATACTTGGGCGAGACTTGTCTCAAACCCTTGGTATTACCCCTAGAGGCTTTCCAGAATATGGCACGCAAGTTCTGGTGAAGGAGTAGGGCAACGCGCAAGTGCGTCCATTTCCCTTAAGGGTAAAACACTTAGGCGCGCAAGTGTTAGTGAATTCTAACACTTAGACCTTATTCCTCTTGTTTAGACCTTCCATTCTAGGTAAATAATTACCTTAGAAGTGTTTGGAAGACCTGAAGAAGAGACTTGGGCATTCAGAGCTCTGTATGTCAATTCTGAAAAAAATCCCCCCGAAATGGGGGGCCCACTGGGGGTATTTATAGGCTGGAGAAGACCCCGAGCGATTATCACTTAGGGTGCGCAAGTGACTTGCGCGACCAAAAATGTGGTGCGCAAGTGTACTTGCGTGACCATGGTAGAACTTGCGCGACCCTTGTGCAATGTTCTTATTTTTCATTCCTTTGTCAATTTTTGATATTTTTTTCAAAGGATGAATCACTTTGGGCTAAGATATTCCCCTTTTCCAATCTTTAGACTTTGTGACGAAAGGAGCATCAACAATAATGGATCAAGGATCATGATTTTCATATTGAATCTAGCACAGAACAAACGAGACAATCAACACCCAAATATTAATTTTAACAAATTATGATTAATAAATGGGAAATAATAAATTATTAATAAATGGAATCAATTAAAATAAATATGGTTATGATATATATGTAAAATAATCCTATTTTGATTATACAAAAATTTAGAGTGTGTTCGATCAAGCAGGAATCCAAAGTAAGAGTTTTTTCATCTCAAATTCCCTTATTTGAGACATGTTTCATATTATGCACCTATTTTTATCTATATGTTGTATATAATTTCTCATTGAAATATTTTATCATAATTATATTTTTAGTCAGGTTATTTAATGTTCTATTTAAAGTTCTTTCTTTTAATGTATTTTTACTTAAATGTTACCAAAGCCGTAATGGTTTTGTTAACTTAATCACTTTTCATTGATTCATACACCTTCTTCATTGACTATGTTATTATAAATTTTTTAGATTCTTAAATTTATCTATTTAATAAGTTATTTTCCTTCTATTTGAAAAAATCACATTTTCATACTATAATATTTTTCTCAAATGGATTTCTTTCTTCATAAAATATGACATTGTTAAGAATAATTCTCATTCTCTCTATTAGCTCTTTTTTCCTCCATGTATATATTATTTCTTACCAATTTTTTTCTTTTATTATTTTGTAATACAAATATATATTATATTATATACCCTTAATATTTATCTTTATCTATTTTTAAAAGTAAATTTAATAACTCTTTAATCGATATTGATTTTCTCTAAAACTACTTAAAAAGATTAAGAAGACACTTATTTTTCACTTTAATATATTTTATATCATCCACTATACATTTCATTTATTAATGTTTATTTCTTTTTAATTTTCCATTATTTTATATTCATTTTAAAACAAAATTTTAAAATGTTTGATTATCATCTTATTAAAAATTATTTTTGAAAGAGACTTCTAAATTTTTATTTCTAGAACAATGTTAATTTTTTTTATAAAAACCATTTTTCTGACTTTCACTTACATTTTACTCTCTATATCCAAATGATATATCACCCATGGATTTATGCTTCATGAAGTAACCTCTAAATTCTCTTATGATATACTTACTTTTTGAGATTGAATAATGAAATTGAGGTGGTGACATGTATAGTTATTAATGAAAAATATATTATTTTATTATAGTTATATGAATTCATTCCTATATTATATAATCAATAATACTATTAATTTATATAATAATAAATTGGATATTGAATTATCAGTGAAGACACCTAGTGGTGTAATGATTACATCCAATGTATATTACTATTCTCCAATAGCGGTTTGTGCAAAGATACTTTTAGAAAATCTAGTTCTTATTCCCTTGGTATAATTTGAGGTGATATTGGGTATGGATTGGCTCTACCAACATAGATCTCATATCAATTTTAGGGATAGGGAAATCTCATGTCATATCCCAAACCATTCCTCCATAAAATATCGATGCAAGTATAATGATTAACCCCCTTTGATAAAAAATTCCTTAATATTGGTCTTCATACCCAATAATTAGAGATAATCATCTCAAATTATTATGGAAGAAATAAAAATTGAATACATTCCAATTTTATGGGAATATATTGATGTATTTCCAAAATAACTGTTTGGTCTTCCCCCAGAACATGCGGTTGAGTTTTCAATTTAAATCATACCTTATTCTTTTCCAACATTGAAGAGTCCTTATATAATGACCCCATTGAATAAGAATAAATGAAGAATAAACTAAAAGAGAATCTAGAAAAGGGTTTTATATTCCCAAGTGCTTCACTATGGGGTGAACTGGTTCTCTTTATTTGGAATAAGGACGGATCAATGCATCTTTGCATTAAACATTGTAAACTTAATAAAATCATGATTAAGAAAAAGTATCCTCTAGCCCATATTTATGATTTTATTGATAAAATTATATTGGATTAATACTTATTGAAGGTGGGTATTTGATATGTATATCACTAATTGAGGTTGAAAAGAGAGGATGTACCCAATAAAACCTTTCATACATGATATAAACACTATGAATTCATAATGATACCATTCAGACTTGAAAATTCCCCTAATATCTTCATGGAACTAATGAATAGAGTCATTAGATATTACCTTAATCAGTTTTAATAGTATTTATATATAATATTATTATATATTCTTATATAAAGGAAGATCATGAATATCATTTGACAATTTTACTGAAGACCTTAAAAAAATGATAAACTATATGCCAAGTTTAGTAAATGTGAATTTTGGATAGAGAAATTATCATTATTGAGTAATGTAAACCCAAGTGAGGGTGTATATATGGATCCTTCAAAGATATATGTGATTAAATAATGGACCAAAATAACCACTATAATAAAAATATGTAGTTTTATTGGATTGAATGGATATTATTTTCACCTTGCGAGAAATTTATCATGACTATTAAATCCACCAACTAAGTTAACTAATAATGGAGTCAAGTTATTTTGGACAAATGAATATGAACAAAATTTCAAAGAGCTCAAGATAAGGTTATTCAATACACGCATACTCACACTACCTTGTAGTGGAAAAGGTTTTGTGATATATAATGATGTTTCAAATAAGGGATTGTGATTTTTCCTCTTGAAAAATTACAATGTGGTAGCTTATGGAACATATCAATTGAAGATCCATGAGAAAAATTACCCACCACATGATTTGGATCTTGTAGTAGTAATATTTTCATTAAAGATATGGAGGCATATTTTACAAAAATGGTTATGAAAAACTAAAATCTAAACATATTATTATTATAAAGTAAAATATGAGTTTCTTAGTGTTACCAATGATAGTAAATTATATATCTCATTATAAATCGAGTCATGAATATGTTAAGAATAAACTTATATATTTTCACCAATGAGGGAAATTAAAATTATTTAAGTAGATATCTCATTAGAAATTACTTGTTTTTTTATTTATAATGAATAAAAATAGAATTATGATGTAAATAATATCAAAAATTAATTATATTAGGAATTTATTCACTCATAATGGAGAATTAGAATAAAAGTTCATGAAACCATGTATAATATACCATGTATTATTACATGATATAGATGATTACATCCCTTTAAAGTGCATAAATTAAAATGGGACATTAAATAGAAAAGAATAAAATTTTTACAACAAGTAAATCTCATGGATCATCTTCATCCTTGAGAATCACCATTAATATAATTAAACCTATAATGATAAAAAACAATATGAAATGAGAAATAATTTTACAAAATCCAAAATGAAACCTATAGGAATGATAAGTTTTATTTTTTTAGTTAGAATTAAATAAATTTGTAGGATGTAATGGGGGTAATATATCCATTATATGACTATTATTTAAGGTGAATATAACCATTGGGTATAATACCAGTAAACATCTTACCCATTTAGAATTATAGGTATGTAGTTAGTATACATGAAGTTTATTTAGATTTTGAAAATATATATTTTCATTATAAATAAATTATTTGAAATAAAATAAAAGATTTTGTAATATAATTAAAATATACTAATCCACTTGGGAAAATAACATTGATTCTAAAGAAATAGTTTTTTTTATAAATTATGTATTTTCATTAAATTTATTACATTGAAATAATAATATTGATAAAATGGATTTTTAAAATTAAAATAATTATTAGTAAATAAATTAATAACATCCAATAAATAATTATGGAACTATAAGGAATAAAAAATTAATTATTCATGGTTGAAAAAATGTTTTATTTTAAAACATTTTTCTATTATATATATTATATGTTTTTATTTAAAAGTTAAATTTCTATTATTTGAAGTATGAAATTTAATAAAATTTAAAATTTAAATATAAACCAATGAATAAAAATTCATGAATTTGTTATTAATTTTTTATATGTAAAGATAAAATCACTTAATGTTAAAAAAGATATTTTTTGAAAGAATCGTTTTTTATGTGTGTAATGTATTTTATTGTAATAAATTTAATTAATCATTACTAAAGAATTATTTTAATAAAATATATTGATAATATATATATATACATATAAATTAAAAATCATATAATTACTAATACTTTATAAGGAATTATAATAAAATCATTTATATGCTTAAAAATATTTTTTTATAAAATTGTTTTAAATGAGTTATGTAATCTTATATTAAAATTTCATTTTATCACATTTAGAAATTGAATAAAATAATTGGGATTTAATATTTGGAATGAAAATTTCTAAATTAGGTAATAATATCAATTTCATTTTTACAAATAAAAATAAGCCGTCGAGGTAAAAATTGAGTTATCATAGTAAATGTAAAATGATGTAAAAGGGTTTAAATAAGGCTTAAAAACCTAAAATATCATAGAAATTTATCTCTAAATGGGTTTATGAGGGAATTATATACCTTAAATAATATATATCAATTATGTTTCCAATTTTACCCACTTTCCTTGAGACATTACCTTCCTTATTCATCAAAGAATGAGTATTTGCGAAAATGCCACTCAAAATTTAACAACCTGTGATTTTGGATCCTTTAAAATACATAATAAGTTAAATAACTTATGTAATGAACTAAAAACAAATTAAATAAAACAAAATATATGAATAATAAATTACTGATAAATCTATAACAAACACTAAGATAGTAAACCATTAAAAGTTATAACCTTTAGCCCATAAATAGTTAATAAGAAAAAGGTTATTTTCAATAATAACTATTTTATTTATATTTTAATTTCTTTAAAAAAATGAATTTAAAATTTTTAAATATATATTTGATAAAATAAAATTCAATTTTGAGTTCATATCATCAAATTTTTATTATTATTATTTTTTGAATTTTTTTCTTAAAAGACCGATTGTTAGTCCAAAATAAAGTTTTTTCAAAAATTATAATTTTTATGATTTTATCACTATGTGTGTGTATTATATAAGTTTGAAATACCTTTTAAGAAATAAAATTTTTATTTAAGGAAAAAACTTATTAATTTTAATATATTATTTGAGCTTATAAATACCATGTCCAACATTTTAGAACTAAATAAAAATATTAGTTTAATAAAAACTGTATTCAATCTTCTCTTTGAATGAAGTATTTTAAAGGTGAGATTAAGTTTTTGATTTCCTTGAACGAATCATAAATTTAATTTTATTTATAATAAATAAATTTATTTCATTAAAATTAGTAATAATTATAACTTTATATTACATATAAATTTAAAGCTGAAAACTTTATTTTTTAAAAACTATTTTTATGTGATTAAGTTTGTTTATTTTAAAATTAAATTTTCAAATATTTAGAAATTTTATATAAAAAATGATTTTAAAATTTTAAATCACAAGTTTAAAATTAGGTAATAATGTCAAAATTATTTTTTTTATCAAAATTAATTGCTGTGGTTAAAAAATAGTCACCCCGATAAAAAGTTAAAATGGTAAAAAGAGTTTTACTTAGGGGAAATGGAAAAAAATAATAAAAAATGTTGTAAAATAAATCTTTGAGGTTATTTTAGAATTTATATTATTTGAAACTACACTTTTTTCCACTTTTGATCCATTTACCCTTGAATAGTGTTATAACATTATTGAAGAAATGGTGAGTGGTTCCACAAGTCCCATTTTATCCTCTTATAAAAGGATATCACTTACACCCATTAAATGCTACATTTTACCTTATAATTGCTACTTTAAAATATTTTATTTTAATCTTCATAGAAACCTCTCCTAAAAAAATAATCCTCTGGTCACTCATAGTTATCACAAGACCTTCAATTTCAAGGGAAATTCCAAGGAAAAATCAAGTCTCCAACGTATGTATTATCTTCTTCTTAAGATTTTTTTCTTAATCTTACTCTTAAAAATATCATATAAAAATAATAATATGATGAATTAAGTATCATTAGTATAATTATATGTTTTTATATTAATGGTGTAACCCTTATTTATTCATTTACATCCACTTATAAAAAATAAAAGAACATCGTTAGTGTGTTGTACGAACTACCGCCTCCACGAAGCAATGTCATTTGTTTTTCATTACCACCTTTAATGGATGGTATTAGTAGTGATAATTATGAATAAATATTATATATATAATATATTTATTATTATTAAATATCAATTTAATATACACCTTTACCCCCTATCATGTTTTGATAAAAGGGAATGCTAATCTTGTGTACGTGCAGATTATCACCTCCATGATGAAGCATTTTTATTTTTTTATCCCAATTTTCATAAATTATAAAAACACCTTAAAATATAGTTTAAAAAAATAAAAAAAATAAAAAAATATCATTATTTTTTTTCATAATGATATTATTCCAAAATAAACACATCCTTAACCATTCTTTCCAATTAAGTTAAAGCGTGTTCATGTTTGGGTTGATTTAACCAACTGCGTGAACAGTTATTTAAAATCCAACTATGGATGACTATGAGAACCTGAAAACTAAAATTATTATAATATATTAATAAAATAATTATAATTATATGATTATATAATTATTTTATTAAGTATTTACTTTATTATTAAAGTAACGTTATTCATACGCTAAAATTAACGAAATAAGCTGTTATCAATTCGATTTTCACATAACATAAAAAAACACAAATGGAATGAAAAAATAATATTTTACATAAATAATATATATATATATATATATATTAAAGTATATTAAATGGTATATTAATTTGGAACTTGGTGTAAAAGGATGGGAATCAACATCAACATTATAAAATGTATGAAAATAGTTAAAGTTATTAACACCCAACGGTTAAAATAAGCTATAAATAATTAATATTTCAATAATAAATAATTATAAATGAATAATATAAAATGTAAAATATATGAATAATTTTATGAAATATATTATTAAGGTAGCTATATTTGTTTTATAGGAATTTATAGTTTCATCAACTAAGCTAGGAAAGAAGGTAAGGGTTTTTCATAACTTATTTTCCTTTCTCTGAGTTATAATGGTTATTATTGAACCCCATTCTTAAAATTTGAATTATTTTACCCTATGATTGTATAAAATTGTATTTACACTTTCATTTATCTAGATTTACATTTTTCCCCATGAATTATTTTCCAAAGGATCATTACTTCAAAGATTCTGATATTTATAAGGTTTTTTTATCTCAAACTTTTATGTTTGAGACATGTTTATGTTATAAACCACATTTTCATATAAATAGTGTAAATAATTCCCCTTTTTAATAATTTTATCATGATTCTTTTATTTTCATGATATTAAATTTTCTATTTAAATTTCTACCTCTCACAGTGTTTTGATTAAAAAATTACTAAATCTGTAAGGGGTTTTCATCTAAACTTCTCTTCATTGAGACTTGTTTTAATGTTATCAACTAATTATTATTTATATGGTGTATATAATTCTCAATAATGTATTTTTACATAATACATTATTTAACCCATTATATTTTTAGAATATAATTTTAATTATTTTAATGAATTTTTATTCAAAAATTTCTAAATCCATAAGGGTTTTTCATGACTCAATTCTCTTCTTTGGGTTGTAATCAGTCATCTTTTTCTATTATATTTTTATAACTGATATATTATAACCTATGAATATTTTAGGATATATTTACACTATTTTTATGGAAAAAACATGTTTTACACCAAATTATTCTTTCTTGATGATTTTAATGTTTTTTTAAAATGTATTTTTGTTAAGAATTATTCACATTACATTAAATATATTTTTATTTCATGTATATATTTTTAATTTCCACCAATGTTCTACTTTATCTAGTGAAATATCAAATTGTTTTTATCCCCAATGTTCCTTTTATTCCCTTTATTTAATTTTAAAGTAATGGTTTCTTGATTATTTTTAACGAGGTGGGTTTTCAAAAAGGTTTTTTCAAAATTTTCAAAAGGTTTTACATCCTTTCAAAATGAAAGTTTTATCATTCACTCCACATTTTCAATTGAAAACTTTATGTAGTTTTAAAGGTTCCATTATTAAATATTATTTTTAAAAGTAAAAATTTTCAATGTATTTTCACTTATCCTTTTTGAAAACTTAATTATTTCTTAAGTCGCAATTATTAAATATTGTTTGAAGAATAAAAGTTTTTAAATTATTTTCACTTATCCTTTTTAAAACATGTATGTTTTTTCAAGGAAATTTTATTTGGAACTCCTTATAAGAAGGTTTTAAAAAGTCTTATCTTTCCCTTGATCCTTGAATCATGACATCCATAATAGACTTGTTAACACAAAATCCTTTATTTGAGTTATAAAATTTCTTATTTTAACTTCATTTTTCCAATACTTTCCATTTTTAACGATGTTATATTTTTTCTTATCGAAAAAAAGAGTTATTAAAACAATTACATTTCCATGAATAGGTTTCTTTTAATTTTCTTTAAAATCAAATTATACCTTTGAAAAGAGACTAATAACTATGAATTTTACAATAATGAACACAAAATGATTTCAAAATAAATTTTTTTGGTTTATATTTACTTAGGTTAAAAATTTTTCTACCTATAATGGAGTTATGTTTCATGTTTCAACCTATGTTATTATTTTATTATGTGATTACTTTGGGTGATCAAGTTTTTGGTATCAAGTGATTTAATTTATGATGTTATTTGGATGTTTTATGAAACTCATATTACTTGATGGGTTCCTTATGAAAACTAAATGATTTCCATATGGATGTTATATAAAACCTTTTTAATTTACATGGGTTATTTATACAATGATTTTTAAATTTCATGAAACACATTTTTCTTTATATTAGTTATTTTATGATGTGTTGATTGTTTTTTCTCAAGTGGAAAAAATATAAACATTATGAGACAGGTGAAACCTATATCTCTCTATAATGAATTGGGTAAAGGATTATATCTCATGGGATATAAATGTTATGTGAATGGGTTAGCTAGTATCTAGGTTCACAAAGGGTGAGTGTGATGGATTTTATCTCTATACAAAATTTTACGAGTGAACGGGCTGGCGGGTAGTCGGGTTTAAAAAGATACAACATCCTATGTTTATGATTGTTCCACCTTATTTACTATATTCTATAGCTCATGTTTTATGATTCATATATTATTTTATCATGAAATGGTCAAAGTGTTATCATTTGAGATGTTATGACTATCTTTAAAGTTTAGGGTAACACTTATTTCTTTTTTATGTTTTTTTAAATAATATATTTTTTCCTTATTCATGATTTTTTATAAGTTTATGATCTAACCATTATGGTATTGTTATGTTATATATTATTGATAATTTGACCCCAAACCCTCTTAAGTTTTCCCTTCCCCAGGATTTTAATAGGATTATGTCTCATGGAATGTCTAAAAGTGGATTTAGATTATGGAGAAATGTTTGCAAGTGTAATTAAAAAAGGATGTTTATGTAGCTAATATCTAAGACATTAAACCATTATATCTTTGAGATGTGGAACTATTTGTAAGATGTAATATTTAAATCATGAGATTAATGTACTATTTATGTTAAGTTTATCTTTAGTTTCTTCAGTTTGTATTAGAGTAGGGTTTAGTTATTTTTGAGATTAATTTAGTTATTTTTGGGGACAATTTTAGAGAACCTTAGTAAAAACGCTTGAGAAGAGTCTATGTAAAGGATGGTATCCTGAAATTTTAGTAGTCTTAAGTATATGGTTTTACTTGTACTACATCCCTGTTTGAATACTACAAGTGGATGTTGTTTTGGAATATATTCATCTAGGATTCATAACCCTAAAAAGAGTTGGTTGAGTATATCTCAATCATCATTCTGGTGCATGATGAAAAAACCTTTTAAAATACCCAAATATTTTATGGTATGATTAATTTAAATTCATTAGATAACTTATAATACATGAAACACTGAGTCTCTGTGAAATAAAACTTAGTTATTTATATGATATAGTCATAACCTAGCTATTAAACTTAAATTTTGCTACTTCTGTGATTTGAATTTCAAAAAATAGACATACACGGTTGCGATTAGTATGATATTTAGAGTTGGATATGATCGACTTATTTTTTCGTGAATAATAATATACCCTTATGAATAGTAACGTGACCCTTATGAATAGTAATGTACCCGTATTAATAGTAACTTGGCCCTTTTGAATAGTAATGTACTCTTATAAATAGTAACTTGACCCTTATGAATAGTAATGTGCCCTTATAAGTAGTAACTTAACCCCTATGAATAGTAATGTACCCCTATGAATAGTAATTTGACCCTTATGAATAGTAATTTACCCTTATTAATAGTAACATCACCCATATAAGTATAAATATAATTTAGGCACCTTATAAATGAGAGTGAATATTTTAACAATTAATAATTACGTGTTGGTATTTTTATGAGCAATAAATAAAAAATTACAATTTAATAATTAATAGATTAATTAAAAATATAATTCATTTTTATAAAATGTATTCATGAATCAATATTTTTTTGTCCTATGATTTTGGGATAATTTTATGAGACCCTAGTTAATTTTTTGAAGTGTCATAAAATTAGTTATAATATTAAAATTGGTATTTTTTTTAAGTAAATGATGATTTTAAATAAAAATTAAATTTATCATATTTAGAGAATTATTTTCATAAAATAGAGTTTATTTTTGGATTATAAACATTTATAAGTGGTTAGGATGATTTTTTGGTTTTTTTCTAAAGAATTTGAATTTTTAGTGAATAGTAAAAAAATACAGTTTTTAAGAAAATACAATATTTTTTTTGTGACAACTTCAAGAGATATTTATGATATAAAATTTATAAAATTTATTTAATAAATAAATAATTATTTTATAAGATTAATATTTCATATAAATAATTTATAACATGTATGTTATAAGTTCTTTCATGACAGGTATAAAAATTAATGTCAATACTGACATAGTCCCTGTGCAGCACTTACAAAGTCAAAATTGGTAACTTATATAATAATCGAGTGATAAAAATTATTTTCATGACTTATTTATTAGTTATTATGTATTATTTATTTATTTTATCGTTAATTTATAATTTTCATGTTATATAATATGAGTATTATCGAAATGCCCGTGTAATGCTTGCGTAGGGCAAGAAAAGACAAAATAACAAATTTAAGAAGATTTCTTGTTATGTATAAGAGTGAATATACACAATGACCAAATTTAGAATTTTATTTTGAAACTAATTAATTTATTTTTATGATAGTAATTTATTTTTAATTTTTATATATGAAATAATTAAAATTAATTATTATGTAATACTGATGCATCGCTTGTGTAAGCATAAGAAAAATAAATAAAATGTTTTTAATTAAAATTATAAGAATTATTAAATAACCCATAGTTTTGATAAAACTTTTTATATAATAAGTATTATAATATCATGTTTTGATTCAAATTTGGGACATTTTGGACCCACATGAGTCACTTTAAAGCCTTTATAATATTTTATTTCAAAAGGAAATCAAGTGGTCACATTATAGTTTTTAATTTTAATAATATTGTTATATGAGATTTTCCAGAGGTTTTATTCTAAAAATAATAGTATTTGGAAATATAATAAAATTATATTTCTCATGGAATTTTATTTTTAAATTTTAAACAACAAATAAATACCATAATGGCTTTCACAAAGATGATGCAATATTAATTTAATTAATCAATAAATAAAATTAATTATATTAAAAATAATAAAATAAATATAATTTTATATTTTTAAGATAATTAATGAATTCACTATATGAATATTACATATATAAGATATAATAAAAAATTTTATTCTAATTTTAAACCTTGTTTTCATGTGTTTAAATTCATATTTATGAATAGTTTTTATCTTGACAAAATTGTTTTTCATGAATAAAATATTTTCTTAAATTATTTAAAAATCCAAAAATTTTTGAAAAATTCTCAAAATGATAATATTAATTTTAAAATGTAATACCCCTTTAGTTTTAGGATATTTTGAACGTCTTAAAACCTATATTATATTTATTATATTTTAATAATTTGAGTAATTCCTAAGTTACCCTTATCCACAAATATAAATAACCCATACCCCTTCCTTTGGAAAACTACTCATTCCACCCTTTAAAAATCCAAATATCTATCAAAATAATCCCTTTTAAGAATATTATAATACCTAGGCATGTAATGGAGTCATCTAACTCCAATCACAAAGGGAGTTATAGGGTTGTGCAAGAGAAGTCACACTGAGGAAAGAGTAAGTCTCGATTAACTCCTCCCTGTTTTCTTCTTCTCCTTATTCTTTTCCCTTTCCTTTAAAAATAATATACTATAAAAATTATTTATGGATTAATTTAAAATTAAATTACATATTTTAACCAAAATTATGTATTATATATATGACATATATAATTTTTTTCACTCCTACTCTTATGACAACGTCCCGTTAATGGTCGGTTAACCGCCTAGAGAGACATTGCCAAAAAACATTCTTATAACCACCTTCATAGATCGAAAATATGGATTATATATAATATATAAATATTAAATTACATTTATTTTATTCTTTTGTAATTATTTAAACTAATTTATAAATTACATTCAATATAATAGTGAAATTAGTGCAAGGTGGGGGAATTTTTAAGTAAAATATGATATCAAAACGCTTCAATTTCATTAAAAAAATTAAGAAATGGAATCCAATGATTATAATTGATAAATTTTTTTATAAAAGGACTATAATTAAATTCTAGATAATTGTTTTAATAAACATAATTTTATTATTCAGGAGGCGCAAAAGCGATGTAATTAAGAGGGACTTTTGGTAAGGGGTCTCTCATCTCACTTTTATTTCTGTGAGATTTCCTTTGTTTTACACTTATTTCTTGAATGTGGTGTATTTTTACTACCATTTTATATATAATATCATTAATAAATTTATATTTATTGTATTCAGTGATTCAATTGATGATTATTAACTCGATTGATTATAAAGTTGTAAGGGACTTTGTCTGAATTTTCATTTCATTGTGATTTACTTGGTTTTGTGAACCGAATCATTGTTGTGGTGTATATAATGTCCATTTGAGATCATTTTTTATTTGAAATTGTATTTGTATTATATATAAATATTTTTTTACATGTATATTATTATTTTCTTAGCCATATACCATTTTACATATGGTGTTTATTTGGAATGTTGCTTTAACTATGAAAATATTGATGAATCTGTATCCTCTACTCAATATAGATATTTAAAAGGCAAATTTTTCTTATATTAAATCTTTGTATAAAGGATTATTTGGATTTTTAGTGATGGGTGGGTCATTCTATACCCCTCGATGCATTGACAGGTCTCATGAGACAAATCAGTTGGCGACAAACCCTTTGAGTTTGTTTCCAAAAATCAGACGGATTTCTACACACAGACTTAAACCATCTCGACAGTATGATGATTCATGTTCTAGATACATGAATTACAAATGATAATAATTCTCTTTATTTAGAATACATTTGTTACTATCCCTGAGATTTTCACTATCAAAAGACCTATGGATGTACTTTCATTATCAGTTTATTGGTGGTGTGTGTTTTTCAACTATTCACCATGCCATATTTATTATGTATAATTGATTATGGTTTAATTATTATTGTTTCATGATTACACTATATATAAACCTTACTGAATATTTGAGATCACCCCTTTCATTTGTTTTTCTTCCTCAGCTTATGAATAAGAGATCATTTATTGAGTTTTCAAGGACGCAATTTATCATCTTTTGTTATGTATCATTTTTTTATTTCCTTTAAAAATGTAAAATGGGGTCCATGTATTTATCTAGTTTCTTCAAGACTAATAAAATTATCTTTCCTTTGGTATTTTATTCCTTGTAATAATTCCAATGTAATAAATTAGTGCACCGAATTTGGGCTTCTAGGGTTGGGGTGTTATACCTTTACCACACACTTGGTTTGAAATTCTTGGGGGATATGATTTGGTTGATCATATTCAATTTACAAACCACTCTAAAGAATTGAATTCCTAGCTACTTTTAGGGATTAGGTTAATAAGTATAAGATAACCCAACTTAAAGTAACCTATGATAAACTAAGATTTATATAGGTTTAACTAATGGAACCACATGCCAATATGATAATGTAAAAGAGAAAGAGATTTAAGGTTGAATTCCTTTAGTGAAAATTTCCCTTTATTGTTAATATTTTGTCACTCATGTTAACTTTTTTGGTTTTAGTAATGGATAGAACTACAAGGAAATGTGGGTGTGAGGGACAATGTGAATATTACCTCAATGAGCAACCCATCAAAATTAGAGCTAGAATGAGAAACCTTGTGATTATTCCAAACCATATTCCATGAAATATGATTAACAATGTTAACATAATCTAAGTCCCAAGTGCACCAAATAAGATAAATATAGAGTCTCATAAAAGATCAATTGATGAATATGATCAAGGAAAAAATATTCAATTCCCATATGTCAAAAATGTGAGAAGAAGCATAAAGGGAATTTCCTTAAAGGGATTTGAAGATGCTTTACTTGTGGAAGAAATGGTTATCAAGCATCAAAATATAATAGGAAAATAAACAGGTTAGTTAACATGAGGAAATAAGATAGAATTCACCCAAGTAAAACACTAACAATTCAATGTATTATGTGTGGATAAATCAATCATTATAAAAGTCAATGCCCTAATATAAGGATTGATGAGAATGGTAGAAATATACAACCTCCTAGACCTAGGGAGTAAAGAATAACCTATGTAATGACTACCATCCTCCATGAATTATTGGATGTATTATAGTTCTATCAACCCTATTTTATATAGTATTTTTCTAAGAACATCAACAAACCACCCTCAATGATTTTTATTTTATGGAAAACATTTAGTGATATGATTATTATGTTTGTGGAAATAAACTCAATGAAAATCATAATATTATCCTCTAAGAAAAATTGATTCAATTTCCAAAATATAATGGATTTATTCACTTTTACTCTAAATTAATTTCTATAATAGGGAAAAATACATTCTACATCAACTATGACCATATATTAGTGTAAGTACAACTGTGAATTATTTAAGAAGAAAACTAGATCCTTCACATGGGACTTCATACCAAATTATGAGATATATTTCCTTGAAATGGTTAGGAAAAAATAAGTGTTTTATAGTTTTCTCTATGACATTAATGACCATATCACATTAGAGTTAATATTTTTAGGAATTATAATATTTTCTCCACCATTATCTATACCTACAAGTAAATGGTATTTAAATTGCAAGGATAAAATTTATTTAAGGGGGATAAAATGTAACGACCCGAGATTTTGGATCCTTTAAAATACATACCATGTTCAATAACTTATGTCACTTGCTACAAACAATGTAAAAAAAACAAAAAATATTAAGAATATATTATTAATAAATATATAATAAACACTAAGATAGTAAACCATTAAAAGTAATTACTTTTAGGATATATATAATTAATATGAAAAAGGTTATTTTCAATAAAATACATTTTATTTATATTGTAATTTCTTTCAAAAATTGAATTTTAAAATTTTTAAATTTAAATTTTATAATATAAAATTCATTTTTAGCTCCTCTCATGAAATGTTACTTGTGTTAATTTTTTATTTTTCTTGACAAGATTGACTGTTAGTTGAAAATATGATAGTTTCAAAAACTATAATTTTTATGATTTTATCACTATATAAGCATATCCTAGAAGTTTAAAAAACCTTTAAAGTAATAAAATATGTATTTAAGGAATAAAATTATTCATTTTAATATATTATTTTATATTATAAAAACCATGTCAAATATTTTTAGAACTAAATAAAAATGCTAGTTTAATAAAAATTATTTTGAGTCTTCTATTTAAATGAAGTATTTTCAAGGAAATATTCTGTTGTGTATTTACTTGAAAGCCACATAAATTTTATTTTATTTATAATAAATAAATTTATGTCATTAAAATCCGTAATAATGATAATTTTATCTTATATATAAATTTAAATCTAAAAAACTTCATTTTTCTAAAAATTGTTTTTATGCGATTAAGTGTGTTTATTTTAAAATTAACTTTTCACACATTTAGAAATTTGATATGAAAAAAATATTTTAAAATATAAAATAAAAAGTTTCAAATTAGTTAATAAGTTTAATATTAATTATTATCATCAAAATTAATTACCAAGGTTAAAAAATGGTTACCCTGTTAAAAAGTAAAAGTAGTAAAAAGATTTTTACTTAGGAGTAATGGAAAAAATGATAATAAATGATTATAATTAAGTTTTTTAGATTATTTTTGAATTTATATTTTCCAAAAGTACAATTTTTCAACTTTTTATCCATTGAACCTTGAATAGTTCATGGAATTTTTGAAAAACGATGAGTGTTTACAAAAGTGCCCCTTTCTCCTCTTATAAAATGATATCAATTACACCCTTTAAAAGTTACACTTGAACTTTGAATTACTGCTTGAAAATATGACCTTTTACTGTATATATAACCACATACCACAAAAAATAATCCCTTCATAAATCATAGTTATCTTAAGACCTTCAATTTCAAGGGAACTTCCAAGGAACAATCAAATCTCCAATGTAAGTATTATCTCCTTCTTAAGATTTTCTTCTTAATCATAATATTAAAAATATCATATCACTATAATAATATTATGAATTAAGTATCATTAGTATAAATATATGTTGTTATATTAATGGTATAAACCTTATTTATTTATTTATATCCACTTAGAAAAAATAAAAGAACATCATTAGTGCGTTATGCGGACTATCGTCTCTACGAAGTGAGGTCTTTTATTTTTCATTACCTAATTTCATGGATGGTATTAATGGTAAAAAATATGAATAAATATTATATATATCATATAATTATAAATTTTAAATTTCAATTTAGTATTCACCTTCACCCCCTCTCACGCGTTGAGAAACATGAACGATAATCGTGCGTACATGCGGATTACTGCATCCATGTTGAAACATTTTTCATTTTTTGTTCATATTTACATACATTATCTAAAAACCTTAAAATATAACTCAAAATAATAAAAAAATAGAAATAATATCATTATTATTATGTTATAATGATATTATTTCAAAAGAAACACCTCCCTAACCATACCCTCCAACAGAGTTAAAGTGTGTTCAATTTTGGGTAAACTTAACCAACTATGAGAAAAATGATTTAAAATATGATTATGAATGAATATAGAAACATGAAAAATAATATTATTATAATATATTAATAAAATAATTATTTTTATATGGTTCTGGAATTATTATATTAATTATTAAACTTATTATTTATGTAACATTTTTCGTTCGCTAAAATTATCAAAATAAGCCGTTATCAATTCAGTTTTCAAATAAAATAACTGAAACACATATGGAATGAAATATGAAAATTTTAAATAATTATAAGATATATATTAAATTATTTTAAATTATATATTAATGATTAAATTGGTTTCAAATTATGGGTATCAATTTCAATATTATAAAACATTCAAAAAACAGTTAAAGTTATTAACACTTGATGGTTGAAATAAGCTATATCTAACCAATATTTCTACAGTAAATAATTATAAATGAGGAATATAAAAGCTAAAATATATGAATAAGGTTAATATATATATGTTAAATGTATATATGTTCATTTCATAGGAAGTTACAGCATCATAAACTAAGCAAGAAACGAGGTAAGGGTTTTTTTATAACTTAATTTCCATTCCTTGAGTTATAATGGTTATTATTGAACCCCATTCTTATAAGTTGAATTATTTTATCCTATAATTGAATAAAATTTTATTTAAACTTTCATTTCTCTATATTTATAATTTTTTCTCATGAATTCCTTCCCATAGTATCATTACTTTAAAGACTATGATATTGTTATGGGTTTTCATATAAACTCCTATCTTTGAGACATGATTATGTTATACACCATTTTTTCATATAAAAGGAATAAGTACTAACCATTTTTAATATTTTTATAATTATTAATTTATTTTCATGATATTAAATTTTATATTTAATTTTCTACCTCTCATGGGGGTTTTATTAAAAAATTATTAAATCTATAAGGGTTTTTCATCTCAACTTCTCTTTATTGAGACATGTTTTAATGTTATTAAAAAATTTCTTATTTGTATGGTGTATATAATGAAAAAGAATATGTTTTTACATAATCCATGATTTAATCCATGGTATTTATATAACCATATTATTCTCAATATTCTAATGTCTTTTGACTCCAAAATTACTAAAGCTGTAAGGGGGTTTCATGACTCAATTCTATTATTTGAGTCATAATCACTCATATTTGTCTATTATCATTCACGGATGATATATTATAACCCATGATTATTTTAGGATATATTTTAACCTTATTTTATAGGTAAATATTTTTTCACACTAAATTATTCTTTCTTGATGATTTTAATGCTTTGTTAAAATAATTTTTTTTAAGAATAATTCCCATTAATTTTAATGGATTTTCTTCCATGTATGTATTTTTACTTACCACCAATGTTCTCATTTATCTAGTGGAAACTCAATTTGTTTATCTACAATGATACTTTTATTCCCCTTATTTTATTATAAATAAAATGTTTCTTTATTCTTTTTAATGAGGTGGGTTTTGAAAAATTTTATTTCAAAATGTTCAAAATGTTTTCCATCCTTTCAAAATAAAAGTTTTATTATGCACTTCAAAATTTCTTTATAAAAATTGATTTCTTTTCTAAGGTTTAATTATTAAAGATTATTTTTAAAAGTAAAAGTTTTCAATGTATTTTCACTTCCCCCTTTTTAAAAATTCATATATTTCTCAAGTATCCATTATTAAATATTCTTTGAAGAATAAAAGTTTTAAAAGTATTTTCACTTCTCCGTTTTGAAACATTTAAGTATTTTCATGGAAATATTATTTTAAAATATTTATAATAAGGTTTTAAAAAGTTTTATCTTTCCCTTTACCCATTGATTATGAAATCCTTAATGGACTTGGTAACTCAAAATCATTTATTTAAGTTATATAATTTATTATTTGGACTTCATTTTTCCAAGAAATTCCCTTTTAGATGATGTTCTATTTTTTTTTATTTTTGGGAAAAGAGTTTTTGAAACAATTTCAATTCTATGAAATTTTTTCTTTTAATTTTCTTTAAAAACAAAGGATACTTTTGAAAAGAGACTCATAACCACGAGTTTTACAATGAAGAACACACAATATTTTCAAAAATCTATTTTTGCGGTTTGGTTTTCATTTGCTTAAAAAGCGATATACCTATCACAACCCCCTCCCCAAAATGTGTACCCCTCCTAGGTAGGAAATGTGAGAAGGGAGATAATGACCCCCGAGTCCTGCCTCTAGTAGGCCCTGGGTTGGCGACTAGAACTGAGGGTATAGTAAACACACAAATGGGCGACATTACCCTCTAAGAGAACACATGCGGAAGAGAGAGATAAGATAAACACCAACCAACTCTAACTCAGAACTGAAATATAAAAGAAAAACCAAGTGCACATATGTAATTTCATGAAAGAGTACTACAACTGGAAGAAAAAAACTATAAGTTTCCAAAAGAAAGTAAAAACAACAGCAACCACCAGCCTGAACAGCTTCTACAACCCCAAGCTAGTAGAAACCAGCTTGATCTCTGACCTGCTCCAAGTGACCTGAAAAATAGTTTATAAATACATAGGGTGAGTATAACAGTATACTCAGTAGGATCCTCCCCGAAGACTCTCGTGAAAAAGTAAAGAAATCATGCTAAAGCATAGTGAAAAACAAGTGGAACTAACTCGTCACCTAAATAAGTATACTAAGTTCCCAACCTCACCATGGCTACACTTACCAAGTAATGCATACAAGAATATATCATATAATAAAGAATATCAAGGGTACCCCGCTACTACTTCCCCATTGGTTTGCCACTTTTCCCCAACGTCGCACGTCCTGAGCATCTCTCTCCAAAATGGATTGCCCGTAGACACCTGGGCGAAGCACCACAATATGCACCTCATGAAACAAAACCACCACATCCACACACCAAAGTAACCAGATAGTTTCTGGGACCCACCACAGCTCACAAAACATGTATCATACGTTGGGTATTATACCTCAAGCCATCACAACCCATACACCGAGTAAGGATCCTCAAGCCATCACAGCCTATACACGTTACACCTATAGTAGTCCATAGAAAACTTTATCCAGAATATATGTGTGTGAATAACCACAAGACATTACATCCCTCTACACACATATATGGGGAAAACTAACCAATGTGCCTGCCAACACAAGTAACTACCAAGAGAAGAGAGCAGGGCCAAAAGGGGTAGTCATCCATCCATCCTCCCACTAGAATTTTGGGGAAAACACCCCCCAGGGCTCAGAATCCCCGGGGTGTTAGTTTCCCTTACTGACAGGGTGGAGTAGTTTATAGAAACACAAAAAGTACAGAATATACTATAACTCACAACCACACTATGGGAATAACATAGTCTTAGACAGAATTGCATCTAATGTCTCTCAGAATCTGGGCTACTACTTCTAAGACTAGGTATCCTATAAGCACACAACCATTTAAAATGATTTATTAAATTACTTCATTCCCATTTTATCAGTTCCACTATACGTTAATTAATTATTTAAACATTAATTAACCATGAACAATTCCACATTAAATTTCATTAGCATCACCCCCAAATTCAACCATTCCTTCAAAAATTACAACCTCATCATTATGTTCCAGCATCTCCATCCCCATGGGTTAACACCATTTATTAAATTATTCATTAAAGAAATAATTTCCCACATTCCCAGGAATTATAAAAAAACATTATATGCTACTAAACACAAGGGGTCTCAACACGGTGAGTAGATGTACTACCCGTCGAGTTGTTGCTACTTATAACAAGAGCATACACCCATCCTTCCTTGAGAATCTAAACAGGGAAAACACGTGGCATACCTCGCATGTCTTCGCCTCTTTTCAAAGAAGGGTAAGTAAGACCAGCTGACTTGAGTAGGGGGAAAAGTAAAGAAAATAAACAACCAAAGAAACAACAAGCATCCAACAATCACATCCATTCCATTCCATCATCCCTGGTGTCCTCCCTGATGCCCACATGCATAAACTGATGCATGTCGCCACTCTAGACGTCATCTGCTGCCATAACCAAAAAGGCCTCCATGCCTCCACATATTACCACAACCATCCAGGCTCACATCAAAACACAAGAAGCAGTAAAACAAACATCTTCACAATTGGGATCTTGGCCCTTAAACAAACAAGAGGGTAACTCAAAACCCTAAAAGAAATTATCTTTTAACAACCACCAGTTCTTTAATCCATATTGAATTAACCGATTTATTATTCGTTGGTTCCAAATTTGGAAAACCTAACAAGTAAGTTATCACAAATAAATAAACATTCTCACTGCACTAATTTGATTAACATCAAATTACAACAAGAAACAGATTTGATTTCATGCCTCTTTATCTTTAGCCAAAAATTATCAATTAATCCTAGTTTACATTGTTTACTGATTTCCATCAAGAACAAACAGCTAATAAAAGCAAGCATAGATATCACACTATCTAGAAAAACAAGAGGCAATAACATACAATTGATATAAATTTATTTATCCAGTTAAAATATTTATTATGTCAATTCCATTGTCATCTGGTGGGATTAAACATGCTAACAATACAGTTGCATGTAAAAGAAAATAGAAGAAATTAATCCCCTACCTCAAACAGTTTCTCAGGTTCTTTATCCACACAATGGGTCACGATACTCCTCTCGCGATGATTGCATCCACCCGAGGATACCACGGTATGACCGCACCAACCAAACCCTAAGAAAAACCCCATTAGAAGTATGGATATTTCATGATATAATATAGAAAGTAGAAATAGGGGAAGATGGTCCCCAAAGTAACGATGATAAAACATACCTTATATCGAAGATTGATCGATACAGCTTGGTTCCATCAAAATAGAGCGGAACCAATACGAGGGGTAAATTTTGATTGTGAAACTCCTACGGGAAGGATTGAAAGGTTATAGCGTCTCATAGCTGAGAACAAAGAGGAAGAACAAGGGAGAAATATATCTTGTCCCTTTTTGAAGATTTAAAGGGGTGATAGTTTAAGATATGCTTAATTCCCCATTAAAAGCGGATCACATTAAACCACGTGGTTTGAACAAGTAAAAACATCCCGAGCGATATGAATAATTAATATAGAAGTTATGGAATTTGAATCAGCCTTAGAGTTCTTAAAAATAGGCTTTAAATGCATTTTACAACAAAGGAAAACGCTAAAGGGGTGAAACTGTAGGAAGCTTGAAACACTGTTCATGAACCTCACTGTTAGAACACTATTCATGAACCTCACCATTAGAACCTCACTGATAGAACACTATTCATGAACCTCACTGATAGAACACTGTTCATGAACCTCACCGTTAGAACACTATTCAAAAACCTCACCGTTAGAACCTCACCGATAGAACACTGTTCACTGAACCTCACCAATAGAACACTGTTCACTGAACCTCACCGATAGAACAATGTTCACTAAACCTCACCGATAGAACACTATTCACTGAACCTCAATGATAGAACACTGTTCACTGAACCTCACCGATAGAACACTGTTCACTAAACCTCACTGATAGAACACTATTCACTGAACCTCACCGATAGAACACTATTCACTTAACCTCACCGATAGAACATTGTTCACTGAACCTCACTGCTAGAACTGTTCACTGAACCTCACTGATAGAACTGTTATCTAAACCTCTCTGATAGAATTTTTCACTAAACCTCACTGATAGAACTATTCACTGAACCTCACCAATAAAACTATTCACTAAACCACACTGATAGAACTGTTCACTGAACCTCACCGATAGAACTGTTCATAGAATTGGAAATTTGGCTAAGTGTTGGGGATAAGTCACCTTGACCTCCCGGATCACCTCAAACACCACATTGTCACACAGTAATGGACTAGAGAGGTCTGGGACATTAAAATACCTATAATGGAGTTGTGTTTCATGTTTAACCATATGTTATTATTTTACTGTGTAGTTATTTTGGGTGATCAAGCTTTTGGTATCAAGTGATTTAATTTATGATGTTATTTGGATATTTTATGAAACTCATAATACTTCATGGGTTATTTATGAAAATTGAATGATTTCTATTTGGGTGTTTTATGAAACCCAATTTATTTACATGGGTTATTTATTTATTTTAGGTATAAAAGAGACTTATATTCCCTAAGAGGGGGGGGGGGGGGTGAATCAGGGTATGGATATATTTTTTAAAACCTTTTCCTGCCCCACTAGATCTTTACCTTTTTATTATGAGGGTCACTTATTTTTCTCTTTAGTATTTATATTGATTTATCCTTTAAAACTTTATATGATGATGATGCATAGAAATTAAGCCAATAAAGTAATCACAAGGCCACATAAATTTTTATTTAGTTCACCCTCACTAGGCTATGTCTAAGGATCATACACCAGAAATATACCGATATACCAAATCCACTAAAACTCACTACTAATAAAAGGTTTGAGATAAATCAATTATATGCCCAAACTCACTACAACAATCCCTTTTTTTATTTTATTGAAAAACCACTTTCAGGGTAAGTGGGAAGCTACAAAACTAGTCCTTCACATTAAGTCACACCCCCACAAACTGAGATTACAGAATTCAAAATAGTAAAACAAAACCAAGTCACTGGGAACCCTCACAAACCGACATTACAGAATTAAAAAATCAACATTAAAACAGAACCAAGTCACCGCGCCATCTGCCTTCACACACCAGTTCCAAAATTCAAACCATCACCGAAAATCATGAAAATCCCACGAGCGACCGAGGTGCATCTACTGCATTGAGGAAGGACACGTCTGGTCTACAATTCGTCAACATCATCCCATCACCTCACCATCGTCATCGATATCCACCTCCAAAGGCCGCAACAAAAAACCCCAAAACAGTCCATCACAATGAAAAAAACATCAAGGCCAGAGACAACTGCAACTCTGGAGGCACCTTGAGGCCCTTCAAATGCTGAACCACAAATTCCAAAACCACGCAGTTTCCATTGCGCCAGATCTAACTTGGAGAGTTTAATAGAGACCTGGGGTCAGATCAGGTTGAGCAGCCAAGAAGCTTCAACAAAAAACTATCATCAGGCCCAATGAAACTTCTTGAAAACCATCATTGTCAACACAAATGTGAATTGGATCTCTAATGCCATAGAAACAGAAACCGAAAAAACCATATAAATAGGGAAACATAGAAATAAAACCGAATCCAACAAAAAAAGACCCTAGCTCCGGAAGAACCTTGAAGCCCTTCGAACGCTGAACCACAAATCCCAAAACTAGGTAGTTACCTCTGCGCCAGATCCATATAGGATATACGCATTGGAACTTGGGGTTAGAGCAGGTTGAGTGGAAAAGGACCTCTTCAGCACAAAACCGACATTGGGCCCGCGAAACCAACGTGAAAACAGACGTTGTCATCATAAAATTGAACCAAAACGCCATCGAAGATGACTAAAAAAAAGCATGAAAAAAGGAGGAAGAAGGAGAACGGAGTTCGAAGGGATGAGAGTAGGAGAGAGCTGGGAGAGAAAGGGGGAAGCTCACCGGAAGCATCCGAGCAAGGGGACAAGAGGAAGGGAAGATAAGTAGGGACGCCAGAGGAATCTCAATGCGAGAGGGCGATGAGAAGGAGGGAGCAACGGCGCTGGGAAACCCTAGTGAGAGGGGAGAGCGAACCCGGAGACTCGGGAACCATTTCCAAATCTCACTACCTTACATGATTTAGGGAAGTCTTACTACTTACCAAGGGTAACTCACTTGATCTTTACTTCAATGGATCACTATTGATGGAAAGGATCACTTTCTTCCTCTTTCCTTTATCACTGATTTGGAAAGGATTTATACATAATTTATGGACATGTTGGTCCCTTTATTAGAAATATTTAATTCATCCTCAATTTTAGGTATATGATCTATCAAAGTTATTTCTGGGATGATCCTTCACTTATATGAAAACACCTTTATGCATAACTTATACTTTCTAGTCAACTAGAAAAATCCTCACTTCGCTACAGACATAGAAATTATAAACTCATGCTCTGGAAGGATCTCTAATGGATGCCAATTCTTCTTTTCACTGGATATGATGTAACAATGAGTAAAATCCTTTTGAAAATATTTTCAAATATTGAAGATCCTATATCTTCTTATTCTTCCTTTGGAAATCATATATGACAATGATATTGTTTACTAGAAAATCCCGGAAGGTATATCCTTACATGAGACCCTCTGAATAGTTTCACACATAAGTGTGCCATAAAGCTATATTTTTACCTGATTGATGATATACACTTCACCACATGGTGATTACCTTACCAAGAGTCATTTTACAATATTTTTTTATTCCCTTCATAAACTTCCTTAAACCCTTCATGGATTTAATTGCACCACGTAGTGTGAATGCTTCATGAACTTCCTCCTTTACAGAATGCTTCTAATTTATGAAAGAATGGTTCCTCAAAAAACACTTCTCCTTTTTGTACTGTATCTTCCCATAAAAAACCCTCTAAAAAATGATTTTCCTTTGCGGGAAGCCTCCTTCTCGAACTTAGATCCCTTTCTAAACTCAAATCCCTTAGTAAACTCAACTCCCTCCGGGAACTCAAATCCTTAATGAAACGCTTCATGAAATACCCCTTTACAAAATAATTTCATACTTAACAAAATTATTCTAGTGATAATATTATCTAATGAAATTATCTCTCTCCAATGATGCGATTAAGGGTCCTTTATATAGGGAAATAAATCTTGAAAAACATACTAATAAAAATTTCCATAAACTCCTTTATGTATTAACCATCATTGTGAACTACACTTGCTATATAGTCTTCATAGAATATTTATTCATTATTAGTGAACCATAAATCACCGAATTCATCCCACAAATTATGATCCATTTATGGTGAACTTAATTCACTACCTTCACTCCAAAAATGAAAATCTCCCTACGAACTGACCCTGATATGTAGTTCACATAATACATGACACTCTACAATGGATTTAATTCACCACCTTCATCCAAAAATGATAAAATCCCTTGAATTCTTCCTTTGTAGTTCACATAGAATTTCTTTGCAGTCTGTGAATTTTATGCTTTGAGGTCTGGCAAAAATGCTATACGAAAATCCTTCCTTCTCCATAAAACAAATCCTGATTTTGAGGCCTAAAAATTTTACAAACATTGGGGAAATGCACCACCTTAAAAACATATGATTTGATAAGAACCATGATAGAATTTTGTCATCCGTCTTTGTCAACAAACAAAAACAACCCCAAAAACACCAAAATGACACCTTGATTAATTTTTGTCTAACAATCTCCCCTTTGGGTTTTTTGACAACACTTCAGAAATTTCTCAAACAGTTTCACCATATATTGTTCTTCTAATTATAGATAGAGATAAAATATTTACTTAACACACACTCTAAGATCACATGAGACATTCTTGTCCTGAGAAACAACAGTAGCATGAAAAGTTAATCAATGAAACACTTCATTTCCACACCAGTCACATGCTTTCATCATGAGACCTATCTATCTTGATTTATAAAATTTGATAAAAAATATTTAACATTGTCATATTTAAAACTCCTCATACTTCCTTGCTCAACCTACAATATCCCATTTTCTTGATTAAAACATTTTACCCCCCCTTTTGAATGAACCCAAAGGTCACTCCTATGTGGATGCAGTATTTTAAAGAACATATATCCATACATAAGTAAAAAACATCATACCTCGGGGAGAGGGGGTCCATATACACACTATTCAAGTGTGGGGGGTTGAATTAACTCCAAGATCCATTTGTTTCCATTCAAAAAATTCTTTGGTTAAGGCCTTTGTCAGAATTTCGGCAACCTATATATTGGTAAGAACTTACTCCAACTCATCTTCAAATTCTTCTTGATAAAGTAATATTTTATTTCAATGTTCTTTGTCCTTGAAAGATGGATTGGATATTTTCTAAGATTTATTGCACTTGAATTATCACAAAGGATACTGATCAAGGACTTAAATTCAATCTACCCCTTTTCTTATATAATTCATTTGGTGATTACTTTAATTATGAACTTACTCCCCCTTAGTCAATGATATACATGCATATAATTTTTAATAATCTACATACATTATTATTTTATGTCCTCAAATCTAGATAAAGAAAAACTGATTTACCCCTTTAGTCATGCATTTTTGCTTATCCCATGAGACACCATAAGTTGACATCCAAAGACCACTTGGATATGTCAACTATTTGAAATTTTACCTTTGACTCTATTTATAAAGTTTAGATTGAAACTTTGATTATTTTATAATTTTTCATGATCAGAGTCATATTCTTCTTCATAGTTTCACAATACTAAAAATTTTTCAGCAAGTGAAATTACCACTTGACATTAAGTCACTGACAAATCCTCTAAGCCTACTGAGTCAGAATACTTTGTAGGAAAGATGAGTTTAATACAATAAACATCAATGTTACATGTAAGAACCCGGTTCTTATCTTTGAGGCACAAGTTTCTTCTTTTATCTTTTCCTTAAGTGTTTTTGAGAAAATAAGGAAAATGAGGAAAAATCCTAAATTTTGGAAAGTACACACCATGTAATTTTCCACACGTCATGTACTTTTGGTCGTGTGGGATGAGTACATGAGGCATGTGGCCGTGTCGGCGATTAAAGGTGTAGAAACCGACTACACGCCATGTAGTGGTCCTTTACACGCCGTGTAGTCAGTCGGCAGGAAAATAGTAGGGCGGTGGCCAGCTGTGTGACAGAACACACCGTGTACCCAAGAAGACACGTCGTGTAGTCATGTCGGCAGATGAATAGTGCCATGCTGGCGGTAAACCACCAGAGGAACAGTTAAAAAATGGTAAGTACACGCCATGTACTTGGAAATACACGCTGTTTAATTTTTTTTTTCACTTAAAATGGGTAGTGGCCTCCCCTATTCACAGGGAAGGCTTAAAACCAAATGGGAGATCGGGAGGGAATGACCAAATCTTTGAGGATCCATCGATCACGAACCAGGAATCCGATTCCACCTCCGTCGATCTCATTGAAACCGCATGGGTAATCCCTCTCATATCCTTGATTGGTTCTTGTCAATTCTTCCTGTAATGTATGTTATTTATGTTTGAACAGGTTTTATTCTAACCCAGATCTACATCGTCTTTGGGCGTTTCTGGAATCGACGTTCATGTATATCATTAGTTGGTGTTAAAGGTAGGTGGCTTGGTGTTTATTTCCATCTGTTGTGCATTTTGTGTGATTTTGAGCTATGAACCCATATATGGGGTGTCGTGTGGCTGAGGCCATGACTATATTAAATACCTATAATTGTATAGGTAATTAATAAAATTGTGAAACTGTTGTTTGGGATCAGTGCTTGGATCCAGGATCACCCCGGGGGTGCGTTCCTCTATTTAACCGTTTGGCTAGGATACTCGAGGGTATGCCATGTTTAAATTATGCATTACTTTTTCCTCAAGAGGAACTGTATGTAAATTGCATGTGTATATGTTGGGCATGGCCCGATTTCTTGTGCCTGAGGGCGGTGTTTTACTATAGCCTGAGGGCGTGACTGTATTATCCTGAGGGAAACGTTCTATTTTGCCTGAGGGCAACCTTTCGTGCTTGAGATATTGAATTCTGTGCCTGAGGGTGACACTTCGTATGCCTGAGGGAAATTTCTGTTACGCATGAGGGAAATACCTACGGGTTAGATTCTGATTACCTGAGGGTGAAATTTTGTTTGTCTGAGGACGTTGTCTATTTACTTAGAAATTCACTGTGGTGTTTTCTTATATTAAATGGATTAAATGAATAATTAATTAGAAATATAACTGTTAAGTTATTTACTTTTGAGTACTGTTTAGTTTATTTCATTTTACTTCTACACACTGCTATTGCATATTTTCACACAGTTGGGCACAGGCCTTTGGTGGGTGCCTATTGAGATTTATTTCTCACACCCTGTTTGGGTCATGCTTTTCGGCCAAAAAAGATTACATTTCTATAGGTGTAGATAAGGGTAAGGGTCCTTATATAGGTACTTGATTGCTGCTGGGGTGTAGGAGAGAATGGGACTGAGCATTGGCACACGATGCAGCGGGCTGCTCTATTTTTCTTTTCTATACTTGTACTTCAGTTGTATTGTATTGATTGGGTAACATGTTCTGGGTGTTTTCATAGAATTGAGGCATGTTTCACCATTATTTATATACTGGTTGGTTATATCTACTGCAATTTTTCATTCCAGTTGTGTATGGTTATTTGTTTTCGCTTTATTATATGTTTTAATTCATTTTGCTACACTACACTTTGACAAATGAGGGCATAGTTTCCCCACTATCAGACCTGGGCCCTCGCTGCTAGTCGGCAACCTCTGGCATTTGGGGAAATGTGCTTGAGTTCATGTGGCGAACCGGGTTTGGGGCACCCATTGTGTGGCATCCGGAACCAGGACGTTACATTGTCTATGTCACTCACTCAATTCCATGGAGTATAGTAACATGACTTTCCTTAATTATTCAGAGGACTATCTTGTTAGATGAGGCTATATTTCATAGTGTTATTGTTACTATATCTCCCTAGAAACCTCTTTATTTTTAATATCCTGAAAACATTCAGTTGATACCACATTGTAATAACAAAATAAATAATCATGAAATACATGAATACTACTTCTTATCCCTAAATAGGTCTTCTCTTGGTGGATAAATAACACTTGAACTAAGCTATGATACCAATGGTTGAATATTAAATGCGACTTGGAACCAATGGATCATTCAAATATAGATTTGAAAACTATTTAGTTTCACATTAGGCTCTTCATCATATAATATACCTTTTCCATAGTATAAAACTTCCACATACAGATTTGAAAAATAGATTTTTTTATGCAACACCACTTGTTGAATTTGATACCATATATGAATTTTAAAAGTTAAAATTGTTCTTTTCTCATGTATATCTATTCAACATATGCACCCATGCCCTTTCAACACACACAAACCCCATGAATTGTATATCCCAATTCAAAAAAATATTAGAAATAGTTAATTTATGGGGAGAGGGGTATATCTAGAATAATCAAGGAGAGGATTGGGGTCAATCCTGATGGACCAACCGTTTGATATTTTATTACAAATCATTTTACCATTTCTGTTCCTGTTCCAACTTCCCAACAAACTTCAAATTTTATAGACATAAAACTAGACCTTATTTACCCACATTCTTAGTCTTCTTCTAATATGTTGATTTTGTAGGATTTTTATTTTTCACAATTTGGGGTTTAAACCCACCAGTAAAAACATCCTTATTTGATGATCCACTAATATTCCATTCTTCAGGATTATTTCTTTGAGTAGGAATCATTCCACTGGTTGTCTGATATTTCTTCATATTCCACCAGAGATATATTTCTCTTGCCTTCACTTCTCACCATGTGGTATGATATATGAATTTTTCAAGGAATTATTTATTCATTTTTATTTTATCTGTTATTCTATTTTCCTCATTGTTTCTTGTTGGTGGTGAGTCTTTTAATTAATGTACATCCTTCTTACTCAAAATTGGATTAGCTACTCCATTTTACTTCCAGGTTTGTTCATATTCTTTCCAAGTAAGATGTTGTGATTATAAGAGATGAGGTTCTTGGTACATTTTTTATTAATATCCTTGTGTTTTCTTTGATACTTAAAACCTATTCTTCAACTTATCATGTTGTATTCCAATATAGGTTTTTTATTATACACCACCAAAGTTGGGGATCACCTTTCAGGTTCCTTTTCCTTCCCTACTTTCTTCTAGCTACAATATCTTTCCAAATTCCCATAATTATCACATATAAAACATATTATATTAAAACCATACCACATGTCATTATTTCTCAGTTGGGATGTTGATAAATCTAAAGTTATTCTTTTTTCATTGATCTCTTAGGCTTCTTGAAAAATATTCATGTCATGTACCGGTCTTTCACAATAGTATCATTTCATGGATAATTTCGTATGAGAGACTATTATTCTAGATTTCTCAATAAGATTCTACTTATTCTCTAATTTATTTCCATATTCACATCATAAAATATATTCTAAAGATTCAAAAAAAATTTGAAGTATGTCCATGCATTCCACAGAAATAGAACATGTTTTCATCACTTTTTTGTACAAGTCTTTTGAGGTCTGTTTCCAACACCAATATGATTTTCCCTATTTTTGGAACTATTCACATCTCTCTTTCACTTATATATGAGAGAGGGTTCATCATAGCCAATACTAAATTTTTCCAAAATGCATGGCCTTTGGGATGATACAATCATTTCATGTGTTTCCTCTAAAATAGAATATTTTATTTTCATTAAATTATTAATTGACGAAGGACAATCAAATAAAAAATACAAAGAATCTTTCAATTTGGGATTTTATCTAGAATTATATTACTCCACTTCTTTGTTCATTGATTCTAGATATATTACCAATTTTTTATTCTTCTTGTACCTTGATTCAAGTTTATAATTAAGTTATCTCTTTATAGTCATCCCATACTCCAATTCCTGGGTGATCTTATCCATCATGTCAAGTCGTTCCTTTATTTTAGATTTTTTTCGAGTAATAGAGTCATTAAAACATGCATTCTCTTATTTTATCCTTTGGTTATACTGAACCAGTTCAGATAGGTAAGTAGTAAGATCATCATTTCAAGATTCCAAATTCTAAATTTCTTTTAAGTTCATATTCATTCTCTTATCATCATCTTTAATTTTTTCAATCTTTGTGGAAGTATTGTGTAGTTCTTTATCTTGGGAATCATTCTTCTCCCTCAGACCAGTAGCCACTTCAATAAGTATTTTATTTAAAACTTTTAGACTATTGAATTCATTTTCCTACACTTGAATCTGGATATCTTTAGACTTATTTTATTCATCCAATTTCTGATCCAATTCCTTTTCTTCATGGAAAACTTCTACTTTTTTCCTTATTATAATTTATTCATCATCAGTAGTTCCAACATCACATAGAATATCAGGTTCTTGACTCATTCCTAAAACATCATTGAATGAGAAAATATTTTCATTATATGATTCATCCAAACCTTTCTTTAGATTTTTTTTGGATTCCTTCAACTGAATCACACTCTTTCCATAGGTAATTATAGACTAAGGAATTATACCATATGTATGCTTATTCTTTGAAATTCTTCCCTTTTCCATGAAAAAATGAGATAAGAGCAGACTAAAAATTTAATTTCAACAGTCGGCTAAAAAAAGTTAGAAAAAACTAATCTTATAAAATAAAATATTACTATGATACTAATTGTTAAGACCCAAAGGGACTTAGATACCCTGTGGGGGGGGGGGGTAATCAAGGTATGGATATTACTTTTCAAACTTCTTCATTCCCCACTAGATCTTGAACTCTTTATTATTATGGTCACTTATTTTTTATCTTTAGTGTTTATATTGATTTATCCTTTCCAAATTTATCTGATGACGATTCATAAAAAGTAAATAAAGAAATAAATCAAAAATAAAAAAAATACTTTTAATTGTTTCACCCTCACTAGGATACGTCCAAAGAGAATACACTGAAAATATACTGATGTACCAAATCCACTAAAGCTCACTGCCAATACAAGGTTCAGGATAAATCAATTTTATGTCCACGATCACTACCTTACAATATTTAGGGAAGTCTCACTTATTCCCAAGGGTCACTCCCTTGATATTTCCTTCAATGGATCACTAATGGTGGAAAGGATAACCTTCTTACTCTTCCTTTTATCACTGATTTGGAAAGGATTAATACATAGTTTATGAACTTGTAGGTCCCTTCACTAGAAATATTGAATGCATCCTAAATTTTAGGTAGATTCTATGTTGAAGTTATTTTTGGGATGATACTTTGCTTCTTTGAAAAAAAATCAATGAATTTTTTTTACTTTTTAATTAACAAGAACAATCTTCAATTTTCTATAAACACATCAATTAAAAACTCATGCTTTGACAGAATATCCAACGGATTCCAATTATTCTTTTCACTGGTTTGGATGTAGGAGTGAACAAACTCCTTCTACAAATATTATCAAATAGTACAGATCCACTATCTTCTTCTTCTTCCTTTTTAAATCAGATATGACAATGAAAATATTCACTGGGAAATCCTAGAACATATCTCCTCATGCGAGACCCTCTAAATAGTTTCACACATAAGTGTTCCACAAAGCTCTGTTTTTATCGATTGATGAAATACACCTCACTGCATGGTGATTTACTTTTATATAGTCCTTTCAAGAACTATTTTTAGTCCCTTCAAAAATTATCTTAAACCCTTCATGGGCTTCCTTATGCTTTATAGCATAGAATCTTTACAAACTGCCTACTTTTTGGATAGCTTTTCCTTTCCAGATGAATGATTCCTTGCGAACCACTTCTCTTTTGTAAACTACAGTGTCCCATAAACAACCCTACACAAAATGATTTTCCTTTATAGGAAACCTCCTTCATAAACTCAACTCCCTTCTTGAACTCAACTCCCTTAATGAACTCAAATATCTTCATGAACTTAACTAATGCATAGAATACTTCATGAAATATGCATTCGTTAACCAATTTCAGACTTAATTGAATTCTTATAGCGATAATATTATCTAATGAAATTCTCTCTCTCTAATGAGGTGATTTGGGGTCCTTTATATAGGAAAATAAATCCCATAAAACTTGTTAATCATAATTACCATAAAATATTTTACATATTATCCATCACCATATAATGCACTTTCTATGTGATCCACATAGTGTATTTATTCATTTTCATCATCCCTTAACTCACTACCTTCCTCCCGAAAATGATGATCCCTTTACAACATACTTAATTCACAACCTTCACTCAAAAATTGATAATATCCCCATGAAATGATCTTACTAATGTGGTTCACATAGCACATGACCCTTTATGGTGGCCTTAATTCACCACCTTCATTCGCAAATGGTGAAATCCATCATAGAATTATTGTGCAGTTTATAGTGTCACTTTTTGGTATACAAACTCCACAATTTGTGGTGTTCAAAAAATACTATGCAGAAATACTTCCTTTTGTAGGTTCCGAGCGCAGTGGAAGCATGGATGGGACGAGACCCAACTTTGATTTTGACCATGATCAATGATTATTCCGGGATCAATACGATGATTAATGCCAATCTCCATGGAATATAATCAATGATTTAGATAAAGAAGAAAGAGTCCCGAAACCTTTAGAGAGGATCTTGCACGTCATGTTTATAATTAATTTAATTAATTTTATAAATAAAAATAATACCTGGATATTTGGTATTTTTATTCTTTGATGATGTTGATCATCCAGAATGGCCCTTCTGGATTATCTCGTTGCACATGTAAGGATCCAAACTAGAATCCCTCTAGCGGTGATCCACATGTGCTCCGATGGTCTCCGATTGACACCGCTCATTCTCCAGGTGCTAGCGCAGCGAAACGAGTGTCTTGTGTCAGTCATTCTTGATTAGTTATTCTTCAGTCTTGAAGAACGTATCTCGTTCTTGAAAGGGGAGAGAAGAAGATTCAAGATAGAAATTGTTTGACTCAATAATTCTCAATTCACCAGGTGTGTGGTGTGGTGTGGTGTATGGCACAATAGGGGTACTTGCCTATTTATATACATGGAATTTTAGTTACAATATTTAATTTCATATAAACAATTAAATACATTCATGAACTTAGAGAAAACCCATGCATTTAATAATAATACCGCGTCATTATTTATGGTGTGCCAACTTTTGAAAAATGGAATAAATAAAATTCCACGTCACAAAATAATAACAACGTTATTTTAATTTGTGCCATCTAGTTAAATAATTATTTACCGTCTTGCAAATAATTATTTTACTTCTGGACTGAACTTAGTCTGCTAAAACTCCACTTCCATTTATTGAACACCTGAATAAATAAATAAATAATTTATTCTGTTAAATAAATATTTTATTTAAAAACTAGTAAATAAATATTTAATAAATGTTCAATAAAATAAATAAATATATTTTATTTTATTTATACAATAATTTTAACTTGAATAAAATTATTCCACAGTCTTGAGAATAATATTTATTTCATTAATTAAATTCAAATATAATTTAACTAAGACCACCAAAAAACACTTAGTGTGTGACCCTCTAGGATTCTTTCTCATTGGCATTAGCCGGGCTTGCCTAAAGTCCAAGAGTACTATCTAGCAACGGGTCAAGGCACCCAAGAGAAAGAACGTAAAGTCACAACAACGATATCCACATATGAATGCTCACTATGTAATATAATCCCCTTGTCTTAATATCTCATCAATTAGGTTTCACGATTGTGTCATAAAATTTTATTCTTGATACGTCGTTCTTTGACTACCTGAAATAAACTCATCGTTACACCATGTCCATGGAATTTTGTGTGACAGTTATATTTCAATCAAAGGGTCATGATATCAACTTCCATAAATGGAAGGGAAAAATCCTTCCTCGACTTATCCATTAATAACATGTCACTCATGATGCACCCAATGTACCCTACTTCCCGCCAACTGTCTGTGTGATGGTTTTCATCAATAAATCAAAGTGTGCGAGTCGTGATATGTATTAATGATAATCGTAGAGTATAAGTATCATTACGTACACTCGTAGATAGAAATATCTGATGAAACCAAAACATGCATAATTACTACTAGAGGGTATTTTCTCATAATCTCTTATCTTGGAGATTACCAAGTGCAAACTTCATGAGAGGAAATCTCATATGCTTACAAGTACTCACACATGACGGTTTACATGCTATGTGTACCATCATCCAAACTGCAGAACTATATTTAATAATATTGTTATAGCATTTCAAGGTTCTCATCATAGAGGGGAACTTCCATGAACTTATCAATGTAACAAATACTCTAGGACATTATTACATCATAGTCATGTAGAACAATGAAAAATATGTAATAATACATTAAATATCCATGTAATAAAAGTAAAACCAGTTGGTTCTAGGACACCAACTCTTACACCTTTTCCATAAAAAAATCTCGAATTTGAGTCCCAACAATTTGGAAAACATTAGGAAACTTATCCACCTTCAAAACATCTGATTTGACAGTAACCATGCTAGAATGTTGTCAACCATCTTTTTCAACAAACACGAACAACCCCAAAATACCAAAATGACACCTTGAAGGATTTTTTTTCCAAAAATATGATGATTTTAAAATTTCATGAAATCCATTTTTCTTTTCATGAGTTATTGTATTATATGATGATTGTTTTTTCTCATACAGCACACAAATGTATGGATTATGAGATACGTGATACCTAAAAATCCCTCCAATGCATTGGGTAAAGGCTTATATCTCATGAGATAGAAATTTTATTTCAATGTGATAACTAATATATAGGTTCAAAAAGGGTGACTATGATGGATTTTAGCTCTACTCACAATTTTAAAAGTGAATGGGTTGGCGGGTATTCAGGTTCAAAAAGATAATAAATCCTTTGTTTATGATTATGCCTCTTTCTTTTCTACATTCCATGTTTCAGTTTTATGATTCTTATATTATTTTCTCACACCATAGTAAAAGTGTTATCATTTGAGATGTTATGAATATCTTTCATGATTATGGCTAATAATTATTTCTTTATGTTATTTTACATTAGATATTTTCCTTATTCATTCTTTTCTATATGTTTATGATCTAAACATTATAGTTTTTATTATGCTATCCCTTTTTGAGAATTTGATTTAATGTCCTAGTTTTTTCCATGTATGAATTTGGAATATTTTTAGGAATATTTTTGGATCCAGGCAGTGAGATGGTGTCATATTACGAGGCCCGGTGTGCTTGAATTTATTTATTGAAATATGTTAAATATTTTAAATATCACACGCATGAGGTTTTTGTGAAAAAGTTGAATAACTCTTAAATGGTGGCCCAGATCAGAAATATGAGGGAACCATTGATTTCAGAATGCATGTTTTACCCTAGGTGTGACATAACCTTTATGGGCGTGAGGTGTTTTTGAAAAAGTCATCATGGACATAAAATGAATAAAATTAATAAAATTAGTTAACTTATTTTATTCATCGACGCAAGACCTAGATTCTCCTTTAAATACTCTATTATGAAAAAATATCAAGGTTAGCTATATAACCCTAGATATTTAGGGGAATTGTTAGAGATCTATTGTAGGAGGTTTCATTGGTGAACGACAACTAGATCGAAGATCGACAATCGATGTGTGATAAAATTCAATAATCTCACCAAAACAACGTCGAAGCTTAATTATTCATCAGTGATCAATACAAATCAATTTAGGTTAATTTATTTATTAATTTATCCCTATTTTTCTATCCCACAATGAGAGAGAATAAATTAGCTTACAAATTGATTTGTAGATTTTTTAGGTGTGGGTTAAAATTTCGAGATTCTAGGATGTTTTTTGGTTTATTTGTTTGTTGATTCATATACCCCTTCATTATTCTTTCCTAAGATAAATTATGGATGTACAAATGAAAAAAGGCTGAGTTTTACCTTAGTTTCATGGTTTTTGGTTCTATCTCTCCATTCTAAGTGCATTCACCATTGATGTTTATTTTGGGTTACGATTCAAAGACTACCTAGTGAATGATCTTTACACATTTGATCTTTGGTGAAATGGATCATTATCACATTCTAGGGATAGAGATTAGATAATGATATTTAATTATATTACTATGGAAATAAATCCATAGATAGATCGGGAGTTTATCTTTGTGGTTTTGGCATGTGATAATGATGAGGTGCGATGAAGGTGGTTCCAAAGCACTAGATTTAGTTGGAATATAGACAATGTTGGTTAGGAGGTTCGGTCAACATAAGATCCAAATCTTACGATATGATTTAGGGAGGAATCAGCGAGTGTAGATGGCTTGAAAAAAAATTCATGAATGTTTTGGAATTTCTGTAAAAAACCATACTAAACGACATGTAGTCCTATGAAAACATGTTTTGTAGTCCCTTATATGCAACACTAGGGGCTTAAACATGGAGATAAGAATCACACTCTATGTGATCCATGTTAAATTACATGTGACCCTTAGCTGACTAGTATCAGATGTGGGTGTTTCCTTGGTATATTCCTTTACAGGTTTTGTGCAGCATTCTGTTCTTGTCATAGAGGGTGACTAATAAGATGAAATTGTATATACATTTTTATGTCATTTAATTAAGTATTATTCATGTTTTAATTGATAATACACCAATTATGTGTTGATTAATTCATATAATTGGTTTCCAATAATCCAAAGGAAAAGCTATGAAAACTGGCCAAAAGTGAACATTACATGTTGTGAAATCTCTTACAAGATGTGTAGTAATCATTCATAGTATGTTACAAGTCATTAATAAAGTCATGAAGAAATTAAAAGTCATAAAAATATTACTTGATGTGAATATCCAATACACATAGTGTAATATTAAAATACCATTTCCCACTTTAAATTCAAGATGTACGGAGAATAATGTCATGAGTTACAAGTACACATCGTGATCTGAGTAAAATATTTGAAACCTGAAGATATAGGATGAGATTCGTGCTAGATCCAAAATACTCGGATAAAACCACAGATCAAGATTAAAAAACATGACAAGTTTACATGTCGTGTAACATTTTGACTATTTACTTTCCAGCATGCACATAAAAACATAGAACTTAATCTCTTATCAATTTTCTCTCACTCTCTCTCATTTTTTTCTCCTATTTTCTCTCCAAATTAAACTCTAGTCAATTTTTGTTACCATTTTGATTAAAACCCAATTGAAATTGATTTTTCCACACAAGTTATTCATTCTATTCATCTTTGTTCACTGTTAAATGTCTATTTAACATTTCCATTTCCATTAGACATCAGATTTTCCATACGCTCTTGTTTCATTATTATTTCAAGTAAGTGGTTAATTGATTTATTACCTGTTTTTATTGAAAACTAATTGATTCTTGAACCCCTGATTATAAACTATCATATCTTAATTACTTTATTAATAATCCAATAATGTCTTCAATTGTTTCTTTAATCTTGATTATTACCATCATGAGCGACTAAAATTCTTAGGGTAAGGGTTGAGAGTAGGGGTGTTATGAACTTAATGAATCTATAAATAATAACTTGGTTACCCCAAGGCTAGTAATCATGTCACATAACAACTGTTTATTCAATTATTTTAGGTAACCCTGACCATGGGAAGTTTAAATGAATGAAACTAACCTGATTGGAGTTGAGTAGGCTATGACCATTAGCCTACAACACTTTCTACCATAGAATCTAGGCTTAATTCATATAGGTTGTTAAATATATCTAGACCAAGGAATAGTTTCAACTTAGATAGATCTAGTTGGTTTGACAATGATGAACTAGTGCTCTATGCACCACTTTGGAGCCTAATCCTTAGGACTATTCCAAATTAGGATTGAGAATACCCTTTTTACCTGAATCCTAAAATTGACCATGATCCCTACCTTCTTTCTGAATCTTAAACCAAACCCAATAGTGTTAATAAAATCCCAACCTCAATCTATTTTATGAGGAATATTACACAAAGGGTTCAAATTCCTAGTTCCTTGTCTTCCAAAATGTTCCCCTTAGGTTAAACCCTATACTATCACTATACTAAATCATTGTAGAAAGTGTAGTTTGGTATAAAAATAAATTCTAATATTAATATATCCCACATGAATTAAACGACGAGTGCGAGCATATCAAATTTTGGTTCTATTTATAGGTAATATCATTTGTTGTGGTTAGACATAAAAACCTTTGACATGAACCTTAGATTACCTCACCCACCCCCTTTATCTTTTCATTCTTTTCTTTTTCTTTAGGACGCAACAACGTACTTATTCTTTCCATCCAAGTGCATGCGTGAGGGACTGCTGACTCATTTAAGGTACCTTGATGAATAAGAACCACTTAAATTCATGCCCTAAATTTAAAGGTACCTATTTTTATGCCATCATTTAATTATGGTAGACTACATCAATCCTATTGGTCCCAACCCACCCAACATGCAATATGTTCCACCAACACTTCAAGGAGATCAACCCAACATGAAATTGGAACACCCCATTATGGGTTACGGCTTGAATTCAATATATAGATCCAAAAATAGTATTTTGATCCCTCTTTTATAGGAACATATGTTTTAAATCAAACCTGGAATCATTAGTATGATCCAGAACATGGGTCAATTTAGTGGACTTCAGATCAAGGATTCTCATGAACACGTCTCCAACTTCTTGGAAGTTTGTGATACATTTCAAAACTAGGGAGTATCCTTTGATGCAATATTACTGTGGGTATTCCCATTCTACTTGAGAAATATAGTCAAGTATTGGATTAATATTTAAGCTCCCGATTTGATCATGACTTAGGATGAACTAGCTAATAAGTTTCTGAAAAAATATTTCCCACCTATACCGACATGGAAGCTTCGAAATGACTTCTGATTTTTTTTTCTCAAATAGATGGAGAATCATCCTATGAGTCCTGGGATATCTTTAAGGAACTTACTATAAAATTCCCACATCATGGACTAGATATGTAGATCTAGGTGAAAACCTTCCATCAAGCTCTCCAACCCGCCACTCGTATAGTAGTAGATACTGACGCTGATGGAAGCTTAATATTGAAAACACATGAAGTAGAACAAGAACTACTAGATGAGGTCTCACACAATTATAATTTTTGGAAGAGAGAACATGAACCACCTTAGCATTTAATACACCAAGTTGAAGAGAACACCATCCTAGATACACAAGTAGAGGCCTTGACTAAGAAACTATAACCCTTTTAGATACCTTCTTTACCTACTCCCCTTCTTCTCTTATAATAGAGATTCAATTCTATAAAATGTGTGGCATCCCACAGTTATATAAATATTACAGGGTGGGAGTAAATGAAAAAAAAATTCTAGATTTTAATTAAATTAATTACAACTAGAAAAAATAAAAATACCAGCAACCACAACAATATTATCAATAGAGGATGGCTGAATAGTCACAGAAAAACAATCAAGGGTACTACCAGCAGATAAGTTGTCAAGAACTTCTCAGAAACCAAAGAAAAACTATCTATAAACCTATTAATCATATTCTTAGGCCACCTCAATAAGTAAATCAATATCCTTACCCTCATAGAGGCCAACAACAATTTTAATAGGCTTCTAAAAGACCACAATAACCAACTGCACCTCTTCAAATATATTTGGAGAATATTATCACGACCTTTATTCAAAAGGCAGATTAGAGGATGAACACCTAAGAAATAGAAATAGAAAATCAAAGGGATTCCCTCAAAAATTTTGAAAACCAAATGGATCAAATGTTAAAGACCATTTTAGATAGATTACTAGGTAAGCTACCTAGTAATATCGAGACATACCCAAAGATGAAAAAGAAGTGGTAATACGAAGATGGAAAGTGCTAGATTTTAAGAAACCATGCATAGGAGAAGAGAAAAAGTTTGAGGAACCAAAGAAACCTAAAACAATAATTGAATAAGATGAAAATGAAAGAGTAAATGAAACTGATCAAGATAAACCTCTAGAGTTACCACCTCTTGCAGCAGCTCCAATATAAGACTAACCCAAAGAGGATATCGATATTGTGCCACCATCCTATAAAACACCTCTACCCTTTATGGAAAGAATGTTACGAGGAATTATCACAGGTAAATATAAGATATTTTTGTAGGTGTCCAAGAAATTTCACATCAACATCCCTTTTGCTGAATATATTTCCCAAAAGCCTTTCCATACAAAATTTCTCATGGAACAACTTTCCAACAAGAGGAATGTGGAAGAACTAAGAGTCATTTACCTTAATGAATAGTTTTATCCTGTTGTTTAGAAGAAAATTCCACAAAAAAATGAGAGATCCCGAGAGCTTCCTAATTCCATGTACCATAAGGGAATGCAAATTCAGAAGATCCCTATTTGACTTAGGATCCAACAATAACCTTATTCCAAGGAGTGTATTTTGAAATATGGGACTCAAGAAACTCAATATGAATAGAGTAACACTCTAATCAGCTGACCAATTAGTTAAGTATCCTCAATAAATTCTTGAGGATGTTCTAATCAAAATCAGTAAATTCATTTTTCTATCAGAATTCCTCATCTTAGATATGGAAGAAGATGGAGACCTTCGGATTATCCTAGGATGACCATTCCTAGACACCGGAAAGGCACTGATTGATGTGAATCAAGGGAGACTAATATTCAAATTAGGTGAAGAACAAGTAGTGTTCGACCTAGTGAAAGCTGTAAAAAAATAGATTATTATATTGACTGTAAAGATATATTTCTCACTGAAAAGAAGAATGATTATATGGCCATTGAGGATGATAGTGATGAATTGTCACCTACATAAAGGGAGGAGTATGACCTTGAGGAAACAAACTATATAGAACCACTTACAAGGGACACAATCTCACCTTTCATACAATCTATCATTCACCCACCAATGATGAAGCTGAAACCTATCCCAAGCACACTTAAGTATTATTTTCTAGAGACTATAGCTACACTACCAGTCATCATTAACTCAGAGCTAACACTTCCAATAGAGGAAAAGTTGATAAATTTTCTGCAAAGACATAAAAATTCAATTTCCCATAGGGTGGGTGGAATCAAAGGGATAGAAACTACATTATACACCCGTAAAATTATATTATAAGAAAGTAAAAAACCCAAATGCCAACCCCATAGGAGTCTCAACCCACCAATGAATGAGGTAGTTAAGAAATAAGTACTAAAAATTATGGACACTGGAATAATTTTTTAAATCTTTGATAGAGAGTGGGTGAGCGTGCTATGAATAGTTCCAAATAAAGGTAGCCTCATATTTGCAAAGAATGATGAGGATGAATTGATCTTGACTCAAACTTTCATTGGATGGTGAGTATGCATGGACTACAGAAACTTAAATACAACAACTCAGAAAGATCATTTCTCCCTTCCTTTCATGGATAAAATGATGGAGAGACTCAGAGGACATGAATTATACTATTTATTGGAAGGATATATAGGATACAATTAGATTGAATTTGTCCCAGATGATTAATCCAAAATAACATTAACATGTCCATTCGGTACCTTCACCTACAGGCGCATGTCATTCAGTATGTGTAATTCACCAATAATCTTTCAATGGTGTATGATACATATGTTCAACAATATAGTGGAGTAATTCTTGTAAATTTTTACGGATGACTTTTCAGTTTATGGAAGATCCTTTGATATATGCCTAAGCAATCTTGGACTAGTCTTGAAATTCTGCAAAGAGAAGTTTTTAGTTTTAAATAGGGAAAAATTCCACTTTATGGTTGAAGGATGTATAGTCCTCAGATAAAAAATCTCCAAGGATGGCATGGAATTTGATCTCACAAAAATCAAAGAGATCAAATATTTATCTAATCCCTCAACATTTAAATGAATAAAGAACTTTCTAGTCCATGTGGGATTCTATCATCACTTCATGAAATATTTTTCAAAATTTTACTGCCATTTGACACACCTATTAGTAATGAATACCCATTTTGAGTTCAATGAATAGTTTCAGAAAGCATTCAATATTTTAAAGAAAATCCCGGTGGCTTCTCCTATTATCATTTCACCAGATTGGTATAAAGACTTTGAGTTGATGTGTGATGCAAGTGACTTCTCTATAGGAATTGTCTTATGACAACAGATCCACCAAACATTATGTCCTATCTATTATGCTAATCACACCTTGAATGATTCTTATGTAAACTATATAACCATCTAAAAATAACTCATGGCAGTAATATTTATATTCAAAAAATTTCACTCCTACTTAGTTTTATTAAAGGTGGTTGTGTACACTGATCATGATCCCCTAAAATATTTGATGAATAAAAAGGATTCCAAACTAATATTGATACAATGGATACTATTACTACAATAATTTTATATAGCCATAAAAGACACTAAAGGTATGGAGAATTATGTCATTGATCATCTATCTAGACTCCCATTTCCCCTCATTAAGGAAGATAATAATATGGACATTGAGGAAAATTTCCTTGATGAAACTCTTTTCAGCCTAAACACAGAGAAGCAATCGTGGTTTTGCTAAATTTAAAACTATATCACCATGGGATCCCTTTACCCAGACCTATAATACCAGCAAAGGTGAATATTTTTATTTGTGACTTCATATTACTTCTTGTATGAGCCGATAATTTTTAATAACTATGCTGATGGAATAATGAGATAATGCATCCAAGAAGATGATATAAAAAGTGTGTTAGACATGTGTCACACATCACTAAATAGATAGAATCATGGACTGAGTCACACAATAAAAAAAATCCTACAAAGTGGAATATTTTGGTCCACACTTCACCAAGATGAAAGATTTTTTTTTCATAATTGTGATTGATGCCAATTGTAACACCCAAAGGTTCCACGATACGTTTCCCTTTGAATAATGCAATGGCATGCATTGTACACAACTTCAAGATTCTTACACACCACAACCAATCAAACTAGACGTTATGAATAGTAATACCTACTTTTTAAAATTTTATAAATTTTATCTTTCAAAATGGACTTAATTTTTGGATTTGTAATATCGAAATTATCTTAGAGTGAAATTCTGGTACTTTTCAGATAACTTTCATATTTTGATGAATAGTGAAAATTACTAAATTTTAATTAAAAACAACTTTTTTAATCGAAATAATTAATAGTGATACATTATTAATTTGAGTGGTTTTAAAGTATATTTAGAATATATTTTTACCATTTAATACAATGTTAGTCATTGGATGTAATTTCACATTTAAACCAGACATAAACAAGTGTCAATCTTTTGATACTTATTATCTCTTAAAAACACGCTATTTGTTTTGACGACGAAAATTAATTTTTAAATTAATCAATGCAACTGATATGTTTTGAATTTGGTAAAATAGAAATCATTTTTGAATTCATAATATCAAATATATCTTAGGCCTAATTTTTGGGATTTTTCTGGAAACTTTCATTTTTTGATGAATAGTGAAACCACTAAGTGGTAGTTAAAAAACTGAATTTTTCATAAAACTTAATTTTACCACTTCTGTGAGTGGAATTTTTAAAATCCGAGAGACACGGTTAATATCAAGGAGTAAAATATGGTTTAATGAGATGAAAATAATTTTTGGTGAATAGTAACTTTTTACTTTTATTTACCACGGTTAAAAGTAAATAGGGTAATTAAGGGTAACAATGATATTAATATTACCCTAACACATATCCTAATTCCACTGGACAAGTGTATCTCGACCAAAAACAACCTTAGGAGTAAAATAATATCATTTAGGCCCACTTGGATTAGATTAGGACATTTATTATTATTTAATTCAAAGAAGAGTTAAAAGAGTTAAAATCAAAGTTTATTTACTAAATTTTTTTTAATATAGGGTTATATAATTTTGATTGTAAATATTCATTAGAAATATAAAAAGATTTCCTACATAATGATATTTTATTTATAATTTTTATATGATAAATAATTTAATTTATTTATGACACAATGATGATGCAGTAATTACCATAATAGTGAAAAATTAACAATAATTGATATTAAAAATACCCAAATAAATATAATTTGAGACTTTTTATGAATTAAACTAATTTTATAGGTTAATATGACATGTTAGTATTTATTTAATTAACTTTTTTCGAAGTAATACTTCTGTTGTGATTTTTACGAAAATCAATTATTGAATAGTGTCAAAATTGACATAAAAGAGTTTTTAAAACAAATATTATATTATTAATTGATATTAAATTTCTAAAAATCTAAGGTTTGGCCAAGAGACTTATATCATGATAGGTGTATCATTAATGGACCACTTGAGAGTCTCTTGTATGTATATAGTATGTTTATTAACCATATAATATAAAAATACAAAGAGACATTGTAAAAGTGAAACTAATTAACTAAGAGTTAATACTTAAAGATAAGGTTAATATAATGACCCAAACCTATCTAAATTCTATTGGTTGAGTGGTTTTAGACCTATCCCCACCTTAACCTTTAAATAATCCACTTTGGAGACATTAAAAACTGAATATGAATTTATTATAAAATAATATTTTTAGCTTTTCCAAAGGTGCTCCTCACCCCTCTTATAAAAGGGCACTCCCCCTTATCATTACTTCAGACATTCAAAGCCTTTTGGTTAGGCCAACCCCTGCCCAAATACTATCTAAACTTCCCTAACTACAACCTAGAGGCCTTAGTTTGATCAGAAAGCCAACCTAAGGAGCCTTTTTGATCAAATAAAAAGGAAGAACCCGAAGAAGAGGTAATGTTTTTACCACCCTTTTTCAAATTCTTTTCTTCTTCAACTTCTTCTTTCTTTGTTGTTACCATTCTAAATTAATGAATCCAGTATCTCCTATATAATGTAAAATTATTATAAATATGGTACAACCATATTCATTATTCTATCCATCCTTTGAATGACATGTCACCATACGTGCGTACATACGGCTTACCGTCTCCACGTCGTGGTGTAATTGTCATTCAATAAATTATTATTTGGATGGGTATAATAATGATGTGTAATTCATGTAAATAATAAATATAACATTATAATTATTCTGTATATATGATATAACATCCAATTATATATTATTTTAACATCAAAAGAATGATATTGTCGCTCGTGCGTACGTACGGACTACCGTCTCCACGAACGCGATGAGATTCATTATCCATCGTATCCATTCAAGTATAATTATCATTTTATGATTTAAAAATAATGTTTAAGGACTTGATATTATTCTGGATATGATTAAGATACAACCTATCCATTACAAACCCGGCTTATGTAACAAAACATATAAAAGAAAACGAGTAAGTTAACACCCGAAACAACGATAATACTAAGATATTATTAACAAATCAATGTGAAAAGATCATATATGATATCATATTTATGTAAATGATTATTGTATAATTAAAGAAAAATTATTTCACCATTATACAGGAGGTTAACCTACCGTTGACCAAGGAAAAAGTACAAAGTAAGGGGTTTCTTATCTCACTTTTAATTCCGTGAGAATTCCATTGTTCACCACTTATTTATTACATGTGGTGTGTGTATTGCCCATGTTTGTATTAATTGTGTAATATAATTTAATTCATGTATATTTACATCATCATTTTATGATCCTTATTTCATGGGTGTATTTTTTGTATGTTACCAAATCAGTAAGGGAATTTGATATTTCAATTTCCACTCATTCGACTTTACGCATACTTCATTGATTATTTTACTCCAAGATTATGTGTGGAATCACTATTCATTTGATTATGTCATAATTTCCACTCCCCTTTATGTGGATATAATTTTTATACACATAATCACTCCATTGATAAATTCTCAAGTCATCGGTATGAACTTGATAAGGGTAATTTTTACACAATCTCGATTTGTTGAGATAAACATCCAATTCAATGGTGTTGTTTTTACAAGAATATGTGTGAATGTCCTTTGATTGTTTTACACTAAATATCAAATAATATTTAGTGTATTTATATTTGTCACACATAATTATGTCGTTGATTTATGCTTAACCTAAGGATACAACCTTTGTGAGATATTTCATCTCAATTTACATTCCATTGAAACTTCTTTGTTGTTATACACCAAATCAATTTAATGTGGTGTATATAATGTACTTTGACATAGTATATCATGAATCCCTTTATTCTCATGATATTACAAAGTTTTGACTACCTCAATTATTCTTATTCAAGTTTCTCTCTTTTGGTTAGAAACTCTAACAAAAATACCATTTTTAAATGTTTTAAAGACTTATTCTTTTAAATCTTGCTCATTAATGTCCATGTTTTAAAAATGGTTTTAAGGATTTATTTATATGGACATTAAAGTTTTAAAATTAAAACACCTTTTAAAAGTTTTAAAGTGGTATGGGACACTTTGATTCAAAAATCTATTTTTAAATGGCTTCTTGACAAATAGTCTGACTTTTAAATGATTTCAAGAAAAAGGGGGATATTTCTATCAAATAGTTTTGATGATTATTTTCATTTATGTCAATATCCTTCATCATTATCGATTGAGGTTAATCTGATACAATACAATCTTCTATATTGTATCGAATGAGTTATGTTTGACTGTGGATGTGCTATTTTTATACCATTCATGGTTTGTGGTTAAAGTATTGACATTTTGTATGTTAGTTTTAATATGAATGTTTATGTTATGTTTAAACCTATTCATATGAGGAATGCATTAGACTTAGTAATTGATGGGTGGAGCCCGCTATAGATCCTCGATGCATCGGTAGGTCTAATGAAACAAACTAGAGTCTTGGTACGAGGCCTTGACAAAATCTTAATTATAGTCTTGGCACGAGGCCTTGGACACGTGGTTATGATAGTCTGACATTATGCATTCCATCTTTATGAAAGTGGTTATTGATATTGCATGTGATTATTCAACTAGTAGAATATCCATGTGAGTAATTAAATTGAATTATTTCATTTTATCATTGCCATATTATTCTGAAGTTCAAGTTTAAAAGGATTTTGTTTTAGTCATACATTGCCTTAAGTGTTTATGCTTATCTATGAAAGCTTCTGCTATATTGTTATCCTTACTGAGCATCTGAGCTCAGCCTTTTCAATGTTTTATTTTTCCCAGGATGTGAAGAATTAATTTATGAATGACCTACAGGGATAGTATGAGGGGATATGAAGACAATATGTTGTTGTAGTTTTTTTACCATATGATGTAATGTAAGACTTATGAATATATCTAGTGTTTCCAAGGCTACTAAACTAATCGGTCTTTCGAGACTTGATATTTTTTGTGATCATGCCAATGTTATGTAATAATGCACCGACTCTGGGTAAATGGGGTTGGGGCGTTACAGTTGGTATCAGAGGAAGTTTAGTTCAAACCTTGGAAGATATATTTAGATAAACTCTGATTAGAGCACGTAGACCTAAGATGAACTTTGAGGATTAGTATAGAAGAACTTCCAAGAATTTTGGTATTGTAGAGATTTTGTGAGTTTTCCAAGAAATACATCCCTATCTGGATACGAGCAGGTAGAGGCGGGTCTGGCACAGATATACCTAGGGGTAAAACCTGAAAACACCGCTTTGAGCTAGACTCGAATGGGAACTGGTGCACGACAACGGGCCTTGCTGCACTCTTGGTTACGACACTCCCGAGGGATATGCTTAGGATAATTTAGATTTTATTTAGAAACCAATTTGAAGTATTATATATATAAGATGAGAGTAAATGACCTTGGTTAATACTAATGTGTTTCAAATTGAGAATATGGTGACATGTTAATCTCTAAATGATTTTATGACTACTGTTACTCACATAATGCTTTTTGGTTTTAGTCAATGGCTGGATTCCAAGGAAGTCATAGTGACTTTGAGAATGATGTACAAGGTGAGAACGGTGGTGGAAATGAGCAACAAAATGGAATGTTGATAGGCGTAAAAGATATCATCTTTATGTCAAATAAATTTTCCAAAAATACGATCAACAATATATATATATTAACCAATTCTTGGACTCAACAAAGGAGAGAAAGTTGATGAATGATAAGAGCTCCAGTAGTAGAGACCATGGAGAAAGGAATCCTCAATTTCCGTCATGCAGGAAATGTGGAAGGAGACACCCATAAAAGTGTCTCAATGGGACAAATAAATGCTTCACATGCAGGAAGGAAGGACATAAAGTGAAGAATTTCCGAAGAAAAATGAAGAGTACTATGGAAGAAGATAAAAATGGTCCCAAGAATCCATTTACAGTAATTTTCCGTAAATGTAGGGGACTTGGCCATTAGCCGAGTGAATTCTCTATTCTCTAGGATATTTTCTTGGACAAAGAAGAAGCTATGTGGAAATAAATGGTTGGAGAAATGTTTAAAAAGTATTAGTGCTCCTTGTTGACGGGTTTACTTTGGAATAATTTTATCTTGTATTTTTTTAACCCTGCAGTTTTCCATGTGAGAATGATATTTGAGGAAGAATTATCTTTTCTCTTGTGGATATAGTTATAAATAACCATTTGGTTTTATATGATTGTTGGGTTTGAGGCAATTATAAGTTATTATAATTTGGGATAAAAATGCAAGGTATGAGATAAGATTTGTGGTTAAATTACGTTATGGTTATTTTGAGGAATTTATCTCATTTTGGTAATGTTATTAAATATAGTTTTTGAAAAAGGACAACACGCAGACCATGTGACAACCCGTCGTTTCAGACAAAGCTGTGGAAATCGAACCCACAACCAAAGTGCGATTGTGATTTATCGCCTGCCACTGGACTACGTGAAGTCCCTGGTTAGTGTGACTATTATTTTTAGTTAAATGATTTTATTGATCAATAATAATTTGATTTGGGATCTTATGTCTTATCAAATGAATACCCTTAGTATAAGAAAATGATTTGGTGATTAAGTGATAAATGTTATTTTGGAAGTTGTTCGCTTTGTTGTGAACACTATATGCCCAAGGAAAATAGAATAGTATGGGATTTCATTTGAGGAGTAATGGTAGATTTTTATCTATGTTTTTATTGTGGATTTATAGTGATTTGGGTTATTTATGGAAATAATTAGGTTAATTACTTTTAAGTATGTGACTTTAAGAGTAATTAATGTCATTTGGAGATACAATTTAATGTGGAAGACTACATTCTTATAAGTTTTGGGTTTCAATATTAGTTTGTATTATATTGAAGGATTTTAAGGACAATTGATTATTGAATGGTATTTATTTAACTTTGGGGGTATTGATGGTTTAATTTTAGAAATTAAGATTAGTGATTTTTTTTTCTCTAATGGAATATTCAATTGGGGGATCATCAGATATTATAATAACCATTTTGGTTTTGATTAATCTCTAAATACTAGGTAAATATATAGTTTATCCTACGTGGATCATGTGTTTCTATAGAAGTTTATTCTAGCTCTTCCATTGTGACCAAGTCTTCTTGAATACTCATTGTTCAAAAAAATGAGTTAGTGGTAAAAATTTATTAAAAAATGAAACTCTACTTAAAAATTAAGTATATATCTTTATGTTCATATCATAAATGAATTCCTCTTCCTTATGTAATGTAACTTAAAACAAAAAATATTGTTCGTTTACTTTTTCTACTGGGAGACTAATGACCGTTTGTCCCAACACAAGTTTGTAATTTTCTTATTGTTAACTTTCTCCTGATCATGTTTTCTATCCCTCTCCATCAGAACTTAACACTTAGTTTATCATCCATATCCATGTTCTCCTATATGTAATCCTAGTATGAGTTCTCTTGGGTCACCTTTATACCTCTCTTCCTTTCTTTTAAAGTGATAGTTTTATCAACTCTTTTTCCGATGTGGCACTTTCCATTTTATTCTCAAGCCCAATTTTTTTAAAAAAATTGCGAGGATGCAATTTATTGAAGGAGGGGAGAATGTTACACCCCAAGCTTCCATAATACGTTTCCCTTTGAATAATGCAATGGCGTGCATTGTAAGTAACTTCGAGATTCTAACACACCACAACCAATCAAACTATCCATTATGAATAGTAATACCTACTTTTTAAAATTTTATAAATTTTATCTTTCGAAATGGACTTCATTTTTGGATTCGTAATATCGAAATTAGCTTAGGGTGAAATTCTGGTACTTTTCGGATAACTTTCATATTTTGATGAATAGTGAAAATTACTAAATTTTAATTAAAAACAACTTTTTTAATCGAAATAATTAATAGTGATAAATTATTAATTTGAGTTGTTTTAAAGTATATTTAGAATATATTTTTACCATTTAATAAAATGTTAGTCATTGGATGTAATTTCACATTTAAACCAGACATAAACAAGTGTCAATCTTTCGATAGTTATTATCTCTTAAAAACACGCTATTTGTTTTGACGACAGGAATTAATTTTTAAATTAATTAATGCAACTGATATGTTTTGAATTTGGTAAAATAGAAATCATTTTTTAATTCATAATATCAAATATATCTTAGGCCTATTTTTTGGTATTTTTCTGGAAACTTTCATTTTTTGATGAATAGTGAAACCACTAAGTGGTAGTTAAAAAAATGAATTTTTCATAAAACTTAATTTTACCGCTTCTGTGAGTGGAATTTCAAAAATCCGAGAGACATAGTTAATATCAAGGAGTAAAATGTGGTTCAATGAGATGAAAATAATTTTTTGTGAATAGTAACTTTTTACTTTTATATACCACAGTTAAAAGTAAATATGGTAATTAAGGGTAACAATGATATTAATATTACCCTAACACATGTACTAATTCTATTGGACAAGTGTATCTCGACCAAAAACAACCTTAGGAGTAAAATAATATCCTTTAGGCCCACTTGGATTAGATTAGGACATTTATTATTATTTAATTCAAAGAAGAGTTAAAAGAGTTAAAATCAAAGTTTATTTACTAAATCATTTTTAATATAGAGTTATACATAAGATAATTTCAATTTTAAATATTCATTATAAATCTAAAACGATTTTATACATAATTACATTTTATTTATAATTTTTAGACAATAAATAATTTAATTTATTTATGACACAATGATGATGCAATAATTACCATAATAGTGAAAAATTAAAATAATTGATATTATAAATACCCAAATAAATATAATTTGAGACTTTTTATGAATTAAACTAATTTTCTAGGTTAATATGACATGTTAGGATTTATTTAATTAACTTTGTTTGAAGTAATACTTCTGTTGTGGTTTTTACAAAAATCAATTATTGAATAGTGTCAAAATTTACATCAAAGAGTTTTTAAAACAAATATTATATTATTAATTGATATTAAATTACTAAAAATCTAATGTTAGGAAAAGAGACTTATATCATGATAATTGTATCATTAATTGACCACTTGGGGGTATCTTGGATGTATATAGTAAGTTTATTAACCATATAATATAAAAATACAAAGAGACATTGTAAAAGTGAAACTAATTAACTAAGAGTTAATACTTAAAGATAAGGTTAATATAATGACCCAAACCTGTCTAAATTCTATTGGTTGAGTTTTTTAGACCTATCCCCACATTAACGCTTAAATAATCCACTTTTGAGCCATTATAAACCGAATATGAATTTATTATAAAATAATAATTTTAGCTTTTCCAAAGGTGCCCCTCACCCCTCTTATAAAAGGGCACTCCACCTTCTCATTACTTCAAACCTTAAAAGCATTTTGGTTCTGCCAAACCCTGCCCAAATACTCTCTCAACTTCCCTCAATACAACCTAGAGGCCTTAGTTTGATCAGAAATCCAACCGAAGGATCCCTTTTGATCAAATCAAAAGGAAGAACCCGAAGAAGAGGTAATGTTTTTACCACCCTTTTTCAAATTCTTTTCTTCTTCAACTTCTTCTTTATTTGTTATTCACATTCTAAATTAATTAATCCAGTATCTACTATATACTTTAATATTATTATAAATATGGTACAACCATATTCATTATTCTATCCATCCTTTGAATGACATGTCACCATACGTGCGTACGTACGGCTTACCGTCTCCACGTCGTGGTGTAATTGTCATTCAATAAATTATTATTTGGATGGGTATAATAATGATGTGTAATTAATGTAAATAATAAATATAACATGATAATTATTCTGTCTATATGATATACCATCCAATTATATATTATTTTAACATCAAAATAATGATATTGTCGCTCGTGCGTACGTACGGACTACCGTCTCCGCGAACCCGATGAGATTCATTCTCCATCGTATCCATTCAAGTATAATTATCATTTGATGATTTAAAAATAATGTTTAAGGACTTGATATAATTATGGATATGATTAAGATACAACCTATCCATTACAAATCCGGCTTTTGTAACAAAACATATAAAAGAAAACGAGTAAGTTAACACCCGAAACAACGATAATACTAAGATATTATTAACAAATCAATGTTAAAAGATCATATATGATATCATATTAATGTAAATTATTATTGTATAATTCAATAACTATTATTTCACCATTATATAGGAGGTTAATCAACTGTCGACCAAGGAAAAAGTACAAAGTAAGGGGTTTCTTATCTTACTTTTAATTCTGTGAGAATTCCATTGTTCACCACTTATTTATTACATGTGGTGTGTGTACTGAACATGTTTGTCTTCATTGTGTAATATAATTTAATTCATGTATATTTACATAATAATTTTATGATCCTTCTTTCATGGGTGTATGTTTTTTATGTTACCGAATCAATAAGGGAATTTGAAATTTCAATTTCCACTCATTCGACTTTACGCATACTTCATTGATTATTTTACTCCAAGGTTATGTGTGGAATCACTATTCATTTGATTATGTCATAATTTCCACTCCCCTTTCTGTGGATATACTTTTTATACACATAATAAATCCATTCATAAATTCTCAATTCATCGGTATGAACTTGATAAGGTTAATTTTTACTCAATCTCGATTTGTTGAGATAAACATCCAATTCAATGGTGTTGTTTTTACAAGAATACGTGTGAATGTCCTTTGATTGTTTTACACTAAATATCCAATCATATTTAGTGTATTTATATTTTTCACACATAATTATGTCGTTGATTTATCCTTAACCTAAGGATACAACCTTTATGAGAGATTTCATCTCAATTTACCTTCCATTGAGACTTCTTTGTTGTTATACACCAAATCACGTTTATGTGGTGTATATAATGTAATTTGACATAGTATATCATGAATCCCTTTATTCTCATGATATTACAAAGTTTTTATTACCTCAATTATTCTTATTCAAGTGTCTCTCTTTTGGTTAGAAACTCTAACTAAAATACCATTTTTAAATGTTTTAAAGACTTATTATTCTAAATATTTCTCATTAATGTCCATGTTTTAAAAATGGTTTTAAGGATTTATTTATATGGACATTAAAGTTTTAAAATTAAAACACCTTTTAAAAGTTTCAAAGTGGTATGGGACACTTTGATTCAAAAATCTATTTTTAAATGGCTTCTTGACAAATAGAGTTACTTTTAAATGATTTCAAGAAAAATGGGGATATTTCTCTCAAATAGTTTTGATGATTATTTTAATTTATGTCAATATCCTTCATCATTATCGATTGAGGTTAATCTGATACAATACAATCTTCCATATTGTATCGAATGAGTTATGTTTGACTGTGGATGTGCTATTTTTATACCATTCATGGTTTGTGGTTAAAGTATTGACATTTCGTATGCTAGTTTTAATACGAATGTTTATATTATGTTTAAACCTTTTCATATGAGGAATGCATTGGACTTAGTAAGTGACGGGTGGAGCTTTCTATAGCTCCTCGATGCATCGGTAGGTCTCATGAGACAAACTAGAGTCTTGGCACGAGGCCTTGACAAAATCTTAATTGTAGTCTTGGCACGAGGCCTTGGCTATATGGTTATGATAGTATGGAATTATGCATTCCATCTTTATGAAAGTGGTTATTGATATTTCATGTGATTATTCGACTAATAGAATATCCATGTGGGTAAGTAAATGGAATTATTTCATTTTATCATTTCCATATTATTCTAAAGTTCAAGTTTAAAAGGATTTTGTTTTAGTCATACATTGCCTTAAGTGTTTATGCTTTTTTATGAAAGATTCTACTATATTGTTATCATTACTGAGCATCTAATCTCACCCCTTTCAATGTTTTATTTTTCCTAGGATGTGAAGAAGTAATTTATGAATGATCTACAGGGATAGTATGAGGGGATATGAAGACAATATGTTGTTGTAGTTTTTTTACCATATGATGTAATGTAAGACTTATGAATATATCTAGTGTTTCTAAGGCTACTAAACTAATAGGTCTTTTGAGACTTGATCTTTTTGTGATAATTCCAATGTTATATAATAATGCACCGACTCTGGGTAACTGGGGTCGGAGCGTTACACCAATGAACTGGAACCATTGGGAAAGGAAATGAAATTTTCCAAAACCGAATCATGGAAGTTGAAATATTTGATGTGTGGGGAATAAATTTCATGGGGCCATTACTTAATTCAAATAGAAAGTTCTATATCCTAGTTGGTGCTGACTATGTCACAATATGGGTAGAAGTTGAAGCTACCACTCATGACATAGAAAAAGTGGTCATGATTTTTTTAAAAAAAAATTCATTTTCAAGATTCAGATTTCCTAGAATAGTCATTAGTGATCGAAGATTTTTTTTAACAATAACACTATTAAAAGAATAGTGGGGAAGTACAGAATAAAATATAACACAAGAACTCCCTACCACCCGTATACAAGTGTACAAGTTGAATTATCAAACTGAGAAATCAAAAAAATCTTCAAAAAGGCCATAGACATATATAGAAAGGAATGAAGCCTTAGGTTAGATGATGCACTCTGGGTGTACCACAATTCATAAAAAACACCCATTCTCACCACCACCTTTCGATTAGTGTATGGAAAGCCTTACCATTTTCCCATAGAATTAGAGCATTGCTCGTACTGGGAAATTAAGAAATTTAATTTGGATTATCAAAAAGTGGGGTAAGTTAGGATGTTATAGTTGGATGAACTAGAAGAAATAAGAAATGAAACATATGAAAATTCTAATATTTATAAAGAGAAAACCAAGAAATGGCATGATCAACACATCATGTGATGAATTTTTTATACCAGAGAATAAGGTCTTATTATTTAGCTCTTAATTAAAAATGTTCCCTAGGAAGCTCAAATCAAGATGGTAAAGACCCATTATGGTCATAAATTTATTCCCCTATGGGACCATCAAAATTAAAAAAGGAGTAGAACCATTATTCAAAGTCAATGGTAAAATATTGAAGATTTATCAGGAACCATTATGTGAGGGGTGTTTCATCACTTTAAAATTCATTTTAGCACCATTGAGTCAAACTATCAAAATTAAATGAAGAGATGACCGGGAGGAATACCAATATATATTACTATATTCTAGAATAGAATAGAATAGTGTTTTAGGTAGTTTGGGGAATTCTGAGAAAAAAGGATTGGGATTTGGTTTAAAAATGTGCAAAAAGTCCAAATTACACATCGTGTATGAGATTAAATGACATGTATGATCCATAACCAAGAAAATATTAAATTCATGAATCATGTGCTCATATACACATTGTGAAATTCCACAGCTTATTTATGTCATGAATCTAGGGTTCCTGACTCTCGACCCCCCCTCACTCCCATCTCTCACTGCTTAAACCCACCCCTCATCCTACTGATCCCATGCCTGAATGTGAGGATCCACCTCCAATCAAAGGTCAAAGGGTTTCCATGCCTTGAAAACCCCCTGTTTCTTCTTCCTCCACCTCCACCTTAGCCTCTGTAGCACCATCGGCCACCGAGGAATCCCACTTGATGTCCAATGAGTCTAAGGACACCATTCTCCCCAACTTTCATCCCATAATTCATTTTTTCCAACCCACAACACTATGTCGTGTTAATTCGATAATTGGAAAAGCCCATGCGGACCAAAAAACATTATATTTTGAAATCCTTTACCATTTTCACATCATCTTAGAGGTCATTCCCCTCCTTGACCATCTGAATATCACCATTATTGTCGATGTTTGTGAGGATACCTATAGGGAGATCTTCCTTGAGTTCTTGGACACTTTTGAGGTGGCTATCAAGAGTGTCTACTTCTAGTTATACTGAAGGCCACATGATATCTCCTTCGAAGAGTTCATCATCAGGCTCGGTATTTATTCCTCTAAATTCAACACTTCCAAGGAATTCCTGACTTTTCATCTAGATCCATGAAATTAATATGAAAAAAACTCTAGAGGATGATTGATCAGGACACTTAGAGTGAGCATGATCCTTGAATTACCAAATCCACACATCTTAGAGGTGCAGCGCTCCAGATTCTTCACCAGGCATTGACTCATTCTTGGTTTTCACATGCAGATTCTCACAATAGTATCATACATTTAGAAATCATAATACTTGATATTTACATGGTAGGACCTTCCATCAACATGGAATCATAGTTTTACTTCTAATTCAGGGTGCATGCAAAAAAATGAGGTATTCTAATGGGTGGGTCCTTCATCACCCATTTGGCATGACATCTAGGTGTATTCGACACCGCCCTTCCCCTAACCTCTCTTAGACTGATGGTGTCGATCAAATTCCTTCTAATTCACAAGATTTAGCTACTGATGAATGATAGATACATCTATCATTGGGAATTGGGATGCTTTAAGGCCATTGATGAGGCACTCGGGGATCATGTTTCCAACCCAGCACCCGCTCCTGTTACATCTAGTCCCACCACCACTTCCACCTTCAACCTAGCTCCTACTACTACCACTAACATTACCAACCCTGAAAACACCCATATTATTTCCTCTTCCACCACTACATTTCCCACTGCACCACCTACCCCATCTTATCCAATATATCTCTGGGATATGTACCTTTTCATCGTAGAGAATCTGCATTAGATTTCCCCCACCTGGGCATCCCCTTTGCATAGTTTTCTCTTTTTACTACCCTATACTGCCACCATCCACCATATACACTCAGCCTCTACCTCCACTAGGCCCTTCATCACCCACCATTATACCCCATCCACCACCCCGACTGACCTTCCACCCGAGGTAATAGACCCTACCTCCCAGCAGGAGTTCTTGACAGAGCAGGACCGATGGGGAAAGGGATTATCCCTACCAATATCCAATGAGGTGCCATTAGTTGACCCATATTACAAACAAAAAACCACCATTTAGATCATTACCTCACATACACCATCATCTTAGATAACTTCCAACACCACAAAACCCCCTCTAGTAGTTGATACGTCAACCCCTTACTCCATTGCTTCTATTGATTAGGAAGACCAACTGTAGGCACCCTATGTTTGGGAGAGGAATTTAGATGAGTAGCTCGATGATTTTGATTACTATTAGTATATCTTAGTACCTCCCCCATTGTTTTACTATGTCTAGGTAATAAAATTTTCATACTATCTATATTTAATATTACTGATGTATCAGGGAACTTATTATATACATGGGATACTAATTTCGACTCATTATTGCTTGGCTTAATTTTCATTTCATTACTGTATTATATTAGCCATGTATAGATCTTATGCATCTTATATAGTCATTAATATGACCTTTCCATAACCATCTACCCTTGTAGTATGTATGAACCAGCATTTGGATGATGTTGAGTTCCAACTTGAGGAGCTATCACTAGATATCCATACTCAGTAACCATCACCACCACGACAAGCACATATACGATTCCTTCCACAACAAATTCATGCTAAGTAAGATCCCAAGGTGATTAATATTTCTAAGAATACACAATAGATTTATGACATAACCCCCAGTTCTTGTAGGTACCAGTACACTTCTGAGCATATGGACTATACTTGATTGGTTATTTTTTCATCTATCTGGATGAAAATGCCTTTGTTAGCGCTTTATGGGAGGAAAACATATTTCATTTGTTTTATTCATTTTTAGTCTTGAAATGAGGATTTTATGTTTTTATTTTCATAGTATTTTTTGTCACATGTCTCTTTGAACATCATTTTATCCATATTTCTGCATTTATCTAAGATTTCTTTCATTGTTATTCATTCTGTTCACATACACATATTTATGATTCCAAAATATTTAAAACCAACCGACTAATGTTTTATCTAGTGTAATATTTGTCTTTCTAACCCATTATGTAGGAATCTGGTATTGCCCAAATTTACCCAAGTTTTAAGGGTTAAGTGGTCGCTTGTAGTGTATCTTGGGTTGTCGAATCCTCAGAGACCTAAGAAGAACCTTTAGACACACAATATAAAGAGATGGATTTTTGGATATGAAGTGGCCAACTTGGGTTGATTTTAGATGGTTTTAAAAGAGCACTAAGAGATCTATGTGAATTCAAATTATGAGAAATTGAGTTGATCCTAGGTTATTGCTTGGGGTGGATTGGATGAATTCCTCTTTTTTTAACGATTTCAACTTCATTAACTTTGGAAGGATTCATGCAATGAATTCAAAAAAACCGCATAACTTACTGATTAATCACCTTAACAAACACATTATAATCACCTATACACTTGTAAGATTATTTTTATGAGCACTCCAAGGTAAAGGATCTAATTAGCGCATAAAAGTGAGGCGAATAAATTCAATAAGGAAGAGGAAGAGAGAAAATCATTGAATGAAAAAAACTAAAATAAAAGAAATTAATACATTTAGAGAGTGATAAATAACATTAAATATAGTCCCTTGATACTCCCTTGGATCAACCCATAAAATATATAGCCCTCCATTGATGAAAAGTACTCAATGAAAGCAGGAAGTATACTTACGAGGGTGGAATTGTAGAAGTAAAAACAACGAAATAACGATCACTCCACCATTGTGTGAACAATATCACAAGGTTTGGTGTGAATAATTTCACAATTTGAGGAAACAGTATCAAGGTGGTATGAATAAGAACATAATAAGAGAATAATAAGAACTTTTATTTAAAACTAAGGTGATTCGAATAACTTACATGAGAAGGAAGAACGTTACAAAGAAAAATTGGCATAATAACATTACGATGAAAAAAAATCTCCTAGATCCCTAAATCCTCCACCACCAATACCTTAAATAGGAATTTAGGAAGCATTTGGTAGATCCTCCATATTTTCAAGTAACTTTAATTAATTGTGGTGGGCCTAGGTGGGTGGAAAATTAATGGAGAGGAAACTTTTCAATTCTTTCCTCGAAGTGGCAGCCAACTTGCATCCATCGAAAAGACGCGCCTAAAGGACCTTATATATGGACTAATTAAAGTGGAACATAGTAGGATAAAATTTATCCCAAGATGTATCCTAATATCCTGTAAAATATCATCCCAAATATTTTTCTTCTTTTGAGATATGATTTAAATGGTGGGCTGTTTTTCTGGGCCTCAGAATCTGGCCCAGAATTTCATCATCAAATTGGACCGACTAGAACACCATTAAAACATTAGAATTATATTAGTCCACTGTTTAATTAAATGTTACCCATAATATATTCTATATTAATTTAAATCTTCATAATCATTGGTCTTGAATCCTGTCTGATACAATAATTTTATTGGGCTGCTGTCCAGATCACTTTGCCTAGAATGTTGTTGGTTCAAAGCCCACTTTAGTGGTATTCCAAATTGAATCTCCAAGTACTCCAAAATAATGAATTGTTCCTTATAGAATGGTATATCGGAAAATAAAATATAAAAATAAAATCAATACCATCATGTATTTTATGAGATGTTCAAGAAGGTAGAATATAATAGTGCATTTTAAGAAGGAATTACAATCACAATGTAAAATAATGTTCAAAGTGTAAAATTTACTAATAATGGTGTCTATGATTAATAAATCACATGAATATTATATTATAAACAATTAATAAAAGCATATTTTAGGGGCTAATCACACCCCCGACTTAAGTTTTTCTAGTCCCGAGCAACATATATCTCAAAAATATGAAATTCAAATTCCCTTTTCCAAAAACATTGTAATACAAATTGCTCACCCAAAGACCTCATACAAAAAAAAATGAAACCCATAAAAATCATTTAAAATAATCTATGTCCAGATGCATATATCAATCCCAAGACCATTAATTTTTTCAAATTCATTGTCATATTTCATCCAATTCCAAATAATCATGATGAAGTGTTGTGCATCACAAAAGACATGGAGGTTTATTTTCATTCAAGGGAGAAAATATGGAGGCGCTAGGAGGAATAAAATTTTAATATTAAAATGAGTATACATTTTTTTTTGATTTTTTTGTTTTTTTTGTTTTTTCATTTTTTCCATGGTAATTGAAATTGAACTCAATAAAGTCAACCCATGTAGCAAGAATTTGCCAATGACTCCCAGGCTCAAAGACATTAGGGCACCAAGTGAAGCTCACATACTTAGGCATCATCTCATGTTTACTCAATAAAAAAAAAATTCAAATTACCACTAATAGAGATAAAATGCCCAACTCTGGGCCAGAAAACTATGGAGTCACGATCCCCAAGTGTTGAAAGCCACACATTAGGTCAATTCATTGCTCTACGTGCAATTGATTTTTTTATTTTTTATTTGAATACTCATGTTAAAATTAAAATGATCACCAAACCTTTGTCATTTATTATGGGACCCCAATAACTCAAACTAATACCCCACAATCTAGAGGACGTGTATTGTGTTTTTTTGTTATTAAAAGGATGAACCTATAAACGGTGAAAAAACACATCGGACAACCACACTTTCCAAAATCAATGCTCATGAACATAAACTTGCATTAAAATCGGAATCAAGGCATGAAAAATTACTTGATATCCAATTTCAGAGTTTTCAATATGTGTTATCATGTTCAATGTTAATGAATTTTTTTCTTCCATTCATTTTTATGCACAAAAAATCATTTTTTATTTCATCTCCCCCAACATAGAGTAACATTGTCCCCAGTGTTTAACGAAAAGAAAACATAGAAGGGTTATGGGAGAGGAGTTCAAAGAGGACATTAAAAATGAGAATCATGGAATGAAGTCACATAGTGGTTAATGTTGAAAATGAATTCCCCAGTCTCCCTTCAGTCCTGGTTCGAGTCCCAGTGGATTGGATGGCTGTGAAAGGTTTTTCCCCATGACCTGTGACATGTCTTTTAATTTTTATTATTATATTTTTTTTGTATTATTTTTTTAACCTAAAAAAACATAAAAAAAATAAAATAAACTGATGATACATTGTCTTCTCTTAAATTTATGGGTAACGTATTACTCAGGGACTACACCACACGACACAGATGAATATGGTGATCCCATTTTATACCCATCTGTACTCATAAATGATTATTTTTTGTATTTTTATTTTAACCAATAAAAACATAAAAATAAAATAAAATAAACTGATGATACATTGTCTTATCTTAAATTTTTGGGTAAGGTATTACACATGGATCACACCACGTGACACAGATGAATATGGTGCTCCCCTTTCATACCCATCCTTACTCATAAAAGAAGAAACGGTCAACAGTCTAAGGTAAAAAAAATTCTTTTTGTATTTTTATTTTAACCTACAAACCCAAAAAATAAACTGATGATACATTATCTTTATTTAAATTTCTGGGTAAGGTATTACTCAGAGATCATGCCACATGACATAGATGAATATGGAGCTCCCCTTTCATACCCATACTTACTCACAAAGAAGAATAGGTCAACAGTCTAAGGTAAAAAAAAATTATTTTTTTATTTTTCTTTTAACCTACAAAAACATAGAAATAAAATAAACTGATGATAAATTGTCTTCATTAAAATTTCTGGGTAAGTTATTACTCATAGATCATGCCACGTGACACAGATGAATATTGTGCTCCCCTTTCATACCCATCCTTACTCATAATGAAGAACATGTTAACAATCTATTTTTTTTAAAATATCAAAATGAAAATAAATAAAGATGATTCACAATGATTGGAAACATGAAAACCACAGGTTTCCTCCTATGCAACGCTTTTTTTTTAACATCGCTAGCTCGACTTAAACCCTTAATTGTTTAAGTATTTTCCTCATCGAAGGATGGTTCACAAAATTATTCATCAACTTCTTGTTTCTTGATTGGTTCAATGAATAGTTTGAATCTATGACCATTAACTTTAAAGGTTTGACCATTAGTGGGATCTTGAATTTCTACAACCCCATGGGGGTACACCTTATGCACTATGTATAGAACCGACCATCTGGACCTCAACTTTCCTAGGTGTAAATGAAGTTTAGAGATATATAAAAGAATTGGTTTACCTAGTACAATGTGTTTGGTTTTAATATTTTAAGATTGGTAGGCTTGTACTTTAGCTTTATTGATCCTTGAATTTTCATAAGCCTCCATCCTAAGTTCCTCAAGTTCATTGAGATCTAATTTCCTTTTTGTTTCGACCAATGTGTGGTGATAATTCATTTTATTAATTTCCCAAAAGGCCTTATGTTCAATATTTACTAGAAAATGGCATGATTTACCATAAACCAACCTATATGGGTATATTCCTAAAATGGTTTTATATATGGTTCGATAGGCCCATAGAGCATCTAAGAGTTTTCCCTACCAATCTTTCCTATATGGATTAAATATTTTCTTAAGAATTTGTTTGATTTCTCGATTAGCTAACTCATATTGACCATTGTTCTGTGGGTGGTAAGTAGTGGAAACTTTATGAGAAATTCCATATTTTTCCATGAGTGCTGAGAATGGACAATTGAAAAAATGAGTTCCACGATCACTAATGATTGCCCAAGGAATTCCAAAATCTAGAGAAGATGTTTTCCTTGAGAAATCTAAGCACAGTTTGATGATCATTGGATTTTTTAGGAATTTCATCAACCCATTTTGAGACATAATCGACGGCTAAAAGAATGTACAAATATCCCCTAGAGTTTTGTAAGGGACCCATAAAATTGATTCCCCAGCAGTCAAAGATTTCAATCACTAATATAGGAGTGAGTGGAATTTGATTCCTTTTTTTGATGGACCCTACTTGTTGGAACCTAGGACAAATTTGAAAAAATTTATAGGAGTACCTTATGAGGCTGATCCAGAATAGACCACTGTAAATAACCTTAGAAAAGTTTTCTTAGAGGAAAAGTGACCTCTTCACGCCTCAATATGATAGAATTTAAGGATGGACTCTTGTTCAGATTATGGGACACACCTCCTAATGACTTGGTCAGGGTAGAACTTATAGAGGTATGGATCATCAAATACATAGTGTATGACATTAGAAAAGAATTTCATTATAGCTTGATTCCCTAAGAATTTTGTAATGACTCCTGTAACTAAGAAGTTGGCTATGTCTGCATACCAAGGGCAATCACTCACAGAGTATAGGTGTTCATCAGGGAATGAATCAGACACATAAAGGTGATATAATTTGTCATTAAATTCTATCCTAAATAGATGTTCAGATACAACATTTTCAACACCCTTTTTTACTTGATTGTGAGGTAGAATTCTTGTAATAGAAGGACCCACCTAATTAGTCTAGCCTTAGCATCTTTTTTTTGGAATAGGTATTTCAGTGCAGAATGGTCAGTGAACACAGTGATGGGGGATCCTAAGAGGTAGGACCGAAACTTTTCTAAGGCAGACACAACAGAAAGTAACTCCTTCTCAGTGGTGGTGTAGTTGATTTGGGAATCATTTAAGGATTTTATTGCGTAAGAAATTGCATAAGGAGTTTTATCACAATGTTGTCCTAACATAGATCCTAAAGAAAAGTCACTAGCATCACACATGAGTTCGAAATAAAGGTTCCAATTTGGGGATTTCATGATGGGAGGAGAGGTGAGAGTTGTTTTGATGGTTGATAATGAACCCTCACAGCTTTCTGTCCAAACAAATAGAGTATCCTTTACTAGAATACCACAAAGGGGACGAGTGATTGAACTAAAGTTCCTAATGAACCTTCTATAGAAACCAACATGTCCTAAGAATGATCTCACTTCCTTGATAGTTTAGGGTGATGGAAGGTGACGAATTATGTCAACCTTGTCTTTATTGACTTCAATCCCCCTACCTAAGACTAGATGGCCAAGGACTAGTCCCTCTTTAACCCTAAAATGACATTTTTCCTAGTTTAGAACTAGATTCTTTTATTTACATCTTTACAAAACTCTCTCCACATTCCTTATACATCCCTCGAATGTATCCCCAAACAAAGATAAGTCATCCATGAAGACCTATAGAAAATCTCCTACCATGTCTGAGAAGATTCCCACCATGAACCACTGGAAGGTTCCTGGGGCATTACATAACCCTAAGGGAATGCATTTGAAGGAAAATGTGCCAAATGGATAGGTAAATGTAGTCTTCCCTTGATCCTATAGGGATATATCAATCTTATTGTACCCTAAGTACCCATCTAAATAACAGTAGAAGGATAACCTTTTACCCTCTCAAGGACTTGGTCAATGAATGGTAATGGGAAATAGTTCTTCTTGGTAAATGAGTTAAGATTCCTATAGTCGATGTAGACTCTCCAGCCACTACTCATCCTAGTTAGAAGAATCTATCCATCCTTATTGATTATTACCATGATTCAAGACTTCTTTGGAACCACATGGATTGGGATAACCCACTCACTCTCAGCTACAAGATAGATGATACCAGATTTTAACAATTTCAAAAGTTCTTTTTTCACTACTTCCATGAGATTAGAATTGAGTCGCCACTGAGGTTGACGATATGAATTTGAATCAGATTCTAGAACAATTCTATGAGTCCGGATAAGTGTTCTAATCCCATGAATATCAGATAGGGTCCATCCAATGGATTTTTTGTGTCTCCTAAGGACATCTAGAAGCATCCTCTCATGATCTACATGAAGATAAGAATAAATAGCAATAGGATGTGTTCCATTTTCACCTAGTAAGGCACACTTAAGTGTAGTAGGAAGTTATTTCAATTCAAGATTATGTTGTTTCAAAATTTCAGTTGAAGATTGAGAAATTGTCTCAAGATCAATTTCTTTTTTTAGAGTTTCAGATATGATTTATTCCCCATGTGTAGAAGTTTCATCTACTAGATTGGTTTGATTAGTGTTAGACAAGAGAGTTGGAGTGGTCTCCATGAATGTGGTTTCCTTCAAGATTTAACTGATTTTTGGTCTTAATATTTCATCATAGGAGCAATCTAAAAGTGATTCTAGACAAGGAGATAAACTTCCTTCATGTGAACAAAGGAAATTAATCTCGTCCTGACTTAAACATTCCTCAAATGTTCCTTGATGTTCTATGGATTCATTATTAGCGCTTACTATCATGTTTACTTCATGAATATCCTCACCATCCCCTATTTGTGAGCTTTAATTATAGATGTTCAAGTCTAGACTCATGTTTCCAAAGGTGATGGTCATGTTCCCATTTCGGACTCGGATAACAGAGTTGATTGTTGCAAGGAAGGGATGACCAAGGATGATGGGGGTTTGTTCCTTATTTCCTAAGTTTGGATTGTTGTCAAGGACAATGAAGTCAGTAGGGTATATGAAGTTTTCTACTTTTACCAGAACATTCTTTAAAATATCCTTTGGAATCCTAATGCCATGATCAGTAAGTTAAAGTGTGACAGATGTGGGTTGGATCTCTTCTAGACCTAACTGGCAGTATACAACATAGGGAATGAGATTGACACTGGCACCTAGGTCACACAAGGATTTGAAAACTTTGTTCTCTCCTAGTTCAACATTGATGTACAAGCATCCTGGGTCTTTCATCTTTTGTAGAAGAGTTCCTTGGATTGTTGTTCTAACATTTACTACTAGAAGGACTTGGTTCTTATGTGAGAATTTTCTCTTAAATGTGTATAGGCCCTTCAAGTATTTTGAGTATGCATGAAGGGTTTGAATATCATCGAGGAGTGGAATGTTCAACTTGACTTTTGAGAATATTTACCTCAACGTTTCACTCAATTCAGGCTTGGGTTTCCCCCTCATGTGTTGAGGAAATGGGGAAGGTTGTGGTATTGTTTGTTGAAGAGTTTTTTCTTTCACATTGTTATCAGTTTTTTCACTTTGATCATGTGGTTCATTTTAAGTTTCATTAGTGTTTGAATATTTATATGGTTTTTGAATTATTTGTTTAGTTTTATCAATTGATTTCCCACTTCTCAAAACTGTCATATCATTTAGTTGTTCATGAGTTGTTTGAGTGAAACTTGTCCCTCCCTTTGATGTTGTCGTGGAATAGCCTATGTGGGGTAGGGGTTTGGTCCTTGTGGTTGGCTAGGTTGTTGGTTATCTTTCCAGTGGAATCTTGGGTAGTCATTATACCTTGGGTTGAATGTGTTTTTGTATTAGGGATTTTTAAAGTTTAGGGCATTGAATTCAGCAGGTGGTCCTCCTAGAAGAACATCCTTTATGGATGGAATGGTTGGGAAGTTGTCTGTTTTGTGGTCATGTTTGTCACAAATTGTGCAAACAGGGTCTACAGTTTGGATTTCATAGATTTTTTAAGGTCAATCTCTTCAACCGTCCTAGTGAGTACTGTGAGTTTAGCCCTGAGGCTTTCCTCTTCTCTATGTGTATGCATTCCAATAGTTCTTTGTGGCTTTTCAGAATAAGGTGATGTTCCCCATGTTTGGTTTTGTTCATCAAGGATTTCTAGATAATCGTAAGCATTATTTGGATATTTTTTTTAAAGGTCCCATTACACATCATGTCAATTACTTTTTTGTTCCCCATGCCCAAACCTTTATAGAAAATTACCAATTGTTCAGGAATATAGAAACCATTGTGTGGAACCATGTTTAGGCTGTCTTTGAACCTCTCCCATTTTTCATAGAATGACTCTCCCTCTTTTTCAAAAAAGTTTTGGATGCTCTTTCTTAGTGATTTTTTTTTTGTGGTGGGGAAAGTATTTTTTGTATAATTATCTTTTTAATTGTTCCCAAGAGTTCATGGATGAGGGTCTAAAATTGTTTATAAATGTTTTAGCTTGATCCTTTAATGAAAAAGGTAATAGACTCAGATTAGCTGATTCAAGTTGATGTGGGGGACACATGGTTTCTACAATGTCATTAAACTCCTTAACGTGAAGGTAGGGCATCTCAGACTCCATTCCATGGAATGTGAGAAGGTGGTTTTGGACATGGGGTTTAAATATGTAGTTTGAATCTCCTATGGAATTGTGTCTAATGCATGAGGGGGAATTTTTCCAATATAGAGTGAGGTAGTTGTTCATGGTTTGATCAACTACATTTTCTATGTTTGGAGCTTCTTGGTTTGGGTGTCCCATTTGATCGGCCACATGGTTTACCATTTGATTTATTTTAAGACCCTCAATTAGACTTGTTTTAATTTTTGACTTTGGAGTTTAAAGAATATTTGGATAAAATGTAAAAAATCCCTTAGGTGAACTTGAATCCCCTATCCTAGGACTTTCCACCCTAACTAATCTATTTGAGTTATCATGGGTGTAGGAAGACATGCACCAAAAGAAAAGAAAGTGAGAAAGGGAAAAGATAAGAGAACTTGGATGATAATAGAAGAATAAGGGTTAAGAAAGAGGTTTTTTGGTCTAAAGAACTTACTTGGTCCCCAGAAATGATTCCAAAATTTGGTGTCGCTCAAATTTACCCAAGTTTTAATGGTTAAGCGGTCGCTTGCATTGTAGCTTGGGTTGTCGAATCCTCAGAGGCCTAAGGAGAACCTTTAGACACACAATATAAAGAGATGGATTTTTGGATATGAAGTGGCCAACTTGAGTTGATTTTAGATGGTTTTAAAATATAACTAAGAGATCTATGTGAATTTAAATTATGAGAAATTGAGTTGACCCTAGGTTATTGCTTGGGGTGGATTGGATGAATTCATTTTTTTAACGATTTAAATTTCATTAACTTGAGAAGGATTCATGAAATGAATTAAAACAAACCTCATCACTTACTAATTAATAACCTTCACAAACATATGACAATAAATTATACACTTATAGGATCATTTTTATGAGAACTCCAAGGTAAAGGATCTAATTAGCACATAAAAGTGAAGTGAATAAATTCAATAACAAAGAGGAAGAGAGAAAATAATTGAATGAAAAAAACTCAAATAAAAGAAATTAATACATTTAGAGAGTGATAAATAACATTCAATCAAGAGCCTTGCTAATCCATTAGATCAACCCATAAAATATCTAGCCCTCCATTGATGACAAGTTCTCAACAGAAGCAAGAAGTAGACTTACAAGGGTGGAATTGAAGAAGTAAAAACAAAAAAATAACGATCACTCCACCGTTGTGTGAAAAATATCACAAGTTTTGGTGTGAATAAGTTCACACCTTGAGGAAAAGGTATTAAGGTGGTATGAATAAGAATAGAATAAGAGAATAAGAAGAACTTTTATTGAAAACTAATGTGATTCGAACAACTTACATGATAATGAAGAACATTACAAAGACAAATTGTAATAATAACATTACAATGAAAACAAAGCTCCAAAATCCCAAAATACTCCACCACTACTGACTTAAATAGGCATCTATGAATCCTTTGGTCAAGTCCTCATCTTTTCAAGTCACTTTAATTAATTGTGGTGGGACAAGATGGTTGGAAAATTAATGGAGAGGATACTTCCAATTATTTCCCCAAAGTGGCAGCCAGCTTGCATCCACCAAAATGACATGCCAAAAGGACCTTCTAGATGGAATAATTAGAGTGAGTCATATAAGGATAAAATGTATCCCCAGATGTCTCCTAATATCCTGTAAAATATCATCCCAAAATAGTTTACGTTTTTAAAGATATGATTTAAATGGTGGGCTGTTTTTCTGGGCCTTAGAATCTGGACCATAATTTTATCATCAACTTGGGACGCCTGGAACACCATTAAAAAATCTGAATTAGCTTAGTCCACTGTTGAATTAAATGTTTCACACTATATCCTCTACATTCATTTAAATTTTAAGAATCATTGGGCTTGAATCCTATTCGATACAGTACTTTTATTGGGATGCTCTCTAGATCACTTCGCCCAGAATGTTGTTGGTTCAAAGCCCACTTTGGTGGTCTTAAAAATTGAATCTTCAAGTGATACAAAATAATTAATTGTTCCTTATAGAATAGAATACCTGAAAATAAAATATAAAAATAAAATCAAAACCATTATGTATTTTATGAGATGTTCAAGAGGGTACCATGTAATAGTGCATTTTAAGAAGGAATTACAATCACAATATGAAATAATGTTCAAAGTGTAAAATGCACTAATAATGGTGTCTATGATTAATAAATCACATGAATATTATATTATAAACAATGAATATTTTCCTATTTTAGGGGCTAATCAGTATCCCAATTCAAAATCAACACCCCCAAGTTTTCCAATGGAATGAAAATGGTTATAAGGAGATCTTGATACCATGAAATTCATTTTCAAAATTTCCATTTCATTTTGTCTATGATATATTTATGATACCTCTCCCACGATACTTTCTTGGATAGTGTAGACAATATCTCATTTTAAGTGTGGGGGAGTCTTTATAGAGCTTCATTATCAATACACTTGAATTTTTTACAATTTTAATTTATCTAGGAGACATTGTTCATTGGAAAAATGTTTTAAAATTTAGAACTTATTGTACCCAGTTAAATACAAGATAAATTTAGGGAAGTATTTTTTGAAATCATGTATTAATCCAATTTGTATTTTTAGAATGATTGATGAGTTTAATAATTTAATTCTATTTTTTTAAATTACTCTTGATTAGATTATTACTTTATTTTATACCCTGAGTGATTTCCATTTTTTCTTTTTTACTCCCATTAATGAGAGGATTATGAGCCTATGATTTCATTTTTTTGAACATATTTCTTGAGTGACACCTGGGACATGTAAACCAATCATAACTTTCATTGAAATCATATTGAGGTTATGAATAGACAAATACAATTTTATGATGGTTGAGTCAATAATTATTGATACACTCTTTCTTGAGGCCCACCTTATATTTTCCATTCATTTAATCCATAGTTTCAATGAATTAACTATTTAGGATATAACTATTCCAAGATGATTTTACCTTCCTATCATGCTCTTAGTTTTATGCATGATTATACTTTGAACAAGCGTGGGGGGATTTCACCCAATGGACATGAGATGTATTGATTGAGAATATGTATTGTGGTACTTACTAAAATGATTTTCTATGATCCTTATGTTATTTTTGGAATTTTATTCTTATCCAGTTACTTTAAAAAATTCAAAAAGAAAAAGAATTTTTTTTGGGTTGTGTATTAGGAAGGTCAAAAATCACCATTTACAAACCGATGAATCCCCTAAAGGATCATACGTGGTTAGGGGATAGATGCAATATTTAGCGTAAACATGAATTTCAAATAATAAATATAAAGAAAAGAAAAATAAAGAAACATGGTACATTTTTTTACACATAATTGGTACACTTGTGGATCTAATTTGAGATGTTTGAAGCATGGAAACTATTTGATCTTGATGGAACCACATCACTGTACTATTCTCACTTATCATAAATTAAAATTTAGAGCTTAACTTTCTTTTGAGACTGATTTTTACTTTTTTACCCATCTTCCCTTAGCCTTAGATTCATTTGAACCCTTTTGGATGAATCCCTCATGATTAATTTTGTATTTGTATTTACTAAGTGGGGATGATAGAACCAATTCAAGAATATGGTTAGGAACAAGTATTCAGGGTATAAGCATAACTCCAGTTACATTTTTACCTCGAGTGATGATATAAAATCCATTTTGAGTTAAATTGAAAATTGGGTATATAATTTAAGAAACAATTTTGAGATTATAATTAGAATATTGAGAATCTAAATAAAGAATTGAACTATGATGCATGACTGATTTTCTCTATAGGATTAATTCTAGAGGACTGAATTTTTCTTCTTACACATATTTTTATTTTCTTATCTTTAATGAATGTTTCTTGTTTTAATTTTTTTTATTTTGGAATCCCTATTGAGATGTTTTTTTCTTAAGGATAAGAAATTGTTCAAGTGTGGGGAAATTTGATAAGATAAAATTGTATATATATATATATATATATTTTTAAGTCATTTAATTATTAATTATTCATGTTTTACTTGATAATTCACTAGATATGTGTTGATTATTACAAAGAATATGTTTCCATGAATCCAAAGAAAAAACAATGAAAATTGGCCAAAATTTAACATTACACATTGTGAAATGTCTTACATGACATGTATGAATCATTCAGAACTTGTCACAAGTCATGAAGAAATTATTAGTCATGAAAATATTAAATGACATGAATATCCAATACACGTCATGTAATAATTAAAGACCACTTCCCATTTAAAGTTCAAGACATATGAAGAAGCATGTCGTGAGTTACAAGTACACATTGTGAGATGAGTAAAATATTCAAAACCTAAAGATATAGGCTGAGATTTTAACCAGATCCAAAATACTAAAATAAAAAAATGGATCGAGATTACATGAAGTGATAATATTATACAATATGTAATATCCTGACTATTTACTTTTCAACACACACACAATGGCACATAATTTACTATATTATCAATTTTCTATCACTCTTTATCATTTATCTCTCTTATTTTCTCCCCTAAATGAAATATATACAATTTTTATTACTATTTTAATTAAAATCCAAGTGTTATCAATTTTTATACATGAATTATTAATTCCATTCATTTCTGTTCATTGTTCATTGTCTACTTAACATTTATATTTCAATTTGATAGTGGATTATCCATAAATTATTTCTTGTTTAAAATTTCAAGTAAGTGGTTGATTGATTTATTACTTGTTTTGATTGAGAATTGATTGATTCTTAAACCCTTGACTGTGAATTATCATATTTCAAATTCTTTATTAATCCTACAAGAATGTATGAAATCATTTCTTTAATCTTCACTATTACCATCATGAGCGGCTAAACCACTTAGGGTAAGGGTTGATAGTAGGGGTGTTATGAACTTAATGCATATATAAATCATAACTTGGTAACCCTAAGGCTAGTAATCAGGTCACATAACAACTATTTATTCAATTATTTTAGGAAACCCTGAGCCTGGGAAGTTTAAATGAATGAACCTAACTTGATTGGAGTCAAGTAGGCTATGAACATTAGTATGAGACAATTTCTTCCATAGAATATAGGATTAATGAATATATGTTGTTATCTATATCTGGACTAAGGAATAGTTTCATATTAGATATATTTATTTGGTTTGACCACGATCAACTAGTGCTCTATGGACCACTTTGCAGCCTAAGCCCTAGGACTACTCTACGTTAGGATCGAGATTACCCTTTTTACCTGAATCCTAAAATTGAACCTGATCAATAAATTATTTATAAATCTTAAAAAAATTCAATAGTGTTAATAAAATCCCAAAATAAATCCATTTCATGAGGACTCCTACACAAAAGGTTCGAAGTCCTGGTTCCTTTTCTGCCAAAATGTTCTATGTGGGTTTGACCCCATACTATCACTATACTATATCATGGGAACAAGTGTAGTTTGGTATAAAAAGAAATTATAATCTGACAACATACCATGTGAATTAAAATATTAATGCAGGTGCATTAGTGACCCCTATAAGCTTCATGTTGATTAGTATAGCATGGGTGAGTTCCCTTATTTTGGAGTGAGTTATCTAAGTCCACTTCGATTATAACCTTAAGTGAATAAGAGCATGATTCCCTTCTGAGAGGCCAAGAGTGATCCTCATTTCCTTCATGTTTACTTAGATAGGGTTTTTGGAATTGGAATGAACAATATTTATCCAGATTCTAATCCTCGATCTAGGAGGATGTTTGTAGTATGGTATGTTGTCCCCCCAGTGAGTCATGGGCATTGACCACCTATCTGAGTATTGAGATATGATCTTTTTGAAAGGATATTAGTCCGATAAAGTGTGTATCTTGGATATATCTTCTCAGTTTTCCTATGTGATTTTTCTTGGCTAGACCTGACCAGCGTGACCTCTAGGATGAGTGTCATTAGTATCAGTATATCTCGGGGAGAAGATCATCCCAGAATATCATTATCATGGAACCTGGTAGTGGAATTATAGATGGTAGTTGTTAAGACCTTTGAGACCCAGAGTATTTTATGAGTATATCTAGATGTTTATTTGTATGTCTCACATTATGATTGACATATATTATGATGAACTGAATACTATTGCTACTTTGTGTTTAGTTATTTCAGGGTGTCCTACTGGGTATTGTTATACTCAACCCGACAAGGCATCTACCCACACATGTTATGTATTATATAGATAAAAGAACTTTTTACAGAGTCCTTGGTGGACTAGGAGCATGTAGAGATTTATTGGGCTAGAAAAACTGAGGTGTATGCGGTGTTTTATTTAAGAGAACCCCCTTACTTTTGAGTAGGACATAATTTACTTTCTAATTTTTATTGGTCTTGTATTTGGCCCCTTTTTATGCTTTCCATCACTTTTTGTGGTACTCTGGTTGTGATATTATATATGTATGCACGAATTGTTTTCATTTTTTTACATTTCATAATATTATAGGCTTGGAGATGTTTACGTGTGTATAGGTACTTAAGGATAATGCCCCCCATGTGTGTGATATGACTTCTTGGCCCTAGTCATTATCCCATAGCCTATTGGAGGTGGAATTCGTGTAGTTTCATCTTGGAACCCATCAGGTCGGGTCACGACATAATGGTAACAGAGGAGTCTCCAGCCTGAAGTGTTACAAAACTTCCTAGGTTGAGGTGGGGAATTTCTTTTGCCTAGTTGTGAGTTTTGGCTTGGGAACTAGGGAAACAATGTTAATTTTTTTTGAGTTTGTCTCTCCAACTAGGGTGTTTAGTATTGTTACAATGACCAATGTATCCATTTACTAGGATCCTGATAACCTTCTTGTTGACTTGATATATGTAGAAACTTGTTATAGGGGAATAACTTTAGTACATGCATCATATAGTATTGGTTAATAGTTTCCAAGTATATTTTTATCAGCTCTCCATATATACTCATTGATCTTGGTACGTGCTATCTTCTTTTGAGATGTATTCATGATGAAAACCAGTGAGGTTTCTAAAGCAGGGTCGAGAGTTCGACTTAATGAATGATGAGGTCTCTATGTAGGGGCTTAGTCACGAGGAAGGTTTTCTTCTGAGTGGATTTCTGGTAGAGCTTCCACCCATTGAGCATTTAATAGACCCACCTTTGAAGGTTCAGGTGGATGTGAATTGTCAGACCGAGCCACAAATGAATTTGTTAGAGTTTGATGATGATTCATAGGGTTTGAACATGTATTTTTGAGATTATGAGGTGGGTATTTCCTGAGGATCGGTGTTATAAGAACCTAATTATATTATGTGTGTGACATAATTCATGAAATATGAGGTTTCGTTAGAGATTTCATGGAAAAATAAGTTATTCAAGGAAGATACATTGCTTTGCTTATAATGGGAGAGGAAATCTCATATGATATTATCCAACCTATTGTACTACAGTTAGAGAGATGGTCGATGAACCTCTTAAGAATAGGCAATGGTTGGAGAAAGGAGGTCCGTGGGTTCGTAACATGATGGAGGAGCTGGTGGTTAGAATCTTGGATAGTTGCAGGAACATGTGGTTATTTACCCATGGGATCTTGGAGTGTTTGGAGTTATGATCTATTCTCCCTCTACTCTTATTATAGTGCGATTAGATACATGTATGAGCCACTCTTTTTCCTATTTTATCATGTTCTTTTCCAAGGAGACACAGGGCATTGGTGGAGCCCTATGATTGTGATGTTGGGCATGAATTTAAACATGAAAGGAAGAGGTAATTCCCCCACCAAGACATGTTATTGAGACCTGATCCAAAAACATGTGGGCAAGTCAGTGTCGGAAAAAGAAGATAGTGTTGAGGTGTTGTGGTTGAGTTTCTCTGACTTGTGTGTTTGAATTTGTTTAATATACCAAGGTGATGGGGTAGGTCCTGGTTATGGTAAAAAAGTGGGATAGAGAAAGGATGAGTTTCAAGAAGTAGGATCTCATAGAGTCTTTGAGTGTGGTTTGAGGTAAGACATGTCTCCTCACTACCCTAGTTGCAGTTATCACACGGTTTTATGATCCACTTATCCCTGAGTGTATTCCCTGTTTGAGACATAGTGATAATAATTGTGTATTTTTTGCTCGACCCTTGTGTTGGAGTCTTATGCAGATAAGATTAGTGATTTCATGTTTCTATAGAAAATGTGACCCGAATCTAGGAGTAGCAAGATAGAGAGAGAGACTCAGGTAGAAATATTTTCATAGTGGCAGTGGGACCCTATGTTGTTTTCCTTAGTATAGAATGGTTCCATACCATCCATGTCTAGATGATTGCTACCATTGAGTATATAAGTGATTAAATTTTGTTTGGATGGTGTTTTAATCCTTTGATAAGGATTGATTCTCGAAAAGAGAAGTATGATATCATTTCCCAGAGGTTACAACCATTTCCCTATTGGTTATCTAGTATTACCCTTAGAGTAGCAGATTCTATGTGCTTTCAGTTCCTGTGATGGTAGAGGAGTATGAGGTAGTAATTCGTAAGGAATTTCTTGGTTTACCTCACCATAAAGAGTTATTTTATATATGTAATTTCAATAGGGATGACCCGACATCTATTCTAGTAGATCGGATGACCTCAGATAGCTATAAGAGTTGAATGTGAAATTAGGAGTTTGTAGAGAAAGGGGCTTCGTAATACCTAGTGTGTTTTTTCTGGGCAACCCTATTTTGTTCACCTGAGAGGTGGATGAGGATTTTAGGTTCGATATGGATTGGTGTCATGTAGACTAGGTGACATGAGGGAAATTATCCACTCCTGAGTATTGATGACCTCTTTTCCAAATGGATGGAAGCGAAGTAGATCTCAAACATTGACCTTAAGATGTGTTATCACCAAATCCAGGTTCGAGGGGTGGATGTACTGAGCATAGATTCCTATAGATGTTGCAGTCACTTTGAGTCCTTGGTGATACCCATTAGCATGTTTAATGCCATATAAGAGTTTGTGAGACTTATATATTGGATATTTAACCCTTCTTGGACCATTTCGTAGTAGTCCCCTTTAATGTAACTTATGTGTGCTCGACATTGATTTGGAGCACACGAGACACATGTGGATGATACTTTGTACCTCCAGTCTAGTTGTTAACCTTTTTTTATTCTAAAATCCAGGGAGGTATGACTCAAGGATATTTATTGTGAGATGTTGTGTGACCAAATATATAATAGATATAATCCTTTGGATTTGTTTAAGGAGGAAATAATGTCATCCTATTTCTAGGGATGGATGGTGATTCTGGTCATGATACGAGAAGAGGTGATAAAGTGGTTGTTTTCCCCTAGAGGTATGTCTAGTAGAGGTGAGGATGTACTGAGATATCTTGGAATTGGTTGGGAATCCAAGGGAGTTTCAGTGAGTTTTCAAGTTTAACTTTTTTTATATAACCTACCTAAGGGTTACGAACGACAGAGCTTTTTGGAGTGTTCATGGAACTTGTGCGTGAAGGAGGTAGTCAAATATTGTGGAATTAGCTTGAAAATAATTGTAGACTGTGATGATTACTTCAAAACACGGTTTGAGAGAGTATTATAGAAGCCTTTTTGGGATTCACTTGCAGTTGGGTACAATGTTTTAACCCAACCAACTAGCCAGGTAGAATGAACTGTTCAAGTTTTAGTGATCATGCTTTGGGTTTGCATGTTGGTTTTGAGCCATAGGTGGGAGGATCATCTACCATTGGTGGGTTTTTCATATCATTATGATTTCCACTCCACCACCAGAGTATCACCTTTTTGAGGACATGTATGAGATACCTTATAAGACATTATTATACTGCTCATATCCAGTGAGTAACAGTGCTTGGGGTCCTAGTTTTGGGGCTAGTGATGGTTCTAAAGGGTACAATTTATCTAGGGGAGGATGATGACTGTCTATAAAATGTCAGGGGGACTTAGTGGACTGATGATGGATACCTTTTTAGTTTTAGATTTATGAAGTCTTAGACAGGGTGGTAGGCTATCTTTGGGAATCTCATTCCCTTTCTTTTTCGGTTTCTACACCAAGTTAGTAAGGTGGTGTACCAATTAACCCTGAGGCCACACTAGTTTTGGTTGCTTGGTGTTCTCTACTTATTGCAGCTAAGGAGGTATGTGCACGAATCGTTGTATGATATCGACCTGGGTGAGCTGGGTTGTGAGAGTGGAGCTTCCTTATTAAGGAGCTGATGATGCTGAGGACCAGAAATAGAAAGACCCTTCATGAGAAACTATTTTTTTGGGTTTGTGGTTTTTAATAGTACATGGAACCATTATGAGATCTCATGGGAGTAGGATACCCAGTTGAGAGCTCAGTATCCCCACTTTTTTCTTAGTTTTTTCTTTTCGAGTATGAAAATACTTGAAGGAATAATATAATACCATAGTTTTTTTGTGCAATACTTTGGAATATTTATAGGAATATTTCAAGATCTAAGCACTAATAAGATGTGACATTCCGAGGCCGGGTGTACCTGGAATTAATTTTTGAAATATATTAAATATTTTAAATATCAAATGCATGAAATTTAACTGAAAAAGTTGAATAACTACTGAACGGATTCTTGAATCATAAATATGAGGGAAATTTTAAGTTTAGATTATGGGTTTTACCCTAGGAGAAACATAAACTTTATCGGCGTAGGGTGTTTGTAAAAATGTCATCGTGAGCATAAAGTGAATAAAATAAAATAAACAAACTAATTTATTTTTTTCGTTGATGTAATGAATTAGCTTATACTTTAAGTACACTATTATGAAAAAATACTAGGGTTATCTGTATAACCATAGAGATTTAGAGGATCTGTTAGAGAGCCGTTTTAAGAGGTTCTATTGGATAATGAAAACCAGATCGAAGATCAATAACTAGTGTATGACGGTATTAAAGTATCTCAAAAAAAATGCAGCTTCTTTATTCATAAGAGATTGATCAAAATTGAGGTATGATGATTTCTTTATGGATTTTTCCTTATTTTTGTATCCCATGATGAATGTGAATCAATTAGATAATGTATTGATTCATGGAACAATCATTTTTTTGTGGGTGTGGTTTAAAATTATGGGACTCAGGGATGATTTTTATTTTATTTGTTTGTTGATTCATATACCTCTTTGTTATTATTTCCTATGATAACAGATTTATGTTGAAATGAATAAAGGTAAAAGTTCGTTCCTCAATTTCATGGTTTTTGATTTTTGATTCCCATTATTTGTGCGTTCATCATTAGTGTTTATCTTGGCTTGCAATTAGATGAATAACCAGTGAATAATCATTTCACGTTCGATATTTGGCATAACAGATCATTACCATAGATCCGATATGGATATTCAACAATGTGATTGTGTTATATGACTATAGAAACAAATCCATTGATGAATTATGAGTTTTTCTTCACAGTTTTGGAATGAAATAAGGATGAGGTGTGACAAAAGTAGTTCCAGAGCACTGAATTTAGCTGGAATCTGACCAATGGTGGCAAAGAGGTTCATTCCACCTCAGATCCGCATATTATGGAATGATTTAGGGATAAATAGATGGGTGAATATGACTCATATGAAACACATGAACATTCTAGAATTTATATGAAAAACCAAACTATATGGTATGTAGTCTTAGGAACACACGTCGTGTAATAAATTATGTGTAGCTCTAGGATTTCAACATGTAGAAAAGTATCACATGTTGTGTGATCCATTTCACATGCCATGTGACCCTCATCCGACGATTTTGGTGTGTACAAGGAGTACACTCATAGGAGGTTGGGTAGAGTTTCACGATATATGGGCAATGAAAAAGGCCATGCACACCCTGGAAAGTGGATCAGTGTGTATAGGGTTTACACTACTAGGAGTTAATGTGGTATTACATGACATGTATGGAAATCCACATGCCATGTACTTAATAAAGTACATATTTATGAGCAGGATACAAGCTGAGTTCTAGCCCAGACATCTACACATCGTGTAACTTAAAGACTTTATGTGTATTGAGAAAAAGTACATGTTGTGTGAGCATGAGACACAGATAGTACCATAATTAGTGAGACATGTCATGTACCCCCATAGACACACCATTTACTCCTTTTAGGATAGGTTGGATTCCTCTTTCTTCTCATCCCAGCTTCGTTGTGAGTTTTTGTGAGCTATCTTGGACAAGTATCAGATGTGGGTGTTTCCTTGGTCTGTTTCTATGAGGGTTTGATGAATCATTACATTATTATCATAGAGGGTAACCCCTATAAACTTATTTTTTATTAGTACATTGTGGGTGAGTTTTCTTCTTTTGGAGTGAGTTGTCTTAGTTCGCTTCGATTATACCCCTACCAGCTTAGAGCATGTATCCCTCTAAGAGGCTAGGAGCGATCCTCATTTCCATCATGTTTCCTTAGATGGGGTTGTTGGAAATGGTGTGACCAATATTTATGTGGAAACCGATACCTTATCTAGGAGGATTTTTAAAGTAGGGTCGATGTTCCCTCAATGAGCCCTGGGCATTGACCCCTATTCATGTGTTGAGATTTAATATTTCTGATAGGGTATTAGTCCAATGGAATGTATATCTCACATGAAACCTCTCAATTTTACTATGTGCATATTATTTTTTAGACCTAATGATCATGACCTCTGGAATGGGTGCCATTAATAGTAGTATATCTTGTGGAGTGGATCCTCAAAGATGAGCATTATCATGGAACCTCGTAGTGGAACTATAGCTGAGAGTGATTAAAACCTTTGAGACTAAGATTCTTTTATGAGTATATATGGATGTTTATTTGTTTGCCTCACATTATTATTGACATATAATATGATGAGATGACTACTCTTGATACTTTGTGTTTAGTTATTTTTGGGTTTCCTACTGGGTATTCATATACTCACCCCAACATGGGATCTGTCCACATATGTTGTGTATTATGCAGATGACAAACCTTTTTGAAGAGTCCTTGGTGGACTAGGAGTAGGTGGAGCTAGATCGGGCTAGACAGACTGAGGTGTATACCAATGTTGCATTTTACATTAGTCCCTTATTTCTCAGTAGGTCGGTCTTTACTTTCTAGTTTTTCTTGGGCTTATATTTGTACCCTTTTTATGCTTTCCATTACTTTTTTTTTCGTATTCCCGTTATGGGATTATAGATGTATGCATGCATTTTTTTTCACTTGTTTTACATTTTAAAACTGTATAGGCTTGGAGATGCATGTGTGTGTACAAGTATTTAAGGCTAATTCCTCCCATGTGTGTGATATGACTTCTTATAACTAGTCCCCAGCCCCTATCCTATTAGTGGTAGGCTTAGGGTAGGTGCGTCTTGGGACCCATTGGGTCAGATCATGATAGTTTGATCTCATGTTTTATTATGTTCTCCCTTCCCCAGGATTTGAAGAGTATCATGTCTCATAGAATTTCTAAAAGTGGTTTTATATTATGGATAAATGTACAAGTGTAGTAAAAAAGGATGTTTATATAGATAATCTATAAGACACTAAACCTTTTGGTATTTGGGATGTGAGACTATTTATGAGATATATTATTTAAACCATGAAATTAATGAATTATTTATGTTAATTTTATCTTGGGGTGCTCCAAAGATCACCTATAAAAAGACCACTTCATTATCCAGCTCAAAGCACAAATTTATTTAATTTTCCTCTTAAATCCCTTCCCAAATTATCTCCTAAGTAATCCTATATCATGTTTGGTAACCTCTAGTCATAATAAGAAGTCTCAAATCCTTCATTTTTAAGTGGCTCTCTAACAGAAGATTGAAGCCTTCAATGTAAGTGCTATCATCTCCTTAATCAGTATTATTTAACTTATTTATCCACCACTTCCTAAATACGAGTTATCATATTAATAATTTTTTTAAAACCATTAATCTACTTAAAAAGTGATATTATTTCTGTAAAATAACACAATCTTACTTATTTAGTCATTATAACATGCTCATGTTTGTGTCTGTTTTACCAGCTATATGAATGATGTTATCATGTTTACATCATGAATGAATAAAAAAATTAAATACTAGTAATATGATACAATACTTATTAATTATATATGTATTTATAATTATGGAATATAAATATATATAAGTATACTCATTAAAAAAATCAATTCTTTTAATTTAATTGAAATCGACAAAAATAGATATTTTAACTTCTCCTAATTAACCATCATAATAAATTTTATAAAATATATGTTAGACTTTAGAACTATATAAAATAAACCTATATAACCTACATGGATATTCTAATGGTAATGAACACATAAGAAAGGATCTAGGATAGGAACCACTATACAGAAACTAGCATAGAAGAAATAGAACAATTGAAATTAAAATATTAATTTTAAGAAATAATGATTTATAGATGGGTAATAAGAAATTATAAATAAATTGTGCGAGTTAAAATATATATGGATATGGTATACATGAATAAAAAACCTAAATTTATTATACATGAGGTTAGAGTGCGTCCGATCAAGTGATAATCTAAGGTAAGTTTTTTTCATCTCAAATCTCATTTATTGAGAAATGTTTCATATCATGCACCTATTTTCATTTATATAGTGTATATACTACCTATATGATATTTTTTTTCTAATTATAATTTTATTCATGGTATTTAATGTTCCATTTCAAGGTCTACCTATCAAGGGCTTTTGATTCGAAAGTTAACAAATCCATAAGGGTTTTATTGACTCAAACTATTTTCATTGAATCACACACATTATTATGTGAATATATTCTTCACAGTTTTTTATATTATTACATTTTTCTATTTTATGTTCTATTTTATATTTCTATATGAAGAAATTAAATTTTCATTTCATAATCTTCTTATTTGATGGATTTATTTCTTCATAAAATATGACTGTACTGACCCCCTACCACTAAAGATACCGCAATGAAGGGAGATAGATAATGATCCCTGAGTCTTGCTTCTATCAAGCCTCGAGTTGACGACTATAAATAAGGGTATAAAAAATATCATAAAATGGGAGACATTAACCTCTATAATAATTTAGGACTAGGATATAAGATGAATCAACTAAAATAAACTCCATGATATAATATTAAAAAAAATTCAAAACCATCCCACAATGCATGTATAAATAAAACAGGATACGAATAAAAGTATCCAAAGTAAAATACCCAAAAGTAAATATAAAGAAGTGAAATAACAACTATCCAAATATTTGAGATAGTAATGTACTATAGGTTCAACGTAGTCCTCCTAGAAACCTAAAAATCAGTTTATATACATACGGTGATCATAAAAGTATACTTAGTTGGAAAACCAAAGTCCCTCATGCATATGTGAAAAGTGTATACTATTGCACCTGTGAGAAAATAGTAAAACCAAACAAAACCTATATAGGTATACTAACCAAAACCATCCTCACTATGGATCACTAACCAAAAAACATATCCAAGTATAATAACATAATAAGAAGTATATTGATAAAGGGTATGCTGCACCACTTTCCCACTGATTATCCACTCTCACACCCTAATGGAAAACATCTTGGCACTCACACCCCTTTTTTATAATATCATAGAACATAACATCTCATCCTTCCCATAGACAATTAGGACATAAAATCACATTACATATCATAACTAGTGTATTAGGGTATCATGAACATGAAGGACACCAACCTCATGCCCTCCTCCTACTATGCATGACCCCAACCATAAGACATCTCATCACTAATCGCCCAAAGAACCTGGGCCATCACATCTCAGCACATCACATTTCAACTAAGGCACTTTTGACTTCTGGCCATCCCAACTCACACATATGATCATCTATTGGAAGAGGGAGAGGGGAACAATGTCTGGCAAGCTAAACATCCTCATCACTAGTATATAGAGAGAAACACCCCCAAAACATTTGGTTATAGAGACTAGGTGCTAAAAAATGGGTGGTTAGTGTATAGAAAATCACAAGAATATACAATTTATATACATATAGAGTCACAACACACAAGCCCCATCATAAGGGTTTTACTACTACAAAACCTGCCTATAGAAGCACTGAAATTTATCAGCGCTCAATTTTTTTTTGATAAAGTCCATATTTATCAGCACTAAAATAAGAACTGATAATGGAATCCCTTTATTAGTGCTAAAAAAAGTGTTGATTAAATTCACCCTTTATCACTACTTTTTTCTTATCCCTGATAAAAGGCAACCTTCATCTGCGATTTATTTTAGCACTGATAAAGGAAACCTATTTGAGCGCTTTATTTATGACACTGATAAAAGGTATCCTTTATCAGTACTTATTTAGTGCTGATAAAAGTTTCCATTCATCAGCGTTTTTTAGCATTAATAATAGTCTAGAATAAAATGAAATATTAAAAAAAATAAAAATAAAATGAGTAAATTAAGAAAAATATGAAACATTTTATTAATTAAATAATTATTGATAAAAATGAATAAATTTCATATACATATATATAGATTATAAATATTAATAAATAGTATATATTAAATATAGATATATAAAATAAATAAGTATAATATATATAAAATGTTAATTAAAGACATATTAATGTCCTATTAATTTTTAATGTTTTTTATTTTCAATTTAACCTATATTAAATATCATGTGTTTCATTTATTTCACACACACACACACATATATATGTTAATGCATTTTTATACAAAAATGCACACAAAAATATATTACGCAATATATCGAAACACATACACCTAATATTTATATAATTTATTCAAATTTTAGTATATTTTAGAATGTAATTATAACATGATACATTTAATATATATTATCTCTTTAATCGGTCGATTTTATTTATTTGTTTTTATTATACTATATTTCAGACATTCATTTTTAATGTTTTTTATTTTTTATTTTATTTTTTAATTTGATCATTTTTTATTTTTTATTTACATATATTTATTTACTATGTTTTAGTATTTTCAATGTGTATTCATCCACTTTAATATATATATATTGATATTTTTTTAATAACTTATATTTAATTAATAAAATTTATCAATTTTTTCAATATTTTTAAAGTGTACTCATTTTGAATTATTCAATTTCACTCATTTTTAAAATGCATGCATTTAAGATTATATATCCATTAATAATGATAAAAATATATTTTTAAAAAAATATTTAGAAATAAATATATCTATAAATTTATATTTAATATATTAATAATTATTATAAATAAATAATTATAATAAAGAAATAGTTATTATTTTAAAATAATCATTTATTTAATTATAAATAAATAATTATATATTTTTAAATATGTATAAAATTATAATAAATTTATTTAAATTATTATAATTACAAAACTTTTAACATCACTTTTTAGCACTGATAAATACTCCGTTTATCAGCACTTTTAAATTTAGAACTGATTAAAAGGGTCTTTATCATCACTTTTCATAAAGCGCTGTTAAAAGTGTCCCCAATATATTTAAAAAAACCCTGACTATGACTTATTCACTTGCGATTCTCAAGATCTCGTGAACTCATTTGTTATCAGTGTGACTCCTCTACGTTCCCTTAGATTAATCAAGGGTAGAATCTATTGTATGTTATTTCCTACTTTTCCTCTATCATTGTTTGATGTTTTGGATTCTGCATTTTGTGTTATACGCTGTTCTTAAACATGACAAACCCTACATCTCTTCTCGTCGCTAATAAAATACAATTAGTGTGGTTTTAGTTCTTCTTCTCCTTTCATATGTATTTGTGTGTCTAGCCCATTTTTTCCTAGAGACACACATAGATGGTTTACTCTACTCTTGACATTAACAAGCATACCTCTCACCCCCCTCAGTTTTCTCTTCATTTTAATAATACAGGGTTCCAAAATCTAGGTAGTTTCTCAAATTTAATTCACCTTATAAACTATATTATAGATTCTAATGGATTAATTATGAGGGTTTTTAAGGATTAAGGGATACCAAGTTGTGTCATTCATTTATGGGTAATGAATATATAGGGACCAAAGCAAGTGTAAAAATCATTAAAACATGTTTTTTAGATTTTGGTTATTCATTTAAATTATTAAATCGTGAAATGAATTATTTATATTTATGATTTTGATGAATAAATTTTCATTTAATTCAAAAAATATTGAATTAATTAGTCACGTTCCAGAAATTATTTTAGTGATGCATGTTGTGAGAGTTTTGTTTTTTTAATTAATTCAAGATTATTATTAAACTTTTACCATTCATGGTTAATGATTAAAGTTTCATCATAGAATATGATTGAGTTTTAGGGATACCTCTCTCCAATATTATATTTTACAACTGATAATATCATTATCAGTTGTAAAGTAGGAAGTTATTAGAGGTAATTGTAGATCTACTTCAAGCTATGTGGTATAATTTTCAATGTAGGAAGTATCTAGGTTCCTATCAAAGATTTTATGGTAATATATCATAATAGTAAATTTAGGATTGCATTTAATAGATTCATTTCATTTATAAGAGTAAAAAAATTCTCGATCAATATTGGGAATAAGTTGAAAAATTCACCCTTTAAAGGGATGAATGTTATTAGAGGGATCTTATGGTGGATTAAAAATATATCCAAAATTGGAAGGTGATAAATCCCTGAGTAGATAGAAGTGATTTCCAATGTAGGTGAGGTGAGATTCATTTCTTCAAGGCCATTAGAGTGGAATTATTCCAATTCCTATTCAATTGAGGATACTTTTTGAGTGATTCCATTAGTGTAGGTTCCTAGGACACTTTAATACTTAGATGCTTGATTATCTTCCATATCTTGATTATGGATTGGAATCCCTCTTTCAAACTATCTTTCCTCCCATAATTGTGGTTCTAAAGTCCATTGATGACATACCTCCCAAACAGTGATGGTAGGAAGGCTAGTTTGAAAGAGGGAATGAGTAGACTCAAATCTATCATCAAGAGATGGAAGACAATCAAGCATCTGAGAACAGATTAAATAAATGTAGTGAATGATATTTGTTATTTAGTATTGAATTATTATATCTCTATTCAAGATAGTAACAATTTTCATACAAGATGTATGAAATTGTGGAATTTTATGCATGGGGTGTATTGCATTGTTGTTATTCAAGAGAAATTAAATATTTGACTACTCATGCATACAATGGCTTCTGAACATGATGATGTTTCCTATCTCGATCAAGAAAAAACTGTTGATGATGAAACTACATAATTATTAGGGGATCAACAACATGTTGATGAAAATAAAAATAAAAATACAAGAATGAAACAAAATCACAGTTTTGAATAAAATTATCAAAGTAATAAGTCAAGGTATAAAATTTGAGGTTGGTTGGAATCAACGCGGCTAACCTATTGACCCCCACAAGTCAAAATTCATCAGTTATCTTGGGGTTACAATGAGGATGCATGTGCCGATTGATATTGACTCATGGAACCACGCCAAACTTGTAACAAAGGAAATCCTTTGGAAAGATATAATGGGAATGTTACAATATAATTTCTCTATTTTACTGAAAAATTATATAATGAAATGTTGATTTTATTTTCATTATTCATTGCAAACTTTGTTTATTTTAGAATATTTCTATAAAAAATTTAATGGCCATTGTAAAAGCCCATAGAGGATTCCAGACTCTTCTGAAGAAGTTACATCTTAGGGATGCTGAGGGGAAAATAAATCCACACCCACCACTTTGTTATGAACACATTATAAAGCAGGAAACATGGACTACTTTAAGAAATCATCGTAATGATAAATCATTTCAGGTGAATTGCAGTCGATAATATATTACATGACATTATTTATTTTATCCAACTTGATTAAAAATTGTTAATTTATGAAACAGTAAAAGAGTGATGAAAATAAAGAGCGTGCATCAGAACTAGTGTACCCCTATCACAAAGGAAGGACAAGGTACGTTTCATTAGATAAGAAATTGGTATGTATTTTAAATCAATAATAAAAGTTTAATTATGTGATATGAAACAACATATGTTCCATTGTTTATATGTAGATTGCTGAATCAAAATCTGAAGCCACTTTCATCCTACATCATGTGCTATAGAAGGAGGCTCATGTAAATAAAGATGGTATATTAGTTGATGAAAACACAAAAGTAGTATGGGAAGTATGTATAAGTATGACATAATTTTAATTTGTTATGATTTATAAAAATATTTCACAAAATAAATATGTTCATATTTTTTTATATGGTTTAGACATAAGAATCAACAACAGCTGTACCAGAAGAAAAGCGACTTTCTATATCTTTGAAGTAGCTTGAACAATATGTTCATGTTAGAGGATTAGGTTTTGGAGTCTCCCTTAGAATATATTTTGAGAAGATAAAATCACATGAAGATACATATAATATAATGAGACAAATGCAGACACAGATAGAATCATTGTAATACATTATTTTTTGGTCCGATTTGGCAGACCAATGTATAAGAAAATATCAAAGCAAACCAGTGGTGGAACAAAGATCCACACATGATCCAAATGACCCCACTAGCTTTGAGGCTATTCATTACCCCAAAACCTTACCCTAGTTAATCAATTTTTTAATTACTCTTTTTCATAATTGTGAATCAAACAACTTTCAATAGCTTTATATTACTAAAATTTTACAGGGTGTAGTTGTATGCAATTTTTATCTTCCAATACCCATGTACTGCTGCGTTGTGAGGGGTACAATGTATAATATCTCGGGATACCAGCTACACAACCAAACCCTCCCAAAATATCACATGAGAGTGGGGATTGAGGTAGCTTATGATCCGACTGCTGAGTTGCATGTTCCACTTGATGATCCCAATATTAAAATGGTCCAAGATACTGTTGGAGCTTTCATAGCATGGCCATCTAATCTTATAAATATATATGAGGTAAATATTTAAAAAATATTTTCATATGGAAAACATGTAAAAATTGGTGATAAAAGGTTTGAAGTGAGGTATGATATTACATATGGATAAAGCGACAAATAAACAAGAGGTCAAATCAATAAAATCTACTGAATCGATCAAGAAAACAAAACAAACTTCTGAGAGTACCTTCTCTCTTCCAGTTCCAGAGAAACATTTATTAACATTATAAATTTATACATAGAACACATTTAAATATAAAACTATGTCTTACATTCACTATGAATAAGAAATATTTGGATTTTCCATTATGGATGGAATTGGTCTTGAAACTCTAAATGAGATTCTCAAGCCTGAATGGATGGGTGTCTCAGTTGTGAATACACACATGAGGTACTTTTTCATAATATATCTTCCCAAATAGTCATCTAAGTATGTTTATTAAAGTTAATAACTATTCAAATTTTTTACAGGAATTTATATTACAACTATATAAAAGGAAGATCACCCAAAGTAAAATTTTCATTCATTAATCCCAATATCATTTCTACAATAGAAATTAATTTAGATAAGGAAGAAATAGATAAAAAAAGATATGAGTTACTTCAAGCATTTAATAAATAAGTATCAGATGATAGACTCTTTTTGGTTCCTACAATGTAAGGGTAAAACTCTACGATATAATCAAATCAAATATATTTTTATTTTTTTCATTACTTAATTGTTTTTTAAGAAGCACTGGATGCTGATAACAGTCAAGATAGACACCCCTTCTATTTATTTTTTGAATTCAATGCATGTAATTCCAACCAACCGAACACACATGATGTGTATTGTGAATATGTAATACACTAAAATCAACATTTTATAGATAAACTTCAAATTATATGTTCTATCTGTGTTTTAATAAGAATTTATTTATGATAGGGTGGTATCTAAATACATTCTAAATCATGGAATGAGGCTAGAGTCTGAAAATATAAATCCTGTGGATTAATAAAAATGAAAAAAATGAGTTATATATATAAATATTTAACTATCAAAACATTTCAAAAAAAATTAATTATTTTAGTCAATGTTTCAGTAATGTCCAAAACAAGATAATGAAATCTATTGTGGATATTATGTTTGAAAATTTATGAGAGAAATCACACAACATTAAAAAACCAGCATCCCCCTATAGGTAATTTCTGAAGTTAATTACAATTTCATTAAATATATTTCATAATAATTTGTTTTTTTATATTTTCTCTGTACTATCAAGATTAAAAAAAAGAGTTATTCCAAAGAAGAAATCAATTTTTATAGAGATGAGTGGGAAGGATACTTTTTGTTAGAATGTATGTCGATAAAAAATTTAGGTGATTAAATTCTATGTTTGTGATCTAGTATGAGTTATGACCATCAAAAAATATTTTGTGTGTGAAGTATTATTGTCAAAATTCTTATATATTATTCTTCATCTCTTTCTCAAGGGGAAGATTAATAGAGGAAATCAATTTGTTTATAAGCGTTGACCTATGAACAGTAAAATTGTTGAGAAAATGCGTAGGCAGAAGTAGAAGCATAGGCAAAGGTAGAGGCGGAGACGAAGGTCAAGGTGGAGGAAAATTCAGAGTCAGAGACCAACATGGAGGAGGCGGCAAAGGTGAAAACTAAGGTGGATACCCAGGAGGAGGAGGATAAGAAGCACTAGCTTGCAAACGATAAAATTATTAGGAAATGAAGTAGCATAAGGATCAAAATATGATTGTGTTTGATAAAAATTGTTTAAAAGTTCATACAACACTTGTCACTTAAGATAAGATCCATTGTGAATCTTTCCAGTTTAAAATGTCATTTTAGTAAAAAACACACATGACATACTCAAAACTGAGTAAACACCTTCATATTTTTTTGTTACTTTAGGATAATGATCCATATGTAATTTGTGATATGTAGGGTTTAGACACAACTCAATCCAACACATGGTGTAACCGGTATGAGTCTAAGTGTGTCATTTTTATTCAAAGGTGACATTAATTTTAATAAAAAAACAACTGACATACTCAAAACCAAGAAAACGATTCTAATTATTTTTATACTTTAGGAAAATGATCCATGAGTCATTTGGGACATGTATCATTTGGATGCACCTCGATCCGACGTACAGTGTGACCAGTATGACTCCAAGTGCATCTTTTTTATTCAAAACTAACATTAATGGTAATAAAAATACAACTGACATACTCAAAACCAAGAAAACACATTCATATTTTTTTGGTAATTTAGGAAAATGATCCATAAGTAATTTTTGACATGTAGTGATCAACCATAACTCAATCAAATGCACAATGTGACCAGTATGACTCCAAGTGAATCTTTTTTATTCAAAAGTGACATTCATTTTAATCAAAAAAACAACTAACATAATCAAAAATAAGAAAACTAATTCTGATTGTTTTTATAATTTCAGAAAATAATCCATGCGTCATTTGGGACGTTTAATATTTATCCTCACCTCAATTTGATGTACAGTGTGACCGGTATGACTCCAAGTGCGTGTTTTTTTATTCAAAACTGACATTAATGTTAATCAAAAAATAATAACTAACATACTCAAAACCAAGAAAAGATATTCATATTGTTTTGGTAATTTCGGAATATGATCCATATCTCATTTGTGATGTGTAGGGATTATCCAAACCTCCATCCGGTGTACGATGTGACCGGTATGACTCCAAGTGTGTCTTTTTTATTCAAAAGTGACATTCATTTTAATAAAAAAAATAACATTCTCAAAACCAATAAAACACATTCAAATTGTTTTGATACTTTAGGAAAACAATCCATGAGTTATTTAGGATGTGTAGAATTTAGCCGAACCTCAATTCAATGCATGGTGTGATCGGTATGACTCCAAGTGCTTATTTTTTATTCAAAGATGAAATTAATGTTAATAAAAAAAATCTGCATCACACTATAGTTTTTACATTTATCAATGCTTTTATAAGTTTTGATAAAGGGATCCTTTATCATCTCTTATAAATGAGATGATAAAGTCTATCTATACTAGAATATTCAAAATCATTGATAAATCTCACTTTTATAAGTGCTTTTAAAGCACTGATAAAGGTTCTGTTTTCCATGCTAAATTAAAGCGCTAATAAATGGGGTGTTTTATCAATGCATTGAAAAGCGCTTATAAATATTACCTTTATCATTGATTTTATATGCGCTAATAAATCTTCCTTTTATCTATGCTTTTTTAGCACTGATAAAAGTCATGGAATTTTAATCGTGCTAAGGTCATCAGTGCTTCTTTAGTGCTGATAAATTCCGATTCTAGCACTATTAAAAGCATGTTTTATAGTAGTGTTTACAACAAAGGGATAATCCATCTCACATAATTCTCTACTTCCACTTCAAAAACAAAATGAATAACCCCAAAAAAGAAAAATAGAAGCCAAAATTCCATTTCCACTTTTAAATCCATATTTAACTAATTTTCATATTTAACACTAATAATTAATTCCACTTAAACAACCCCTTTAATTTTTGAATTTAATGTTTGTTAGAATCCTATTTCATTTATATAGACACCTTGTTTCATATTTCCAGCCCCATTGTTCATATATTAACATTAATCATTTATACCACACAACCCTTCGTCAATTAATGCATTAAACATGACCATTTGAAATCATTATCAGGTATTTAATTCCATTACTACACTACTAAAAAACTTGACTTTCACAGTGATAGAAATGACCTTTATTAGTGCTAGAAAAGTGATAACTAAATGATTGATGTTAAAAGACCTATTATTTTATCATCACTGAAAAATAACTGATAAAGGGGTCCTTTATCGGTGCTAAAAAAGCACCAATAAAGGAACACTTTATCAGAAGTTTTATGAGTGCTGATAAAGGACCATACTATAGTGTGCTCTAACAACACAACATAGCACAAAAAATACACCAGATATCAAAAAAAAAGTCATAATTCTGGTTTTAAATGAAATGAAATTTTTAATAGAAACATAATAAAAAAATACAATATTATAATCATTTCAAATATTGGTGTATACAATTACATAAATAAAAATTATTACACACATTCAAAAACATCAATGTTCCTTTATCTTTTAATTATGACCCAACCCATACTATTACCAAACAAACCACCCCTTATCAAGAAAAATAATGCACTGGTATAAGAAAACAATTCTTATATTAGTAATAATATAAAGAAATAAATAAAAAAAGTGTTAATTTTACTAAAATTGATGTCAATTTGAAATATAAAGAAGCACTGGAAGTCATACCAGTCACACTGTGCATCTTATTGAAGTGATTCTGATTCCAACACATCTAAAATTAATTTTGGTTCATTTTCTTAATGTATCAAAACAATCTAAATGTGTTTTCTTGGTTTTGAGTACGTCTGTTATCTTTTTTACTAAAATGTCATTTTAAAGTGGAAACACACACTTTTAACTCATTATGATCACATCATGTATCGTTTTTACATGAAATATATTCATACACATCATAAATGATTTTTTAATCATTATCCTAAATTATCAAGAAAATTAGAGTGCGTTTGATCTATTTTCAGTGAGTGACACTTTTTGAACTAAAATGTCGATTTTAAAATGATAATAAACACTTTGAGTCATACTCAGTACATAGTGTATCAGATTGAGGTGCAGATAATTCCTACACATCAAAAATGACTTGTGGATCATTTTTCTAATGTATCAAAATAATCTGAACATGTTTGTTTGGTTTTAAGTATGTCACTTGTCTTTTTAACTAAAATGTCTTTTTAAAATTAAAACATACAATTTGACTCATATCGATCACATTGTGTATTATATTGAGTTGTGTATAATTCCTACACATCAAAAATGACTTATGGATTGTTTTCTTAAAGTATTTAAACAATTTTAATGTATTTTCTTGTTTTTGAGTTGGTTAGTTGGCCTTTTTACTAAAATTGATGCCAATTTTAAATAAAAACACACACTTAAATTCATATCGGTCACACCATGTGTTAGATTGAGGCGTGGACAATTCATGAACATCTCAAATAACTTATGGATCTTTTTCCTAAAGCATAAAAACAATATTAATGTGTTTTTTGGTTTTGATCTGGTTAGTTTTTTTTACTAATATTGATGTTAATTTTAAATAAAGACACACTTAGAGTCATACCAGTCACACTATAAATCAGATTGAGTTTAAGATGATTCTTACACATTAAAAATAACTTATTTATTTCTTTCTTAAAGTATCAAAATAATATGAGCGTGTTTGCTCAATTTTGGGTACGTCACTTTTCTTTTTTTTATTAAAATTTCATTTTAAACTTGAAACAAACACTTTGAATCATACAAATCAAATCGTGTATCAGTTTGACATGAGACCAATTACTATACATCACACATGATTTATGAATCCATAATCTAAATTATAAAGAAAATATGAGCGTGTTTTCTCAATTTACAGTGAGTTAAAAATTTTAAAGTCAAATGTTGTTTTTAAACTGATAATGGATACATTGAGTCAGTTGCCTTTTTTACTAAAATATATATCAATTTAAAATAGAAATATGTACTTGTAGTAATACTGGTCACATCATGTGTAGGTTCAAGGTGAGGCTTATTCCTACACATCCTAAAGTATAAAGAAAATACTAACTTTTAATGTTACCATGATTTACATTGACTTTATTTGTCGAACTGCCAACACTACATGAGAATATTTGAATAAACCACATCAACTCTAACAAAAGAATCCACCAGTATAAGAAAATGACTAATAAGTGAGTAATAGTAAACAGAAATAAATTAAAAACATATATGAAACAATTCATTAATTCTAAATACAATGATTTTACTATGTAAACATAAATATTACCTCTGTAATTGAGAAGAGGCAGCGTCGTTTCTCTTCCTACAAAGGAAGTGGAGAGAACTAGAATGAAAGTTATAAATGAAACACTAGAGGGGTGAAAAGGTTTTGAGGGAAAGAAGCATGAAATTTGGACATAGTACTCAAACTTAAATAAAATAATACATCTATATAAGAAAACAATTATTATGTGAGTAATAATAAAAATAAATAAATTAAATATAAATATGAAATAATACATTAATTCTATGGACAATGGTTTTACTATAAAAACATCATTATTACATCTTTGATTGAGTATATACAATGTCATTTTTCTTCCTGCAAAGGAAATGTAATTAATTTAAAAGAAAGTGATAAATGCACCACTGTAGGGGTAAAAAGGATTTACGGGAGAAGAAGTATGAAAGTTGGATAGAGCACCCCAGCTCGAACAAAAGAATCCACCTATATAAGAAAATAATTATTACGTGAGTAATACTAAAAATAAATAAATTTAACATAAATATGAAACAATACATTAATTATATAGACAATGATTTTACTATGAAAACATAAATATTACCTCTTTTATTGATCAAAGGCAGTGTCATTGCTCTTCCTACATAGACAGTGGAGGTAACTTGAAAGAAAGTGATAAATTCAGCACTATAGGGGGTAAAAATATTTAAGGGAGATAAATCATGAAAGTTGGATAGATCACCACAACTAAAAAAAAGAATCCACCTATATAAGAAAACAATTATTATGTGAGTAATATTAAAAAGAAATAAATTAAACATAAATATGAAACAATACATTAATTCTATGTAAAATAATTTTACTATGAAATCATCAAGATTACCTCGGTGATTGAGTAGAGATTGCATCATTGGTCTTCCTAAAAAGTCATGAACATGGATAGAAATCTTATAAAATAAATTAACTGTACAATGAATAATGAAAATTAAATCAATGTTTCATTATATAATTTTTCAGTAAAATAAAGAATTTATATCTTAACACTACCTTTACATCTTTCCAAAGGGTTTCCTTTATTATAGTTTGTTCTTACATCACGTACAGATGAAATTGTCTATATGAGTAGTCAAAAATTTAATTTAGATCATGTTAATGCAATAGTGAGCATATAATATCATGAGGAAAAAAATAATATATTAAAAAACACTTTTACCTTCTCATTGAACTCTATTTATTTTTTAAAGGTTTTAAAGATCTGGTTCCTCTATCAAGAATCCAAATTCCCACTTTGTGGTCCCATATAACGTAAAAGGCATTGCCTACATTGGGACTAAATGAATTGATTGTGATGTACCAATGAAAGGGTTATCCTCGATTTAATTTTCATTTGACTCAACATTTGTTTTAGTTTTCAACAGGATAATCCACCAATTCTTATTTGTTGGATCAGAGACATAAAATACTTTTAGTTCTTGTGATGCCATTATGAACGACTTATATTTTCCCCCTTCCACACAGAAATTCACCTTCACAAATCCCATTTCATCAAATTTTACTCCCTTGATACTGACAACCCATTTGCAATGGAAAAGTGGCACTTAATATGTTTTATAATCTAACTCGTATATTTGTTCAATAATGCCAAAATATAACATATTTACATAAATTGGATTTCTATCCTTGGAACCATATATGTGCATCGCTTCAACCATAAGAATAACACCACTATTTTTCATTATAATAAAGTCATCATGTTATTTTGTATAGAATGTATAACCATTGATTACAAAACTAGTATAAGATATAACATTTTCATTCGGTCCACTGGATATCCATTGAAGTCATTAGGAAATTGAATTCATATTTTCAGATAACTCCTTATAAATTTGATCTCTAAACCATCTTATAAACTATTGATTATGTGTATTTTATATCCATCCTTCATCCCTTAATGGATTCAAATCTTTAAGTATTTATTTGTGGGATTCAATGTATGGATCAATATCTTCACTATTATGTAATATGTAAATATGTGCTTGATACTGCTCTATCAAGTTAATTGTAACAATATCTATTATAGAAATCCCTTCACCCATAAGGCATTCACTATGAAGAGACTTTGGGAGACCGATGATTTAAACATATAATAGGTAATTGGTACAAAATTCAATAGATTCTTCATCTATATATCATTTTTCAATATAACCTTCTATTCAATTTCGATTCTTGACATACCCTTTCAAAATATTTATATACCGTTCAATGGGGTACATCTATCTATAATGGACATAACCATATAGTTGAACCTCTATGACTTAGTGAACCATCAAGTGGACCATTATATAAAATAATTATAGTGGGAAGAACGTCTATAATTCACATTATATGACTACAATCTCCTTATTCATGATGGGAAACTTCACCGAGTCTACAAATTTACTACATATGGATTTGAAAAAGAAGCAGAGTCTGGTTAATGTATGTCATACATTTTGAGGTAGAATTACATAGAAAGAAACATGAATTAAATCTTCCATCAAAACATGACAGTCATGTGATTTTAGTCCTTGTAACTTCAAATTAGTCATCAACACAAAATTCTTGATATTTTATGAATACCCCTGTAGAACTTTTACACTAGTAAGTAAAAGGAAAAAATTGAAAATTTTCATTTTAGGATAGAGTGTAAGCTTTTGGGGGAAGAAAAGTCCACCTTTTACCCTTCACTGGTTCCAACTCCTCTCTTATCCCCCTTTCAATCAAGTCCAACCTAGCCCTGATTCTATACTTCATTTTTCTAGGAATATTTAATAAAATTCCAATAAAACTATCAAATACATTTTTTTCTACATGCATGACATCAAGAAAATGTCTAACATACAAAAATTATAATATGATAATTCAAAGAAAATTGATCTCTTATTCCAACATGATTTTGTAAGGTTTTTCAAAAATGGTTTACCAAAAATAGTGTCAATATTTTTTACTTTTTTGTATAGTTGATCACCCATTGATAGAGACAGTGTTGTACCTTGTTCAATATTCCTATCAAATTCTATCATCCATGATCAATATTTATGTCATCGAGATAAATTTACGATGTCCTAAAAACACAGTCTTTGAGGAATGTTTCAACCAAACCGAGTATGTGTGTTTTTCACAAATGGGACACCCCAACATTCCTTTAATTCTATATCCTGATAAATTTCCATAAGCGGGGAAGTCATTTATCATTGCATACAACATGTTCCTCAATGTGAATTGTTCACTTCTACGAGCATCATACATTGTAACACCTATATCCCACGTCAATTTTAGATATTCGATTAATGGAGCCAAATAGGAATCAATATCATTACCAGGTTGCTTTGGTTAATATATAAGCATAGAAAACATAATGTATTTTCACTTCATGTATAACCATGGAGGAAAGTTATAATTTACCAACATGAAGGTACATATACTGTGAGTAATACTCTATACACCAAAAGTATTTATTCCATTTGTAGATAATGAAAGATGAAAGTTTCTCGGCTCATCTCCAAATTTAGGAAACTCGTAATCAATTTTCTTCCACCGAGGAGAATATGCTGGATAATGTAGGTTCCCATATTTAATTATTGTATATATATGAAATGTTAATTGTCTCGTGGTTTAATAAAATATATATAGTCTTATAAACCATAGAATGATAGGAAATTACCATACATATTTCAAAGGGCTTGATCCATTTTTCTTGTATTGATCTACGCCACACTTAGGGACATTTTATGAGTGATTTATAGTCCTTGACAAACAATATGAAATCATTTGGACAAGAATGTATTTTTTTATAGAACATTCCAATTGAACATAAAATTCATTTAGCATCATATGTTTGGAATGGTAGTTCATTTTATTTTGGTATATATCATTCAGAAGACCAAGTAGTTCTGTAAAGATGGTGTCACTCCATCTTCTGCCAGATTTCAAATTATATAACTTCAATGCAGCTGGAAATGTTGTGTATTTAGTATAAATGGTATAAAATGGTTTCCTAGAACAACTATTTAACTCCTAAAAAAAATTTGGATAATCAAGAAGGACATCTTCATTTGTAATTATCATTTATTCCATGTGATCTCCATCATCTTTTACAAAGGTATTCATATCAAATGATTCATAAATCATAGTATCATACCAATCAATGTACACATTCAATTTTTCATTCCGTTTAGTCCAAAATTTATAGATTTGATATATTCTGTGAAAAATAAAATGTTCTTCAAACTCTTCCAAACTAATTTTTTCTGAATAACAACAATGTAAACACAAACAGAGGATTTTTGAAGGGTCATCTGCATGCTCTCTTACAAACTTGATGAACTCTTTAACTCCATATTCATATTTTTTTGTCAAATGATTAGTGTGAATACATTTTCAGTTCATATCCAACCTATTGGGTTAATAAAATATTAATTTTATACAATATATAAATAAATACACATAATATATTCATTATCAAAGGTGAAAGTTATAGACAATTCTAATAAGGGAAACTCAACATTTTATTGTTTCAAAGAATTTAAGTATGTTAAAGAAAATAGGTAATTGAATTTAAGGAAATAATTAATCCAAATAAAATCTTTCTTAAAAGATGGTTTAAACTTTGAGTGTAAAAAACCATAAATGGGAGGTGGTCCCTCCACTAAAAATAGAAAAAATTAGTACCCGAGGTCGAAAAAGTTATAGCATGACCCTTGGGGTCAATGGATATGTAGAACAATAATCATCATTACCTGATATAGGCATATATATTAGACAAAAAAATATGGAAATAAATGATGAAATAGATATATATACACATACACATGTCATGCCAGTATAAAAACTTACTTATAGTCTATAAGAAATATCAAATAGATAAAAACCTGATATTCAAATATAACATGAACTAAAGGAACCATAATGATTTAAAAAGTGAAGGCTTGATGTGATAAAAACTCATGTTCTTAACTAGGGATGACCCCTTTGAATCTGCTCCATTAGAAAACTAAGGACCATAGTGAATTATAATATGAACTAGATCCTATAGTATATATAACCAATAGAGGAACATAAATCACTCCACTAACATGGTTCCTAAAAAATAGAATCTGAAGATGCATTTCCACTAAGGTTTCCATGAAAGGTGTTATCATATATATAATCATTATGGAATCACCAATGTGCCTCAAATTAGTAGTTAACAAACAAGAATATACATGAAAATTTCTACACATTTATATACATACATGAAAAAATTATTTAGTAAGAAGATATAAAACATAGTAGTAAAACAACAATGAATAAAGTTTTAGATATAAAAAATTAGTCATACATCAGTAGTAAACACAAATAAGGGACCAAAAATCGTTCCCTAAACAATGGATCAAAAACAAATCATGAACAATGGATCATAAACAATGGATCATAAAAAAATCATAGAAGAATAAATCAAAAAAAAAATAAAAAATACACAAAGAAAATCTGAAGGTCTACCTCACTAGGTTAAAGAAAATCTGAGACCCTCTTTAGAAACCCTAACTACAATCAAACACCAGATATTAGAGGATATGTTTGAGCAACTGGAGGTAGTCGAGTGGTGTGATTCGGCCTTTGATTCACTGAGGAGGAGCACCAACATCGGGTGGATTCTACAGAAAGATTTTGATATCGCAATAGGTTCACAAATGGTTAGGGTTTTCTAATTATATGGGTACACTTTTATCAGTGCTTACAAATAAGCACTGATAAAGAACCCCTTTTTCAGTGCTTATTACTTAATCATTGATAAAAGGACTTTTTAACAGTGATTTTTTAGCACTGATAAAGGTAGATATTTATCAATGCTAAAAATCACTAATAAAATCAATCTTTATTAGCACTATAAGCTTAGCGCTGATAAATGTTAATTTTATCAGCCCTTTTTTTGTGATGATAAAGCCTCATCTTTATCAGCATGAAAAAAGCAATGATAAAGATGCTTTTATCAGCGCTTATTACTTAAGTGCTGATAAAGTATTTATAATTATAATTATAAATAAAAAATCATAAATATTTATATATACTTAATAAATAAATATAAATATAAATATAGTAAATATATTCTTTTTTTAAATATATTTATTATAACTTTATAATTATTTATTTATAATTATATAAACTGTTTTAAAAAATTACATGTATATAGTTATATATATTTATATAATTATACACAGACATATTTAATAAATATATATAAATAAATATATAGTAAACATATTCATTATTTAAGTAAATTTATTATATATTTAATAATTATTTAAATATATATAATTATTTATTTATATTTATTTAAATATATATTATAATTTATTTATAATTATATAAATGATTTTAAAAAATATTTATTTATTTATAATTATAAATATATAATTGTATAAATATAGTAAATGTACATTTATAAATATATTTATTAGAAATATTTTTTTACAAATATTTTTTTAACATTATTAATGAATATCTAATTTTAAGTGCATGTATATATGTTAAAAATGAGTGAAATTGAATAAATTAAGAATAAGTACACTTTAAAAATATGAAAAAATGGATAAGTTTTATGTATCTATATTTTATATAAAAATGCATTAATTACATATATGTGAAATCTATATAACAAAAATTTGATCTATGTTAAATTGAAAAATTAAACGAAATTATATTATATGTTGAGTACTATACAATTAGTCAATATTTTTAATTCATATTAATTTTTAATTATAAACCATTATTCAATATATATATGGCTATTTAATGTAAAGCACATAAATATTTTTTAATATATAAATTATATTTATATACATTAATATATATCTATATATTTAATATATACAATTTAATAGCATTAATTACCATAACTATCTAATTAATAAAATGTTTAATATTTAATAATGTTTAATATATTTATTAATTTTTATCAATAATTATTTAATTAATAATTTTTTTTTTTAATAAACTCATTTTTTATTTTTTATTTATTTAATTATTCCATTTTATTTATTCAAAAATTTTATCACCACTAAAGAAGCACTGATGAAAGAAATATTTATTAGTGCTAAAAATAAAGTGCTAATAAAGGGTACCCTTTATAATTGCTAAATATAAAGTGCTAATAAGGGATACCCTTCATTAGTACTAAAACTAATGCAATAATATAGGTTCACTTTATCAAAGCTAAAAAAAGCATTGATAAAGGGTGAAATTTATCAGTGCTTTCCTTAGCATTGATAAATATTCCATTTATCATCATTTTTTATAGTTTTAATAAATACTGGTTTTGTTAAACCCATATTTTGTAGTAGTTCTACTTGGGAAACTAGTTTAACACATCACATCACAACAACCAACATCCCAACTTCTACATACCAACATGATGACCCCCACCTTCACAGCCCCACTACACAACCTCACCACAACCACCATCGCATCCCCACTGCACACAAATCACAACACATCCACTTTCCAAGAATCACATCAACGAAAACAATCCAAAAAACACATATAATTCCAAAAACACATTCTACACCACACACATAACATTTTTTAGATTAGGAATAGGGGATTTCATTCAGCTCCACTTATTTATTTAAGGGTTTTATTACACAAGACATAAGATCTTGGGGAATCCAATTCATTAGATAGGTATAAATTATTATCCAATTACATTTTAAGTGTTGTCATCAACCATAAAACATGAATTCCACAATTCACATCATAATAACGCAAGTAAGGACCCCCAACTGACACAATTTTCAGTAGGAATTTAACCCATACAATTTACAACATTAAATCAATAATAACAAAGTCATAAGTTCATACTTCAAATTCACATACACCTTTAATTTTAAGTTAAAAAAATTCGTTTATCTTTATTAATCCATAGGAAACCATCTCCATAATGGATAATAATAATAAAATTACCACACATGATACACTAAGTGAGAAATTATGGAACCCTTATCTAGAAGAAAGAAGCTTTACACCAATTTGTTGCACAAAAAAAGGTGGGGTTCATAAACAGGAGGAAACCACCAATTGATAACTAAAACCATAGAGTTTGATGAATCCCTGGTAAAAGGATCTAGAACCTCTAATCTTAGGAGAAATCAAGTCAAAAATAATGAAGGAAATATCTTCCCTTTAGAATGATTAGATCCAAAAATAGTAGGATTTGACATGGTTTTAATTGAAAATTAAAGGAGGATCTCATAAAATCCATGAGGTATAATAATTATAAAGGATCTATAATTTTTATAAATAGAGGATATAATTATTCTCCTTTAAAATCACTTTAAATTCCATTAATTAAGGCTTTTAAATGATTTTATTTTCCAAAGGAAAAAACTCGATTTTTTTGGAAAACTGGATTCTTTATAGATCTACTACTAGGATGATATACCATTGGGATATACCGCCATGATGATCTACTATTGGAATAAACCACTAGGATAATCTAACATTGGGTTTTACCACCAGAATGATCTACTGTTGAGATCTACCACTAGGCTGATCTACCACCAGAATGATCTACCACTGGGATCTACCACCAGGATGATTTACCATTGGGATCTATTTCTAGAATGATCTACCATTAGGATATACCTCCAGGATGATCTACTATTGGGATCTACCACCAGTATGATCTACCATTGGGATCTACCTCCAAAATAATCTACCAATGGGATCTATGACTAGGATGATATACCATTAATATCTACCTCCAAAATGATCTACCATTGGGATATACCTCTAGAATGATCTACTACTAGGATCTACGATTGGAATCTACCTTCATCCTTTAAAACACCCCTTTTCCCTCTAAAACACCTCAAAACTCCTCCCTTCCTCCATCAAACACTTCTAGAATTTCCTTGGACACCTCAATCATCATATTTCCTACAATGTAACAGACCATAAGGTCTATACCATTACATTAGATAACTCTAAAAATATTCTCACCTTGGAGAATTCAAAACCAACCTAAAAGTAAATAGATAATAGGTCCAAATAAACATCCCTGGATATAACTCTCAAGGATATAATTACATCCAAAACACCATCACTGACTGAACTTTCCAACCCAAGAGACCAACCCGACAAACTATACTGCTCTAAATATACGAATCAGGAAATTCTATCCTCCATGTTAAGATACTATTCACTCTAGGTGGAACATACTTGCCTGCACAGGTTTAATTGCATTGTATTATAAAACATCTCAATTAGGAATTATATTTAACCTTTTTATATGAAAAAATACCTATCACAAATTAAACATCAATAAATAAGCACATCTCATATAAAACACCAGGGTCCAAATATCACATCGAAGCACAACAAGGAAAGACAAGGCATAAAAAAACTCAAAAAAACACTAGGTACTAGGAAAACATTTTCATCTTATTCTCCCATGTACTATGCTTAAGGAAACTATGCCTCCACATCACACAAAACAAATTAATAGTTCATATCACATCACCTTCTCTCAATGAAATTGGACATGCAGTGGCTGCTCTATGAACATCACGTCATCCTTGACATCCAACTCGCCCCATTCAATGACATGGGAGTCATCGTGAAATTACCGTTGAAGATGAGAGAATTGGAAGATTTCATGGATCTAGTCTAGTCATGGAACAAGTTCCAACTGGTAATCCACCTCACTAATGTTCCCCAATACCTTAAAGGGCCCAACAGATTGGGGTGAGAGTTTACTCCCCTTACCGAACCTCCACTGCCCACATAAATGGGAGAGCTTCAAGAAAAAATGGTCTCAAACCTCGAAATCCAAGGGCCTCCTCCTATAAACAACATAATAATTCTTTCTATACTACATTTATTTAATCATCTCTCAAACCAAATGAATCTTTTCTGTCATTCTCTACACCACATCAGGACCAAAAACTACTGAATCCCCAACCTCAGCCCAACATAGTGGAGAATGACATGGCTAGCTGTATAAAGCCTCAAATAAGGAAATTACAATGGATGAGTAGTATATATTATTATAATAAAAATCAACCAAGGGAAGGTGTCATTCCCATGATCTTATGAAGTCCAAGACACATGTCCAAAACATTTTCTCTAGTGTCTGGATAGTCCACTTTGTTTTCCTATCCGTTTGAGGGTGGAAAGTAGTTCTGAGGAATAACTGAGTGCCAAAATCATGATGTGATACCCTCCAGACTCATGAGGAAAAAAATGAATCCAAATCCAATATAATCTACCTTGGGACTCCATGAAGCTTCACCACCTTATCCAAATACCTCTTTGCCAAAATTTCTGTTGCACATGACTCCTTGATCTCTAGGAGGTGAGATGATTTCATCAACGAATACACAGTTACCCAGATAGTATCATAAAATACCAGATTTCAGCATAATATTGTGACTAAGTCCATTTATATGTCATCCCATTTTTACTCGGGAACACCCAAGGGTTTTAGAGAACTGCCAGGAACATGATGTTCGACCTTTACCTATCGAAAAACTAGACATAAAGCTACAAACTCTACCATCACCTGTTTTATCTTAGGACACCAAAAATGATTCCTCAAACCATTATACATCTTAAACACTCCTGGGTGTACTACTTAAGGTAATCTATAAAACTCATGGAGGGATACTTTATGAATTTCCACTAGAAAAAAAAATCCTCCCCTAAAACAACATCCAGTTCCAACCATCCCCCAAACATCTTTTTGAGGCATCACAAAGGCCAACATGATCACATATCACCTCTACCTCTGAGTCTCCCCACTTAGACTCCTCTACATGATTCATAAAAGGAGACTTCAATATCATTTAAAATAACCAAACTCTACTATCAACCACTCTTACATCTAAGTAAAAGGATTCTAACTCCTCAATTTCCCTCCAAGCTTCCTAGGACTCCTAAAAACCATCCTTCCATGACTTATTAATCAAAGTATCTACCACAAAATTCCCTTTTTTTAAGGTGTATGAGATATCAAAATCACAATACTGAAGAAACCCTATCCACCTTCACTATCATAGATTCAGATCACATTTAGAAAAGGTATAACTCAATCTTTTATGATCCGTGAAGACCATAAAGTGATCTCTAATGAGGTAATACTGCCAACACTTTAGAGAAACACAACTACTTATACATCCAAATCATGGGTGGAATAGTTAATCTTGTGGGGATGCAAATTAATATACCCATAAGATATCACTACCTTAGTCTAAATCAAGATTTATCCTAATACCATAAGTGAAGCACCACAAAACACCTCAAACAACACACCCTCCTATAGAAAATAAAGCACTAAAGAATTGAACAAATTTATTTTCATATAGTTGAATGATATATGAAACTAATTATTCTAGATAAAAACCCGATCATTCCTAGTTAAAGTTTTCAATGGGGATAAAATCCATGAGAAATTAGACACGAACCTTTGATAATAGCCTAAAAGACCTAGGAAGCTCGAGACCACTTCCACATTATTGGGTGCTACCCAAGAAAAAATTTCCTCAAACTATGATGGGTCCATAGATACTCTCTGATGGGACACCACATGCCAGAGGAGATTTACCTATCATATCTAGGAATTTCACCAGGATAACTTTCCATAGAGCTAGTGGTGTTAAAGAACTGGTAACATGGCTCTGATATGACAAACATGATCCTCCTATGAATTTGAGTAGATCAATATATTTTCAATGAAAAAAATATGAATTAGTTTAAAAATTCATGAAACATGGATTTCATGAGCTCCATGAACACAGCTGGTGCATTAGTGATACTAAAATACATGATTATGAACTTAAAGTGACCATACCTACATTTGATGGTAGTCTTTTAGATATATCCATCCTTCAACTGGTGATATCCAAACTATAGATCAATCTTGAAGAACTAATTAGATCCCCTCAACTAGTTGAAAATATCATTGATCCATGGAAGAGGATAGAGATTCTTGACCATCACCTAATTTAACCTATAATAGTATATACACAATTTTAGACTACCATACACCTTTTTAGAAAATAACACTAGATCACCCCACAATGACACACTAGGCTGGATAAAACCTTTCTGAATTATATCATATACCTTAATACTTAGTTCTCTAAACTTAGAGGTTCCATAACATAAGGATCAATCAATATTAGAGAAGCACCATGTTGTAGATCTATCCCAAACTCAAATTCATGTCGAGGGGGTAGTGACAAAACCTCCTCAGGGAAAAAATAAAAGAACTACATGAAAACCTTGGGAACCTCCTCCACCCCAGAATCCACTAAATCCATTGATATATCTACAATAATATAAAAAAGGGGTTCGAATTTCTATTTCCTAAGTGATATCCTTGATCTACAATAAAAACCACACATTGGACATCCATATCAAAGAAAAAAACTCTCATTTTAAAGAGTTTGATAATAGAATATATGAAATCAAACCAGTCAATGTCAAGAATGACATAATATAAATGAATATATAGTAAGAAAAGATCCCCATAATACTGATGTGTCCCCATCATCAATTTACATCCCCGACACACATCAAATAAGCTGGTCTAGCCTCCGACTGGCATAGTCAACACTAGGGGCATGATAAGCCTCTTCATGCTAGTTCCAAATCACATACTAGATTAGGTGTAAGAGATGAGTGTGAATATACTAAATCAAATAAAGCACATGTAATGGTAAAGAACAAAATGATCATACCTCTAATGATATATGGCCCCTCTGGTATTGTTGCCTCTATTGTATGGAACTGACCATACCCAACTCCTCTATCTCTCTACCAAAACCTACCTCCATGAACATGATCAGGTAAAGGCCCATGAACTCAAGGAATATCTTTAGGTTAGCCTCTACCTACCTATCATGACCTGCCTTCTACAAGATGAGGGAAGGGACAGTAGAAACCCAGACCCTTCCTTCTTCAAATTTAAGGATAGATAATGACCCCTAAGTCCCACCTTCAATAGGCCCCAAAGTGGAGAATAGAACCAAGGGTATATAATCTCACATAATATAAAAGGCATTACCCCTTTTTGTTAGAAAAGGATCACGAGATAAGACGGTAAGTCCCAAAAACTTCAAATACTTAAATAAAAGTAAAGACAAAACCCCGTTTTCCACATGAATGTTTAAAATAAAGTGTTACAAAGTACAAGAAAACTCCAAAGGAAACTACCAAAATAAAGAAAATAAGCAATGATGATTAACCTGATGTCTGAGCTAGTATGGTCCAACATGGTTCTCAAAGTCCACCTAAAAACCTGAAAGCAGTTTTATATACATTGGGTGAGTATACAGGTATACTTAGTAAGGAAACTAAAAGATCTCATGCACAAGTGGGGAGGCATTCTAATTCCCCATGATAAATAGAGGTAACCAAAAAACCTAGAAAGGAAACTATCCACCCAACCTCACTAAGGCACACTCCCCAAATAACGCAAGTTGGGTAAAGAAATAGTAATAGAACATTGATTTTTGAGTACCCCACACTGCTTTCCCACTAGTTACTTAGAAAATCCTATGCATCAGACCTACCACACAAGTTCCACTGTAGTCCCACTTCCACCCCAAAAACAACCTTATGGGTTATCTTAACCACACATCTATCCCGCCCGCAAATACCTGGTCCACAAAAATGACACATAACCATGCCCACAGACACCTAGGCCACAACAAAAACCACCACCATGCCTGAAGAAACCTGGGACAAAACAACCACTGCCATGCCCAAAGACACCTGGTTGAGAAAAACCATTGTCACACCCAAAGAAACCTGGGCTAGAACAATCACTACCATGCCTGAAGACACATGGGCATGATCCCGAAGACTATTGGGAATCAAAACTACCCTCACACACCTAGGCTAACAACCAAAACACACCTTTCCTGAAGAGTCTTGGGCCATAATGAAACTTATACTATCAAAACCTTCCCTAAGAGTCTTGGGATACCTGTGAGAGGGAGACGAAATGAGCTAATAACTAGCCACTCATAGGAATGTTGGAAAAAACACCCTCCCCCATGAAATAGGGGTGTTCGGCATGAAGTGCTCAAAATGGGTGGGGTGCGTATAAGAAATACAAGAAATAAATTTTATACATATAGGTAAGAAAGAAATCATGCCAACCTAAGGGTCCCAAAACCAATGAACAACATATACACAACCACTCTTGCTATTATCCCTACATGCACAGGTACATAACAACCACAACCAGAGCACAAACCATTTCTAGAAAAATAATTCCCCCATTGTACCCGTTTTCTTTATCTTTTTCAAGTGATTTAATTTAAAACATTCCTTCACTACTAGGAAACTGACAAGCATAAACACAATCCAAAACAACAATTGAAGGAAAACAACCAAGCATGATTTTAAGCATTCACACCCGGTTCTCTTTTAAAGTGAAAACATCGAAAGGGATCCATGAGATCCCTCGAAGTACTGGAACCAAACCAAGCCCCAACATATCAGCTCCACATGACCTCAGATTTATAAACCAACAAATTCTCAACCAGATATTTCATTTCCATCCACGTCACCCCCAAGGCATTAAATAGAGCATCCATACATATCCTCAAAACAAAGTAAGTAAGTTCTTTAGTTTTTTCCAACAAAATTCATTTAATTTTTTTCTTTACGTTGGTTAAACGGGGTTATTACAAAAGGGTTATTATTCATGGGGAATCCATTTAATTAACCAAGTTTATATGATTAATTAGTTTCAATGTTACAGCCATTCAATCACAAGATTATCTAGAAAAACATAGCTTCATTAGTGCGTAAGAAAGGGCCACCAATAGCCACAATTTTCATTAGACACAAGACCATAAAATTAACAACATAAAAATGAAGGTATAACACAACAATATTCATCAACTTTACCACCCATCCATTCTTTAAAATTCTGTTTATTATCTTCATTAATGTCAGTTTCATCTATGTCCCAATGGGACATCATCATACCCACCCCACATGATGTACAGTAAAGAGGGGCAAAGGAAATCCCCTACTTGGATGATCAAGGATCGAAGCTTTCTCATTGTGGAAAGAAATGGGGTCTTGAAACAGGAAAATCCAAGAAGAACCAAATAGGATAGATCTCACACAGGCATGACTCATCTCTGGAAGAGGGACTCCAAGCGCCCCAAGGAAAAGGAAAGAGAGCAAGGAAGAATAAGATCTCAGCGTGATAAAAGGCATGATCCTAGAGTTATGAGATGTAATATTCCAAAGTGCTTAAAAATTGGATCGTGGTTTAACCTCATGGTTGGGAGGTTTCACAAGTTGGAATTAATTTAGATTTAATAATTTTCCTCAGAGATGGTGGAGATAGACAGACAGACAACTGTGAGTTGATAGATTTATGTTACCTAAAAGGAGAGAAACTAAAAAAACACAGGAGGCTATAAAACACGACCAAGGGTGTGACATTGATAAAAAGGGCCACACATTTTGGTAGTCAAGGGTCTCCCCAATTTTAGGGGATTTAAGATATCATTTATGGGATTTAAAACAACCTTAAACCACTATAAATAGGAAATAAATCTTAAAAGAGACATTATGGAAAAACTAGGGAAAGAACCCCGAAACCCATCGGTGGAACCATTCAAGTGCAACACCGATAGGTGAGACATCGATCAGAGCTGATCGATGGCACTGATCTGTGGCATCGATTGATGGAATCGACAGGTGACACCATGGTGACCCCCTTCCACTGACACCGACGCCCTCCTGACTCACCAATGGTGTCCACGACACCACAAACACTAGAATTTGGAAAATTAATGGACTAAGAGGGTCCAATACATTACATCAGATACCTATCAAACTATTCTCGCCCTTGATAATTCAGAAGTAAACCCGAAGAAATAGAGGGGTCCAAACAACCACGTCATAAGATACCTCTTAGGGACAAACTGCTCTAGATTTGATTGAAATCCTGAATAAAACCTGACATCTAGGAACACCACTCTCATCTATCTCCTAAAAAATTACAGAAACACTACCACTTCTATCCCTCAAGTAACCACACAAACACAAAAGATCACATCATCCAGACACATGGGTTAGGGAGATCATTCCTCCTTATCAAGATACTATCCACTTTGGGTGGAACTGACTTGCCCGCACGGGTTTAATTGTATCTAAATTAATGAATATTGATTAGGGATCAATTTCCCCCTCCCAATAGTTAGGAATTTTCACACAAAATAGAGAATAGGGAAAACAACTTATTATACAGTAATCATGTTTAACATTACATCTCAATCTTGGCACAAAATAAAAATGTAAGGGAAAATATCAAAATAGATCTGGGTACTGGGCATGCATCTATGCCTCCCATTCCCAGGTACTCTCCTTGAGGCCACCATTCCTCCACAACACATGAACCAAGGGAATGGTCCATCCACGAATCAACTTCTCCTTATGATTCTCAATTCTCACTGGTCGCTCCATGAACGTCGCATCATCCTCCATATCTAACTCTCCCCAGTCGAGGACGTGGGATTCATCATGTATATATCTATGGAGTTGAGATACTTGAAAGATGTTTTGGATCCTCTATAGTGGTGGTCATAATTCTGGCTGATATGCCACCTCACCGACTCATCCCAACACCTCAAAGGGTCCAATGAACTTGGGAGAAAGCTTAATCCCCCTGCCAAACCTCCGCTTTCCATGATGAGGGGAGAACTTTAAGAACATGTGGTCCCCAACCTTGAACTCTAAGGGTCTCCTACTATGATTGACATATGACTTCTTCTGGTCCTGATCCACCTTTATCCTTTCACGCACAACCTGAACCTTCTCTGTCGTGGTCTGCACCACCTCTGGGCCAAGAACACCTACCTCCCGAATCTCTGTCCAGCACACAGGTGAACGACATGGTCTCCCATACAAGGCTTCGAACAATTCCATTCAAATGGTAGAGTGATAGCTATTTTTTTAGTCAACCTATACTAGAGGCAAGTGTTGTACCCACGATCCTTCGAAGTCTAGAACACATGCTCATAACATATCTTCCAATGTATGGATAATCCTATCTATCTACCCATCTGTTTGTGGGTGGAAAGCAGTTCTAAGGAATAGCTGGGTGACAAAATAATGTGGTAATCCCTTCTAGACTTGTGAAGTGAAGCATGTATCCCAATACGGGATGTTTTTTTGGAAACTTCATGCAGTCTCACAACTTTTCCCATGTACTTCTGTGCTAAGGCATCCACTGCGCTCAACTCCTTAATCGCTAAGAAGTGAGCTGATTTTTTCAAATGGTCCACCAATACCCAGATGGAATCATAGCCTCCCTCATCCCTGGGTTGTCTTGTGGTAAAATCCATCGATATGTCATCCAAATTCCACTCAGAAATGTCTAAGGGATGCAACAGAACTTTTAGAACACGGTGTTCAGCTTTCACCCGTTGACACATGAGGCACTTTACCACTAACTCCGCCACTTCCCACTTCATTCCGAGACAAAAAAACTGACTTCTTAATCCTCGTTACATCTTTCAAACTTCTGGGTGTACCTCCATGGGTGAGATATGGAACTCAAAGAGAACTCCCTCGCGTATCATCTTTGGGAAAAACAACTTCCCAAAAAAAATGCATCCGATTTTGACCATCCTCCAACCATCCTTAGGGAGAATCAACCAGGATAAGATGAACTCACATCACTTCATCCTCCAAGTCTCCCCACTGAGACTCCTCCACCTTCCGTACCAAGGGAGACTACATTTTCATCTAAAACAGATAGCCTCTACCATCCTCCACTCTCATTCCCAAATATAAAGCATCCAACTCCTCCATTGCTTTCCAAGCATCTACAAATTCCCGAACCAAATTTTTCTGAGAATTCCTACTCAAGTCATAAGACACCATGTTCCCCTTTCTTAAGGTGTAGGAGATCTCAAAGTTTTAGTCCTAAAGAAACTACATCCACCTCCATTTCTGCAAGTTTAGGTCTCATTGGGAGAAGAAATACCTCAATCTCTTGCGATATGTGAAGACCACAAAGCATTCCATGATGAGGTAATGCCACTGAAAATTTAGTGCGAACAAAACTGCTGTAATCCCCTGATCATGTGTGGAATAGTTACGTTCGTGAGGATGTAAATTACTAGACCCATAAGAGATCACTCCCCGATACCGCATCAGTACACACACCAAGCCTAGACCAGAAGAATCACAGAACACTTTGAACCTTACCCCTTCCTCTGTAAACCTTATCACCGGGAACTAACCATATTCCCTTTCAGATAACTGAAAGCTTCCTGGTACTACTCACTCCATACATAATCCTAGTCTTTTCTGGTCAAGTATTTCAAAGGCGCTGCAACTTGAGAGAAGTCAGGAATGAACCTTTGGTAGTAATCTTACAGTCCCTGAAAACTATGAACCTCTGCCACATTATTGTGTTCCTCCCAAGAAAAAACTGCTTTGACCTTAGATGGGCCCATTTCTATTCCCTACTAGGACACGACGTGTCCAAGGAAGTGCACTTATCATGTCCAGAACTTTCACTTGGACATCTTCCCATAGAGCTGGTGGTGTCGAAGGACATCCAAAACTGTCCTCAGATGCTCAGAATGATCCTCCTATGATCTTGAGTAGATTAGTATGTCGTCGATGAACACGACTATGAACTGGTCCAGATACTCTTTGAAAAAATAGTTCATGTGTCCCATGTAACTAACTGGTGCATTCTTAATGCCGAACGACATGACCAAATACTCAAAGTTCCCATACCTGCACCTAAAAGTAGTCTTAGAGATATCAGACTACTTAAACATAAACTATTGATATACAGACTACAGTTTGATCTTAGAGAACCAACCTACTCCCTTCAAATGGTTAAAAAGGTCTTCGATCCTCAGGAGGGGGTAATAGTTCTTGACTGTCACTTGATTCAGTCTTTGGTAGTCTATGCACAACCTGAGACCACCATCTGCCTTCTTCACAAACAAGAATGGAGCACCCCATTGTAATGCCTCAACCCCAGTTACCCAGAGTCGGTGTATTATTACATAACATTGGCATGATCACAAGAAAGATCAAATCTCGAAAGACCGATTAGTTTATTAGCCTTGAAAAATAGATTACATACATCAACATTACATTACAATTTCAAACATAAAACACAATGTAAATAGTTCTTTTAGAATGCCATTATTCCCTTTAGCTTAACCCTACATATCAATCATAATACACTTCTTGGAATCCTGGAAAAAATAAAACATAATAAGGGGTGAGCTCAAATGCTCAGTAAGGGTAATCAATACAGCGGAAAATGACATAAATATTAAGCGTGGTGAATAATTGAAACCACATGCCTTTACCAATAATAAACATGAATACTTTTATGGAAAGAATATGAGTTGAGTAAATAATGCCATAATAAAACATAATCATGGATATTCTACTAGTCGAATAACCACATGAACCATCAATATTATTTCCATAATGAGGGAATGTATAATGCCAGACATTCTAAAACATTTTTTCAAGGCCTCGGCCAAGACGTCTAAAAATGATTAAGGCCTTGGACAAAACTATATATCAAATTGGGAAAGGGCCTCAGCCAATTCCACATCTAGTTGTCTCATGAGACCCACCGATGCATCGAGGAGCTATAGCGGGCTCCACCCGTCACTTACTAAGTCCAATACATTCCTCATATGAAAAGGTTTAAACATATCATAAACATTCATATTAAAACTAGCATTGGAAATTTCAATACGTTAACCATAAATCATGAATGGTATAAAAATAGCACATATCACAAAACCTTCAATTTAATATGGAAGTTTTGCATCATAATAAATCAACTCCAAATAAACTTAAAATCCATTAAAGGATGCTGACATAGATGAAATAAAAACACTTTTTAGAGAAATATCTCTTTCTATTTTGAAATCATTTAAGAGTCACATAATTATAAAATAAAAAATTTACTTTGAAAATATTCTTATAATATTGTAAGGGAAGATTCGACAAGTTTATAATGGTAGAAAATAGTCGCACCTTCCATATAAGTTAAAAAAAGAGACATTTTTACCTTAATTTTGTCGAAAAGGTTAAAAAGGACCTCGTTTGGAAAACAACAGAAAGATTCCTTTATAAAAATATTATAAAATTAAAAAAGGGTATAAATGACTTTAACCCATATTCTTTAAAATAGTAATAATTATTTGAAATACATGATTAAGAAACATGGATGTGGATGATTAAGAGGTCCCAGTAGATAATTACGTATAAACAACCTCGGATAATGAAAAGATTGTGAAATAAACCCTTACCAATTTGGTAACTTATGAAACATACACCCCATGAAATAGGTATCATACAATGAATATGTAAATATTAATAAATTAAAGTTTATTACATAAATAATACAATTATGGGTAGTACATACACCACAAAAAAAAGGTAATAGAGGTAATATGGCAGGAATCTCACGGGAATAAGGAGTGAGATGAAAACCCCTTACCTTGTACTTTTCCTTGGTCGAGGGTTAGTTAACCTCCTGTATAATAGTTAAATAACTATTATTAAATTATACAATAATCATATACATAAATATGATATCATATATGATCTTTTAATATTGCTTTGTTAATAATATTTTAGTATTATCGTCGTTTCAGGTGTTAACTGATTCGTTTTCATTTATATGCTTCGTTACATAAGACGTGTTTGTTATGGATAGGTTGTATCTTATTCATATCCAGAATGATATAAATTCCTTAAACATTACTTTTAATCATAAAACGATAATTATTCTTGAATGTATATGATGGAGAAATGAATCTCATCGCGTTCGTGGAGACGGTAATCCGTACGTACGCACGAACGCTACTTCCATTTCATTTTTCATTTTAAAAGGAATCAAAAACAAATGATACATAGGTATATAATTATTCCAGTATAATATAATATCTTATATGTGTTACTTAAGTTCATTAACACCATCCTTTATACGTTCCGTGTATGGTATTAATGAGTCATATCACTTTGAGGGGGCGGTAGTCCGTACTTCCTCAAATTAAATTATCGTATATATATACAACATGAAACGAATAATGGTATGATATAAAATGTAATTAAAGAAGATTATATATAAAATAAATATCATTAATATCATATTTAATTATAGTTCCATCATAATTTCCACCATGAGAGGTGGTACGAGATAATTGAACAATCATCGCTTCGTGAGGCGTTTGGTTTCCATCCACAGAAACATTATGTTCTTCACCCATTATATAGAGGTGTGTGTAAGTGTAGTTCTAATAATTATAATAAAAATATCCTATTATATTTAGGATACTGGTTTTGTTACAAAAGAAAATAATAAGAAGAGTTTAGGGGTTGGATAAGTAAAATAAAAGAAAAGAAGCTAAGAGAAATCGTTACCTTTAATTTGGGTAATTTCCTTTGGTTTGAACCAAAAAGGACTCTTGAAGTTACTTCTGTCTAAGGTAAGGCTTCTAAGATGAGAATAGTGATGTATGGAGCTTAATTTGGTAGATTTTGGATGAGACAAAAGGCTTTATAGGTGTGAGGGATTGGTTATAAGTGGTGTCCTTTTATAAGGGGGAGGAGGGACTCTTTAAAAAAAACTTAAAGTATTATTTTATAATAAATTCATATTCAGTTTATAATAGATCCAAAGTGGATTATTAAAATACTAAGGTGGGGATGGGTTGAAATAATTTCAACCAATATATTTTAGACAGGTTTGGGTCATTATATTAACCTTATCTTTTAGTTTTAACTCTTGGTTAATTAGTTTGACACTTACCATGTCACTTTGTATTTTTATATTATATAGTTAATAAACTTACTATATAGCTCCAAGCGACCCCCAAGTGGTCCATTAATTATACACCTATCACTATAAAAGTACTTTTTCCGAACCATAGATTTTTAGTAATTTAATATCAATTAATAATATAATATTTGTTTTAAAAACTCTTTTACTTCAATTTTGACACTGTTTGGTATTTTATTTTTGTGAAAATCAGAGCAGCATGATTACTTTGAAAAAAGTTAATTAAATCAATACTAACATGTCATAATAACTTATAAAATTCATTTAATTCATTAAAACTCTCAAATTATATTTATTTGGGTTTTTATAATATCAATTATTTTAATATTTCACTAATAAGTTAATTATTGCATCATCATTGTGTCATAAAGAAATTAAATTATTTAATGTCTAAATTTTTTAAATAAAATACCATTATTTAGGAAATATTTTTAGATTTCTAATGAATATTTATAGTTGAATATCTAACATATATAACCCTATGTAAAAATTGTTTTTCTAAAAGATATATGTTTATGTCATTTTTGTATTTACTTTAACTTAATTAATATAAAGTGTCATTATCACTTACAAGTAGATCCATGGGGTCCCAAAATTGACCCAAATATTCCCATGGTCATACATGTATCAACCAATAGGTTTAAGACATGTTTTAGAGTAATTTATTATTATTATAATATTATTTTGTTTACCCTTATTTACCGGATTTACCCTTTAACCATGGTAAATAATATATTTACCGAAGTAATTATTCAAAATGTCTAAAAATAAAAGTTACCTATTTACACAATTTGGATATCATGATTCCAAATATGGAGTCCATTTTTCCAAATTCAAAACACAGAAGTGCCAGAAATTAATTTAAAATTAATTCCCACTGTCAAAAGAAAAAGCGTGTTTTTAAGAGATAATAACTATCAAAAGATTTACACTTGTTTATGTCCGGTTTAAATGTGAAATTATGTCCAATGACCAAAATTGTATTAAATGTTAAAAATATATTATAAATATAATTTAAAACCACTCAAATTAATAATTTATCATTATTAATTATTTCGATTAAAAAAGTTGTTTTTAATAAAAATTTAGTAATTTTCACTATTCATCAAAATATAAAAGTTATCTGAAAAGTACCAAAATTTCATCCTAGGATAATTTTGATATTCCAAATCCAAAAATGAATTCCATTTTGAAAGATAAAATGTATAAAATTTCAAAAATTGGGTATTACTATTCATAACGGCTACTTTGATTGGTCGCGGTGTGTTAGAATTTTGAAGTTGCGTACAACACACGCTACTGTACTATTCAAAGTGAGGCGTACCATGGAAGCTTGGGGAGTTACATTCTCCCCTCCTTAAATAAATTGCGTCCTTGCAATTTGAAATTGTTCTTCGAAAATAAAAGGTTGAAAATAGAAAGTATCTTTGTGGGAAAACCCACATCAGAAATTGGGTTAATAAAATTTAGTCTTAATAAGAGGAAAAGAGAAATGAAAGGGTCACCACCAAATTATGATCTCGATTAGGAGAACATTGGTGGAAATTAGAGACACGTAATTGGAGAAAAAACATAAATATTTATAGGTATTGATTGAGGTCGTCAATCACAAAAAAGTGTAAAATTGAGGGAATTAAATTCACCAATCTATGATGATTTAAAATACCATCGGTTCAACAAAACATATGGTATTAGGATAAAACATTTTTTGTTTTAATATCCCTTCACTAAAGTATAATAATTAATTTCTACATTGAATAAGAGAAGAATAAAAATATATACTTGACAAGTAGAGTCTCATCCTTTAACTAAGTCTTACCACAAACTCATCTTTCACTCTAAAAGATAATAGAACCTAAAAATAATATTCTATTTTTCCTATTTGTATAGGGTTCAAAAAAAATGAATTTATAATTCATCTAGAAGAACCATTAAAGAAAACTACATTATTCAATTCAGGACATCACGTGGGTCAGTGGTAGGTGATACACCCTTGTCGCACTTCGATTGTGGGTTCAAGTCTTGCGGCCTTGTCGGACGCGACGAGTTGCCACTCGACCTCTGGGTTGTCCTTTTTATGGAAATCTAAAAATAATATTAAACTAGACTTATCCAAAATACTTCTGTCCAAACTCACAGTCCAAAATTTATAAGGTAGGTAAACAAAATGAAGATCCTTTTTTTTCATGTAATAGCATGTGAACACCTTCATCATGTACTCTTTTAAAATATGGTAACACCCTGAATTACCATAAAACCTTATTGATTACATTCATACTCCCTTATTCCTTATAGAATACTATATATATTCTTTATATCCAAAAACTTTGAATATTCCAACAATGATGAAATAAAAAAACCATTAATCAGTGACAAGGTAGTCAAGGATATCTAATATAATTTATCCAAATCAACCATCTCTTATTCCAAAATTACTACCTCAGTATCAAGACAATATTAAGGATTACCTTTCCTTCAACCATATATTTTCAAAAAAAAAAGTTTAACTTGCTGTTGAGTCACTTTTCATAGTACCATATATTCTCAAATCCTTAATGAAATAGTACTGCAGTGCAATCCTTATTTATCTCCATAATTCATATAACCAGTACATCGTTGATACAACACTCAAATGAAATAATTCTTTAATAACAACATAAGAACACTAGTCATTCCTTTTCATCTGTGGTAGTATCATAACTTTATTATTATCCAATAACATCATTTGGGGCATACTCTGATGATTTGAACATTGATTCACGTAGTGTCCCCACTCCTTGCAGATGAAGCATTGTACATTTGAAACCTTTTTCTTACCCTCACAATCACGAACGTGGTGTCCTTTTTCTCCACACTTATAACAAACACCCATTCCTTTCAATCAAGTTCTAGGGTGTTTCTTCCCACAATTATCACATATGGGAAAATTTTTCTTTTCCCTCTACCCTTTATCCATCTTTCTCTCTTCTATCCTTTTCTTCTCTTGGTTCCCTTCAAAGCCATAGGACTCAAAGAACTCTTTACTTATCTTATCAACACATGATACTATTTCTTCATATGATGATAATACGTGTGAGACTATTTCCCTTCTAAATTATGTCTTAATACCATGAAATATATGACCCTTCTTACTCTTTGGATCATACGTGTTGCTAGAGTTCACATTCCTTCTACTAGGCGCCATTTCTATACAATAGAATAAACTAGGTCAATTTATGAATTGCAATGAATAATTCCAAACTTGTAAAATACCTAACATAAATTGAACAGTTTATGGATATAATCCATAATCATAAAATTTTATTTGTTTGAGTAAGTATATACTCATGAGTCCTTCAAATGGTTTGTAAAGAAAATGATAATTATCCTAAGCATATCCCCTGGGAGTGTCGTAACCAAGAGCACAGCAAGGCCCGTTGTCGTGCACCAGTTGCCATTTGAGTCTAGTTCAAAGCAGTGTTTTCGGGTTTTACCCCTAGGTACATCTATGCCAGAGCCGCCTCTACCTGCTCGTATCCAGACAGGGATGTATTGCTCGGAAAAATCACAAAATCTCTACAATACAAAAATTCTAGGAAGTTATTCTATACTAATCCTCAAAATCTATCTTAGGGTATGTGCTCTAATCAGAGTTTATCTAAATATAGCTTCCAAGGTTTGTACTAAACTTCCTCTAATACCAACTGTAATGCCCCGACCCCAGTTACCCAGAGTCGCTGCATTATTACATAACATTGGCATGATCACAAGAAAGATCAAATCTCAAAAGACAGATCAGTTTAGTAGCCTTGGAAAATAGATTACATACATCAACATTACATTACAATTTCAAACATAAAACACAGTGTAAATAGTTCTTTGAGAACACCATTATTCCCTTTAGCTTAACCCTGCATATCAATCATAATAAACTTCTTGGAATCCTGGGAAAATAAAACATAGGAAGGGGTGATCTCAAATGCTCAGTAAGGGTAAGCAATATAGTGAAAAATGACATAAATATTAAGCATGGTGAATAATTGAAACCACATGCCTTTACTAATAATAAACATGAATACTTTTATGGAAAGAATATGATTTTAGTAAATAATTCCATAATAAAACATAATAATGAGTATTCTACTAGTCGAATAACAACATGAACCATCAATATTATTTCCATAATGAGGGAATGTATAATACCAGACATTCTAAAACATTTTGTCAAGGCCTCAGCCAAGACGTCTAAAAATGATTAAGGCCTCGGCCAAAACCATATATCAAATTGGGAAAGGGCCTCGGACAATTCCATGTCTAGTTGTCTCATGAGACCTACCGATGCATCGAGGAGCTATAGCAGGCTCCACCCGTCACTTACTAAGTCCAATAAATTCCTCATATGAAAAGGTTTAAACATATCACAAACATTCGTATTAAAACTAGCATAGGAAATGTCAATAATTTAACCATAAATAATGAATGGTATAAAAATAGAACATATCACAAAGCCTTCAATTCAATATTGAAGTTTTGTATCATAATATATTAACTCCAAATAAACTTAAAATCCATCAAAGGATATTGACATAGATGAAATCAAAACTCTTTTTAGAGAAATAACTCTTTCTATTTTGAAATCATTTAAGAGTCACATAATTATAAAATAAAACATTTACTTTGAAAATATTCTTATAATCTTGTAAGTTAAGCTTCGAAAAGTTTATAATGGTAGAAAATAGTCGCACCCACCATATAAGTTAAAAAAAAGAGACATTCTTACCTTAATTTTGTCGAAAAGGTTAAAAAGGACCTTGTTTGGAAAATGACGGAAAGATTGCTTTATAAACATCTTATAAAAGTAAAAAAAAGGGTATAAATGAATTTAACCCATATTATGTAAAATAGTAATAATGATTTGAAATAAATTTTTAATTAACATGGATATGGATGATAAATATGTCCTAGTAGATAATTACGTATAAACAACCTCGGATAATGAAGAGATTGTGAAATAAACCCTTACCAATTTGGTAACTTACGAAACATACAAACCATGAAAGTGGTATCATACAATGAATTTTTAAATACAAATAAATTAAAGTGTATTATAAAATAATACAATTATGGGTAGTACATACACCACACAAAAGGTAATAGTGGTAATATGACATGAATCTCATGGGAATAAGGAGTGAGATGAAAACCCCTTACCTTGTACTTTTCCTTGTTCGAGGGTAGGTTAACCTCCTGTATAATAGTTAAATAATTGTTATTAAATTATACAAGAATCATATACATAAATATGATATCATATATGATCTTTTAATATTTCTTTGTTAATAATATTTTAGTATTATCGTCGTTTCGGGTGTTAACTGATTCGTTTTCCTTTATATGCTTCATTACGTAAGACATGTTTGTTATGGATAGGTTGTATCTTATTCATATCCATAATTATATCAATTCCTTAAACATTACTTTTAATCATCAAATGATAATTATTCTTGAATGTATATGATGGGGAAATGAATCCCATCGTGTTCGTGGAGACGGTAATCCGTACATACGCATGAACGCTACTTCCATTTCATTTTTCATTTTAAAAGGAATAAAAACCAAATGATACATAGGTATATAATTATTCCATTATAATATAATATCTTATATGTGTTACTTAAGTTCATTAACAACATCCTTTATATGTTCCTTGTATGGTATGAATGAGTCATATCACTTTGAGGGGGCGGTAGTCCGCACTTCCTCAAATGAAATTATCGTATATATATACAACATAAAATGAATAATGATATGATATAAAATGTAATTACATAAGATTATATATAAAATAAATATCATAAATATCATATTTAATTATAGTTCCATCATAATGGCCACCATAAGAGGTGGTAGGAGATAATTGAACAATCATCGCTTCATGAGGCGTTTGGTTGCCATCCACAGACACATTATGTTCTTCACCCATTATATGGAGGTGTGTGTAAGTGTAGTTCTAATACTTCCAATAAAAATATCCTAGTATATTTAGGATACTTGGTTTTTTACAAAATAAAATAATAAGAATAGTTTAGGGGTTGGAGAATTAAAATAAAAGAAAAGAAGCTAAGAGAAATCGTTACCTTTAATTTGGGTAACTCCCTTTGGTTTGAACCAAAAAGGACTATTGAAGTGCCTTATTCCTAAGTTAAGGATTCTAAGAGGAGGCGAGGGATGTATGGAGATTAATTGGGAAGAGTTTGGATGAGCCAAAAGGCATGATAGGTGTGAGGAATTGGTTATAAGTGGTGTCCTTTTATAAGGGGGAGGAGGGGCTCTTTAGGAAAAACTTAAAGTATTATTTTATAATAAATTCATATTCGGTTTATAATGGCTCCAAAGTGAATTATTAAAATCATAAGGTGGGTATGGGTCGAAATATTTTGAACAAATAGATTTTAGATAGGTTTGGGCCATTATATTAACCTTATCTTTTAGTTTTAACTCTTAGTTAATTAGTTTTACACTTACCATGTATTTTTATATTATATAGTTAATAAACTTACTATATACCTCCAAGATACTCCCAAGTGGTCTATTAATGATACAACTATCATTATAAAAGTCCTTTGGCAGAACCTTATATTTTTTGGAATTTAATATCAATTAATAATATAATATTTGTTTTAAAAACTCTTCTATTTCAATTTTGACACTATTTGGTATTTGATTTTTGTGAAAATCATAGAAGCATGATTACTTCAAAAAAAGTTAATTAAATAAATACTAACATGTCATATTAACCTATAAAATTAATTTTATTCATTAAATGTCTCAAATTATATTTATTTGGGTATTTATAATATCAATTATTTTAATATTTCACTAATAAGGTAATTACTGCATCATCATTGTGTCATAAATAAATTAAATTATTTAATTTCTAAAAATTATAAATAAAATACGATTATGTAGTAAATATTTTTATCTTTCTAATTAATATTTATAGTCGAAAATCCAACATATATAACCTTATGTAAAAATTTTTGTTCTAAAAGATATATGCTTATGTCATTTTTGTTTTCACTTTAACTTAATTAATATAAATTGTCATTATCACTTACAAGTGGATCCATGGGGTCCCAAAATCGACCCAAAGATGCCCATGGTCGGACATATATCAACCAATAGGTTTAATACACATTTTAGGACAATTTCGTATTATTATAATATTATTTTGTTTACCCTTATTTACTGGATTTACCCTTTAACCATGATAAATAAAATATTTACCGAAGTAATTGTTCAAAATTTCTAAAAATAAAAGTTACTTATTTACACAATTTGGAAATCCTGATTAAAAATATGGATTCCATTTTTCCAAATTCAAAACACAGAAGTAGCAGAAACTAATTTTAAATTAATTCCCGCTGTCAAAACAAAAAGCGTGTTTTTAAGAGATAATAACTATCAAAATATTGACACTTGTTTATGTCCAGTTTAAATGTGAAATTATGTCTAATGACCAAAATTGTATTAAATGTTAAAAATATGTTTTAAATATACTTTAAAACCACTCAAATTCATAACTTATAACTATTAATTATTTCTATTAAAAAAGTTGTTTTTAAAAAATATTTAGTAATTTTCACTATTCATAAAAATATAAAAGTTATCCAAAAAGTACCAAAATTTCATCCTAGGATAATTTCGATATTCCTAATCCAAAAATGAAGTTAATTTTGAAAGATAAAATGTATAAAATTTCAAAAAGTGGGTATTACTATTCATAACAGCTACTTTGATTGGTCGCGGTGTGTTAGAATCTCAAAGTTGCATACAACACACGCTACTGTATTATTAAAAGTGAAGTGTACCGTGGAAGCTTGGGGTGTTACACCCATGGTGACACACTTGGTCAGATAAAAACCTTATTCATTGGGTCATCAACCTGAATCCACCACTCCCATAACTCATAAGGCACCATCCAATAGAGATCTATTGAAATCAGACGAGCACTGAGTTGTAGGTCTATCCCGAACTAAACATCACATTGAGGGGGTAGAGTCACAACATATTCAGGGAAGATATCTAGGAACCCTTTGAAAATCCACATAACTTCCACCATATCTGAGTCTACTGATTCCATTGACAGCTCGAACAACAAGTAAAGAAGGGTCTCCACACATTGTTCTGCCTCCTGGAAACCCTACTCGCCAATGAAATCTACATGATATCCACCCATATATGAGAACACAACCCTTATCCAGAATCAGTCGATAATGAAATGCATAGAAAATAGCTAGTCGATGTCTAGGATGACATCGTATGGATGCATTTGCAACAAAAAGAGATCCCAAATGGACTGATGTGGCCCCAACATCAGTCTTCATCCTCAAAAACATAAAAAAGGATAGTCTAACCTCTAACTGGTGTACTCAAGACCATGGGAATGTAAAGTCTCTCTATGTCTATACCCAAGGTAGGGGCTATACCAAGTGAATCAAAGGAGTGTGAAGCTACAGAATTAAACAAGGCATATGCAAGAGTACTAAACAAACTGATCATACCTTGAAAGACCTCTAGCCCTACTGGAATTTCTACCTATGCAGTGTGAAAATACCCGAACTCAAATCTTCCACCCCTCGTCTGTTGACCACCTCCTTGACCATGCCCCATTCTAGGTCTTTGAGGAGCACCTTTAGGTTGGACTCCTCTTGTAACGTCTGCTCTTGGTGGAGCGGGAGCTTGCTGTCCTTGCTGCTGCTGCTGAAAAGGTCTGGCTGGAAATTGGTGTTGCTGAGGTGGGTGCTGAGCCTTCCCACCCCTACTATACTACACTCAGTCTAGGAACTGATTCTGAAGGTTCCCATAGATACCACACGTAAATAACCTCGATCCTAGGATTGTGGAGAAAGGGTGATGACCAAGAGATCAAAACTAGAACTGCTAAGGCCTGCTCCCCACTGATCGAAACCTAGAAGGACTCGATGATAGAGGCCTACTTATAAAGGCCTTCTACTTTGAAAAACTCAACTAGATCCCCTCTCATGACACACCTCCCAGCATTTTCATCTTCTCCACCACTTCAGTATTCTTCTGAACCTCCAAGTACGTCATTAGGGTGAAGAGAGTAACAACATACTGAAGGGAGGGTCAGAGTGCCTCGTCTAAGAATATTGCCCATGAATCCTCATATGAGAAGAGTTATGGAGATAAATGAAATAGATCCTTGAACTTGATACCCAAATACCTTACCTTCATACTCCCTTGATGAAGGGAGAGAAACACTTGCCTCTTTTCAGCCTTCATTGTGGAAGAAAGGAATTCTGCCTGGAACTCCCTATCAAAGTCGGTCCACAAAATCTTAGTCTCTATCCTATCTATTAGGCAGAGTGTCCACCAAGGACTCCCCAATCCCTCATCTAAATAACTTCCAATGGAACCTAGTACTCCCTCGAAGAACGTATCAAGGTAAAGGTGATTTCCAGCTCCTCAATACAACCCTCTGTCTCCAAGTCGAAAACATTGCCCTCATACTTTCCAAGGGTCTGCCACTGGAAGGAATGTAGAGTATTCTGCCACTTGTAATCCTCTTACTCTTGTTCAATTCTCCATTGATTGACCAGATCAACTTACTAGGCCTCGACTTCCCGTACTACTCATGGACTTCATTCGGGTGCCATAACTTTAAGGTAAACAAGGAATGCCTAAGCCCGAGTAGTGTAGAAGATCCCTTTTAAAATTTTTCATAAAATTTTCATTTATTTTAAATTCCCAAAACACCCAAAACACACAAGAACAAAAGTCATTATGATTCATGTACCTTTCCTAGGGTCATTACCCTATAATTAGTGTAGCCTCACTTGGTCATTCGGTAGGTCCAGAGTCCTTATGTCGGATCATGGGGGCCTTAAAATATAGTGTCCTAACCAATCTTCCCAAGACTATTTCACACACCATTATTTACTAACACTATTTCCATAAAATCCCATGAAATACTCACTATTCCTAACCCCAAAATCCATTCTATCTCTCAACCATCACCTCTGATACCATTCTATCACGACCTTCCTTCTACAAGATGAGGGAAGGAAAAACAAACAACCATACCCTTACTTCTTCAAGTAGAAGAAGAGATAATGACCCCCCGAGTCCCACCTTCAATAGGCCCTGGGGTGGCGACTAGAACCAAGGTTATAGAATCTCGCATAATATGGAAGAAATTACCCCTTTTTTTAGAAAAAGATCAGGAGATAAGATGGTAAATCAAAACAACTCCAAATACTGAAATAAAAGTAAATCCAAAAACCCTTTTCCACATGCATGTTCAAAATAAATTGTTACAAAGTACAAGAAAACCCCAAAGGAATGTACCAAAATAAAGAAATTAGTAATTAAAACTATCCTTATGTTCGAGCTAGTAAGGTCCGACACGGTCCTCAAAGTCCTCCTGAAAACCTGAAAGAAATTTTATATACGTAGGGTGAGTATACAGGTATACTCATTAAGGAAACCAAAATCTATCTTGCATAATTGGGGAGGCATTCTAATGCCCCGTGAGAAATAGAGGTAACTAAAACAACTATCAAGGAAACTATCCACCCAACCTCACTAAGGCACACTCCCCAAATAATGAAGTCAAGTAAAGTAATAGTAATAACACATCGATATTTGGGTACCTTGCACCACTTTCCCACTAGTTACTTAGGACATCCTATGCATCAGACCTCCCCCACAAGTTCCACTGCAGTCCCACTACCGCCCCAAAAAAAACCTTATGGGACATCCCAACCACACGTCTATCCTGATCGTAGATACATGGGCCACAACAACCACACATAACCACGCTCACAGACACTTGGGCTACAAAAACCACCACCACACTCAAAGACACCTGGTCCAGAACAACCACTGCCATGCCCGAAGACACTTGGTCCAGAACAACCACTACCACACTCGAAGACACCTAGGACAGAACAACCACTACCATGCCCGAAGAGACCTGGGCCTCATCCTTAAGACACTTGGGAACAAAACCTACCCACACACACATGAGACAACAACCACAAAAAACCCTTCCCAAAGAGTCTTGGGCCATAGTGAACCTTAGTCCGTCACAACCTTCCTAAAGAGTCTTGGGATACATGGGAGAGGGAGTGGAAATGAGCTAATAACCATCCACTCATAGGAATGTTGAAAAAAACACCCTCCCCCATGAAATGGGGGTGTTCGGTATGAAGTTCTCAACATGGGTGGGGTGCGTATAAGAAATACAAGAACTAACTTTTATACATATAGGTAAACAAGCACTCATCCCAACCAAAGGGTCCCAAAACTAATGACTAGCCTGTACACAACCACTCTCACTGCTATCCCTACATGCAGAAGCACACAACAGCCACAACCAGATCACAACCCATTTTTGGAAAAAAAATTCCCCCATTATACCCGTTCTCGTTATCCTATCCAAGCGATTTAATTTAAACCATTCCTTCACTATCAATAAACTAACAAGAATAACCACAATCCCAGACAACAACTGAAGGAAAACATACAATCAATCTTTTAAGCATTCAAACCCAGTTCTCTTATAAAGTGACAACATCAAAAGGAATCCATGAGATCCCTCAAAGTACTTGAACCAAATGAAGCCCCAACATACCGACTCCACAAAACCTCAGATTAGAAAGTGAACAACTTCTCATCCAGAGATTTCATTTCCATCCAATTCACCCCAAAGTCATTAAACAGATAAACCATAAATATCCCCAGAACAAAGCAAGGAAGTTCTTCATATTTTTCCAACACCATTCATTTAAGTTCATTATTTCTATTGGTTAATAGGGGTGATCACACAAGGGTTATTATTCATGGGGAATCCATTTAATCAACCAATTATACATGATTAATCAGTTTCCATGTTACAACCATTCAATAACAAAATTATATAGAAAAATAGAGCTTCATTAGTGCGCAATAAAGGACCACCAATGACCATGATTTTTAGTGGTCACAAGCCCATACAATTCACAACATAAAAACAAAGGTATAACACAAAAATAATCATCAACTTTCCCACCCCTTCATTGTTTAAAAGTCTATTTATAATCTTCATTAAAGTCGATTTCATCTACATCCTAAGGGGACATCAACATACCCAAGCCACATGATGCACAATAAAGAGCGAAGAAGGAAAACCCCTACCTGGATGATCAAGGATCTAAGCTTTCTCATTGTACCAAGAATTGGGGTCTTGCGATAGGAAACTCCTAGAAGAACCAAACATGAGGGATCTCATACAGGGATGACTCATCTCTGGAAGAGGGATTCCAAGCGCACCAAGAAAAAGGAAATAGGCCAAGGAAGAAGAAGATATCAGTGTGATAAAAGGTAGGATCCTAGAGTTTTGGGATGTGAAATCTCAAAGTGTTTAAAAAAAGTATCATGGTTTAACAACACAGATGGGTGGTTGAACACGTTGGAATTAATTTAAATTTAATAATTATCCTTAGAGATTGTGGAGATAGACCAGCAGACAAATGTGAGTTGATAGATTTCTTTTACCTAATAGGGGTGAAACTAAAAAAACATGGGTGGCCGGAAAATACGGCCAAGGGTGTGGCGTTGATAAAAAGGGACACACATTTTGTTAGTCAAGGGTCTCCCCACTCTTAGGGGATTTCAGATATCGTTTATAGGATTTAAAATAAGCTTAAACCAATTTAAATAGGAAATAATACTTAAAGGAGATGTTATGGGGTAACTGGGGAAAGAACCCCGACACCCATTGGTGGCTCCATTTGGGTGCAGCACCGATTGGGGCTGATTGGTGCCACTGACAGGTGACACAATAGTGACACCCTACCACTGACACCGATTCCCTTCCGAATCACCAATGGTGTCCAGGACACCCCAAACAACATAATTTGATAGAGTAATGGACTAGGAGGGTCTGTTCCATTACACTACCCAATACGCTCTATTTGGATCATAAGTATTCTACCCCTATAGCTAGAATGGACTCACTGGTAACCATTACTAAAGCTGACACTAAACCTTTCCACCCCTACCAAGATTTTCTCAAGAATCCACTGGGAATTGATCATGTCGATGGAAACGAACCATATTAAATAAAAACACTGGTTTGTATTCCCTAGGAAGATAATGGAAACCACTAGACCTAGAAGGATAGTATTGAAGGTGCTGTGGTCGATTCCCTACTGGTCAAATTTTTAAAGGCCTTGGTTCCAAAGACCTACCATTGGAAACTCTACCCATCAAATATCCCTACTGGTCCCCCTCTCATAGTAAACCTATGCATGAGTGAATCCATTTTATCACCTCCACCTTCTACTGAACCTCCAGATAAGTTGGCAATGTAAAGGAGTAACTACATACTGGATCGAAGGATGGAGTTCCTCCTCAAGATGTCTCGCACATGACTCCCTATCATGAAAATGATCTTGGAAAAAATAAATAAGTTACTTAAACTTGATCCCAATCTAGCACACACACATACTCCCCTACTTAAGGGAGAGTAGCTCTTATCTATTCACAGTCTTATGGTAAATGAAAGGAACTATTCTCAGAAATCCTTTTGGAAGTCGACCCATGAAACATCTACCTCCTTCTTCTCACTAAGGTACAACGTCCACCACTAATGCACAACTCCTCGCATATGAATAACTACAAAGGACACCTAGTACTCCATTGATTCCTAGATAAAAAAAATAATTTTCTAGATCCTCTATCCATATCTCTATCTCCACATCATAAATTATTCATTTGTACTTCCACAAAGCCTAAAGATGAAAAGATCACAATGTTCTCTACCACTAATAATCATCCTTAACCAAATAAATCCTTCAAAGATCAACTAGGACAGCCTACAGAACCTCCACTGGATGAGCCGCACGTAGACGATGATTATGAACCATATTTGAAAGCGAAACAAAGATTTACTAAGGCCAATAATATGGAATTTTATTATTTTTTATTTAATTCATTTTAACTTATTTCAAATTTCCTATAACCAAAACCACCCAATTAGAATAAAAACACAAGTAATCATGTTTCATGTACCTATACTAAGTCTCTACCCTAAAAGTGGTGCCACCTCACTTGGTCGTTCAATAAGTTTAGAGTTCATGAACAGGATCACAGGTGGCCCTAAAATCCTGTGTCCTAACTGATCTCTCTATCCTATGTCATGTACCAAGGTCAACTAGCACTATTTCTCCACCAAACCATGCAATACTCACTATGTTTTACTCCAAAATCCATCCAATCTCTCAACCATCACCTCTGATACCACTCTTTAATGACCCCTCCCACCAAAGATATTGAAATGGAGGGAGAAATATAATGAACTCTGAGTCCTGACACAAGTTGGCCCTATATTGCTGACTAACATTGAGGGTATAAAAAATTTCATAAAATGGGATGCATTACCCTCTACAATAATATAGGATTATGAGATAAGATGAATCAAACATAATAAACTCCATGACATAATATAAAATAAATCTAAAAACCATCCCATAATTCATGTATAAATAAAATAAAATATAGATAAAATTTTATAAAGAAAAATACCCAAAAGTAAAGTAAATTAGTGACACAAAAATAATCCAATGATTTGATCTATTAATGCCTAACATGGTCCATATAGTCCTCTTAGAAAATTGAAAATTAGTTTATATACAAAGGGTGAGCATACATGTATTCTCAGTAGGATAAACATAGTCTCTCATGCACATGTGAAAAGAGAATACTAATACACTAATGAGAAAATATCAAAACCAAACAACACCTATAAAGGTATACTAACCAAACCCATCATCACTGTGAATCAATAAACAAATAATGCTTCCAATTATAATAACATAATAAGAAATATATTGATAAAGGGTACCCTTCACCACTTTCCTACTGATTAGACGCTATCACACTACAATGAAAAACATCTAGGCACATCCAACCCTTCTGTATAACATCAAAACACGTCACATATCATCCCACCCATAGAAACATGGGGAATCACATCATATCAAATCTCATAAATAGTGTAATAGGGTATCATGAACATAAAGGAAATCAACCTCGTAACCTCCTCCTACCATGCATGACACCAACCATAATATATCTCATCACATCTCACTTGAAGACTCTTGAGATATCACATATCATCACATCACATCTCAACAGTTGAAATTTTGAATTTTGGCCATCACAGCTCATGCATGTCATCATCACTTGGAAGAGGGATCAGGGATGAGCAGGTGACCATCCATCCATCCTCATCACTAGGATGTTGGGAAAACACAATCAAAATATTTGGATGTCTGCATAAGGTTATTGAAATGGATAGGGCATGTATATAAAATAATAAGAATATACAATGTATATAAATATAGAGTCACAACACATAAGACCCATCCCAAGGGCTCATAAGCAAGGCATAATCCATATCATAGGATCCTATACTTCCATTTCCAAAACTAAATGCATAACACCACACAAGTAAAATAGAATCCACAATTCCCTTTCCACTTTTAAATCCAAATTTAACCAATTTCCATATTTCACACTAATAATTAATTCCACTTAAACAAACCCTTTCATTTAGGCATTTAATGTTTATTAGAGTCCTATTTCATTTAGAAAAGAACGTTGTTTCATTTTCCTATCCCCATTATTCATATATAAACATTAATCATTTATACTACACAAACCTTAATTAATTAATGTGTTAAAAATTCCCATTTAAATTAATTATCATGTATTTAATTCCATTATTTCTCATCCAACTGGCGTAACACATCATCTCACAACAAAAAATATCCTAACTTCCACATACTAATAAGCCGACCTCCACTTTTGTATCCCCACTCCACAAACATACCATAACCATTATCATAGAACCACTACAAACATATAACAACATAGAAACTATCCAAGCATCACATCAACACAACCAGGCAACAAAAAAAATCTAATTCTAAAAAAAAATTCCACACCACACATACATTGTTTTCTAGATTAGTCATAGGGGATTTTATTCAATTCCACCTCTTTATTTAAGGGTGTTATCACACAATCCATAAGATCATGGGGCATCCAATTCATTAACCAGGTATACATGATTATCCAATTAAATTTTAGGTGTTTAAAAAACCAAGAAACATGAAGTTCATAATTCACATCATAAAAATTTAATAAAGGATCCTCAATGACCATAATTTTTAGTAGGTATTTATCCAATACAATTTACAAAATTAAATCAATAACAACAAAACTATAAGTTTATACCTCACATTCCTTCACCCTTTTAAATTTAATTTAAAACAATTCATTTATCTTTATTAATCCATATGAAATTATATGCACAAGGGATAATAATAATAAACCCATATTTCATGATACACTAGGTGAGAAATTATAGATCCACTACTTAGAAGAAATATTTTTGACAAAAATTTGATGTATCAAAAATAGGGGGGACTACGCATAAGAGGAAACCAAAAATAGGGAACTTAAACAATAGAGTTCCATGACTCCAAGTGAAAAAGCTATAGAAACTATCATTTCAATAGAAAGAAGGACAAAAAGAAATAATGAAAGATCTTTGATTTAGAATGATCAGATCCAAAACCCAAGGGATCTAATACAATTTTAATTGACCATTAATGGAGGATCTCATGAAATCAATGTAGTATAACAATTAAAAAGGCTCTGTAATTTTTAATAATAGAGGATATAATTATACTCCTTTACAATGGATTTAAATTCCTTTAGTTAAGTCTTTTAAATGATTTTACATAAAAATAGAAAAATTAAAAAATTTCTAGAAAACTGGATTCACTGTAGATCTACCTCTAGGATGATCTACCATTGGGATCTATCACAAAGATGATCTAACATTGGAATATACTTCTAGGATGTTCTACCATTGGTATATACTACTAGAATGATCTACCATTTTAATCTACCACTATAATGATCTACCATTGGGATCTACTACCAGAATGATCTACTATTGGGATCTACGACCAATATGATCTACCATTTTGATCTACTTCCATAATGATCTACCATTTGGATATACCATTGCAATGATCTACCATTGGTATATACCTCTAGAATAATATAACATTGGAATCTACCACCAAAATTATATACCATTTGTATCTACTACTAAGATGATATACTATTTGGATATACCACCAGAATTATCTACAATTAGGATATACTGCCAGAATGATCTACCATTGGGATTTACCAGTGGAATCTACCATCATCCTCTAAAACACCCCTTTTTTCCTCCAGAAAATATCAAAAAATATCTATTTATCCACTAAACAATTATAGTATTTCTCCGAACACATCAATCACCATATTTACTAAAAATTAATGGGCCGGAAATTTTGGAACGTTATAATGACACTATTAATAATAATCCCCAACCTTTATATTATTGGAACCAAGGTTGTTGTTTGTTGGAAATGGAGTATGTTTTGTGTTTTTTTTCAATACACACCTGGATGATCGGAAATTTTTCAAGGAAAGTGGTCTTACAGTACAACCTAACTACAATATTTAAGGTGGTGTTGTTTCTTAGTTTTTAGATTTTTTTAGCTCAAAATCCGGAGGAAGAGGCTAGCATTGTGAAAGGTTGTTTTTTGGAATAAACACTTCATAAAAATGGTAAATGAATGGGTTTTAAAAATACTAGGTTTCATGAAGGGTTGATTAGTGAATGTGTGATGAGTTGAAAGTGTTCTCTATGATTACGACAAATGGATCATCATGAGTGCATGATGGTTTGATGGTAATCTTCAGAACAATGACAAATCTCAATGAAGCCTGGAGAATGGAGGAGATCCACAAAGATGTTATTAAAGGTAAATAGAAAGTCTATTGAAGTAATGGGATCATTGTGATGGGCCAAGCATATATATATGAGGCCACCCCCACATCATCTAAGATGAAAATAATTAGAGAAAATCTGGAATCGCTTTGATTTCGTGAAGGTTGGGAGCTTCAAAAATCTGATTTTCTATGAAAACTTGAGCATCATGGAATGATTAGTTTAGTCCGGAAATATTCCAATAATTATGAGTAATGTGTGGTTCATGATGAACGGGTATTTCTCAATAACTCAGTGAGATTCATGAAGGAATGTTTTTCCACGAATGCAGTTTGCATTGTGAAGGCAGTGAGCTTAGTGAAGGAGATTGATGAAAAGAACATATGAACATTAAGTTTAAGTGAAAAATGCATTAAAAGTGAATCTAATCATAAATATAGTCCAAGAAGAGTCTCATTCTAGTCAGGTAAAAATAATTAAATGGAAATCTACTGAAACAACCTTCAAGTTGGTAAAATGAGTGAGACTTCACCCAAAACAGTGAGCTAGGGGGAGTCAACAAAAGTGTTCTGAGGTAAGTAGTGTGATGTCCATAAAATATTGTAAAGGAATTTTTTCTAGAATATAGTGACTATGTATGAACTTATATGTTCCATAACTAGTGAATAATAGTGGATTAAGGCATTACCGACACACTGCTGGTGTATTCTCCTTGGATTAGACCTTATTGGCGAACCAAGTAAAATTGTTGTGTTGCCTCTTTGCATGTGATTGTTTGTTTTCTGCTCATTTCCATTATACATGTTTAATAGGTTCCCACCAAAGTAGAAAAAATATTCATCACTTTGGAAGAATAATTTGACACCCTAATTCACCCCTCCCCTCTTAGGTTGTTCCAGGGGTCCTTTAAGTGGTATTAGATCCTACAGGTTACTGGAGTTAAGTATGTCCTCTTTTGTTGTTATGAATAATTCAATAGATTTTAGAGTATTTACCCTCTTTGATAGAAGAATATTTCATATTTGGAAGAATAGGATGAGATCTCATCAAATATACATTGGAATTGATGTTATTTTTTCCATTTCATAGGGGATTCATGTCACTAGTGCTACAGGATTGTCTATGACTATAACAAAAACGAAAATGAATGATGAAGATTATAAAGCACAAAATGACCTTATCGTAGCTCTATTTGATCAAATATATTTGAAGTTGAAGAGTTTCTCTTAATTAAAGTCCATATGGAAAAAACTAGAAAATATTTATGAAGGTGATAACAAAATAAAGGAGGTGAAAGTCCAAGTTTTTCATAATAGTTTCGATGATCTGAAAATGCATCTTTATGAAAATGAAGATACCTTTTTTAATCAAATTATTTAAATTTTTGGATCAATATGAGAAATTTGTGAAGAAATCAAATAAATTTGCATTATGAAGAAAATTTAGTGAAGGCTTCCACCTCTCTACAATCCAAAAGTTTCAGCCCTTGAGAAAAGGGGTCTATTTAAACTTTTTTCTAGATGATCTGATGAGAAATCTGGTGGCTTATGAAATAATAGTCAACCTAAATGACGTAAAAAATCGGGTTTAAAAGGAAATGGAATTCAAGGATATGGAAAAAATTGAGGTTTCTGAAAATAGTACCGATGAATATAATGAGGAAGAAAAACATCTTTATCTCTTTTCTAATAAATTCAAGAGAGGGAAAGGGAGACTTGAAGGAAAGCTACATCTATCTAGTTTTTTTTATGGTAGATTTGGGGACATTTCCTCTTGGTGTTCAAAGAAGTTAAATAATGGAGAAAGTGAAGATATAAACATAAATAATCCTTAGAAAATGTTTTCCCAAAATAGAGACTTCAAATCTAGAAATAAATTATTGAGAAGAGTTTTTTCTGTAAAGAAGAAGATGATGGTAATGATTTTTTTGAGGATGAATAATTATAGTTTAAATATGGAACCCAAGAATCCATGATGGATACAATTGAAAATATAGAACCATTAAAAGATAAATCTATAGATAATCAGTTGATTGCTAAATCTGATATCAAGTTGGAACTTTAGGATGCTCTTAGTAAGCTTGAAAATAAATCAAATAAAAACAAAAAGTAGAGATTAGTTTTGGAGGAGTCATCAAAATATGTTGATTGGATTGAAGCTAAAATTGACCGACTGGAAGAATTAGTAAAAGAATATTAAAAAACTTCTGAAATATCAGAAGATGCAGTAGAATTGAATCTTAGGATTTAAGAAAAGGTAAAGGTTATCAACGAACTTTCATCTAGACTAGAGGATAAGTCTAAGATAGTTTAGGGTCTTGAATAAGAAGTTGTTACTCTAAAGATTAAAAAATAAAGTGAATCAAATTCAATGGAAACAAAGAAGAAAATATAGTTTGGAATATTCACATATTCTGAGCTGTTAGAGAGAGTAAAGCATGGTTTTAAAGGAGTAGAGAAGGATTTGAATGATAAAAGATCCACATGCATGGGAAAAAGTGGAATTGGTTATGATGCTGAAACATAAAAATCTAGAAAGAAGATAATCCTAAATAATGGGAACAAAAATTTATACATACCAGAAATTCATCTGAAGTCCTAACAAAGAAAGCCTCAAATCAAACTAAAGGAGAACTGAAAACTGTCCACAAGTGTCCATAAATGATCAAAAATCAAAATATTTTCCTAAGGAAGGAAACATGAGGAAGAATATAAGTGATAAGACATTTTCTCCTATAAAATGTAATTTTTTTTTCTATCCGAGTCAAACCATGTCATACTGTGAAGATGCAAGGAGCTATTTTAATTGTGAAGAGCTAGGAAGTCAAAAAATAAGAATGAATTAATATCCTACATATCATAGATTAAATTGTTTCTATGGATATTTTTTTCATTTTTCTAACTATGTTCATAAAGATATTCATTATAGGCAGATGAAAGGTGGGAAAAATACCTACAAAAATCAGAGACAATTCAATAGTCACCAACCAGACAAATTTTCTCTTGAAAATAGGTATTCTCATCTGGAAGAACAATATTAGTATGAATAAACAATGCACATAGAAAATATATTGGAAAGACCATCATTATCCTCCACTCAATAAAATATTTCATGGAAGGAAAAGAAGAAAATTGAGAAATCCAACTTTGCAGAAATAACTCTCAAATCTACAAATAACAGTAGCACCTGGATTCTTGACAGTGGATACTCATCCCATATAAAAGAAAATACATATTTATTAAAGAATATTAAGAAAAGGGGTGATATAATTGTAATGTACAATAATTATGGTTCTTTAAAGATCAATGGTATTGGGAGTATAGAACTAGAAAGTGACGAGCTTAAGAAAACTAAAGATCTCTACGTGGACGGTCTTCCTCACAATATTTTGAGTGTGATTCAACTCTATGACTTATAAATAATAGTGAAATTTAATAAAAAGGGGTTCAAAAAAATGAAAGACATGGAATTATCTCATGATAGGATTTATAATAGATGGAAGCTTATATCTGGTTGATAGTAAAGACAACATTTTCTACTTGACAGTTGAAGAAGAAAACAACTTGTGGAACCATAGGTTGAGTCACATTAATCAGCAATGCATGGAAAAGATATATAAGATGAAGATAGTCATGGATATCCCCAATCTAAATCATGAATGGGAAAATACATGTGATGCTTACATGAATGGAAATATGACATCTAGTTCATATCAATAAAATAAGAAAAGGGCATAAAATGTTATTTATCTCATCCACACAAATGTTTATAGTAAAAATGTTTCAGGAACATACATAGAAAGGTACTTTGTTATTTTCATTGATGATTATGGTAGAATGTATTTTTTAATAATTATACATAGGAAACAACAAGTACTCAATTGAATGAAAAGTTATCACCAAATAGTTGGTAATGATACTTTCCACATAATTAAAGTTCTATAATATGAAAATGGAGGGAAATAGACATCCATTTAATTTTAAAATTACCTAGAAAAACATGGAATAAATAATGATTTGGATTAGTGAGAACCTCATATAAAAATGGATTTAATGAATATAGAAATTGATAGGTAAACAATATGGCCAGAACTATGATGATTGAGAGTAATATCTCTCATCAATACTAGAAATAGGATATTCAAGAAACAATGTACACTCAAAATCAAATAGGGATCTATATGGAATAAACAAAGAAACCATATGAGTTGTGTCATGGGAGGAATACCTCTCTGAAATATTTTTGTGTTTTCAGAAGTAAATGTTTCATTCAAAACAAAAAATGAAATCAAGGAAAGTATGGTGATGTTGCAGATGAGGGTATATTCCTTGGATATTCAATGAAGAGAAAAGGCTAAAAATGTTTCAGTAATTGTCTTGGAAGAATTATGGAAAAAAGTGATGTCAAGATCATTGAAGATAAGTCCATAAATACCTCGATGATCTCTTATACTGATATGATAGAATATGAAGAAGAGAGTGTACACAGAACAAATTCAAATGCAGAAGTAGAGTAAGGCATGAAAAAAATTCAGAGAACACAAACCAATGATGATTCAGAAGAAGAATAAGAAGAGAGAACCCTGGCTGAAGAAACTTCATCTAAACCTCATAGGAGAAATAATTACTTAAATTTATCAATCCAATATTATTAGGTATTCTAACACACCAAAATAGACAAGGATAATGATAAATTATTCACATTATTCCTTCTTATTAATTGTAGAACCAACCTCATTTGAAGAATTTATAGAGGATGAATCATGGGTGAAATCCATGAATTAAGAACTAGATCAGATTGATAAGAACCAAATATGGGATCTCATTACAAGACCTTAAAATCACAATATTATTGGAACAAAGTGGATCTTTAAGAAAAAAATTGATGAGCATGGAAATGTGATCAGAAAAAAAGGAACGATTAGTGTACAAAGGCAATTCATAGATTAAAGAAATTAATGTTGAAGAAATGTTTTATCCAATAGCGAGACTAGAGTCAATCATTCTTTTCCTTGCTATGGAAATACAAATAGGATACAAATTTTTTTTAGATGGATTTCAAAACATCTTTCTTAAATGGATTTCTTGAAGAAGAATTATACATTGAACAACCAGTGGGATTTATGATTGGAAATGCCGAAGTAAAGGTTTTTTGATTAAATAAGGCTCTCTATGGTATAAAATAGGAACCACATGCATAGTATTCTTGACTGGAAGCATATCTGAAGAATATTTAATTCAAAATAGGAGGTGTCAATAATAATGTATGTGTGAAAAACTCATAAGAAGATTAGTTTATGGTGATTGTGTATGTGGATGACATTATATTCAGTAGAAGCAGAATGGGATCAATGGAAGAATTTGAAAATCACATGAAATTAGAATTTGAAATGATCATTATTGGTGAACTCACATACTTCTTAGGGTTGTAGGTGATTCAGAAGAAATATTACAATTTCATTTTTTAGGAAAATTATGAAAGAGAGTTTATGAAGAAATTCCATATGCATGACTCTAAACCAATTTTGACTTTAATTGTGTTTGGAACAATACTTGGAAAGCATGAGTATGTGACTTATGTGGATCCCACCATATATAATAGAATCATCGGAATCTTAATATACTTAACTATAACATGGATAGATATTTTCTTTGGAGCATGCTCAGTGGAACAATTTCAAAGTAATCCAAAGGATGAAAATATGATGACCATTAAATGAATAATGAGTTATATTCAAGGTACTCACAATCATGGACTATACTTTTCTTTAGAAAGAGATAATAAACTATTTGCATTTTATGATTCTAACTGGGACAGAGATATGGTGTATAGAAAGTACACAAGTGGTGGAGAATTCTTCATTAGTAACAAATGTGTTAGTTGGTTGAGAAAGAAACAATAAATCGCTTCTCTTATAATTGTGGAAGAAGAATATATATCTGCTATGAAGGAATGTACTCAAATTTTGTGGATGAAGAAACAACTGACTGAAATTGGTGATGAAGTGAAATAGTCAATGGTGATTTATTGTGAAAATAAGAGCGTGATTAATATTATTAATAATCTGGTTCAACAATCTTTTACAAAACATATTAAGATTATATATCACTTCATTAAGTAAAAATTTGAACAAGGTGTGATTAAAATAGAGCATGTTGGAACTAATGACCAAGTGGATGACATTTTGATGGAGCCATTAGTAGCACATGTTTCTGAGAAACATCGGTTAAACCTCATAGTTCGACCATCTTCCAATTCATGAGGATGTTATAGATGTTTCCCTATCCCGATTTGTGTTAACTATTTTAATCTTTTTATGGAAGCGATGTCGATTTTTAGGGGAGATACGATCTAGGGGGAGTGTATTTTTCAGCTCTACAATTAAAAATTCAGATTCTTTGGGTTTATTTCGAAAGGGGGATAATGGATAAATTCAATTTTACAAAGGGGAAAAATGGGTAAACAGGGGGAGAATGGGTTGTAGGTTTTTTACAAACCATACAATGCTTCCATGACACAATGAGAACCAGGTGTTATGAGGAAATAGTTCATGGAATGCAATGCTTCCATGACATAATTGGATCTTAGCTTGGACATCTTCAAGAATTCCAAAACATGAGATACCAATTCATGATTCCCCTATTATTTTCTACACCAAGATTTTTTCGTGTATAATTACATTGTTAGATGATTTTTTTTCTTGCATATCAGGTCTTGATAGTGGTTGGTGTTTTATTGAATTTTTTGATAGATTTCAAACAAACCCAAAGGGGGAGATTATTGGAACCAAGGATGTTATTTTATATAAATGGAGTCTGGTTTTTGTTTTTTTCAATCCAAACTTGGATGATCAATGAGTATGGAAGGAAAGTGATTTTACAGTACAAGATGATAACAATATTGAAGGTGCTATTGTTTCTTAGTGTTTACCAATTTTTTGGTCTCAAAATCAAGTGGAAGAGGCTAGAATCACAGAAGGTTGTTTTCTGGAATCAAATCTTCATAAAAATATTAAAGGCATGGGTTTCACAAATACCAGGTTTCACAAAGGATATCTCAGTGAATGTGAAAGGAGTTAATGATTTTCTTCATCATTTTGATAAGTGAAACATTATGAGTGTGCGATGGTTTGACGATAATCTTCACAACAATGAAAAATATTAATGGAGATTCATGAATAGAGGAGCTCCATGAAGATGTTTTTTTAAGGTTAATGGAAAATATACTAGAGGAATTAGAGCATCATTATGGGCCGATAATATATAAATGAGGACACCCTACTTCATTTGAGATGAAAATAATCAGAAAAAATACACAATCACCCTGATTTCACAAAGGCTGGGAGCTTCACAAATCTGGATTTATATGCAATCTTGAGCATCATGAAAAGACTATTTTAGTCTTTATTGATTCTAATTATTTTGAGTAATGGGTGATTTGTGATGAATGAGTATTACATGATGACTCAATGATATTTGCAAAGCCATTTTGTTCTGTGAAGGCAGTTTACTTCGTGAAGGTAGTGAGTTTAGCGAAGGAGCTCTACGAGTAGTAGTTCTAAACATCAGATTTATCTGAATAGTGATTTCAAAGTGTATAAACTAAGAAATATGGTGCAAGAAGATTCTTGTTATAGCCAGGGACAAATACTTAAATGAAAATCTACTTAAGAAACCTTAAATTCAGTAAACTGAGTAAGACTTCACCCAAAGCAGTGATCTAGGGGGAGTCGACAGAAGTGTTCTGAGGGAAGCGATGTGTTATCCCTAAAATATTGTAAAGGTAGTGTTCCTAGAATATAGTGATTGTGTATGAACTTATTTATTCCACAACTAGTGATTAATTTTGGATTTAGGTAGGACCGACACACTATTGGAGTATGCTCCTTGGACTAGCCCTTAATGGTGAACCAACTAAAATTGATGTGATTTCTCTTTGCATGTGACTGTTTTTTTCTTGTTCTCATCAGACAGGTTTAACAGGTTCCTACCAATATGAGAACAAGATCCATCACTTTGGAAGAAAAAGTTGACACCCTAATTCACCCTCCTCTCTCATGGTATTCCGGGGTCCTTTATATATTAGCTTATTTTTCTCGATGTTTATATTTTTCTTACCAAAAATATTTTATTATATTATTTTGAAATAAAAATATTTATTATTTTATGTACCCTTTATTAAAATACCCCAAATCTATTTTCTCAGAGTTGGGTGGTAAATTTATTACATTGACATAAGATATAAGAGATTTCATACCAAAGGACTAAATAGTTTATTATTCTTGGTAAACTAGATACATGCTTGAATATTATATTACATTTGATAACATAAATTACAACATAGTGAGAGTAAATATTATATATCCTTAAACTCATTTAAATATTCCTTCTCCATATCCTGGGGAAAGGAAAACAAATAAAGGGTGATATAGATGCTTAGTAAGGATTACATACATTGTAAGCTATCAATAATAAATAGTTTATAATCAATAAGGCATAATCAATATGGAAAAATAAATAACTAAAAAGAAATTATATTTAATGAATAACTTTAGTACGTGAATGAATCCATGGATAATAATGATACAAAATATCTCATGGATAATAAATACTTAATTCTCAATGAAGGAAATGCTTAATATTGGATGCCATGATCTAAGAAATCATTATAACTATAACATCAACTCATTGATCCAAGATAGTTTAATCAATGGTTAGTTATAAACAAAAAACCCATTTAATTTGGCTAGCCGAATGATTCATCTCATGATAATACTAATGCATCGAGGCGCTATCTAAAACCAAGTCTTTCCCATCAATGAATGTATAATGCATTCCTCATATATTTAATGATCAATTTAATTCATAAAAAATATTACTCATCAAAAAATATCCACATTGATTAAATAATAAAGAATATCAATATTACACTATATGTAGAAATGATATAAGGTTTATACAATACTCATATCCATGTTACAAAGAATATGGATATTTAAGAGAAATGTAATGTCCAATGAATACAATAAAGTGAATATTTATTGATAAAGTTAACTACCACAAAATCAATCAAGAAAGTGAATTAAAATACTTTCCCTTGTCAAAATGATCATAAACCATACAAAGAATAAATTAGGATGGTATTATTACAAAACATATTTGATATAGTATAATTAAAATAAATGACTTTTGTTATTGATGAATAAAAATACCATAAAAACATCATTAAAAATATTCTTGAGGGATTTTTTTTTTCAATTTGAAAATAACTTTTTAAAACTAAAAATTTACAGAATATTAAGTTTTTTTTTAAAAAATAACATTGTAAAATTTGAAAGGAAACTTCAAAGCAGCATGAAGTCATGACAGTGGGAAATTACATTCATTTGGAGTATATTAAAGCAAACAATCCTCCCATATTTTTGGTCAAATTAGAAAAAGTACCTTGTTTGGAAAATGAAAATAAGACCTCTTTTAAACCATTCTATAATAAAGGTAAAAATGGTTAAACATGTATTTAATAAATCATTTTAGAATATTAGAAATATTCTTTAAATTTTTTTAAGGAAAATATGGATATAGAGAAAAAAAATTTGATTGAAAAGAGATATATAATTATATTTTATTAAAAACATTTTATCAATAATTTTAAGTACCAAGGAGAGGAAAATGGCACTATTACTTAAAAAGTTCATGAATAAATAGTGTAAAATAAAATTAAATGTATTTACTAGAAAATTATCAAAAAATTTACTTTAATGAGAATTCAATCATAATAAATCTTCATTAAAATGAGATTTAATCATAAACCCTTACTACTTTGGTAACTTTTGAATCATAAACCTCATAAAATAAATTACTTCAAATAAAACATTTAATATCAGGAATATAAATAAATTGATTATATAACATATCAAAGGGGTAGTATATACACCTCATGAAAATAATTAGGTGCATATTACCAAATAAGTCTCAATGGAGTGGAAATTGAGTTGAAATATCTTACAAATATCATACTATTTAAGTGAGTATTAATAAATTAAATGATTATGTGTATCAAATGTAAATAAGAATAAAAAAAGTGTTCATAAAATATAAAATAATAAAAATTTATTACACACATAATCTTAGAATATAAAATAAAATGAATAATTAATAGAACCTAATGAAAGGAACTTGAGTTATGAAATTCCTATCCACTTGGAAACTTTTAAGTCAAATACCCTTGGATGAAATAATTAAAATTAAAAATCAAAATAACATGAATTATGAAATATTAATGATATTACATGTAAACATGTAAGTATTTAAACTATATAAAATAAATTAGGTTCATTATAATACAATATTTATCAATTATGGAAAATTGAGATGAAATCCCTTACAAAGATTGCACCATTGAAGGGAGAATTAATTAATGAATTGATTATGTTTATAAAATATAAACCCAAATAAAAAAGTATAAATATATCGTAAAATAATAAAACATCATTAAATACATAATCTTATAATATAATAAGAAATAAAGGAGTAATATAACCCAATGAAAAGAAATTGAATTATGAAATTCCTCACAACTTGGTAACTTTCAAGTCAAATCCTGTCAGACTAGATAATTCAAATTGAAACTTAAAATACCATTAATAATTAAGGATTAGTGATATTAATTTTAAAAGGATATTTATATACACCATATAAAAGAAATTAGGTGCATAATAATAAATATGCCTCAATGAAGGAAAATTGAGATGAAATCCCTTACATCGTGTTTCCCTTTAGTTGAACATACTTTAAACTTTTGTATAATGGTTTGAAACATGTTATTAATTTATAAATAAACATATTAATACTTATAATACCATATATTATCTTCTTATAACAACTTATTACCCACTTGTTAATAATATTTAATTATTACAAATGTTTCCAGTGTTAACTACTTTGTTTTCTCATGCATGTTTTGTCGCACAAGTTCCAGTTCTTATGAATAGGATAGAGGTCTATAATATCAAAAATGATATTAATTTTATAAATATAATATTTATTAATTTAATAAATTTATATAATTATTAATAAAATTTGGATAAGGAAAATGAATGACATCGCTTCATGGAGATGGTGGGTCGTACATATGCACGAGCGACATTAACATTTCCTTACTGAGAGAAAGGGTAAGGAAGTGGATGATATATTAATCTTACAAAATTAATATAATGTAATAATTATCATATATATTCATTGTTTCCATCATTATTACTATCCATGAGAGTCTATTATGTAAAATAAATTACATCGGTTCGTGAGGTGATAGTCCACCATACACATGAGTGATGAATTTTACCCTTTTGATGGAGAAGTAGATGAATATGTATTATTACATAAAAATAATAAAATATCATTCTATGTGTAATACTGGTGTTATTATATTTTAATTCATAATACACAATTAAATTTGGAAAAAGAAGAAGTAAAGAGAAGGAGCTTATTGAAGAAAATTACCTTCTCTTAGAAAATCCTACTTTGGATATCTTATTAAAGAAACCAAGGTTGGTATTTTGGGAATAAAATCAGCTCTAGAATGTATATATGGATTTTTTGGAGATATTTTTTTTAGGGTAGGTTTAGATAAATGGATTTATATCTACAAAGACATGATTGGAGGGTGTTCCTTTTATAATTGAGGAGTGAAATTTTTTGTAAATACCCAAAAATATTCAATAATGGGAAGTCACTATCAACCCAAGTGCCTAAAAAATTTATAAATAATGGGTTTTATGGGAGAAACATGTTTTAAACATGTTATTTTCTTTACCTCTAAGGTTACTCACTTTTACAATTTTAGTTTTCACTATGGTAACTATTTTTTTAACTGAGGTAATTTATCCTTTCAGACTAAAATAAAATGAGAATTATTAGATAATTTAGACCCAATTATTATTAATATTAATTATAATTTATAAAATAAAAATTCTATTAGTGTGAGAAATTAATTTTAACAAAAATTTATATAATGCGCAAAACCTCATTTTAACATTTACTATGGAAATTATTATTTTTACTATTTTTACTATACATTATGAAAAAATTAAGTTGAAATTATTACCTAATATTAATTATTTTGATTCAAAATATGTTATCCATTTTATCAAATTCAATTCAAATAGTTGGAATAATTTAAGTTAAAAATGAACCCACAAAACGTGTCGAAAAATGGGTTTTCAAGAAATGTATTTTTCGAGTATAAGATGATCTTACATTAAATATATAACTAGTAATCATAATTGTATGAAATTAAATTCATATATATAGATATATAATATATAAATTTCATTTAAATCATCAATAATTAGGGGTTATTTTTACTAATTACAATGGATAAACATTATACACTTAAAAATAGTTATCATAAAAATGCTTTTTAATCCTAAAAGTAAACTTATACCAAAATACATATAAATATAGTTAAAATATAATTAATTAGATTAAATATAACTAAATGAAACTTATGTTACTTTAAAATTAAATTCAAACAATAATTTTATTTTAAATTTCTTAATTTATTGAAAATAAATGATAGTTTTATATAAAGCGGTATCTTTCATTATTCCCTAAAAAACAACCATTTTTAGAAAAATCCAAAAATTTCACCCTAAGTTAATTTTTCATGAAGATTTAAAAAATGAATTTTATTTTGTACAATAAAATTTCTAAAATTGGAAGATATTGATTATATTATTTTCTCACAAAAAGAAATAAAAACATTTTTGATGAAAAATATATTTTTAAAGTATGTGAAGACATTACTAAAAAACTAGTCCATTTTTAATAATATATTTGGTTTCTATGAAATATTTTTACATAATTTTAAAAAAGTGTTTATTCCTATTCATACATCCAATTTCAATAGATTTTTTACCACAATCACGTTTAAATAGTATATCACGGTTTGTTTAGGCTCGGTGTCATGTGTCATAAACACCAATGAACATAATGTTATTATTCTAAAATTTCAAGGTGTTAAAATTTATATTTAAATTTATATATTTTCAAAAGGAAATTTTATAACACTTTCATTGATGTGGATTTTCTTTAAAACTTCCTAAAATCTTAATAATGCATTTATTAACACTTTTATATACTATGTATATTATACTCCATATTTCATTACTTACCCTTTATTTATTTTAAATATTCTATTTTAGGAGATTAGTTTTAAAGTAACGTTTTAAAAATTATTATTTTTATCTTCTTGAAAATGATTTTTTAAAGTGACTTGTATCTTCTTGTTTTCAGAGTAATGTTAATTCTTTTATGAAATATATTTTTATGATTTTCAATTCCATTTTCCTTTTTATATTTAAAAGTTATATCTAATATCGATTGATTCTTCATGATGGACACTCTAAATGATATTATGATATACTTCTTTTTGAAGATTGAGTTTTTTTATCAATCGATCTAATACTTAATTCCATTTTATGCAATACTATTTGAAAATTTTATATAGCCCATTTTCTTTCCATCGATTTTTATGATCAGATGCATGACTAATTTCATATGGATCACATATACATTGTTTATCATTATGTGATAGTTGGGTTTGATGGATCCCTCCAATGAATTGCTTAAATCTTAATATCTCATGAGATAATTATGCTATGAATGAACCAAATTGATATGTCCACAAATCTTTACTTGAGACTAATTGATATGTTCAAAAATATTTGTGTGTACTTAATTTATTTATTCAAAACTCAATGCACGGAATTAATTGGTGTGTTCATAAATCTATACATGTACCTAATTGCATTTAGATTTGTTTATAATTCCATGTGTGGACCTAATCTCATTTATCTATGTTCAAAAAGTCATGGTTTACCTATGCTTGTGTTTGTGACACATGCCTATGTTTTTCTCTATGGATCATGATTACTGTCTCATTTTGTTCAAAAAAATTCACTCTGGTATATGTTATACTTCCATAATGATCATTTTGAGGATATATATATATATCCTTTTATAATTGCTTATAGACAAATATTATGATTCTATATTATTTTAAATCATATATTTCTCCTAGGTTTGTGTCTTTTCATATACTTACAATCTAACCCATTATGAATCATTGATATATTTTTATCTTACAAATAATTTGACCTCTATAATGGTTTAGACCTTTTTGAACTTTCATTTTTATTTTCCTGAGGCTCGGTAGTGCCAATAGGGAGTTTATAGGTGTTCTAGAGGCTAAGGGAGTGGTCTTGGCCATTCTGGGAGTCACTACACCCTGGTGGTGGGTGTGGTGAAGGTTGTGATGGAGCTTATGGTGTGGAAAAGATGTTTTTGGGATGGACATGTAGTTTTCAGTGTACCTCAGCCAATAACATGTCTTGTTAAGCTATTTTGGAGACTATGTTGGATGTCGTGTACTCCTATATGAAATTACTAGTGTTGAAAGGTCCAGAGTGGGTAGGTCATCTTGGAGAAACTCCTATCCAAAATGGGAAGAGGACCTTTCCACACTATGGTGGAGGCCATGGATAGGGAAAACCCCTAAGGAGATTACAAAATGCATTGACAGAAGTCATTTTAGGATGGTGATTTCAAGAACACCATGACATGGACCAGTCCAAGGAGGAGTCTATGGAGATGGTAGGGATTGTTTTGAAAAATAAAAAATTATCACTGTTCTTTGTGGATCTCATCCATTTGAAAGGGTAAACACATACATCTTAAATAAGGGGTCTAAAATTCATTTTTTAACTTGATTCTTCCCCTCTAATAACCAATCCATAATCCTCTTCTTGAGTTCCTTTAATTTATAGATTCTTTGACTAACTAAGGGAATTATTGGACCATTTCTCGCATTGATACAACATTTTCAAAAATCATCATTGGGAAAGTGTTGGTTCAACCTCCCCCTCACACCTATTGGATTTGGTGGCCTATAACCAACTACATTGTACTTTATTCATTAATAAATTCCTTATCACATATTTATTGTTCTTCTGTGTGACAATCCATGTGATAATGTCCTAAGGACAACTGTTTCTTTAAAGGGTCATAGCGGATCCCTGTTATGATGAGAACCCGGAAGAGCCATAACACTGTTCTTGAATATATGTTATATGACTGGATGATGTTATTTGAGGGACACAAATAATACAGGCCATTAGGGGTGAGTACTTATAAAACATTGAGGCACCTTCTCATGGTGTGCGCCCTTGGTAATATCCAGGAGGATATTTTGAGAACGATACCCGTCAGTAGGAAATCCTCATTTCACAGTGTCATTGGATTTTCCTATCTGTGGACGTGTGTATTGGTCCTTAGACTTTAAGATTATTATTAATGGGTATTAAAACTCGCACACTTAGATGTATTGTTGAAAACTGTGATGATACATTGTTCGCAGTGAGGTAGGATACGTTGGGTGCATCACAAGTAATAATGCATTAATAGAAAATGCGAGAAAGGATTTTTCCCTTCTGTTCCATAACAGAAGTAGAAATATTAGTCCCTTTGATGGAATTGATATAGCCTAAATAAATCCATGCCCATGGTAAGGTATGAGTGAGTTAAATTCTGAAAATTCAAAGAAAGAATAATCGAGCACATGGGTTGATGGAACTAGCATGAAAACCGCTTGATTCAATATATCATGACAAAGGGATTATATTACACGGTAAATGTTCGTAAGAGGTGACATGTCATTGCGATGTTAACTTCTTTCCCTATGGGTGCCTTGGCATGTTTCTAGACACTAACCTTGGAATTTAGGCAGGCTTCGCCTAATGACACTAAGAAAGGGGCCTAGAGGGTCACACACTAAGTGTGTCCATGTATCCCAGTTAAATATTAATTTAAAAAGTTAAATAAATATTATTCCAGACTGTGGTTTGATAATTATTTAAGAATTCCTGATTTCATTTATTTCGACACTAGTTATTCTAGAGAATATATTGTGGGAAAAATAATATATATTTATTAACGAGTAATGCAGTTAGATTTATTTAACAAATTAATAGCCATTACTCAAGGACTAATAAATATGGTGGAGGAAATAATGTAAAATGTAAAATAAATGTACACTCCATGTATATTAAATATACACGTCGTGTAGTTTTATGAAAACGGGTACACGCCGTGTATTAATGATTACATATCGTGTAGTTTTTCAAATCAGGATTTTGAGGATGTAATATTGTTTTATTAAATGATATTTATTATAATCATCTTGGACGCATGTCAATGAATTAATCATTAGACATGGGGGTTTTCAATAAGAGTTAAATGAAATAAATAAAATGTGTAACGCATTTATTTATTTTCATAACTCTATAACCTCAAACCCGATTATAAATATCCTCACAACCCCAAAACATTTTCCCAATTGTGGTGCACAAAAATTTTGTAGAATTATTTCAAGGCTGAAAGAAATAATTCCTGCAATAATTCTCTCAAGACTGAGAGAGAACCTCCTCCATAGGATCAAGGTTATCGAAGGCGGACATCGCAAGTGAAAGGTTCTTCCATGCTAGCTCCCAGAGATCCCTTCGGAGTGTCCAGAGATACATGGAGCACATGTGGATCAACGCTAGAGGAATCCTACACTTGGATTCTACGACGCAATGATGGATTACATCAGATCATGACGGGAGACATCAATGAAGAAAGAATTCCACCAAGGTAATTCTTGTTAATTAATTAAATTAATTATAACCAACATATGATGATCCTATCTCTATGGTTCTGGGACTCTCTCTTTTTTTTTGTTCTTCGTTCTATTATGAAGATCCGACATTTTATATCATGATGGATCTCAGTTTGAACGTTGTTTAACTCTAAAATCAAAGTTGGGAACTCCCACCAATGCGCTTCCGCTGCGTCCAGAACCTACAACACCCTATGACCAAATATTTGTAAATTCTAACACAAATAATAGAAAATTAAGTTTTTTGATCAAGGTATCCTTCCCTCAACTTTATTATTTCATTCTTCCTGTATCCCAAGTGATCAATATGTAAATCCTATCTATTTTGAGTTGATACTTGAGTGTGGTTTGTAAGTAGCTTTTGGATTTTAGGTCTAGGATATTATTCCTTTAGCTTAGTAGTGTTTCTTCATATAGTGTTTGATCCTCGATCATCTATTCTTGTACAAAAAACATTATAATTATAAATTGAGGCAGAGTATTCATTGCTTATACTTGTTCTTATGTGAAATCATAAAATTATCATGCTCCATATCTTTTAGTAATGGTGAAATTAACATTAATGAATATTAAAATGTATTAAATATTTAGTTTTGGTTTTATTTGTAATTATCACATGTTTTTATATCATGATAATGTTTTTCCTCTTGATTTATTATTTAGTGTTATATTTATATTTATGTTATGGTTTAGCATGTTTGTTATGTTAGAATTATATAAATAATATAAATATAGTAATTCTTGTTGGATAAATAATAAATAGGCATGATTAATTGTTTTTTTTCAACCCTATAGTTTGATTGAAAAGGGAGTTATTCTTGGAAGCATGTTTAAAAATCTCATAGTCATTGATAGCTGATGCATTAGGTTTTCTATGGTTGGAACCTGTGATAAGTGAATCGACTAATTCAAGATGGAATGAAATATTTTATTGATAAAAAAAATTGTTTGGGGTTGAGTGAAACTATTTTATTATGAAGGATAGATTCCTTGGTTTTAGATATTAGATGAATTGTTGACTAATTATCATTTTCTTACGTCCTTATGTGATTTCTATGGATGTGAGCCTTGAGATGTGACATGATGTGAGTCTAGGAAGGTTGATGGTTTGGTGAGACAAGGGTGGGGAGTCATAGGTCCATGGAATTAGTTGGTGCCTGTGATGATGGGATGCATGATGGTATGCATGATGGTATTAGGGATGGAACTGGGATTGATGGGGCATGTTAAATTTAGGCTTTCCTATTATTATCATGTTAAAATCTATGGTACTTTCTTTTCCAATGATTCTACTTTATAGGTTGGATGTCCTAGTTTCTTGTTTTAAAATTACTTTCCCCACTACTTGAAGCAGCTGATTGTGTATGGTTTATCCATATTCTTTGGTAGATTAGGATGAGTCCTAGAGTACCTAGAATTATAGAATGATAATGAATGTTTCAATACATGGGGTTCATGGTTTAATGGAATACTGGATGATGATAAATATTGAGTAAACTTGGAAACAATTGGTTTATGACTAGAGGGAATGGAATTGGATAGAAATTAATGTAAATTTGAATCACTTAAAATAAATAATTAATTGAAGTCTCTTGAAATGCTTGTGTGATTATAGGATATCTAGTACCTAATAGTGGAATACAGGTGTCCGAAAGATAACAGATTCAGTTGAGGTTAAGGCTAGGATATTTCTCATTATGTTCTTGTGATATATATATATATATATTTCTATTTTAAGTGATTTTATATGCTACCCTACCCATGTCAGTAGGGTGACTGACACCAGTGGAATCTGAAGGGTGTTTTCCCCAACATACCTTTTCCCGCTCTCTTCTCTTGGTAGTATTATATGCTTTTATAGATAGTGGTTACCTTTCCATTATATGTGTGTAGAGGGATGTAATAGATTTTGGTTACTTTAATTACATTTATCTCTAGATATAGTATTTTTACAATTAATATAGGTATGTTTTGTATGAGCTACAATGGATTAAGGTATAATACATGATGTATGGGTCGTGGTATCTCCTAGAAACTACTTGGTTACTATTTGGGGATATGGATATTGAAGATGAGGTGATGTGGTCATGAGGTGAATGAGATGATGTGATTCATGAGATAAATTATATGTTACAATTACCTAGGTGTTTTTAGGTAGGATTATTCTTTGGAGAGAGATGAAATAGGACATGCGATGTTGGGGCAGAGAAAAAAACTAGTGGGGGAGTAGTAGTGGGGTACCTTCATATTGATATTATATTGGATACTATATTATTACTTATATTCTATAATTTTTGAGATATCCATGATTATTATGGGAACTTATCATACCTGATTAAGTTATGAGTTAGCTTCACTTATTTATTCACTTCACTTTAGTATGATTTCTTTATCTTTTTCATGAGAGGATATAGGGAGGATCATATTGAGTATAATTTTTATGCTCAAACTACATTTATATAAAATGTTTTTCATACATAAGGATATGGTTTATGATTAGGATAGACATTAAGAGCTCATGGTGTTGTACATGAGTTTTTTAGACTTTGAGGTTACTAATGAGGACTACTTTTTTAGAACTTGTAATTTCACTTTTTCAATTGTTCAGTTTCATGACACTACATGAATGTAATTGAAAATTTTACTTATTTATTGACTAGGATTTGTTTTATGGTTTTATCTTATCTATATCATGACTTTAAAATTACCTTTTTATTATTTCCAAACACTTTTACGGAAAAAGTGAGAAACCACACAAGACGGGCCAAAAAACATCATGTAAAAAAAGAAATAGCCAAACTATTAAAATCTAGTTTAATCCTATTAGAAGAATAGTATTTATAAATTTTCCATTAAAGACCACAAACCATTATTTCTGGGTCATCCTTGATCAGATCTTTGAACCAATAGGCCTTCTTTTCCCATGCTTGAATGATCTCTTCTGCATTCACCTTCCTTTCGTTGAATCATCTTTTTAGAATAAGGACTTTATTTTTGATTCAGTCACATTACTCCTTATTTGTGTCTGTGAGTATTAATCTCTTATAAATTCATTTTTTAACTGCCTTAGTTTCCATAATTGGAAGGTCCACCTCACAAATTTCTTCCTTTGAGTGGTTGATAAGCTCCCAAGACAACCCTTTATGTGCCACCTACTTATCTGTTCCTCTATGTTGGTCGGCCATCCTTATAAAATCCTCACTAAAGGAAAGTCCCTCCACCATAGAATCACCCTTCATCTGATTGGGATCTTCCGCCACACCATTTGTTTTCTCAATTACCTTGAGAAATCACCTTTGGATTCCTTCTCCTAAGACATTGATACACTTTCTATCTCCTTGATCTTTGATTTTAAGTCAGACCTTATCACCATGGGTTGGGGAAGGTAATAATAATCTTTCCTCCCATTTGAATTATTCCCCTTAGCAAGGATAAAACTCCCAAGTCCTTTTTTCCCTTACTCCCCTTATTCCTTCTTGGGTTATGAAGCCCTCTTCTCATATAACCCTCTACATTGTCTCTAGAGAAATTCTTAGAGTCTCCATTAATTGATTATGCTCTAGACCGTTCTTACCCATCCTTAATGGTATCCTCATGCTCACCTTGGTCCCGAACACACTCTACAAAACCCAATCCATCAAAATGATTACTTAAAATTAAACTTGGAAAGGTCTTTCTTAGGATGGAACCTTTTAATAAATTCACCCAGCCATCCAAAACTTTCATAAATGTATCCCTAGATTTACATCCCACTGAGCCATCCTCACATAAAACCCAATTCACCACTTCAGGAGAAGTTCCACTGCCAGAACGCATAACCCCAATATAGGATCTGAGAATTTCATTGATGGTTGGATCCATGCTAGAATCCACATTAGCATACCATATTTCCATTGAAACCAAATAATATTTCTTAATTTTCTATGGACCAACAATATTATTCCTCATATGCTTGGAAATTTCATCCACCTTCAGTTCATCAACTCTAGGTCTTCGATCTCTCTGAGAGGGATGGTCTAGGATAGAGCTTCAAGGACCACCATTTTACACTATTGGGACAGAGGGATTCTCCTTGTTGAGCAATTTTTGAATCATCAAACTGGGAACCACAAATCTCTCCTTCCTACCTCAACAATAATTCTAAATAAGGTGACCCATATGCTTACAAGAAAAATAGTAATTAAACCCAGATTTGAACACCATCGGTTTCTTGTATCTGAACTCCTCACCAACTTTGATCCAGATCCACTCTACTGGAAGTTTTGAAATGTCAAAATCAATACATAAGTGGGGTGATATCGGATGGGATACATAATTCATTCTGTTATCCTCACATATGAATCTTTCATCTAAGTTTCCAAGAAGATGAATGATTGTAGGATTTTGTAAGGGGAGAGGAATCTCAAGACAATGTACCCACAAAGCCATTATAGGAGATTATCCTTTAATATGGAAGTCATAAGACCACTATAAGAGGAAGAAGTGGTTCCCATTGCAGATTCATGGAGAATTGGGCCAATCTAGAATCAAATACTTAGATGAAGAAAAAAGATCATGAAGTGATGCTTATCCATAAGGTTGATGACTATACAAACCTAAAAACCCAACGAACTATAGAAAAACCTATCAAAAATGGAAACCGAAGGATGATAAGAACAAAATTGATCCAAAAAAGCTAGATCTATAAGAATCGATGCTTTAATGAACTTTGAATATGATAATGATACTAGAGTTGCTCCCTCAAAGATTGAGGAAACCTCCAATCAAAGGGAAATTGATAGAAAATATGGAATAGAATCAGGATAAGAGATATGTAATGGGGGGTGGGGGTGGGGGGTCAATCCCCATGGGAATCTATAAGTGATACCACCATCCTCCGGTGATGGGGGGGGGGGGTCTCTCATTAATTTTTTTCTCTTAGAGGGAAATTCCTACCATTAATGTGTATGATATACCCTCAGTGCTTTTCTCTAACCCACGACCTTTTGAAGGTGGGATTCATGCATTATAATATCCCTTCTATCATTTCCAACCCAGAAGGGGTATCTTTAGGGGGATGGGGTTTGGACAATATAACTCCTTTTATTTTCACATTTCTCCAAGAAACTATATAAAAGAATATGTTTAGGGAGTAGTAATATGTAGATAATTCTATGGGTGATATTGAAACAATAATATGCATTAAGAAAATTATATATCTAATATCCAAAGACACTAAGCCTTTTGGTTTTTGGATTGTGTGATTATTTGTGAGATGTAATGTTTAAATAATAAAAATGATGTAAATATATTTATGTTATTGTTGGGTCATCTTAGGGACCCCTATACTACAAGCTAGGTCAGTACTCCTCCATGTTATGGGGAAAATAACCTCTACCAGTAGAGGTTAGTATTTCCCCTACAGGATAGTTTTTGTGTTCCTCTTACATTGGGTTTAGTTACCCCTCAACTGAAGAGAACTCCTTAGAAAAGTGTTAGTCCCCTGTTGTAGTTTTTTTGAGGTTTCATGGAATTTATGAGTTATGGGAATATGTGATGATATTGATTTGGGTTATGAGTCCTGTGAAGATTGGTATACTCAACTACCATTGACTCCATGAAACCAAGATGATAATATTAGAATTATTCCTTTTACCATGGTTAACTTGACTATATAGAATATCTGTTTCCTTGTGATTATTCTTTTTATTTCCCCCAGACTTGGGTTTGGTGCTAACTTATCATTCTATGTTTACTTTTGTTTTCAGATAATCCTACTAGGTATGTTTTAACTCACCCCAATATAGGATTTGTTTCTATAAATGTTTTATTTATATATATGTTGATCAAATTTTCATTATCGATGGTAGACTTGGATATAATAGATATTATAGAGATGATGAGTATCGGTAGATGGTTGAACATGGTATGGGGTGGTTACTGATAGAGTTCGTTCGAGGAGACTATATAGAAATGATGTGTCTTCCTATTTTTGGTGTTAACTAAACTTAGTTATATTGTCGACTTAATTTGTTTTTCCATTTTTGAGTATTCCCTCTAAGTCATTATACTTGTTGGTTGATATCTCATGCATGAATCATTATATAGTTTAGTTGATTATATATATACTTCTAGTGTTGTTGGATATTATTTTATATTATACCTATATTTATATTATTTATTATGGTAGTATAAGGTCTACCATTTATGTTTATGCCTTCTTAGTGCTCATCTCTAATACCTAGACTATTAGAGGCAATATTGGGGTGGCTCACATGGATTACCACTAGACCAGGAGGGATCCCAGTGGGTTTATTCATGTTATAATGGTATCAAAGTAGTTTTATTCCTAGGGATAGAGTGTGTAGTTAATTTTCTCATGAGGATTATTTTAGGAATTCAGGTAAGTGATATTATGTGTTCTTGAGTTCAGTTATTATACTAGAGAGACTAACACATGTTTCATGATTGATGTATCCTCTCACCTATACTCTGGTAACCTATTAGTCAAACCAGAATTCCAAGTCATAATTTTTAGGGTATAAGTTGGTGTATGTATAATATAAGGGTTAGCCATGTTTTTTTATGTTCATATTGTGCAATTTTATCCATATATTATTTAGTAACCATGGGTTCATCCCATATAGTAGTAAATGTTACACATAATTATCCATCTCATATTTAGAGTTAGGGTCTCAATGTGCCTATAACATTGTTTGAGACACCCACTAAAAAGTGTATCATTATAGAGGATAATTGAGAGGAAACTTTTCCCTACAAGAAAAATTTAGTTCCTTCCATCATTTATTCTTCATGTAGATTTTTATATAGAGAATATGGCGGTTACCACTGATCTAGATAGGGATATATATAGTTTTTATATTCTATATGAATTCTAATAATATATTCCTTAGGCATTTATGAGGAGAGTTTAATCTTCATGTGATAGAGAATTTTTTGGAGTCCAAGACTCACATTACTTTTATGGTTCAGATACACACTGAAGAAATAATGATTCTTTCTTTTGATTTACCAGAGAAATGAATCATTGGTTAATGATTACCCTAACCAATAACGACATGACACTACCATGGATATAGTTTGGGAAAGGCCTTTGGATAGATGATTCAATTTGGGGTTGTGCTTTTATTTATTCAACATTTATTACAGATACTTGGCATCTTGGAATTTTAATTATATTAAGGATATATTAGGTTTACTCTTGTCAGAGGATTGGATTTCATTTTTTCTCTCTTCAGATACTGTGATAACATCTTCTAAATCTTATCAGATATCCCGACTGATCTTAGGGAGATGACATTAAAGTTAATGTGTTGGATGGAGAAAGGTTTTCATTAATATTTGTGCATCCTCTTTTACCTATATAAAGGAACAAAGGGATTCAAAAGGGACTAACTTAGTTTTGTTTGTTAATTTATTTTATTTCACATGGAATACATTCCATGGGAAATGCTCGGGTATCACTACAGACTTCTTGAAATTCCAGTGATGATGTCATGAGTTATAAATAACCTCACCATGTTTGTAAGATCCTTGGGTCATTTTGGTAGTCTCCATTGATGCCATCCTCATTAATTTGAATTAGAGAGTGAGTGTCCTCATCATTAAGGATTGTATTTGGTTTATTAAAAATGAGTTACTATTCCCCTTACTTTCCACCTCCCTCAATAACTAGAAACATTCACTATATTTTTGAATCCATTTGATGTGAAATACACTTATTCAATGTGTATGACCCACCTAAAACTAAACCATGCCTTATAAAAAATATACCTAAGGACTAATTAAAATATTTTAGCCATAGAATCTGGGTAAGGGGGGCCGAATATCAAGTATTTACTCTTATTGTTGGATTTTGAATTTTCATTCATACAACCAATTCCAAAATATCATATGAAACTTTTAGTATAATTATAGCTACTAATTTTACAATAGTTCATATAACTTATAAAAATTATGTTTAAATTGTCACCTTTAGTTTTTAACTTTTCACAATAAATAAATCACCTTTGATTGAGTTAAAAAATACTATGAAGACATATCTCAATTTTTATTCACCTAAATTCTATAATCTTACACTCCATTGTTTTAGTTCTATTAATGATTTTCAAGTGTTCAGGGAGATTTTTTCTTCAAGATTATGTGAATAGAATTTCTCAAGTAGGATTAGTCACATGAAACACATACATACACTCATTACATCCCACACTTGGTTATTAATTTATAAAAAAATATGCATAATAGTAGGTAATTACAATGAATGATTATCAATGAAATTTTAATTGAAATAATGGTAATAGTAAAACACTAAAACTCCCATGGAACCTCTTATTCCATGTTTTTTCAATCAATTTCTAACTTATTTCCCTCCTTTTCTTCCATCCTATAAAATCAAACATCAATGAGTCTATAGAAGTCTTAATTATTAAAAATAAAATAAAATATAAACAAAGAAATAAACAATTTCTTATATTTGTTGGCTTTCATCCCAACCAACACTTGGGTTTTATGTCCTAAAGCCATGATCCACTGGAAACTATCCCTAATCTGATGGGGGGGGGTGGTTTACTTAATAGGAACCACCACATGTTGAATGTTTCTAAATTCTTACAGGTGAGAAAAATAACTTGTTATGGTAGAGGCTCAATGGAATAAACCATAATCACATCATCAAAAACTCATACTTATGGATACCCATGTATAGTGAAGTTTTAAAAAATATCCTCTTCCTCCACAATGCATTAAATTTGATTTAACATCTGGGAGGTTGGAAGTGTTGTAGGGATGGACTAATCAGGTTCTCTTTTCTTTCTATAATATCTTGAAACATTTAGTGTGGATTATCCTTTATCTTCTTCTCCTTGGGAATCCTTTCCCATTATGAGCACATACACCATGGTCTTTGTATGAAGAGGCTCCCTCTTAAAAGTTGATCTATCATAGTACCAAAATGGATATCCAAAGTTTCAAAATATATATAAACAATATCCTATTTATCATCGAAAACTTGGATATCCATTATTATACAAAAAAATATTATTTTGGAATAAAATCAGTATAATATAATGAAACAAGAGATGATACATAATTAAAATATCAAAATAATCCCATTAGAAGATATGGTTGTGGGGATATTATGTATATATTTTAGTGTTTTAATTTTATGATTTTTATGTTTTAATTTTAATTTTTTTTGTTTTCCCCAAAAACAAAATAAATACCAACAAATTTCCTCAGAAATAGTTCCAACAATAGCTAGTAAAAATGTATTGTTGTGGATTCTTTCTTTTATACTCTAATTATTTTCAATTGAGTGTAATCCCTCTCTATTAAGTCTGGAACCAATTTCATTTCTTCCACAAAAATTAATTTGGCACCAAATTGTGATATATAAATGAGTAAAAGGTATTTTGAATCATTTCCACATGGAGTGTTAAATTCAATCCTTATTAATCCTTGATTTCAACACATGATCCTAAGATATATAATATTCCCTACCCCCAAACCTTCCTCTATGTGGAATTTTATTTGAAAATTTACCTGATTTTTTTCAGTAGCTTGAGTGGGGGATATTTGTGGTCCCCTCAGGCATTTCATGTATGCCCCATGGAGTGCAGATGATATTCAAAAATATCAAATATTATTCTAGACACTTACTTTAACTCCCATGAATATAATAATGAAAGTTTTTTTTCACAAAATGGATATGGTATACTGGAGTGTTAATTCTTTTTTATCAACATAAGATATAATTATGAGTAAAAGCTATGTTGGGAAAGGATATGAGACTATGTTGGGGTAGATATGACATGTTTTATTTTTTTATGCGGTAGTGTTGTCTTGAGAACAAATATTTCCTTGATATAAAAGACATCATTGGCTTTTGGCATAATGTGTGTAATGGTCATAGGGCTATTCTAACTTCTTCAAATTATGCATCATTGTGTAATTTGATCTTTCAAATTTATATAGTCTCACAACTATCCTTACATTTACTTGAGAATATATTATGCACTAGATCCTGAAGTTATTTTAGTTCATAGTTAGAAGTTGTGTTTGATTTCAACTCTATGTCACTGAATGATGTAATTTTAAGTTTATTCATAGAACTCAGTTGGATCTTCAATATAATGTGATGGAGTCTCCATGATGAAATTTTGGTATAGTAACATATTCTTGGGCTCATCCACTCAGCTATGTTGGGTAGTGATGGAATTTCAGAGTATTGTGAAACTATGTGGGTGATTCATCATCTTCTCAAATATAGACCCGAGGATATATAGGTGAGGGGAGGGGGGTAGTCTTGTCTTCCAAGGAATATTAAACTATCCTTCCAATGCAGTCTCGAATATGTTAGTGTAAACTTACAACAACCATTGGTTTCTTCCATTGCTCATCCCTATCCAATTTCCTTAGATCATTAATCATCAAAACAAAGTAAAATATTGACCATAAACATTGTTTCATAGAATATCACATAATCAATGAACATATTCACTTTTGGAAAAGTTAGAAGATTATGCTCAAGAATTCCTAAAAATTAGAAAACTATATACAAACTATTAAAATTATTAGAAAATCAAATAAAATACCGTTGTAAAACCAATGAAAAATTTATTCTAATCAAGTGTAATAATTGATAAAAGTATTAGATAATATTTTTGATTTTATTAGATGCTTTGAGTTTTTTACATTATATCCATACTTATTCTTAGTAAGTATAAATATAATGATGAGGTTGATTCCATATAATTCCTCACTCGAATTCTACTTTATTCATTAATCATTTCATCCACATTCCTTGATGCTAAACCTATATGTGTATTCTAGAAGATAAATTTGTTTCAATAGGATTTAGTACCTGACTTCTTCTTCATTAATTCACCGTATCATCCATTTTTCATGATGTTACACTAGTATTTGTAGTTTTTATGATCATATTATTTCTATATGACTCACCATCTAGATTTAGTGTCATATATTTGATGTCCTATTAATATATAAAATGTAGATCATGATGTTGATTCTACATAGATTTTAAATATGATTATGCTTCATTAATTAATTATATTATCTAATTTTATTATGTTAAACTATGAAGTTAGCTATTTCCAGTATGTTTTAGTCAACCCCTTTGTCAAATTTTCTATGAATATATCATTTCATTCTTTGTTCATTTATGTATCTAAATCCCTTAAATGTCATTGATATTTTGGATAATTCTTTTTATGTTGTTATCTTAATAATTTGTTTATTATACCACTCATCTATTGAGGTATTCCATTTAGTCTATTTTACTATATATCAATTATTTTATAATTTTATTCACTAAGATTATTTTGATAAAAAATTTAGATAAAAATATTAGTGTCTTATGATCATTAAAATATGTCACTCTAGAGGATGAGGGTTATTACCTTCGATTATATCTGGTGCTTGGTTTAAAATAAAATCACTTATTTTTCTTATTATAAGAATAAAAAGGGCATAATTTTTTTTCTTTTTGAAAATATTATCTATCTTTTTAAAATAAATAAGTATTTCTACACTAGTGAGAAATAGAAGTTATATTAAAAATGATTAGAGTTAAAATATCTCCTTTAGAATAAAATTTTTTCACCCTAATAAAAATGATACCATTTTATCATAAATAATAAAGAACAAATTTTAAATAAATTAAAAAAAGATAAAATTTTGATAACATAGATAGCTAGAAGGAAATTTCCCTAGTAAAAATATTTTCAAGAAATTAAAATATGATGACACTACAATAATAAATAAAATTGAATATATTTTACTATCTTTATCAGTGTCTTAATGTAAGCATGAAATCAAAAAGGTCTTAATTTATTTTCGATATATTCTCACCAATTTGGTATTTTTAGATGATATTTGTTAAATGTAAGTTTTGACTACCCATAAATTTTCTTCTTGATTTTTGATTTAGTATTTGATTATAAAATTCAAAAATTTCCATACAAGTGCAATGATGGAAACATTTTTGATTTATTTTTTTCAATATTTTATTCTTTCAAGTTTTAAATTTTGAAGTCCCCAAACCCATGTATCTAGTATGATTAGTGAAATATATAATAAATTTTAAAATAGTACATCCTAGTAAAAGTAAAAATATATTTATATTAAAATATAAAATAAAAGGATAAAAAATAAAATTCAAACTATTTTTACATGATAATATATAATGAAAATTATAAATAAGAAATGTTTTATTTACCATTGTTCTCATACACCCAACTATCTAATTTCTACTTATCCTTTAACCTATGAGCCTCTTCTTCCACTAGTATATTTCCTTTACTTTCTCATACCAATATTCATGTGCTTTATAAATCCTTCAGAACTAGGAAAGGAAAAGACTAGTTATTTAGTTGTTTTAGTGTTGGGTTTGTTTTGTGTGTGTGTGGGGGGGGGGTTAATATTTATCCAAACATAGTGAAAAACATCGACCAAAACCTATTTTCCCACTGGATCATTCCTTATGTTTGAACTAAATAAAATAAATGAAGAATTTCACACATGTTCTATATTGATCCATCCTATCCAAGATCCTTAATAAGATCTTGATATCAATCATTGAGAAGTATCCAATGATATCATTCCTCTTAGGGTATCCACGCGCTATGTGAATCTTCCAATGTTTAGGAATGATCCCCTATTCCCAATGGTTTCAAAACCTTGAAGTTAAATAAAAATAGATATATAGGGAGACATGGGGAGGGATGGGGGAGGAAGGTATATATATATATATAGATAGATAAAGAGAGAGAGAAGGAACCAATAAAAAACTATGATCCATTTTATATATCCATCCAAGAAGACTCTCTTTATTCAAAATATTTGGCTATATTAAATGAAAAAATTTATAAGCATTTCATGAGTTATTTTTTTTAAATATTGAATATTATTTTGTTATAAATAGTTTAATCTTTAAACTATTAATTTGGATATTTAAACTCGTTTAATCATCATCACATGGTGAAAAAAACTGAATATGATAGCTTGAAGTAGGAGAAGAGGGACAAGCCACACATTATCTCAGAATACATAAACATCCATGCATAACAACATGATATGGTGACGTTAACTATGACATAGTCTATCCTAGCATAAAACACGATGTGGTCTAAACCACCACTCCATGTTATTTCCTTTAGTGTATATTTCTATCAATATCCCACTTACATTAAATATTTATAAATTTTGTACACATTAACCCAATGTTAGATCATATGTGACAACCTATGAAACCATATCCAAAACTCATTTATGAAAATCAATCATTCATTTTCATTACATGTTTCATATTATATATTAAATTGTGAAAATACTTCCAAAAACTCCTTTATATATCCTCTAAAACAATTTTGGGGTAGCTCTTAAATTTTTTTCTAAACAATTTATAACAAAAAATAATCTTTATTAACAACACTATATTGTGTGACCCCATGATACTTTATATCATCAAAAAAGTAATGACTTATATAAATAAACAGTCCTTCATGAAACTTTACTTTATGTTTTCTAAGTAATGTGTTAGAGGGAGATTTTGGTAGAGGGGAAGTGGATTCTTAACTAATTTTTTAGTTTCCATCTTGGATCACATTGTCAAAATGTGTATTTTAATTTATCCCATTGGATAGAGGAGAGGAGATACTAAAATTAGGTAAATTTCACCGTGATAAGTGGGGTTGCAACATGAGGTTTTTATTAGGGCGTAAGGATGAGTTTGTGAGTTTTTTGTGTTCCTGTTTACCGGATAATGGAGATAGTTGTGGTGTGATGATTTGGGTTATTGTGTGAATTCCCCTAAGTTAATATTTCATTAGGGACATTGAATTTTGAATAGGGGTGATGTTTCATGGTGGTATTAATGGCTGAATTCCTTGGTTATTCCTATTAGGGGTTATTATCATGGTGGTGTCTATAATTGCACTATGTTTTTGTTTGTGGTTTCTTGGGTTTAAGGGAGAGATGCCTATTTTTTTACTATGAACCATAGGGTTTCAAGGTTTTTAGTATAATACAATGTTCTATGTTTTGAACTTACATTGTATACATCAAATTAAAGTGTTTCTCCCAATGATTTAGGGGAGATCATGTTGTAAATTCCGGATATGGCCTTCATTATGTAATGACCAACCCCATCACATCATGATTCTTTATTTTTTTATATTAATTATAAATATGGGTTCCCAATCATATTACTTAAAAAAACTTCAATATTTTCGAAACCCTATGTTATTATAGGTACATATTTGCTGATCTTTAGTCATCATTTGAATTATTTTATCTTGGTCTCCAAGAGATCAACTAATTATGATCCAAGGTGATTTCCACTCCTATTTTTGTTCATTATTTTTATGTTATTTATGCTCAGAAAGGATATAAAATTATGATTTGTTTAATTTTAGTTTATTTTTTTCATGGTTCTGTTGGGGAATGGTTGTGTGTTGGTCTTGTGGTAGATCCTCATGTATTGGGTAGTTCTTGATCAAATTTTCTTTATCATTTTATAAAGTGTCTATTGAAGAATAATTTTAGATATGGGATTCTATATTTCTACTCTATTTTTTATTTATAATTTTTGGAATTTTCATGAAATTTTTTATTGGGTGGATGGTTTGAATTAAACTAATAAATATAAAGAAATATACTAAATAAATTTAATGAAAATGGGGGATTCACATGTGATTTAAATGATTCAATTTTATTAATTTTTTTGTTGATTCTTCCTAATTGATATTTACTACTGTGAAACCCCTATTTTTTTCTATTGAAGTGTTTGAATAATCATTCACAATTGATTAATCATTTAAACACTGTAAAAAATGGAAGGAAAGAATTATAGAATAAAAATTGTTGTTGTTTATAGATGACATGTTGATTAATTATGTAAGAACGATTGAATGGGGGATGTTTGATAAGGTTAGTGATGTAATAATTTTTTTCTGAAGTGTAAGATGTTTTTTTTATGGTTAGTTAGGTTTTATCTTATTGTGCACTATGGTAATAATTAAAAGTGGCTGGTTTGGGTATATGGTTCATTATGGATAATGTAGTGGAAGTCAAGGGTGATGATGTATTGTTGTTAGGGATATTTTGGCGTGGATGATGTGATAAGAATGTAATCAATATGTGGATATTAGTTTTTATTTGTGGCAGTGGCACTTGATAGGATTTTTGTGATGGTGTATGTAGTTATGGGGATTCTTAATGTGTTTTGTGTCATAGATTCTCAATAATATGGTTCTATGTTGAAATTAAATGAAATAATGAATAATTAATTGAAATAGGAATGGGTTGATTGGTAAATGTTATGTCAAAAATAAAAATTAAAGTAATGGGAAATGACATGTGGTAAAGAAGGATAGTAATATAGTAATGGATGTTTTTATATGAGATAATAGTGGATATAAATTAATGTGATATAATTGACATGATTTTATTGATAATTATTAATATACAAATTAATGATGGTATAATTAAATGGGATGTTGATGTTATTTTGTGGATATTTTAGAATAGAAGCGTGATCGAGTTGTAGTGTGGTTAGTTTTTGGTATTAGGTTGTATATGTGTGGTTGATAGGATGTTATGGCTATAATAGGTTGTAGTAATATGTGCAACCCTATTTGTGAGTTGAACTATAGGCTGAGTTTGTGTATAGTGAATATATATTTATATTTTACTTTGTGATTTCTTACACACCACCATCCAAATTAGGTAACCCTATTGATTCCCATATGGTTTTTGGAACTTGGTGTTTTCCCAAAAATCTATTTTATATATGGAATATATGTATGACTAATCCATATTCACTTCTCTCTATTCCAAACATAGAATAGAAAGTGATAGCCTAAGGTTATGATGCACGAGCTATAATTTCATGTTGTTAGAGTTCCTATATTATGATTTTAGTGTGGAAATATGGTGGGTGAAATGCATGGTAAGAAGAGGTAATGAGTTTGATGTCCATTATTTTCACATTACTCTATTGTGACGAGGATGTAATGCATGGTTATTATGTGGTGATATGGTATGCGGAAGTTTTATAATATAATGTGGTCATTTAGTATGCAGTGGTGATAATGATGTGGATGTGGCTGTGATGCAATATTTGGTATATGTTTATAGAGTTATGTGGTTATATAGAGGGGATGGGAGCACTATGATGTATGCCATTGGGGATTGAGAACAATTTTTTAGTAGGTAAGTGGTTACAGGGCACCTTATTATTCTATTCATTGATATTATGTTACTATAATCAGTTGTGATATTGGGTGAGTGAGACATGGTGAGTATGGGTGGTAGTATACCTAACACAGGATATGGTTTGGTTCTTGTAATGAATTGGTCTGGGTTGACCCGATCCCTCACCTGATCCATTCTACCATAAGGTTCAAGGTGTGTTCCAAATCAAATCAGATTGGAAATAATCACCAGGGTATCACAAGTGAACACATGGGAATGATTTCACCCTCAATACAACTAGGTTAAACAATGGATTCTAACTAGGAATCTGGTATAATGTTTCCATGAATTAGACAACCATTATATAATAAATAATAATTTCTAAAAAAAGAACATCCATATATGTAATAAAAATATGACACCTAAACATTTTACCCAAAACATTTTCCCACATAAATGAAAACATTTTATACAAATATTTTTCAATCCATAATAAAGAAAAAAATAACAACAAAATAGGAGACTGATACACATCATGACCCAAACTGGTCAATGAACTCAGTAGATAAACTCCACTATAACCATGTAACTCAAAATTCACCACCATAACTCCCCAATATCACCTATTTCCCAATAGAGAGTGTCAGTAAACCAAACTACAAGGAAAGACCTGGGAACCTATAAAAAACATGAAGATTACATATCCACCAATGTGAGTATATAGGGTGTGATCCAAAGGCTAGAAGGATACCACCATGAGTCTATTACATTTCTTTTATAAATAAAACAAGTAAACTACTTTTAAAGTAATATAAAACTAAGTTTTTATTTCCATTGCAAAAAACAAAAATAATTCCAATAATTCCTTATCTTATTTCTTAAAATACACAATTTATAAATCATGCATCAAATAGACTTTACCAAGGTATTTTTATTAAAAAAACATTTACCTTTAAAAATACTTAAATATCAAGAAACCAAGTTAAATATTCTCTTTTATTTTAAAACATCCCTTTGGAAAAAAACCATTCTCATAGTTTTAAAACGAATTATAAAAACCATTTCACAATGAATTGTATTTTAACACAACCAAATCCTTTCACTTTAAAAGCTTTAACGAACAGACTTATCAAATATAAGTAAATAAAAAAGGTAATGTATAATAAAATAAAATTCATAGAGAGTCATAAACAAGTGATAATAATAACACAATGAAATCTTTAAAACAATAATGATCAAACATAAATAACCAATACATAAAAGTAGGCTCAAAATAAGAGATAATAAAATCACACTCCAATACATAAATAAAAGGCATAACATATGTTAAAAATCATGAGGAAATACCTTAGGTACTAGTGGGAGAAGTACTTGATTCACATAGGTGTAACCAACTAAAGACAATTTAAGAGTCACAAAATTCATCACCCAAATAACTCTCAACTTATCTTATCAGTGAAATACCCCCTATACAAGTCATAACATTCAACTTGGTGATACTATCCAGTGTGTAACTCTCAATTAGTACAGAAAATGTACCTGAACTCCCTACTTAGTGGCCTAGGGTTCCTCACGTCATAGCTAATGGTGGTGGACTATCAGCAGGACAATGTTAATATCATGACAATTAAAAATACCAAGGGTAATAGAAAATAACAATCATATAAATCCCACCTATAACACACCCCCTTAAAACTTGAGCTCCAAACCCAAACTATATAGCATGTATCATAATTAATTTAATCATTAACATATGATCCCAAATATAATCAATGGGTAATAAAGAAACTTAATGAGGGTATAAACATCAATCAATAAAATCCATATTTCACATAAGATTACAAATAGTCTTTTACATTGAAATCAAGAACCACACCTTTGGAAATGAACTTTTTAAACTAACTTTGAAAAAAAAGATTAAATCCAAGGGAAGTACACAAAAATAATAAAACATTGTCTCAATAAATTCAAGGAAATCACTAAAACATATCTTAAACCAACACATATCTTTTTTAAAATAAGAAAATCCTACTTTTAAACAAGTAAAACCCATTTAAAATAATGAAAACCCATTTCAAATAAGGAAAACCCCTTTAAAATAAGGAAACCCACTTTAAAAATAGGAAAAAATCTTTAATATAAGGAATCCACTTTCTAAAAAAGTAACACCTAACTTTAGAACTATAACTTAGCACAAATATTCATGAGCAATAATTTTTCTTGAAGAAAACCACCAATGGAATTTTATAAAACACATAGAATGCATAAAATTCCACTTAAAAAATGCCATTGAACTAAGAAACTCACCCATTTTTCTAAAGGAAATTCCCACCCAAACAAGTAAAACCTTTGAAAAAACCAAACTATATTTCATATGCACCCATTTCTGGCAGTGTAGGCTATACTAATGGTTTTAAACTATTGGTATAGGCTGGAAAACTATTGGTATACCCTATACCAATGGTTTTCCAAACTGTTTGGTGTTGAGGCATGGGTATATCCCTATACCAATAGTTATTCATTAACCATTGGTATAGGATACTAGAAATTACACTATCCCAATGGTTTTTTGATAACCATTGGAATAGATATTTACCAACGGTTTTCTACTATTGGTATATATCAAGCCTTAAAACTATACCAAAAGTTTATAAACTGTTAGTATAGTGTTTTACCAACAGTTTTATAATAACCATTGGTATAGTTTTTTACCAATAGTTTTGTAAGAACCATTGGAATAGATGTAGTTTTAATATCTATACCAATGGTTTAAAAACCATTCGTATAGAGTACTCCAATTCCAGAAAGTAGCATACAACATCCCCCCCTCTGTAATTACAGTACAAACATATGAAAAATACAACTAATGTAGACAATAAAATGTAAATAATTCAAAATTACACCAAATAAAACAATATACAGAATACCACACTAAAAAGAACAACACCTGAAAATAACCTACAAAAATCAATAAAAACACTATAGAATAACGATGAATACAACACCTGAAAAAAAAAACTAATACAACACTTTAAAAAACACCATACTAGAAAAAACACCACACTGTAAATATAACTATAAATATAAACAATATATAATACAATTATAGGTAAAAATTCCACACCATAGATCAAAACATTCCAATTTAATACATCTAAACAAATGATGGTATCCACAGAAAAATAAGAATGGGATCCACACTAAAGTGAACACTGGGAAAAAAGAACACTGGATAGATTGAGAAATGGAAATCCATCCTTTTTGTGTTGCTATTATTGATTGATGAGTTTAGTATTTACAACAATTTAATGATATTTTATAATAGGTTCTTTATGGTTGGTACTAATCTTCATATATGTATTTAAATAAAGGGTTGTAATGAAATTGAGTAGAATGATTCCTCAAATAGATATTGAAGAAACCACCCATGGATTTATGGATGCATATTTAAAGGAGATGAGACTTTAGATAAAACCATAAAAAGGTTATTTTTGGTTAAAGGAACCTAAAATCTATGTTCAAAAACACTTGGATAATGTTTTTGAAATATTTATACCGATTTGATGTGAACAAGAAATACATGTGCATGAAAATACTCAACTTTGAGTATATAAGTTATAAGTGTTCGTGAGAATTGAGATGAAGAGATTTATAAGATCTAGAAAATTACCAAATGTTTCTTGAAGTGTTTGTGATTGATTGTGATCATGGGGATCTCCTCTAGTGTAAATATATTCTGACTAAGATCAACTTCTTGGTCCAGAACATTTTAAATCATGTTGTGCCAACTAAAAATGTGATCAGAAATAAAGGAGTTAACTTAACCTAAAGGTACCAATGTAATCAACATTCAAAATATGACAAGATGAAGAATCTTTTTCAATTGGGAGTGGGATTAAGGCGTGGAGTGGTTTGGGAAAGCTCATTATACAAGGAAGAATGGACAATAAGGTATATGATTTTCATTACAATTAGTTCCATGGGGTGGGGAGAAATGGACAAAACAGGAAGGTGAGGGTTATGTTTTTGGAATTAGGATGCTAGAGTATCTAGAGAAATAGGAAAAATAGACTTGTGCAAGGTATTACATGATCATGTCTAGATTTTATTCTTTGTTTCAATCGAATTTAAATAATTCAATGAAAAAACTACATAAATATGGAGGTAAAGGATTTTTGGTAAACCTGTCGATACATCAAAGTTGGATTTGTGAATATTTATAAATAATAATTACCTAAACTAATATTAGAATCCTGGTGAAACAAAGAAACCAAAAATAAAAAATGATAACATATCAATTTGGGATAGAATACCCAGTGACGGAAGGGACTCATTTGTGTGAAAATACCAAGGGATTCTAGAGACATTTTTTATAAACTATAAACACTGTATAAATTAATTCACCATGAAAATTGTGGTTGGGTGAACTTTCTTACCTAATGTTTAAAAACTAAAATTTCATCATACCCCGAGTGATAAATAAGTACCTACAATGTTGTTCACCTCATCATCTATAATGCACCTCAAAACGACCTACAATCAAAACATAACTCACTACTTGAAAAACAAAATTACCTGTAATTCAATGCTCCTGATCAAAAAAAAAAATTCACCTAAAATCATAACTACCAACAATCAAAATAGAAATCACTAAATAATGAAACTAACTGCCCACTACAATCAAAACACCAACAGAACATTCTCAACCTGCAATGAAACCAACAAAAAATCCTCAACAAAAAAACCTATAATGAAACCAATAAAGCGTCCTCAAATACCTATGAAAAATACATAAATAGTGAGAAAAAAAATCAATTTATGTATTTAGCTATTGATAACAAACATACAAAATATCACAAATATATTTAGTCGTAGAAAATAATCAAACATCACAGGTCATAAATATCAGTCAAAAATATAACGGATCAATCCATCCCTCATCACCATCACTATCATCACCATCATCATCAGTGTCATCCTTGTACTCATCACTATCCCCATCCTCATCCTCATCCTCATCCTCATCCTCATCCTCATCCTCATCCTCATCCTTTCCCTCATCCTCTTCTTCAGCTTATGCCTCTTACTCACCATCATCCTTGCCATCATCATCACCAAGAATGAAATCATATCGACCACCACTAGGAATGGTTCTTGGTGCACTATATAATGAAAAAATAAATTACATATATTCAACACAATCCATGATGGTCTCTAGTGGAAATGATGGACATAAAACTTTCATTAGTTTCATAAATTTAGTGTTTTCCCTTTCAACCAATTCTTCCACCAGTGTGACCCTTTTTTCAGCATGTTCTTCCTATGTCTTAAAATTTTCCAATTCGGTGGTACTAAAACTGGTACCTGAAGAGGGCTAAAACCTCGTCAGGATTATACTCTTCCTAGGTCGGTAGCATACTCTTCCATGTTTCTCATTTCCCAAAAACTTAATGTAAGTGATCATTTGGCCCAAAATTGTCAGGTTTCTAGGCATCAAGGGACTCCAAAGTAGCCTGTTACAAATATAAATATATTATTAATTTAAAAAATAGATTTTAAAATTTTAAATCAATAAATTAAAACCTACAATATACTTTTGTGTCAGTTCATTAACCGCAATTCAATATTTTTTCTTTCTACTCGAGAAAAACAGTTTTGCTCGAGGCACATGTCCTTCAATATTCAATACCTTCCTCTATAATGACATTGAATTTTCAAAACAATAATTGAAAATAGGTTTTCAATAAAAAGTTTCATAACTAAAATTATATCAAAACTTTTTAAATTAAATAAATTATGGAGGAAACAATATAAAGTGAAAGTCCTAAATAAAAATTATAAAATATTGACATACCTTCTTACTATCATGATCTAATATAATTGTATGCTCTGAAGTGAGGAGGTTTTTTTAGTATCAGTGTTTTTTTTTCAGATTATTCCTAAATAAAATTCAATAATACAAAAGATATTATGAATGAAAAACATGAAAATTTTCATTTAAAAACCTCAAACGCGATTAATACATTAAACTTAGTAGCTTTCCAATGAGTAATCATTTTATGATACTATTATATCAGAAAATCATCCATGTCAGACACCGCCTCTAAATATGTGCCAACTATAAAATTCCATCCAATATACTGCTCGTGCTTATAGGTTCTTTAGAGCTCACCTAATTCCATTAGACATTCTGGTTGTGCACCCTCACCATTGGGAAAATTAAAACAAAGATGACACCAAAATATCAATTCATATAAATAAAAAAATAACATTGTATTAAATCTATTTTTTTACCTATATCTATGACCAAGAATTATACTTGACTTCATTTGGAAACTGTCTCCATGAGATTAGGTTGACGAGAATGATGTCAGAGTATTTGGAATGCGTCGCCAAATAACTTTGACACTACTGCCCTAATTTTTCAATCATTTGGTTGTCTTCATTATATTCCACCATCAAATGCATACGGTGGTTCCACACCACATGCATGAATGTAATCCCCCTCCGCCGATCAGTAGATGTAGCTACTATAGAAGAAAAATAAATATTATATCAATAAATGTTATAATGAAAATAAATTATGGTAAAAAAATTTATTAGGGTTCTAAAATATATCTGTGATATTCTGATTAATGGGTGTCACTGTATCCCCATGCACTAAAGGAACATCACCCTATATAGGTGGAGTGGGTCCCAGTGTATGATCCATAGACACAAACTATGTCAGAGCAGGATTCGAAGAAGGAATGTAAAAGCCCAAAGAGAAAGAATTAGATGGTAAAGAAGATGGCATGGATGGATGGCCAAATGCATGATATGGATGAGTAGTGAGAATCATCATCAGATAAGGAAAATATGGGTGAGGAGGATCAGATGTAAAGGCTGGTGAAAACATGGGAGGCCCAAATATCTCGTGTGTACCTAAAAACACAATGAGATAAAAATGTGTGGAAGATGATACATTAGTGGGAGGGGAAAGATCTAATAGGGTACACCAACTGGAGTGGCTAACTCTCATACCACCCCCCTCGTACCACTGAACTGAGGACTGAGACCACTACTAGGTTAATCGTCGAATAACTGGTGCCTAAGTGGTGGATATTTTATAAATGTTTAAAAAAAATTAATCACATGAAATTATATGTTATATATATATATATATATATAAATATATGAAATAAAATACTCACAACAGGCACTAATGTTGGAATTCCCATCTCAGTCATTCAACGATTGTTGTTTGTCATCCTTTTTATTTATTGCTCCTCAATAGGTTTCATTTTTTTCATTTGAAAACAAATATATAAGTAATTATAAAATAATAACTAATGCGTAACCCAAAAAAATATGAGACATGACTTATTTGTCTTAGGCCATTTGGTTTATATTTTTAGTTAGGTAATTTAACTTTTTTTGTTTAGGTCATTATTTTAATTTGTTTTAATTTTCATATCATTAAGTTTAATATGTCAAATTCGATTCCTATTTTTTTATTCTAATTTAATTGTTTTAGTTTTGTTTGGTTTTGTAGGATTGAATACAGTTCAATTCAATATTTGAAAATACAACTCAAATAAAACTGCAACTAATAAATATTGAAAATTAACATTAAGGTCAAGCTAGATACAAAATATTTGTAATATGTATTAAATAATTTTAAATAGTACCAACCTTAACAACCCAAGTCAAGCTAAACCAAAATAATTGAGAACACAGATGGATGATTCTATATATTTACCACCACAACTTCGGGTTCACACTCAACTCTAACAATTGAGCTATTGGAGTCATCATAAGTATTAAATGGACCAGGTCCAATGGAAGCAGGGATTGTTTTAATTCCATCATCACCATCATCAAAAACATGCCTTGTAATTACTTCAATAATGACACAAAATTTAGGTCGAAGATGATATTTGAAATAAAAAACCTATTTCATCATTAATGCCAATACATATGGTTCATCGGTAGCAAGAGTGCGATTCATGTCAATAACTTGAAATTCACAATCATCAATAAAGGTTCCCTACCTCATCATTAAATCAAAACACTATAATTTCATTATAGTGACTTGACCATGAGAGTAATAATCCATTATTATTATTTTTTCAATGACTCCATAATAAGATACATCTTCAAAATGAGGTCTATTATTCGATGCACTAGCATTAAAGTCTGTTGTGGAAGTTAGTATAACACCATCATTTTGTGTTCTCATGTTCTTTTCTCATTTAGTATAATAAACCTATACCCATTAATCACAATTGATTTATATTCACAAACCACAATATTAAGACCAAAAGACAAATCCGTTATTTCCTCAGAGACAAAGTTAGCAGAAAAACTTGATACCTAAAATATAAATGAATATTAAACTTAATTAAATATTGATTTTATTTATTTATTAAATAAATATTTCTACCTTCAATTTCAACCAAGTAGAAAACTCTTTGCTACAAAAGTCTCTCTTCTTCTCAAAGATAAATAATGATTCTTTCTATTTATAATTTCTTTATGTACCCTATAGATAAAATATAAATAATTTAACATATATGTAAAATTACAAGATATGAGATAAGATATACATGTTAAATTTACTTACTTGATATAGTCATCGAGAAAATCATAGTTGAACATTACTGTGCGATGCGCCATTGCCTTCTCTTCAAGGCCTAATATCATCAATGTATATGATCTAGGAATTACTCCTATTTGAGGAAGTGATGGAAAACTAGGTTAAATTTTCTCATACTATTTTTCTTTATTTTTCATTGGTCTATTCATTCTCATAGTAAGATTAGACAAATACATTGAGCATAAATCCATACATTCTTGATCCATGTAACCTTTCATGATAGAACCTTCAAGATGATTCATGTTCTAGAAATAATATTTAAATGTGTATATATTTGTTTCAGTTGGATAAATCATAAGAAACGAAATTGGTACTTCGAGAATTATTTTGGCTGGAATATGAGAGTCAGATGTAGAATGAATCTAAAAAATAATGGAGGAAATATTTTCTCTAACTCACACAAAATTAATGGTGTCTCTACCAACATTTTTTGTAAGAAATAAATGGGAAACTTATTAGCAAAAAGATCTCTAAAAAATGGTACAACCAAATAACTAACACCCTTACATTATTGGACAAAATATGATGGCTTTCTATTAGAATCCACTAATGCAGAAGGAAGTTATAATCATGAGTCTTCAAAGATTTCATCTTCAACTCTCTTCGGTTGAACCATTTTGATATATTGCATGAATAACCATCATGAACTTTAATAATCTCCAGTACTTCCAAAAATTGAGTTTTTTCTACAGGTCTAATCACATAAGAAGCACATGGAACTTGCCATTTATTTTCACTGATACACATAGGATACAATTCTGTCATGATCCACCAATCCAGAAAGCCATACTGAGATCATAAATTATCTTTTATCTTTCCCTTTTCATTTAGAAGAATCAAAAGCAACATTTCACATATATTATTTTCAATGTGGATTAAATTTAAGCGATGACGTAACAAATTGGTTGAATAATAAGGCAACTCAAATAAGATAATCATCTTCTCCAATTGTAATAAGTATCATTGGAAACATTATTCATCTTTCTAGATTTCATTTGATCCTTACCGAATAAAAAACTAAAATCTTTAAATTCATTAAGCACATCAGTTCCAGATATAAACTGATGTGGATTCTCAGTCTTTATGGAATTTTCAAATCTTTGAAAATTATTTCTATATGGATGTTCAATTGTCAAGAATCATTGATGTCCCATAAAACTAAAACTATAGTGATGTTTCTGTCTTATGGATCAAGTATTATTCATACAAATAGGAAATGATAGTTTTCCCTTCTTGCTCCATCCAAACATCATTGCATAAGTAGGAAAATCATTAATCGTCCACATAAGTGTATCATACATATGGAATATGTCTTTTGAACATGCATTGTATGTGTGCACACCCACATCCAAAATAAGTTTCAACTATTTTATTAAAGGTTTCATGTATACGTATATATCATTTCTGGGATTAGAAGGGCCATACATGAGTATACTCATGAAAGTGAAAGGATTTTTCATAAACAACCATGGGGGAAGGTTATAAATGTGTATGAAAACTGACCATGTGTTGTGTAAAGTATGAATCTGTCCAAACAGATGAAAAATGTCACATGAAAGACCCAACCTCACATTATGCACATCAAATAAAAAATTACGATATCAAGCATCAAATCTCTTCCATGAAAATCCATCTATAGAGTGAAACAACTCTTCATTATTCTTCTTTCTCTCGATATCATTCCATCACATTTTTGTTGATATTTCATCAGAAATGAAAATATTTTGGAGTCTGGAGATCAATAAAAAGTGCCACATTACTTTTTTTGGCACACAAGATGGTGTTCCATTAGCTTTTGGCTTCCATTAGGATGTTACACATTTTATAGAATCATTTTGTTTAGTAGTTTCCTCCCATGATAAGCTATAATATTTTGGGCAAGCATGAATTTTGTTTTTTGAAAATCTAAGTTCATCAACTAACATCCATGCCATATAATGGTTTAATGGAATATATACATCATATAGAAGTAATTCCTTCAATAAGTTAATAATGTAATCGATGGTTGTATTAGAAATCCCATACATGGTTTTACCATGAAACAATAGGATTAAAATTTATGGCCTTTTCATTTTACCACATTTATGACATACTGAAGTCATAGAAGCATCATTAAATTTTTTCACCTTGTCAACATCATCATTTTCATTGGATGCAGCCTATGTGATTGTATATAAGTCTTCTTGGGTTGAAATACTTTCCTTCTCCTGATGACGAATAAATAGAAACTGGTCATATAACAAATTCTCCAATCCAGTCCTCTCGTTTGGATCATCGAAATTTTGAGATTTCATTTTATACCCATTTTGATACCACATATAGTAGTTTGTTTGAAAACAATATTTGGTTATATGGTATATAACATATTCATGACTCAACCAAGGTCTTCCAACATAATTAAAACATGGTAATGTATGTGACCACTATCTGAAGCACTATTAAATGCAAAATCTAAAAAGCTCTTGAAATTGTTTTGAAAATCATTTGAGATCTGATCAGTTTCATAAATCCAACTTCTATCAATTCTATAAAATATTTTTAATTAGTCATTTCGTGAAAGCAATTCAATAATATTAAAGTTTAATAAAAAAAATATTTAAGTAAATGAGAATTTTTCACTTTATATAAAAATATAATTAACAAACTACTCTATATTAGAATCATAATATGAAAGAATATATATATATATATATATAAATAAAATAAATATAAAACCATGATATTGAATTGAAACATGGTGGATGTAATGGAAAATCATTGTATAAAGAATGATCTCTCTAGGATAATTATGAGAAACCAGTTGGCATTAATTCTAAATTTATAGAGATCATTTTATTTCATAATTATTGATATATTTATAATCAATGGTGTCATTGTAGTATTGGTGATCAATGATATTTTTTATAGGGTGTGTTATTTAAATGGTATCCATCTTTGTGTCATGAACTAGAAACATGTAGGTGTTAAACGAAAATGATATAAATCCAACAAGACAAGTTATTGAAGGGTTGATGGACTTCATGTTATACCCCAATGTGTTATATTTACCTTACTCCAATACATTCCACTATTTTAAAGGGATTCCCCACTTTAGGATGAGAACTTAATTCTAACTCTGTGGTCATATAATAGTAATTGTTCTCCCTTAGGATAAAAAATGGTACTTCTTCAAATGATTCACAAGGTTCAGAAGTGTGGGGGTTATATAATAAGAAATATCAGGGTAAAAAAATATCCAATATCTCATAGATGCATGCATCAACTTCTTCATCTAAAATATAAATAGTTTTCTAATCCATTGGAAGTATGGAAGTAGGCATACAATATTTTATTAGTACCAATGAAATTATTTTAATTTATCATTGAGTAAAGGATATCATTGGTTAATGTTGGTTTAACTACATCTCAAGTGGGTAGTGTATCCTTGGAAATAAATTTTGAAAATTCATGAATTATTACCAAGTTCCTCACACAGGTTTCTTCTCCCATGTGCATCCCACTGGTCACTTCACCAAAAGCCTCACACATGTCTTTTATCCCACGTGAATCACACATATAAATTCACCCAAATTTATTTGGTAACTACCTTACAATTATTTAATAAATCATTTGAACTCATATATGAAGGATTCATTGAAGATTTATGAGAATAGTGGATTTACTTCACCCAAAACAGTACAACTATAGGTGGGAACCATTAGAAAAATGTCACAATTTATAAACATGCTAGTGACCCACATTCCAAACATACATGGATAAACTTCAGAATAAAAAAGTTAAAAACACATACAAGAGAGGTAATATTGGTAATATGAAACCAAATTATGGTCACTGATGATATTTGTGAATGTGTGGTGACCATGAAAATGAAAATGAGAAATGTGTGTAAAGATAGTCCCAAAAGGTCAAGTGGTATTAATACATTAATAATTATTTTCCTTTAAGAATACTTTACACATTTTTATGTCATACATTCCTTATTATATAGGAATAAAGACAATGGTATTAGTAAAAAATTTATTTTCCATTAATCTCTTAAAAACCAAACCGTTACATAAAAATTTAAATAACTAATTGTTGGAACTCCATTTTAGAATAAAGTAATTTGTTTGTTAGGAAAAATACCTCAAAATATGAATGTAAACATGAACAATGTGGGAAAATATACTTCCCTTAAAACACTAATATTTTTCTTCATGCAAGGAAAAATTAAAGATGTTGGAAGTGGTTCAAGAAGGGACATTCATTCTCAATGTGTAGGTTGATGTATTTGGAACATTAAAATTTCACATTCAATAATAATAAAATGAAAACCCCAAAAGATAGAGATTGTAGGATGATGGGGAAATAAACTAAACATGGAATATACAAATCCAAAATAAATGTAGATAGAAGATATAACTTGAACTCACCAATTTGTAGTGGAAGAAACCAAAGGATTTAAAGTAGGATGGATCGCTTGTGTGGAGGAGGAGTTTCCAGATGGGAAGAGAGTATCACTATTGTAGGGAAAAGATAAATCCGATATGGAATGGGGAGGGGGAATCACTACTTATATTTTAGGGAAAAATACCCCAATGATTTTTAATACCCATTGGGATATATGTTCAATACCAATAGTTGTTAAAAACCATTGGCATAGACTGATTATAATAATACTATTCTATTGGTTATTCGAAACTATTGACATTAGACCAGTGTATCCCAATGATTTTAAAAAACATTTGGGAAGACCATATTCAGACAGCCCTGTAACAACATTTTTTGAAAACCATTGGGAAAACATAGTATACAATACATTGTACCAACAGTTTTCTCAAAACCGTTTGTATACGGGACCTATCCTAATAGTTTTCTGAAACTATTGGGATATGGGCATTGGTATAGATCAACATTCTAGTAGTGATCATTACTTTAGTTCAAAAAAACTTTTAAATAATTAAAAATCTATAGAACTCTTTAATAAAAGGTAATATAACAAGAACACCTACCTCAAAAGATGATTCCACGTCTCCTTCAATGAAAACCACTGAATTAGGCCTCCTAGGATGCATCAAAACCCTTAGAAACCAAAACCCCCAAAATATAAAAACCATAGACATTAAAATTGTATAACTATGACAACTAGGATTAGATAATATTAGATAAATTAGAAGAAACTTAGAGTATATGGAATGATAATCCCTAACCTTTTTGATCTGGTGATGGACCACCAAGAAACCACTAAGAATCCAACTTAGAGGGGCTTGAAAGAGAAAGAGACTCCCTTCAGAGGAACCATATATGAGAGGTTTGAGTGGGGGAAGCTTTAGGGAGAATCACCAAATAAAAAAACATGAAATAATAAAAATACCCAAAATCAAGCATGCCACATGATTTACCAAACTATGTGGTGATCGTATGATATCCAATGTCCAAAATGACCGAGGTCACACCATTACTATTACATGATTTCCCAAACTATGAGCCTAATCATTAAGTCCAAGAAAAGCTTAAAAAAATAAAACATTTACCCCATGACACCCTAAACTCAAGTGATAAATCAACTTTATAAACATAAATAAGAAAATGAAATTTTAGGATGTCATAATATTCCCCACCATACCACATTATGACCCCTAAAAGTCATCAAAAACTTAGGCCAAAGAGAAACATCATGACTAAATCAAAGAGAATAAGGGACCAACTAAAAGGCTCAATTATTGAACCTAAAACCAAGACATGTAACATGGGTAGTATGCTCCCCAAGAGGACTATTCTAAACTATTTAAGATTTACCAACCACTAAAGCACTAAGAATCTTAAAGTAGAATCCTCACCAAAAAACAAGGGGATAAATCAAAACAAGATGTTGGGATGGACACTCCTCTAATATTCTTTAATATCAATAACTATAACATGAACATATAAAAATTCACAATCACTTATTGAATCCTAAATCCGGCTAAAGGACAAAAAACACCAACACCTACAAAACATACATAGCCACAAACACTATAATTAAAAGAGTATTCCAACAAAAATATCCTAGAATACAACCCATGAATGTGTGAAAAAAATATATAAACTGACCTTAGGTCTCCCCACTATTTAGAATTTATGTAAAATATTGAAACTATAGATATCCAAAATCAAAATAATTATCATCACTAAAGTAAACATGATTCCACAAATCACAAGATATAAGATCTAAACACCTAAAGAGATCACATAATCAAGAAATATATGAATTATCACTAGACTAGATCACCAAGATACATAGTCCACAAAATAAGATAAACATTTTATAAATGAACATGCCAAAACATGGAATGAAATGGTTCTATCATTGGGTCATGAAACTAAATAATGGATAAATTGGGAAAAAACTCACAGAACACCCACTCTCAGGGATCTTGAAAAAAATCACAACCAAGAAGATCCTATTGTATTATTGAACAAAAATATTTTCCCCATTACCTCAGCCTAAACCCAATCCGACCCCATGCTATCCTTTAAAAAAACTCAAATCATGGCCTACATCATGCCCAATGTCAACAAACATCACAAGTAATGAGGCATGTACATCTAAAAATATCCAAACACAAGGACAATAAATATTTAATTTATTAAAATTAAAGATATAGGGTGTACAAAAGAAATAAAAAAAATTACAAAAAAATAGGGGCTACAAAGGAGGACACTCCCAGAATCACAAAATAGCTTCTAACTCTCTAGTGTAAGAAACACCCCAAACTACTATCCAGTTCAATCATGAATCTAAGAATTATTCTAATTCCTATTCATCTTAAAAAAACTATGAAGATTTATAATATGGACACCCTGATGATGGGTCCATTTACTCATCATAAAATAGGGTCTAACATGTCTGATCTTTCCGTACTAGAAGTACACTATTGAATTTTTCTTTTTGCTAGTAGGATTACATTTACTGAAACTGGATGATCTCAAACCATTACCTTCCATAGGTTTTGTTGACGATAAAGTTTTAATTATGAATAACTTGTAGATCACTTCTATAAAGGTAGGTACCCAGGCTGAAGCACCACCAAATTGAGATTTGTATGAATTCCTTTCGTAAAGAACCAAGCCCTTCTCAAATCATCAATATCAAACTAAGCAGATAAAAGATCTAGTCCAGTGAAATGTTTAGTATTGTATTTCACCGACTAATCACCCTGATGAATACTAAATAATCCCATAACTTTATAAAATCATACCTCCTTAGGATATAAAAAATTCATGATGGTGGACTAAGAATATCCCCTAGAAAAAACCTCAAATGGTTGAGAATATATAGTGATATTCCACTTAATTAGACTCAATCCTTCTAAAAGAGTTGTGTACCTCACCCTAGATTTTCCCAGAGTTCCTAGTGACTTGAATATCTTTTTGAAATTTTATAGACACTCCATTGCCTCTCAAGATCCTTGACAACCACTAAACACTAGTGGATGATAATTCAGAAACTCTCACTAGAGATCAATTAGATGATAAGAACATGGTCCTACCACTCCATCGAGAGCATGGTTAGAGTAAAAAACTTAGAAGAAAACATCAAGATCACCAAAATGACTACCTAAGAGGTTTCATTATTTAATTTTCAATTATTTTATGGGGTATACATTCAAAAACATCACCAAAACACAACACTTAATCAAACCACTACAAATATTAATACAAGGAATGAAAAATTACAAGCCAAAAAACTTAATTATAAACACTCATTATAACATTTTTCAAAATAACATAAAAAATCCTTATTTCTATTTCAAAATAGCCTTAATTTTCATAAAAAACTCTAGCAATGTTCTATTTAAAAAATCTTAAAACATTTCAATCCCAATATTAAAAAATATCAGACTTTTTAAAAACCAATTTACTCTTTTAGACACACAAAACAAAATCATTTCAAGAGTTTCAATATACTTAAAATCCCTAAAATCATTTAATTGAAAACCATTAAAACTTAAAAATAATTTCATCAACTAAAATCATTCCTGATAAAGATCAAAAAAATTTCACAAAAGAAACTTTAAACACTAAAAACAAGGTTTAAAAAAAACTCTATTTCCAAATCATAATACATTAATTTAAAATTTTATCAAATAACATTAAAACCACTAAAAGATTAATTTAATCACCCAAAAACAAGAATAATCAATCATAAGAGGGGTTTAAAGATCCAAAGGATAAAAAATTGAAATTATTCAATTTATACACAACACATAGTTTTGTCACATGTTTTTTCAGTCTTTGTACTAACCATGCGAGTGCCACTGTAAGTTGTCTAGAATAGTCTACATGGATTTTTCACTGTTTGAAAGACCATTCAGCTTAATCATGCACACCTGTATTGTGATTATCCACTGAATGAGGATAATATACATTGTTAATATATAAAATATTCATGTGATTTATTATTCATAAACACCATTTTAGTGCATTTTACACTTTGAACATTGATTCACATTATATTTGTAATTCCCTCTTCAAATGCACTATTATATGGTACATTTTTGAACACCTCATAAAATATAAAATGGTATTTATTTTATTTTAAAATTTAATTTTCAGGTTTCTCATTACATTGGGAATAATTCATACTTTTGGATTATTGAAAGATTCACATTGGAAGACCACCAAAATGGGCTTTCATGGAAACATATTCTGGGCAAAAGTAAACTGGACAGAATCCCAATAACAAGACTTTAGAGACCAGTATACAATCATAATGATTATAAAAATTTTACTTAATATGGAGGACATCATGGGGAACATTTCATTAAGTAGTTTCCAAATCTAATTTGGATGTTTGAATGAAGTAACAGGCAGCCCAAGTTGGAGATAAAATTCTGGGCCAGATTCTGCGGCCCAGAAAAACATCCCACCATTTTACACCAATATCGTAAAACATAACCTATATTGGGATGAAGATTTAAATAAGGTTAGGGGACATCCTGAGATTAAATTTATTATTTTATGGACCACTATAATTAGGCCATGTAGAAGCTCATTTAGGCACTTCTGTTTAGTGGATGCAAGCTAGCTGCCACCTCGGGTCAAGAGTGGAAAAGTCTAAGTTCCACACGCTTTCCACCACCCTAAGCCTACCATAATCAAGTGGTATGAATTTAATTATTTGAGGCTCTAACAAATGCTCTAAAAATTTCTATTTAATTCAGTGGTGTTGGATTATTTATTCATATTTTATGCTTTCTTTCATTATAGTGTTATGCTTCCACTTTTCCTTTGTATTGTTCTTCTTCATTTGTAAGTTGTTTGAATCACCTTAGTTTTAAATAAAAATTATTCATTCTCTATTATTATATTATCCTTATTATCACATTGATACCATTTCTTTATGGTATTATTTTATTCATACCAAACCTTGTGAAATTATTCACACAAAGGTGGAGTGATTGTTTTCTTTTTATTGTTTTTTACTTCTTCAATTCCTCCCTAATGAGTCTACTTCCTGCTTCCATTGAAACCATAGAATCAATGAAGGGATAAAACACTTATGGGTTGATCCAAGGGAGTATAAAAGGTCTGGAATGTATGTTATTTATCACCCCATTAATTTCAAATCACTTATTTTAATTGAGATTTTTATTTGATGATTTTAAAACCTCTTCATCCTTGTTGAATTTTAAGGCCACATACTTCAAGTGCTAATACAAAACTTTACCTTGTAGTGATCATAAATTTGATTCTACAAGTTTATAGGTGATTAGATTTATGGTGTGTTGGTATAAAACCAGTAAGTGATGAATTTGTTTGATCTTCTTGAATAAACCCATCTCGAGTATAAGAAATTGAAATCATTAAAAAATAATTTCATCCAATCCACCCCTTGTTTTAACCTAGGATCAAACCTTCTTATAATTTGATTTCACTTAAATCATGTAGTGTTTTCTTAAAAATATCTAAAATCAACCCAAATATTTACACTTAATAGCCAAAATAATTCCATAGAATGTGTGTGTGTATAGGTTTATTCTTAGGTCTCTGAGGAATCGACAACCCAAGCTACTTTACATTTGACCGCTTAACCCTAAAAACATGGGTAAATTTGAGTGAGGCCAAATTTTGGCACCGTTTATAGGGACATAAGTAGGTAATATAAACACCCATTATATTCTCCCCCATTTAATCTATTCTCATCCAAATTCTATTATCTTTCCCCTTTCTTGTTTTTTTCTTTTGGCACATGTCCGCCTACACTCGTGACCAATAAAACCGTCTAGTTTGGGCGGATAGTCTTGGGTATGGGGAGACGAGTACACCAAGGGAAATCTTTAAATTATATACCAATCTTCCTAATACCCCATATTCAAAAATTTATCCCATTTAAATGGAAGGTCTTCAAAGAAACCAACTCATAAAACCGGGTGGGAACCAAAATGGAAATCCAAATGAGGCAGCCCCAAACTTGGGTAATGTAGTCGATCAAACCATGAATGACTACCTCACACCTGCCAGGACCAGTTACCCCTAATTCATTACACAAAATTACCTAGTATATTCCAACTAAATCTTTAAACCCCATGTCCTAAAGCACCTTCCCACATTCTATGGAATGGAGTCGAAGATTCCCTACCTTCATGTCAAGGAGTTCAATGACATTGTAGAAACCATGTGTCCCCCACATCAACTGGAATCATATAAGATGAGAATATTTACTTTTTATTTAAATTATTGAGCTAATAATTGTATAAACAATTTCATACCATCATCCATCAACTATTGGGACTAATTAAAAAGATAATTCTATAAAAAATAATTTCCCCGCCACAAAACAATTGCACTTAAAAAGGGCATCCAAAGATTTTTTTTAAAAAGAGGGAGAGTCATTCTATAAAACATGGGATAGGTTCAAAGAAACCCTAAAAATGGTTCCACACCATGTTTTTTATATTATTGAACAAGTGAGAATTTTCTATGAAGGTTTGGGCTCGGGGAACAAACAATTCATTGACATGATGTGTAATGGGAGCTTTAAAAACCAAGCCCCAAATGATGCTTACAAGTATCTAGAAGGACTAGCCGAACAAATCCAAACATGGGAGACACCACCTTAATATGAGAATCCACCCAAATATGGTGTAATTCACACAATTAGGGAGGAGAAAAGTCTTATGGTGAAACTTGATTCACTCACTAGGAAGGTCGAGGAGATCAATCTTAGGAAGATCCATGAAATTTAAAATGTTAACCCTGTTTGCACAATTTGTGACAAACATGACCACAAGACCAAAAAATGCCCAACCATTACTTCCATTAAAGATGTTATTATAAGAGGAATATATAATGAAGTCAATTACTTAAACTTCCAAAATCCCCAATACCAAAACACATTCAACCTAAGGTATAATGACCACACAGGCTTCCGTTGGAAAGATAACCAACAACCTAGCAAACCACAAGGACCAAACCCCTACCCTACACAAAATTTACAAAACCACAACCAATTCTAACCACAACCAGACCAATACTAACACCCTTATATCCAATACCAACAACCCATATAGCAACCCATGCAACGACCAAAGTATCCTCCTAGGATAAACCAACCAGCATAAGACCCTACTCAATCTGTCCCTCTTCCAATCCTTGAGATTTTTTGTAAACAAATGGAGGAAATGAACTCAGAAGTTTCATCCTTTAAAAATGAACTAAAAACCATTAAAACTGGGAAGGCTCCCATTCCTACTCAGTTGGTACCATCCTCAACCTTAAGGAGAGAATCCAGTTACACACAAACCTCTCATGAATGAATCAAATGAGTGACTGTTTTAAGAAGTGGGAAATCCATTGAGAAACCTAAACAATTCATTCCATAACCATTAAAAGATTCTAAAATGCATGAAAATGATGAATAACCACCCATAGATTCTGAAAAACCCAATGAGAATGTGAATGAACTACAACCACACCAAACAATCAAAGAACCTTCTCCCTTCCCTCAACACATGAGAGGAAAAAATAAACCAGAACTGAATGAAACTTTGAGGGAAATATTCTCTCAGGTTAAGTTGAACATCCCCCTTCTAGATGAATTCCAAACCATTACTACCCACTCAAATTACCTTAAGTACCTATGTATTTTTAAAAGGAAATTTTCATATAAAAATCAAGTCTTTTTGGATGCTAACGTGAGTACCACCATTCAAGGGGCCATTCCTCCTAAGTTGAAAGATCCAAGATGTCCATACATAAAATTTGAGATAGGAGAGAACAAATTTGTCAAAGACCTTTGTGATATAGTATCCAGTGTGAACCTCATTAATTATTCCATGTATTATCAGTTAGGGCTTGAAGAACTCCAACCCGCATATTTCACTCTTCAAATTTCTGATCGTAGTGTTCGAGTTCCTAATGGAATCTTAAAGGATGTTTTGCTGAAGTTTGAAAATTTAATTTACCTAGATGAATTAATTATCTTTGAAAATCACCCAAGATTAGGTCCTATGGAGGAAACCCCCATCATCCTTGGTTTTCCCTTCTTAGCAACAATAAACTCATTCATCTGAGTCCAAAATGGGAACATGACAATAACCTTCAAGAACATGAGTCTAGACTTGAAAATCTATAATGAAAACTCTAAAATTGGGGATAATGAAGAGATACATGAGGTTAGTTAGATTGGTAGTGTTGATAGTGAAATCTAGGAACATCAAAGAATTACTGAAGGATGTTTAAGTCAAGAAGAGATTGATTTTATTTGTTCACATGAGGGAAATTTGTCTCATTGGCTTGAATCTCTTTCAGATATCTCTATTGATGATTTTATATAATCACCAACCAATTATACCATGGGTGAAATCAATAACATTGAGTTCATACCCTTTCATGACACTGCTCTGGCTAATTTAGTGGATGAAAATTCTATCCACAAAGAACCAATTCGGTTAAGAAATATGAACAAAGAAACTGAGTTCAATAGAAAGTCTAATCCTTTCTTAGAAAGTGACAACCAATCTAATCTCTCATTTAAGGTCTTAACTTCATCACTAAAGTATGTGTTCTTAGGGGAAAATAAAACCTTTCCCATTTTCATTTATTCTTCTCTTAAAGCCAATCAATAAATGATGCTTCTGGATGTCCTATGAAAGCATAAGAAAGCAATTGGATAGACCCTTTCTGATATTCCTGGGATTAGCCCACTCATTTGAACTCATATGATTGTTCTTAAATATGAATCCAAACCATGTTGTCAACCTCACCAGAGACTCAATCCAAATCCTATGGATGTGGTAAGGAAATAACTTATTAAGTTATTTAAAGCAGGTATCATATACCCCATAGCTGAGAGTGAGTGGGTAAGCCCAATTCAAGTTTTCCCAAAGAAAGATAGAATTAATGTGATCACCAATGAGGATGGTGACCTTCTCTCCACAAGGGTGAGTAGTGGATGGAGAGTCTGTATTGACTATAGGAAGCCCAAATCTTGTACCAAGAAAGATCATTTCCCCTTGCCCTTTTTTGATCAAGTCCTCGAGTGAGTGGTAGGTCATCAATTATATAACTTCCTAGATGGATTCTTAGGGAATAATCAAATCGAGGTCTCTTTAAAGGATCAAGGAAAAACCACATTCACTTGTCCATTCAGAACTTTTTCTTTGAAGCACATGCCCTTTGGGTTATGTGATGCCCCTGATACCTTCCAGCGATGCATGATGGGAATCTTCTCGGACATGGTGGGGGATTGTTTAGAGGTCTTCTTGGATGACTTCTCCATATTTGAGGATACTTTTGAGGGATACCTTCTGAATGTTTAAAGGGTTTTTTCAAGTTTCGAGGATAATAATATCATCCTAAATTGGGAAAAATTCCATTTCATAGTAAAATAAGGACTTGTTCTAGGCCATCTGGTATCTGATAGACGTATTGAAGTTGATAAAGATAAGGTCAACATCATTCATCACCTTACCTCTCCTAAAACTATTCAGGAAGTGAGGTCCTTATTAGGACATTATGGTTTCTATAGAAGGTTCATTAGGAATTTCAGCTCTATTTCTCAACCACTTTGTGCTCTATTGGTGAAAGATGCTCCATTTTTATGGATAGAAAGCTGTGAAGAATCATTCTATACACTCAAGTAATCTCTTATATCTCCACCTATCATGAAATCTCCAAATTGGAAACTTCCTTTTGAGATCATGTGTGATGTGAGTGACTTTGTTGTAGGAGCAGTCTTAGGACAACAGTGTGAGAGAACTCCATGTTTCATTGATTATGAAAAACAATATTTAATTTATGAACAAATAAACTACACCACCACTGAGAAAGAGTTTCTTACTGTTGTCTTTTCCTTAGAGAAATTTAGGTCTTATATCTTAGGATCACCCATCATTGTCTTCACCGACCATTCATCCCTAAAATACCTTTTCCAAAAACAAGATTCCAAGGCTATATTGATTATGTGGGCCCTTCTTCTTCAAGAGTTCTATTTAACCATTAAGGATAAAAAGGGTGTCGAAAATGTTGTAGCTGATCACCTCTCTAGGATGGAATTCAAAGACAACTCACATCAACTTTCTTTGTCTGATTCATTTTCCGATGAGAACCTCTATTCAGTGAGTAATTTCCCATGGTATGCTGACATAGAAACCCATTTGGTGATGGGTGACATTCCAAAATTCCTAGGGACCCAACCTAAGAGAAAATTATTTTTTGATGTCAAACACTATGTGTTTAATTATCCTTACCTCTTCAAGTTTTTTCCTTATAAAATAATTAAGAGATGTGTTCCTAAGTCCAAGAAAGAGTCCATTATAAAATTTGGTCATGTAGAGGCATTTGGAGTCCCCTTTTCTACAAATAAAACCACTACAAAGGTCATCAAAAGTGGTTTCTACTGGCCTAACCTCACTAAGGATTCCTTCCAATTCTATAAAAGTTGTCCTCAGTGTCAGAAATTAGGATCCATTAGCAAAAGGAATTAAATTCCAATCACTCCCATTCTGGTCATTGAAATCTTTGATTTTTGGGGAATTGATTTCGTGGGACCCTTAACAAACTCTAGGGTATACCTCTACATCCTCTTAGCTATTGATTATGTCTCGAAATGGGTTGAGTCCATTCCCATAAAGTCCAATGACCATCATGTTTTGATCTTATTTCTGAAAGAGAATATATTTTCTTGATTTGGAATTTTTAGGGCTATAATCAGTGATCAAGGAACCCATTTATGAAACCACCCATTCTCTTCACTCATGTATAAGTATGTAATTTCTCATAAATTTTACACTTCATACCATCCTCAATCCAATGGTCATGCTGAGTTAGAAAATAGGGATATTAAGAATTTTTTTGAAAAAATTGTCAATCACTCTAGGAAAGATTGGTCTGAAAAACTCTCGGATTCCCTTTCGACATATCTTATAGCATTCAAAACCATACTAGGAATGTCACCATATAGGTTGGTTTATGGAAAAGCATGACATTTACCTGTTGAAACTGAGCATAAGGAATTTTGGGAAATCAAAAAAAAATGCATTTCGACATTTCTTTGGCCTAAGAAAAGAGGAAATTATATCTTAATGAACTTGAGGAACATAGGATGGAGGCTTATGAAAATTCAAGGATAAATAAAGCTAGACTTTAAGCCTACCAATCTAGGAATCTCAAAGTTAAACACCTTGAACTAGGAAAATTCGTGCTCTTATATAGTTAAAAACATCATTTACACCCAGGAATGTTAAGGTCTAGATGGTCAAGTCCCTTTATAGTGCATCATGTGTACCCCCATGGGGAAGTAGAGATTTAGGATCCCACAGGTGGTCATATTTTCAAATTCAATGGTCATAGGTTAAAACCATTCATTGAATCGTCCAATAAAAAGGAAACAAAGGTTTAGTTAACTGAGCCAACCTATGATCCATGAAAAAATTGATAGATTTAGGATCCATGTCAGGATAAAGATGTTAAACAAAAGCACTCCATGGGAGGCAACCCGTGGTTTTAATGTTTCCAATCTTTGTGAATAATATTAATTTTTCAAATAGGATTAATGAATAATTTTGACATTTAAAAAAAAATTAGACTGTTGAACAATTCTTATATTATGAGTATGGATGGGTATGAAAGGGGAGTTCCATATTCATTCGTGTCATGTGGCGTGATCCATGAGTAATACCTTACCCATAAATTTAAAAAGAAGACAATGTATCATTAGTTTATTTTTATTTTTATGGGTTTGTAGGTAAAAATAAAAATACAAAAAAATAATACACACACATATATATATATATATATATATGTATATATATATATAATTACATGTTGTAGGTCATGGGGTAAACCCTGTCACAACCGGCGAAGCCACGGGGACTCAAACCCGTGAGCAAAGGGAGATAGGGGAACACACTTACCACTGAACTATGGCTTATAGTGTTTCATTATTCTATAATTTTTTGTATATATACTTCTATTTTACCTTCTTTATTATATAAATAAATAAATAAATAAATATATAGTTTTATTTTTTTGTTTGTTTGTTTTTCCTTTTTCCAATAGGGAATTCTAAGAGTGACATGGAGATCAAGGGATTAAAAGGGAGCAACAAGAATTTCAACTTCAACCACCAGGTGACTTCATTCCATGATCCTCATTTGCAATTTACTTTTTGAACTCTTCCTCTCTGCCTCCTCCCCCTTCTAAAATTTTCTTTTCTTCAAACAATGGGGATACTATTATTTTAAGTTGGGGGGGGGGAGATAAAAAATTGATTTTGTGTGAAAAAAATGATTTGAAAAAAAGTGTGCCTTAATGGAAGGAAAATTTACATTAACCTTGAACATGATAATACACATTTCACACTTTGAAATTGAATATAAAATAATTTTGCATGCCTTTATTTTGATTTTAATGCAAATTTAAGTTCATGTGCATTGATTTTGGAAAGTGCGGTTGTCCTATGTGATTTTTCATCGTTTATATTTTCATCCATTTAATAACAAAAAAAACACAATGCACATCATTTAGATTGTGGGGAATTAGTTTTATTTCATGGGGTCCCCCAAATAAATATCATAGTTTTGGCGATCATTTTAGTTTTAATATGAGTATTCAATAAAAAAATAGAAAAAAATTATAATAAATTTGCACGTAGAGAAATGAAATGACATAATGCGTGGCTTTCAACACTTGGGGATCATGAATCCATAGTTTTCTGGACCATAGTTAGTAATTTTATCTTTATTTTTGGTAATTTTACTTTTTTTTCAACTAATTTAACTCGAGATAATGCCGGAGTATGTGGGATTCACTTGGTTCCCTAAGGTCTTTGAGCCTGGGAGTCATCGACAAAGTCTCGCTACATGGGTTGACTCTATTGAGTTCAATTTCAATTAACATGGGAAAATTGCAAAAAAATAATACTCATCTTAATATTTAAATGTTATTCCACCTAGCGCTTCCATCATTTCCCCCTTGAATAAATATTAACCCCCATGTCTATTGTGATACACAAAACTTCATCATGCTTAATTGAAATTAGATGAATTTTTTTGATGAATTTTAACAAAGGAGTGGGATTGGGATTGGGATATGCCTTTGAAATTATCTTTTTTTAAATGATTTTTATGGGTTTCATGATTTTTTGGTATAAGGGTTTTTTGTGATCATTGTGTATTAAAATGTTTTTGGAAAATGGAATTCAAATTTCACATTTTTGAGATATATTTTGCTTGGGACTAGAAAAACTCAAGTTGGGGGGTGTGATTATCCACTAAATGAGGATAATATTCATTATTAATATATAAAATATTCATATGATTTATTATTCATAAACACCATTTTAGTACATTTTACACTTTGAACATTGATTCATATTATGTTTGTAATTCCCTCTTAAAATTCGCTATTACATGGTACATTTTTGAACACCTCATAAAATAAAAAATGTTCTTGATTTTATTTTATTATTTAATTTTAATTTTCTCATTACATTGGGAACAATTAATACTTTTAGAGTATTGTAAAATTTACATTGGAAGAGCACCAAAATGAGATTTCATGGAAACACATTCTGGGAAAAGTAAACTGGATAACATACCAATAATAAGACTGTAGAGTCCAGGATCCAAGCCCAAGTATTATAAAAATTTAACATAAGATATAGGAAATCATGGGGAACATTTAATTAAATAGTGTACAAAGCTAATTCAGATGTTTGAATGGAGTTACAAGTGGCCCAAGTTGGAGATAAAATTCAGGGACAGATTCTACGGCCCAGAAAAACATCCCACCATTATACACATATCACGTAAAACATTACCTATTTTGGGATAAAAAGTTACGTAAGGTTAGGGGACATCCATATATTCATTTTATTATTTTATGGCCCACTCTAATTCTTCCATATAGAAGCTCATTTAGGCGCTTCTATTCGGTGGATGCAAGATGGATGCCACCTCGGGTCAAGAGTGGAAAAGTCTAAGTTCCACAAGCTTTCCACCACCCTAAGCCTACCATAATCAAGTGGGATGACTTTATTTTTTGAAGTCTCGACCCAAGGCTCTAAAAATGCCTATTTAAGGTAGTTTTATTGGAGTATTTATTCATCTTTAATGCTTTCTTTCATTGTAGTGTTATTCTGCCACTTTTCCTTTGTAATGTTCTTCTTCATTTGTAAGTTGTTCGAATCACCATAGTTTTCAATAAAATATCTTCATATTATCTTATTATGTTTTTATTATTATCACATTTATATTTTTTCTTTATGGTCTGAATTTATTCATACCAAACATTGTGAATTTTTTCACACAACGGTGGAGTGTTTGTTTTCTTTTTATTGTTTTTTTACTTCTTCAATTCCTCCCTCATGAGTCTACTTCCAGATTCCATTGAAACCATAGCATCAATGGAGGGATAAAAAACATATGGGTTGATACAAGGGAGTATAAAAAGTCTGGGTTTGATGTTATTTATCACCCCATTAATGTCTAATCACTTCTTTTAATTTATATTTTTATTTAATGATTTTAAAACTTCTCCTTCCTTGTTAAATTTAAAGGACACATACTTCAAGTGCTAATATGAACCTTTACCTTGGAGTGATAATAAATGTGAGCCTCCAAGTTTATAGGTGATTAGTGTTATGATGTGTCGGTATAAAACCAGTAAGTGAAGAAGTTTTTTGATCTTCTTGAATAAACCCATCTTGAATATAAGAAATTGAAATTGTTAAAAAATAATTTCATTCAATCCACCCCTTACAATAACCTAGGATCAACCCTTCTCGTAATTTTATTTCACTTAAGTCACGTAGTGTTAAATTAAACATATACAAAATCAACCCAAATTTGGACACTTAATATCCAAAATCAGTCCATAGAATGTGCGTGTCTATAGGGTTCTTCTTAGGTCTCTGAGGAATCAAGAACCCAATCTACTCTACATTTGACCACTTAAACCTAAAAACTTGGGTAAATTTGGGTGAGACCATATTTCCTCTAGTTTCACTCTAAAACTAATAATTTCCCAAGATTTCTCCTTGTTTCCTCTTATGAATTATATTAGTAGAAATCCATATCAAAATACCTCATAAATAAACAACCACAAATTCAGAATTCAAAAGGAAACTCTTGAACAACCATGGGAAATTGACATCTAAAACAAGAAAGAGATCGCCAAGCTCTCACACACCCAAAAATCTATATTTAATGGTAAAAAATCCCATATACCACCAACCCACAAATAAAAAGAGGGATATAATACCATTTTTTAATGAATTAGGTCATGTTGACTTGATGAATCACCTGAACTGTTTGGCTATAAGGCTTGAGGTGTGTTCTCCATTTCTTTGGGCTAGAGAAAATCACAAGGATATCATAAATTAAACCATTTGAATGATTTCAACCTTAATAAAACTATGATAAAAAATATGTACCAATCAAGGACCTATCACGAGGTCTCCTTACATTGGGAAACCATTCCATAATAAATAAATAGTTCTAAAATAAGAACATCCTAACATAGGATAATAAAAATAAATGATACAAAATTTTATTTCTCAAATAATTTTCCCCATAAATGAAAACATTATATTAAAATATTTTATAGTACATAACAAAGAACAAAACTAACAACAATGAAGGACAATTGGGAGTCTAATACACAACCCGACCCAAACTGGTCCAATAAACTTAGTATATAAACTCCACCCTCACCATGTGACTCTTAAGTCACCACTTAACTCACCAATATCACATAATTACTAATGGATAGTAGAAATAAATAAATCTAAAATAAAAAACCAAGGAAAATACATCAAACATGAAGAATACATAACCACTTATGTGAGTATATAATGTATGAGACAAATGCCAGTAGGATACCACCATGATTTAATTATATTCATTTTATAAAGAAACCAAGTCCACTAGTTTTAAAGTAATAGAAAAATAATTTTCACTTAATTTACATAAAATAAGAATAAAAAAATAATGCCTTATCCTTTTTCTTAAAACACACCATTTATAAAACACACCACAAAGAGAATTTACCAAGGTAACGTTACTTCAAAAAACAATCATTTACTTTAAAGACAACTTGAATTTCAAGAATCTAAGTTAAACAGTTTGTATTATTTTAAAACATACCTTTAAAAAAATCCATTCACATAGGTTTAAAATAGTTTCAAAAAAAAATTTCATAATGTATTTCATTTTGAGACAACCACCTCATTTCCCTTTAAAATATTTAATTTACACACCTCTCAAATATGAGTAAAGAATAAAGAAAAGTCATAATAAATTATAATACATGGAGAGTCCTAAAAAAGTGACAGTAATAACACAAGTCAATCCTTATAACAATAATTATTAACCATAAATAACGAATACATAAAAGTATGATAAAAATAGAGATAAACAACTCACATTATAATACATAAATAAGAGGTATATCATAAGATACAAACCATGAGGCAACAACTTAGGGACTAATAAGACAAGTACTTGATGAACATAGGTGGAACCAACTAATAACTGGTTAATGGTCACAAAAATCATCAACCATGTCACTATCAACTAGTATCGTCAGTGACATACCCCATATCTAGGTTAGGACATTCAATTAAGGTCTACTAAATAGTGCATAACTCACAACATGTATAGCTAACATCCCTAAACATCACACTTAGCAGCTTAGGGTTTATCATGTCATAAAAATGAAGGTGGGATACCATCAATACAATTTCAATATCATGAAAATAATATTTCCCAAGGATAATAAAACACATCAATCATATACATCCCACCACTATCACACCCCATTCAAACAAAATACCCAAACCTAAATCGTATAACATGAATCATAATTTATTTAATTATTAACACTAGATCACATGTATAATCAATAGGTAATAATGGGAATAAAATATGGCGTAAACATAAATCAATAAAATATATCCTTCAAAAAAGATTACAAATAGGCCATTACATTGAAATCAAAAACCATACATATCAAAATCACCATTTAAAACCACCTTTGATAATAAAGTTTAAATACAAGGGAACCACACAAAAATACCAAATCATTATCCCAATTAATTCAAGGAAATCACTAAACCCTCTAATAAATCAACACATACCCTCTTTTAAAATAAGGTAAACCCCCTTTTAAACAAGGGAAACCCCGTTAAAATAAGGAAAACCCATTAAAAAAATAAAACCCATTTAAAATAAAGAAAACACATTTAAAACATGGGGACACTCTTTAAGATAAGGAAACAAATTTTTAACAAATTAAAACCATACTTTATAAATCAACATTGGCCTAAAAATTCACAACCAATCATTTTTCTTGAAGGAAAACACCAATGGAATTTTATCAAACAAATAAAACGCATAAAATACCATTTAAAAACAAATTTCTATTGAACTATGTGACTATCACATTTTTTCAATGGAAATACCCACCCGAATATAGAAAACATTTTAAAAAACCAAACTAGATATCATATACATCATTACATTAGTTCAAAAATAATTTTAAAGTATCAATAATCCACAAAAATATTTACTATAAGGAAGTGTAATGGAAATACCTACCTCAAAAGATGTAACCTGACACCTTAAAAAACCACTAGATTAGGTCTCCTAAGATGGATCACAACCCTTAAAAACCAAAACTCCACAAATAGAGAAATCCTACACATCAAAATCATCCAACCATGGACACTAGGGTTAGAGAGGATGGGGGAAATTAGATGAAACCTAGAAGAGAATTAAATAAAATCCCTAATATTTTTGATTTTGTGAAGAACCACTAATAAACCCCTAAGAGTCCACATCAGAGGGGATTATAAGAGAAAGAGAGGCCCTTGGGAGGCTCCTCAAATGAGAGTTTTGAGTGGGGGGAAGTGTTTGGGAGAATCCCAAAGAACAACTTGAAATGAAAAAATACCCAAAATTGAGTAGTCCATACAATTTACATACCTATCTTAAAAAACCATGAAATGACCATGAAATCTCCATTGCCCAAAACTACCCAGGTTTCACGGTTACTACTGCATTGTTTTCCAAATCATGTGCCTAATTATTAAGTCCTACAAAAGCTTCCAAAATTTCTAAATCCAACCCCGGGACACCCTACACTCAAGGGAGAAATAACACTTTAAACAATATATAATAAAATTGATTTTTTAGGTCTCATACTTATTTTGTTTATTCACCGAGGCATCAATATGCTTCTTCTTCATTTTCAAAATAGGTTTAGGGTATCTCCCTACTTAGTATACTTATATGATCACACTTATATATATAGTTTTATAGGTTTCCTAGATGTAGTTAGTGATTACTTTGGAAATTATTAGCTCGTGGAGATTGTGATTGGTTTTGGTGTCATTGCCTCAGTAATTCCTTTTTGGTATTTTTTAGTGACATTGTTTTTTTATAATATTACATGTATTATGTATTAGGTTTTATTAAATGTTATATATAGTTTATTGGTGGGTTCTTATATATTCCTATGATAATGAGGGAAATTAGTCTTATATGTGTGAATTCGCACTCTTAGGGATTATTGCTAACCATTATCTTATTGGAGGTGGGATTCAGGAGTCAATCTCATCTTCACTTCTAGACCAAGAGGTCTACGTCATAATAGAGTAGTATCAAAACAATGGTTGATATTTTTGATAGAGTTTGGAATTAGGAACTTGTGATGACTAGATCTGTTTTTCCAGGAAATAATATCAATCAAACTTAGTATGTGATATATAAATGAATAATAATTAAGAAAAATGAATTTATGGCTTCTTGTGAACTAATTCAAGGACCCTAAGATTAATGAACATTATAGGTAATATGTTTTTTCTTACAGGGTAAAGTCCTAGGTGTGGTACATGCATCTTGTTATTTGAATCTATGTTTTAATTGGAGTGATTATATAGAAATAAAATGAATCTAATTAAATTATCTCAAATGAGTCCCATATTAATATGATTCAGACTACCCAACACCTAATTCTCTTTTTCTTGTTTTTAAAAGATTAATTTTTAGGGTATTTAATATAAAACCTTATAATAAATATTTCTATAATATTTTACATCAAAATATAAAATTTGGATCTGTTCCAAATAATATAAAATCTATTAGAACATTATACACTTAAGTGTTTCCAATCAAAATGTAAAATATCATGTCTTGACTCCTCATATATGTAATACTTAAAGTGAGAAACTATCTTATACTAATTCTTTAAATACTTATCTTTGTTGATATCACCTTCACTGAATCCATGGTGTAGTATTTGACCCTAGATATTTATCTAATCTAGTTTATTTTCATTGACTGTGACTTGGATGTTTCTTTTAAAGATCCTAACATTTTCTTCTTCCTAGGATGGAATTAGAAATTCATATTACACTATTTTTTTAGAGTGAATACGTAATTCAATGAAGGATTCTCATATAATTTCTTCTTCTTTTTTTCCTTTCACTATCTACCTCACTCCCTATATTATATTGTTCTTTAATAGCCTTATACACAACCATTTGGTCTTGTTTTTGAGATATAAGATTGTTATTATTATCTTTCTGAAGCTCGATACGATTAATCCCAGGCACTTTCTAGACCATGGACCTATTTTCTAATCGTATAAGTATAGGTTTTGGTAGATGTGAGAAATATTTATGACTTATTGGTTTATTCTATTTTTATAATTTTTAGCTTACTAAATTGATATTCACCATCTTCTATTTATTTCTTCTTGAACATATAATTACCTCACATTAAATTAAACATCAAAATCAGATAATAAGAAATAATAAGTTTCAAAACCTAAGATAGTCTCATAGGAAGAGTTCACTTTCATGGATTACATATCCTCTTATACCGGGTCTTTTTATGATTCAAAAACCCAAAACTTTCCTTTTTTATTCTAATTTACTAGATGAAATTACCCATGTTCATAATTTAAATTTTTTTCCTCTAATCCTTCAAAATATTTCTATACTTCCATATTAGGAGTTCCTTGCCTTCATCCTTCTTGGATTAGGAGTGTGAATTTATCATTTATCCTTCATTCCTTCACAATAGTAGCTAGAGAAGAAAGAATCACAATATTTAAGGGGAAAACCGGTGTGATCCCAATCCTGATTAGAAGTGTCATGACCAGGTTATAACTAATCCCTTTAAAATAAAACATCAAAAACTTCCCTAGGAATCTATATAGGATCCTATCATAGATTCACAACATTAGTGTAGGTTGGTTGAGAAAAAATGAGCCTTATATCTAGATTTGAGAGGGGGATCCTCTCAACATTCCCCATCTCATTGACCAACACCAAATCTCTTACCTTTATTAGAGATTTACTAACCTTTTTAGTCACTTTCAATACTAATATATCAAAAGATATAGTTTTTTAGAAATCAATTTTATACTATTTGTGGTGTTACCAAAATCGATTGTTTGGAGGTCATTTGAATCCAACTTCCTCCCCAAATCTTTCCAGTAAGAAAAATATGGGTTCCTCAACCAATTATAGGAAGTACTTAACTCACTCCAGGATTTAAAATGACCGGTTTGGAAATAATGAAATTTCACTATGACCATAATCCATATTGATTGTACCAAGGGTTATAAACATCTAATTGGATAAAAAATTATTTATCATTGGGATAAAACCCTTCTTTAGTCCTACAGTCGATGATCAAGAACCAAAAAATCATGTTAATAAGTATATTAAGAATAATATGGTTTTGAAAGGGAAAGGGAAGGTCTATAAGTCTTACCCATACTGATGATTTTTAGGGATTTCACTTCATATGAAATCCATACAGCCATCTGAATAGGGAGAACCTAATACCATAGGCTAAGTTCTTAGATTTGGACTAGGAAAACACAAAGGCCTACTCACATGAAAGATGAATAATAAAATTTACTTAATCCAATAACCAAACATATAAAAAGTTTTTTAAACCCCAAGATACATTGTTGATTTTTTTAAAGGCTTCCATCGGACAAATAATTCCATAAAATAGAGATGGGGGTAAGTTGAGGAATTCTTGTATTCTAGTGAAGACAAAAACATAATCATAATTCCATTAAAAAACCCATGAACCTTTGGACTAAGAATGATTATGGGAAAATTTGTAAGGGAATCAAAGTTAGTAAAGGGGTGAATAAGAAAGGACAGTTATAGGAAGAAGAAATCAATAGGAACCCCCCTATGGAGGGGGAAGAGATGGGGGGAATACATCACCACTGGATAATAAACCGTAGTGAACAAGGAAACAGGGTGAGATCAAGTTCCTTCATAATGTTGGGATCAAGAGTACCTATCTTTTCTTATAGATATGGTCAGTGGGTGACTTATTCATATGATTTAGGTTGGAGAAGCATAATAGGATATTCTAGTTTTCCAATGGATGTTCGACCAACCCAAGGAGGGTGCGTCTTAAAGGAAGATGTTGGATGAGTTCGAACATCAAAGTTTAGAAATGTATGTGGGTACTATATTCGATTAGAAGACAAATTAGTGGTTAAAAGAGTTTGAGATTGATTTTCTTCTAATAAAAAAATGGAATTAGGATTCGATTCCATTGGTTGTTAGTTATTTGAGAGGTTTTATTAATTAGTGGTGGTTTTTATTCCTTGTTGATTGTGAGGATTCATAGGTATCATGAGATACTTTTTGGAAGTAGTTTCATGTGGAGTTCCTTTCTTTAACACTAAAAGTTTCTTGGTGATATGAGTTTATCTCTCTTTTATAGGAGAGTTTAATTGTGTGGGATCTTAGGTCCTGACTCAAGAATCTTATTTGGTATGTTTTTGATATTTTCCAAAATGAAGAGGATAAATATCATTTTTTTGATCCATGGAAATAGGAGATCAAAAATTAGGACACACCATTTATATTTCCTAAGAATTTATAAATTATATACATGGTAGAGGTGACTAACATGATACTTGAATAGATCATATCATCTTAAGAGTGGAGTCATTTTAACATCCCAAGGAGTAGAGTTGTATATGGAAGTTATTAGATGTCTTTCCAATTATGGTTTTGACTGACATGGATTCAGTCTTATATTTCCTCTCACTTATCTAGAGTGGGTAGTTCTAAGGCTTTTTCTGGGAGTTCTGAATTGATTTGATTTTATTTTATAGGTTGTAAGAATGGTTATTTTCAATTCCTGAACATTATTATTGGCTAGTTTGGGGTTTTTGGTCAATTTACATTTTAGTCTTAGTCACTATTTCCTTGAGGCCTTATTAGTAGTAAGGTTAATATGAACTTGGTCAGATAAGAGGATAAAGAGGTAATAAAGGACAACCTCATGATATTCCTATATTTTTAGCACATAGTGATGAACATAGTAATATAGGTTTCTGTTAGCAGGGTTTGTGAGGCAGAGGAGTGCTACATGGTCAGTTACATTCCATGGAATTTCTAATGCTAGCTGGGTTAGAGTTTTTTTAGGTACTATATGATTATATTCTTCCATGGTTTATAATTTGTTTTATTTAATATTTTCTCACCCCTTGATAGTACCTATATTAGTTTGATCATTATAACTCACAATAGATATACGTTAAGTTCACTTGGTTTTGAATACTCTAGTTAGAGGTTAGTATAGCTTTCTTGATGTGTGATGGGGTTAAAAGCTAACAATAGGGGTAGAATTAGTTATTGGGGGATTTTTTCTTACTGTATATACAACCTTATGATTTCATTATTGGTATGGATAAGTTGTATTCCAAGAATTATATTATCAATTAATTTAATAGGAGAGTCATTTTTTGATGTGGAAGAAAATCATACAGTGTTATTTTGGTGAACGTGATCACCATTTTGGTCATCAGTGTTTTAATCCTCTTCTATACCAGCTAGGGATGTTAATTTCAATATTAGTGTAAGTACTAGTAGCAGTGTTTCTGATGGTTTCAAGGATTTTCCAAATTTCGTTCCTAAATAGGTTGTAACCATACCCCCTCAATGTGACATTGAGTTTGGGATAGATTTAAATCCCAATGTATCTCCAATTATGGTAGCCCCTTATTAGATGAAACCTTTTGAATTATACAAGTCATGGAATTTGGTCGATGATTTGGTGTATAAAGGTTTCATCTGGACAAGTGTGTTTCCTTGGGGTTCTCCAATGTTATTATCTAGGAATTTTAATAGTAATATGATGTTGTATATAAACTATTAGAGGTTAAACTAGGTAATAATGATGAAACATTATCCCCTTCCATGTAAAAATGAACCATTTGATCAATTTATGGGATTCAATTGGGTTTCAAAGATTGTTCTATAGTCTAGATATCATCATATGAGAATAAAGGAGGAGGATATCCCAACCAAATGAAAGTTTCCTCTAGGTGTTGTTATGGGAAAATCATGTTTGTGATCATTTAATTTTCTATAAAAAAATTCAAAAATATTTTCATGGGACTCATAAAATCAATATTTCACGAGTTATTTAATTATTTTGTTGTTGTGTTCATTGATGAAATCCTTATTTACTCAATGTTATAGGAGGATCATGCTAAGAAACTGAGGATTATTCTACAATCCCTTTGATAATATTTGATATATGAAATATATCTAAGTTAAAATTTTAGATGTAAGAGATACATTTACATGGGAATGTGGTGTCTAAACATAGTGTATAATATTTTCCCTTGAATATCAAAGAACTGAAGGAATCCAAGAATGTTGTTGAGGTATATATTTTCCTTGGTCTCACTATTTCTTATCAGAGATTCATATTTAACTTCTATTGTATTGCATACCCTTTGAAAATATTGAATTGGAAGGAACAAGCCTTCATATTGTATGATCAGTTCCAATAATCCTTTGATTACTTGAAAGAGAAGCTAGTGAGTTCTCTTGTTCTTTGGTTTCTTGAGGAGGGAGTCATGTATGATATTTTCTTCAACACTTATTATCTTGGTTTGAGTTGTGTTTTGATATTTTATAAGAAAGTTAAATCTTATTGGTCTTGATAGTTAAACCCCCATGAGTGTAACTATTCCAACCATGATCTCAAGTTAGAGGTCATATAGTTTTCTATGATGTTATGGAAATAATACCACATCAATGAGTGTTTTTGGTCCTCAAAGATCATAAAATCCTAAGGCATATTTTTTATTGGTGAGACTTAAATATGAATCTATAAAGGTAGATAGAGTTATTTAAGGACCATGACTTCAATATATTCTACACCTTGTGAAAGGGAAATGCATTTATTGTTTCATTGAATAAAAATTCCTATGTATATACTATTCATGAGTCAATAGATTCATAGAGAGTGATAGAGGAGCTTATAACCTTACCACTTGAGATGGATTATTCTGATGGTAGAGGTTTCCTATATTATATGACCAAAAAATCATATTTATTATAGTAGGTTGATGAATTATAGTTTGATATCTTAAGGTAGAATACTTATATGGTATGATCATTTAAGGTGATGATCTTAAGGGCTAGTTAGAAGATTATTAGTATTGAGTATTGTTCTGGGGGAATATTTTTGTCCCATCAGATATGTGTGAGGTAGTTATTTGTGAGTTTCATTCCTCACCTCTGTAAGTTCATCTTATTATATATGAAGTATTTCATTCCTCAAAGGGGTTTTTAGGTGGTCAAGGATGAAGAGGGAAGTGTTTTATTTTGTGTCTCGATGCTACATATATCAATAAGTGAAGGATGAGAATCATTTTCATAGTGGGTTTCTGAATCCACTGTATGTACCTATATGGAAGTGGGATGATAGTTTAATGAATTTATTCATTAGTTTACCTTGGTCTCAAGATGGATGTGATGTTTCCTGGGTGATAATTGATTGTTTCATACATGTGGATATCTTCTTGATAGTTAAAGATTCAATCCAAGTGGATTATTTAGTGAAGCTATATATATACAAAGTTGCATGGATTCAAAAAATATAATTTTTATCATCTCTGATAATAGTCCTAATTCTACTTCATGATACTGGAAGGGTTTTTAGTGTGATTTTGGATCTCAGAAATTCCTTAACACTATGTTTCATCCTCTGATGGATGGTTAAATTGAGTAGACTATTAAAATGTTATAAGACTTGTTGTTTGAATGTATTATAGATTTTAGAGGTTTATGGGTGAAACATTTACCCATGGTTGAGTTTTCCTATAATAATAGCTGTCACTCTTCCATTGGTATGGATCATTTAAGGCATTGTATTGATTGTTTTGTAGATCTCCATTCTGCTACACCAGGGTTGTGGAGTTAGAAATCCTTGGTCAAGATTTGTTGCTGATCATGATAGAGAAGGTTACATGATTCATTAATCCTTTCTATCTATTAGATTGGATAAACTATGTTTTCCAATGCACAACTTCATAGAGACATTCCCAATCATTCAATTGTAATTGATTAAAGATAATTAGATGTAGAGGAAGATACAAAATTCATGGTGTGTTCAGTTGAGGTTTATGATTTCTAGGATAAGGTGTTACATGGGTATTCCATTCACTTGTTTTATGTTTTTTGGAGGCATAATGAATTGGATGAGTGTACATGGAAATGTGAACCATAGATTCATGAAAAATATAAAAAATTATTTTTAATTCTTTCTTTATTTTTATATGTTTATATTTTTATATTTATATGATTGAGGTTATTGTTTACATATGGTGTTCATGATTTTCAGTAGTCGAAAGGTTATTATTTGAGAGGTTTCTACCAAGGGTGTTTGGGTTTTAAGGACCCTCATTCTTATTACATGTTTGGTATTGATTTTTTGGGGGTGATAATCATTTCAAAGAAACCTAATATAAAGTCCCAAACTTTACCAAACCTTTAATTTGTTATTTTTAGGCAATAATAGTGTTGGGGGAGAATTTGGTGGAAGGGAAGAGGTGTCATAGCTAATTTGTTAGATTCCATACTAGATCATATTGTGAAAGTGTGTATTGTATAATATTTGTAACCCAACAAACCAAATTTCTTTGAAAAGCCTTAGGAATGGACCACAACGTGATCTCGAGCATGCTTACCCGAATGCCAGAGGCTGCTGAATAGTAGTGAGAGTCTAAGGAGGTATCATGGGGAGGCTATACCCCCATTATTAGAGTAGAAAATCACTAAGAGGTAACTAAGTATTATAAAAAATAGAAAACAAATATAATAATGGAATGGATAATTATAAGAAATTGTTTTTTCATGTGCATGCATGTATTTTTTTGAATACAAGTTAGTTTATGTATTTAAAAAAAATCCAAAACCCTCTTATCATTTAATGTGAAAAACTATTTTTAAAAACTCTATGTATTTTTATTATAAGTTGAATTTTAGTAATAATAATGTTTTAATTTCTATTATTATTAAATATAAGACATATATATTCATTTTATCCAACCATGATGAAGTCTAATTATATCTCTAGCATGTTCGCATTTTGGTGTGAACTTACTGCATGCTTTTAGTTTCAAGAATTAATTTTAGTTTAAATAGATTTACAGTTTTATTTAATTATTCAATTATAACATGTGTTATACAAATTTTATTCTTATGGAACTTTTTACATTATAAAGCCAACACATTAATATAAATTTAATTAGAATAAAATGAAATCTTAATTTGTTATATAAATGGTTCAAAAAATATTTGAAATTTATAAAAGAATTCTGGAATTCTAAAATTTCCAGAATTTAAAATATTATTTATTTATTTAATATCTCATTCAATATATATTGGAATCACTTGGAGTTTTTTGGGTTAGAAATATAATAAGTTTTTATAAATTTTATTAAAATACATAATAATTTTAAAAATGTTAATTATGTACCTAAAAATAGTCCAAATTACTAAAATGTTTTATATTATTTTCAAATATTGTTTTCACTATTTTTCAATCATATCTCTTAATATAAATATTTTATTGAATTCATACTTTATTCGTTGGAAATATCTCGAAATTATATCCATTCAAATCTTCTAGACTAGTTTCTAATCCTATCGTTTAAATGAATTATAAATTCTCTGAAGTTCAAGTGTCAAGTGTGGGCATAAGATCTTACTATTGACCTCCTAGTTTTAATGATAAAAAATCATTATTATAATGATATTAATGAGTTTCATGTTTCTCTATAAGTACCTTGTATTCTGATATAGGTGATATAATTAGATAAATATGAGTCACCGTTGAGATTGAGACACCACTAAAGATGATTCTCCATCAAGATGACTCACCACCAATCAAGGACTCACCGCCAAGATATATTTTTGACAAAGTATGAGACACCATATCATATTAGTCACCATTTTCCATGAATCATCAACCGCATGGAAATATTTCGAAGTCTAAGATACCATCAGATGATACTCTTCTAGAGTAAAAATTTTGTAAAGTGTGATATATCACTAGGATATATCACTGTGAGGATGTCATACCACTAAAATGTAAATTTGGAAAAAAGTGCGAGACACCACTAGACTGAACTACTATCAGAATGAGTCACTATCAGCTACACACTTCCAGACATGAAATTTTGGCTAAGCATAATACACCATTAGCTTTGTGTCACCATTTTAAAGAGACACTGACATACTTTGAGACACTATCAGACCAAGTCACTGCTATACTCACACCACTAGACTAAGACACTGCCACTATTTTACTTACACTTTTTAAATTAAATTATTCTAACAACTATATTATGGGATTTAATTACAAACATATTTTTAATAAATGTATCTTAAATGTTTGATAGAATTAATTGATGTAAGTGTCAGACATGCAGTATGAAGAATCAGAGAGGATCAACATATTCTTGTTGTTGTAGATGATAAAGGAGAAGCAGACTCCATCGTGTAATAAACGTAGAATGAAATTTATGAAAACTAGAGATATCACGCTTAATGAACACAATAATTTGAGCTGAAGAATATTTCAAGAGGCTGATGTGATTATATTTTCTGGGAAGATGAACATAATCATTACATCAAGAGACTTTCTGATTTTAAGAACAAGAGTCTATGGAATTCTGTTCTACTGAAGCTTTAGATAGAATCTGACTTGAGCTAAATTTTTAAATAATTTCAAGATATCTTGGGTTACACTATATAAAAACTGAGAATTTATATTAATTTACACTCTTAGTTTCTATATTTTATTTACATTCTTTACTTTTTTAAAAAAGTGTGTGTGCATACTCTGTTTTATCACATGCACACTCTCTCCTACTGCAAACTGGAAGATACTTGATAACTTATCAAACCTCTTTTATCTCTTTTCCCATGAAAACTATGGTAGAAGTCCCTATATGAACATTTTATTTTATAATCCCAAGTATAACTATAGAAGAGGTCATGTGTGACTTGGATAGTTGTAAACTATTGTAAAACCCGATCTAAGTTGTGGATCAACTTGTTTATTTTATATAAACTGCTTGGTGGCTGGTGATCACCAAGTGGAGAAGACTATGTCTCAGCTTGATACTGTACCTATTGTTTCAAATTTACATTGTGTGTTTTTTGATTACTTTATTTCTCATATTAAAACTAAAATTGTTTTAATCAAACAAAACTAACACTTTAATAGTTAATCTTTATTAGGATTTTTATAATATTTTAATTAAGTAAATTGATTTCAAAGGACTAAGTGATATTATATATTACTTACCCAAGAACTAATTAATATTTAAGAAACCTTTGGAAAGATTATATCTTATAATGATATGTTATATAGATTAACTGGTCCATTTTAAATTTATTTGGATATTTGAATTTAATCCATTTTAAACATGAATTTTTATTAGGTACTCAATCAATCACCCTATTGAGATACTCAGTATAACCAATATTTGGTATCATAGTTTCTTTTTAATTGTTTGTAATGTGTTCAAATTCCCTTCAACTATGATTTTAGTTAAGCTTTAAAGATCCTAAATTTCTGTTACTTTAAAATTTAGTTCTTTAAATGGATAATCGTCAAGAAGGTTTTGCTACTAAAAAAACTCCCTTTTTCAATAGTAACAATTATTCTCAATAAAAAATTAAAATGAGAATGCATATAAAAATTATGAGCTTTGAGATTCGAAATGCTATAGAAGACAAATATGAGTTGCCTACTACTACTAGAGCCACTTGGGATGAAGCTACTAAATCTGCTTACAATAATAATTGTAAAGTAATGAATTCACAATATTGTGGACTAGGATATGAATAATTCAATAGAATATTAGCTTGTAAAACTAAATATGATATTTGGGACACTCTGAATATTTCCCATGAGGTAAATTCTAATGCTAAGGAGATGCATCTTAACACATATACTATTAAATATGATAAATTTAAAATGAAGCATGGTGAACCTATTTCCAACATGTATCACAAGTTCAATTAGATTGTAAACACAATGAGATCACTTGGGAATCCTATATCTGACAAGGATCAGATTATGCAACTACTCAGATGTTTACATGAAATATTTATAGGCACATCTATCTCCATCAGATAATATTGTGATATTAGTAAGCTACCAGTCAATGAGCTGATTGGTAAGCTTATGATGTATGAAGAAGAGATAAAGGTAAAATGATAAGAATATGATGAAACTAAAAGAAATTCAGTAGCATTTAATACTGTAGTATCTAGATAAAAAAGGGGGAAAAAGGAAAAAGTTCAAGTTTCTAGTTAAATTAATAGTAAATATCCACCCGATATTGATAAGAATATGGATCAAATATCCCGGAGATTTAAGAAATTATATTGGAAAAATAATTTTTTTAGGAATCCAAATTATAAAGGGAAATATGATACTAAAGAAAATTGTAATAAAGTATGATATAAATATGAGAATGAGGTTGTCTGATATGAGTGCCAAAATAGAGGACATGTAAAAGCTGACTATACAAAATTAAAATATAAAAAGAAGTATGAGGGAAATGAAAAAAGATACAAAAAGGATATAAAAGGTACATGGAGTGATTCAGAAGATAGCTTCAGTGATTTAAATTCATCACATAAATAAAATTAAAATAGAGCAAACATGTGCTTCGTGACCAAAATTTTTAAGGCACATGCTAAATATTTTTTTCCTACTATACCTACGGTGTCATCTATGCATGATTCTGAAAATTATGAGAATGAACTTAGTTATGATGAAATATATAAAGAATAATTATTTTAATATTGAAATATGTTAAAGGATATGTGTAATGAATTAAAATATAAGTATAAATCTCTCAAAAGACATAATTCTTTGTCTGCTAATAGAAAATATGAATTGTCTGTTTAAAAAGAGAAAAATGTTCAACTTATCAAAGAGAATATTGAACTCCAACTTTCAAATGAGAAATTAAAAAAAGACCTATACAAGTTTACAAATGGTAGAGGAAGGCTTACTAAGATTTTAGGTAATCATGTTTCACCTATGTGTGTTACTGGTATTGGATACCAACCTAGACAAAGGATAGTAACAAAAAGTAATTTTTTCCTAAGTTCAAAAAAGAAAGTTATTCTACAAATTATTTCTCTAAAGGAACAAAAAAAGTTTTTATTTCAAAAACTAATCAATCTATTTATAGGAAACCCATTATAAAAATGTGGTCTCCAAAATCTTTGATTACTAACATCTCTGGACACAAATAGATATGTTTACCAAAGTCATTTCTTGTTTAAATTTTATGTTGTAGGGAAAATATTTGAAGACCTTATGTATAAGTATATGGTACTTGGAAAATGGTAGTTCAAGACATATTATAGGATAATTTTCATGTTTTAAGAGCCTTATTAAGGTTGATGGTGTTCATATCACCTTTGGTGACAATGCTAAAGGGAATATCATCAACCTTTTCTAAATCGGTAACAAAAATTCAGTTTCGATTACTAACGTTTTATTAGTTGATGGTTTAAAATATAACCTACTTAGAATCTCACAGTTATGTGATGATGGTTTTTATGTTAAGTTTGAAAACAATGATTGAAATTTTTTTGATTCCAAGAATGTTTTAGTTTTTACTGCTTTGAGAAATGATAATGTATATGCTATTAATTTAAACTCTTTAGTTTCTCAAAATGTTTCATCTTTAAGCGACTTTCACAAATAATCTTGTATTTTAAAAACGATGCTAGGCTATTGAAACATTAAATCACATATGAAGCTACCTAGGAAAGGGTTAGTTAGAGATCTACCTAATTTTGAGTTCCCAACTGATAATGTTTGTAAACCTTATCAAAAAGGGAAACAACACAATGTTTATTTTAAATTAAATAAAGTGTCAACTTCTTAACCTATCAAGTTGGTTCACATGGATTTATTTGGTCCTTTTAGAGTTTCTAGTTTAAATGGAAATCATTATGTTTATGTTCTAGTAGATGATTTCTCTAGGTATACTTGGGTATACTTTCTATCTCACAAAATTAAAACATTCTCTTACATTACCAATTATTCTAAGTATGTAGAAAATCTTAGTGGACTTAAAATTAAGACCTTAAGAAGTGAACATGGTTGTGAGTTTGAAAATTAGGATTTTGAATATTTTTTCTCACATAATGGATGCACTCATAACTTCTCTTCTCCTAGGACCCCCCCATCAAAATGCAGTTGTAGAAATGAGAAATAGAACTTTACAAGAGAGAGCACAAAATATGTTGAATGAGTATGACCTACCTATTTATTTTTGGGTAGAAGTTGTTAATAAAACCTGATACATCATAAATAGAGTCTTTATCATACCTATCCTTAAGAAGACCCTTTATGAGCTTTGGAACAATAGGAAACCAAAGGTTAATTAATTTAGAGTTTTTGGTTTCAAAGTCTTTCGTCTTAACACTAAGGATAATTTAGAAAAATTTACCTCTAAAAGTGATGATGGGATTTTCCTAGGTTATTTAATATCTAGAAAATCCTATATAGTTTTTAATAAGATAACCAAAACAATGGAAGAATAAGTTCATGTAAAATTTTATGATACTAAACCACATAATTCTAAGAACTCCCAATAAAACCATGAGAATGACTTGTATTCTCTGAACCTAAATTCTAAAACATTTGATTATGCTTTAAAATAGTTAGAAAAATCATCCAGTTCTTAGTAATTTCCATAACTTAATGAACCCAAACCAATAGAACAAAAAATGACCAGTCCATATTTCTCCAAAGCTGTTAGAACTCTTAAATATCTCCCCTTAGATTCTATTGTAGGAGGAATATATAAAAGAATAAAAAGTAGAAATTCTTTAAGAAATCATGTTGAACATCAAGCGTTCTTGTCTCAGCTTGAGCCTAGGGACATCAACGAAGACATTAATGATGAATTCTGGGTAATATCCATGCAACAAGAATTAAATCAGTTTGAAAGAAATAAAGTTTGGGAACTTTTAGATAGACCCAAGGAAACCTTTCCTATTGGAACTAAAATGGTGTTTAGGAATAAGATTGATGAGTCAGGAACACTAGTTAGAAATAAGGGTAGACTTATTGCACAAGGTTATAGTTATGATGAAGGAATAGATTATAAAGAAATATTTTCCCATGTATCCAGACTTGAGTTTATAAGAATCCAAATTTCTTATGTAGCTCATGTAGGTTTAAAGATTTATCAAATGGAGATTAAGAGTGAATTATTTAATTGTTTTATAATTGAGGATGTTTTTGTAGAACAACACCATAGTTTTCAAAATACCAACTTTCCAAATCTAAATTTTAAATTAACAAAATCTTTATATTGTTTGAATAAGGCTCCTATCTCTTGGAATAATAGGCTTAATAATTTTCTTATTTCACAAGGACTTTAAAAATGTATATATTATCCTCCCATATTTATAAAATTTATTTCAAAATATGTCTTATAATTACAAATCTATGTCCATGATATAATTTTTGGATCTTCAAGAAATTCTCTTTGTACTGATTTTTCTAAAAGGATAAAAAATGAATTTGAAATGAGCTTTAATGGGTGAACTCAAATTCTTTGTTGGATTTCATATTTTTCCAAATAAATAAAAAAATTATCTTAAATTTAAGTAAATATAAAAAAGATATTTTAAAACTTTTTAACATGGATAACACTAAGTGTAGTGATAATCCTATGAGTACCACTAGTAAGTTGTATCCTGACGAAGTTGGGAAACTTGTTGATCACACTAGTTAGAGAGGTATGATTGGAATTATTATATACTTGAATTCCATCCAAACAAATATAATGTTTAGTGTGTGTATGTATACTCACTTTAAATATAATAAAAAAGATTCACACTTGGATACTGTAAAAATAATTTTAAGATGCCTCAAGTATACTACCAATTTCAGATTGTTTTACCCTATAGGGAAAGAATTTGATTTAGTGAGTTATTATGATGATGATTTTAGAGGATGTACGTTTTATAGAAAAAGCACCTATGGAACATGTCACTTTTTGGGAAAGTATCTATTTTCATGGTGTAGTAAGAAACAAAATTCTATTGCATTATCTAATTCCAATGCTGAATACATAGATGTTGTTTCTGATGCTTTCACCGGGGCACGTGCGTCCGTCTATTTCGGGGACGAAGACATTGTTTGTTGCCCTGCATTCCCACTTTCCAAAGGTGGGTGGCATATGTTCCTTATTCATGGACGTTTTCTCCTTGATCAAAACGGGATGATGGGATGTCAGTTCTTCCTTTTGTGGATCCCTCCTCAAAACTCCTCACATAGTCCGAGTCTCCCTTATAGACTTAAGATGTTGTTCGTGAAACTCTTCCCAGTGCCATATCTTCATGGACACTGGTTAATTACATTAATTATATTGGGATATTCCAAGGGGTCTAACTAGGGAAGTAACCTTCAGTTAGGGGAGTAGTCACATTGGACATCACTAGCATGTCTAGACATTGGAACACTGGCGTGTCTATCTTTGGTCCCTTATTATAGTGCTTATCGAGGGCGCGAAATCCCAAGGTATCCCATGTAGAACATGGGGAATTATATGCCATAGGCATGTCTATGAGTTTTTCCTCAGCTTCCCATGTTTAACATAGGGCATGCCGTAGGTTTAACGTCTAGTGGAGATGTATCAGACTGATCATAACACTGAATAGAGTGGATCAGATGGGTGAAACCCCTAGAGGTTACACTGATGTCGGGGATAATGCGTGGTTAGTTACCCGGCTACTTCTAGGAGTGGTGGAGAGGTGAATTGACATGATCTCACTAGGATGTGGTGGCCTGGGTAAGAATCAAGATGGATGATGGATGGTTAGGTGAAGTGGAGGAGGAATGAGATGGAATCTCCATGAGGACGACATTGATATTGTGCTTGAGCCTCCAAGATACTTCCTACATATCCCCGTGGTAGGGAATCAAAGTCTGTGTAGTTCATTGAACGTAATTCATATTGAAAGTGGCTTACCGTTGATTGGGGTTCCAATGGCTTACCACTAGATGGGGTTGACAACGACTTACCACTGAAAAGGGATGAACCTCAGGGAGGCTTCCTACGTATCTTGCCTTGGAAAGGATCAAAGCCCACGTAGTTTGGAATGGTGTGGTGAACTGATGTGAAGTGGGTCAGAATAACTGGGTGTTAGGCTTGAACCTCAGGGAGGCTTCCAAATTTTCTTGTCTTGGAATGGATTAAAGTCTAAGTAGTTCAGGATTTTGTGGGGAACGAATGTGAAGGGGGTCAGAATGACCGGGTGTTAGGATTGAACCTCAGGGAGGCTTCCTACGTACCAAGCCTTGGCAAGGATCAAAGTTCTCATAGTTCAGGATTTTGTGCGGCTTATACTCTAGGCTGCCCAAAATGGATTCCATGGTCGGTGCTTACTGTAAGCCCACGTGAGTCATGCTCGGTGTGAGAAACAAGAGGAAGAAAAGACCTGACGATCACATCGCGAAAGGTGCGTCTGTAGGAAGTGGAATGGGGCTTACATGTGGTTAGTGGCCCAAAGAGGAAATAGGGGCTTACACGTAGAGAGGCCCTAGGGAGATAGAGACTAGGACATACTCCAGGGTGGAGGCCTGGATGGTGATAAATCCCAAAGAGAGAGGGAAGGGATAACAAAATCCATGTCCCCATCTCTCCTCTTAGTCTCTGGCATAAAAGAAGATAGGAGGAGCAGGGGTGCTGCCTCCTGTAAGACAAGCTTGGGGCTTACACCAAGATGGTTTCCCTTTCCCCATGAATAGACAATGGGGTGAGGTCACATTTTAACATCATGTGCTGAGGACGATGATGCTTGGTAGTTTAACTTCCTGCAACTCGGATGAGGAAGATTCACTAAGCACCCCTAGGACTTACATAACTGGTACCTCTTGCCCCTTGGGGAAGGGAAGGCATCAACAATGCCATAAAAAGGGAGTGTCGTTGAGTGATCCACTGAGGGTTCCACATTATTATGGTTATGAGAAGAAGCAATAGCCGTTATCATGCCTATGTGAAGAAGAATGAGATGAATCAATGCAACAGAAAACACTGCCCAAGGGACTTTGAAGTTACTCCGTGTAAACCTAGAGGGTCGCATGAGAAAAGGGATTGAGGAGAAAAGGGGCCCATAGGTAGATTCCTTGTGAAGATCTAGTGCTCCATGTAGTAGAGGAGATTCATGAAGGGGTATGCTTGATGAAGTGAAGTGTACTAGCCTAGGCGTAGGCCATAGACCCATATGGGAGGTGCTTCATGAAGTGGAAAGGCATTCACGGAGCAATGCCTCACAAAGCAAGGGTGCCTCATGAAGTGTAGGATTGTGAAGAAATGTACTTTGTGAGGTACAACGACCCTGCCTTATCATGTGTGTCATATGTTTATGGAGGGTGCTTCACGAAGTATAAGTGGTTCATGAGGACTCGAGTCCCCTTGGGGATCCCCTTCCTTTACGGAGGCCTGTGGGATCCGCAAAAGGAATCCCTCTCGGAAGAGGGGATGAATTAAAACAAGGAAGGAGGCACTTCATGATTCAAAAGTACCTCGAGAAGCTCATGGTTTGTAGAGCAGGACGTGCTTCGTGATTCAGGAGCAAAAAAGGCGAAAGGTCAGATGATCTGTCTATTGGGTTCGAGGGGAGCCTTGTATTTATAGGGAAGAGGCACCACGAAGCAGATCTCGCTCAGCACGAAGATGAAGCTTTCCGCATGGTGGGTTCATGAATGTCAAATTGGCTCGTGGATGATCCTACCTCCTTACTTTGTAGTGGGATCGCGATCATCAAAGGGGTTCGCAGGGCATCCAGCCTCCTTGCTTTGCAGTGACGTTGCGAACATCAAAGGGGTTCACGGGGAATCCTGCCTCCTTGCTCCGCGGCAGGCTCTCGAACGTCAAAGGGGTTCGTGGGGAATCCCACCTTCTTGCTCTACGGTGGCCTCAGGAACATCAAAGGGGTTCACGGGGAATTACGTCTCCTTGCTCCATGGTGGGCCAGCGAACGTTAAAGGGGTTTGTGGGGCATCCCGCCTCCTTGCTCCGCGGTGGCCGCGGGGCCATGGTGACTCTGCGAACGGTCTCCATGAGGTATCCCCTAAGAATTTACGCTTGTTCTTCTTCATCCCAAATTTTGGAACCAAAAAATGCCCCCCCCCTCAGGCTTGGAGATAAGGATAAATCAAGGGTCAAAGTCTGAGGTCCAATTGCCAAAATCCCTCAGCCGTTCACAAAGCTATCTCGCGAAGGAGGCTCGCAAAGCGGGAAATCAATGGGCTGGATGAGCACGCCGCAAAGTTCACCGTGGTTTAGATGCTCTGCGAAGTTCCAAAGGTTGTCGCCTATAAATAAGAGAGATGAACTCTCTTTTTTACTTTCTCTTTTCCACAATTTTGGATTGTAGCGCTCTCAATTAGAAAAGCTCCGCGTACTCCGCACTTTCTCTCTACAAATCAGGCCTTCTGCTTTGTGGTGCATAGCGAGTCTTTGACTCTGTGACAATGCTTTGCTACTTTCGTTTGATGGTCGTGGAAAATCTCTATGAACAGCCTTTGCGAACGCACTCCACAAAGTTTCTCTGAAAAATAGCTTCATGAACCGAATCCAGAAAAATACCCAAACTTAAATGGAATGGCTCATCAGGAGGCTGCCGGGGGGGGGGGGGGGTCCTCACAGAATCTTCCCAGAGAGAGGAGATATAGAATATCATGGGCCTAGGAGAGTTAATACGGAGCCACTATAACCATGTTTCATTGGTGGAGATGCTATTATAGAGCCAGAGGAATTATCCACTGTGTAAGAAACTGCCTCTATATGGCTTCAGGATGAGGGATGACGTCTTCATCCCTGAAGCAAGTAGGGATGGGGCAACTTACTAGTTTAGGAGCATGCCATGCCAGTGCCAGTGGTTCAGGGCAGCTGACGGCCACACCCGAGAAGAATTCACGCCTGTCGTTGCCGACTTCCTGTATAATCACTTGAACAATGTGGACGGGAAGGCATTGAAGTCGGAGACCTCCCCCCCTCTGTACTAGAAAATTTTGAAGGAAACCCTAAGGAACCCAGAGAAGGGATGGTCTGAAGAGTGAGACCTAGGACAGGGTGGTAACTTCACATATGACTGGGCTTGGGCCTACTGGGTAGGTGCATTGTGTGAGGATTTGGGGGCGGAACTAAGGAGAGTGGGCCTATATGAGGCAGATTGGGCCTCCCAATTCCACATCTATCAACTGAAGAAGCTAATGCCAGAGTTGTTGAGAAAGTGGTCCTTGAGGACCAATACCTTCCACTTACACCACGGGGAGGTTGGAATTAGGTTGTGGGATGTGTAACAGATCTTGGGAGTCCCGATACTGGGGGCTATGTATGATGAATTCCTCCCCATCATGGGTGCGTAGGAGGATCTAGAGAAAATGTCATCGCTGGAGATAGCGTTGATGAAGCTAGTGCTTGGAGAGGAAAGGAAGTAGTGAGGGATGTCCATTTCAGGTGGTGGTTCAAACAGTTTCTGAATTTTTTGGAAGAGGGGCAGTTTCCTATGAGGCCTCAGATTTTCCCAAAGGGGGCTCAATGAGGCAAGGAGAACTCGTACTAGAGACTCGTGGAGGACAACCAAAGGAAGATGTGGGGATTCAACGTCAACACCGAGCAGCAACCGGTAGTCATGCTGGAATCATTCATCGCGGCTCTCATTTGTGGTTGGATCTTACCGGTGAGTGACATGAACATGGGAATGCGACCAAGCACATTTGTCATGGCCTCCATGTTGGTGATAGGAGGGTGGGTCAACCTTAGAATCCTGATGCTCACCAAGCTGTACAAGATGCTGCGACACATCAGCGAGGGGAAAAGGCCACTGAGGATATGCGGGACATTCCACCTCCTATATGGGTGGATAACGGCACACATCAGGGGGGGTTTATGAATATACGAACCACATCTCCCCTCTAGAATTGAACTTCCTCCCCTCCATCCTGAACGCCGTGGGGAGATTTCTGGCTAAGCTGACTATGCAAGCAGTACTGAACCAGGTGTGGAAGGTATAGGAGTTCAATTTTCACCCCTTTTCGCCGCCGACGGGTGCTTTTACCGATAATGGCCAAGGAACAGAGGAGCACTGGTCCTATCTCCTGGACTTTTGAGGTGGAGTCTTGGTGGCAAGGGTGGACCGTGAGCCTCTATGTGAGCCGTACACCCCACACCGATTCACCAGACAGTTTTGGTGTATACAACGACTGACCTCGCATGTTTATTTAGGGGTGGACTATGAGGAACATCAGTGTGTGATGAGGAAGATGTGGCTCATGGTAACACGGGAAGATGGGAAGATGCGGAATGAATTTCCTCCACCCACTACTGTCTTTGGGTTGGTGAAGGAATACGCCAAAAGCTGGGAGGCAGCCTAACCAGGGGAGATGTTAAAGCAACCAACTATCTGGGCCGGTGATGGTGTGCCTCCCCAACCTCGAGGTCGGGGCTGGAAGGCAGCAAGGACATCTCGCAGTGGTGGGGCTGTTGTGGCAGCGAGGCCCACACCGGTTGAGGGGGAGGAAGTGGCGGTGGATCCAACAATAGTAGCGGGCCCAATGGTTCCAGAAGAACTGAGTCATCCAGAGGGGAGGCCGCTGAGAGGATTCTGTAGAATATCTACCTAGGCTCTGAGGAAGCGACTGCGCCACATAGACATTCCGGAGAATGCTGTCTTCCTAGAGGACTAGGACATCTGGGATGTCAACAGGCAATTCCTCAGCCCTGCCAAGATGAGGCAACACCTAAAACATCTCAGGATGGATTTTCCATGGATAGGCCCTATCAGGGCTGGATTTGTAGTGTCCTAATCGGAGTGGGAATAATACCTAGCCAAGATGGAGGACTTCATGAATTCTCGGGGTGCTCCTAATCCAATGACAGATTGCGTCAAGGTGTTTCTAGATTGTACAGTCCCCCCGCAATTTTCGACCATAGATTTGAGGGAACGATTACCTTTATCAGAAGAATCAGACGAATCCTCCTAGGGGGACGAGGCTAGTAGAGGGAGACCATTGGTGGAGGGAGAAGTCAGAGATCAGGACCTGGATCTTGAAGATTTCACAGAGTCCCTTGAGGTAAAATCCCAAGACCCTTCCTTAGGGTCTTCTTCTAGGTCATTATGGAATCCTTACTAATATCTGAACTATGTAGGAGGACCTCGTACATAGAACCCATTCTCATCCCTTAGTGGATGAAGATTCGGGGCCATCAGAATCCACACCTACGACAGCATTGAAGAACTATGTCTAGCGGGGCCAGCCCACCTGAGGTGGCCCATCGAGAATTTCCAGACCTTCTGAAAATATACGGAGGGCCATGCCCCGAGGTCCCAATGGCATCAAACCAAGAACAAGACCAGGAATTCGATCTCTATATGTTTCTTACCAAATTCAATACTGTCACCCCTTGACCATGTTAACTGATGTCCATTCCCCCTTTTTGGTATGCACAGTTATCCAAATGGTGTGGGTTTCTTTGGTGAGGTTAGTTGGGACTTCCTGCGACACCTTTACTAAGGGAATAATGGTGATCATGGAGGCAGATATCCAGAATAACCGAACTGTGGAACTCATGATCACTGATGGGACCATTAGTGGGGTTGAGAGTAAGATTATTGAGATGAGATCTGACGATGAGGATCGATCAGATAGCCCGGGTCCCGCCATGCCTGATCAAACATCAGATGTGGACCCTGCTGATGAGTTCCTAGGGGCTTTCCCCACATACAATCTTTCCAACCACACTGGCTGGGATGAGATGGCCTCTGATGAAGAGGATAGAAAAATAGTCAGTCACTGATCATGGAAGATGATCAAGCACTTTATTGAAGACACCCCCAAGTGCAATGGTTGGATGAGATAGATAGACTTTTCTCGCGGTTGCGTGAGATTTGTTCTGGGGGAGTGGATTCCCATTGTCCTCACATGCTCATCTGAGATCTTATGGTGGAGAAGATTCAGAAGTATGACCATGGACTTAGTGTAGGGTGGTAGCAGTGGAAAGCAGTGAACATCAAGAGGCTCCTGGAGGCTAAAAACGAAGTTCAGTGGCTGCAGGTCTGGGCGGATGAGCACTCAGCCTCCCTCCATGCGCAATCAAAGTGAATATTACGATTGAAGGCCTAGCTAGCAGAGGCCGAAGAGCACATGAAGAAAGCCTCTGAATAGATGACCGTTATCTAGACCGACATAGATGGATCCCAGATTACGACTGATGAATTGTGCCCCAACACTACTGAGGAGGAGTTGGAGCTGAACAAGTGGTAGAAAATCATGGAAGCCACAAGCCAGAGGGTGGAAGAGCTATAAATTTCTTTTGACAGGGTTAACTCGTCCATGGGAGGGACCAACCCTTGGGTGCTGTAAGGATTACAAACCCTTGAACATACTTTCATGATTAGATTGTTTTATTACAGATGCGTGCATGAGTTTTGTTATTTTTATTGGTTTTACATGCATCTATTATATTCGTAAAATTTCCAGTGATCAATCCCCATGCTCACACGGGTTGAGCCCAATGTGAGAAATAAGGGATGATCACCATGCTATTTTGTCTAAACATAAGAGTGTCGACCAAGCTTCAGGCATCCGAGGTTTGAACAACTAATTCAGATTTACAAGGAGAAATGGGAGAGGCACGATTGGAGGATGAGGACCTCAGAACAATCAACGTTCCTTCCTTCCAGTGTTCTCTAGTGCATGAGTGGGGTAATGCCAGGGGCATTGGAATTAATCCAAACATAGGGGAGTGGAGCACGTGAATCACAATACCCAAAATTCAGAACACTATAGGGAAGGAGTGAAAATGAAGGACAACTATTGACCGCATTCAAAACATAGTATCCTTATTGTGTTAGCCTGAAATGGGGATAAAAAATGAGGGTCAACCGCTGACCATGTTTGAAACACGGGGCCTGACTCGAAATGCTACCCATTAGTCTTCCAAAACGTTGAACCAGAATAGTAGGCGATCCATAGGCCGAGCATCCATATTTTTAGGGGGGTATTTTTAGATGCGAAAGGGGATGAGAGTCCAAACAAAGGGAATGAAAATCATGGAGGGAAGAGTGATGTATTGTTTGAATGGAGCACAACACTCTTAAAGTCGCACCATCATAGTGGAAACAAAATAGGTGGGCCTATCTGTCCGATCAGGGGTCAGATACACTTCTGAAGGTGATAGACACATAGTTTAACGTCATACAGTAAAGATGGTGGGATAAAGGGAAGATCCAAGGAAGGGAGTATGTGGTGTGGTGGCTAGAAACCCGACGTATGGTAAAGATGAGGTCCACATCACATCACGTATCCCTGGAGGAAGTTCTTCAGGTCAAGGGTCCCAAAGAGAAAATTAGGCTAGGCCTGAAGTGAAGTGGTCGGGTGATCCTACGTACCCCATTAAGATGGGAATCAATCTATACGTAGTTCTGAGAGCGCAGTTTAACATCATGCGGGATGATTAAAGGCATGTATGGCATGGCTGCGCCAGTACACATATTACCAAAACTACTAAGCCCATGTGAGTCACGCTCGATGTGGGAAACAAGAAGTAGTGGTGGGACTTTCCTAACACAATAAGGAACATGTTATGGGAAAGGGGATGCTCAATTAATGTCATACCAATGATGCTAACCCATCTATGTAACACACCTAGATGTGCGAATAAGTAAATCTAAGTATGTCAGAATTCCACTTGAATATAAGGAAGTGGAAATATGTGAATCATGACTCTCGAGATCTGGACCACAATGATGGAGGTGCGATGATAGGGGAGGAATTTTGACCATGTTCAAAACACAATATTCATATTTCATTGGCCTGATATGGGGACAAACAGATGAGGGTCGACCGCTGACCATGTTCGAAACACGGGACCTATCACAAATGTCGTCCGAGGTATTTTGGGACATTGGCCCGAGATGGTAGGTGAGCTGAGGCAGCATGAGACCAGGCCATGAAGGTGGGTCCCTTCATATGTGGAAGAGGATGAGGATCTAAATAACGGGCTCACAAAGCTTGGACGTGGAACGAGAGGAATTTCCATGTGAAAATTCCACACCTTGGGCTATTTGAAAAAAAAACTGACAATAAGACACATCAGATAGAGGGAGTCGAGTCCCTTACGAAGGACAAGTGTCATGGGTCGCATGCTTCCGACTTAAGGTCCTAGGGTAAACCATTAAGGGCGTACTTGAATTAATTGAATGTGCGCAAGGTGGAGAAATAACAAAGTTGACGCGTAGTTCCCACATAAAGATCTTAGTTTAAGGTCATAAAACTCAGACCATTCAAGGAAAAGATATGGGAAGCACACGATGAGACTATTGAAAAACCCGACATGAATGAGAACCTAAGAGGTACTAACCAGACCACATGTTCCCAAATGAGTTCAGGCCAAGGGGCCGAAAAATAGGGGACATGATTTTAGATTCCTTGGGCTGGACCTAGAGACAATGTGTCTGGGTGTTTCTACACATCCCATCAGGATGGGAATCAATCCATACATATTTCTTGAAGGTGTCAGGTGGTTCAACTTCTTGTGGCAAGAACGAGAAGTGATCTTGGTTTATGGTCATAGAACTCGTACCATAGATGTCATGGAATGCGGGGGACACATGGTGAGGTAATTATACAACCTGACGTGAATGAGGACCTAGAGACCAGATGACCATGTGTTTCTCAGGGAGTTTTTAGGTCGACGGACCAAAAACGAAAGTTGGGATGGGCCCGAGGCGAAGTGCATGAGTGTTCCTATGTATCTCATGAGAATGATAATCAAGCCATACGTAGTTCTTGGGGTGTCATGGTAAGATACCGGTTCTAGAGATAATAAGGTTGTGCGGGTCAGGCCATTACACTAAAAGAAGTGGTATTTGATTGATCTTGTTTGTCCTTTAGGATGAATGAGTTTTGTTCTTTTTGTGAAGCGACGAACCTAGGATAGAATGTCCAAGCATCGCTACAAGAATCAAGATGCATGTAGGAATTGATAAATGGTATGGTGTGTGACCGATACCGACCATGATGTCCCCTTGAGTGAGGACACTAGGATGCAATACCGTTTTTTGTCAAGTGACCAGGATGATAATGTCACAGTTTAGGGTCATGTGATGAGACCAGATGACACAGTTTAACATCATATGGCTTGGACATATACATGAGAGATGAGGTTCAGGGTAGAATGTGCATGGTGCGATAAAGCATACCCGAGGTGAATGAGGATGAGGTCCACATCATACTGCGCGCGATTCCATGAGAGAAACCTCGGGCCGAGGGGGGCAGAAATGGTTAGAGGATATGGGAAAGAAGAGACTAGTTCTCAGTTGATATGGACCTGAAAACGAGATTTCAGGGTGTTCTTACGTATCCCATGATGATGGGAATCAATCCATACGTAGTTCTTGAAGGTACCGTTTAACGTCATGTGGGACTACATATAGTTTAATGTCATGTGGGATTGGAAGTAGAAGGGAATAACTCCTAGAAAGGGGCGTACATGGTGTAGTTATTGCAAACCCAACATGAATGAGGGAATAAGCCCACATGCACCACACCACGCGGTCCTATAAGGGTCAGATCCCAAAATTCTGAACAGAAGATAGGAACCACATAGAGATATTAGTTTAAGGTTGCATAGCTCAGACCATGGAAAAGTGAAACTCTTCCAAATAGGTGCAGACCTCTGTCCAATCCCTAAACCTATGTGAGTTGAAATCAGTGTAGGAAACAAGGGCAGAAGACATCTTCACAGTACATAGAATTCGCTTAAAGGGGAAGTCAGTGCAGAGCCCTGAAGAACGCCATACCGTGACTTTGTTCTCCTAACGTGCAAATGTTCACTGAGGGATAGCACTAGGAGTGTCAAGATTCCACTTGGACATGATGGGGTTGAAAATGATATGAATCATGTAACTATCATTTAAGTATTATAGGAGTTGGAATGAAAAACAAGGATAACTGTTGACCATGTTTGAAACACAGAATCTGTATCGTGTTACCTAAAATGGGAATAACAAATGGGCATCGACCACTGACCATGCTTGCAATGTGGGCTAATATAAATTTTTTGTTTGAAACCCTCGAGGACGTTGTCCCATAATGGCAGGAGGTCCCTTTAGCTGAGCATCCATGCCATTTGGGGGTCCGTTTAGATTTGAAAGATAATGGAAGCCCAAATGAAGGAGAACACGAAGCCTGAAAGGTGGGTGAGAACATGTCAGGATGGAATTCGACACTCTAGGTGCTGGACCAGAATACTCTTGGGCACATTGGCGAATCACTGAAGAGGGTCGAGGGACTCGACTAAGAGTAAGTCCACTCAAAAAGATGAGTATATAGAAAGGGAGAGAAGGCCACTCAGGAAAGAGAGGTATACAACATGGTTTTTGTAAAACTGTTGTGAATGAGGACATAATCTCATATCACGTCGTACATCCCTCTCCTGGAAGAACACATGACAAGGGGCCAAAATGATGGGAAGATTTCCAAGAAGTGGGGATGGACCTGAATACTAGGTGTGTGGGAGGTCATACGAATCCCATAAGGATAGGAATCAAGCCACACATATTTCTAGAAGGTGTCGTGCACTTTATTGTCTTGCGGCAAGGACATGGGTAAGGGTATGATACCCCAATGAGGGATGTGTACAACACGTCGAGTAACCTGACATGAATGAGGACATAATCCTATATCACACCATACAATCCTATGTGAGAACTTGGGACAGGGGCCTGAAAAGGTCGAGGGACCTGAGGCTGGGTCATAGACAGAAGGTCACAGCCAGCTTGCAGTTTAATGTCTTACAGGGAGGACGATAGTGATCTTAGTTTAAGGTCATAGAACTCGGACCAGAGATGCCTAGTTTAATTTCATATGCATGGGATAGCTGAATGAAAAGGGAAAATAATCGTGTCTATGGAAGACCACAGGGTGGCTATGATGATAGAGGACAGCTGTTGACCAAGTTTACAACATAGCATCCCCCCTTACATGACCGAGGCAAAAAATTGGGCATTGACCGTTGACTGTATTTTCAAAACAGGACTTTTACCATTTTTTCTGTCAAAATCCTTGGGGACATTGGCCCGAAATGGTAAGAGGACCCTTAGGCTAAGTATCCATTCCATTCAGGGGTCCTTTTGGATATGAAAGATGACGGAAAACCAACTGATGGGGCTCGAGAAACATGGCGGGGAGTATATTCGTAGAAGGGATGATAAATGGAAGGATAAATGTCTTATGGGGATTTACGGGGTGTGGTAAAATTTCCTGACATGAATATAGACATGAGTCCACCCCACCTCACACAATCCTATACAAGAAGATGGGCCAAGGGGCCAAAAGGGTTGAAGGACCTGAGGCCTGGCATCTCGAACAACTGTAACCATATGACCCCTCATGCGGGCATTGACTCATCATATATCCTAAGCCCACAGGAGCGATGCTCGGGGTGGGAAATAGGGAGTAGGACTAGGCTATGCCCATCTCATAAGGGACCAGCTGATGGGATCACACTCCCACCTGTGGTGGACCGAATCTTAAAGAGACAAAGAGGTATAATGGATGTCTACACTCAATGTTTGGGATATATGGGGGTAGTGACAACAAAATAGGATGGCTGTTGACCAAATTCAAAACACAACATTTATATCGTGTGACCTGAAATGGGAACAAAAAATGGGTGTTGACTGCTGACCATGTTCGCAACGCGGGGTTATATCAATTTGTTGTTTGAAACCCTCGAGGACGTTGGCCCAAAATGGTAGGAGATCCCTTGGGCTGAGCATCCATATCAATTGGGGGTCCTTTTGGATGTGGAAGATAATGGTGTCCCAATCAAAGGAGTGAGTGAATCATAGATGTGCCCATGTATTTTAACGTCAAGAAGGGCAGTGACTGAGGTGAAAGTCTCCACAGGGTGGGATGCATGGAGAGGTCATAATGAACTCAACGTGAATTAAGGAGGAGGCCATCACCATGCCACATGTCCTGACCCTAGGGGAGATTCTAGAGTTTGGGCTGGGCTGATAGACAAAATGTCTGGGCATTCCTACAAATCCCATGAGGATGGGAATCAAGCCACATGTAGTTCTGGAAGGACATGCAGTTTAGTGTCGTGTAGTGTGGATGTGGGAGAATAGAAGAATGAGGAGGGAGAAAAAGGTGCGACCATCATACTCTTGACATGATTAGAGCTAAATAAGCCTGCACTACACCATGGTTCTCCAAGAGATCTACACCCAGGGGAATAGTCTAAGAAAAGAGTTTGGGGGATGGACTTAAGACGTAATGTCTGAGAATTCCGACATATCCCATGTGGATGGGCATCAATCCATACGTAGTTATAAGGGTTTAGTTTAATTTATTTGCAGGATGATGTATAGTTTAATGTCATGTGGGACATGGTAGTTTAAGGTATTGTGGGACCAGTAGTTTAGGGTCATGCAGGACCCGACAGTTTAGGGTCATGTAGGACCAAAGGGTTTCTCAGGAAAATTATTGCTTGAGGAACTTGGCATTGGTGGAAGGCATTATATTCTCACCATCCATGGTGACCAGGGTGTATGCTCCATTTGAGTAAACCTTGCGAACAATGTAAGGTCCTTCCCATTTGGGATCCAACTTGGGTGGCTTCCTTCCGGGTATCATTGGTGTCCTGATAGCCAGTACCAAGTCACCTTGCAAGAAGGAGCAGAGGCGAAATTTCTTGTTGAAATATCTATCCATTTTTGTTCTGGTGCCTTTCCATACTGTGCAGAGCATGAAGCCTGTTCTCGTTGAGCGCTTCCAGTTCATCCAGAAAGTTTTCAGCTACTTTATCCAGCACTTGCTGATTGTAAACAGCTGTGCACAATGAGGGAAACTGAATCTTGATGGAAATAACAACCTCAATTCCATACACTAGGGAATAATGGGTCACCTAGGTGGAGTTATGAGTCATTATCCGATAATCCCATAGGGTATTGGGGAGCTTGTCCATCCAAATCTTCTAATTCTGACCAACCATTTTCTACAGAATTTTAGAGAGGGTCTTGTTGAATTCCTCGATCTGTCCATTTTCTTGTGCATGATAGCAGTAGGTATGGTTAGAATAGATGTTTTACTTAGCATACAATTTCTTCAGCTCATCTTCCTGGAAGTTCATGCCATTATTGGTGGGGATGGTGTGATGGACTCCAAATCATTAGATGATGTTGGAGCTCACAAAGTCAACGATGGCATGTGCCTTGACATCTTTTAGCGGAAATACCTCTACCCACTTGGAGAAGAAATATGTGGTAGTCATGATGAACTTGCACTGGAATGCTGTCGCTGGTGGGTATAGTCCTACGATGTCAAGTCCCCATACCGCAAATGTCCAGGAGTACTTTGTGGAGTGGAGAGGATCTGGTGGTCGATGCATGAAGTTGGCATGAATTTGGCAAGCATGGTACCTCTTAGTGAACTTGATGCAGTCATGGATCATGGAGGGCCAAAAGTACCCCAGTCTCTGGATCTGGTGAGATAGCTTCGGCCCGGTCTGATGAGCCCTGTAGGAACCAGCGTGAACCTCTTGCATGACCGGATAAATATCGACTCCTTGAATGCAACAGAGGAGAAACCCATCAAACCCGCACTTGTAGAGGATATTCTCATGACTTGGGCCATCATGGAGGGTGAACTGCAACAGGAATCATTGGATTTGCTTGCGCTCGGCCCGATCTGTTGGGAGATAACTGTTTTGGAGGTACTCAACAAAGGAGGCTCTCCAATCAGGAGTCACTACAATTACTGCATCTTAGGGACCTGGGGGTCCTGACGTGGAGGTTCCGGTAGTAGGGTGGCTTACATGTGGGATGTCATTGTCATCTAGGGTGATAGGAGCAATGAATCTTCAGTGTTCCATGTGGATAATCAGATCTTCTTGTTCAGGCTCTGCAAGTGATGCAGCTAGGCTGGCTAGGGCGTCAGCCTGATCGTTCTAAGATCAGGGGACATGAATAACTTCTGACTGAGATGATAACTGAGACATTAGCTGGAGAGTGCGCTCCAAAAATGGTACGAGCTCTGGATTTCTGATGACATAGTCATAGTTGATCTATTTGATGACTAGTTCAGAATCCCCTTTCACATGTAAATGACGCACATCAATCTCGAGGGCTAGCTCGAGGCCAGTGATGAGAGCCTGATACTTCACCTCATTGTTGATGCAACCTTCCGATAGTAGGAATGAGTATGGAAGAATGGATTGTGATGGGGTAATGAAGATGATAACCGGGCTTACTCTATTGAGTCTTGGATATTTAAGCCTCTTGCCAGTGGGGCTATGGGAAGTACCGTAGAAATGCATCTGCCAACACGAACTGTATTTGTCCACAGAGAGGATCGCCTCATCAGGGAAATCGAGATCCAGGGACTAGTCAGTAGGAGACAGATGGGAAGAAAGGAAATCTTCCAGCTCTTTCCCCTTAATAAACTTTTGAGGGACAAACTTGATGTCGAACTACTAGAGGATTACCACCCACTGAGCTAGAAACCCTATCAACATGGGACAATTCAAGATGTAATTTAGTGGATCTACCTGGGACAACAACTATACCTCGTAGTGCTGTAGGTAATGTTGCAAATTCTGTATTGAGAATACCAACGCAAGACATCTCTTTTCAATAGGAGAGTATCTGGTCTCCATATCGAGGAGAATGCGACTGAGGTAGTAAAGGCTGTTCTCTGTCCCCTCATTATTCTTCAGGGTGAGCAGGGTGCTGAGAGATTGTTCTAGGGTGGTCACATAAAGGACCATTAGCTTTCCGAAGACTGGTGTCATTAAGACCGGAGGCTGGAGCAAGTATTTCTTGATTTACATGAATGAAGTATGGAATTATTCATCCCACTCATAGAGTGTTCCTTTCTTCATGAGATGAGAAAAGGGCTTACACTTTCCAGCCAAATTCACGATGAATCAGAGTATGTAGGCTAAGTGGACTTGGAAACCTCGAATCTTGTGGATATTTATAGGGGGAGACATCTGGATGATGACCTTGATCTTATCCAGGTCGATCTCTATGCCCTGGTATCTGACAACGAAGCTGATAAAATTGCTAGAGGTGACCCCGAAGGTGCACTTCAATGGGTTCATCTTCAGGTGATGAGAACAGAGGAAGCCGAACACTTTATCAAGGCCCTTGATATGGTCCTGGAGCTAGAGAGATTTGACCACCAGATCATCAACATAAAATTCCACCAATGTTACTAGGATTGGATTAAATATGCGATGCATGGCTCTCTAATAGGTGGCACCTGCATTCTTTAAACCGAAGGGCATGACTTGGTAACAGAAAGTACCTTGTGGTGCCCTAAAGGCTATAGACTCTTCATCCTCAGGGGCCATTTGGATCTGGTTATACCCAGAGTACCCATCCATGAAGGAGAGGGATTGAAACCCAACCATGGTGTTAATCAAGAGTTTCGTCATAGGGAGGGGAAAATCATCTTTCAGGTAATGACAGTTGAGATCCCAGAAGTGGATTTAGACTCTTATTTGTCCGTTCTTCTTCCTGACTTACATGATGTTGGATAGAAATTTGGGTCACTAGACCTACTTAACAAAATTGGCTCTGATGAGCTTATTAACTTCTACCTCAACCATGGCACCGTGAGAAGGGTGCATCTTTTTGGGAGGCTTCTTGAACCCGTGATGATTTTTCCGGAGACCGAGATGGTGGAAGGATACTTGAGGATCTAGTCCTGACATCTCATCATAACTCCAGGAAAACACATCACGATGTTGTTTAAGGAAGTATATGTACCGCTGTTGCTCCTCAGGTGGCATGACGGCACTGATCAGTGTTGGTTTCGAGTATTCCTTGTTACCAAGGATCACCTATACCAGTTCATAAACTGTGGTAGAGATTCCCTCTTAAAATTTAGGGAGAGAATCCTTTATATCATCTTCTTAACTTATTGAGGATAAATCCTTTGCGGAAAGAGTTTCCTCTGAGTCGGCGGATCCAGATGGGAGGCTGGTACCAGCCTGAGCGGTAGTGGACACTGCATCGGGGGACTCCTGTGATACCACAACCATAGCGATGAAGGCTTTCGATCCAATCCCATATGGTCTTCGGACTAAGAGGCCATGATTGATGATGTCAAAGTAGTAATGTCGCATCGGCTTGAGCTGGTTTATCCCAGCCCGACAGAACAAGCTAGTATGATGTATTGCCATTTCCATGGGGCAGACATCCTGATACCTTATAGGAGTATGAGGCTCTGAGATCACTTGAGCCTCATTTGTATAGGAGTATGTGGTGATCTTTCAGCATTGCTTAGACTTGGGAATGTTCTTCCCCCTCCTTCCAGAAAAAACATAGCATTGTCCCATGTCTGGGGTTGTAGCCTCCAATCGGTGGATTGGAAAGACGTAGGCATCATCTAGATCTATCCACGGGTCAGTCGCAGTTGTGGAATGCTCGACCTCATTGGTCTAAATCGGCTTGTACTTTCTCTTGTAGTAGTTGGAATCTATATAGAAGGCTTCACAAGAGGAAAAGGGAGATGCGTCACCTTAAAGCATGCCCAATTGACCATTAAGGAAGTACTTGAGGCACTGGTGATATGATGAGGGGACTGCCGCATGCAGGTGGAGCCATGGTTTGCCCATCAATGCATTTTAGGCCATGTCTTGCGAGACAACCATAAACTCGGTACTGGAAACTAGACCACCAAACTGGGTCTTCAACTGGATCTTGCTGACCAATTTCTATTCTGTCCTATTATAACCTTGGATTCTTAGTTTAGAGGGGCTTAGATCATCTTTAGACAATCCCAGTTTTCGCAGTGTCTGATTCAGTATTAGGATGATCCGAGAGCCCGTGTCAATAAGACAGTGGCATACCTCCACACCATTGAACTGGCTGGTGATGTACAGTGGGTGAATGTTCCCCTATATGGGAGAGCCTTCATCTTCTCCAGAAAAAAAGATCATGGCCTGGCATTTAGAATTCTCAAACACCTTAGCATGAATGGATTTTGCGGATACTACTTCTAATCCAACTAGAGGGGGAATATTAAAGCCTCAGAAGGGCCTCACACATGTCAGACGACAGGTGAAGAACCTCAAGGATGGAAATAATTGATGGAATGATGGAAAGATACTTGAGGACATTATACTTTCGTGTCAGGTGTGAACTTTTTCTTACATGAGGTCACTCTATGGTAGGAGGTGTGGTGGGACCTGTTGACTGGATTGACGGCTGGCTGGTTCTAAGACTATCCCAATGATCACTAGTCAAAGCCTACAAAGTGACTACTAGATGAAGGCCAAATGATTGAGACCGTCGTGTAGAAGGGTGTGGCTAGTCATGACGAGGTCGAGGTGGCTCTACCTGATCCAACAACACAAACGGTGACAAAGGTTGACCTGATGACATCAGATGAGAAGGCTGTGCGTGCTGAGCTCTGTGATGGGCTTGCTTCCTGGTTTCAGTAGAATGCATGACCTAGATTGAAGTACTGACTGAAGCACTCTGACAACCTATATAGCCACGGATCTATCGATGCTGATGATGGCTGGGGACATTGGGAGGATCCACCTGGATCTCTTCATCGTCATGAATCATGTAATGGTTTACCAGCTCTACGATATTAACCGAGGCATACCCTGGGCTATCCCTTGAAGAGTCATCTGCTACTAGATGGATTTTGGGAGGGATCACCATCCCCAGGGGCATGAAGTCACTGAGAGTGCAGGATGATGATGGCACTAGCGGGGGACTTTGTTTTCCCTTGCGATGTCGACACTTGATTTTCTGAGAGGAGAATGGTTGAGATGACGATGCCGAAGCAGTGGCTGCATCTTCTGAAGGCTCTAGCCGATTCAAGCATGCACAAATAACACCATGGGAATGGGTGGACATTTTGTGAGCCATCCAGTCATCATACTTCTGGGAGATGTGGTTAGAAACCTACTACCACTCGCTCTCATTGTCACTACTACTGTCTGACCTCACGAAGATGTATGCCACATATACTGGGGCTGGGCATAAATGGACTATGTTGTTATCCAACTAGTCTTTGAGTCAGTGATTGAACATATATCACTGCCTGAGAGTGTTCCCCAGGATACGGTGATAGGGGCACTAGTCAGGGCGATCAGTGAGGTTCACCTCTTCTGGCCTTCTGCACCCAGGAAAGCATACAGTCCCCTGATCTAAGGCACTGCAGAAGTAACCAGGGACCTAAGACTTATTGAAGGATTAGGTCCGGTTTCTCTTGTCTGGGAAGAGGTCCCTTGGAGATTGACCCTGATAAAGAGCAGGAGTATCCTATCAAGGTGGTGGAGTCTGGTTATCTCACCTAGGTGGCAGTGGCACATTATGTGGGGGAACCTACTGATTCTGAGGTGGGCACTACTCGGCCGGAGGCTGCACCTGAGGTGGAGGGACTCTGCGAGGCTGCAGAGATGACTCCACTGGTAACAATTCTAGTTTCCTGGGGGCCTCTATTTGGGATACTGTGGCGGGTTTGGCTCTGGCGGCCCTTCTTGTGGGGATTGGAGAAGGCAACAGATGTGCCTGCTTAGCCGGCTATAAGGCTTCCTCTAAGCGCTGGGCCTTATCAGAGAAGTCTTGAAATCCCCTGGGGTAGATCTGGGTGATCAAAGAGGGGACCAGTTCAGTCTTGACGTTTCCCACACACATCTTCAACAATTGTTCCTAAGTCAACAACATGTCAAGGGAGTACGTAAGCCATTTCCACCGGGTGAAAAAGTTTGCAACGCGCTCATCAGGCCTCTTCTTACACTTGAAGAGGTCTTCGATACTAGTCTTCTGTGTGGTGGAATTGAACTAGTAGAGGAATTGAATATGTAGGTCTTCCTAGATGGTCATTGATCCGATGGGTAGATAGATGTACTAGAAAAATTCCAGTCCCTTTAATGTCTACACAAAACAATAGAGTTTGGTGGCTTCCTACTATGCTGGGGTTCCCAACATTGGCCCACACCTTGAGATGAAGTGGGCCAAGTCATACAGCGGGTCCCCTGCCCCGTTAAAGGGAGAGAAGGTGGGATTTTCGAAATCTGAGGGTGATGGAATATCATCTACCCATTCTGGATATGGCTTACCATTAGGTGGGAGTGCCACCTGTCATGTCTCCAATGCCTCGAGGTGGGAAATGAGTGCTTCCATCGGATCATCTGGGCGGAAGTTCCTATCTTGACGGGGATCCCAGACCACCAGTGCGTTGGCGGTTATTCAACATGATAAAGTGGACCAATGGCTCGTGGAGAGGCTGGAGGAATGACCTGTGGGGCAGCTGGGAGAACCTGAGCTTGGTCCTGAGGGTTGTTACGCTGCTCAGGAGGATTTGGAAATACGTACCACACTCTCTTACCTTAACCTCCGACCTCAACCTTGTCTACGTGGGTAGGATGATCAGGATCACCCGGGGGTAGTTTTCTAAGGGAAAGTTGTGCCTGCCCTGGCTGAGGATCACCGTAGTCCGGCCATCACTCTACAACACGTTCATCCAAGAGGTTTTTGACCATCTTCTTGTGTTCGGTGAGTTGCTGATGCAACATGACTTTTTACAAGTCTTCCTCTGTCTTCTACACTGACCCAGGCAGGTCAGAGGATTTGGAAGCTCCTAGATGCTCTTTCCCTTTACCGTGATTCCAGCTAATGACAAATGACTCAGTGGGTGTGATGAGACCCAGCAGGCTCCTCTTTTGGCGATTAAACCTTCCCAACAAATCCAATAGCTATGGAATTCCTTCAGGGGGGAGGTCCCCATCAAGGAGCTCTATCTCATTTTCCTCTTCTGATAGGTTTTCCATGTTGACTGTGACTCTACCTAGGGGTATATATTCGGTATCACCTAGAAAGTTGGGTTGTCTCTAGATAGAACTGAAGAGGAGGGTAGCATAATGCCCTCATCCACGAATCTGTATGTGGGGAGAAGACTCTTTGATAATCCGGTGGAGTACTTTGAAACTCCGAACGCACCGGTGCTAGAGGGCCTTACAATGGCCTGGCGACTCAGGGTGTTAGGCCACAGGGAGTGCAGACAGATCAAGCAAAATGAATTGCTTACCAATGTCCTCAAAATTCTCTTGTCTATTCAGATAAGCTACTCACTGGTGATGAATACGGAAATGTGTTGCCTAGAGGGTTTGACGGAAACACTCAACTTCCTTTGGGGAGAGGGATTATAGCATACAAAAATTTTGTGCTACAACGGGCTAAAACATCTCAGGGAAGTGGTATGCTATGAGGATATTCCATTAGATCCTTAGCTCGGATTTAGGGTCTGGCCCTTCATTTCCCCACTCGTCAATCGGAGGCAGCTGAGGAACCGGTAGCGGTACCGAAGCAGACTGCTGGGATGGTAGGCTAGCTGGTGGAGAATATGGTGAGTGAGCTAACAAACTACCACATCATAGGTTGTCCCCCAAAAAGTGTAGTGACTTATCCACCACGTCACGGTAGGACAGGCTGATGGCCGCAGTTTCTGGTGCGGGGACTACAACTACTGGCGATGGACCACGCTGCTACTCGTCCACCATTGGTCCCCAGAATAGCTCTCCATGATCTCTAGTTGAGGTAGAGAGTGCTTCTGGTGACGATGGCGGTGATTTCACAGCCACAACCTGTTGGGTTGTAAAATTTTCTTCCTCCTAGGTATACTTGTGGAGGGATATGGGAATCTAGTAGACTTTGCATTCTGGGAGTATGAGGCTAATGCACCTCATTCCTGCCCTGACCCTTGTCATAGAGGACCGAGGGGAGAGTTTCATCACTGAGTCGTACTCTGTTTTAGAATCTAAGAAGAAAACTAGTTTGATCTATGTCTGGACCTTCTCTGAATTATTTTATGGTTGCGATGACCCACCCTCCTACCCCGGGATGGTTCTTTAAGATAGGGTAAATTTTTGGAACGAGGAGGAACTTTGGCCATACTAGTGCTGGGGTGGGTAGAGATCCCACCTAAGTAAGCTTGGGTGCAAGGAGCACCTAGATAGATATTGAAGGGGACAAGGGGAGGACCTCCGTGGGAAGTGCTGGAGCAGGTAGGACCCCCACTGGAGCTGATAGGAACACGAGAAGGAACTCTATGCTTGTTTCCCCTAAAAATGGAAGTGTGAGGCGGATCCTCATACTGGTTAATCTGAGTATGGGTAGGATCCCCAGGCTGGGTGTTGGTGAAGCGAAGCCATCCTTCACCCATATGATTGCTGAGGCGGGGAGGACCTTTACTAGCTGTTATGAGAACATGGGGAGGGCCCCACATTAGAGAGTTAACGGATGTGAAATGTCCCCACCCCGGTGGTCTGTGGCAGGAGGAATGACCCCATACCCAATGTAATGAGCACAAGAAAGGCTTCCATACTATGTGTCACCATCGTGGGAAGGTCCCTCATTCAGACTGAAGGTAGCAGGAAGTGGATCTCTATGCCGATCTTGAAAGATGGGAAGACCTTCATTCTCCATAGTGGCAGTATAGAGAGGACCTTCGTACTGGGTGTCATTGCCGTGGGTCGGTCCGCAGTGGGTGCTCCCTGTGCCGGTGGCCGAGAGAGTCAACCCAGCCTACCCATGGGGTAGTTGGGGCCTCGGCCCAAGTCGGGAATATGAATGCCCCTGCTCAGCAGACACATGGGTCCAGTGATACACGCCGGTGGTGGCTCAAGCCATAGTAGCTTGATGTTGACGTCCCTTGGTGGGATTCCTCTTCAGCTTGCACTCGACACTGGCATCGGGTCAAATGGACCGGAGTCGGTGGTGCAGGTATATAGCTCACCAGCTCCTCAGCCAATAAGACTGGGTGGCAGCACTGGCATAGCCTCATGGGATCCCTCACTGGGAGCCCCTAGAATGGGACCCTGACTGGGCTGACCCGAACATCCCCCACCTCATCGGCCCTAGGGAGGAAGTTATTGAGGCATTCTGGGGAGTGGCTACCGAAATGATTGTATGCTGGAGTGGGGAGTAGTGGCTCCCTGTGCGAAACCTTGGGGGCAATGGTAGTGATAAGGAACAGATGCCCTATATCAGGGTGGGCCATATCCTAAGTCGGGATAATTCCCTCCTCCTCATACCTGCATACGAGGTTGTTGATTACCCTTCACTGCATGAATTAAGAAGGGGAGATAGGGCACAGGTTCTCAACTGCTGTAGTTGTGGGGGTTGTCGCAGAAGTGGCAGAGCCTTGTGGGGTTTCCGCATTGGCGTTTCCCCTACCACTGCATTGGTGGGTAGGTGGATATCGGTCTCCTGGTGTAGTAGCTTGGTTCCGGAAAAACAGGGGGATTGAACCATTTGTACTAAAACAAGGAAATTGATGTCCAGTTCCCCAACGCTATTCCGTCTTCCATGGCTAGTAAGAGGGCTCCACATTGACAATGTCACAGACTAAGATGCCCCAAATTTTGACTGCCCCGACTTATGGTGAGTTTCGCGCTAGACCCGCTATTTTCTTAGTGGGATCTGGCACCAGATAGATAGATCCGGTGACATGATAGTCCACTGATGTCTCAAACTCTACTAATCCCCACATTGAGGAGAAGATATTCACGCTAGGTTCACCATTTATGTTTCTGACGCTTTTGCGGGGGCGCGTACGTCCATCTATTTCGGGGATGACGACGTTGTTTGTTGCCCAGAATTTCCACTTTCCAAAGGTGGGCGGCATATGTTTCTTGTTTAGAGATGTTTTCTCCTTGATCGAAACCGTATGATGAGATGTTGTTTCCTAGTTTCGTGGATCCCTCCTCGAAACTCTTTACATAGTCCGGGTCTCCCTTATAGACTTAAGACATTGTTCATGAAACTCTTCTCAGTTCCATATCTTCATGGATTACGGTTAATTACAGTTCTTCTGTTGGGACATTCCAAGGGTTACAAACAGGGAAGCAACCTTCGGTCGGGGGAGTAGTCACATTGGACATCACTGGTGTGTATGGACACTAGAACACTGGCACATTTTTCTTTGGTACCTTATTATAGGGCTTCTCGAGGGTGTGGAATCCGGAGGCATCCCACATCAAAAGGAGGGGAATTATTTTCCATAGGAATGTATCTGAGGTTTTCCTCAGCTTCCCATGTTTAACACAGGGCATTCCGCAGGTTTAACGTCCAGCGGAGACAGATCAGACTGATCAGAACACTAACTAGAGTGGATCAAATGTGTGAAACCCCCAGAGGGAACACTGATGTCAGGGCTAACGCGTGGTTAGTTACCTGGATACTGCTAGGAGCAGTGGAGAGGTGAATTGACATGATCTCACTGGGATGTGGTGGCCCAAGTAATAATCAAGATGGATGATGGATGGTTAGGTGAAGTGGAGTGGGAATTAGATGGAGCCGCTGTGAGAATGACAATGATATTGGGATTGAGCCTCAAAGAGACTTCCTACGTATCCCCATGGTAGGGAATCGAAGTTCACGTAGTTAGGTGAATGTAGTTCAACTTGACAATGACTTACTACTGACTAGGGTTCCAATGTCTTACCACTGGATGGGGTTGACAATGGATTACCACTGAAAGGGGATGAACCTCAGGGAGGCTTCCTATGTATCTTGCCTTAGCAAGGATCAAATCCCATGTAGTTCGGAATGGTGTGGTGAACCAACGTGAAGGGGGTCAGAATGATCAGGTGTTGGGATTGAACCTCAGAGAGGCTTCCAACGTACCTTAACTTGGCAAGGATCAATGTCCACGTAGTTCAAGATTTTTTGGTGAACCGAAATGAAGGGGGTCGGAACGACCGGGTGTTGGGCTTGAACCTGAATGAGTCTTCCTACGTACCTTGCCTTGGAAAGGATCAAAGTCCGCATATTTCAAGATTTTGTGGAGATAAAACTCTAGGATTCCTAGAAAGGATTCCATGGTCGGTGCTTACTCTAATCCAACATGAGTCATGCTCGGTTTGAGAAACAAGAGGCAACAAAATACCTGACGATCACGTCACAAATGGTGCGTTCGTGGGAAGTGGAATGGGGCTTACACATGGTTAGTGGCCCGAAGGGGAAACAAGATCTTACGTATGGAGCGGCCCCAGGGAGATGGAGACTGGGACTTACTCCAGGGCAGAGGCCTGGATGGAGAAAAATCCCAAAGGGAGAGGTAAGGGATAAAAAATCCTTGTCCCCATCTCTCCCCTTAATCTTTGTCATGAAAGAAGAGAAGAGGAGCATGGGTGATTCCTCCTGCAAGAAAAGATAGGGGCTTACACCAAGATGGTTTCCCTTTCCCCATGGATAGACACTGGGGTGAGGTCATAGTTTAACATCATGTTCCAAGGATGTTGATGCTTGGCAGTTTAATGTCCTCCAAATCGGATGAGGCAGATTCACTCTACACCCCTATGACTTACATGACTGGTACCTCCCACCCCTTGGGGAAGGGAAGGCATTAGCAATGCCATAAAAAGGGGGTTTCATGGAGTGATTCACTGAGGGGTCCACATTAGTGTGGCTATTCAATGAAGCAATAGCCGTTAGCATGCCTATGCGAAGAAGAATGAGGCGAAGCAACACAATGGAAACACTGCCCAAGGGACTTTGAAGTTACTTCATGTAAACCTAGAGGGTCGCACGAGAAAAGGGATTACGGAGCAAAGGGGACCATAGGTAGAGGGCTTGTGAAGCTCTGGTGCTCTATGTAGTGGAGGGGATTCATGAAGGGGTATTCTTTGTGAAGTGAAGTGGCCTAGCCTAGGCATAGAGCATAGGTACATATGGGAGGTTCTTCGCAAAGTGGAAAGGAATTTGCAGAGCAATGAATCACGAAGCAAGGGTGCCTCGGGAAGTATAGGATTGTGAAGCAAGGTTCTTAACGAGGTAAATCGACCCTACATTATCATGCATGTCATATGTGTATGTAGGGTTCTTCACGAAGTACAAGTGCTTCACAAGGACTCAAGTCCCCTTGGGTATCCCCTTCCATCACGGAGGCCCATGGGCTCTACGAAAGGCATCCCTCTCAGAAGAGGGGATGAATTCATGCAAGGGAGGAGGAACTTCGTGATGCAAAAGTACCTCGAGAAGCTCATGGTTCGTAGAGCAGGAAGTGATTCACTATTCGGGAGCTAAGAAGGTGAAAGGTCGGATGATCCATATGTTGGTCTCGAAGGGATACCTATATTTATAGGCAAGAGGCACTGTGAAGCGGAGCTCGCTTGGCATGAAGATGAAGCTTGCTCCATGGAGGGCTCACGAACATCAAATCGGATCATGGAGGATCCCTCCTCTTTACTCCGCGACGGGCTAACGATTGAAAAAGGGGTTCACGGGGTATCCCGCCTCCTTGCCCCACGTGGGCTTGTGAACGTCAAAGGGGTTCGCGGGGCATCCCGCCTCCTTGCTCCACGTCGGGCTCATGAACGTCAAATGGGTTTGCGGGGCATCCCACCTCCTTGCTTTATGATGACATCATGAACATCAAAAGGGTTCATGGGGAATCCCTCCTCCTTGCTCTACAGAGGGCTCACGAAAATCAAAGGGGTTCATGGGGAATCCCTCATCCTTGATCTATAGCGGTCGCAAGGCCATGGGGGATCCGTGAACGGTCTCCACAAGGTAGATCTTGAGGCTTTCAACATGTTCTTCTTCTTACCCAATTTTGGCGCCAAAAAATCTTGGTAGTTATCGTGCACAAATTTTGTGAATGAAACAAACCCTACTAGACTATGGATATCAATTCTAACATGTCCCCCTAAACTATGACAATAAAAGTGAAATAAATATTTCTAAGAATCCAGTGTCTCATTCCATAAAAAAATTGATACAAGGCATCACTTTTTAAGAGTCCATTTTCAAAAGGGTTACATAACTCTTGAGTTTATTGGAATAAAACATCAGTTAGATGATATATTTACAAAACCATTAAATTCTTATAGGATAAACTATATCAAACATGAATGGGAAATGATTAATTTTAGCTTAGTTTAATTTTCTGTGACACGCCGTTGGCTATGACACACCATTGGGTATGACACACTGTTGGGTATGACATCATTGGTTATGACACACCGTTGGATTGTCTCACCATTGGTTTGTCCCACCATTTAGTTCTCTAACCATTTTTTTCGTATCACTATCATATTATCTCACCATTTTATTTGACACAACATTGGATTTTCACACTATTGGATTCATGCCTTTGTGAATTTTTTATTCTAATTTTTCTAAATCACCTGTTTTATATTTTTATGTTTTATTTTTATAGGACGATACATAAATTTTCTTAGATTCAAAATTTGATTTCAAGTACTATATCTATTTTTCAAATACCTAATCCCAAATGATACAAAATGGAACTTTTTATACTTCCAACACACCCATACTCTCTTACATTTCTCTCTCGATCCTAGTGCGACCTTTCTTATTCCAACCTTTTCCCACATTTTCCTTAACTTGAGAAAATTGAACTAAACTTCATGCTAGGAATGAAGCATGCTTCCAAGTCTTCTTCGACTAAGTCAAGATCAGATAATAAGAATAAGGGATAACCAAGTGTTCTTTCTCCAATATAACCTTTTCAGCCTAGGATTTCAAAAAAAGTTATAGTTACTAAAATGGAAGTTGAATAAAAATGGATGTTGTCAATAAAGTATCTTGTGAACAAAGTTCATTATGATCAAGGCCAGTTAGAGTGGTTCTATTTGAATGATACACCTTTCTACCCTAGGTTGGCGAATCATTTTTCCAGTATGTTGACTTTGTTTTTAACAATGAGGATGAATATTGGATGAGAACAAGAGTTAATGGTAAAAAAATTATCTTTTCCTCAAAAATTGGGCAAAATTCTTGGGAGTTCCTCATAAAGGTGTTTATTATGACTACCAAGGATCTATTCCTAAGGATAATGATTTCTTTATTTATGAAAAATCACTTGAAGAGCTGACTGGTGATGAGATTTCTAGAAGGATTGTAGATTCAGAACTTGATGGAGAGTGCATATTATAGTTCAAATTTGTTAAACATTTTCTTTTCCCTAGAAAAGGTGACTTTTTCACCCTACATTATCAAGATGTATACTTGCTTAGTCTTATGAAAATAGGACTTAAGATCAATTTGTGTATATATATCATGGTCCATCTATCTGAGATGATCAAGATAAACTCCACATAAAATTCATTTATCTACCTGAAGTTTATTTTATCTTTATTAAATCAAAGGGAGTAGTTATTGAGGATGAAGAAACAATTATAGACTATGGTGGTTTTTTTTATTTCAGAATCATTATATTCAAGGGTAAAAATTAGTTGGAACCTCAAGAAGAGATAGTGGGTTGGGGATAGTGATAAGTTGTATGATGATTTTAACCTAGTGGATCATCCCACAAGGTCGAGGGATGTTGTTGACCTAGGTTTACAGCCAGAGGAAATTTTTGAGTAATCAGATGATAAAGAAGAATTTGATGAAGAATAAGTGGAAGGAACCTTCTATTTATGAAGTTAGTGACCATGATTTTTCACCTAAATCACCACTGATTACATATGGGTATCTTAGTCCACCTAGGAAGATTTTAGAAAGATAAAATCTTGAAAATAGATATGAATAAGAAGAAAACGTTTCTGAGGAAGAACAATTTAAAACCAGTTCAAAAACTGACAATAAAGATGAAAATTGAGATGGGTATGATGAAGATGAATATGAGGAAAATGAAAATAGAAATGAAATTGGTAATGGAAATTGATATGATGAAAATGTAAATGATAGTGAAAGTTGATGATGATGATTCCTAACTTGATAGTTAAGGTTGACGAATTAGAAGGACAGATGTAGAGATTCCTACAGAGATTCAAGATTCACCTAGTGTTTCTACTAATAAACTATATTTTACTAGATGAATGGACCTAGATATTAAAGAAAAATATGCATTTGTGGGGGGGGGGAATCCCCATATGTGGAAATATATCATGAAATTATATCTATTGATGGAGTTGAAGCCAATTTTGTTAGTAAGGATTATACTATGTGTGACTCTTCTATGGTTGAGCAGATGTTTATGATTTCTACTATTTATTATCATGTAACTAAACATAAGAAAAATGATATTATTGGAGAAGAAGATGAAAATAAACATATGGTTGATAAAGCTACTACTAAGATATTTTTTGATGAGAATTAATAAGGTAAATACATTGTTGTTGTTTAGAAATAGGATCTTCAGATTCTATATGCACCTACTATTGGTAAAAAGAAGAAGAAGAGACTACTAGTGTTGTTGCACAGATCTCATATGCTCAAAAATCAGATGATATCCATGATACTGTTGTACAAGATGTAGATGGATAGAGTCTATATGATTATAGATGTGTTGAGATAGTTGTTGTTGTACCTATTATTTTAGTACCTCCTACCACTTCAGCAGTTGTTTATGAGGTTTCTAAGAGTTGGGTTGATTCTATGTTAAAAGAATGAGATAGTTTGAGCAAGTTTCCACTAAAGGATGGTGGAACTGAGGTTCGAAATTAAGGGGATCCTAATGGATCTATGATAGATCAGGTTGATTTTGATGGTATGTTAGAAATTTTTTCCTTAGTTAGACCTCATGTATCTGATATTGCCCTTGTTCATGTTGTTCCAACTGATGTATTTACAAGGAGCGACTTGGATGTTTTTGGTAAAAATTTACTTTTAGATTTTGATAAGTGTTTGAAGAATCATGCTACACTCCTGAATAATATTAGTAGGAATGATGCAAGATATATTTTATAATTGGTGATCCAATACATACAACCTAATATATTGCATCACATTCTGAAAATTGAGATTAAAAATAAAAGGATGAGTAAATAGGTTGAATCTGTTAAATCTATAATGGAATATATGAAGTATAATTTCAATGATTATATGGATAGAATTCTGAAAAATATTGAGAATGTTTCCTTAGACACTTATACCTCCACAAAACCTCCTATATTTTATGTTGATCATATTCAAATAGTTTTTAGAAAAGATGTTTTTATTTCTTCAAGTGGTCCTGCTAGTAGATAACTTATCATATCGTTGGAGATTTTGAGGAAGTTTGAGCATAGAATTGACCATTATCACAAGATAATAAGGAGTTATTCTAAGTAAATTACCTCAAAAAGAGATACCATTACCAAATATATAAAATATTATCTCTCAAGGATCTATACCAAGCATGCAATGGATGAAAATTTCAAATTTTTGGCTGAGAATTTGAGGATGCCACCAATTACTTAGGCCTTTAAAGAGAAAGTAAGGTAGTCGAAGGAGATGAAACAAGTGTTGAATAGATTTAAGGAGGAAAAAGGATACTTATTTAGTGAAATGGAAAGTGGTTTTCAGATCATTATGGATTTCATAAACTAGATGAATCTATTTCTTCATGTTTATGGTACTGTAGATGTTATATTCTTTCAGTGGTAGATATATACCAATAGTAGATGAACTGTTTTCCCAAATTAGGGTTTTAAAAAGTAGGCTTCCCAAATTAGGGTTCCTCAACCATACTTTTTTAAAAAATTATGGTGCACCAACCATGAATTTAATAAAAAGTAATGTTAATTAACCATAAATTTTATTTCAAAATAAGGGTTCCCCCAAAGTAGGGTTCTCAAAGTTATGTTGATATTTATTATTAATAATTTTTAAACTAGAAAATATGCTCTGTTTCACATAAACCATTATATTTGAATTTTTTGTATGTTTGTGGTTGATATTTAAATTATTATAATGACTTTATAAATTCATATTAATTATTTAGAACCTATTAAAAGTGTTTTTAATTGTTTTAAACTTTTTTTCATGTAGATAAAATTGTTTTTTATTCTCATTCATGAAACATACAACTTAAAACTCAAAAAATCGTTTCTCTTATTTTTTTTTATTTTCTTCAATTTTATTGTTTCTAAATTAATATTAGTTGATATTAAACTCATTCAAATTTGTTTTAATATCTTTAATGTGTTGTCATTAATTTTTTATATTCTATAAATGTTTACTTCTCATTTTAAACAGAATGTTTTTTGAATTTCGAATTTCAAATTCAAACTTTCTATTTTTGTGGGATCTTTTATTGACTAATTATTATGGAAGTATTTTAAGATATATGTTTTATTTTTCTAATTAAATTGAATTAGTATTTATTTTTTAAAATTTTGATGGTGATTTTAATGATTAATATGAAATGATAATATCTTTTTCACTCTCTCCCTCTGATAATTCAATTTTATAAATTTTATTATTTTTAATTGTTTTAACAGTTTTATCGAGTGTGTTGTCTATATAGCATTATATTTAATGGACTCAAGGATTACTAGAACAAAAGATATAAATATACAATTATTAAATGATGAGTGCATACTACTTAAAGATATAAAAAGTGTTGATACTCTATGATACTCTGTTTCATCATCTTGGTGATTTATCATGTTCCTAATTAAATCTATTTTTACTTATACTGCCTTGATGAGATGAACTGATCCAATTCTTGGGAATCAGAACCTATGTTTTTATTCTTCTTCCATATACTTCATTTGGTTTCATGATTCTATAATACTAATTACTACCTTTAATGCACAATCTACTTTTCTGTTTATGCTATTATATACAAAATAATTTCTTCCTCTCTTCATTAGGTTTTGACTCCCATATTATAAATTCAGGACCATTCTAGTTGTGAATCCCTATATATAATGGAAGTTTATAACTGGGTTGTGACTCTACATAAAAAAGTCAGTGTTTTATGGTTATACATCCAGTAGAAAAGGATCTTGTAATCGGGATATTATTCCCCCTAAAAAATCATTTTAGTGCACACATATCTCTTGCTGAGTATAGAGATATAAGACTAGTCTAGGTCCACTTTAGACTAAACCAGTATAAAAATCCCTATGTTCATTTATTTAATTCCAATTATAAATAACTATAATAATTAACCTTGATAAATAATTTAAATAATCAATTTATTTGATTATTTTTTTATCTGGTCTATTCATCCCCTCTAAACCATCTTCCATTACCCTATCTGACCAAATAATTGGTATTAGTGATTGTTCCTTTTGGAATTATCCATTACTTCTATAGATTCTTTTTTATATATTTAATTGTTCTAAATTATTCCTTGGACTCATAGTATAAGGATAATATATTTAGTATGCAAGGACTAAATACAAATGATTCATATATTCCTCCGAAGTCACCACACTTTTATGGTAATGATTATGGATATTGGAGATTGCTAATAGGGGCATACCAAAAACAATTAATAATAGAACACTTTTCCATCATAGAAAATAGTACAAACTACTTCAATCTAACCCAAATACACTTACCAAAAATTATTTTCCTAGATATGTTTTAAATTGAAAATTTGTTAATATTTTATATTTAACTAATAACAAAAGTTTTTTTAGTCATGTGTCTTCTTATAAGACAACTCAGAACATTTAGAAGATTCAACAAGTCACTCACCTTGGATTTGAAAAATTAATTTGAACCAACCTTGAATTTCTTTGAGAAAAGTATAATGACTTAAATATGGGTGAAGATGAAATAGTAAATAAAATGTTCTATCGATTCACAAGCATTTTGAATGGAATGAATTCCCTTGGAGAAGCTCTGGAAAACCCAGTGCTTTTTGAAAGAGTCCTATGCGCATTACCAAAAAAAAGGAAGGAAAATAAGGTCACCATTGACTAAATAAAGAACTTAAAAGAGTAAACTTTCAATGAATTTATTTTTTCACTATATCAGTATGATCTAGAAATGAAGAACATAATTGATAAGGATACAACATAAAAAATATGTAGTGTTTAAATTTATGAATGTTTTTTATAATATATATTCTAATTCTAATCTATAGGAAAGTGAAAAATAATATATTAATCAGATCATGATTGGAGTCTACAAATGAATGAAAAATAAATTATTCAAGAACTAATTTAGGAGAAACCCTTAAAAATAAAAAATTTAGGGGAGATAAGAAAGGTGGTACAAATTAAAATTTTTTAGATGTTACTTTTTTTGAGTGTAGGAAAAAATTACATATCAATAATAACTACCCTAAAATAAAGAATAAATGAAAATAAAAAAATAAGGTTCAAAAGGCATTAAAAACTACTTGGTGTTATGCTGAAGAATCTGATTATAGTGAACAATTTGTACATGAGAAAGAATCTATTATCTTGTGCTTCATAACATCAATGAATAAGTTTAGTGACTCAAGTTTTTATTATGGATGTTCTAATTTTGACTACGATTCTAAAAATCTAAATGGTTTTATGTTAAATTAAGAATTTGAAAGACTAAGAAAATATGTTTTCAAAGTTTTTGATTTATCTAATAATATTAAAGAAAATCATAAGAACATTTATTTTGAAAATAAAATAATTTTAAAATAGAATGATGAATTAAGGAATACAACTTCTTATTATCATTATAAATTTTATGATAATTTAAAATATTCATAATATTTGAATGAAAAATTGAAAAAGGAATATGAGAGCCTTAAACAAAGTTTATCTTATTTTATTTAAGGTAATAAAATATATCATAAAATAATGTATTTAAATTAAATTAATAAAAGTAAACATTTTTTTTATGATAGAATATTACCTCAAATGTTTAAAACTTATTTCGTTAAAAGTAAAAATGGCTATACTTTTACTCTTACTTATTTTAAATGTGGTCTGATAGGTCACTATGAAAGTGAATTTTCACTTATATTTAAAAAGTATTTGGGATTTAAAAAATACTAATATTTCTAAATTGTTTTTATCTAGAGTACCGTTCAATACCTATTTAAATTCTGTGTGGGTGCATGAGAATTATATTAGAAATCCGATTCAACCCAAAGTAGATTGGGTGAAAAAATTGTTAAGTAATTGATTTTTGTATGAAAAATACCTTGGATGTATTAAGAAAGGCATATGGTAAATAAAAATTGTATTATCTATGCATATTACTAGAAATACATAAAAGTTTACCACTTAAAACACATGTTATGGAGGCACCGTTACATTTGAAGATAATTCCAAAGGAAAAGTAAAAGGTTTTGGTAAAGTGGTTATTTCTAAGTCTACTTTTATATCTAAAGTTTTATTTATTGAATTATTAAAACCAAATTTAATTATTATATCTCTATTATGTGTTGATGAAATAGAATTTAAATTTAAAAATGATAAATTTTTAGTTTTTAGAGATGACTCTTTATTATTTTATGCTAATCAAAAGGAATATAATTATACAATTGATTTTTCTAATCTAACTATTCAACATGTTAAGTGTTTGATTATTTTTTAGAGTAATAAAATTGTTTTGAATAAATTTTTAGGTAATTTTAATCTTATAATGTTATATAAGCTCTCAAAAAATGAGAATTTATTACAATTACCTTCCTTGAAGAATTAATACCATCATGTTTTGACACTTTCATGAAAGGGAAACAACATAAAGTTTCTTTCAGGTCTATCAATCAGAATATTACTTACAGACCTTTATGATTAGTGCATCTTGATCTATTTTGTCCTACTCATATATATTGTTTTGGAGGAAATAAATATTCTTTAGTTATTTTTTATGATTATATTATATTAAATGGGTATACTTTGTTGCTCATAAAAATGATATTTTATCTAGATTTACTTATTATTTAAATTTAGTTCAAAATGAAAAGGTTGTATGATTATTTCTATTCACAGTGACAATGGAGGTGAATTTCATAATTTAGAATTTGATTTTTTTTAATATAATGGTTATTTTCATAATTTATATGCTCCAAGAACACCATAAAAAAATTGTGTTGTAGAATAAAAAAAAATAAAACTCTCATTAAAATTTCCAAAACTATGTCAAGTGAATATAATTTGGACATATATTTTTGATTTGAGGCCATTTTTTATTTTTATTATATTTAAAATAGAATTATTATTAGACCATTATTAAAGGAAACTCCTTATGAATTACTTAAAAATAAAAATCTTAAAGTTGGTTATTTCTAAATTTCTGGTTCTTGAGTTTTTTTAACTTCAATAGATAATTTAGATAAATTTGATGAACAAATTGATGAAGGTATTTTTATTGGTTAATATAATAATAGTAAGTCTTATAGAGTTTATAATAAAATAAATATAGTTATTGAAGAATCCATTAATGTTATTTTTTATGAAAACAATGTTAAATTAAATTCCGATTCAAATGTTTTTTGACAATGAGTTTAGAGATTTTAATTTTGGTGAAGAAAAACATTAGGATTAAGATGAATCAATTGAGGAGGATCATTCTACTTCTAAACCTAATTCCAGATCATAGAAGATTCATAAAGATCAAAATATTGAAAATTTAATTGGTAATATTTATTCTAGTGTTAAAAATAGAAATTCTATTTCAAATTTTTGTTCCAATTATGATTTTATTTCTGATTTTATTACAAATAATATTAATGATGCTTTAAATTATTTTAGCTGGATTTATTATATGCAAGAAGAGACTAATCAGTTTTTATAAATAATATTTGGTATTTTATAGAATTTTATGTGGATGAGAGGGTAATTAGAACTAGGTGGATCTTTAGAAACAATATGGATGAATCTAGAAAAATTACCAAAAATAAATCCAGGCTTGTTTCTCAAGGATACTCTCAGGAAGAAGGTATAGTCTTTGAATATTGAGTTTCCCCCATTCCTAGGTTAGAATATATTTTAATATTGATGTATTTTTCTTGTTTTATTTGTTTTAAATTATATCATATAGATGTAAAAAGTTATTTACTAAATGGTTTTATAACTAATGATTTTTATTTTTCACAGCCCCTTGGTTTTGAATGTGAAAAATCAATTAATCATGTTTTTAAAATATCTAAATCTTTTTATGGTCTCAAAAAAGAACCTAGTACTTGGAAAGAAAGATATTACTTATTTAAATTGAACAATGGTTTCAAGAAAGGTAATTTTGATCCTAAACATTTTATTAAAAGAAATTAAAATGAAATTTTAATGATACAAATTTCTGTTGATGATATAGTTTTTGGTTCTTATAGTGATTTTTTGTAATTTTTTTTAATTTATTATCTTATGAGTTTTACATGAGTTTATGGAAGAATTAAAGTTCTTTTTTAGACTTAAAATTTTTCAAAGGAAAGATGGGATTTTTCTTAATCAATCTAAGTGTTGTAAAGAGTTAGTTAAAAGGTTTTTTATTGATTCTTCTAAATATATGTAAAATCCCACATGTAATAGTTGTACATTAGATGTTGATGCAACTAGTAAATATATTTATATTAATGTTTATAAATAAATGATATGAATATTTATTTATTTAATTGTATCTAGACCTGATATCATGTTTAGTGTTTTTCTATGTACTAGATTTAAAGTTGATACTAAACAAATTCATATTAAATATATGAAATGAATAATTAGATATGTTAAAGTAACCATTGAATATGATTTGTTTTATCCTAAATATAACTGTTTTGATTTAATATCTTATTTTGAATACGAGTTTGGAGGCTGTAAAAATAATCAAAAAAGCACAGTAAGAATGTTCCAATTTCTTGGAAAAAGTTTAACTTCTTGGTGTTGTAAAAAGAAATCATATATTACTCTATATACTATTGAATATGAGTTTATCTATATTACCCTTATTTTTGCTAAAAGATTATGGATTAAGAAAACATTTTGTGATTTTCGTATTTTTATTGATAAATTTCTTATTTATTGTGATAATACTTATAAAATATATGTTTATAAAAATCCCTTACAACATTATATAAAATAGAATATCAATATTAGATTTTATTTTAATATAGATAATGTGAATAAGAGTGATATTATTTTAGAATTTATCCCTACTGAAAATCATCTAGTGGATATATTTACTAATATTTTAAACTCTACTTAGTTTGAAAAAAATAAACTTGAACTTGGGATGTGAATAGATTAATTATTTTATCTTTTAATATGTATATAGGGAGTTTTTGTTTTATCTTTTTTTTATTTAAAAAAAGGATGATAAGATTGTTTTTAAATGTAAAAGTTTTGTAATAAAAAAAATGGGGTTATTTTTTGTGTATGTTCATGTGTTTATTTTTAATTTTTTTGATTGCATGTTTGTTTATGTTTTTAAAAATCCAAATCTCTATTATGATTTTATGTGAAGACCATTTTTACAACCTATCTGTATTTTAATTATAATTTGAGTTATTGTAATTGTATTTTTTAATTCTTATTTCATAATAAATATAATACATATATATTTTTTTATTTAATTATGATGAAGTCTAAATTTATCTCAAGAATGTTTGTATTTTGGTGAAAACTTACTGCATTCTTTTGGTTTTAATAATTAATTTCAGTTTAAACTACTTTACAATTTTCTTTTGTTATTCAATTATAACTTGCACTATAATAATTATATTCTTATGATAATTTTTCATCATGGAAGATAACACATTAATAAATATTTAATTAGAATAAATAGAAGCTTGAATTTATTGTTTAAGTGGTGAAAAAATGTCTTATGGTTATGAAACAATTCTGGAATTCTGGAATTTCATGAACTGAAAATATTTTTTTTCTTCGATATCTCATTCAATGCACCATGGAATTTCTAAAAGTTTGGGGAATTATAACTATAATATTTTTTATACATTTTATTCGACTATATAAAAATATAAAAATGTCATTTAGGTATCTAAAAAATAGGATGAATACAGTAATGTTTTCTGCAGTTTTCAAATCATATTTTAACTATTTTCAATCAAATATCTTAATATAATTATTAGATTGAAGAGAATATTTATTATTTGGAAATATATCTAAATTATATCCATTTAAGTCTTCTGGATTAACTTACAATTCTATCGTTTATATGGCTTAAAAATTCTCCTAAGTTTTAGTGTCCAATGTGTGCATAAGATGATACAATATTCATCATCTTCTTCAAAGATTCATAGTTTCATTAGTTTTTTCACAAGAAAATTTGTTATTACATAGATAAAATATCTTTTTAAATCCAAAAATAGATGACATTCTTCTAATAGTAGTTTTTTTTCAAGCTAATAGTAGATTTATTTTCTAGCTTCAAAGGTAGATAACTTGGTGTTTTCACTCAATAGTAGATGCAGTAATCCTCTCAATGGTAAATGAAACACTCCTCTTAGAAGTAGATGTTCAGATCATGTATCAATGGTATTTATCATTTTTAGTTTAATGATATATCATTTTATCACAATGGTAGATCATTTTTAAAATAGAAACGAGAAATGCCTTGTTTCAACGGTAGATGTTATATGACTTGAATGGTAGATTTATACCCATGGAAGATGTCCTTATTTATCAAAATAGGGTTCCCAATGTAGGGTTCCTGAAGTAGGGTTCCCAAAGTAGGGTTCCTGAAGTAGGGTTCCAAAATTAGGGTTCCTCAACCATACTTTTTTATCAAAAAATGGGTTCATCAACCATTTTTTAATCAAAATTAAGGTTCATCAACCATAATTTTAACATCAAAAGTAGTTTTATCTTAGTAGGGTTGATATTTATTAATATTATTATTTTTCAAATTAGAAAATATTCTCTGTTTCATGTAAACCTTCATATTTTGATTTAGTGCATGTTTGTGGTTGATATTTAAATTATTATAATGACTTTATAAATTCATATTAAATATGTAAAACCTATGTGAAGTGTTTTTATTTATTTTAAACATGTTTTCATGATTAGAAAAGTGTGTTTTATTCTCATTGATGAAACTTACATCTTCAAACTCAAAACATAATTTCGATTATTTATTATTGTTTTCTTCAATTTTATTGTTTCTAAATTAATATTAGTTAATATTAAACTCATTCAAACTTGTTTTAATATCTTTAATGTGGAGTTATTAATTTTTGATATTCTACACATGATAACTACTCATTTTAAATGTAACATTTTTTAATTTTAAATTCCCAATTCAAACTTTCTATTTTCTTAGGATCTTTTATTGACCTTTAATTATGGATGTATTTTAAACTATATATTCTATTTTTTATTCATTTGAATCAATCAATATTAATTAAAATTTAGGTCATGAGTTTAGTAAATAATATGAAATGATAATATCTTTTCTTCTCTCTCCCTCCAATAATTAAATTTTATCATTTTTAATATTTTGAATTATTATAACAGTTTTCTCAACCATGTAGTCCATATAGATTTATATTTAAATGAATCGAGGATGCCTGTAACAAAAGAAAGACATATAAAATTTTGACATGAGTTAATATAACATAAAGAGATAAAAAGTGTTCATAATCTATGATACTCTATTTCATCATCTATATAATCTCTCATGTTCCGAATTATATCTGTTTTGACTTCTACTGCCTTGAAGAGATGAACTGATCCAATTCTCGAGAACAAATACCTGAGTTTTTTATTACTCTATCTAATTTTTCTAGTTTCTTGAGCATGTAACACTAATTCCTAACTTTTATACACTCTATTTTTATATATATTATTTTACCTAAAAAATAATTTCTTCCTCTCTTCCTCAGGTTGTGACTCTCAGATTCTATTGTCATGACCATTCGAGCTGTGAATTATGGTATCTAAAGTTAGTTTTTAATTGGGTTATGACTCCCCATTAAAATTTCAGTGTGTCATGGTTATCCCAAAACTAGAAAAGGATCATGTAATTAGGTTATAATTCCCCCTCAAAATCTAGTTTAGTGCATTCATATCTCTCATTGAGTAGAGAGGTATAAGACTAGACTAGGTTAAAATTGGACCGAATGAGTATACAAATCCCTATGTTCATTTATTTATTTATACTATTAATTAAATATAATAATTAACCTTGATAATTAATTTATACAATAAATTTATTTGATTAATGTTTTTAATCTAGTCTATTCACCCCTCTAGACCATTTGCCATTATTCTATCCGAACTAACAATTGGCATAAAAAATTGTTCCTTTTGGAATTATTCAATCCATCTATAGATTATTTTGTTTATATTTAATTGTGCTTACATATTACAAGACCTCATAGTCTAAGGAAAATATCTTTAATATGTATGGACTAAATAAAAATGATTCTTGTTTTCCTCAGAAGCCACCACAGTTTGATGGAAATGATTATGGGTATTGAATATTCTGAATGGAGTCATACCCCAAACCATTAAGTATAGAACATTGGTCCATCATGGAAAAAGTACACACTACCATAATATTAACTAGATTCACTTGTTGTAAATTATGCTACTAGATATGTTTTAAATTAAAAATCTATTAATATTTTTTGTTGTAATATTGAAAAAATTCTTTTAGTCATGTTTATGCCTGTATGATAGCTCATGAGATTTGGAATATTCTACAAGTCACTCACTTTGGAGCTGAAAAATTAATTTGAACCAAGATTGGAATGATTCAAGTAATGTACTAAGAATTCATGATGGGTGAATATGAAACAATGAATCAAATGTTCCAAAAATTCACAAGAACTGTGAATGGAATGAATTCTTATAAAGAATCTTTGGAATGACAAGTATTATTTTTAAGAGTAATATGTTCATTATAGAATAAATGGCATGAAAATAAGGCCAGCATTTAAAACACAAAGAACTTCACAGAGCATAATCTTGATGAATCGATTAGACCACTTATTAAGTATGAACTAGAACAGAAGAACAAAGATTAATAGGAGACAATGAAAAGGAAAGGTGAAACATTTTAATATGTGAATTTTGTTTTTACTAACTCTTATAATTTTGATCTACATGATAGTGAAAAGAAGATATATCTCATATTGTGACTAGAGTATACAAAAAAAAATTAAAAAGAAAGAATTTAAGAACTAATTTAGGAGAAACCCTCAAAAATAAAAATATAAGAGAGATAAAAAATGTTGTATGAAGTACAATGCTTCAGATGTTACTTTTTTTTGAGTGTAGGAAGAATGGTCATATCAATATGAACTATCATAAACTAAATAATAAATAAAAATAAAAAATAAGGATAAAACAGAATTGATGAATATTTAGAATTTTATTGAAGAATATAATTATAGTAAAAAATATAGACATGAGATAGAATTTACTAACTTATTATTCATGGAATCACTAGATAAGGTTAGTGATTTAGGTTTTTATTTTGGATGTTCTAATTCTGACTATGATTTTGAACATCTAAATGTTTATGATTTAAATGAAGAAAATGAATGTTTAAGAAAAGATATTTTGAAATATTATAATTTATATAATAAGCTTAAAAAAACCATGATAATATTATTTGTGAAAATAAAATACTTTTATATGAGAATGAAAAATTAAGGACCACTACTTATGCTTCTCATTCTATAGTTTATAATAATTTAAAATCTGCTCAAGATTTGAATGAAAATTTAAAAAAGGAAGTTGAGAGTATTAAAAAACATTTATCTACTTTTATTCAAGGTCATGAAAAATATTATAAAAATTTGTCTTTAAATAAAATTAATAAAAATAAATATGGGTTTGGATATGATAGAAATTACCTCAAATGTTTAAAACAAAGTTTTTTAAAATAAAAAATTTCCATATTTCTTCTATTACTTGTTTTAAATGTGGCATGAAAGGTCACTATGAAAATGAATGCTCTCTTATATTTAAAGAATATTTTGGATTTAAAAAAACTTATATTTCTATTTTTTACATATATTACCATAAAATTACTATTTAAATTCTGTATGGCTACCTAAAAATTGTATTACTAATCGAGTTGGACCCAAAGTATCTGGTGTATAAAAAATTTTCATGTAATTGATTTATGTAGGAAAAATGTATTGGATGTCTTAAGAACAACATATGGTACATGAATAGTGGACTCTCTTGGAATATTACTTGAGACCCATAAAATTTTACCACTTACCACACATGTGATGGATGCATTGTTACATTTGGAGATAATTTGAAAGGAAAAGTAAAAGGTTTTGGTAATGTGGGTATTTTTATTTCTATATTTGTATCTAAGGTTTTATTTGATGAATGAATAAAACATAATTTAATTAGTATATCTAAATTATGTGATGATAGAGTGGAAGTTAAATTTCAAAATGGTAAATGTTTAGTTTTTAGAGATTATTATTTATTAATTTATGCTAATCCAAAGGAAAATATCTATATAATTGATTTTTTTTGAACTAACTGTTCAACATGTCAAGTGTTTAAATGATTTGTATAGAGATATAATCCTTTGGCATTGATGTTTATATCATGTTAATTTTAGAATGTTACATATTCTCTCAAAACACGAGAATTAATTATAATTACCTTCCTTGAAGAAAGAACACCTTAATGATTGTGACTCTTTTATGAAAGGTAAAAAATGTATTGTTTCTTTCAATATTATCAATCATATAAGTAATAATATACCATTATAGTTATTACATCTTGATCAATTTGGTCGAAATAAAATTTCTAATATTTAATTAAAGAAATATACTTTTTTAATTATTGATGATTATAGTATATTTACATGGGTATACTTTCATTCTCATAAAAATGATACTTTATCTTGATTATATTCTTTTTTTAATCTAGTTGAAAATGAAAAAGGTTGTATGATTGTTTATATTCATAGTGATAAAGGAGGTGAATTTTATAATTTAGATTTTGAAAAATTTTGTGAAAAGAATAGTTATTTTCATAATTTATATACTCCTAGATCACAACAACCAAATGGTGTTGTAGAATGAAAATATAGAATTGTTATCGACACGGGTGATGGATCTCGACATGAAACCCCACTCCCAGAACCCTAGCTTGCTGAAAATCAATGATTATTATCTTCCTTTATCTAAAATATTCATTCCATGGACTCGTATAATCCAAGATGGGAGCTTCCTTTTGATCTCATGAGCAATGATGTGAAAGAGGTGACGAATTTGGTGAAAACTGAGCCGTTACAAGCAACAAATATGTGGTTCTTCATCAAAGATTTGACAGGTAAAAATCACTCCAAACCTCCATCGATAAAGCCATCAAAGATAAAGAAAATGGAAGATGGAAGTTTTTCTATTGAGGCCGACCTAGATGCTCTACAACAGCGTACACAACTCTGCATGTTTTCAATTATGGGTTGAGTTTATTATCTCAAAGGTGAAATTCCATAGTCTTATTCCGAATTGAAACCTAAAATTGCTTTATGTTGGGGTTTTAAAAACTGAAAACCAGTCCTGCTTGGTAAGGGGTACTTCCATATTCTCTTTTCTTAGAAAAATGATCTTAATAGAGTTTGGAAATTAGGAAATCTTCAACTAAAACCCGGTTTCCTTTATATCTATGAATGTGATTTTTCTTTTAATCCTAACAATCATAGGAACACCATGGCTCAGGTATGGGTTAGACTACACAACCTTAATTGTTTTTTCTGGAACCCTCAAATTCTTAATGAACTATCATCCTGCATTGGTACTCCCTTGAAAATTGATCAAAGAACATTAAATGGGGACCTAGGTCTTTTTTCTTGGGTTATGATTGAAGTAAATCTTGAAAATAAATTACTAATGTCCATTTTTTTATTAATAATGTTTATTGGACTGTGGTAAAAATTGAACATGAATGGATTCCCCCATACTATTAATACTATAAAAATGTTCGACACTCAGTCCTTAATTTTTGGATTTACACAAATAATCCTCTCATCCTAGTCACTTAGAGTGTAAAAAAATCAAAAAACATAAGAAAGATAAAGAACTTGTACTTAAGAAACCTGAAACATCTAAGAAGAAAGAGGAGAAATGGGTTGTCAAACCCAAAACCTTAGGCCGATTGGAAGCTGGAAATGTGAAAACATGTGCAGACCTAGCTGAGGAATAGGAAAATGAATCTATTCAACAGGTTATTAGGAAGGACATTGAAACTGAAATCTTGGGAATCCTTAAGCACTCCCATTCCTATTTTGCTTCTTCTTGTAACACTTTAGAGGACCCTGCTTTTACTCTGAACCCTTATAATGATCTTATCACTTCCCCTCTGAAGAAGTTTGATGGTATGAATGATCACTCACCCCTTTCAAAGAAAGCTGACCAATCTTTCACTGAAAACACCTCCCAACTCACCCTTAATGCCTTGGAAAACACTACCCTTGATGCTTAGATAACAAGAATTGAACATAAAATTCCCATCCCATCTAAGGATAGGGTTTACAATACCCATGTTGAAATTGGATAACCTACCCTCCAGGGAAGCATGTGTAATCAATAGGAAAGCACCGTTGTCCTCCCAGAAGGTTCTTTGCAACATAGGAGGATAGACAATACTGTTGTCCCACGTCATTCTTCCAACTATCCTTCTATTTTGGACAAAAAACCTGTTCTTAAGCAGGTCTCTAAAACACATGACCATATTTATTCTAATTCAAATTTGGGAGATATTAAATACCTACCCTTGATTACCCCATGTAAGTAGATGGTCTTAGATTCAATCCCTCGAGGTGATGTTGACTCTCATCTTCTTGCGAGTGCAGGTGCTACTAACACCTATTTGGTTTCTCCTTTGCCTACATAGGTGAAGCAAGGTAGCACTAATTAAGCCACTTCCCCTTGAATAATAACCAGATCAAATACCTATGGAAGCAAAAAAAGGGGGACAACCCCCCCCCCCCAAAATAGTTCTAAATGAATTTGTTTTTCTGGAATTTTTAGGGAATTGCGAACCCTGGCACCTTTAATGTCTTACAGAGATTTATTAGCAATCATCGTCCTATTTTTTTTTTCTTTTACTGAACCAAAAATTAATTATGCTTCTAGATTCCTGCATATATGTTCTTTTGGTTATTCCTTTCTTGGAGCTTGTAATAATGATACAATAGTTGAAACTCTCTAGATGTTTTCTCATTCTTCCATGCTAAATGTGAACATTCATAATATTACAAATCAAAGAATTACTTGTGATTTCACATTTGAGCACACTAATATTTTTACTACTTTTGTTTATTCGAATAATAGATATCAAGATAGGAGGCCCATTTGGAATGACCTCACCAAACATAGTAGCACTCTTTAAAATCCTTGTTTTATAGTTGGGGACTTCAATGCCATTTTAGCCCCAAGTTAAAAAATGGGCCCTTATCACTCCACTATTTCCGCTAGGGAATTTAAAATATTCATTGAAACTAATAATCTGATTGAGTTAAATTTAACTGGTTCAAAATTTACCTAGTATGGGCATAATTATAATAGAGTAGTGGCCGGTAATCTTGACAGGACTTTCACTAATGATCAATCCCTGGATAAATGGGATAACATTTCTTGCATCACCCTTCCAAAAGTTACTTCTGATCACCAACCTATATTGGTTAATTTTTCACATAATCCCATCAAACCTAGGTTTCCTTACAGATTTAACACTGCATGGTCCTCTAATCCTGACTGTGTGAATATTATCAAAAAATCTTGGGCTAATATGTCTGAAAATAGGGACTCATTTTCCTGTCCTTTGAAATTAAAAAATCTTAAGCAAGTCCTCAAGAATTGGTGTAAAAATAAATCAAAATAAATAGAAAATGATATTACCCTTATGGAGAATGAGATCATGTAAATTCAAAATTATAATACCTCCTCTAACTTTAGTAACAACTCCCAGAATGAAATCAACATTTCTTCTAAGCTGGTCACGTTACTTAACTTTAAGGATAACCTCAAAAACAAAATTTTAAAACCAAATGGCTCAATGATGGGGATAGGAACACTAAGTTATATAACTCCCTTCATAGAGTTAGAAAAGATTATAGGACTCTTTCCTATCTTAGAGATGAGGGTAATCTTATCAACACCAATAAAGGTATTGAAAATTTTGCGGTCTCATATTTCTGTGATATCTTCAATGGTTCTGGAATTGATAAAGATCTTCTCCCTGATGTCATTCCAGCTACGGTGTCTGGAGATGACAATTATTTTCTTAATAGCATTCCTTTAGATTAGGATATTAAAGAAACTGTCATTATCCTCAATCCATACAGTGCTCCTGGACCTAATGGTTTTAATAACGGGTTTTACCAAAAGAATTGGGATATCATTCATGACGATGTCTGTCGCATGGTTAAAACATTATTTTCTAAAGGAATTCATCCTTATGTATTAAACTCTTTATTTCTTACCCTTATTCCTAAAATGGAGAATGCAGATGAAATACATCTCTTCAGACCCATTTCTCTCATAAATTTTCTTTTCAAAATTATCACTAAATTACTTGCTAATATATTCTCTTCCATAAGCAATAGAATTGTTTCCTGGAATCAATTCGGTTTTACAAAAGGAAGATCTATACAAGACTGCATTTTCCTTGCCTCTTAATCCACTAATCTTTTAAACAGGCAAAATTGAGGTGGGAATGTTTCTATTAAACTTCACATTACAAAGGCCTTTGATACCATAGACTGGAACTTTATTTTTAAGGTCCTTATGCACTTCGGTTTCAATGAAACCTTTATCAACATAATTAAAACTCTTTTTAACTAGGCCCATATTTCCATTATAATAAATGGTTCTCCTAGAGGTTATTTCAAATGTTCTAAGGGGGTTTGGGAAGGAGAACCTCTCTCTGCTATTCTATTCTATATTGCTAAAGACTATTTAATTAGACTACTCACTCAGTCTATGGAAAACGGTAAGATCAAACTGATCCCTACCTCCAGGAACTTGAATTCCCCCTCGCATATTCTTTATGCTGATGACATTATTTTGTTTCTATAGGGGGACAAAAGAAATATTAATAATCTTAAATCCATTCTCACTCACTATTAAGAGGTGTCTGGTCAGCATGTCAGTTGGCATAAATCTTTTATTTACTTTGGAAAAGGATACCCCCCAGTAGGAAAAGAAACATTATCAGTGCTTTGGGGATCAAGGAGGGTTCCCTACCCTTCACTTATTTGGGTGTCCCTATCTTTTGAGGTAGACCTAAATATACATATTTCTCACCCATCATTGACCAAAAACTTCGATAACTCTCCTATTGGAAAGGTAAAAACCTCTCCATGGAAGGAATAATTTGCCTTGACAAATCCACTATTGTCTATAAACTTGTCTATTCCATGATGATTTATAAATGGATAACTGGTCTCTTAAAATGAATTAATTTTTCCATTAAAAACTTTTTCAGCACGGAGAACACACTTGAGAGAAAACTGGTTACTATTCCTTGGTCTACATATTGCAAACCTATTGAAAATGGAGGTATTGGCATAAAAAACCTTAAAAATTTTAATGAATCCATTAAAGATAAGCTCACATGGAACCTCATTCACAATAATTCCTCTTCCAGGGACTTTATTAGGACTCACTTCCTCGATAAATAAAGGAATAGAAATTTCAATTATTTGACCTCCTCAATCTAGCCTTCCATTATGAATAATTTCATCTCTATTATGAATAACTCCAAATGGATGGCTAGAGAAGACTCTAATTTACATTTTTGGTTTGATAATTGTAATGGTACACTACTTATCTCCTTGGTGTTAAAAACTCAACTTCTTGAAAATATTAATGATACCATCAAGGGCGTCTTACAAATGAAAAACCCTTTCTTACCTAAGAATATAATTCATGTTGTGGAAAATTATCCTTTCACTATTACTGATGATCTTATAATTTGGGAACCTACTCATAATGGTATGATTGATTCATAAAGCTACTATAAACATTTATTCAACAATGATGATAGTAATTTAATATAGTTAAAAAACTTTAATAAATCTTGGTTAAAGCCCTAGAGACTCACTATCATTTGGCGTATTTCTCATGGCAAGCTTCCCACTGATATCTGTTTATAATCTTTCAGGATTAATCTTTGTTCCAAATATCGTATGCGTAATCAACATCGAGAGGACATTAATCACATATTCCTTTATTATGATATGACAACTACCCTTTGGAATTATATTTTTGATATTTTTGAGTGTATATGGTTTCCTTGTAGCTCTATAACCTCTCAGTTGCAGCAATGTATGGATTTATCTGACTCCCAAAAAATCAGAAATCTTTTTATTTCAGTTGAAACAGATATTCTACATGTGATCTAGTATTGTAGAAATGACTATATTTATAATAACAACTCATTCAAGCTTAATGCAGGTAAATTGAGAATTCTCATTGCTAAACGGGAGGCTTCTTTGCTTCAGAAGGATCATTGCAATAACTCGGTTAGATATCTTGGGATTCTGAGGTGCATCAGTGTTGATGGGAGGTACCCTCGCCCTAAATACACCATGGAAGTATTTTGGCAATCTTCACCTCTAGGTTGGATTAAAATCAACGTTGATGGTGCTTCTAAAGGCAACCCAAGCCCTGCAGGCTGTGGTGCCATCTTCAGAAACTACCTAGACCAGGTTCTTGGATGCTTCTATGGATCCTACGGCTTCAGCTCCTCCCTGAAAGATGAGATGATGAGTGTGATTCACGCTACTTCTTTTGACAAGATGCAAAACTGTAACCAAATTTGGATCTAGAGAGACTCAAATACTATTGTCCAGGACATTTAGAATGGCGTCGTTCACCTATCTTGGACTCTTACTCCTCACTGGATGAACTGTTTTCACTCTCTATCAGAATTCAAATTTATTATCACCCATACCCACTGGGAAGCTGACAAGATTGCTGATGGAATTTCCAACACTGGAGTTAATCATGAGGTCTCCTAGAGGGATGTACTTCCTTCTGAGTTACTCCCTCTTTATGATATGGATGTTCAAAAAATTCCTTACTTCAGTCTCATGTAATCCTTTCTTGTTATTTTTTTTTAATAAAGTTTGTGTTTTGGTCTTTGACCAGAACACCACCCCATTTTTAAAAAAATATAACTCTTATTGAAATGTAATGAACTATGTTAAGTGAATATAATTTGTCTTGAAATTTTTGGTTTCTTTTTATATTTTAAATAGAATTATTTTTAGACCACTATTAAAGGAAACTCCTTATGAATTATTTAAAAATAAAAATCCTAAAGTGGGTTATTTATGAGTTTTTGGTTGTAAAGTTTTTATTTTAAATTCCAAATATAATTTAGATAAATTTGATGAAAAAATTGATGAAGGTATTTTTCTCAGTTTTTATAATAATAGTGAATCTTGTAGAGTTTTTAGTAAAATAAATATGGTTATTAAAGAATATTTTCATGTTCTATTTGATGAAAATAATTTTTAATTAAATTATGATTATAATTTTTTTGATGAAGAGTTTAGAGATTTTAATTTTGGTGAAGAAAAACTTCAGGATAAAGCTTAATCAATTGAGGGGGATCACTATCCTTCTCATATCGATTCAATATCAAGGAAGATTCTTAAATAAGGTCATGTTGAAGATGTAATTATAAATATTGATTCTGGTATTATAACTATAAATTCTATTTTAAAATTTTGTTCCAATTATTATTTTATTTATGATTTTTTTTCTTACAATATTAATGATGCTTTAAATGATTTTAAATGGATTGTTGTTATGAAAGATGAGTAGAATCAGTTTGTTAGAAATATTGTATGGTCTTTAGTAGAATTTCTTTAGGATAAGAAGGTAATTAAAACTAAGTAGATCATTAGAAATAGGCTGGATGAATCTGGACAAATTGTTAAAAATAAATCTAGACTTATTTCTCAAGGATACTCTCAAGAAGAAGGTATATACTTCAAAGATTCATTTTTACATATTTCTAGATTAGAGGAAATTATAATCTTATTGGATTATCATTATTTTCATGTTTTTAAATTATATCAAATAGATATAAAAAGTGATTTATTAAGTAGTTTTATAACTGAAGAAGTTTATGTTTCTTAACCCCCAATTTTTTAAAATGAAAAATATCCTAATCATGTTTTTAAATTATTTAAAGCTTTGTATGGTCACAAACTAGAACCTCATGCTTGGTATTAAAGACTTTATTTATTTCAACTTAATAATAGTTTCAATAAATTATTTGTAATTATTTTTCTACATTGATGTCTTCTAAGTTTGAAATGTGTCTAATCAGAGAATTAATGTTCTTTATTAGAATTCAAATTTCATATAGGAAATACTGAATTTTTCTTAATAAAACTAATTATTCTAAAGAGTTGGTTAAAAGGTTTGGTCTCGATTCTTATAAATCTATGTAAAATCCTATATGTACTAGTTGTAAATTAGATACTGATGCATCTGGTAAATCTTTTGATATTAATATTTATAGAGGCATGATAGGAAGCTTGATTTCTTAACTATTTCTAGATTTAATATTTTTTTAGTGTTTTTATATATGCTATCTTTTAAGTTGATCCTAAATAAAGTCATATTAAAGTCTCGAAAAGAATAATTAGATATGTTAAAGAAACTTTTGAAACTGATTTTGTTTATCCTAAATATAACTGTTTTGATTTAATATCTTATTCTAATTATAATTTTGGAGGATATAAAATTGACCTAAAAAGAACATCAGGTATGTGTCATTTTATTGGAAAAATTTTAATTTCTTGGTCTTCTAAAAAACAATTATCTATTGATCTATCTAATGAAAAAGCTGATTATATCTCTATTTCTAGTAGTTGTTCTCAAATATTATAGATTAAGAAAAAATTATGTGATTTTTAGTATTTATATTCATAAATTTTACATCTATTTTGATAATAATTATATAATTTCTATTTTTGAAAATCCCTTACAACATTCTAGAACAAAAAATATCAATCTTAGATTTCATTTTATTAGAGATCATGTGAATAAGGGTGATATTGATTTAGAATTTATACCTATATAAAATTAGATAATAGACATCATTACTAAGCCTTTAAACTCTACTTGGTTTGAAAAAATTAAATTTGAACTTGGGATGTTGGAAGCTTAATTATTTTATATTTGAATCTGTATAGGGGGAGTTTCTATTTTATCTTTTTTTTTATTTTAAAAAAGAGGGACATTTTTTAAATGTACAGGTTTTATAATTAAAAAGGGGGAGATTATTTGTGTATGTTCATGGATGTTTTTTCTTTTTTATTACATGTTAGTTTATGTTTTTGAAAAATACAATACCCACTTATCATTTTATGTGAAAACTATTTTCAAAACCTCTCTGTATTTTTATTATAACATGAATTTTTGAAATAGGAATTTTTTTAATTCCTATTTAATCTGAAAGATAATACATATACCTTAATTTTATTCATATATTATTATGTATAATTATATATATAGCATGTTCTCTTTTTGGTCCGAACTTACTGCATGCTTTTGGTTTCAAGAATTATTTTAAGTTAAAACTACTTTATAGTTTTCTTTCATTATTCAATTATAACTTGCGCTATACTGATCAAATTCTTAAAAAACTTGTTACCATTGAAATTTTGAACATTGATATACATTTCATTACAATAAATGGAAGGCCTAATTTATTGTTTATGTGGTGAAAATAATTTCCAAATTTTATGAAATAATTCCGGAATTTTTGAATTTATAGAATTGAAAATATTTGTTATTTCTTTGATATCCCATTCAATTAACATCAGATTCATTCGACGTTTATTAGGTTAGAAAGATAATAAGTTTTTATAAATTTTATTATAATACATAAAAATATTAAAATGTCAGGACCCCATGCCCACAAATATACCACAATGAGGGGATACAGATAGTGACTGCCTGATTCCTACCTCGAGTAGGCCCCAAGTTGGTGACTAGCACCGAGTGAATAATAAATATGAATATAGGAGGCTTTGAAATATAAAATAAACATATAGAAGAGAAAGATAAAAAGAATACACAAAAAACCTTGCTCTCTCTCTCTCTCTCACACACACACACAAATATATATATATATATATATAAATACTAAGTGAAAACATGAAATATCATACATTACTAAACAACCGAAAGGGAAACTATAAGTTCCAAAAGGGAAATGGAGACAATGACTATGAAGCCCAAACAGATCCTAAAAAACCATCAACTAGAAATTTATATCCCAATATGTAACCTTCTTTGGATGGCCTAAAAAATAGTTTATATATCTTTAGGGTGAGCATAACTATATACGTAGTAGGATCCTCCCTAGAGCCTCTCTTGCAAAATATAAAGAAATCATGCTAAAGCACAACAAACAATTGTAAAACTAACTGATTATCCAATAAAAACATATATTTTAATTTCATTTTAATGGTATTAAATGTTCATTTTTGATCTTATGGTCCTCAGTTAGTGCATTTTCATTATGAACATCCATTCTCATCATTTATGCACTTCATGCCTAACGTACACCAATTTAGGCACAATGAGTCATATGATTATAAGGAATGTAATTATCAATATTTTAATTCGATATTTTTGGAACTATATTTAAACTTAAATGTGAACATTTTTCATTCAGGGATCAATGGATGATTCATAAATGATGATAGAGATATTTGGAGATGAATGGAAGCAATTCTAGAGAAGGCATATTGGACACCATCCCACTTAGGAGACTGTGGGGCCCAACATACAGGCCCAATAAATCCCAAATATTTTGTGAGTATAGAATACATGTTTAGGAACAAATAACTTCTCAGGAGAAAATGCTAATTCGGCCTCTATGGTGGTCATTAAGGCTGACCAAGTTAGAGATAAAATTATGGGTCAGACTCTGCAGCCCAGAAAAAAATCCCACTAATTTGATCATATATCGGAATACAAAACTCCAAATGGGCCCAACTTTTACAGGAGGTTATAAGAGGTCCTAGGATCCATTTTAATCTTCTATGACCCACTCTGATTCGTCCATCTAGAAGGTCTTAGAAGCACTTCTGTTCGGTAAAGGAAAGTTGACTTCCACCTCGGGTCAAGGGTGGAAAAATCAACTCTCCCTTACTTTCAACCCACCTATGGCCTACCAAAATTAATTTAGAAGACTTGGACTGTTTAAGGCTCGACCCAAGGGCTCAAAAATTCCTATTTAAGGTAGTGGTGTTGGAGTATTTGAGGATCTTGGGTGCTTTGTTCAATTGTAATGTTATGCTTCAATTTTATTGTCTCAAATTTTTCTTTCACATGTAAGTTGTTCAATTCACTTTAGTTTCTTAATAAAAGTTCTTCTTATTCTCTTATTCTGTTGTTCTTCATATAACTTTGATATCGTTGGATCAAGGTGCGAATTTATTCACACCAAACCTTATGAAATTATTCACACAACGGTGGAGTGATCATTTTATTTTTGTTGTTTTCTTACTTCTCCATTTCCTCCCCCATGAGTCTACTTTCCGCTTCCATTGAAACCATGGGATCAATGGAGGGATAACCCAATTATGAGTTGATCCAAGGGAGTAGCAAGGGTCTGGATTGGATTTTATTTATCACCTCATTAATGTAAAATCACTTCTTTAATTGAGATTTTTATTTGATAATTTTTAAACTCCATCGTCCTTGTTGAATTTAAGGCCACGCTCTTCAATTGCTATTACGAACCTTTACCTTGAAGTGCTCCAAACATTGATCCTTCATGTGTATATGAGATTAGTATTAAGGTTGTAGGCATTAAATCAGTAAGAAATGATGTTGTTTTATCTTCTTAAATGAATCCATCTCAAATATAAGAAATTGAAATCATTGAAAAGGAAATACATCCAATCCACCCCGAGAAATAACCTAGGATCAACTCATTCTTTTAAATTGAATTAACATAAGTCTCTTGGAGTTTTGTTAAACCCATCTAAAACCAATCCATGTTGGCCACTTCATAGCCAAAAATAGTCCATAGAATGTACGTGTCTATAGGTTTCTTCTTAGTTCTCTGAGGATTCGACAACCCAAGCTAAACTACAAGGACCGTCCTACCTTCTTCTATTGGGTAAATTTGAGCGAAAATCAAATTTTAGAACCGTTTACAGGGACCCAAGTAAGTCATCTAAACACCCATTCTATTCTCCCCCATTTCTTCCTTTCTCATCCAAATTCTCTTATCTTGTCCCTTTCTCATTTTTTTCTTTTGGCGCATGTCCGCCTACACCCGCGATCAATCAAATCGTCTAGTTAGGGTGGATAGTCCTGGGGTTGGGGAGTCAAGTACACCAAGGGAACTCATTACATTAGATCCTAATATTCCTAATACTCTAGATTCCAAAATTGAGCTCATTTCAATGGAAGGTCTTCAAAGAAACCAACTCATAAACCAGGGTGAAAACCAAAATGGAAACCGAAATGAAGTAGCCCCAAACTTGGGGAATGCGGTCGATCAAACCATGAATGACTACCTCACACCTTCATGGACCAAGGCCCACTCATGAATTATACACAATTCCCTAGGAGATTCCAACTACATCTTCAAACCCCATGTCAAAAACCATCTTATGGAATGGAGTCTGAGATGCCCTACCTTCACATTAAGGAGTTCACTGACATCGTAGAAACCATGTGTCCCCCACATCAACTAGAATCAGCTAAGATGAGGCTATTTCCTTTTTCATTAAAGGATCGAGCTAAAAATTGGATAAAAAATTTGATACCATCATCCATAAACTCTTGGTACCAACGACAAAGAGAATTCTACAAAAAATACTTTCCCCACCACAAAACAATTGCACTTAAAAAGAGTATCCAAAACTTTTTTGAAAAAGAGGGAGAGTCATTCTATGAAACATGGGAGAGGTTCAAAGACACTCTAAACATGGTTTCACACCATGGTTTTTCTATTCCTAATCAAGTGAGAATTTTCTATGAAGGGATGGGTCCAAGGAACAAACAATTCATTGACATGATGTGTAATGGAACCTTTATAAACAAAGCCCCAAATGATGCTTACGAGTATCTAGAAAGCCTTTCTGAACAAAACCAAACATGGGGAACTTCACCTTATTCTGAAAATAAACAAAGAAATACTAGAATTCATACACTTAGAGAAGAGGAAAGGCTTAGGGATAAACTTGCAGCTCTCTCTAGGAAGGTCGAAGAAATAGACCTTAGGAAAGTCCATGAAATCCAAACTGTAGACCTTGTTTGCACAATTTGTGACGAACATGACCATAAGACAGACAACTGCCCAACCATTCCATCCATCAAGGATGTTATTTTAGGAGGACCTACAGCAGAAGTAAATGCTTTGAACTTTCAAAAGCCTCAATACCAAAACAACTTCAACCCAAGGTATAATGACAACCCAGGCTTCCGCTGGAAAGATAACCAACAACCTATCCAACCACAGGGACAAAATCCTTACGCCCACCAGTTCCAAACCCAACCTATCCAATACCTACAGTCATCGATCCATTTTCAAAAAACCATCCCACCTCCATAATATCCCCCAGTATAAACCAATACTCTCAAGAACCAACCCAAACTGTTCCACAAAGCCTACTAGAAAAACTGTGCAAACAAATGGAAAGGATGAACTCGGAAGTCTCTTCCCTTAAACAAGAACATCAAACCATAAAAAATGGAAAGGCACCCATGCCTACTCAGGCGGTGCCCTCCTCAAATTCAAGGGGAGAGTCAAGTTGCACTCAAACAACTCATGAACAACTAAAGTCTATGACTGTTTTAAGAAGTGGGAAATTAATTGAGAAACCTGAAAAACTAATTTAGAACCCACCTGAAGATTCAAACATGGATGAAAATTCAATTGAAACAAATGATCAAACTGAAAAAACATGATAACATTGTCAAAGAAACAACTCTTCAACAAACAACCCCACAACCTGCACTATTTCCTCAACGCATGAGGGGGAAAACCAAGCCTGAATTGAGTGAAACATTGAGGGAAATCTTCTCACAAGTCAAGTTGAACATTCCTCTTCTCGATTCCATCGAAACCATACCTTCCTACTCAAAGTACCTTAAGTAATTTTGCACTTTTAAAAGAAAATTTTTACATAAAAACCAAGTCCTTTTGGCTTCTAATGTGAGTAGCACCATTCAATGGACCATTCCTCCTAAGTTGAAAGACCCAAGTTGCCCTTACATCAATGTTGAACTAGGAGAAAGCAAAGTTGTCAAGGCCTTGTGTGATCTAGGTGCTAGTGTCAATATAATCCCCTATACCGTGTACTTCCAGTTAGGCCTAGAAGAACTCCAACCCACATCTGTCACACTTCAACTTGCTGATCGTAGCATTAGGGTTCCAAAAGGTATTTTAAAGGACGTTCTGGTAAAGGTTGAAAAATTCATCTACCCTGCTGACTTCATTGTCCTTGTCAACCAACAAAACTTAGGAAATAAGGAACAAACCCCAATCATCCTTGGCCTCCCATTTCTTGCAACAATCAACTCTGTTATCTGATTTTGAAATGGGAACATGACCATCACCTTTGGGAACATGAGTCTAGACTTGAACATATATAATGCAAGATCAAAAATAGGTGATGACGAGGAAATTCATGAAGTAAACATGATAGGAAGCATTGATAATGAATCAATGGAACATCAAGGAATAGTTGATGTATGTTTAAGTCAAGATGAGATTGATTTCTTTTGTTCATATGAAGGAAGTTTATCTCCTTGGTTTGAATCATTTTCAAATTGCTCTTATGATGAAGTCTTAGGTCCAAGAATCAGTGAAACCTTTCAGCAAACCACATTCATGGAGACCGATCAAACTTCCTTCCCTAAATCTGATCAAAACAATCTTGTATCTAAAACTTCTATATCTGGGGAATCAATCCTATCTGAAACTCTAAAAAAAGAAATTGATCTTGATCCAATGTCCCAATCTTCTGCTGAAATTCTGAACCAACCTGATCTTGAATTGAAGGAACTTCCTGCTGCACTAATGTATGCCTTCTTAGGGGATAATCAAACACATCATAGTGTCATTTCTTCTTCTCTTGAAGCCAATCATGAGAGTATTATTCTAGATGTCCTTAGGAATCATAAGAAAGACATTGGTTGGACCCTATATGATATTACCGGGATTAGCCCACTTGTTGGGACTCATAGGATTGTTCTGGAATCTGATTCAAAGCCATGTCGTCAACCTCAATGGCGAGCCAATCCTAATCTCATGGTGGTAGTAAGGAAAGAACTTCTGAAATTGTTAAAATCTGGTATCATATATCCCATTGCCGAGAGTGAGTGGGTGAGCCCAATCCAAGTGGTTCCAAAAAAGGCTGGAATCACAATGATAACCAATGAGTATGGAGAGATTCTTCCAACAAGGGTGAGTAGTGGATGGAGGGTCTGCATTGACTATAGGAAGCTAAACTCATTCACCAAGAAGGACCATTTCCCCTTTCCATTCAATGACCAAGTCCTTGAGAGAGTGGCAGGTCATGCCTTCTACTGTTTCTTAGATGGGTACTCAGGGTACAATCAAATTGAGGTCTCCCTAGAGGATCAAGGGAAGACTACATTCACATGTCCATTCGAAACCTTTTCTTTAAAACGCATGCCCTTCGGGTTATGCAATGCCCCTGGAACCTTCCAGCAGTGCATGATGGGAATCTTCTCAGACATGGCAGGGGATTTTCTAGAGGTCTTCTTGGATGACTTCTCTGTGTTTGGGGATACATTTGAGGGATGTCGACAGAATGTGGAGAGAGTCTTGTCAATATGTGAAGAAAAGAATCTGGTCCTAAACTAGGAAAAATGCCATTTCATGGTTAAAGAGGGACTTGTTCTAGGCCATCTGGTCTCGAGTAGGGGGATTGAAGTTGATAAAGCAAAGGTTGACATCATTCATCACCTTCCATCACCCAAAACTATCAAGGAAGTGAGGTCTTTCTTAGGACATGCCGGTTTCTATAGAAGATTCATCAAGGACTTTAGTTCATTATCCCGTCCCCTTTGTGCTCTCTTAGTAAAGGATGCTCCATTTGTTTGGACAGAAATATGTGAGGGTTCATTCTAAACCCTCAAATCGTCTCTCACCTCTCCTCCCATTTTGAAATCTCCAAATTGGAACCTTCCTTTTTAACTTATGTGTGATGCCAATGACTTTTCTATTGGAGCTGTGTTAGGACAACACTGTGATAAAACTCCTTATGTCATCGCTTATGTAAGAAAATCCTTAAATGATGCCCAAATAAACTACACCACTACTGAAAAGGATTTACTTGCTATTGTTTTTTCTTTAGAGAAGTTTAGGTCCTACCTCTTAGGATCCCCCATCACTGTGTTCACTGACCATTCTGTACTAAAATACCTCTTCCAAAAACAAGATTCCAAGGCTAGACTGATTAGGTGGGTCCTTCTCTTACAAGAATTTGACCTCACAATCAAGGATAAAAAGGGTGTTGAAAATGTTGTAGCTAATCACCTCTCTAGGATGGAATTCAAAGACAACTCAAATCACATTTCTGTGTCTGATTCATTTCCGGATGAACACCTACACTCTATGAGTGACTGCCCTTGGTATGCTGACATAGCCAATTTCTTAGTTACAGGAGTCATTCCAAAATTCTTAGGGACTCAAGCTCGAAGGAAATTACTTTCTGATGTTAGACACTATGTGTTTGATGATCCATACATCTATAAGTTCTGCCCTGACCAAGTCATTAGGAGGTGTGTTTCAGAATCTGAACAAGAGTCCATCCTTAAATTCTGTCATAGTGAGGCATGTGGAGGTCACTGTTCCTCTAAGAAAACATCTGCTAAGATTCTTCAATGTGGTCTCTTCTGTCCCACCCTCTCAAGGGACTCCTACACATTTTGTCAAAGTTTTCCTAGGTGTCAACAAGTAGGGTCCATCACAAAAAGGAATCAAATTCCACTCACTCCCGTCTTAGTGGTTGAAATATTTGACTGTTGGGGAATTGATTTCATGGGTCCCTTCCCAAACTCTCAGGGATACCTCTACATACTCTTAGCTATTGATTATGTCTCAAAATGGGTTGAGGACATTCCCACTAAGTCCAATGATCATCAAGTTGTGATTTTATTTCTGAAAGAGAACATCTTTTCTCGATTTGGAATTCCTAGGTCTATAATCAGTGATCAAGGAACCCATTTCTGCAACCGCCCATTCTCTTTACTCATGTCTAAGTATGGTATTTCTCATAAAGTGTCCACTTCATACCATCCTCAAACCAATGGTCAAGATGAGTTAGCGAATAGAGAGATTAAGAAAATTCTTGAAAAAACTGTCAACCCCTCTAGGAAAGATTGGTCTCAAAAACTCTTAGATGCTATTTGGGCCTATAAAACCGCATATAAAAACATTTTAGAAATGTCCCTATATAGGTTGGTTTATGGTAAAGCATTCCATTTTCCAGCGGAGATTGAACATAAGGCCTTTTGGGAAATTAAGAAAATGGATTATGATCTCTCATTGGCCGGAACAAAAAGGAAATTAGATCTCAATGAACTAGAGAAACTAAGGATGGAGGCTTATGAAAATTCAAGGATCAATAAAGGTAGAGTTCAAGCCTACCAATCTAGGAATATCAAGGTCAAACATTTTGAACCAGGAAAACTTGTGATCTTTTATATTTCAAAACATCATTTACACCCAGGAATGTTAAGGTCTAGATGGTCAGGTCCTTTCATAGTGCATCATGTATACTCCCATGGGGCAGTAGAGATTTAAGATCCCACTAGTGGTCACATTTTCAAGGTCAATGGTCAAAGTTTAAAAACATTCATTGAATCATTCAATAAATAAGAAATAGATGTTGAGTTAATTGAGCCAATCTATGAACCATGAAAAAATTGATAAATTTAGGATCTATATCGGGCTAACGACGTTAAACAAAGCGCTGCACGAGCGGAAACCCGTGGTTTTTATGTTTCTAATCTTTCTGAATCATCTTTATTTTTCAAATAATATTATTTAATCATTTTTATATTTAAAAATAAAAAAAATAGACTTTTGACCTGTTCTTCTATTATGAGTATGGATGGGTACGAAAGGAGAGCACCATATTCATCCGTGTCACGTGGTGTGATCCTTGAGTAATACCTTACCCAGAAATTTAAAAAGAAGACAATGTATCATCAGTTTATTTTGTTTTTTTATTATTCTATAGGTTAAGATAAAAATAATTAAAATAATAAAAATAATATAATAATTAAAAAAGGGGACATGCCATAGGCCGTGGGGAAACCCCGTCACAACCGGCGAAGCCACGAGGACTCAAACTCGGGACCGAAGGGAGACATGGGCACGCGCTTACCACTGACCTACGACTTAATGTGCTTACTTATTCTATAATTTTTATATATATACTTATATTTTACTTATATATATATATATTGTTTTGTTTTTTTGTTTGTTTTCTTTTTTCCACTAGGGAACTTTAAAAGCGACATGGATATCAAAGGACTAAATTCAAGCGGCAAGAACTTCAAACTTCAACCACCAGGTGACTTCATTCCATAATCCCCATATTTAAATTTCCTTATTGAACTCCCCTTTTATTCCTCTACCCCATTCTAAATTTTATTTTTAAAAAACTAGGGACAGTTTCATTCTAAGTTGGGGGGTGTCGAAACAAAATGTTTGTTTAAAAAAAACAATGATAAAAAAAGAAGTAAAATTCCTTTATCATTCATATAATAACATCATTGCTCACATTAAAACTACATATCAAATAAATTTTATTTCCTTTACTCTTAATTTAATTTATGATTAAGTTTAAAAGCATTGATTTTGGAAGTTTTGTTGTCCGATGAAAATTTTCATCATTTTTATTTTCATCCATTAAATCAAAATGCCACAATGCACATCCTCTAGACTATGGGGTACTAATTTGAATTTTTTGGGTCCCATAATAAATAGCATAGGATAGTTTGATTTTTATGAATAATATGAGTATTCAAAAAAAATAAAAAAATAAAAAAATAAAAAAAAAATAATTTTTTTTGCCTGTATAGAAATGGATTGATAAAATGCGAGGCTTTCGGCACTTGGAGATCATGACTCCAGAGTTTTCTAGCCCTGATTTTTTCAATCTATCTCTATTTATGGTAATATGACTTTGTTTTTGATTAAGTTAACTCGAGACGATGCCCGAGTATGTGGGCTTCACTTGGTGCCCTAAGGCCTTTGAGTATGGGAGTCATCGACAAAGTCTTGCTACATAGGTTAATTTGATTAACTGAAATCTCAATTACTATAGAAATATTGAAAAAAAATCCAAAAAAAAGGAAGGAAGAATACTCATTAGGATTAAATGTGATTCCACCTAGCACTTCCATGATTTCCCCCTTGAATGAAAATGAACCCCCATATCTATTGTGATTCACAACACATCATTACACCTAATTGAGTTGGATGAAGTATGATGATGGATTTGATCAAAGGAATGGGCTTGGGATTGGGATCTTCTTTTAAATTCATCTTGTTTTAAATTATCTTGATAGGTTATAAAGATATATTTGTGTGCAGTTTACGTTGTGAACACTGTTTGTTATAATATGTTTGAAGAAATGAATTCAAAAAAAATCATTGAATTATTTTCTCAGGACTAGAAAATCTCAATTTGGGGGAGTGTGATTATCCAATAAAAACATATATTTTAATTACATTTTAATGGTATTAAATGTTCATTTTTGATCTTATGGGCCTGAGTTAGTGCATTTTCATTATGAATATCCATTCTCATCATTTGTGCACTTCATGCCTAATGTACACCAATTTAGGTCCAATGAGTCATCTGATTCTAAGGAATGTAATTATAAATATTTTTATTTGATATTTTGGGAACTATATCTACACTTAAATGTGAACATTTTTCATTTAGGAACGATGATGGAGATATTTGGAGATGAATGGAAGCAATTCTAGAGAAGGACGATTGGACACCATCCCACTTAGGAGACTGTGGGGCCCAACATACAGGCCCAATGAATCCCAAATTTTGTGTGATGATAGAAGAAATGTTTAGGAACAAATCACTCTGCATGAGAAAATGCTAATTCAGCATCTATGGTAGTCGTTAAGGCGGTCCAAGTTAGAGATAAAATTTTGAGCCAGATTCTGCGGCCCATAAAAACAGCCCACTAATTTGATCATATATCGGAATCCACAACTCCAAATGGGTCCAAAGTTTACAGGATGTTAGAAGACATCCTAGGATACATTTTCTTCTTCTATGGAACACTCTGATTCGGAAATCTAGAAGGTCTTACAAGCTCTTCTGTTCAGTGAAGGAAAGATGGATTCCACCTCAGGTCAAGGGTCAAAAAATCAACTCTCCCTTACTTTCCACCCACCTATGGCCTAGAAAAATTAATTTAGAAGACTTGGAATGTTGGAGGCCCGACCCAAGGTCCCAAAAATTCCTATTTAAGGTAGTGGTGTTGGAGGATTTGAGGATCCTGGGTGCTTTTTTCAATTGTAATGTTATGCTGTAATTTTGTTGTCTCAAATTTGTCTTTCACATGTAAGTTATTCAATTCATTTTAGTTTCTTAATAAAAGTTCTTCTTATTCTCTTATTATTTTGTTCTTCATATCACTTTGATACTATTGGATAAAGTTGTGAATTTATTCACACCAAACCTTGTGAAATTATTCACACAACGGTGGAGTGATCATTTTATTTTTGTTGTTTTCTTACTTCTCTATTTCCTCCCTCATGAGTCTACTTTCCGCTTCCATTGAAACCATGGGATCAATGGAGGGATAATCCACTTATGGGTTGATCCAAGGGAGTAGAAAGGGGCTGGATTGGATGTTATTTGTCACCTAATTAATTTAAAATCTCTTCTTTAATTGATATTTTTATTTGATGATTTTTAAACTCCATCGTCCTTGCTGAATTTAAGGCCACACGCTTCAAGTGCTATTACGAACCTTTACCTTGAAGTGCTCAAAAGTTTGATCCTTAAAGTGTAGAGGTGATTAGTATTAAGGGTGTAGGCATTAAATCAGTAAGTGATGATGTTGTTTTATCTTTTTAAATGAATCCATCTCAAATATAATAAATTGAAATCATTGAAAAGGAAATACGTCCAATCCACCCCGAGCAATAACCTAGGATCAACTCATTATTTTAAATTGAATTCACTTAAGTATCTTAGAGTTTTTTTAACACCATCTCAAACCAATCCAAGTTGGCCACTTCATATCCAAAAATAGTCCATAGAATGTACGTGTCTATAGGTTTCTTCTTAGGTCTCTGAGGATTCGACAACCCAAGCTAAACTACAAGGACCGTCCTAACTTCTTCTATTGGGTAAATTTGAGCGAGAATCACTAACCCATTACCTAAATAGGTATACTAAGTTACCAAACTCACCATGGATAACTCTCACCAAGAATCACATATAATAGATCAAATAATATAGAAATGAATCATCAAGGGTACCCTACTCTTGCTTCCCCACTGGTTTGCCACTCTACCCCAACATTGCACATCCTGATCGATGTCTCTCCAAAAGTAATCCAACTGAAAGACACCTGGGCAAGACATCAAAACATGTATGTCATGCAACACATCATCACATCATCCTATCCACAATTCCATATATAGTAAACAAGTAGTTTCTGGGATTCACCATAGCTCACGTGATGTTTATAAAACATAGAGTATTTGCCTCAAGCCATTACATCCCATTCATCGAGTAAGTAACTCGGGCCATCGCACCCTATACCCATCATACCTATAATAATCTTTTGGATACTATATCTGGTAATACATGTGTGTAAAATAACCATAATCCATCATATCCCTCTATACACATATATGTGAAAAATAATTGCCACTACTAGATATTTTGGTATTTGGGATGACGTATTAGTGAAGGTAGCCCATCGTAAAAGGTCATTTGCGATGTGAGTCCATCGTTAATACGTCATTGCAAAAAACTACGTTGCAAATAATGGTATTTTCAATGGACAATCACAAATAAAAATTAATTACGATGGGTAAGGAACTTGTCACAAATAGTTTTCAGTTATGTTTTAAAAAAGTCAACTACGATGGTCTATCGTAATTGATAGTATTTGCGACGGTCTGTTCATCTGTTGCATATAATTATATTTTTTTGAAAAATAAAATATAGAAAATTAAAATAATTTAAAATAATTTAAAATTAAAATATAATTAAAAATGTTTAAATATAAATGAAAATATTTTAAAAAAATAATAAAGTAATAAAATTGAAAATAATTAAAAATATTAAAAAAATTACAAATGATTAAAAAATTGAAAAAATTAAAAAAATTAAAAATATTAAAAATATTAAAAAATTAAAAATAATTATAAAAATTAAAAATAATTAAAAGTATTAAATTGTATTAAATTTTTTTAAAAATTAAAAATAAAATAAAAATAAAATAAAAAATATATAAAAATAATTAAAAAAATTAAAACAAACCTAAAATAGACTCATTTAAAACTTAATATATTTTTCATCCCGAATTAAAAAACCGTCATAAAACATCACAAATCATCAACTAGTGTCATGTGGAGGAGGATTACTTGAAGGATCAGGGGGAGGAAACTCCAGACCAATGCCACGCGCAAGCCGTCACACATACTCCAACATCTGCTCATCTCTATGACGATGTTGCTCATGATCCTTCTCCCTCTATTTTTATAACTATTGTATCATCTCATCTAGATCACTCAACCTCTTCTCATACTGTGCACTGGACAACTACATCAATGAAAAATCTCTACTAGCACCCTTTAAGCTCACCGATGACATTATAGAGGTACCATAATAACTCATATGTGTCAGCTAGGAACCAATACCAATCACCCAAACTTTCTCAACACCATACAAAGTTGCATGTATCTAGGCCCCCTCATCAAATCTTTAATCACCAGTGGAATCTTTTCCACTCTCAGCATGAATCTCCAATGAATGATAAGTCACAACCTTATATGTTTCCTTCAAATATAATTAAAAATTAAAATAACAATGAAATTCATATTTAAGAAATTTTTAAATAAATTACAAACCATAATTTGGCACTGTCGGTCTCTTAAAACTTCTCATGTACAAGGATCAGTATACATATTCTTATATACATAAAATTCCATATTAGATGGATCAGTATTGTCCTATATAATATAGAAAAATGTTACTGTTAAAGTATATATACATTAATAAATAATATAACTTACCATATGTCATCTTTGTATGCCAAATGTATGACTTTCAACCATATATGTGACCAATTTTATTCCCCAACTCTAATGTCCAGATGATGAACTCCTCCTAAAAGTCTCTCGTTTCCATTAAAAGCACAATCCAAAACATACTTGAGCTGAGATATAGTCAGGTTGATGGGAGACACAAGACTGGTTGAAAATAGTAGCAGAAAATTTATCCATAGCTCACTTTCTGAGGTTGTGTGGAAACTAAAGAAATATATTATGTATTAAAATATCCCATGCCTCTCGGATATGATCTCTTAGGTTATCAGGAATAATACAAAATAAATTTTACAAGATAATTATAAACAATATGTTAGTAATTAAATAAATTTTAAAAAGTAAATATTAATTTATAACATTCAATCCAGTGGTTGAACATCTTGTGACACATGGTGATGGAAACTAGGTACCCTGAAACCCTTGGATTATAAAAATAATTTCTATGAATTATACCATCCTACACAACAGTTAAATGTGAAAAATTATGTAAATAAATAAAAACAATCAGAAAAGTATTACCAAAATTAATACAAAAACATAATATAAAATAAATATCTTAAACAATGAAACATACCTCTATAAATGAGGATCAAAATAAACATATGTTCATCTCTCTGGAACATGATCCTGAATCATTAATTTGAGCAAGATCATCCCCCACACATAATAAGAACAACATCCTACAGATTAGATTAATTTGGATCATTTTCAAGAAGTCCGAAATCAGAGAGAGAACGAAATATATCATCAAGAACATCTCTAGAAATCTAAAAAAATGTTGTTACCTGTAAGAAATTTTTAGTACAAATATAAAATATAAAAAACTAATAAACACAAAAATATAATAATCTTACCTATAATAAATTGTTAATACAAATATCAAATATAAAAAACTAATAAATATCATAATATAATAATTACCTATAAATAAATACCAGTACATAAGGATTTTACCTATAAATATTTGTTAATACAAATATAAAATATAGAAATATAATAAATATCAAGAAGAATATAATATTCTTACCTACCAATAAACGTTAATATGAATATCAAATGTGAAAAAATAATTATTACTAGCATCAATGAAGGAAAAATATATATCACTTGGTCCATGCATATAAAAAAAATAATCTTACCTATAAATAATTATTAATACAAATATAAAATATAAAAAACTAATAAGTACCTAAATATAATACATCAATCATCATCTTCTTCATCATTTTAATTGAGAAAAATTTCTTCATCCTCAACTTCAACATTGTCAACTTCCATATGACTTTCAGTTTCATCACCCCTTATTACTTTATAAACATTATCTATATCTTCATCCCTTAACTGGGGGGGGGGGGGTCTCATCATCGATATTTATATCTTTTCAAGTGAGATATATATTTTGGGATGTTTCTTTAAAAATTTAAAAATATTTTACTTCCATAGAACCATTTTCATTTTCAATAAACTTATTTCCATTTTATTTCATTTCTATCACACTCCACCAATCATTTAAATATCTTAAAACATCATTGTAATTTTAGTGATAAACTTTATGTGCTTGATGTTCCAACATAAATGGTTCCTTTTATGAAAGAAGACTTTTATATTTAATTTCAATGAATCCATGTCATGGATGAAATGAAAAACCTCTATCAACATCAAACCAATGAGATTTAAACATTGTTACATAATTTAGTCATAGATAACATAACACAATTATTTCATCTAGCATTCTATAAAAGTCAACTTTACTTTTATAATGATGATATCCTTTCAAAAAGACACATCTATTCATTGATTTCTTTGAGTCACCACATTTTTTTGTATGAAATTTAAACCCATTAACCATATACCCATTATAAGATTTTACCAATTTTTATGAAGGGGTTTTAGTACACATAACCGAATATAAATTTTATTTTCTTTTTGTGTTGCCTACAAGCAATAAAAATTATTAAAAATAGATAACATTGAAATATTGATTTATTTTCCCATATAAAGAAACTTAACTTACCAGTATTTGAAAAAAATATGAAAAATTTTATTAATGACATTCTCCAAGAGGAGTAGATGTAATTTTTATAAATTGTTTTTTGATATGGTCATTATATAGTCTGTAAAAAAATTAATGTAAATAAAGTTATCTTTTATAAATATTTTACAAAAATAATAAAAAAGTAGTACTTACTACACAAATTGAATAATTTATTCACAATTCATAAGAACATATGTATGATCTCTATAGAGTTCTTCATCTGACATCCATCGTTCATGATAACCACCAAAACCAAGCATGAGATGACTAAAAACAAAAAAATTATGGTCTGTGACATCATTAACATTTGTCTCATTGTGACCCATCTAGTAATGTTTTGAATGATATTATGATTGAAAATAATAAGGGTAGAAATTTTAAATTTCCTATTAAAAGTATGCTTCTACAATTGACCCTTCAACCGATGCTTTGTTACGTACTTTCTTCTTTATATTTTTCATAAATCTCTCAAATGGTTACATCCATTGAAATTGTACTGGTATTACACAATTATATTCATACAAAATATTAAATATTAAATATTCCATTGATTCAAAGAAGCATGGATGTAATATTGTCTTCAATTTACATAACATTAAAACAACATCCTTTTACAACATACTCATCATAATATGATGTTTCCACACAAATATCTCAGATGAAATATGATATTTCAGTTAACACATCCCAGATTGAAGAATTCAAAATCCCTCTAATACCAACATGTAGTAATATTTCTATTATGACATGGAATTCATGAGTTTTTAAATTGGTAATATGTTCATTTAACATGAATCATGAAAAATTAAAAGCATAACCATCTAGTAACCTCAAATATCAAATCCATTAAAAAAATAATAAATGAATTTCTTTAGAAAGTTTCCAAGATACTTTTTTCTTCATTAAATTATGTGATATTTCATCTTCAAATAATTCAAGTTCAAGACATATGAAAATCTAGATAAGATATAACCATTCCTTTACATTATCTTTGATCTTACCTAGTGTTTACAACATAGTATAAAATATGTTATAAAAAAATTATTCTCAATATGAATTTCATCTGACATGTGATGAACCAACAAATAAGTCCAATATTGAAGGTCCCAAAAAATACTCCACTTTATCCAATTATTATCTTTCCAAAAAACCATCTATTTTTTGTTCATTTATTGTTGGTAAAAAAGTAACAATAGGTTATAAAAATATGATATATTTTACCTAAATACCTGAGAGAACTGTTGTAGGTTCATCTCTTTTAATTCAACTTTTGTAAAATTATTTTTGTTCCTTAAAAAAGGGTGATCTACAAGAAGAAATATATGATGGCAACCAAAATAAATAGTCTTTCTCCCATTACCAAGAATAAACAATTTTTTCGTAGCCATGCAGTATAGACATGATTTTATACTAACTGTGCTCTATCTAGATAATATACCATATGTCAGAAAGTCACTGATCATCCATATTAATGTAAACTTCAGTTTAAAATTCAGATCTAAAAGTATATCAAATGTAGTCATACCATTTTTCCATCGTGAAATTAACTCTTCAATTAGTGGCTTCAAATAAATATTAATATTCTTTTTTAGATGTCCTGGAATTAATAACACCAAATATATATATGGTACTATCATCATCATACAAGTAGGTAATTTGTATGGAGTAATGAAAATAGGCCAATAAGAATATTGACTGTCATAAGTACCAAATGGAAAAAAAACATCAGTAAAAAGACCCAACTGTATGCACGGTCGGCCCTAGGGAAATCCCAAAGAGCCCATGGGCTAGGGAAACACACAAGAGAGAAAAAAATACAAAGAAAGGGGAATAAATTTTATTAGTTTACTGCAGCTCTCAATGTATTTATGGAAAAATTTTAATGTGGGTCTAGGGCAACGAAATTCTCCGGGCCTTCATTGACTGTATGTTATGAGGTTCCAAAGAAAAAGAAGGTCTCATCTGATCAAATTGTTTCCATGAATCACTATCACATGGATGATTTAATCTTTTACTAACAATTTTTTTATTCCATGTCATCAATGAAAATGTGTCACAATATATAAATAAACACTGCAAATGAGCTATAATTAGAAAATACCTCAACTGTTTCATAGGAAATATGGATATTCCTTATAGTGCCTCTTTAGACATTGATTCTATAAATATTGGAAAATTAACCAAGGATTCATAATCACAATAATATTATATGTAGTCATTTGAACAAGAATGGATCTTATGATAACTAATACCCAAATTATGGACCAACCTCTTACTTTTATAGAAACTTTCAGGTAGTGTATTTCTACCAGGAAACAATGATTTAACCAATAATAATATCTGATCAAAACAACTATTTGATATTCCAAAATCCAATTAAATAGCCATAAATTTTGTAACATCTTTATGTTTTCTCATCTTGTATCTTAGATATAAGGTCTCCTTAGAATATTTGAATAAATTATAAAATTGAGAATAAATCAGGATTTGGAATATCATTCCAAGTTCTTGTTTCTAGAATTGATGGACCAGAATTCTCATGTACTAAATTTTAAAATTATGGATATGAAACCAATTTCTTTTATTTTCTTCTGAATTATGTTCAACAAGTTGATACCAAAAAATATAATCTTTATAAAAACCAAAACACAATATATGAAGTTCAATATTTTCAAAATTTTTGAATCCCCTAAGATCAAATTTCTAACATGGACATTTAATTGTTCTTTTAGAAAAAGAATATGAATTTGATGATGAAAATGATATAAATGTTTCAACACCTTCAATGTAGACATGATTTATACCATATCCATTGGGATTTTTGTGATTATTTATTTAATCATGACCATGTAATTGAAACTGTTGTCTACTTTCTGAGTCCATAGTTATATAAAAACAAAAGAAATAAGAATAATTATTGTGATCATTTTGAATAATTGAAAATTATTATTATATTTTAAAACCTTGAAATATTTTATAGAATATGATCAGAGTGAGGAGATATGTTAGAAAAAAATTCACGGGCCTATAGAGGCTTAGTGCAGATAGAATAAAAATATTAAATATATTATATGAGACACACACTATTTTTTGAAAATAAAACAATATCCCATAAATGGTGTCTTATATGGGAAATTTGATACAACCATTATGTTTGGGATGTGGGGTTTAACCGAAGCATAATATAACATTTGTGTGCATCGAGAGTTTAGTAACATCATGCACGATGGTAATTCCATTTAATATTTTTATTATAATTTTTTACAAAAAAATGAAGTATCTCCATAATGGTATATCTTATAAGAAATATGAGACCACCATTAGATCAAGGATGACGGGTTTTCCCTAGCCAAAAAATAAAATTTCAGTGCATCAAGTTTTTGGTTATATTGTACGTGAGTGAAATTGATTTAATATTTTTCTTATAATTTTTTTTAAATTGAAGCATCTATATAATGGTGTATCATATAAGAAATCCGAGAATATCGTGAGATCGAGGATGTTGGGTTTACCCTAGGTGAAACATAACATTGTGTGCATTGGGTGTTTGGTTACATTGGATGTGTGGGTAATTCATTTAATATTTTTATTATAATTTTTTATAAAAAATTTATTTTTCTCACAAACTCTATCGTATGAAAAATCAGAGACCACAAATAGGTTTAGGATATGGGGTTTACCCTAAATGCGATATAAAATTTGCGCACATTGAGAGTTTGATAACATCACACACGATGTTAATTATTTTAATTTTTTATTATATTTTTTTACAAAAAATTATTTTTTCTCTTGAATAGTATATTGTATGGGAAATCTGAGACCATCGTTAGGTCCAGGATATCAGGGTTACCCTAGGCACGACATAACATTTGTGTGAGTCTGGTTTATGGTTACAATGCATGATATGGTAATTCCTTTAAATTTTTTATTATAATTTAAGAATAAAAAATTAAATTATCTCTCAAAATGAGTATTGTATGAAAAATTGGAGACCACTGTTAGGTTCGATATATGGATTTTACCCTAGGTGCAACATAAAATTTATGCGTGTTGAGTGTTTCATAACATCACACATGAGGGTATCATTTTTAATTGTTTATTAATATATATATATATATATCAAAACATTTATACAAATTATTAATACAATTGTTTTTAATTAATAAAACATTTATATGAATTACTGTGAATTTCTAATGGTTATTATTTTTTATCTTTTTTTATCAAGGTTTAACAAAAATTTTAGTATTTATTACAATTTTTTTTAATTTTTACAAGTTGATATAATTATTTGTTCAGTAATATTAATTATTTATTATTTATAATTGAATTAATAATAAATATTACCATTTTTTTAAAAAATTACTAGTATATCATATTTTTTCTTTTACAAATTTTTACAAAATTTCATAATTTCCACAAAATTTCAAATTACTAATAATATTTGGTAATTAACACTAATATTTAATATTTATTAATAATATTAACTAAATAATCATTAGTAATTATAAATTATTTATTGATTATTATTAACTATTTAAATTATTATTACATTTTTAATAATTACTATATATATTTATATTATGATTTGGTAATTAATATAAATATAGAAAATATATTCTAAATCTTTTAAAAAAATACATATCAAATCTATATAAACACACACACACACACACACAGAAACACACACATATATATATAACAAACCTTACGGTTTTTTTAAATGTTTATATATAGATATTCAGATGTTAATATTTATATTTATATATATTATATGATTTATATATATCAAAAACCTTATACGTTTTTTTAAAATGTTTATATGTGTGTGTGTTTATATATATATATATATAACCCAATGTGTTTTTTAAAGATTTTACATATATATATTCACATGTGAATATACATACGTGTGTATATATATATATTTAAATATATATATTAAAAACCTTACACATTATATATATATATAAATATATATATTATAAAACTTACCATTCTTTTCAAAACATTTATATATATATATTTAGAAGGTTTTATTTATATATATTCATATTAAAATAATTCTTATTTAATATAAATACATCAAATATATCCTGATAATGTTTTTAACCCAATATACATATCAACTTATATATACATAGATATAAACATACATACATACATACATACATACATATATATATATATAATCATACATGTTATTTTAAAAACACACACACACAGATATACACACACACACACACATACAAATATCAAATGGGGAATATATTAATACACACACACACAAATATCAAATAGGGAATAATAAATTGCAGCAATCCTAAATACCAAATAAAACATGAAAATTAGATAAATTTCCCAACCTAGGGTTTGATAAAATTAAATCAAGTAATAAAATAAATAAAACTAAAAAATAATGAAAATAGAGGCAAGATAAATCCATACCAAGGAGAATTGAAGCCGAATATGTAAAAAATCTCTTGCAATGAAGTACGTGGGAGTGACCTGAAGTAGGGAAATTAGGTGCGATGCACATCGTAGTGGTTTGGGAGAAGGGGAGGGAGATGAGAGGAAGAATAAAGGGAGTTCACACTATTAAATTAAAAGATTTATTGCGGCATAATTAATCGCATCACAAATAGTTATTCTATGAAAAGTATTTGTGATGAGAATTAATGCCAGTCACAAATAATTCCGAGTTGATGGACATTTTCCATGGAATTCGGAGTCCATCAGAAATTCCTGTCGCTAATACATTTCCCACTAGGCAGAAGGAAGTACCACAAAAAATATTTGAGATGAATGATATATTCCATCATAAATAATTACATTTTGAAAAATAATAATATATCTATCGAAAATAGTTTATGTCCAAAGAATATTTATGATGGGGAAATTCCCCATCGCAAGTACGCCATCTCAAATAGTGAAATTTCTAGAAGTTCACCATGCATATCTGAACAAGTAATTACCATGAGAAGAGATCAGGGCTAGAGGGGGTAATTAACCATCCGTCCTCCCATCAAGATGTTGAGGAAAACACAATCTCAGAGTCCACTTGCTGTCAATCTCTCTAACTGACATGGGTAAGATATAATATGAAATAACAGAATATGCATGATATAATATATCTCACAACCACACTATAGGAAAAACCAAGTCCTAGACTCAACTACAACTAGTGTCACTATGTCTCCTGAATTCCATAGATAAGACCAGATATTCTATAAGAAATAATGAATTTAAAGGTGATACCTTAATTACATATTTTATTTTAAAAATTTCCTCCTTTTAATTAATTCAATAGCCATTAATCAACCATTATCACTATTCCATCTTTCATGAAATTATATTTTCTTAATCATAGTAAAGTCCATGCCATCCAGTCATAATCCAAACCAAGTCCACAATTTAACAATATTTCCATCTTTTTATAATTTTCATTGCATCAACACCAACCCCAAGGGTTTATAATTATTTATTGTTTATTAGAATAATTCCATAAACCAGGTACTCTAAAAAAAAACTATCCTAAGCTACCACTAAGAGGAAAAATGAAACCACACACCTTCATCTGCCTTAAGCAGTAGAGAAAGTAATTCAGATAAACCAAGAAACCCAACCATCGACCATAAAATAGATTCCTAAGTGAGAATACATGATCTTAGCATCACTTCAATGGGTAAGACAAACTTGAAACCATTCCATCATCTCTTGTTCCATCCTTGATATCCACATGCATATCTCGATACACCTCTCCGTTACAGGCGTCAACTACTGCCACATCATCTGAGCCTCCTCCCCATATATCACATCATCCATCCAAGTATCAGCTATACCAGGCTCATATAACAAGGATCATATCTAATGAACATCAAAAACACAATAGGAAACAAACAAGCATAGCCAATAGGTAAATCTGGGACCTAAAACAAGGCATCCATCCTTCACATACAAATGAGCTCTCACAGCACCAAACTCAATGCACTTGAACTTCTCAAGAAAATAAGAAACTTAGGGACAATAAATTATCTTTTTCAAGAAACTATGTTTTTATTCCATCTTTAATTAACTGATTCATTTTTCATAGGTTCCAACTATGGGAAACCTAAGGCATCAAGCTATAACAAGCTATGAAAGATAAAAAATACTCTCTAGTATTTAAACCAATTTCATTAAACCATGAGAAGTTCCATTCTCATTTAACATTCATTGTTATTATTTTCAACAAGAATAAAAATGATTCAAATTGTTTATCAATCCCATTAATCACATGGAATATCACATTTAATTGAACATTTAGATTGCATCAATTTGATCATTATCATATTACATCAAACACTGGATTACAAACATGCAAATTCTTTAATTTCATAATCTAATTAATTATTAATTAATTTAGGATTTATATACTTTATCATTTTCAAAAGGCTACTCTCAGAATAAGAACATTCTAATAAAACATGTCATAGATATCACACTATCTAGAAAATCACGAGGCAAACTACTATCACGGTACAAAGAAACAACAACACCGACATGCAATCACAATTTTTTTAATTTGATTCAATATTATTAGGTTAATTCCATTTCTATCAAAAGGGATAAATCATGATCAATTTATGATGGCACATAAATAAATATAGAAGAAACCAATCCCCTACCTCATAGGCACCAATGTTCTCTGATCACCTCACCCACAAAAAGTTGCATCCCTCAAAGGACATCACGACACAATCGAACCAAAAAACAACTAATAAAACCTGTTAAAAAACATATTAGATCATGATCCATTACTTGGAAATATTAAATGAGAGGAAACATTACTAATTAGGGAAAACTTGATAGAAAACAAAGGAAGAACACACCTTAGATCAACTTTGATTACCACAAATTGAAGAAAGGAAGCCAATGATTAATCCCCATTAAAGGAATCCTAAAACGCTGAAGAGGGAACTTCTATATTTCCAAGAATTAATATAAAATGTTATATCTCTAGGAAACCCTAATACATTTCTATATTTATAGATTCACCTCACCTGGGTTTTACAGGACATGTAACCCTAACCTATCATGTAAATGTTAGGTTTCATATCTAGATGAAAAATGAATCACCTATAATTATTAAATCCTGAATATTTACATTCCATGAAACACCCTATTAATTTTTATTGAAAAGACATTAAATATATATATATATATAATGTGAAAACCCATTCAAACGTCATGTATTCACACAATTTCCATCCTTTTTCATTTGAACCACTCCGATCTCATTCCAAGCCTTATTTGAGAACCATGATCTTTATAAACACACAAAGGGTTGGACTACATGGATCAAAAACATTATATTAGATACCTCTAAAAAAATTCTCATCTAAGAGAATCCAAAACCAAAATAGAGATAAAAAAGGGGCCATCCAAAAAACCACACCCACAAGATACCTCTCAAAGATCATTATATCTTTGGAGCTCCATCACCTCACTTAGAGTAAAACAACAGAAAACCATGAAACAAAAACAACCAACTCCTAAACAATCTCTTGGGGGAATACCTCTCAAATGAGAGTAAATAGACAATGACCAATAAGAAGTAACCATATGATAAACCAAAAAGTTCATCATTAATAAGAGAAAAATGTTATAATAAAATGGATAAACATCATAAAACTTGGGGTACTAAGTGAATATATATGAATCATGTTCCCAAGTACTCTACCTTATGCCACCATGTTTCCACAAGACACAAACTATGTGAATAGAACTCCCAGGAAACACATTCTCCTAGCAGTCCTTTATCTCCAAAGGATACTCCTAAAAGTTCATATCATCATCAACATCGGTCTATCCTCAATCAATGACATGCAATTCATCATGAAGATAATAAAGGATCTATGAAATTTGAAAAACATTATGTACATAGTTCATATATGAGGGAAGTGATATCCAATATCTACAACTCCAACATGACCCAACACCTCGAAAGGCTCAAAAAACTAGGTAGAAAGTTTACTCCTATGACCAACTTCACTACCCATGATGGGGAGTCACCATCAAGAACATGGGACCTTAGACTTCAAACAACATAGGTATCCTACTATGATAAAAATAGTATTTATAGTTTTCCTTTGATGACTTCATCCTCTCATAAATTACCTAAACCATCTCTGTCATATTCTGTACCAGTTTCGACCTGAGAATTACTACCTCTTGAACCCCAGTCCAGCACAGTGGAGAACAAAAAGAATGGTTGTACAAAGATTCAAACAAATCCATACCAATGGTGGAGTGAAAACTATTATAGTAAGAAAACTAAACCAAGATAAAGTTCCTCATAGAAAGACCTCCAAAATACATGACACAATATCACAACATGTCTTCAAGAGTCTGGATAGTTTGCTCTATATAACCATCCATCTATGAACAGAAAGCCAAGATAAGGCATAACTGATAAAAAAATCATGATGTAGAACTATTTGCACCCTGAAGGTAAAACAAGGATCTCAATTATATATGATCATCTTCAGGACTCGGTGGAGTCACACATCCTCCTCCAGATACTGCCTTGAAAAAATCTCCACTGAGCTTGACTCCCTAATTGCTATAAATTGGTCTAGTTTCACCAAATGATCCACTATCACCCATATATCATCATAACATCCCTATGATTGAGTTTAACCAATAAATAATATCATTAATATATCCTACAACTTCCACTAGGGAATATCTAATGGCTAAAGAAAACCACCGGGAACACGGTTCTCAACCTTTATCTTCTAGCAGACCAAACATCGAGAAACAAACTCTATAATCGTACAACTCAACCCATGACACCAAAAATGACCTCTAAAAACTCGATACATATTTTTCATCATGTGATGTTCCACTAAAGGAGAAATATGGAACTCACAAATAACCACCTCATGCATTACCGAAGGAATGAAATACCTTCCCTTGAAAAAGAACTGATACTATCCATCCTTAGAATAACCATTAGGGACATCTTGCAAAACAACTTGGCCCCTCTATACCTCCACCTTAGAATCCCCCTACTAGGACTCCTACACCAGATGAACCAATTATGACTATACTATCATCTATAAAAGATGAAATCTACCTCCAAACTCTCCTATATGTAGATACATCACTTAGATTTATTCCATCACTCTCACAGAATCCCTAGACTCATGCACGACATCACTACGTGACACCCTGTTTAGTGCATCATCTAACAAATTACCCTTCCTAGAATATAAAAAATCTCAAAGTCATAATACTATAAGAATTCCATCCACCAACACCGATGAAAGTTCATGTCACACTAGGATAAGACATAACTCAGGCACTTATGATTGGTAAAAACCACAAAATGCTCACCAATGAGGTAATGTCACCAAAACTTCAAGAAAAACACAACTACCACTAACTCAAGATCATGGGTGGAATAGTTACACTCATGTGGACATAACTACCAAGACACAAAAGAAACAACTGATATCTACTACATCATAAAAAATCCATAGCTAGGATGCAAAGAATCACTGAAAACCTCAAATCGAACCCCCCTTTGCTGGAAAAAAGAACTAGAGTGTGGACCGACATCTCTTTTTGGTACACAAAATCTATCTAAAACTATTCAATCCATAATAATTCTTGATCGTTATAGGTCAATGTTGTTATAAGATTCTCTACCATAGATAAATCACATATGAATCTTCTATAACATCCTATAAGACCAAAGAAACTCCGTATGTCTACCATTATCATGGGGGCTTCCTAAGAAACAAATTCCTCTATCTTCGAAAGATTCAAAGATACTCCCAGCCATGATACAACATGCCCAAAGAAACAAAGTTCATTATCCCAAAAATAACACTTTTAAAACATTCTTAATATCTACTCATGAAGAAGAACTCCCAAAATGACACACATGTTCTCTACATGATCCTCCTAAGTAATGAATAAAAAACCATGAACTTATTTGGGAATTCACTAAATACCGTATTCATCAAACCCATGAACATATCTAGATAAATTTTCACCCCTAACGATATCACAATGAACTTATAATTATTATGACAACAATTGATTGTAGTCTTCAAGATATCCTCATCCTTCACCAAAATCTGATGATATCCTGACCAAAAATTGATCTCTAAGAACCAACTTTCTTCCTTCAGTTGATTGAATAAATTATCAATCTATGGAAGAGGATATAGGTTCTTCACTATCACCTAGTTCAAGAAATCATAATCTATAAAAATCTGAAAACCAAAATTATTGATGAAAAAAATTGGTGCACACCATGGTAAAACACTTGGACGAACAAAACCTCACTACAACAGATCATAGAGCTATACTCACAACTCTCTCAATTTATAAGGAAACATTCTATACGAAGACATCGAGATAAGAGACATTCTAGGATATAGCTCGATCCCAAAATCCATATCCTATCAAGGGGGTAATGATAAAACCTCCACTAGAAAAACATTAGGATACTATTTTACAACCCTAGGAAACACCAACTACTGATCCTATAGAGAACTTAGCTTCAGCTCAGTCATCAAAGATGACATGGACAAAACACACCTCTAACCCATTCGAGGGTCTCTTTCTCTAACAAACACCATTGCCTCTCCATTGGCATTATAAAACAAAACCTTCCTCCTATATAAATCCTTGATATCCTATAATTAATACAACCAATCTACACTGAGGATGATTTCATATGGCCATATTTGTAAACATAGGAAATCTCAACAAGAGAATTGATACCCTAACACTATCTCACAATCCTTACATACTTCATATGAGTAAGTTAAAACTCTAACTGGAATAGTAGATGCCAAGGTTATTGGAAGCCACTCTTCCTAAAGTCCCAAAGCATGGATAAGTTTAGGTTATATAAAAGAGTGTGTCACTCCTGAATAAAAAAAAACATGAAACCAAATAGAAAACACGAAAACGGTACATCAAACAACATATGGATATCCTATCATTGGAAACACTAGAATGATGATAACCATGAACTACTCCATGGACTCTCTGACCCTGCTGATGACCACCTCCATGGACACACTCTATTATCTGAGGATGAGGAGCATCTCAAGGTCATACTCTACCTAACCCATATCCTCTATACTGATCCCAAACTGGAACCCCCTACTAAATCTTCCTCATATAAAAACTTGTAAATGGAGGAACCTAAATTGGAACACCTAGAGCACCCTAATAGCTCAGAAAGGTTGGTAACTCTCTCCACTGATGACTTTATCTTCCATAAGAAAAACATTTGTCTTATGACTTGACATATGTCTGTGAGATGTAAAACCTAGAGAAATTAGATGATGAGTGATGAGACCTACCCCCGACTAACCAAAATCTATTATGACCTAACAATTGGGAACCATGGACAAAATATATGTTTCGTGAGGAATCTTGATGACTCCCCTATTGTGATGGCCCAGTTCTGGACAATGTTCTCTCTATAACATATGATCTATCCAACACCTCAAGATGCATCTTCAATATAAATGGGGTGACCTGGAACAAGATATCTAGATCCAATTCCTCTTAGAAATTACCCACCCTTACCTAATAATTTAGAAATAGGTCTAAATAATATCAGAAAAGGGTCATGTAATGGATCCCAAACTATCACATGATGGAGCGCCCCTATCGAAGGGTAAGGAGCTCCTGTCGATTGGCCACCTTTATAGTGGAAGAAAGAAACCCAGAACAAAACTTGTCTCAGAAATTATCCAACAAGACTTATGAATCCTTGTGATTCCTAAGGAACAAGAACCACCACTGCCTTGCTACTCCATGTAGCATCTTCATAGATAATTAAACAGAGTGATCCATCAGAGCAAGGATTGAACTAAAAGCTATCTCAACCTCATCCATCCAATCATCCATGACTGACTCTAAAATATATTCCAAACACTTCTACAAACTCTAGTACTGAAACTCTCAGAGTTTCCTCCTCCAAGTGTCATCGTCATCAACCTCTACTCAGTGACGATCTGCTGGCACATCCTGCAGAACATCTTCGGTGTGAACCTGATGATTACGTCAACCTGGAGCCATACCTGCAAAAAGAAAAAACTATTAGAGCTCTTAAACCATGAATATGGAATATTTAACATTAATTAATTAATTATTATCTTATTTAAGGTTTTAACCTATCCCAAGGTCCAACCATTACAAACATAGGCACAAAGAGTAATGATGCATGGTGCTTTCCTAGGTCTGTACCCTAAAACTAGTATCAATTCATTTAGTAGGCTCAATAAACTTAAAGGTACATGCATAAGATCATAGGTGACCCTAAATACCCATGTATTAGTCAGTCTACCATGATCACATCACTTACTAATGTTAGCAGATACAGGTGTCCTACCTACCCATGAAACCTCACCTGTTGCTATCTCTAAACTCCAACCTACTCTTCAACCAGAGCCTTTAATACCACTTTGTCATGACCCCTTCTAAAAAAGATACAACAATGAGGGGATATAGATAGTGACTACTCGATTCCTGCCTCCAGTTGGCCCTGGGTTGGAAACTAGCACTGAAGGTATAATAAACATGTATATGGAAGACATTACCCTCTAAGAGAAAGATGAAAAATAGGGAGATGAGAAGAATACAACAAACAAAACCTGATCATATATATATATATATATATATATATACACAAACATACTGAAATACCAATTAAAAATTTTTAATGTCATACAGTACTAAAAAACTAAAAGGGAAACTACAATTTCCAATAGGGTAAGGATGTCAATGGCCATAAAGCCCAAACAACTCCAACTAAACCATGAACTAGAATTATCCAACCTGATCTCCAAACATCTCCATATGACCTAAAAAAAATTTATATATATGCAGGGTGATCATTACATTATACTCGGTAGGATCCTCCTTGTATTTTCTCATGAAAAAGATAAAGAAAGCAAGTTGAAGCATAATTAACAACAGTGAAACTAACTCATTACCGAAACTGGTAATCTAAGTTCCCAACCTCACCATGCCTAACTCTCAAAAAGTAACACATATAATAGAGCATATAATATATTAATGAAACATCAAGGGTACCCCCTCCCACTTCCCGATTGGTTTTTCGCTCTACCCCAACATCACACATCATTAGCCATCTCTCTCCAAAATCAAGATAGCTGAAAGAAACCTGGGAAATGCATCACAACATACACCTCATGAAACACATCTTCACAGAATCCCATCCACATATCAATATATAGTAAAAAAGTATTTTCTAGGATCCAACACATCCCGTATGGCGTATATCAAACATCAGGTATTATACATCAAGCCATTATGACCCATAAACCGTGTAAGTATCTCAAGCCATCATAGCATATACCCTTCATACCTATAATAATCCTTTGGATACTATATGTAGTAATACACATGGGTGAAATAACCACAATCCATAATATCCCTCTACACACATATATGGTGAAAATAACCACCATGCATAATAGTATAAGTAACTGCTAAAGAAAGAGAACAGGGTTAGAGGGGGTAGTCATCCATCCATCCTCCCATCGGAATATTGGGGAAACACCCTCCCATATTCCACTGGGTGTTAGTATCCATAACCGACATGGGTGGGATAGTGTATGAAATCATAAAATATACATGATATAATATAGATCACAACTATACTATAGATATAACCTAGTCTTAGACTTAACTACAACTAACATCACTATGACTCCCGACTTCCACTGCTAAGACTACATATCCTAGAAGAAATCAAACATTTAAAAGAGCTACATTAATTAATTACTTTATTCTAAAAATTTCCTTTAGTTAATTAATTCATTAGGCATTTACTAACCATTAACATTATTCTACCATAAATTACATTTCATTTTCTTAATCAGAGTAAAGTCCATGCCCTCTAAGAATAATCCACACCGAGTCCATGGTTTAATAAGATTCATATCTTTTTATCATTTTCATTTCATCAACACCAACCCCATTGGTTAAGAATTATTTACTCATTATTAACATCATTCCATAAACTAGGTACTCTAGGAAAAATTTACTAATCCCCCCAAGAGGAAACATACAACAAATAACCTCCTGTTGCCTTAAGTAATGGGTAAAGGAATGTAGATAAATAAGTAACCCAACCATAAACCATTAAATATATTAATAAGAAAGAATACCATCTCTCAACATCACATCAATGGGTAAGCCTATCTTCAACCCATTCCATCATCTTCAGTGCCATACCTGACACCCACATGCATATCCCGATTCACCTCACCATCATAGGTGTTAACTACTACCACATCATCTAGGGATCCCCGCCCATATATCACTTCAACCATCCCAAGCTCAACTATACCATTATAGTATCATAAGGATTGAATCAATACAAAATCAAAAAAGTCAATAGGAAACAAACAAGAACAACCAACAGGGAAATCCAGGCTCTAAAACAAGGCATCCGACCTTCACACATAAATGAGATCTCACAATTCCAAACTCAAGGAACTCAACCTTATCAAGAAATTAATCAACTTAAGCCCCAAAAATTGTATTTATCAAATAATAGATTTTTTATTATATCTAGAATCAACTAATTAATTATTCACAGGTTACAACTATGAGAAACAAAAGGCATTAATCTATAACAATCTATCAAAGATTAAAAATGATCTATTGCATTTAAACCAATTTCATTAATCCATGAGAAATACCATTTTAATTTAACACTCTTTTTTATTATTTTTAACAAGAATAAATATTCTTCAATTTATTTCTCTATTCCATTAATCATATGGAAGATCAATTTTAATTAAAAATTCACATTGCATAAATTTAATCATTATTAGATTACTTCAAACACCAGAAAACAAACATACCTATTCTTTAATTTCTTAATACAATTAATTATGAATTAATTTTAAATTTACATTATTTATCAATTACAACATGCTACTCCAAGAATAAGAAAATTCTAATGAATCATATCATAGATATCACACTATTTAGAAAATCATAAAGCAATCCTCTATCAGAGTACAAAGAAACATCAACAATAACATATGATTACAAAAAAATTATGTATTCTAGTTCAATAATATTAGGTTAATTCCATTTCCATTCAAATGGATAAATAATGATCAATTTACAATTTTAATTAAATAAATATAGAAGAAATCAATACCCTACATCAATGGTGTAAAGGTTCTTCGCATGAGGATGAACCAAAATTGTAGATCTATGATCACCTATCCCTATTGAAGATATATCCCTTCAAGGACACTGCATCCCAACCACACCAAAAAATAAACAAAGAAAACTTATTTATAAACATGGGAGATTAAGATCCATAACACGGTGAGCAGAAACAGGAGGAAGCAAAACTGACCAGAAATAACCTGATAGAAAATAAAGGAATAAGGAACCTTAGATAAACTCATATCACCACAAATCAAAGACAAGAAGACAAGGATCTATCACAATTGAAGGAATACCATAATGATTAAGGGGATTCCACTAGATCACCTAGAATTGGGAGAAAATAGTAGGGCCTGAGATAAAAATGATCCACTATTGTATTTAAAGATGCATGCACAGGGGTGTTACACATCATGTTAATTTCAGTTTTTATATCTCACTAAGAAACTAATCACCTCTAATTATTAAATCCCAATTATTTAAATGATGTTAATCACCCAGTGAACTTGTCTCGAAAAGTTGTGACTTGAACATACAAGACGTGAAACCCCTTTACACATTGTGTATTCCCCCAGCTTGCATCCTTTTGCAGCTGAACCCCTCCAGACTCACTCTAAACCTCCGCTGAGAACTATAAGATATAAAAAAATGAAAAGGGATGAACTACATAGATTCCGGCCCTTTCAAAAAATTTCATTTAGGTGACTCAAAAATAGGAAAAATTACTAAAATTTTTTCACTAAATTTCAAATCACTTTTCACTATTTTGATCATATCTATTAATATAATTTTCATACTAAATCTATTATTGATTCATTGGAATGATATAAAAAGTATATTCATTTAAGTATTCTGGACCAACTTCTAATGTAGTCAATTAGATGGCCTAGAATTCACCGACTTCTAGTGTTAAGTGTGTGCATAATATGAAACAATATTCATCATCTTTTTAAAAGATTCATGGCTGTAGTAGTTTCTTCACCAGAACCATTCTTATTCCATAATAACGACATATTTTTCAGGCCAATGGTAGATGATATTTTTCAAATGGGAGATGTTTTTTAAGCCAATACTAGATTAGTTTTCCAGATTCAATGGTAGATAACTTAGTGTTTTCAATCAACGATATATGAAACACTTCTCTTAATGGTAGATGCAACACTCTTCTCAGTTGTATTTGTCCAGATCTTTCATCAATGATAGTTATCATTTTTAATTCAATTCAGATCATTTTAGTGAAATAATAGATAATTTTTAAAATAAAAATGGTAGTTTCCCTTTTTCAATTTTAGATGTTATATTCCTTAAAGAGTAGACATATGCCAATAATAGATTTTATTATTTCCCAATGTAGGATTCCCAATAGTAGGGTTCCCAAAAATAGGGTTCCTAAAGTAGGGTTCCCAAAGCAGGATTCCCAAAAGTAGGGTTCCTCAACCATACTTTTTATAAAAAGAAGGGTTCTTCAACCATACATTTAATCAAAAGTCGGGTTCATAAACCAAACTTTTAAGTTCAAAAGTAGGGTTCCCCCAAAGTAGGGTTCTCAAATTATGGATGGTATTTATTAATATTATTACTTTTAAAAAAAGGAAAATATGATATGTTTCACGTAAAATTTCATATTTAGATTTGTTGCATGTTTATCATTGATATTTAAATTATTAAAATGAATTTATAAATTCATATTAATTATGAATAACCTCTGAAAAATGTTTTTCTTTATTTCAAACATGTTTTCATGAATAGAAAAGTTTGTTTTGTTCTCTTTCATAAAACTTACAACTTGAAAGTTAAAAAATTGTTTCTCATATTTTTTGTTGTTTTCTTCAATTTTATTATTTCTAAATTAACATTAGTTAATATTAAAATCACTAAAACTCGTTTTAATATATTTAATGTGGGGTTATTAATTTTTTATATTCTCCTCATGTTTACTGCTCATTTTAAATGAAATGTTTTTTAATTTCAAACTTCAAATTCAAACATGTTATTTTCTTGGGTTATTTTATTGTCATATTATTATGGAAGTATTTTAAACCATAACTTTTAATTTTTTAATTGGTTTTAATAATTTTTTACTATTTTAAATTTAGGTTATTAGTTTAGTGATCAATAGGCAATTATAATATAATTTTATCTCTCTCCCTATGATAATTCATTTTAATCATTTTTATTATTTTGATTTTTTTAACGATTTGATCGAGTGTGTATCCCGTATAACTTTGTATTTAAATGACTCAAGGATGCCTGAAAAAAACAGAGACATATTTGATTAAGACATGATGAGTGTATATGTCTTAAAGAGATAAATTTTTTTATACTATATAATACTTTGTTTCATTATTTTTATGATCTTTCAATTTCCAAATTACATCTGTTTTGGCTTCTACTACCATGGTGATATGATCAGATCCAATTCTCAAGAACAAGTACTTAGGTTTTTATTCTTCTTATATCTACTTTGTATGATTTATTAGGGTCTATAACACTATTTCATACCTTTCTTGAACACTCTATTTTTATGTTTATGCTTTTATATACAGAAGAATTTCTTCCTCTGTCCCTCAGGTTATGACTCTAGAATTCTAAATCTAGGACCGTTCAGGTTCTGACTACTGGTATATAAAGTCAGGTTGTAATTTGGTTGTGAATCTCTATACAAAAGTTAGTGTGAAGTTGTTATCCCTCTACTAGAAAAGGATCTTATAATCAGGTTATGATTCCCCCACAAAAATCAGTTTAGTGAACATGTATCTCTTTTTGATTAGAGCGATACATGACAAGAATATGTCCACTTTGTACTGAACTAGTATAAAAATACCCGTGTTCATTTCTTCATTTTCACTATTAATTAACTATAATAGTTAACCCTGATAATTAATTAAAGTAATCAATTTATTTGATATTTTTGTAATCTGTTTTATTCACCCCTCTAGACTATCTACCATTACTCTATCCAACCTAACATACATGCAATAAAAAATTGAAATGTAGATACATAGGTATACATGATCGATCACCCACTAGAAAGGTCACATATACAAAATAAGAAAAAAAAATACAGGGATCCACTATAACTCAAAACCATGTCACATCCTAATATACTGATCTCATCTGAATTATCCTGCTTGATCATGTTAATCCAAATCCTGGGGCTCAACCCAAACCATATTTGCAACAAGTGAGAGATGTTTGGTTACCCATGTGCAATAGTGTAACATGTAGGGTTTGAGTACATAGGAATTCACTATGATAATTTTCTCATCTAGTGAATGATTCCATAAGTAACACATACCTGCATTATGGGAGTTTTCTAAACCAATAGTAAAATGGACCTCCATGATGGAGTTTTATTTACATGTAACGGAACACCCCTACGGGTGTTTTCTCACCCATTTATTCAATAAACCCTAGGTTTTTTCAATATATAAAGATAAATGACCACCCCAACGGTTTTTTCCTATACAAATAAATAAGTACCAGCTATTAAGACACTTATGAAAACATAAATAAAGGAAAATAGTAAGCAAGGGTTCGCTACATGGAGAAACCACCCCTCTCATCGGGGGACCTACTAAGGTCCCCTGGGTCAATACATTATAGAGTCACCCTTACATAGGTATTTTAGAATAATCGATGTCTTAGGTCATGCCTATTATTTAGGGATTCCATGTCCCATGACATCATCATCAGAATAACATGACCTCATTGACTATATGAGGTGATCCATATTTGAAGTTCTCTAGGAGATGGAACATGTCCCATATCAGTATTTAAGGTCACTCTAGGATGGTTTCCTTACCCAACCTGATCTCAGTCTACCTAATATCTATCCACCTAGGCCAGGCCGCATTGTACGAGGAATGATTTCTCACCCTAAGTCAACACTACAAGCCTATTATCTCAATGGTATCACAATGGTTCACTAAAACATGGGAGGTAAATGATTTTATAAATCCACTAACCTCTAATGCGTGGTGTCAAAGGTTTCTAAATGAGGAAATTACGTGCCAAACATTTTATTCATTCAGGTCACACCCCTTAGGAGGGGTTCATACATCTTAAAGAACATGTTAGATCAAGGATTCGACCATCGGTTACTGAGCTGTCAAGCTGAAGCCCTAGGACCAACATGACATAGGATCTTAGTTATATCTAAGAAAATATATAATTAATTGACAAATTTCGATAATTAAATCCTTATTTGTTCCATTTAATTTTTAACTAAATCATTTAAGTTGTTAAGTCAAATCCCTTAGTGGTGTGACCACATTTCACGTACACCACAACAAAAGTAGTAATACCATAGGGAAAGTATAAAAGACCACCTAACTCAAATAAAAGATTTATATTTTAACCCAAAATCCTAGTATCTTTATCAAGGCCTATCCAAGCTCGGCCAATCTTGACAATGTCCATTATAAGCAATAATTATCACATGTACCCCTATCTCTTTCCAAATAACGCCAAACATAAATTTCAATAATCAAAAATCAATTAAAACTTTTATTAAAAATGACATAATAACAACTAACTCACTAAGAATATACCACTCAATGGAACATCAAGTAACCACCCATGGGTGGTCCACATCAGACTCATAACATCATTTTGGGAAAATCCCTAACATGAAGTGATGATTATAAAATTAATTCGTGATGAATTTAATGTAAAACAAAGAAAGATCACTATGAAATATTACCTTGGAGAAACTCCAAGATACCAATAGAAAACACCACTATAGGGAATCCTCTATTAAGGATGAACAAAATCCCGAAGAGAATATGGATATTCAACTTTGCTTTGGTGGAATTTCTAACAAAAACCTAAGTTAGAGAAAGATAAATTATAGGGAAACTTTAGAGGAGTTCAATATATTTTAGAGGAGAATTAAAGTATCCTTTAATCATTGAAGAATATCCAAAAATCACCCTAAGATAAAGGATATTTGATGGTATTAAGGAGGGAGGGATGAATACCCCTGGTGCATACAAAAGGGACAAAAAGGGTAAAAACCACTCTAAAAACCTTTGGGGGGGGGGGAATTTGAAACTTACACCCTTAAAAATCCCACTGGATAGATGGTGGTATGCTATAGTTTTGTAGGATCCACCCTGAAACCTCCTTGACACCCACATGAGCTTCGAGGATAATTCTCAATCCCCATTCCATGTCCAAAACACCCATTTGAAGTTCTCAAATGTAATGTCCCAAATTTTTAAAAGAGGTTTGTTTTATTTTAATTTATGTTAATCCTTTATCAGGTTAAATTATTTTAGTTTGGAACTTGTGAAAATATCCATTAGGGATATTGTGGTTCTTCAGTGAGAAAGTAGAAGCTGCAGCAGAAGTATGACCACAAAATAATTTATGACTTAAATTTGTGATTTTTTGGTATATAGTTAATTTAAAATGTAAAACCTGCTTACATCATAAATGGCTCAAGAAGACCTGATAAAGATGTGATTTATGACATAAATCCTCTATTTACACCATAAATATGTCACACATATTAAAAATAGAAGAAATTACCTTCCCCCCCTAACGAATTATAACCTAAATATTTTTTATCTTCTCCTCTTTCTAGAAAACATTAGTAATAAAGGATATTAATTCTACCCCAAACAAAGGATTTGATATAGGTTATTCATGCAGACTTAGATTCACTTTCCATTAATATCATTGGATACATCTCGATATGTTATTAAATTCTCTTCCTTATCTTCCCGATTTATCTCACCACATGAAATACTTAATACATATGAGATAATAGGACATATTTTCAAGGAATTTGTCTCCTTCAATGATTTATCCCATTCTATCTTGAATCCAAAGCTGATACCAAACGATTAGTCATCCACTAAGCTAAGGTAGGTGGTCTAGTTATTTTTCCCTAAAAGTCTCACTGTTTAATTCATGAATTGTTATGTGGTGTGTTGGACCCTTTGTGCAACACCTAATAAATGTATAATTAAGAAAATAAATGGATATAACTTCATTTAGGGTAGTACTACAACAATAAATCATTTTTTTGAGTATGCCTACCTTTATGCGAGCCACCCCCATAGGGTACATCACATTGAATGGACCTTAAGCCTTATGCCTTGAAATGTAATCTAACCACCTACTAATTTATGTTCCTTCTTCCTTTAATTTGGTATGTTTTAAATAATCAAATGAAATGTAAATTTTATTAATGAAAAGAGGGAATGGATAGTCCATGTCTCTAGGTCCTTGAACTTCATTATTATTTCCTTTTTATTGGGTTTTCTCTTATAAATTAAATGGTTAAATTGAATTAAAGAAACTGATAAATGGTATGGGTTGACTACTAAGACAAAACTATTCTAAGTGTGTACTAATGGATAAAGAATGCTTTTGGATTGGAATTCTTTTTATGGGATCATCAGGCTTATTATATTAAATGAATTATAAATGGAATTATAGTATGCCCTGGGGGAAAAATGGATTCCTATATATACTGCCTTGGAGGGGGCTCACCTAGAGAGTGAACTTAAATTATTCCATGAGTAACACTTGGGATCCCTATATATAATGCTAATTAAGGTATTAGAGTGTAGTGTATCACTTTATGAATTGAGAAACACTTGGGGTCCCCTATGTGGACAACCAAGAATGGGCTCAAGAGGCTATATCTTTGTACTATGCCTCAATGATAACGAGATTCCTATAAAGAATTCCATAGATGATCTTGTAGGGTAATGGGTTATAGTACACCTAGAGTGATATTGGTTTTCCCTATGTGGAATTCCTTGGATGGTACTAGGATAATAATTAAATTAATTTAACGACACACCTTCCAAGATAATTAAAATACTTGGATTTGGTCAATGATTTACAGAAATGATGTCATAGTCCATTTCACTTGTTCAGTTACAAATGTTATGGGACTTATGTATCCCTTATACAAGTATGATATTCTAGGGATTCCTTGGATATGATAATAGGTCTCAATATTTTTATATAATTAAATAACAATTAATAAATATTCAGAGACATTCCAGCATAAGCTAAAGCGGTAGTATCAGATGAGTGTTCCATGGGGAACCTAGACTGACATTGGTTATTTATTTATCACTTTATTCATTAAACCTACACACTTCTCATAGTATATTCCTAGACTAGATAGTCCTAGAAACTATTGGTTGTGTCCTACTAAGTTTATCTCATACCCTTTTTGGGCCGCCGATTGGTACATGGATAGAATTCATGAATGCAGGTAAGGACAAGGGTAAGAATCCAGCTTTGGATGTTTGATTTTATATACTAGCATGGCGTATGTGAGTAGAGTAGTGATCCTATAGTCTTGATGATATTAGAGATATCATGGGTCCATTTTTTCTTTTTTTTTACAGAATTTTGTATATTCCTTCTACTCTATTTCCTTATATTCCTCTTTTTATATAACACATAGACATTAAATCATTTTTTATATGACACTATGGTTCTACTATTTTAAATGATATTCCAATTCTTATTATTAACATGGATGTTATTATTCCAATAATTCATCTATTATATTACCATTTTGTGCCACTCTAATAAAGAGGGTATAGTCTCCCCATCATACCATTATAGACCCTAAATATTAGTCAGCAGCCTCTAACATACGAGGAGGCATGCTTGAGTCTATGTGGCCAACTATGTTTAGTTACTTATTATTGAACTAGGATCAAGACATTACAAAGTGGTATCATATCCTCATTTTCCTTTTTTCTTATTGTTTGGGTTAGTAGATTAGAGACTAGTAAGTGTCAGAATTTGGAAATGAGCTTGTTCTTGGGAGTATCTAACCCATGTATAGGGAAAAATCCAATTTCATGGGACGATAATTATTGTTATTGATTGAGCCTATTATATTTGTATTGATTTCACTACTAGGTGAAACACGTGTTTTTTTTAATTTAATACTAAAATAGATTTTCTTTTACACTTGGCCCGATATGGAAAAGAGGTATAGTTCCATAAATCATTATAGGCATTTGGGGATTCACATGTCATGAATATTTCATGCCATATTTATTTTCTTGCATGAATTACTTACAACATGTTGTAGTTCCTTGATTTATATATCTATTATCTAAATGAAATTTATATGTGAAAAATAAGATAAATAATTGGTTAATTCAAGTGTCTACATCAACCTAAATGTTGTTTTCCCACATAGATTGATGGTAGAAGCTTAAATAACCAATTATCACGTGTTTGAACAATGAACCATTGGTTACATGGATTTAAATGTTATTTGATTTCCATTACATGAATGGAAATTATAATTTATAAATCTTGTACTTCTATAAACCGGGAATGGTGATTCATTTGATCGAATCATCATATGTAGATCATTTCATTCTGATACTGTTGGAGTTGGTTTCCTAGGACCAACTATTTTTACTTTTATTACATTCATATTTGATATATTTAATATTAATAAAATTTATTATTACATATTGTTAATTGTTTTGTATGAATCTTATGTAATAATTTACTAGACTATATGTTGCATTGATAAGGTTATAACAGTTCCTAGCTATGATGAGAATCTTGAAGTGCTATGATGATATTATTAAATAATGTTTTGTCGTTGGATAAATTACTATTATGGGAGACAAAGTACATAGATTTTCATGTGAAAGTACCTATAAGAGGATGATGATTATTTTCATGAAGTTCACACTTGGTAATCTCTAATATGGGGGATTGTGATAACAGACCCACCAGTAGAAATTTCATATGTTTTGGTGTCATCAGATATTCCTATATGTGATCATATGTAATGGTCTTTAGAATTTATCATTAATTCATGTCATGAATTGCACACTTAGGTTTTCTAACTGAAACCATGATTCCATATGTTCTCGGGGAGTTAGGGTACATTGGGTGTATCATGATTGACATGTCATTAATATATAACTCGAGGAAATATTTTTAATTTACATCTTTTTGGAATAAAATATCATGGTCCTTTGATTATAATAAAACCATCACCCTAAATTCAATGTCCATGGTCCACTGATGTGTTTATTTCAGGTAGACAATGAAATACATGTCAAGTATATAATTTGGTGACATAGATGTGAAACCTTCTTGATGAGATATTTTGATAAAAGGATTATATTACATAGTTATAATTTGAATGTGGTTGTAATTTTTGTGTAATTAATTTATTTATCTTGGGTACATTGAACCATTTCTAGATAGTACTCTTGTAATTTAGTCATGCTTACCTAATTCCAAAGAGAAAGAATCCTAAATCATCACATACTAAGCATTTCTGACGATCTTGATTAAATTATATTTGAATTTTATTAATTAAATCAATATTATTCTAAAAAATTAGGGATAATTTTATTCAAATTTTATCAATCACAAATTTTCATTGATGAATTAATTATTTAAATTAAAATTTTATTCCGAAGTTCAATAAATTATAGAGGAGTTTAAACATACCATGACCAAGTCGAGTTAAAAATATTAATTAACAAGCTAATTAAATAATATTTGTAATTGTGTAAGTTGGAACACACAAAAATAATAATAATAATAATAGTAATAATATTATGTGGCATATGATTTATTAAGTATTATTATATTATTTAATGATTGACATGACATTAAACAATTATTTTAACCCAAACACTTGCACTATAAAAAGACTATAATATTTATTGTGTATTGCATACAAAAATCAAAACTAGAGAATTTTTGTGAACAATGAATTCTCTATCAACTCATCCTTCTATCTCTCTATCTCATAAGAAAAATATACATAAGGGAGATTCCTTCAGTACCAAAGAACAAGTGATCAACACAAATAATGAAAGACAATAGATTTGTCATGATAGCACCTAGGGGCCAATTGGCGTTGCTTGGAGATCAAAGGAGAACTTGTGGATCATCACTAGAAGAACTCTATCCTTGGATCCTCATAGTGTAAAAAAGGAAATCCTAAAGGATCCGTTTAGATGATCAACATCCACATCAAAGAAAGATCCTAAGACAACATATTTTTTTATTATGGTATTAAATAATTTAATTATAAATTAGACGTGAAAGATCCTCTCTCTAGGTTTCATGAAACTCAATATTAAAATAAATTTAAATATATCATCCACCATCTCATGATTCCGATGCATCTAAAACCAAAAAGTGGTGTCATAGAGGCTATATTTAAATTTATAATCATTTATTTTATATTTTATCCATACATAATCATGGTTGAATTTTCATTTCATATTATTTATTATTTAAAAAATTTTAATTAACATGTTATAAATATATAAATCATGTTCGTTAAGTGTTTAATTTTCTTAAACATATAATAATATATGAAAAATGACCAGATATCCCATCAGGAACCACCAATTTTTTTCCGGTAAGACATGGTTACACGACATGTATCCATAGTACACACTGTGTACCCTAGTACACTAGACTAGGACCAACCATAGGATACACAACATATCATATAGTTATTACACATGGTGTACGACACATGTAGACCAAACAAATTGAAACATAGTTATCAGATTAAAAAACATCTATATAGAATATATGTCGTGTAGTCTTCGTGGGTTAGTGATGTAAATCACGCAATTAGTGTGGTCAATGTACATGGTCAAACCACATTTGACTAACAACCTAGATCATTTATGATATAAAAGATGTGTATTTACTATACATGACTTGTAGTTCATAAATTTCATCATTTTAGATACACACTGATTCCTCCGTCTTGTGATTTTGGCATAAAAAATAGAGACACACAATGTGTAGATGAAGGCACATGTCGTGTAGTCTTTCACTCGAGAACACAATGAGTCTTTTGAAGGGTTGCAAGGGAATGAGACATTCAAACCAAATGGCGTGTATCTGGACTATATATGCCATGTAATCAACTGATATACACACTGAAGAGCTAGGAGAGTATCTCAGGCATACGACAAGCGGATACATGGCATATAATTGGAATGTACATGTCGTGTAGTTTGGACGATTCAACATGCTGAAACCCTAGACATGTGGCTTGGATTCATGACAAAAAAATTCACATCTTGTAGCTGGATATTACTTTTTGTGTAGTCTCCGAATTACCGGTATAATTAAATTACATTAAATTGAAAATTTAATCATTAAAACCTCATTTCTTTGATTGGAAATTTTAGAGTTTTAAAATTTAATAAGGGTTTTAAAAAAATTTAAATTTAAAATTAATTTACTGTAATAAATATGAAACTATTTATTCTTCCATTTATTTACCGTTACTATAATTAATATGAAACTAGTGTTTGAAAATGTAATTAATTAATTAATGAAAGAAGGTTTATAATAATAATAAAGAAAAATAAATAAATAAATGCTATTGATTTAATTTTTCATATAATTTTCGTGAATGACCATTCATCATCTAGACCAAGACCATTATATGTATTAACATTTACTAAATTTAATTTATTACATTAGTTTTTAATTATTTATTATTAAATTAAATTTGATGTCCTATGAGTCATCCCTCACACCATTACTATGTAGGACCTATGTGTCCAAGGATATTTATGTACTCCCCCTTTTAACCAATCATTTGGTTCCCCTATCATGTGTATGAGTTATAAATATGTGTAATTAATGGAGTTTCCCAATGCATGTGGAGGCAATTCAAGATGGAACCATACTGATTCCAACCCAAGTGTTATACAGGTGGATAGGTGTAATGTTGTAATAAATGAAAAGACCAAGAATATAAGTTATTTTCTTTAGTTCATAGTTTGATTTAATATCCACACATTAAATAATCTATAAAATAAATCTCATGAATGATTCATTTAAATATTCATTATGTATATACATTATTTAATTTTAATGGATGCAAGAATGAAATCACATAAATGAATTAATTAATGTGAAAATATGTAATTTAAATAAATGGATTATGTGTAAATGTTTTATCCATCATGGTTAATTAATTAAGTAACATCCACTTAATATTAACAAGACATGTAAAGAATAAAAATATATAAAATTTATGCTTAATAAATTAAAATCACTCAATTAAATATTAATTTAGACATTCTCTTCCATTACTTGATTAGTGATGAAGGCCTTTAAACTAAGTGTTTGACCAACCCCCATTGGGACACTTACTTATACCATGGAGTTATTATGAATATTATGGGTTGAATTAACCATCTCACATCAAGATAAGTATCCCTTTCTAAACATGATGTAACGTAGAGCAAGTGTTGAGGAAATCCAAGTCAGTATTTCAAGATAGGGGATTCCACTCAAAAAATCCAAGTGTTGTATGACCATAGTTGTTAAAGACATTCCTACCAAAATACCTTCAATTAGCTTGACCAACCCTCATTTGGGTTATTTGAAGGGGTATATGGATCATTTACACTAGAATTACCTCACAACTAAACATTCTGAGTCTAATGGTGAGGTATATTAGGGAAAGATAAAATTGTGGGAGATGTAATAAAAATAAAGAAATTTATTATTTATCACAGAGTTTATAATCATGAAAAATCACTAATAATCTGCTCCTTAATTATAAAATAAAATAGTAATATTTTAATCCCCACTATCCCTATGATCAATATTGGAGAAATAAAACCTCCTCATTGGAATTAAATTCCAATAGTGGTTTATACACATTAAAGTTGTGATACACTATGAACGAAAATCTTATGTGCTAGAATCATCAATGCTTGATCCGCATGCTGAACATGAAAGTGATAATGAGTTCCTTATCTATGAATAACATTTGAGAAATTTGATCTATGTTCCATGTTTTCTGCTTTCTTCTATGTCCATAGAACTCATGAAGTCTTACGAAAACATGGATGCATTTAACATTCTCGAGAACCTCCATGGTCTTTTCCAGGAGAGATATGGACACAAACAATTTTTTATTTTCAAGGTACTCTTTCATTGAAATCTTGGAGAGGGTTCCCCAACTGGGCCTCACATAGTTAGGATCATTGGATACATTGTGTGTCAAAAGGTTCTAGGTTTTAAAATCCCATAAGAAATAGGAACCGATATCATTCTGGAATCACTCCCTTAGAGATTATATATATTTTTTTTAAATTTAATATGAAAATCCTTTATAAGTCTCTATCAGATCTTCTTACTCTCCTTTACCAAGTAGATAAGGAGATAAAGCATGAGAAGCCTTCAGTTATTATGGAGAAAAACAAAAAGGGTAAGTGAGAATCTCTAATCCTAAAGATTCTTCATTCCCTTCTAAGAAGAGAAAGATAAATGGGAAAACAAGGGAATGACATGTTGTCTATTTTGTATGTGGAAAGAAGGGACACTGGAAGAAAAACTGTACCCAACCAAAGAAGCAAGGGGATGATCCATGTGATTTTTTTATCAAGTTTAATTTATCTGTTTATAAAAATTGGGTATTATATATATTTTATGGTTCTCATATGTGTATTAAAATATATTAAACAAGTAGATTCATAAATATTAACCAAGGGGAGGCAAATCTATGAGCATCCAATGAAGAAAAACTTTCTATTGTAGCTACTAGGGACTACCACCTCACGTTGCTGACTGGAATGATCTTAGTTTTAAAGGGTTTTTATTATCTACATTTGGTTACAAAAAAAAATATATCTATATCTTGAGTTGATATAGATGGATTTATTTTCATGTTTGGAAATGAATGATCCTTATTTTATAAATATGTAATTTTTATAGTTAGGTGAATTTAAATAGCAGTCTTTATGTTTTTGATTACACAAACGAAGTAATAGAAATCGATAACAAAACTGCTTCACTTGACTCATAACACACCCAACTATGGAATCAATAGCTAAGTCATGTAAATGAAAATTACTTGAATAAATTATAACAATATGGATATATAGATTATTTTTAACTAAAACCACTTTGTATATGTCATACATGTTTACAAGGTAAGACGATCAGTGCCCCATTTAGTGGATAAGGTGAAAGGAAAAAAGATATTATTGAATTATTTTATACATATGTGTGTGGACCATTTAATATTGAGGAAATGGATGGTTACTCATGCTTAATAAATTTTAATAACAATTTTATTAGTTATGGTTATGTATACTTAATGAGGTATAAGTCATATTCTTTTGATAAAATCAAGGAACATAATAATGAAGTTGAGAATCATCTTGGCATAAAAATTAATAAACTCTACTCAGATTATAGTGGAGAATATATTAATCAAGACTTTATTGATTACTTACAAGAGTTTGGGATCCTATCTATAATCACTCATCCTTATACACCTCAATGGAATGGTGTAAGTGAAAGGAGGAAACAATCATTTTTGGACATGGTGAGATCAGTGGTGAGATATGAGAGTCTTCCATTATCTTTTTAGGGATATTCATTACAACCAACAACAAAAATACTAAACCAAGTTCCAATTTAATAATTATACGGTATACCATACCATTTATGGAATGAAAATAATACCGTTTTGTTATACTCGCATGTTTGGGGTTGTGAATCATTTTTTAAGGCTTTTTGAGGTAACAAAATTTCACCCTGAGGCACAAAACATACCTTTATAGGATACCCCAAATAAACAAAGAGATATTACCCGTATTTCCCCTCATAAAAAATGTAATATTGAAAACACACGCCATATTACTTAAGAGGGAGAAAATATCTAAAATAGATATTGGGAGTGAGATATAATTCAATGAAGTTAAGGATCAAGGTATACAAGAGTTGGCATAGGAAAAAAATCCACAAAGCTCCATGGAAGAAGAATCCATCCAAGAGACAAAATTACTACATAGGAGTACAAGATATGTTATAGAACTAGAAGAATATGGTTTTCTAGTCACTGATGATAGTGACTCATTATTAGTGGATAATAATTATCCTCTAACATATAAGAAGTAAGTGGTATAGATATTTCCAAGTGGAAAGAAACCATGAATTTTGAAATAGATCCATGTACCAAAAACAAGTATGGATTTTGGTAGTTCCTCTAATGGATGTTAATCCCATTGGTTTCAAATGTGTATTCAATAAGAAACCATACATGGAAGGAAAATTGTAGCGTGCATTGTAGTGTGTGTGTATTAATATACATGGAAGGAAAATTCAGTACTTATAAGGAATGAATGGTTGAAAAGGTTTTAAACAACGTAAAGGAATTTACTATAACAAAACATTTTCACTAGTTTCAATATTGAATCCGAATTCTACCTGACACTATATCTTACCATGAATATGAGATTTGTAAAATGAATTTCAAAATAGCCTTCCTTAATGGGAACCTTTACGAAGTTGTCTATATGACACAATCCAAAGGGTTCATTACTCTAAAAGATGCCAACAAGATATGAAAATTAAAAAAAACCCATTTATAGATTAAAGCAATCATCTAGGTCATATATAATTTATTTTGATGAATCCACAATGGCATTTGGTTTTATAATGAATTATTGTGAGCCTTGTTTCTACAAATGGTTTAGTGGGAGTGAATTTTGTCTCTTAATAGTATATGTTGATGACATATTTCTCATTGGAAAACAAATACTAGTATTACAGTATGTTGAGGCATTGGTGAATAAATTATTTTCTATGAAGGAATTGTGTGAGAGACCATATATTCTTGGGATCAAGATCAATAATTATACATCCAAGACGATACTTGGATTAAGTCAAAGTACATACATTGAAAATATATTGAAGAAATTTAGAATGGAACAATCCAAGAGGGTATTCTTTCCTGCGTCACATGACATTCATATTTCTAAGAAAATGTGTGCTTAGACACACAAGGAAATAAATAAAATGTCAAGGATTACATAGGAATCCATGATTGGGTCATTCATGTATGTTATGTTATATATTAGGCTATATTTTTCCTACACATTAAGTGTGGTAGGAAGATATCACGATGACCCAGGTGACCTCCATTGGATGAAAGTCAAGACTATCCTTAAGTATATTAGGCATATTAAGGACATTTTACTAGTTTATGGAGGATATGAGGAACTAGTCATAATATGATATGAATATTCTACTTTCTAGACTAATCAAGAATACATGAAGTCATATATAGGCCGGATCTTCACATTGAATGGAAGTGCTGTGAACTGGAAGAGATTAAAGAAAGATGTGGTCATATATTCTACAATAGAGTCCAAGTATATTGTAGCTTATGAGTAAGATGAAGAAGTTGTATAGATGTGTAACTCCTTTCATGATATTTTCATGGTACCTATAAGTAATTATCCTTTCACACTCTACTTTTATAATACAACTACGATGGTTCTCACAAAAGATTCAAGCTCACATCAGTGGATGGAACAAATACTTCACAAGTATAATCTCTTGAGGGATTTTTATTAGATAGGTGAGGTTACAATGAGTAGTATTTCCATGAAAGACAATATAGAGTACCCCTTGGATAATATATGACTCAGTGAACACATGATTATCATGTGAGGTCTAGTAGACTGAAATTCATAGGAAATTGACTCTAGTCTAAGTGGAAGCTTGTTGAAGTTGGTGTCCTAGGAATAATTATTTGTACTTTTATTATAAGTATATTCAATTAATTCAATATTAATAAAACACATTATTACATATTTCTCATTTTTCTTCATGAATTTGATGTAATAATATCCTAGAGTATACATCACATTGATAAGGTCATAGAAATTCCCCGCTATAATGAGAATCTTGAAGTGATATGATGATATTAATAAATAATGTTATGAAATTGTATAATATACTATGATGGGACACACAATAAATAGAACTTCAGGTGTGAGTACTAATAAGAAGATAAGGTTCTTGTTCATGATGTTCTCACATGGTAATCTCCAAAACAAGATATTATGAGAACAGACCTGTTGGTAGGAATTCAACATATTTTAGTGTCATAGAATATTCCAATATAAAAGCATGTGTAATAGTCCTTAGACTTTAATATTATCACTACTCACACAATTATATTTAATGATGAAAACTATGATTCCATATTTTCATTGTGATTTAGGTAACTTTGGCTTCTTCACGATTGACATGTCATTAATGGATAAGCCGAGGAAGGATTTTTCCATTCCATCATTATAGAAGTTGACATTTTGGCACTTTGATTGGAATATAAACATAACCATAAATTCCATGTCCATGGTGTAATGATGTGTTTATTTTAGATATTAAAAATAATATGTATCTAAAAAATAGGTTGGTGAAATAAATGTGCAACCTTCTTGATGAGATACTATGATAAAAGGATTATATTACACAATTAGAATTCATATGTGGTTTTCATCATTGCGACATTAATTTATTTCTCTTGGCTTCCTTGAACCATTGATAAATATTAATCTTGGATTTTAGAAAATCACACCCAATACCAGTGATAAAAAATCATATAGGTTCACACACTAAGTGTTTTTGATGATATAAATTGGATTATTTTTGAATTAAATTAATTGAATAAATAATATTATCAAGATAGAGGGATAATTTTATTCATGTTTTATCAATCAAAAATGTTTTTTGATGAATTAAATATTTAAATTAAATATTTATTCATGAATTCAAAAAATTCTATAAGAGTTTGAATGGAACAAGACTCATTCTGGTAAAAAATATTAATTATCAATCCTATTAAAAAAATATTTTTTATTGTGAAAGATGACACATGCCAAAAAATAATAATAATATTATTATTATGTTTAAGGGTGTTTATTAAGGATTATTATATTATTTAAGGTTCTACAGGAAATTAAGTAATTATTTTAACCTAAACCCTAGCACTATAAATAGACGATTATGTTTATTGTGAATTGCACCAAAAAATCAAAACTAGAGAGTTATTGTGCATAATGAATTATCTCTAAAATCCTCATATCACCCTCTCAATAATGAGATACACAATATAAATTCCTTCAAGACCAAAGGATGAGTGATCAACATAGACAACACAAGATAATTGATTCATTGTGATAGCACCCAGAGATCAATTGAAATTTCTTTGATATCAAGGGATCATGTGTGGATCACCGCTAGAGGGATTCTATCCTTGGATACTCATAGTTTAATGAAGGAAATATGAAAGGTTCTTTTCAGATGGTCAACGTCCACTTTGAATAAATATCATAAGACAAGGTATTCATTTCTTCCAATATTAAATAAATTAATTATAAATTTTATGTGAAAGATCCTCACTCACTGTTTTAGTAAAATCAATATTAAAAGAAATTTTAATATATTTCCCACCACCAAATGATTCCACTAAATCTAGAGCCAATATATACCAGAAGTAATAGCCTGGTTGTGGTTACATGACGTAACCATTTCAACATATAAAGCTGATGCCTTTTAAAATGGGAATAATGACTTATCTAACTAGAATATGATATATATATATATATATATCTATATATTTAATATATATATGTAAAAACATGATAAATTTAAACTTAAATAAATAGTTATCATTAAATGGGGTTTCCAATTTCAACACAAAGGGTGTTTTCATGTATACCTTACAATTGACACTCCATATACTGGGGCCTATGCTATCATATATTAGACCTTAACCTTAACCTGACCATAGTATTGGGTATTAAGGAGTGTCTCTTGAGACTCTTATGATCTTATAAAACTATCTAGACCTATATTTAGGAGTAATAAAATGGGTGTTGACTATTAAATATGAAGGATATGTACCTATCATATTTCTTAAATCACGATCATTCTATTTTTGAATAATGTTCTGAGGTGTGTGTTTGGAAATTGTAGAAATATTCCACCATGATGGCCTCAGTTCGATCACTAGGAAGGTGGAGAAGATCATATTCTAAAGGAGATGGTCCCTAAGCCACTAGTGTTACCTCATGTAGTTACACTTGTAGCAGCTCATGCAATTCTTGATTTGGGTGCTAATGATTAGTTTTGAGAGGGACTCCTATGGTTTATGTATTCTATGCATGGATCCCCCTGAACTGCCACTATTATATAAGAGTTGAAATGAGAATTCCTACAACATCACCCTCCAACCTTTTCATGAAAAGGTGGTCATTAGGATATTGATTCATGGATAGAGTTCATGTTATCTATATTCAATCATTTGAAAATTCCTTTAGAGAGGAGGGTCAAGCTCATGACCTAAATACTTTTTTGTTTCTATCAAGTATTGGTGTGAGGTTATTAATCTAAAATATCATCACCGAGATATGGTCTGGAGTGACTTCCAAATGGCCTTCCATGATTACTTCTTTTCACATACACATAGTGATGACCATGCGAGAGAGTTTTTGTATCTATAAAAAGTTTCTATTTCATTGATGGAATACTCATATCTATTTATCAAGATTCAATGCTTCATACCGAACATTTATAGTGATTATTTGGTGATAATAAAGTAATTTTATGATGGGATTTTGTATTCTATCATATCCCAGGTGAACATTTTTTGGTTGACTACTTATTTTTGAAATAGAGAAACATGAACTTATTGCCAAAGGAATATGATGTAATCTAATGGTGTGGGCCTTGGTGGTTAAACAATGAGAAATTGAGGAGATATGTATAGTAGTAGGAATCATTGCTTTGAGTCTACTCATAGAGGCACCTATAGTCAGATATCATGCACTGAAAATTACATGGTGTGTTGTCAAGGTGGTAGATGTGGCCATATGAATCCCTAGAGTACCAAGGACCCAATTAAGTTTCAATATTTTGGAATGATGGTTCAAATTTAGTATTTTTGTATAAATTTACCTCCAGTGCATAGTGATAAGGAATATACACTACCTTCACATTAGAGAGTAGGATTAGTATCCCCATGTCAGGTAGGAATCTGGACTACTATCGACAGATCTGGATGTGGAGGTGGATGTGGCCGTGGAATCTAGTCTTATGAGATATAGTTAAAATAGGGGAGGACTTATTAGGGTAGTTAGTCTATAACTCAGGTCCATAGATCTGTCCAGCGACATATAATACATCTGTTCCCAATAAGAAGAGCTCTATTCCTTCTATATATTGAGTTACAATTTTAGTAGCCTATAATCTTATATCTTCCTTATTTGATATAAGATCTTCACATTATTTTCTATCCTTACCTGTTATAAAAATCCTTGGTCTAGAGATAGACTAATTCCGTGGTATTATGAACCTAGAAACTCTTTTGGGAGTTCAATTAGAAAGTGAATGCAAATGCTGGGAGTCCCCCTTGATATAGGCGGTTATCACTTCACATAGAACCTATTTTTCCTCAAGATGATATGTTTTAATATCATTCTCAGGATTGATTGTTTGGTTACTCACTATTCACATGTCGATTGAAATCATTAGAGGGTAACTTTAATATCACCCAAGGGTGGTATTTATATTCATAAGGGTAAATGGGATGTCCAGGTGAGCCAAACTAGACTATAGTATCATAGGGTGGGCGAGGTGACATACCAAATTACTAGCCTTTATCTGGACGACTATGGAATATGTTAGGAAGATTTCCCTCCTATAGTAGATTGTTTCAATGAAATACTCCCTAATATTTTTTTACAACCTCCTAATCGAGAGGTAAAGATTAGTATTGATCTAGTTTTAGGATCAGAATCAGTGTCTGTTCCTCCTTACTAGATGGTTACTACTAAGTTATAGAAGCTTAAGAGATAGTAAGAGGACTTTGAAGATAAGGAATTTATATTAACCAATACTTCACCATGGGGTTCACCCATGTTTATCACCAAGAAAGTAGATGGGAACCTTAGGATTTGTGTGTATCATCACCGATTGAATCAGAATATGGTCAAGATCCAATATCACCTACATCATATAGAGGATCTCATTGACCTTCTTTGAAGAGAGAAGGTCTTCCCCAAGATTTATTTGAGTATGGGATATCAAAAGGTATGTGTTGGAACATTAGATATACCACATACATTATTCCATATTTGATATGGATTATAGGATTATTTGGTCATGTTGTTCAGTCTTACAAACTTGATGAAAGTTTTCATGGATTTAATGAATTGGGTTTTCCACCCATATATGGATTCATATGTGACCATCTTCATGGATGAAATCTTGGTGTACTCACATACTTGATACAAACATTCCAAACATCTTGTTATCATTTTTATTACACTAAGAGGGAATTGGGTATATACTAAAATCACAAAATTCTACTTTTGGAATGACAATGTTCACTTCTGGTGTCATGTCATATCATAATCAAGAGTATTCGTGGACATACATAAGGTTATAGCAGTTGTATCGTGGGAGCAGCCCAAGAATGTCTTTGACATAAAACGTTTCATGGGTATGGATGGATATTAAAGGATATTTATATAAAATTTATAATTCCTTTTAGAAACTCTTGTGAGATTGAAAAATATTTTTGTGAAATCCTTGTAGTATGAATCCTATGAGAAATCATTTTAGGAGTTAAATAGAAAATTGACTTCAGCATCAATCCTGATTTTTCTTGAGTTAGGTAGAATCTATAATGTTTTTTGTTATGTATTAGGTATAGTGCTAAGAGCATTTATGATGTAGGGAGGGTGACCATTCATGTATGGGTCTCATTATAAGATACCCAAATAGTATAATTACTCAATACATGACCCTAAGTTAGTAGTTGTGGTTCGTGTATTGAATTTTTGGATGCATTACTTTCTTGGGGAGTGGTTTATTGGGTATAAAGACTAAAAAAGCCTCAAATAAATATTTACACAACATGAAATAAACCCCATACATTGATGTTGGTTTGAATACCTTTATTAATTTAATTTTTAGCATGCTTATATGTCTGGAAAAGGAAATTCCATGGCATATTCTCTAAGCATGAAGACTCAGACATAAGCCATTCAGGATGCCAGTATTAATGGTTGTTGATGACCTTGTTTTATGAGATGAATTTGGAGTTTCATGATCATTATGGGAATATTTTACTCACATTGTTATTAATGACCTGTTCTCTTCTGAAGAGAGAAAAGATTAGGTATCTCTATAATCTTGAGGGCTTAGCCATTAGTGATAGTGTTTTAGGTGAGGACCCCATTCCTGATTGTGTCAATAGAAGGAATGAGATATTTTACATTCATGAACATGTATGGGTTACTACATACATACAAAAGGAGTTGGCATGAGAGTCCAATTCCTCTTTATGGGTAGTACATCCCAGTATTTCCAATATGTACCATGATTTACACCGTAAGTATTGGTGGTAAGGGATGAAAAGGGAGATCACTAGGTTTTTTACTTTATGTTCTTATTGTCAATTGGTTAAGGCAGAACACCACTGAATAATATGAATTTTATGACAATTAAATATTTCAAAGTGAAAATGGGATGAAATTACCATTGATTTTTGGGATAGGATTACCTATATCCCATTATGGTAGTGACATAGTTTGGGTGATCGTTGATAGATTAAGAATGGTCGCCCACTTTCCACCAATATGGGAGAAATTTTTGGTGGATGAGCAAGGAAATATTTACGTCAAGTAGATCATACATTTTAATGGAGTTAAACATACCATTGTATGAGATAGGGTTTTATGCCACAGTTCTAGTTTGGGTTGTAGAAGGCTCTTGTTTTACATGCACTTTTGAGTACAACCTATCACCCACATACCAATTAATAGTCTGAGAATATGATATAGTTGTTATAGGAAATTATTCGAGTATGCTTCCTTTATTTTCGAGGTTCTTAGAAGAAAAAATTACATATTGATAAGTTATCTTTTAATAAAATCTTCCAAGATATTATACAGATGGCTCCCTATGAGGGCCTATATAGTAGACCATTCTATTCACCCCTGTAATGGTTAGAGGCGGGAGAAGCAGTGTTATTGGGACCCCATTTCATTCAAGAGATGTCAAAGTAGGTACAAAATATTAGGAAGTGTATACCTATATCTAAATATAGGATGAAGTCTTATACTGATCACCATCGATTACCTATGGAGTTCATGTTTGGGGATCGAGTCTTCTATCATGTTTCTCCTAGGATGGGGAATCAAAAAATCATGAGGAAGGGTAAGATATTGCCAAGATTCATTAGACATTCTCAGGTTTTGGATAGGGCCAGATCAATGGATTATCGATTAGTACTTCCTCAAAGATACAGGGGTATGTATGAAATATTACATGTATCTTAGCTTTACCATTATCATTCTAAATCTAATTTTTTTTATCCAAATAAAATTATGTGGCAAGATGATTCTTCTATTGAGGAATATCCAATTCATATAGTCGATTGTAGCATGAAGGCTCTTTGAGGTAGGTCAGTTCCTTTAGTATGGGGGATATGATAGCACAACAATTTATATGATGAGACCTAGGAGAGAGCGGATGGACTAAATTATCAATATCTGGAATTATTCATTGATGATGCTCAACCACCTTTGAAAGAGAAACATGAGGATGAGTTATTTTAAGGAGGGGAGGCTGTAACATCTTGAATTTTGAGAGAGGTACAATTTCTTTTAATTTTTGTTAAAGCTTTTTTGTGTTTAGTTTTGTTGGTTTGAACCCTATTAAAGGATCCTTCATGGACATTGAGGTGATTCTGATAGGAAGAAATATCTGAAATAGAGGTCTTACTATAAAAAAAAATTATGACATAAATTAGTGATTCATTCCATAAATGGCTCAGGTAGAGCCGATAATGAAAGGATTTATGGGAAAAATCCACTATTTACATTGTAAATATATCGTGAAACTTAAAAATAGGTGAAAATAACATTTTCAGTATTGATAACTTATAACCTAAATATTTTCTTCTTCTCATCTTTCCCATGCATAAGAGTAGTGGATGATATATCTTATTCTACCCCTAACCTAAGCTTTGAGCTGGGTTCTTTATTCAGACTCTGATTAACTCGATGTTCATCTCATTAGATCTGTCTTGGTAAGTGGTTCAATCCAATTCATTATTTTCCTCATTTATTTCACCATATGGAATAATAAACCCACTCAATCTAATATACCCTATTTTAAGGTCATTTGTATATTTCACTGATTTCTTCCGTTCTAGCTTGAATCTGAAGCTGATACTAGATGAAGAGTCATCCAACAAGCTATGGTATGTGATATAGTATCTATAACTAAAAGTATCAATTTTATATTATTCACTAATGTGATTCCTGAAAAACCTTCAATGTGATGCCTCCTAAATTTCTAATTAATAAAATAAATGGAAATAACTTTGTTTTGGGTAGTCCTAGCACCTAAATTCCTTTTCCAGAGGATTCATACCTTGGAGTGAACCACCCACTTATGGTATGTCACTTTTAAAGGCATTTAAGAATTATTCCTTAAAATGTAATCGAATCATATCCTAATATGTGTTCTTTTCACCTTTTTTTGGGATGGTTTAATACAAAGAATGAAATGTAAATTGAATTTAGTGAATGGGGGAATGGAGAGTCCATGTGCCTTGGTCCTTGAACTTTATTATTATTTAATTTTTCTTGAGTCGTCTCTTATAAATGAAATAGATATATCAAATTATGAAAATTGATAAATGGTAAAGGTTGATTACTAATACATGACCATTTTGAGTGCATGATGTGGGTGAAACAAGGGTTCCAACTCGGAATGCTTCAGACAGACTCATCAAGATTATTTAATTAAATCAATTATAAGTGGAATTATATTACTGTAGCAGGTACTATAATAGGAACTATTTGGCAATATAGCAGCTGGGAATATTCACCCGTTTGGGCCTTTGGGACACCGATTTGGTCCCCAAGTCCTTTAAGTCCTTCGGGCCACCCAGGCCTTCAGGTTAGTAAGGCCTTTGGGCCACCTCAATGCCTTCGGGCCACCTTAAGTGAAGATAAAAACTAGAAAACCTACAAGGAACAAGCTTCAGAAGGAGGATGAGCAAGGAGGTTTCACCAGTGAAAAAGCTAAATGGATTGCAAGAATGAGAGGGTATGGAACCTACCATCGAGAAAAGCCCATGCATGCATGGTTAAGCCTAGAAGAATAGCCATGCAAAGGTGGAGAGATGATTTCATGATGAAGATGCTGGGGAGGAGAAGTTCCAAGTAGTTAGTCTGTGTTGTATGTAATGTTTGAAGCCTATGGGCACTAAATTCCTCTAAGGCCTATAGGCCATGTAATAATTATGCCTACGGGCCTTGTAAGGGTTCTAACTCACCCCTTCAAAGGTGGATTATCAAAAATCAATAAAAAATGAAGGCCTTCGGGCTATTGGAGGAAGTGGAATTATATTACACTATGGGAGACACATAGATTTCTATATAGAATTCCTTGGAAGGGATCACCTCGTGAGTGGAGTTACATTATTCCACGAGTGACACTTGGGTTCCCTATGTTGAATTACTAGTATGGTCTCAAAGGTTAGAGTATTAATTTATTCCTCGAGAAACACTTGGGTCCCAGATATGGACAGCCATGTATGATCTCAGAAGATACATCTTTATACCATGCCTCAGTGATACCAGGATTCCTATAAGGGATTTCATGGATGTGTCTATAGAGTGATGGGTTATAGTACACTAGGAGATATATGGGGGTTCCCTATGTGTAATTCCTTAAACATGCCTAGGATGATAATAAAATTCATTTAATGACGCGTCTACCAATTCAATGATTATACATTTATTTGGTCAATGATTTACATACACAATGCCCTTATCCATTTCCCTTGTTTAGTTCTAAATGTTATGGGTCTTATAAATACATTATATGAGTACGGTTATCTAGGGACACCTTGGATATGAGAATGGGTCTTTATCTTATAATACAATTAAATCATTATTAATAAATGTTTAGATACATTTTGACATATATGAAGCAGGTAGTACCGGACATGAGTTCCTTGGGGAACCCAGACTGACATGGGTTATTTATTTATCACTTTATTCATTATAACCAAACACTTATAATTGTATATTAATAGAATAGATAGTTCTAGACACCATTGGTGGTGGACTAATGAGTTTCTATCACACCTTGTTTAGGATATCGATTGGTAGTTGGATAGACTTCATGGATGCAAGTAGGGATAAGGGGAAGCATACAAATATGGATGAATAATTATCTATACTAGGATGAAGTATGAGATAAGAGGATTGAGCCTATGCCTGTGATGCTATTATAGATATCTTGGGTATTTTTGTATTTTTGTATAACATGTTGTATATTCTTGCTGCCCAGTTTCCTTGTATTACATTTTTTATAGCACATATACATGAAATCATTTTGTATATGAAACTGGATATGATTCTATTAATTTTTTATTCTATTATGATGCTTATTATTATTCAGTATGTTATGCTTCCACTACCCGAATGGCCCAAAGGTCTTCATTTTTATTGGTTTTTGATAAACCCCTTTTAATGGATGAGTGGGAACCCTTAAAAGGCTTGTAGGATTAGAGATTACATGGCCCATGGGCTAAAGAGATTACATGACCTGAAGGTCTTAGGGAATTCGACCAAACTATCTACAAGGAACTGCCCCTTCACAACATCTACATCCTGATAGTAGCTCTCCACCTTCACATGGCCATTTGGCTTGGTTTCCCATGCAAGTACAGGCTAGTCCTAATGGAATAGCCATACATTCTCATTCTGAAAAATCCATTTGGTTCTTCTCTGGTGAGTGAACTTGATCTGAATTCTCCTATGGGTCTGCTCCTTTTTTACAGAGTCTTCCTGGGGAAGTTTCACTGATAATGTGTCCCGAAGGCCTTGAGGTGGCTTGAAGGCCTTAAAGCTGGCCCGAAAGCCTTAATGACCCGAATTCCTCGGAGGTCCGAAGGCCTTAAGGACTCCAAGCCCAAACCGATGGCCCAAGGTGAATATTTCTGGCTTCTAGAATACCGAACAATACCTATTACAGTAACCACTACAGTAACTGCTCTAGTTACTATATAGTACTGCTATAGTACCTATTACAATACTGCTACAGTACCAGAATTATGCCTCCTTTTGGTTTCGAACATGAGTTTCATGGATGCACTTAAGGAGTCCTCACCAACTAGGATGAGGCTCATGTTCTATACTTCCACTAATTCATATGTTATATTACAATTGTGTGTCACTTTGATCGTGAGGGTATAGTCTCCCCAACATACCATTATTAACCCACACTGCTAGTTGGGAGACTCTTGCATATAAGGAGGAATGCTCGAGGACTTGTGGCCAATAAGATTTGGTTTCTTATTAGTAAACTAGGTCTAAGATTTTACATTAAATTTTCAACTTCATTTGGAAGTTTGGTTTCCAAAATAACCCATCCACGAAACAACAACAACTCAAATTTATCTTGAAACTTTCACACCCATACAGACACGAGGAACTACAAAATACTCACCATAACTCTTCTTATCCCTAATAAGTATTATGTTTCATCCAACAATACAACTTAATATTTTTTTTCATCATTTCAAATATAAATAGCCTCATTCCACCCCTGTATTCTATACACACCTCCAGAGTGTAGTTACCACATAAGGCACTCATATATCCAAAACATGATTCACTATTTGAATTTCCACCTAAACACTGATATAAATATTACCTAATATTGTATGTTATAAGATAAAATTGTATAATTATGCAATATTTCATCAAAATTATGGTTCTACCCACCATGAGGCATATGTTACGAAAGTGAATTCTGAGCCTCAGTACCTCCGACTAACAGAATTGAGCACTAAAATACCAACTCAGTGTTATGAAAATCCCCCTGATGTGGTTTCAAACTCACCAAAACGATATTTACATTAAAATTAATGTAAAACACAGACACTATATCCATGCTTCCAATTTCAAGAGAAACCAACTAGTTTGAAACATTCAAGCCACATGCCTAAATACACTAGCTTTTCCTTGGAAATCCCCATCCAACTCCTAAAATCCCACAATAATATTTAATATGTTGTGCTTGATGTGGTTTTCAACTTACTATATCTATTTAAATGAAATAAAAATTATAGGACCCCCGTATACTAGCTTATCTCAAATACACTTGGTTTACACTACTGATGCACTTTTAAATCACCCGATCATGATTCCTTTATCCCCAAATACATCACATGATCATCCAATTATCCAAACCAATGTACATACGAAAAACATGATGTGATATACTAAATTGGATCATTAGTCAACTAAACTGAAATTGTGATTTCGGCAAGCACTGGCACATCTACAATCAAAACAGACTAGATTTACTTTAACTCATTCCTCAACCAAAATCCAACACTCTTTCTTAATATACCATAACATCTAATTTCCTATATTACATTCCTTGAGGAATATAGAAAATAATTTAATTCATTGTACATCGATATCAAATTTTCATAATGACCACTCCATAGTCAAATCCATATCACAACCCTTTTATCCCTAGGGTCTCATGCCTATGATTGATGCAACACTCCCCACCATGGGAGTGTCCCTATTTTCACATCATCATACTAAATTTTCAATTAACAAAACCCATTCCATATCTATCACGAAACACAATGACCAAATGAGGTCATCCAAATCTCACCTAAGTGGAACTATGAACATCATTTACCACCCATTTACTACATCTGAGAATAGAACCCATGAATTTAGAAATATCCATCTCACCTGTGTCACTCTCCCTAAGCCAAACTTTTCTACAACAAAGAACTAGAATCACACTATTCTCGGTATCAATACAATAAATATTACACACCATTTATTTTTTATCTAATGATTTGGGTCACCACACCTATAGGAATCTCATTATTAATTAATAGGATTCATTCTTACACAATGTGTATTACCTCATTTTCATTGAAACCTAGGGGTAACATGCCTTGCTGTGGCCAATTATCAAAATTGACTCACTAATAATTCACTCACACATGTTAGTTTCATTTAACTAGAGACAATAGGATCCGTCATTTAGAAAATCCTTCCCTCTAATACCAGCCTCAATACTAAAGTGGGAGCACTCAAGAATCCCTCATTAAGAAAGATAAGGCATCACTATGCCTATATCATACATTTAAATACAACTCCATGAATCAATCAAATAAACTAAACCAATCACCTATGATTCCCAAACCCAAGGTAGTAATTGACCTAGGAGAACCCCTCTCATAGGTTTCCCTAACATCACACACTACTCACTAACTCACTAAAATCCTCAGTCATGCCTCAAGGGTCTCTAGGTCCTCACACCTAGCCCATAAACTATATGAAATATCATATTCCAATGCCCTCACAAGGGTATTGTATACAAAACACCATCCCTTTCCAACCAAAAATCACTAAACCATGGATTTTCACTAAGAATCCATACCCAATACTGCTCCCTCATGAATCACAAGCTGAGGTGAATCCCCCGGAACATCGTCCGAGTTGATCTATGTCAAAGAACCAAGGTTTAAAGACTTATTTTAATATATTTACATTCCAATATATATGGGGAATAATATTATAAGTTTTTAATAATACTTTAAATAACCAAACCAACCCAATACTTACCCCAAAGGGATTTATTTATAATAAATTGAAATTCTTTACAAAACCCTTAGGGTTTCTACTCATACTTTGCTGAAGGGACTCTATCCCCATAGCCATTATTGTTCATCACACCATAGGATCCATAAGACCTACCACTTGAATAAAATATATGTATACAAGTCATCCAAGCTAGATAAAATTCCACCACATACTTATATGAGAACACATCATATGAAGAATTACGAACACTTTAAATTTCTAATCCGCATTCATCAGTTGGGACAATCACACTAGGGGGCCTATATATCATATGAGTCCTATGTGCTTGATATGATGCATAAGACACCAATTTAATTTATAGTAAAAGATTGAAAATCCATATTTGAACCATTTCCAATGATCCAAAGTCCAAAAACTGATAACTCATAAATCAAACATCCCAAACCTCATGTGTATTATACTAGGTTAAAATCAAAAATAACTATAACAACACATTCCATGAACATCAATCACATCCCTGGTAACATGGAATTCCATTGAGACAGGTTTTTGTGATGCACCATGGAAATTTTCATCATAAGAAATGAAAAATTCCTATGTCTTATATCTACCATCTCTATAAATAATAATACAAAAATAAATATAGATCACTGATACGACATTATAACACCCTGAACTTTCTCACTCAAAGTAGTAACCAGACTAAACTACCACATAACATTAGGTACGGATCCTCGAATGAAAGTGGTTTTTGAATTGAAGCAGGGGTGCAAATAGGTACCATGGGGAGGATATACCCTAAATATTTGAGTACACAATTACTAGGATGTTACAAAGTATCATACCCAATATAAAATAAATAGTACAACGGAAGTTAAAAAGATAAGTTATGTTATATAAAACTAAAATGATGATACATAGGAATACAAGACCAATCACTTAGTAAGTATATAAAATATACACAATAGGGAAAAAAATATAAATCTCTATTGAAACTTTTATCCATAAAACATTCTAATATCTGGATGTCATCTAAGTTGAACTGCATAACCATGATAATCCTGATCTTGGGCCTCATCCAAAACTATGCTTACAACAAGTGAGAGATTCTTGTTTACCCAAGTGAAATGGAAACTAAATCAAATCATGAGTACATAAATCAGTAGGGTACCACCAAATTATTCCTATAGAATATCAATAATGTCATTAAATATGCATGTGACATGACCTGATAAAGTAATAACTTCTATAAATAAATAAATAAAATCACCAACAATACTTTCTTCAGCCTGATGCCAAAATATCTCTGAGCACATCACATGGACCATGAAAACCTCTATACCATGTACCATACCATTGTTCATACTTAGTTCCATGACCCCAATCCACCATACCTACTTAATCCAGTGCTAGGGTTTCTCTGATCATGTCACATTGACCGTTCCTCCCAATAAAATAGAACCTAGTCTCCCTATCCTACAAAATAGGTAACATGGGCTTCCCTTATGGGAGTTTTCTTAGACAATTAATAAGACCATAAGGTACACAGACCTACCCTATGGGAGTTTTTTTTTCATCCAATAGCAATATAGATCTCCTCAAGGGATTTTTCTTTATAAATAACATGGACCACCCCTATGGGTGTTTTATCATCCAAGTATTCAAGAACAACCTATGTTTTTTTCTATATATAAAGATAAATGACCACTATTAATTTCATTTTACAACAAAAATATATAAGTACCACCTTTTAAGACATTTACTAAGACATATAAAAGAAAAATAGTATGAAAGGGATGGCCACATGCTAAACTTTCTACTTTCAAATGGGGATCCTACTCAAGTTTTCTCGGTCAATACTCTAAAGAGTCACCCTTATATGGTTCCATTGACAAAATCTAGTTCTTATTTTAACCCCCTATGATTTAGGTACTATACATAATATGAAATCATAATTTAGAAAAAATTTCCTTACTGGATACATGAGGTATGCCATATTCGTAATTCTCCAGGAGATGGAAAATGACCCATCTCATATATAAAGGTCAATCTAGGTTGGCACACTTACCAAAATTGATCCCAATCCACTTAGTTTATATTCACCTCAACATAGTTATATCACATGAGGGAGGATTTCTCACCCTAAGTTAGCACAATGATCATATTGTCTCCAAAGTATAACAATAGTCCCCTAAAACCCATGGGGGAAGAGGTTGTATGATTCCACTAACCTATTATAAGAAATTATAAAGGTTCTTAAGTATGTTAACTATATCCAAAACATTTTATTAATTCAGGTCACACCCCCTAGGATGGGTTTATATGTCTCAATCCACACATCAGGTCAATGCCTCGACCATCGACAATTGAGGATTCAATCTAGAGCACTAGGTCCGATGTGACCTTGGATCTTAATTATATGCAAGAAAAAATTTAATTAATTAAGAAACTTAATTAATTAAATCACTAGGTGTAACATTTTATTTGTTAACTAAATCATTTAAGTTGATAGGCTAACACACTAAGTGGTATGACCACATCTCACATGAACCTTAAAAAAAGAAGTAATTCCATAGTGAAAGTATCCAGGATTACCCACCTCAAATCAAAGCTTTCTATTTTAACCCAAAATCCTAGAATCTTTATCCAAGTTTGTATAACCTAGATCAAGGTTGATTATGTTTATTATAATATTTCATCAAAACCCGAGACCCTTCCTGTAACGCCCCGACCCCAGTTGCCTAGAGTCGGTGCCTTATTGCGTAACATTGGCATGATCACAAAAGATCAAGTCTCGAAAGACCGATTAGTTTAGTATCCTTGTAAACACTAGATACATTCATAAATGTTACATTACATCATAAAGTGAAAAACTACAATAACAAAGTCTCCATAGTCCACACTCATATCCTCTTCTGACAATCCCTACAGGTCATTCATAAAATACTTCTTCACATCCTGGAAAATATTAAAACATTGAAAGGGGTGATCTCAAATGCTCATTAAGGATAATAATATTGCGGAAGCTTTCGTAAATAAATATTAACATTTAAGTCAATGTATAAATAAAACAAAAGCATTTTTAAACTTTAACTTCAGCATAATATGGAAAAAATAAAATTAAATAATGCCATATACTTACTCACATGGATATTCAACTAGTCGAATAATCACATGCAATATCAATAACCACTTTCATAATGATGGAATGCATAATGACATACTACCATAACCACACATCCAAGGCCTCGTGCCAAGACCACAAATAAGATTTTGTCAAGGCCTTGTGCCAAGACAATAGTTTGTCTCACGAGACCTACCGATGCAATTTTTTAGAAGATACTTATGATTAAAATAGCTCAAATATACTCCAGTGTTTTTTTGAAAACATTATGCAAGCTTCTGAAAATAAAATAACTAATTATGAGACTGCTCGACTAATTACAGGCCATTATGGGTCCACGCCCAATCCCTTCCCGTCTACCACACTCAAGAGTCAGGTTTTTTGAAAACATTTTTAAGCTTGCGTTAAATACATATACATTTTCACTGGGTTTTCATATATTAAAACTCATAAACAAAATTTGATACATACCATTTTCAATACCAAAATAAAATAAAATTAGATCTTGGTATTTATTTTTCATTTAAAAAAAGTTATGGCTTGTAGTGGAAGCCGAAACTCAAATAATGGTCACGGTAGAGGAGAAGTCGTTGTTGCTTCATACATACGACAAGAAAACATTCCTTTTTGTTTTTTTTGTAAAACGCTTTGTATAAAAAGATTCCTTTTGAATAAACGTAAAAGTCAAAGGGTTTTATACACTGTATAAATGAAATTTGTGTATAAAACAAAATATGCCTCAATGAATGGAGATTGAGACGTAGTCCCTTACAAATATCATTTTTTAAATAAAATAGATCTATTATGTGTATTCACTATATTTAGACATAAATAAAGTATAAATAAAATATAGGACATAATAATAGAATGACATAATTTGAAAGTAGGAGATTAACCCAATGAACGGAAATTGGGTTAAGAAGTTCCATTACCTCGTGTCCGAATTCACTCGACCATTATTTGATCTCTTGGATAATAAACTAGAGTTAATCTATACCTTATTAAGAACCTTTTTCAAGTTCATTATTCCTTTTATATCACTTATTACCATGTAATGAACATTATGTAATTATTTATGTTTATAACGGTCGTTTTGTCGATCTTAGGTACTTGAGTCAAAAATAAACTTCTTATAATTACACTTTGTTCATGTGGTAAAATATCCATTATATCCATAATTATATTCATGATGTATATATCATATAAATCATATATACCCAGTATATACATTCATTTATAATATTACATAAAATTTAGAGGTAAGAATGAAATGCACCGTTCATGGAGACGGTAAGCTGTACATACGCATGAACGCTACTTTCATTTCCATTTCATATTTAATGGAATGAAGTTATAATTATATAAAGGTATAATATAATTCCAGTATAATATAATGTATAATATCATTTACTCCATCCTTTATACATCCCTCATATGGCATTAACGATTCAAATCACTTTGAGGGGGCGGTAGTCCGCACTTCCTAAAATGAAATTATCGTGTTTACCCATAATGGAAATCATAATGTATGCCATAAATGAGAAATAAAGAAGCATAATGAAAACATAAACATAATATATATATCATATATGAAAATAGTGTCATCAAAATGGCCACCATTAGAGGTGTTAAAATAATATTGAACAATCATCGTTTCGTGAGGCAGTATTTCGCCACCCACAAAAATAATATGTTCTTTAACCATTAGAAGAAGGTGTGTGTAAGTGTAAACCAAATACTTATCATAAAAACATCCTATTATATTTTAGATACTGGTGTTGTTACAAAATAAAGTAATAAAAAGAGTTTAATGGGTTGGAGAAGCAAAATAAAACAAAACAACATTAGAGAAGACATTACCTTAAAATCGGGTAACTCTTTTTTATTTGAGCCAAAGGCTTTTTTGGGAAGCATTCTGCCAAAAGTGAGGCTTCTAAGAGTAAAGGAGGGAAGTTGATAGAGTATTTGGGCAGAGTTTGGCCGAGCCAAAAGGCTCTGAAGGTGTGAGTAAGGTGGTAGTGGTGGGGGCCTTTTATAAGAGGAGAGAAGGGGCACTCTTGGAAAGATTGAACTGTTACTTTATTATGAAATTCTTTTTCAGATTATAAAGGTCCCACACTTATATATTTAGAGGATAAGGTGATAAGGGTTCGAAATATACTCATACAATAGGTTTTTTACAAGTGTAAGTCTTAGATTTTACATTATCTTTTCATTTTATTTAAATCGTTAATTAATGAGGTAATCGCTGCATCATCATGGTGTCATAAATAATTTAATTTATTTAATGTATACAAATTATAAAAAAATATCATGATGTAGGAAATCTGTTTATATTTCTAATGAATATTTATAGTAAAAAATATTACTTTTATAACCCCATTTGAAAATTGTTTTAGTAAAACAACTCTTGTTTGTGACATTTTTATTTTAACATTAAATAAAAAGTTATTTATGTCATTTTCCTACCAAAGTGGCTCCATGGGGTCCCCAAGTTGACCCATGGATTTTCTTGGTCGTCCATGACACATCCAATAGGGGTAGGACAATTGTAAAGGTCATTCCATATTTTTATAATACTATTTTTACCTTAAATTTCACTAATTACCTTTAATCGCGATTAATTAAACTTAAAAGTTACTATTCGCAAAAAAATTATTTTAATCACATTGAACCAAATTTTTCTTCCTAATGACAACCATGTATGTTGGAATTTTGAAAATCAAATCACAGAAGTGGTAAAATTTTATTTAAACGGAAAATCAGTTTTTTAACTACCACTTAGTGGTTTCACTATTCATCAAAAATTGAAGTTTTTTAGAACAATGCCAAAATTTCACCCTAAGCTATAATAGATATTCAGAATTCAAAAATGATTTCTATTTTACAAAATTCCAATCATATAAGTTGCATTAATTAATTTTATAATTAATTTCCGTTGTCACAACAAATAGCGTGTTTTTAAGAAACAATATATATCAAAAGATTGACAATTGTTTATGTCCAATTTCAAAGTGAAATTAATTATAATGACCAACATTGGATAAAATAGTAAAAATATATTACAATTATACTTTAAAACCACCCAATAGTACAATTTATCACTATAAAATATTTTTATTAAAAAAGTTGTTTTTAAGTATTTTTCACTATTCATAAAAAATTGGAAGTTCTCAGAAAATTACAAAAAATTCAACTTTGGATAATTTCAATATTCCGAATACAAAAATGAAGTCCATTTTGAAATATAAAATTTATATAATTTCAAAAGGTGGATATTACTATTCATAACTGCTACTTTGATTGGTCGCAGCGTGTTAGAATCTCGAACTTGCGTACAATGCAAGCTATTGCATTATTGAAAGAGAAGTGTATTGTGAAAGCTTGGGGTGTTACACTTCCTCACACTAAACGATGAAAATAATAAATTTCAACATTAAACAATTAATTAAACCATGTAATAAAAATGTATTAAATTCTAATCAAATCACTGGTCGCATGCCCCCTGATAAAACCTTTAGACAACACCATTGAGATATCTACAATAGACTCTCAACACTATTTTTGGTAAAATACCTATTGCACAGTGAAGATCTCACAATTAATTCAAGAACAATTTAATGAAAAACCCAATCAATATCACTATGAAATAATACCTTGGTGAAACAACCATATACTACTAGAAAACACCACCACAAGATGTTCTCTATCAAGGATGAACAAAATCCCTAAGATATTTAGGTGATTCCACCATGCTCTGGTGGAATCCCCAATTAATACCTAAGAAAAATATTTGGAAATTAAAAAGAAAATAATTAGTAGATCAGTAGAGGATGGAATAGGATGGAAATAAACTTTAATCATCAAAAAATATCCATAAAATACCCCAAGATCAAGGGATATTGAATATGGAAGGAGAGAGGGTCATCTTCCCATGGGAAACTCAAAATTGTGAGGAAAAGGGGGAATCCACATCTAAAAACCCAAGAGGGGGGTATTTATAACTTTTTATCCTTAAAAATACCACAAGAGAGATGGTGGAGGCCAGTGTATGGAAAATGGCTATAGGTAATGGTTGTTTCCACTACCAGACATGACTAGCTAGCTAGTAGTACCCATTGGTTGGCTATTGGTCTGCTTCAGTTTTTCTATAACCACTCTGACCCCTCTTTAATTCTCTAATGAGATTCCATGATACATATAAAGCCCCATCCCAAGTCCAAAACAACCATTTGAGTTTCTCAAACTCTCAAAATTTTATTATGAAGTCTTGTTTCTAAAACAAACAATCTACTAAATTAAAACACAAATTCATCTTGAAACATTCATGCCCATATAAACACAGGTTCCTATATTGGTTAATTTTCTAGAGGAGGGGATCTACTATAGTCATCTTCATTAGACTCTAAGTAGTGGGTTTGTAGCATAAGTGTAAGGCTATGAGTTTTTTTCATTCCTCAATCTAGTATAAGGGAGATGTTTATATCATGGTGAGTTGTATTATAACATGAAGGTATGTAAGAAAATATTATGCAAGTTATGTTATTCCGTGAATAGGGGTATTGTTCAATAGGAGTCTTAGTTGTCATATTCATAGGTTTTTTCTATTTGGGTCCATTTGTGCTATTGTGTATATAATTTTGTGACAATTTTATTTGATGCATCTTAGGTTCAAGGTGGGACACCAAGATTTTCATTATCAATCTTGTGGATTTAGGTATTGTGGTGCAACCCCATGGGTTGAATCATGAAATAACTTTGTATGCATTGAATTAATGTGGTTTAGACCTATTATTTGAGGGAGATCACACATGAAATTTCAGATCATGCCTTTATTGTGGTGTGACCGCCCCATCATGTTGTGATTCTCTATTTTTTTCAAATTGATTATAAATAAGGGTTCCCGTTCTGATTTTTTTCCAAAATATTTCACCTTTCCTAAACCCTAAGTTCTTAGAGGCTATGATTTAGTGATATTTCCCATCCTTTAATATCTTTTGTAACTTGGATACAATATATTAACTCCTTGTGATCCAAGGAGATTTCCTTCACTCTTCCACTTTATCATTTACGTTTTATTTATCTTTAAGAAGGTTATGGAAGTGATATTAGTTTTTAGGGAGGTTTAGTCTTAGTTTTAATGGAGTAATGGTTATTCTTAGTATTTTGGATTATCCTTGTGCAATAGTAAGTGTTTTATAATAGTTTCTTTATCATTTTTTACAACGTATTATTAAGAGTCCTTTAAGGAAGTTTATTCAAGAACTCTACTTTATATTTTATGTGTAATTGTGAAATTAACATGCTATTTTTTCATTAGGAGGATGATTTGAATTAAACTAATAATGATAGTTAAATATACTAAAGAAATTTAATGAAGGTGTGGTTTTCTTATTATTCATATGATTCTATATCATTGCATATGTGTTGATGCTTCTCGATTGATATTTGATATTGTAAAACCCATTTTGTTACTATTGAAGTGTATGAATCACCATTCACAATTAATTAATCATTTAAATATGAAAATGAAATTAAATATGGAATTTTGGGATTAACATTTTTTGGGGCCATTATTTTATTTGTTTTCAATAAAGTGTCAATATGTGGTTGGTAAGTAGATAGTGAGAAGTGATGATGCATGGAGAATTATTATGGATTCACATTTTGGAATTGGATGTTACACTTGGAAAATTACCCTTGGAAAGATGATGATTGATGAAATTCTATTCAGTGTATAAGATATGTTTTAATGAGTACCCAATGTTTACTATAATTTTTGGGGAAGAATTAGAATTGGAAGAAGTTCATTTAATATCTTTTATTGTTTGAGGATGTGAATAATTCCAAGAAAAATTATATTCACAAATTTTGTATGCGTATTACAAGGAGATTACATGAAGAATATTTGAGTAATATGATATGTGGAATCATAATTGAGGTCATAATTTTTAATTATCTCATATACTAAGTAATTTTTTGAATGTTACTTTAATAAAAAAGTGGTCAACCACCAAAGTAAAGAGCCAGCTATAACCCCACATCATGGCAGGAGGAACCTCAACCACGCAGGGGTTCTAGATCATAGGCCTGCATGGAGGAAGATGTGTAGGTAGAATGGGATGTGTATAATACTAAATAAGTACACACTAATGGGAGAGCACATGGGTCTAGGGAAGGTGGGTCGACACAGGGAGTTTCAACCCATGAGATCATGTGTGTTGTGTATTCGAGAGCCGACCCTGATGCCGTGGCCTGTTGTGGTAGCAGTATGGATTGTAATAAATGGAAGGGGAACTGTACCGTTGGAAAATTTGGGACAAAACGTGCAGTGTCATTATTCCTCCATCATTAAAAAGACAAACATAATTATCACCACATGAATTGAGTGATCTCTACCATTTTATGGATCCTGCACAATGTGTTTTTGAATATGTAAATCATCATCAACCTCAAGCACTGAAGTGTTTATAGTTGTGATATTGAGCTCATGAAAAGTGAATATAGAGATAAAATGACCATATATGGTGATCATCCTATGGGAACGATACATTCTGTATTATTCTGAGGATGTGCATGAAATCATTATCTTACTTGAATGAAATTATTCAAAGACTTGTTTTGTATAATAAAAATCCAAGTTTCTCCTGAGTTCGTTGCATGAATGAATGAAAATCACCTATAGAATCATGTGATGCTCTTTATATTATTTAAATACATCAAGTGATCATGAGATACTATCACATGAAAAGGAACTTAACTTGGTTCACAAGAATATACAGTCATTTATATTTATTATCATATAAAGGATTCAATGATTGATAAGAGGCAGTCCACAATAGTGTATAATTAATACCTACTAAAAATAATCTCAGTGTTGTGAGAATACATCATGTGAACAATTATCAATCAACATAGGGTTCACATGGTCCATGAAGTGATCATAAGAAGTGAACACACGATCGTGTGATTATTCTAGTGATGCATGGTGAAGCCAAGGTTTTTAGAAGTTCTAAACAAATGAGATCCCAAGATCCTCATGAGATTTGAATGAGTCTTTGGCATGGAATAAAATCCATAATAGAGGATGAAAATCCTTTCCTATATAAATAAATCAAGGGTTTAGGGAAGAATCTTCTACCCTGTTAGATATTGTGATAGATCTCTCGCGTGAATCATTCATGCAAAGGATCGAAGGATCCCACATGATTCATTTACTTAAAGGAGAATAGTTCACATGATCCAACCATTTGAAAGATATCTCTAATAGAACCTCATTATTATATAAATAATTTTGAGAAATAACCCATAGACACAACTCCTCTCATGCGAATGATCCCATAGATAACTCTTGTCATGCAAAGGAACCCACAAATAGTGCCTTTATCATATGAAGGCCTTTTGTGAAGATCAATTGATCATAGAATGATATATTTATGTGAATAAATGAGGAAAAAAAAATACTTACATGTATTATATGAATGTAGGGAATTTAGATCATGTGAAACTCAATTGGTCATGTGATGGAAAAAAGATAATTATTTTCATGAAATCCATGAAAGCCATGCATCCTACGTACCACCATTAAAATATTTAAAGGGTTTAGAAGGAAAATAAAATAATAAAATTAAAAGAGTTTTTGATAAATTTTAATATGGAGAATTTTAATTAATAAGTCACATTAAATATTTTATATTATCATTAGTTGTGTGAGATGTTCATAAACTATGAATTATCACATGTATGCATAAATAAAGTTGAGAATTCAAGGAGGAAGACTGATTTGACATTGTGAAAGATATTTATTTCATAAATATTATTGAATAAATTTTGTTCACAACTTTTACACTTTTTATTAAGGTTGAGACTTTATCATAAGGATGAATTATATGAGTATAGTTTCACTAAGGAAACTGATCAGATATAGGTGATCAGAGATATTTGAGCAAGACCAACAAGTTACAAAGGTTATTGAACAGGTTCATGAGAAAATCATATTCAATGATATTACAGGGGAATATGAATATATCATCCTAAATTGGATCAAACCTTGAAAAAGGAGGAATACTACCAGTTTAAGTTGGGAGTAGGAGAAGTCTCTTGTGTGATTTTGGAGCAGAAGACTTTAGTGCCAATTTGAGAGAAGTCCTATCTGGATTTTGGTAACACTATGTGATCCAGTATAAAGAACCTATGGTGAGGATTCAAGATATATATGGTGTGACTCTTTATCAACCATTTTAATTTTTAATAAGATAATATTAGAGAATATGGGTTGGGGAGAATAACTAACATGAAAAAGAGTTGGACATTGTACAAAACCTTATAAATCCTTGGGTTATATTCCTTTATATTTTTAATTCAAGGTATGCCCAAGAGACACAAGAATATTGGATGGATACTTTAACCTACCATATAGGTTTAATTTAAAAGAAACAATATGTAAAAATAAAAAGGGTTAACTGATTCACCCGTCCCCCACTCAGTGGTCTCACATTGATCTAGGTACATCAATCGATATTAGAGAAAAGTAACCTCTAAAATATCCAACATACTATTGAGTATAGAGAACAAAAATTTAGTAAATAGTATGGGTGTTCCTATTTTAGATGGTGAAAACTATCATGGATGGAAAAATAAGATGATACCGTACCTCCTATCATTTGGGGTAGAAGTGAGAGATGCAACTATAGTGGAATTTACACCCTTTATTGATGATTATTCTATGAATTTTTAGGATAAGAGGAACTTGGATATGGATAACATGTAATATCCCAATATTTTTAAAAGGAAATACTATGTTCTATAACGTACAAGATACACAACATTGAGCTTAAACAGACAACTAAATACTATTATTTAAATGTGACACATATAACCTAGTTGTTAAATTAACAAGAATGAATAGTATTTAGTACATTATGAAATATATAAAGGTCCCAATAAATATTAATTTATTGAAAATTTCTTAGAAAATAATCACTTAATTTTTTAGTAAAGTCATTTTATTCTTCAAAAATACGTTTTATTCAAAAATGGATTTTATTATTTTTTTAGGAGTGTAGAAAATATATTTGAAAATATTAATTTCTTTTTTTAATTAATCATGTCATAATTATATTAAGATAAATTTTTAATAATTTTCTAAACATATTTATTTTTCAATGAATAGTGAAAAAATTGATTTTTTGTTGAAAACTGTTTTTTCTATTGAAGTATTTACAATGTCAAATTCTATTTTTATTAGTTTTAAAATTTAATTAGTTACTTTTAATTCAAAATAAATTAATTATGTGTTTTGAAATTAATTTTATACATGAATTTAGTATAAAAACATTTTATATTTAAAAAGGATATTTCTTTGAAAAAAAATGTTCATTGCATTTTTATGATTTAATTTTAAATTAATTTCTATTTTTTTTAATTTTAGAAAATAGTTTACATATTTTTAATAATGATCTTAATATTTATTAAATATATATCTTTTATTTTTTGTCAAAATAAATAGTAACCTTAGTAATTTTTGTTTCCACGGTAAATGGTAAATCAGGTAATTAATGGTTAAAAATAAAATGATAAGAATGCTAAAATGAACCTAACACATTCCTTAAATTTATATAATTATTAAATTTCATCTATACTCATCCCTGATTTGGTTATATGGATTTTTTGGCCATTTTTATGAGATTATGACATTTAATGTATTTTATTTCAAGAAAAATCAAACATGTCACACTCTTCTTTTTAATAAATATTATATTTTAATAACAGGTTTAGCGATAGGATATTTTTAGTTATAAATATTATTTTTAAAGATAAATTATTTTTATTCATCATAGTAATTGATTTTTAATTTTTAGTGAATAAATAATTACCTTAAAAATGTACACAACGACGATCCAATAATTATTCAATTCATGGGAAAATAAAATAAATGACATTAAAAATTTTAAATGTAATATAATTTGAGAGAAATAATATGATAAAAGAATTTTCTATATAACCATGACATGTTAGTAATATTTTTTTTAATTTTACTTATTATCTTGATGTTATTAAAGTCAAAGTGATTAATAGTTCTAAAAATTTACATTAATGATATTTTAAAGTAATTAATATTTTATTAAATGATATAAAATAACAAAAAATATTATATTCAAAAAAATGTCTAGGGAGTGGTTTATAATATCAACCATATTTAATTTATGGGCCTTGTGTTGATTTACAGTAACTATATTGACCCTTAAAGAGTAAAAAACATTGTTGTCATAGTAAGTTTAAAAATGGTTAAAGAGGGGTTGAAACAAAACTATAAGGATAAAAAACATAATCAAAACTTATATAATTATTATTTTTAGATATTATTTCAACTCAAAACCATTATACCTTCAAAATAAATTATTTTTGAGCCATTTTAAATTAAATAGTAATTTATATTAATTTAGTATTTTGAGAAATTCAAGAGTTCCCCTCCCCTATTATAAAAGGGAACCTCTTAATCTTAGTACTTAACACTTTAAAAACCTTTTTATCCAATAACAACCCAGATACCTTCATATAATTTGAAACATTATTCTATAGGTCTTTGCCCTAGTGTGGAATTTGTTTTCAATGAAGTGTCAATATGAGTTCGGTAAGTTGACAGTGACAAGTTATGATGCTTGGATAATTGTTATGGTTTCACTTTATGGAATTGGATATTATGCTTAAACAATTCTCCTTATAAATATGATGATTGTTGAACTGGTATTCAGTGTCAAATACATGTGTTGAGTATCACACTTTATTTTCTAAAATTTTTAGGGAATATGTGTAATTGGAAAGATTCCATGAAATATCTTTTATTGCATGAGGATGTGAAGAATTAAATGCAAAAAAAAATTTACGTATTTTGTATGAGTATTACAAGAATATTTCATGAAGAACATTTCACGAACTTGATATGTGGAATCATATTTGAGGTTATATTTTTTATATACTTCATATAATATGAAATTATTTGAATGATAATTTAATAAAAAATTAACCAACCACCCAAGTGAAGAGCCAACTAAATGTCACATTGTGGGAGGAGAAACCAAAACCATGTAGAGGAGCCAACTCATAGGCCCACATCGTGGAAGAGTTATATGTGGGATAGGCTATATATAGGACTGTAGGGCTATGTGATTAAGGAAAAAAACATGGGTCTGGGGAAGGTGGGTTGGTTTGGGAATGTGTGGCCTGTGAGCCCATGTGTACGGTGCATCCAGGAAATGACCCTAGTGTCATGGCTTGTGGTGGTAGCAACACAACTTGTAATAAATGAAAGGGAGAAATTGAGGAATCATATACTGTGGGAAAATACATACTCAGTAACTATTCCCCCATCATTAAAATTATATGAATAAAATGAGTACCACATGAATTGAGTGATCTCTATGGCCAGATAGATCCTATGTAGTGTGTATTTGAATAAGTCGATCATGTTCAACCTCGACCACCTAAGTGTTTCTTGGTGCACTATCGAGTTCGAGAAAACTGAATATAGAGAAAAACCATCCATCTCCAACTGTCATACTAATGGAAATATACATGATATATGGTTCTGAGCACAAGTATGCAATCATTATCTTACATGCAATCTTTTATTTAAAGACTTGTTTCGGATGATGTAAATCCAAGTTACACCTGATTTCATTGCATAAATGAATTATAATCACCCATGGTATCACATGATTATCTTTGGATTATGTGAATCAATAAAGTTATTGTGATATTATATCATGTGAAAAATTATGTAACATGGATCAAAAAAGGATCTTGTCATTTACATTTATTATCGCATAAGGGATTTAGTGATTTTCAAGTCATTTTCTACAACAGAATCACATGAAGAACCAATGAAAATCATCTTGAAATCATGAGAAGTTGTTTCATGAATAAATGAAAATCAAAAGAGGTGTAGAATGATCAATTAATTTATCATGCGATCACATGATCATTTCAGCATTGCATAGAGAAGGTGAGGTTTTTGAAAGTTTGAAATAAATGGGATCCTGAGATCCTCGTGAGCATTGAATGAGTCCCTAGAATGGCCTAAAATCCATATGATATGTGGTGAATACTAGAATATAAAAATAGATAAAGGGAAATGGAATATTCTACTATTATTTGAGATATTATGAGAGATCTTGAAGCAGAGAACTCATGCGAACCATTCACATGAAGGACAGAAGGAGCCTGCATGATTCATTCACGTGAAGGAGAAGAGTTTTTATGATCCAATCACATGACATAGATCTTGAAAATAAACTCCAAATTATGTGAAGGATTTTTATAATAAACCTAAAAACACACCTCTTATCATGCGAAGGATCCTGCGAAAAACTCTTTTCATGCGAAGGAACCCGCAAACAGTGCCTTGATCATGTAAAGGACTTTCACAAAGAGCACTTGATGATCTTATGGTCTCTTCATTCAAAGTAAATAGGAGAACCCATAAGCCTTAATTATCTCTTGAGAATGTAGGAAATATACATTTCATAAACCTCACATAGTCACATGAAGGAAACAAAAGACAAAGCATTGCAAACAATCTATGCAAGCCATGTATCCTATTTACGACAACAATAATACTTCAAGGATTTAGAAGGAAAATATAAGAGGAAGATTAAAGGGATGTTTATGATATTTCTATATTAATGAATTTAATTAATAAGGAACATAAAATATTAAAAAATTTAATTGGTTTTGTATGATGTTCATGTATCATCCATTCACACATACTTGTAGAAATAAAGTTTAGAATTCAAGAAGGAAGACTGAGTTGACATTATAGAAGATGTTTCTTACATAAAATATTGTTGAATAAGATTTGTGAACCAATTGAAAATATTTTATTGAGGCTATGAATTCAGTATAAGGAAAAATTTTAGAATTATAGTTTCACTAAGGTGACTGAATAGTTACAGGTGATCAGAGATATTTGGGAAAGACCAGCTAGTTGCAAATGTTCTTGAACAGGTACACAATAAATTCAGATTTAGTGATCTTGTAGAGGAATATCAACAGATCATCTTGAAGTGGATAAAACCTTCAATAAAGGAAGAACTCTTTGAGTTATATATTTTATCAGGGGAGTCTCTTAGGTCTCTGTTGTGGATTCTAGGGTAGGATAGTGTGGATTTAAGTAGCATTGTGGGATATAATATAAATAATATTCTATGAGGATTTAAGAGAGATATATTTTGACTCTATATCAATAATTATATTTGTTAATAATATTATAGTGGAGAATCCATGTTGGTGAAAATAGCCAACATGAAAAATAATTGGTGTTTATACCAAACCTTGTGAATCCTTGTGTAAGGTGATTTTTATTTACTTCTTTATTCAAGGTAAGGCTGAGAGACACAAGAACATTGAATAGAGGCTTTAACCATCCATAGAGTTTTAATTGAAAATAAATAATTTTTATAAAGAAAAAGGGATCACTGATTCATCCCCTCCCCCTCTCTATGATCTCACACTGATACATGCACTTCAACATTTTTTATACCTAAAGTATTGATTAATGGAGAAAACATGATGGGAAGGTGGATCTTTTATTAGGTTTTTACTAAAATAATTATTATTATCTTTTATGTAAGATGTTTCTTTATTGATGGTTAGTTGTGTTTTCTCTTTTGGTGTATTTTGGTAAAGAGTTGAGGTTCTTGGTTTGGGATGATGGTGTGTCATGGCTGTTTTGGTCTAATTTATAGGTGATGATGTGTTGTTTTTGGATTAGTTTTGGCATGGATGTTGCTGTAAGGAAAGAATAATAATGTGGATTTTGGATTGGCATTTTGGTGGGGGATATTGAATTGGATTATGTGGAGGTTGATGCGGCTATGGGGGAGTTATATGTGGTTTTTTTCATAGTTTCCTAGGAATATATTATAAACACAAATTAAATGAATGAATGAACAATTAATTGAAAGAGTAATGGGTCGATAAGTGTTGGGAAAGGATCCCTCAAGGTAACATTGAAGCATTTTTTTGGTTGATTGTAATTGTTGAAAATAAAATTTTCTATGGTAATTCGTGAATCCTAGAGAGATTTTTGACACAATATGTTGAAAAAGATCAAAGATAAAGGAATGGATTCCCTTAAAGAAGTTCAAAAAATTGGGTACACAAGGTGATTCTATTTTCTTGTGTTTTCCAAATTTTCGGGGTCCAAAATTTTGAGGTTGTCTAGCATCGTAAAAATTGGATATACTTAAAGGGATTATGAAATTATGGAAAAGGCATGAGTTTTGTAAAGATTAATATTTGCAAAGAGTTTTTTTGAAGGTGCGATGGTTTTGACGGTGATCTCCACAATTACTACAAGCATCACAAACAAAGAATTTTCATGGAGCTTCACGAGATTGGGAGCATCACGACTGAAATGAGGGAGCATCATGAAATGGTGTTGATGTGGCTGGAAGCTTATAAAATTAGTGAAAATTCATATAAATAGGAATATACCGCCTTCATAATTCCATTGAGACTTAATGAAAATACATAGGCTTTGATTTCACTAAGGTGGCTTGTGAAGGTGGTTCTTGTGAAAACATTCGTGAAGAAAGAGAGTTTGTGAATTCTATGAGCACCAATCGATATATTTTGGCATCAAGAAAGTGTTGAGGTTTGAAAAAGATATAAAAAGATAACCAAAGGTTATAAGATTAATGAAGGCTGGTTGAGGTTATAAAACAATGTGGGATTCATTAAATGTGGTTTATTTGTGAAGACTAGTTGAGATTTACAAAATAAGGTTACTTCATGAAGACTATTTTAGCTTCATGAAAGAGGTGTGCTTCATGAATCTAGTGAGCATCGCAAAAGTTTTGAAAAATTAATTTCCATGTAAACCTATAGTAATGTGATATTCATCAAGTGGATGAATTTGGGAATTCAACATATCATCTATCTACAACTGAGGATGCATTCATTAGTGGTAATAAAAGGACCTACATGTCCATAAACTATGGGTGAATCCTTTCCTATAGTAGTAAGAAAAAGAAGAGGATGAAAGTGATTCTTTCCACTATAAGTGATCCAGAGAAAGAGACGCAGGGAGTGATCCTTGGGAAAGAAGTTAGACGACCCTAAACCTGGTAAAGTAAGTGATCTTGGTCATATAAGTGATCTAGATTGAACATTTTTTCTTGGAAGCAAGCCTTAGTGAATTTGGTACATCGACACATCACCATTGTATGCTCATTGGACATATCCCAATGAGGATTAACCAAATAAAATAATTGTGACCCATACATGATTTCATTTTTATTTATACATTACTACTAGAGAAGGAGAAAAGTGTTTTTTGTTTGATGATGAAACCAGATCCGAAGGGGCATCAGTTTCAATATGTCATACCCAGATTCACCCCCTCTTAGTGTATTTAACAGTTTATACCTAACAACTCGTATCAGATATAAAGGTTGAAATTCATCGGTTCTCTCTCAATAAAAGAAATGGAAGTTTTCAAGAAAAAAGGAATTTCGATATTCTATGGAAAAAAATTCAGCTACAGAATGATCAGATGCAGCACACTTCCGATCACTAGGAATGGATGCATTTATAGAGGAAATGCATAGAATTTTGGCCAATATTGACTGTGGTTATTTATCAGAAGCTGACCAAAGGTAATTGGATACTGACACTAAAAGAATCAATGCATTAAGGGGATCCCTATCCAATGGAATGTATATGAAGGATATTTCATGTAAGTCATCACATGATTTGGGGGAAAAGCAGCTGAATATTTATGTGGGAGACTTAAATGTCATAGAAGAAAATCTACCTATTCTATGGAACAAGTATGAGGATCTCAGAATACACCATAATGAGTTTTTTGATACATTATTTGATCGGGTAAATGTTGTTGTGGAATACATGTGTGGTCTCATAGAAATTATTGAACATATAAATATTGTTAAGCATATCTTGAGAAAAATTATACCTCAGCTCAATCCAAAAGTTTATGTATTAGAAGATAAAGATCTTAAGGAGTTGACAATGGATAACATGAACAATACCCTTGTATCATATGAAATGAGAAATGATGATAATGATTTTGTGGAAAAGGGGAAGTCCAAATAGGTGGGATTCAAGGCTCCAAAGATTCCAATCATTGAATATAGAGAGGAAGATGAAGAGACAGATGAGGTTATGTCATTATTTTTCTCAAATATCCAAAGAAAAAGAGAAAAGTTCAAAGGGAAACTTACACTTAAATGCTTTTGATGTGGAACGATTAGACATCTTGCAATAAGGTTCCCAAATATGTTTCAAGAAGATGATGAAGATGAAGTTGAAATTCCCATGAAGCTATATTCAATATACATGAAAGGGAATAAATATTTTAAGAGAAATTTCATCAAAAAGAAGAATCTTATTTCAAGAGAAGATGATAGTTCTGAAGAATCTGAGGCTCGAGAATTAGAGGACAGTAAGGATCATAAAGCAGATTCTATGGTGGAAGTTATAAAAAATTATGTAATAAGAGAATAAATCAATAAAGATGAAGGAGAAGTCGAAGTAAGAGTTGATCTTTAGGTCAAATTAGAGTCTTCTCTTGAGGAAATAGATGTTTGGAGATCCAAAACAAATAAAGTCAATGAAGTTGTTCAGGATGATAGAATTTATATACATTTGAAGGTAGAAGTGAAGTCTAAGATGAATGAAGAAATTGAAAAACTAAATTCTTCAATGTTAGAGAGCCCATATATGGTTGTTGAGTACAAGATCAAAATTGATGAACAAAAAAGATAAATATATAGTTTGAATGAATCTAGAAAAGATCAAATAAAACATATCTAAGAACATGAAGAGGAATTTGTGGGTCTACGATGAAGTGTTAAGTATCAAGAAAAAATATTAACTCTCAGTACAACTTCAGAAAAGCATATCATACCTGAAATATAAAAGATGAAAGGGGAACACAGTAGTATAGAAGAACAAAATCAATAGTCAAATCAAAATTTTATGGTTGGTATGGGGATTGAGAAAAAAATGTAGTAATGATTGAGGTCATACCACAAGAACTCACTCATATATGGAATATTTATTTGGGTATGAAGAAGAATTAGAAGATTCAAAGAACCCAGGGGATAACTGGTGGTGCAAGAGTGACACAAATTAATGCACCCCACATTTGATCATATTATTGTGGAAAGATGGGACACTAACAAATTTTATGTTCCATAGCTAAGAGGTATCAAAGGTAACGGGAAAAACAAACTAATCCATACCAAAATCAATATTGTGGGATATAATTTAATGGTCACTATTTTGGGTGTAAAGGAATCAAACACATAGAAAGATATTTCACATCTACAATGAAAAGGAATGTATTGAAGCATACTGAATATGATCATAAGAAACAGTTGAATGTATCATAAAATGAGATAAAAATGAAATATTTATTCGTAGCTCTACAAGATTATGGTGATCTATCATACTCCAAGGAAGGTCAATATGTTCAATCATTACTGGTTATGAAGTAAAAAACATTGATAAAAAAAGAAGATAGATGAAAAATAAGTGGTTGTAGAGATTTCTTTCAAATCATCAGATCACACAAGAATATAGATAATTGAAAATAGATGCACCTCTCATATGATAGTAAACAAGTAACTAGTAATAAGAATCATATACAATAAGTAAGATATTTTAATATTTGTTAATGATGAAGGCCTGAGAATTATTGGCTCAATAAAAGCTATGTTTGGGGGGAAAGGCATGAGATGTGTATATGTATTGATTGTTGAAGGTCTCAGTCACAACCTATTAAGTGTAATTCAACTACATAACTCAATACATGCCATAATATTTTCAAAGAACTTAATAATCATGAAATAAAATATATGATGTTGTTGTTTCGTAGGGAAAGCGTATGAAAGGGAATCTCTACCTTGATAGTAGAGAATGAGATATGTGCTTTCTGTCTAAGTAAGAATAAAATATGTTATGGAATAAACATTTGGCCATTTGAGACAAAAATCCATGGAATATATGGTGAAATATGTTTCTTCTCGATACCTCTCTAATTTATCATGTGATTGTACCCATACACGTGATGCTTGTCAATAAGGTAAGATAATTCAAAATACATATAAGGAAAGAGAGGAAAGGTCATAAAATTGATTGAGTTGGTGTATATTGATGTGTGTAGACCAATTTAACCTAGAGATATTTATGGGAGTATATATTATGTTCTCTTCATTTATGACTTTAGAAGAATGTCATGAGTTTAAATCATCACCCACAAATATGAGGTGTTTTGTTGCAAAAAAATGTATCGAAGGAAAGTTAAGAAGATACTGGGTCAAAAAATTAAGAAGGTTGAAATTTATAATAGAACAAAGTTCACAAGTTTCCAAGAATATTATTATCTTGAGAAGCATGGGATAAGGCACCATGTTTAATGAGTAATAACTCTACATAAAAATGGAGTATTTGAGAGAAGAAATCAAATTATCAACAACATGGCTAGAGAAATGCTCATCGAGAATAAAATTTTAGAGATGTTTTTGTAAAGAGGTAGTGATGGAATCAGTCTACACATAAAATAGTGAATTATTATGTCTGAAAGAAGAGAAGACTTTATATGAGCTACAATATTGGAAGAATCCATAATTTAAGTACATTTGAGTCTTCAGAAGTAAGTGTTTCATTCTCAATATGCTGAGACACATAAAGTTTTAATCTCGTGGAGATGAGGGGATATTTTGTGGTTACTCAAAGAAAATAAAAGAATATAAATTCTTCAATAAGCAGCTAGAAAAGGTTATTTACTTCCATGATGTAACTATAATAGTGAATAAACAGATTATTCAAAAAATACACGATCTATCTTAGGAGGATAATGATGAAGATATAGGCATATCAAATACTGTTCCAATTCCAAATAATAATTTATAAGAAGATCCATATAATTAAAAGGATGATCAAAATTAAGTATCTATATAAAGACCAAAGAGAAGAGCCAAAATTGATAGAAAAAATATAATTGGTAATCAAAAAATTCCAGTGTAGAAAAGGGGGATGAAGACTCTATAGAAGTCATCATAATTATCATATGTAGAGCCTAAATATTTTTATTAAGTATATAGATATGGTAATTGGGTCTAGGATATGAAAATAGAGATTGACCAAATTGAGAAGAATCAGACATGGTAGATTGTTTCGAGACCCATAGAAAAGAATTTCATCAGGAATAAATGAGTCTTTAACAACAAGATGAATGAAGATGGTGCTGTGATTCCAAAAAAAATCATGAATAGTGTACAAAGGGTACTCCCAGATATAGGGTATTGATGTTGATGAAACAGTTTAACCTTTCAAGGCTAGAGAAAATCGAGTTATTCTTGGCTATAGTAGTGAAAAGAAAGTTAAAAGTTTTCTAGATGGATTTCAAGTTGGAATTTATGAATGGGGTTCTAGAATAAGAAGTTTACATTGATAATCCATATGGTTTTCTCATTCATTAATATGAGAAAAGAGTTTTTCAGCTCAGAAAGGAACTTTATGTATTGAAGAAAGCACCAAGAACATGGTATTAAAGGCTCAATCAGTTTTTGAAGAAGCTCAGTTTTCAGCGTGGTGGAGTTTATTAAAATATATATGTGAACAATTACAATAATCGAAGAGTTATGGTACATGTATATGTTGATGAAATAATATTTGGTGGATTAGATAAAGAAAAGTGTATAAAGTTTTCTAAATTCATGAAAAGTTAATTTGAAATATCAATGATTGGTGAACTGATGTTTTTCCTTGGTCTACAGATAACAAAAGGAAAGAATAATAGATTCATTTCCCAATCAAAGTATGCCAAGAATGTTTTAAGAAGATTTGGAATGGATGATTCCAAGGATACAATGACTCCAGTGGAATCCTGGATGAAAATTTCATGGAATAATGAAGGAAAAGTGATTAATATCACCGAATATAGGAAAATCGTTGGAATTTTGTTGTACATAACAATGACATGACCTAATATCATTTTTTCCACATGTAAAGTAGCATGATATTGAAGAAATACCATGGAAGTACACATGATTTTAGTGAAAAGAATACTTAGGTATATCAAGGGAACAATGGACATTGATGTTTTGTAGAATAAAAATTCTCATCAAAATTTATCGGGATATAAAGATGCAGATTAGGCCGGATTTGTCGATGATTAAAAATCTACGTCAGGTGGTGCCTTTTATATTGAGGTATTGTCTATTTATTAGATAATAAATAAACAATATTTCATTTCATTGAGAACCACAGAAGCTGAATATATTATGGCTACTCAAGCATGCATACAGTTATTGTGATAAAGAATGAGCGTGATTATATGGGAGTTGAGGTGAAGTCTTTGATCAAAATTCATTAAGATAATTCAAGTGCTATAAATATTAGAAAAAATCTAGTCCATAATTCAAGGAAAAATAACATTGAAAAAAATATCATTTTATCAAGGAGATGGTAGAGAAAGGGATTGTGAAGTTGGAGTATGTACATACATAATAATAGGTTGTGGAAATTATGATAAAGTATGTACCCAAAGAGGAATTTGGGAGGAATTGACTAGATCTAGGAGTTTAGTCAACTCTCGGGACTTGAAAATGTTTTGATGTGGTCCCCCTCCCCCAGAGGTACTGTGTTTTTTTCCCTGATGTTCTGATCTGTGTTTTTTACCCTGTTGTAGACCACAAAAAAGTTACATTTGAGTTCGTTGATAAGGGGGGATAAATTTTTATTGTGACTATAAGAGGGAAGAAAATGTATTAATGAAGATAGGGGTATAATTAGTGTAGGGGGAGTATCTAAAACTGCTGATTCTAGAGATGATCGATAAAAGGGTATATATCATGACAAATTGGGTTCATAATGAAAGAAGTTGAGTGGTTTTGGAAATATGTGATTCATTGAAGAAATTTTTATATTAATATTTTTTATCATGATGAGCATGGATAATATTGGATTAGAGTGTTTATTGATTTAATCTGTGATTTCTATCTAAATAAAAAGAATTAAATATTATTAGAAGGAGGAAGAAGCTTCAACAAGGTATTAAAATGTGAAGAGTTGTCAAAAAACCCAAAGGGGGAGATTGTTCGGAAAAAATCCCTCAAGGTAACATTGATGTATTTTTTGGGTTGATTGTGTTTATTTATTAATAAGTTTTTCATGGTATGTTGTGAAGTCCAGAGACATTTTTGACAATGTATGTTGACAAATATCTAAGACAATGGAACGGATGACCTGAAAGTAGTGAAAAAGATTGCGTACAAAAGGTGACACTATTTCCTAACAATTTCCAATTTTTTTGGTTCAAAAATTTATATGTTGTCTAGCATCATAATAATTGGATTTAGTTGAAGGCCTTAGGAAAATATGGAAAATTCATGAGTTTCGTGAAGATTGAGCTTCAAAAAGTGTGTTTTGAGAAGGCGTAAATATTTTGACGGTGAGCTCCACAATTTCGACAAGAATCATCAATGGTGAATTTTCTTGGATCTTCGAGAGATAGGGATCATCATGACTGAAATGTGAGAGAATCATGAAATGGTGATGATTTGGTTGGATGATTCAAGAATTGGTGGAAATTCCTATAAATAGGCCTTTACCCTCTTTATAATTCTAGTGATACTTAACAAAAATCAATAGGCTCTAATTTCATGATAGTGATTTGCAAAGGTGGTTCTTGAGAAAATTGTTACAATGAAAGGGAGTCCAAAAAATCTATAAATTCCAATTGAAATATTTGATCATTAAAAAATTGTTGAGTTTCATGAAGGCTATAAAAGGTTGACTAAACGTTTTAAGCTTTGTAAAGGCTAGTAGTGATTATTGAATGAAGTGAGCTTCTTGAAAAGGTGGTTTCTTCATAAAGGCTAGTTGAGATTTGAAAAATAAAGTTGCATCACGAAGGATATTTTATCTTTATAAAAGAGGTTTGATTTTTGAATGTAATGAGCGTTGAGAAATTTTTGAAAAAGTAATTTCCCAGTAAAACTATGGTAATGTGATATTCATCAAGTGGATGAAAGTGGGACTTCAATAGAGAATCTTTCAAAAAATGAGGATATATTCATTAGTGGTAATGAGGGGACCTATATGTCTACAAACTGTGGGTGAATCCCTTCCAAGGATAGTGAGAAAAGGAAGAGGAATAATGTGATACTTTTAACTAGTAGTGGTCTAGAGAAAGAGACTCAAGGAGTGACTCATGGTAATGCAGTGAGCTGAACCTAAACCATGTAAAGATAGTTATCCTAGGCATAAAAGTGATCTAGCTCAAACATTATATTTTTGAAGTGTGGCTTAGTGGATTTGGTACATCGGTACATCACTATTGTATGCTCCTTAGACACATACCAGTAAGGGTGAACCAAGTAAAATAGTAATGTCTCATGTATGATTTTATTTCTATTCATACATTTCCATGGAAGAAGGAGAAAAGTTTTTTTTGAAAGAAAAAACAAGATCAAAAGTGGATTAGTTTTAATCTTTCATACCATGATTCACCCCCATCTTAGGGTGTTTACCCTTTTATACCTAACAATTGGTTAATGTTTTTGAAGGAAATAATAAGTGATTTCATGGTAATGAAATGTGGTAAAGATTTCTAGTAACATAGTAATGAAATAATTTATACGAAATGGTAGTGGTTGAAATTGAATACAACATAATTTATGTAATGTGGATAGAAATATTAAACAGAGAAATTAATAATTTTAGGATTAAATAGGAAGTTTATTTTTTTGTATGGATATTTTGTGACAAAATTATAGTTGGGTTGGGTTGTGATTAGTTGTGACAACTTATTGAAGGAATAAAGTTTATGGGAGGTTATGGTTGTAAAAGTTCATAATAATAACTACAATTATGTTTGTGAGTTGATATATAGGCTGGGTTTGTATGTTGTTTATATATCCTTGTATTTTTATTTTGAATTTATTTGAACCACCACACGAGTTAAGTAACCATACCGAAACCCATATGGTTTTAGGTTTTGTTTTATTTACAAAATATACAAGTTATAGAGTGAATTAATGGTTAATTACTCATGATCCCATACTCTCTCTTCTAAACATAGAATAAGAACAGATAGAATAAGGTTATGATGCACAATCTCTAATGGGTGGAGGTTATAGTCTCTATGATGTAATTATGGTGTGGATACATAGTGGGGATGAGAATGGTAGAAATGGGGCATGATGTCAATGTCTACTATGTTTATGTTACCCTTCTTTGATGAGGATGTTATGTGTGGTTTTGATGAGGTGACATAATATGTCATAATGTTGTAATATGATGTGTTTATGGGGTATGTAATGATGATGATGATGTAGATGTGGTTGTGATGAAATATATAGTATGTAGTTTTATGGTTATTTGTTTCTATAATGAGAATGAGATCACGAAAACACATTCAGTTGTGGAATGAGAGTGACAAGTCTAGTGGGGAAGTGGTAGTAGGTATAACACCCTGAGATTTTGGAATATATTTTTCTATAAATTAATACCATGTTTGATATCTTGTTTCTCACACAAGAGAAAAATATAATGATCCATGATACATAAGATTAATATTATTAATAAAATTTAAAATAATAAAGCCACTACTAAATAAAAATTTGCAATCAATAAGAAATGCATACAAAATAGGATAAATAACACACAATTTTTTAAATATAAATTTTTCAATAAAATCATTTTTTATTTATATAATGTATTTTCATTTAAACGATAAATTTATAAATTTTCTAATTATAAATTTTTAAAATAAAATTCATTTTTGAATCAAAAATTTCATAATTATCCTTGGGTGGTTGTTTTTGATTTTTCTAAAATAGTTTTTTAGTGAAATAGTGAAAAAATACCTAACTTACTAATAGCTTACCTATTATAACATTATCATAATACAAGAATGACTTACATTTTTTGGAAACCTTTTTTATATAAAATATATATCTTTATAAAGTAAAATAAAACATTCTAAAATAATATGTTGAATTTATAAATCCCACGTTTAACATTTTTGAAACTTAAGTAACATTTTACACTAAAAACTATATTTATTATCTTATATTAAAAAATAAATTTTTATCGCTTATATAAATTAAATATAAAAAATGGATTTCATATTTTATATCAACAATTCCATATTATGTAATAAGTTCAGTTTCATTTTTAGGTATAAAGTTATGATTACTAAATTTAAAGTTAATGACCATGATAATGGTGAAATGGTTATTTTGAAAGAATTGTTTTACTAATGATGTGTAATATTTATATAATAAATTAAATTAATATGTTTTATATAATTATTTTTATATGATTTTTACACATATATACAAATATATTATCACTCATTTAATTGGTAATTAATATTTCATAATATTAAGAACACTTAACGGGGAAAACAAAATTTTACTACAATGAGTTTCTCTATATATTAAATATTTTAATTTAAAATTTAATTTCAAATTATTTATAAATTTAATTAGATTATATATATCATAAATTTAGGTTCATATAATCAAAATTTATTAATAATTTTGTCCTTATATCATTAATAAAAAATAAATTACTTGGTTAAAAACTAGTTACCAATGTAAAAACCAAAATGTTATAATGTAAACATATAGTAGTAAAAGAACTGAAATATATTTATAAATTGTGTGAAAATGGATTTTAGAGGATTTATCAAACGCAGATCACCTCAAAATTATTTATTTATTACTTTGGGAGCCATTTCCCTTTAAATAGTGTCATTCTATCACTGAAAAAGTAATGGGTATTCACAAAAAGTGTCATTTTATCACTTATAAAAGGAGATCAATTACACCACATTTCTCTACCCATTAAAAATCCATATATGTAACTAAAATCTTACACAGTATCTCCTACATTCCATACCAACTTTCTATATGCCTTTATATTTCCAAAATACCAAGATAAGGTTCCTTTAGGTGTTTCCCAAGGGAGAATATCCAAAAGGAGAGGTAATGTTCTCATCCTAACTCTCTTATTTCTTTTCTTCTTCTACCACATAAAATATTCTCTATAAATGAAATTATGAAAACATAAGAATTATTTATATTATGAAATTTTATTATACTAATGGAATATTACTTATCTACTTTCCTTCAAATCCATTAAAAATAAGGAAGAGATCATCATGCGTATGCGCATATTTTCATCTCCATGAGTGTCGTGTTCTAATTTTAAATTTTCACCTAAAATAGATGAATTTTAAAATTTATTTAATATATAAAATTATATTTATGATAATATTAATATTATTTAAAAAAAATATATTATAAATTCTATAATTCATCTTAACACTAAGCGGTTATAATAAACTTAATCGCCTATAAAAATCATATCAATCCACTTTTCTTAATTTTAGAAAATTTATTGAAAACCATTGAAACTATAAAAATTTTGTGATAATATAATATTAAAATATATAGAACTATATAATTATAGATATTATAATTCTATTATAAAACAATTTTTACCACGATCAATATACCAGTAAAGTTTCATAGAAATTGACCTAACCACCTCAAGTAACCAACATTTGTAAAAACTATTTAATAATTAAATATAATATGTTAATAAATAGAACATATAAAATTAAATATAGGTGGAAAATATTATTAATAATTTTTTTAATAAAATTAATTTTATTTTTCTGATAGTTAAGTGCATGTGTAGAGTGAATCAGGACCTAAAGTTAATGGTTTTTGGATCTCAATTTTGCTTCATTGAGATATATTTTGAATTCACAAATCTTTTAAACATTATGGAATATAAATTTTACATGGATTCATTTTATCATAATTTCCCATTAAATATATGAGATTAAAAAATTCATCGAATGTTCTACATTTCATGGTTTTACGATTTGAAAGATAGTGAAGTTATAATGATTTTCACATCTCAATTTTTCTTAATTGAGATATGATCAGATTTTACCACTTATTCCATTTTTATGTGAAATATGTTGGCCTTGGATTTATTTTATATTATTTTATTATTAAATATATGGAATTTAAAAAACCATCCCATGTTCGACCCTTTACGGGGTTTCAATTTGAAAGGTAAAGACGATGTGAAGGTTATTATCTCAATTTTCACCCCTTGAGACATATTTATTATTTTGCACTATGTTTTATTTTTTATGGTCTATCTTATACCCCTTTAATATTTTTTATAATTATAATCTCATTATTAATGTGTTTTAATACTTCATTTGAAATTATATCCTTAAATGTGTTTTGATTCAAAAGTTTCTAAGGTCGCAAGGGTTATTTGTCTCTATTTTTAATTACATGAGATGTGTTTGGTATTGCACACCATAATTTCTTATACATGGTGTATTCACTATTGGAGTATGGTTTCTAGAACCAAATGACAATAATTTGGATTACATGTTTATTCAAAGAAGTAAATATTAATTAAAAATCATATCACATACTATTCATTGTTCTGTGTGACTTTCATGTAATAATTCCTAGCGTATTTGTAGCATTGAAAAGGGCATAGCAGTTCCCTGCTATAATGATAACCTTGAAATTCCATAATGAAATTATTAGACCTAGTTATTCTGTCTAATAACATTATATGATGTGGAATATAGTATGTTTAATTTCATGTGTGAGTACTCATAATCAAATGATACTTCATCTCAAGAAGTTTTTACTTGGAAATCTCTAAGATGTGAGATTATGAGAAACAATCGACCAGTAGGAATTCTACATGTTTACGTGTCATCAAACATTCTTGTCCACGAGTGTGTGTAATGGTCATTTGACATTGTGATTATTTTTAATTCATGTCATGACTCACACACTTAGATTTAATGATCAATACAATGATGCCATATGTTCACGAGAAGCTTGGTAAATTGGGCACATCATGAACGAAATGTTATAATGAATAATTCAATGAAAGAATTTTCTCTCCTATATTTATGGGAGTTTCTATTTTGAACATTTGATTTAAATTAAAACACCACATTAAATTCCATGTCCATAGAGTAATTAAAATTTCATTTCATACAGTCAAAGAAATATGTATCAAGCATATAATTTGATGAAAGAGGTGTGAAAATTTCCTGATGAGATATCGTGACAAAGGGATTATATTACATAGTAAAAAGTGAAATATGGTTGTAAACATTATGAAACTAACTACTTTCTCCTAGGTTCATTGAACCGTTTCCAGATAGTAATCTAAGACTTTAGGCAATCCTAGTTAATTCTAATGATAAAGAAGCTTAAATGGCCACACACTAAGTATTTCTATTAATCTCAATTAGATTCTATTTGAATTTAATAATTGGAATAATTATTATTCTCAAGAGTGAGGAAAATTTTTATTCAGGATGTATCAATCACAAATATTATTCAGAAGGTAATAAATAATTATTTATTCATTATTAAACAATTTTTTTAATTATGTGAATATTAAATGAATATTTATTCACTAGACCGAGAATAAAATATTTATTTTATTTATTAAATATTTTTAATAAATATTATTATTATGAATAAATATTTAATTAAATATATATTCAATTAGTATATAAATTATAAAGAGGATGAGCATACCAAAACTAATTCAGGTTATAAATATTAAGTTAAAAGCTGATAAAATAGTATTTATCATTGCATTAGTTAAAACATATTGTGGAATAAAAATAAAAATATTATTTTATTAATTGACACGGGGTTAGACTAGTGTTTACCACTCTATTAAGGGAACTTGTTCAATTAATTACATTACAAACCCAAACTCTATGTCTACAAATAGACTACTATTACATTCTATGAGAATTTAATCAAGAATCATTGTGCACAATAGATTTATCTCTAGAATCCTCCTCTTCCTTATCACATAATCTCAAGAATGATAATATCAAGAAATTTTATTCAAGACCAAATAAATTTGAAGCGACCAATATGAACAACACAGGGTGACCAATCAACTGTTCTAGAACACAATGATTCATTAGTGTCATTCAGAGATCATAGGAGCATGTGTGGATCACCTTTATAGGAATTGTACACTCAGATCCTACAAGATCAATGGAGGATTAGTGAAAATTATTTCAGATTATAAATTTATACTATGAATAAAGATTTAAATAATGAGGTAATCTTTCTTTAGATTTAGTTAAATTAATTATACATATAAAAATAAAAACATACCCTCTAGTTCGAGTGTATTTCTTATGAATTTTATTTGGAAAAACTTCTTTGGTTATGATGTTAACATCTTGTACAATATGAAAATGATCCATCAAATATGAAATCATCTAAGTTAAGATCATCCTTGATAAGTGATTCTATTATACCCAAAAAAATGATGTGGTATCGTAGGGGTCACATTAAAATTTATAAATATTTATTTTATTGTTGATGATTACACATTTAAAAGTTAAAATTATTTTCAAGTTTTAATTAATTCATGATTTGATGTAATAATATCTTATTTCCCTTCATCATTTCTCGATCATATTACCAATATTGGTTAATATTTAATGGGGATAAAAACTAAAGAACCCATCCAAAGTTTAAAATATCTCATTATGGATAATACAAGAATACATGATATGTACTCATTTGTTACATTTTGTGTATACTTGTTTAATTTTACAAGAAAATCATCATGGATTCTGGGTCCTCATGTAATTTTTATATACCACATGAAATAAACGCACCATGTATAAACCATCAAGGGTGGAACCCAACTTTTATGGAGTTCACTCCATATAGATTTCTATACACCGTGTATTCCATATTCTTCCAAGGTGGAAAACATGGGGTCAAAACATTTCCTGTAATTAAAACACCGACTATATTTAATACATGACACGTACGTATAGACAACTATTTAACTTAAACACACAATTTTATACTTTATACACACCATGTACTTCATAAATGTCCATGATAATTACACATCGAGTACATAGGCATGTACTATATATATTTGGTAAAGAGAAGTATATTCCATGTTATTGGATTTCACATACTGTGTACTTTTTCCTTTTTACACAGAAATATGAAATTTAGTTAATTACTTAATTAAAAATAAATGACTTGAGTTCTATGGGTTATTAATTTTATAGTAAACACTATTTGTTAGGTTTTATATTATACTATACTCTTAATTAATTCAACATAATTTTCAAAACTATGAATTATGTTTGGTTATTGTATACTAAAGGCTCAACACATTAAATTGTACATGCTACATAATTTTTGTGTGTTCCATATAAAATTCAATTGGTAGTACACGATATGAAATAATGACACATTTCATGTACACAATAAGTATTATGAGTGTATTATTTACAATTAAAACCATAGTGAGTGGTTTATATAGTTAATCATCAAGTTTCTTACAATTACAAAGCTGTGTATTATTTTATTGTATTTTAAATAAAATAAAATAATTTATTTTATTTAAAATAATAGTAGATGAAAATTTTGTGATGATTGGATGAAATAATATTAAATAAATTAATTGATTAATAAGATAAATAATCATATTAATTCATTCATATTTTATCTTATTAAAAAACGAATTGAAATGAATTCTTGCAAGTTTTTTTTAAATGTGCAGTCATTTCATATGTAAGGATGATCATGAGATTTATCTAGACATATGTATGTCTTGGTTTAATTTAATTTAATTGTATTTCATGGATTTTAAATTATTTTTTATTAAATTAAATATGATGGTCTGGTAGTTATCGCCCCCCTCTTTTATTATGTCAGACATCCATGTCCAAGGTTTTTGTATGTAATTTCCCTTAACCAATCCTTTAGTCCCCCTCACTCTTGTGTGAGTTATAAAATATATATAATAAAAGTATTATTTGAAGATGTATGAAGTTGGTTCAATATAGAGCCAAATAGTAGGTGGTTCAAGATGGAACTAAGAGAAACCAACATAGGAGATACATAGGTGGACATGTGGGATGATGCAACTCCTACCAAGAATGTCATAAGGATTTTATCCCTAGGGTCATATGTTGATTAATTTTCTACTCAACAAATCAACAATTATATAAATCTCATGACCTTGTCATTTATTTATTTATTTTATTTCTGTTATATGCTTGATTTATTTTGTGGATGTAATATAATGATCACATAAATAAATGAACTAATATGTAAATATGGAATTAAAATAAATGTGTTATGCATAAATGTTTAATTAGAACATGGTTAATCCCTAAAGTAAAATCAACCTAAAATTAACAAGACACGTTAAGTATAAAATAAAATAAAATTTAAGCATAATAACTAAAATACTGCAACTTAATATTCAATTATACTAAGTTTTCCATTACTTGATTAAGAATGATACCATAGAACTAATTGTTTTACTAAACCTCATCGAGACACTTACATTTATTATAGAGTTCTTTTGAATGTTTTGGGTTGAATTAAACAATTTAAATTAAGAAAATTATCCCTCACTAGACATGATGTAACATTGAGGAAAGTGTTGAAGAAATTCGAGTAAGGGTTTATGGAATGGGGAGTCCACTCAATGGATCAAGTAAATGAAATACAAAAGTTTTGAAAGACCTTAGTACCTATATAACTTTGAGAAATTGACTAATCCCTAACCTGTGTTATGATAAGGGGAATATGGACCCTTACCATAAAATATTTCCAATAAAATATTCACTCTGCATCCAATGGTGAGGGTTATTGGCACTTGATAAAATTGTGGGAGACTTAATAAAATTAAATTTATTATTTTCTCTTATATTAATGGTAATTAAGTAAAGTACTAATAATATTCTATTTTAATTATTTTAGAATAATATAATTTTTGTCAACCACACTATCCCAATGATCAATTTTGGATAAATATTATCTCCTTACTGATAGTAATATCTAGGAATGGTTTAGATGACTATGAGTAGTATTTCACCCTGAATTGATTTATTACATGATATAATCTTCAATTCACGATCCTCCTACAAAAGAGGTGTGTGATGATAAGTTCACTGTCTATGATAGACATTTGTGCAATGTGGTCAATTTTTAATGATATTATCCATATCCAAGGAACTCATGAAGCCACATGAACAAATGGATGCTTATAGCATGATCCATTATATCCACTATCTTTATAAAGAGAGAGATATATAGAAATAGTTAGAGATATCCTAGGAAATATTTTAGAGCATACTTGGAGAAAGTGTGCCATCTGTGTATCATGTAGACAAACTAATTTTCTATATTGAGCACCTAAAGGTTTTAGGGTTTAATATTCCTAATGAAATATGAACCGATATAATTATTTCATCACTCACTCAAGGATTTTCCATATTTTTTTGTTAATTTGAATATGAAAAACAAATATATATATATCCCAAATATTCTGACTCTACTTCACCATGTTGAAAAGGATATGAAGAGTGAGAAGCCTTCTATCCTTATGAAGGAAAAAGGAAAGGTCAGGTGAAGAGATATAACAAAAAAACTTATTTTTAATACCCTTTAAATAAGAGAAAGATATAGAAAAAAAGAGAATATGATGATGTTTATTTCACATGTGGCAAGAAGGGACACTAGAATAAAAAATGAATCTTGTAAAAGAAGCAAGGAAAATCTTCAAGTGTGTTTATTATAGAGTGAAATTTATATATTTCTCTAAATTGGTTATTAGATACAATATTTCATTCTCTTATATTTATTCAAATACAAGAACCAAGAAGTTTACAAAATATTTCTTGAGGTCTGGTGAATCTATGAGCAGACAACGGAGCCCGAATTACTTTAGTGGCTATTTTGGAAGACCAACTCAGATTGCCGATGAGAGTGATCTTGGTTTTAAAAGATTATTATTAATTTACTTCAGTCATCCAAAACATTATATCTATATCAATAATTGATACAAATGGATTTATTTTCAAATTTGGTAATAAATGCTGTCTATTTTATATACAAAACATATTTTAGTGTAATTCGTATAAAAATAATGGTCTTTACATGTTTATATGAACCAAGTAATGATAATTGATAACAAAACTATTTCACATGAATCATAACACACCCAAACATGGAATCACTAACTTGGTCATGTAAATGGAAAGTGTTTGACCAAATTATTCCAAGATAGATATTTAGATTCATTTGAACTAAAACCACTTAGTATATTCCATAAAAGTTTTCAAGGAAAAATGACTAATTCCCCATTTAGTGGAAAAGGTAAAAGGTTCTAAGTGTTTCTTTAATTAGTTCATATCGATATGTGTGAACCATTTTTAGTTGAAGAAAGGGGTGGATACTCATATTGTATAACTTTTACTGATGATTTCAGTAGATATAGATATGTCTAATTGAAGAGGTATATGTCAGATTATTTTGATAAATTCAAAGAATACAAGATTTTAGTTTAGATCCATCTTGGAAAAAAGATTAAGAAAATCCACTCAGACTGTGGTGGAGAATATCATAATCAAGGCTTTATTTATTATTTACATAATTTTTTCATTCTATCCCAACTAACTTCTCCGAATATACCTCAATGGAATGATGTAATAACAAGGAAGAAACAATCCTTGTTAGTCATGGTGAGTCATTCAATTATTTCATTATACCTTTTTTGGATACTTTGTAACACCCCGAGCTTCCATTGTACGTTTCTCTTTGAATAATACAATAGCGTGTGATGTACGCAACACCGAGTTCAAGTGCACCACGACCTATCAAACTGGCCATTTAAAAAGAGGTTATGAATAGTAATAACTACATTTTTAATATTATATATATCCCATATAATTTTAACATTCATATCTTGTGTTTATTAGACATAATATAAGGACAAATTCAATTTTTCAGATAAAATAAGTATTTTTTTAAATGCAGTTTTTCCACCTTTTAATGACAAACCATTTTTAAATCCAATATTTGACACTTTTATATATTAAATATGATGAAATTAAATTCTTTTTTAGAATCTGGACATAAAAATTTATTTTGGATAAATGTTTTGTACTTTTCTGATTACTTTTAAATTTTGATGAATAATGAAAAATTATAAATATTAATTAAAAAAACTTTTTTAATCGAAATAATTTATAGTGTTAAATTATAAATTTGAGTGGTTTTAATGTATCATTAGATTATATTTTTAAAATTTTATAAAATTTAGGTCATTGGATGTAATTTATCATTTAAATTTTACTTAAACACATGTCAATCTTTTGATAGTTTTTACTTCTTAAAAACTCGCTTATTGGTTTTGACTGCATGAATTAATTTTATATTAATTTCTCGAACTTATGTTTTTTGAATTTGAAAAAAATGGATTCTATATTTGGAATCAAGAGGTCCAAATTGTGTAAATAGGTAATTTTTATTTTTTGACTTTATGAATAGTTACTTCAGTAAATATTTTATTTACCATGGTTAAAGGGTAAATCCGGTAAATAAGAGTAAAAAATAATATTATAATAATAATAAATTACCCAAAAACGTGTCTTAAAACTATTTGAAGATAAATTTATAACCATGTGAATCCTTGGGTAGATTTTGGGACTCCATGGAGCAACATGGGTGTGATAATAGAATTTTATATTAATTAATGTAAAGTAAAGACAAAAATAACAAAAACATGTATCTTTTAGTAAAACCATTCTTACATGGGGTTATATAATTGATAACTTAGACTATAAATATTAATTATAAAGATAAAAATATTTACTACATAATGGTATTTTATTTATTATTTTTAGACATTAAATAATTAAATTTATTTATGACACAATGATGATGCAGTAATTACCTTATTAATGAAATATTAAAATAACTGATATTATAAATAACCAAATAAATGTAAATTGAGACTTTTGATGCATTAAACTAATTTTCGTGGTTAGTATTACATGTTAGGGTTTATTAAATAATTTTTTTTCTAAGTGATAAAGTTGTTATGACTTTCAAAAAAACCAAATAGGGAATAGTGTCAAAATTGGCATAAATGAGTTTTTAAAACAAATACTGTATTATTAATTGATATAATATTCCTAAAAATCTAAGGTTCAGACAAATGACTTATATAAGGTTATATATGTCAATAATGAACCACAGGGGGTTCTATTGTCTTTTTATAGTAATTTTATTAACCATTTATTATAATAATATGAGGATACATTGTAAAAGTTAAACTATTTAACTAAGAGTTAAATCTCAAAGATAATTTTAATATGGTAACCTAAACCTATATAAAACCTATTGGTTGAGAGGATTTCGACCCATACCCACCTTATCCTCAAATTAAATCCTTCTGGGGCCATTATAAACTTAATATGATTGTATACTAAATTAATATTTCAAGCTTTTACCAAAGTGACCCTCAACTCTATTATAAACGGGTACTCCACCTTCTATTAATTTCACAGCTCTAATGCCATTTGGCTTGGCCAACCCATGATCTGATTAGGGAACATTAACCTAATATATACTTTGAGTATTAGTATATAATAACTTCCTATAATTTAGGTAATGTAGTGATTTTGTTTATTTTCTAAGAAATAAATCCTTGTCTAGATACGACTAGGTAGAGGTGGCTCTGACATATATGCACCTAGGAGTGAAAAATCTGACACAAAGTTTTGGGCTTGACCCAGGGTATCTTGGTACACAACAATGGGCCTTGATGCACTCTTGGTTATCAAACTCTTGGGGGATATGCTTAGGACAATTCAAATTTTCCTTACAACCCATTATGAAGGATTTATGAGTAAATAATTGCTCAAAGAAAACATTTTTATGATTATGGATTATATCCATAAGCTGTTCAATTTATGTTAAGTGTTTTACAAGTTTTGAATTATGTATTGTGATTTATAAACCAATATAGTGTATTCCATTGTTTAGAAATGGCACCTAGTGGAAGGAATGAAAATTTTATCAATGCACATAATCCATGTAGGGATTTACCTACAACCCAAGATAATTTTAGTGGAGCTGGTGGTGCAATGGGTGTTGATCAGCTAATCACCATACTGGGAAAAATCCCTCAGGTTATGAATAATATCCTTAACCATATGGATCACACTGATCTACAACATGGAGGATTAATGTTAGACCTATTCATGAGGCAAAAATCACCAATATTCAATTGGACTGAAAATCCATTTGTAGCTAAGTAATGGATAAGTTCCTTAGAGAAAATATTTCATGCTTTGGGGAGTAGCGAAAGGGAAAAAGTTGTCATGGCAGTTTATCACCTCATGGGAGATACAGATCAATGGTGGTCATTAATTCAAAACACAAAGGCGAATGAAGAATTATAAAATATGGAATGGAGGGAGCTTAAGGATATTTTCTTATAAAAATATTTTCCTCGTGACAATTGAGCGGTTATGGAAAGATAATTTCTAAGTCTGAGGAAAAAGGAGGATGAGAATGTTGAAAATTATGAGGCTAACTTTAAATGGTTAGAAATTCATGAAAGTTATTATATACATAACCCAAGGAGTAGGATTGTTCGATTATTTAATGGGTTAATACTATTTCTTTGTCAAGCATTAGTCTCACAATCCTTCTCATCATACAAAGATATAGTCTCATACGCTATCAAGACAGAAAATGAATTCTCTAAGTCTTGTGACATTAAACTAAATCAAGAGAAGAATATAATGGTGGAGAAAGAGATAGATAAAGGGAAAAAAAGAAATAAGGATTTTCCCTTATGTGATAATTATTAGAAGAAACACCCCAATACTTGCCTAAAAGGAATGAGAGTTTGTTACAAATGTGGAGAAAAAGGTCACCATGCTCGTGATTGAAACAGAAAGAAAGAGGCTGTCAATGTTGAATGCTACTTTTGTAGATAAATGGGGAATTAAGAAAATGAATTTCTTAAGAGCCAAGGAAACATATCTTAGAAAAGGCCAAGGGAGTAAGGCCAATCTTATGTTATTACTACAGTTGAAGTGGAATAATTAATGTATTTGTGTTTTTGGATTCAAGAATTATATTCTAATTATAAGACTAATTTGATATATATAAGGATTGTACTGTAGTAATTTTTGTTATCATTAATGTTTTAATATGATTAAGGTAATCATATTTTTAGAATGTTACAATAAGAGAAACTTTATGTTGTTTGGGTAATCCGATGTTACAATTGATTTTAGAATTTAGAGACCTTTTAGGGAGAGTTTGGACATAAGTATTTTCAATAACCATAAAGGTTAGAATGGATTAATTTTAACATTGGATAGTATTGTTTAATGTTAAAACATCTCTTAAGATTATTTTTGGAATATTATAATACTGTAGTTTTAGAAAAAGGACAACCTGCAGGTTGGGTGATAACCCATCACGTCAGACAAAGCTGCAGGAATCGAACCCACAACCAAAGTGAGACAAGGCTTTATAACCAACCACTGGCTTACGCGATGTCTTGGTTTGTATAATGTTGTTTTTATAAATGGTCTGATAGATGAATTATAAACTCATTTTTTTGGAACCCTATACGATTAGGAAAAATAGAATATTTTTGAGTTCAATTATCTTTTGGAGTGAAAGATGAGTTTGTTTTAGAAATTAGTTAAGGTATGGAACTCTAATTGTAATTTTTTTTTCTTATTCTATGAAATAAATTAATTCTTAAACTTCAGGGAAAGGATATTAAAAAAATGTGTTATCCTAATACCTTATGTTTTGTTGAACCGACGATATTTAAAATCATCATAGATTTATGGCTTTGAGGCCCTAAATATTCCATTCACATATTTGTGATTGATGAACTCAATCAATTTCTATAAATATTTACATATTTTCTCTAATTATAATTTCCTCCAATGTTCTCTTATTCGAAATCCGAATTTTGTGGTGACTTTTTCATTTCCATTTCCCTCTTATTAATACTAAATTTTATTAACCCTATTTCCGATGTGGGTTTCCACAAAGGTATTTTCTATTTTTTAACCTTTTATTTTAGAAGAACAATTTCAAATTATGAGGGAATAATTTGTTGAAGTAGGGAAGAATGTAACACCCCAAATCTTCCATGGTACGTTTCTCATTGAATAATACAATAGTGTGCGATGTACGCAGCACCAAGATCAAGCGCACCACGACCAATCAAACTAGCCATTTGAAAAGTAGTTATGAAGAGTAATAACCAAAATTTGAATTTATATATATATCCCATATAATTTTAACATTCATATATTGTTTTTTAGACATAATATAAGGACAAATTCAATTTTTCAGATAAAAGAAGTAATTTTTTTCAAAAATGCAATTTTTCCACCTTTTAATGACGAACCATTTTAAAATCAAATATTTGGCACTTTTATATATTAAATTTGATGAAATTAAATTAGTATTTAGAAAAGGGACATAAAAATTTAGTTTGGATAAATCTTTGGTAATCTTCTGATAACTTTTATATTTTGATGAATAGTGAAAAATAATAAATTTTAATTAAAAACCCTTTTTTAATCGAAATAATTTAGAGTGTTAAATTATACATTTGAGTGGTTTTAAAGTATAATTAGATTATATTTTTATCATTTAATATATTTTTTATCATTGGATGTAATTTCAAATTTAAATTGTACATAAAAAATGTCAATCTTTTGATAGTTTTTACTTCTTAAAATCTCGCTTATTAGTTTTGACAATAAAAATTAATTTAAAATTAATTTCTACAACTTCTGTGTTTTAAATTAGGAAAAATGGATTCCATATTCGGAATCATGAGTTCCAAATTGGGTAAATAGGTAATTTTTATTTTTATACATTATGAATAGTTACTTCAGTAAATATTTTATTTACCATGGTTAAAGGGTAAATCCTGTGAATAAGAGTAAACCATAATATTATAATAATATTAAATTACAACAACACATGTCCTACCCCTATTTTTAGATATATTTCCGACTATGAGAATACTTGGGTCAATTTTGGGACCCCATGGAGTCACTTGGGTGTGATAATGACATTTTATATTAATTAATGTAAAGTAAAGTAAAAAATAACATAAACATGTATCTTTTAGTAAATTTTTTTTATATGGGGTTATATAATTGATATCATATACTATAAATATTAATTATAAATCCAAAAATATTTCCTATATAATTATATTTTATTTATAATTTTTAAACATTAAATAATTAAATTTATTTTTGACACAATGATGATGCATTAATTACCTTATTAGTGAAGGATTAAAATAATTGATATTATAAATATCCAAATAAATGTAAATTGAGACTTTTGACGAATTATAGTAATTTTATAACTTAATATGACATTTAAGGGTTGATTAAATATATTTTTTTCAAAGTGATAGATTTGTTATGACTTTAACAAAATCAAAATATCAAATAGTGTCAAAATTGACACAAATGAGTTGTTAAAACAAATACTATATTATTAATTCATATAATATTCCTAAAAATATAAGGTTCAGAAAAATGACTTATATAGGGTTATATATGTCAATAATGAACCACAAGGGGTTCCCTTGGCTTTTTATTGTAACTTTATTAACTATTTATTATAATAATACAAGAATACATAGTAAAAGTTAAACTATTTAATTAAGAGTTAAATATAAAATATAAGGTTAATATGATGACCTAAACCTATCTAAAACATATTGGTTGAGTTTATTTATACCCATACCTACCTTATCCTAAAATAATTCATTTTGGAGCCATTATAAACTGAATATTTTTGTATAATAAATTAATATTTCAAGCTTTTCCTAAAGTGACCCTCGCCTCTCTTATAAAAGGGTACTCTCCCTTCTCTTAATTTAGCACCTCTAGAGCCATTAATAAAGCCAAAACCTAATAAAAAATCCTCCCAACTATCCTCAATTAAACCTATAGGCCTTACTTTGATCAGAAAGCCAACCTAAGAATCCCTTTTGATCAAATCAAAAGGAAGCTCCCGAAGAAGAGGTAATAATTTCATCATCTCTTTCAAAGTTATTTTCTTCTTCCAATTCCTCATTATTTTTTGTTTTCATAACAAAATAATAACTCCAGTACCTTATAAATATCGTAATGTTATTATAAATATGGTACAACCATATTTATTATTCTATCCATCCTATGAATGAAAAAGTCACCATACGTGCATACGTATAACTTACTGTCTCCACTTCATGGTATAGTTCGTTATTCGACACTTTATTATTTAGATGGGTATAATAATGAGTATAATGTTGAGAAAAGTATTGTTTTATACAATAAAAAATAATTTTATTTAAAGGGGGAGATTATTTAAAATAATACTCTGTCTGTTTATGATAATTTTGATGCTCACAAATACCCTTAATTATTTTCTAATGATTTTATTTAGTAGTTTGCAGGAATTTGTTAATTTATTTTACTCTTGAAATTATGGGAATTTATCATTAAAGTATTCATATTTAGCGCATTCTGGAAACAGTGTTAATGTACTACTTATTCTGAATCTACTTTAGCGTGTTCTGGAATCACTGTTCATACCCCACGTGGATAAACGTATCATAAGGATGAAAAGCGTGTCTACTTTTTGAGATAAAAGAAAAGTACGGTCAAACAACCAAACGTTATCAACAAATTATGGAAGAAGAACCTTACGTTAGGAAGGAACCTTACATTTGGGTTATTAATAATGTATGGAAGGAGAACCGTACGTAAGTACTAAACGTTACGTTTATTTCTAAAAAGTATGGTTCATCAACCTTACTTTTGTAAACAACCATACGTTCTTTAAATGGATCTTTTATCTTTAGTCTGAGAGTTGAATAAACAGTATGGATGATCAACCCTATGTTTAGGATCAACATTACATTTTATGAAAGTAACATGAACCCTACGTTTATGTTCAACCTTACGTTGTCAACACTACGTTTGGATGCCACGTCATCAACCTTAAATTTGGCGTCAGAATGTTTGAAAGATGATATTTTTTATATGCAACAGTCAGCAAGCAGATTGTTAGGCAGATTTCAAGCCAGATTTAAAGTCGATTTTAAAATACGACTTTGACAGATAGAAAGTCGTTTTATCAATGGATTAAATATTTTATTAAAAGGATCTTTTTATGCGGAGTCTTCAAGGAATTTACGACTGCTTTGTAAATTCAAATTTTTGAATATCGCGAATCAAAAGGTGACTTTTATGGATATAAATGTGAAAAGGATATGCTTGGATTTAATATATATGTTTTTCTCTGAAAACACAAGACAAAAGAGTGTGGTGATCAATCTATTATTTAAAAAGGTGGAAAACAGAGACTGCAAAAAACACACTGATCTGCTGATTCAAAAGGAGCGTCAAAGCTCTGTTTATTTAAGAATAAGGAACTCGATAAAAGATTAACTTGTTCTACATCAAATATCTACTGTGGATTTTCTGCTGCTGAAGTTATGAATTATATCTCTATATCTACTGCAACCGGATCGACTCAGAACTGCTTCGACTTGAAAATCAATATTTTTAGAGACGACGATCCATCTACTGTCAATTGCATTCTGTTGGAATTATGAAGATCAACTGGAAAAGTTATTTCTAAAATTATTTTTATCTTGAGTAACCAACTTCCTGTAATAAGACTAGTAGGTTCGTGTTTGAACCAGGAGGATTTGTTTTTCCTTGGATTGTTAAGGAGTCAACTGCCAGTACTCAGTTGTGAACCGGTCTGTTGAAATGAGGAACAAATAGTGAAAATCACCAAGCTCGTGGAGTAGAGCATTGGTGGAGTTGACTAGGGGTCTTCTATTCCTTGAACCACTGTACATATTGTGTTTCTACTATTTAAATTTCCACTACATCATTTTATCTTATTAATGTTAAAATGCAGAACACAATCTCATAAAGATTTTGGAAAAGACACAATTCACCCCCTCTTGTGTATATTTGGTGTAATCCGATCCGACAATTGGTATCAGAGGTGGAGCTTTCCGAAAAAGCTTTAATAAGATGAATGTGATTATACACAAAGAAAGATGAATGATACAAGAGAGGGAATGTCTATGGTCAGAGCACCATACTTCAATGGAGAAAACTACGGATGCTGGAAGTCTCGAATGATCATCTATCTGAAAAATCTTGGATACAGAGTCTATTCTAAGGTTCTAACTCCATATGAAATACCAGAAAAACCTGAAACATGGAGTGCAGCTATAGAAGAAGAATATGATATGAATTTGAAGGAAATGAATGAAATTATATGTGGTCTAGGACCTGATGAGTTTAACAGAGTATCTCAATTCCAAACAACATATGAAATGTGGAAAACTATTGTTGTTGCTTACGAAGGAACTAACAATATCAGGGAAATGAGACATGAAACTGCTAAGATTAAATTTGATACATTCAGAATGGTTGAAGGTTAGAGTATTACTTAAATGAATATAAGATTGACAGAGATTGTCAATAACAAAACTGCTTTGGGCGATCCCATTAAACAAGCTGATCAAGCTTTAAAAGTGTTAAGAGTACTACCTACAAAATGGAATGGAATCTCTGTAGCAATCAGAAAGTCAACACTGGTCAAAGATTTAACCATGAGAGAACTGATTGGAACATTAATGATGTATGAATCTGAGATAGAAGATGAAGCTAATGAACATAAAGTGATTATCAAAAGAGAAGATACTGCCTTGAAGGTAACTTTACAACAAAAGAAAAGAAAATGAAGAACAGAGAAGTCAAAGCTAAATCAGAGAGCTCTGACTCATCAAACTCAGATGAAGAATTGGCTCAGCCAGCAAAAAAATTTAGAAAATTCTACAGCAAGAAAAGAGGCTTCAAAAAATCCTTTAAGAAAGATGATAAGGAAGTAAGGTGCTATGAATGCAAGAAGATGGGGCATATCAGACCAGATTGCCCACAATTGAAAGTTGCAAAGAAGAAGAAATTTTTCAAAAGAAATGACTATGAGCAGAAAGATAAGAAAGCTATGAAAGCCACTAAGAGTGTATCTGAAGACTCCAGTAGCTCTCCTGAATCAAGATCAGAAAAGAAGAAGTCAATCTAAAAGAAAACATGTGTTTCATGGAAGAAACCGATGAGGTACACTCATATTACTCCTCTGACTCAAATAATGATTCAAATTCTGAATCAAGCTGCACAAATGAAAAACATGTAGCCTATGGCAATATGAATGAAGAAAGATATGAATCACTATTTAAGAAACATAAGTCACTAAAAACATACATAAAGCTATTTCAGATGAAATAGATATATTGCTGAAACAACATAAGGAATTAAATAATAAATACAATTCTATTAACACTAACTATATTAATTTTGAATCAAGAATAAAAACACTACAGGATGAAGTAGAATCTTACAAACAGGCTGCATTGGTTTTTTACAAAAGGATAGAATTCATTAAATGAAATTCTTGGATAAACTATCATTAAAAAAGAGAGATTTGGAATTGGCAGTAAAGGAGAATATTCTAAGCTATATAAAAATTATTTTGTTCCTAGATCTAAAAGGGTTAATTGTACCTTTTGTGGGATAAAGGGACATATAGATAAAAACTATTTCTTAAGACAACCTCAAATTTGTGTTATTAAGAAATCCTATGTTTCAAAAGACTTATATGATTCAACTGATTTTAAAAGAACAAAGAAAATCTGGATACCCAGATCATTGCTAGCCAACACCCCTGGACCCAACTGAATATGGATACCAAAGCAATTTGTTTGAATGTATTTGAAGGTAGCAGGACACTAGAGTAGAAACGATATATGGTACATGGATAGTGGCTACTCAAGACATATGAGTGGAAACTCATTGAATTTTTCTTCACTCACTCAAAAGGAAGGAGCACTTGTCACATTTGGTGATAATGCCAAAGGAAAAATCATTGGCATTGGAACTATTGGAGATCCAAAAACATTCTCAATCAATAATGTACTTTATGTACAAGGATTAAAACACAACCTGATAAGTATATCTCAACTTTTTGATGATGGATATACTGTTGATTTTTCTAACAATTGTTGTTCTATTTTCAAAAATAAATCGCTTAAATTTGAATCACCAAGAAATGATAATGTGTATACCATGGATTTAAATTCTTTATGTAAACAACAATTAAATTTCTTAACTGCTAAAATGAATGAATCTTGGATCTGGTATAGGAGACTTGGACATTGTAATATATATGTTTTAAATAAGTTATCTAAGAAACATCTAGATTCTGATTTTCCTAGTCTCAAATTTGAAAGTGACAGATTATGTGATGCATGCCAACTTGGAAAGCAACACAAATCATCATTCAAATCTATTAATAAAGTTTCTACAAATAAAACTCTAGAACTTATCCATATGGATTTGCTTGGACCCTCAAGAGTAGTAATATTAGATGGTAAATTATATGTTTATGTATTAGTTGATGATTATTCTATATTTACTTGGATTTTCTTTTTGAAATTTAAAAATGAAGCTTTTACTTTATTTGAAAGTTTATGAAAATATTTTTAAAATTAAAAAGGGTTTAATATAATCTCATTGAGAAGTAATCATGGTGGAGAATTTGAGAATCAATAATTTAATTCCGTTTTCTCAAACATGGGTATTAAACATACCTTCTCAGCACTAATAACACCTCAACAAAATGGAATTGTTGAAAGAAGAAATAGGAATATTCAGGAAATGTCTAGAACTATGCTAAATTAATATAGCCTACCTATATATTTTTTGGTAGAAGCTGTAAATATAGCTTTCTATATAATGAATAGAGTTTTAATTTGACCTCTTTTGAAAAAGACACCCTATGAACTTTGGAATAACAGAAAACCTAAAGTTAACTACTTTAAAGTTTTTGGATGCAAGGTTTACATCTTGAACACCAAAGATAATCTTGGTAAGTTCTGTTGTGTCAATAAGGTTCTCCTTATGACTTTTCCATTCCTTCTTGTTTTGAAAATCACAAAAACCTTATACTTAAGAAAATCTATTTTTTACTTCTATAAGGAAAATTTACTTTCTTAAGGAAATTTACCCTAACCCAGTTTTCCTTACACATATCAATATTTTTCTTAAGAATAAAAACATGATTCCTATAAAAATCTCGGAATCATATAATTCTTAGATATGAACCATTTTGTTTTTGGATCTGAATTCTAGATGTAAACTGTAATGAAGTTCCACTCCGAATTCTGGATGTGAAATGTAATGAAGTTCCACTCCGAATTCTGGATGTGAACTATAATGAAGTTCCACTCCGAGTTCTGGATGTAAACTAAAATGAAGTTCCACTATGAATTCTGGATACTAACTCTAATGAAGTTCCATTATGAATTCTGGATATGAACTCTAACAAAGTTCAACTCCAAATTCTAGACTCCAAACGATTATGAGTTTGACTCCGAACTTCTATGAGTTGGACTCCGAACTTCTCTGAGTTCGACTCCGAACTTCTATGAGTTCGACTCTGAACTTCTATGAGTTCAACACCAAACTCTTAACTAGTTAGACTCCGAACTATTATGAGTTCGACTCTGAACTTCTACAAGTTTGACTTCGAACTCTGTATGTTCAGATTCTGAACTCTGGTGAAACCAGACTCTGACTTTACTTATAAATTCAGACACTGGATTTCAACATAATTCAGGTTTCAAATTCCTATTAAAACAGAATCTGAATATATCTTTATTATAGAATCCTAATTCTATTTTGGTTATACTGTAAACTTTTATTTACTTAAATTCCGAATTTTATATTTTCTTATGCTTACACTTGTTTCATTATAAAACGATGTCGTGCTTTCAGTTACACATGTTTTTTTATAAAACGATGTCATCCATTCTGTTTCTAGCTAACCGTTGGTTTAGTGACACACGTATAGGTCCCTTTGAAATTTAAGGAAAATATGATTGTTGGAGGAGGGAGCCGACCATTGGAAATTTGACTATAAGTAGGAGATCATTTGATCGAGTTCAAAGAACAACTTTAACAACTTTGACACATGTGCTTACATACTGTTGAAGTGATTTCTAGAGAGAGAGGATCTTATCAACTCTCAAGCTTCGTGCAGAAAGTTTGACCTACTTGTTCAAACTTTTCCTTGTGCAGATTGCTTCGTGTGACTCTAAATGTTGGTGATTACATTCGAGGGATTCAGGGGATAGGAAGACAGAGGTGCCGACTACCTTAAATTTCAAGGGCTTCCTTGCTGAGGAAGATAGAGGTTCCAACTAACTTGAAGTTGAGGGCTTGCGGGGGTAGAAAGAGAGAGACTCCAATCCCCGTATCTAGGGCTTACCCAGGTGTGGGTAAGACAGACTTTCTTGAAAGTATAAATCAAGGGACCTTTATCCAAGGTTTTTGGATACCCTTCTCTTTGGGTTAAAATATCTATATCCTGTTACTTGTTTTTATTACAAGTTTTTCCGATGCATTTTGTATTGTAAGGAAAGTATAACCTTCTTATATTTCCTTACACTTGTACTGTGTTTTAGTTAGATTCTATACGCTTTAAGGTTGAATCTTATATTGTAAACATTGGTTAAGTTTCAATTTTTAGATCCATATTTTCGGAACCTGTTTTTCATAATCGCTTTCCAGATATATGCAAGTGTGTAGAACTAGAAGTTTTTAACTTCATACCTTGTTCCAATTCTCTAATTGTTGTTAGAGGTGTTGTGAATTTTCTTAGTTTAACTTTGTTAAACTTAGATCTTTCCTTGTTTAAGGAAATTTTTAAAGTGTACAATTCACCCCCCCTCTTGTACATTGAGCATCTACATCATTATTTCGATCCTACAATTGGTATCAGAGGGGGTCTCTGAAATACTTATACTCACATATAAGTTTTTCTTGCTCAGTTTTTTTGATCTATATTTTCCTTGAATCCGAACTTTTTCTATTAGAAAGTTTTTTTGTAGAAATACTTTCTTAAAGATGTCAGGTTTAAATGTTGGTTCTATTAACAACGTAAATCCTACAAGACCACTAATTTTTGATGGTAATGACTATGAGTATTGAATATATCGAATGAATAATTTCGTTATCAATACTGGAGTAGATAATTTTGTTTTTCTTACTGGAGGTTATCAAATTCCTGATAAGGAAGTTTGTACTTTCACTAGCCAAGAGAAGCATGAGTATCAACTAAACTATAAGGTACGTAATACTCTACTATGTTCAATGACTAGGAACCTATGTAGCCAAATTTCATCATGTGAAATAGCTAACTATATATAGAAGAAACTTGATGTTACTTATTTTGGTACATCTAAAGTCATAGAGACTAGAAGAGCTATGCTTAGAGCAGAATAGCATGGTTTTAACTTTCCTTATGGAGAACCCATGTGTAAGGTGCAACAAAGATTTATGACTATCATAAATAGATTACAATCTATGGGAGAGAATGGTCTGGATGATGAATCTCTTGTGAATAAGATTATTGATATTATGCCCAATGAGTGGGAATCAAAGAGAACAACAATTGATGAGAATAAGAAGGTTACTCAAATATCCTTAGATGAGCTATTTGGAACTCTTCTCTAACACGAAACAAGAATGAAGAGAGATGCTGACAACATTAAAAAGAAGAATGGGAATGGTACTGTTGCTTTTACTAAAACTTCAAATCTTATGAAAGCTAAGACTCCTGAGAGAGTAACTAGATCTATGTCTAAGAAGGTTACTATCCAATCCGAATCTAGTGAGAGTGAAGTATCAGAGAATGAGTTAGAAAATCTTGCTCGAAGAATGAACAAGATAGCTGGTCAAAGAAATTTCCAATCCAAGTATAAAAAGAAGGAAAGGAAAGATAATAAATATTTAGAGGTCACATGCTATGAATGCAAGAGAAGTGGACACATATGAAATGATTTACCTATGCTTAAAAAGAAAGAAAGAAAAGAGAGGCATTCTGAAAGGAATATGAAGAAGTCTTACAAAAATAAAGCTAAGAAAAGTCTGAACGCTAATACTACTTAGAGTGCTAGTTGTGGTGATTATTCATAAAGTGAATCTTCATAATATGATTCATCAGTTCAAAAGAAAATAGGATTCATTTCTAATAATTCTTTTCCACATACATGTTTTATGGCTATGGTATGCTCTGCCGAGGCTTTAACAAATTTATCTCTTGATAAGAATTACTATTACGAAAATAGTACTTCTAATGAAGATACTTCATCCTCAGAAAATGAAGAACCTTCATATGAATAAGTATCTAAATTTTCCAAGTTACTTGAAGCAAAAAATTGTAAAATTTCTATGAAGTTAGATAAAGGTAAATACTTGGGAGGAAATTCTTACAAAATAGATTTCAGATCGTTTGTCAGATCTTAAAGAAAAAGAAGAGATTTTAGAAAAACTTTTTAAAGACCTTTAGAAATAAAATTATGATAAGGAATAACTTTCTAAAGATCTTAATAATGCTATTTTAAAGATGAATGTTTTTGAGGAAAAATCTAACTCTAAGGAAATGATTCCTGAGGATAGGAATTTGGTCATTAGACTGAAATCTGAAATTTTTTCTCTTAAGAAGCTCCTTGAAAAATTTACCTATGGGAAGGACAATTTTAACAAGATTTATTCTCAAATCAAATCTAAAGGAAACACTACTAGAGTAGGTTATACTCACCAAAAACCAGTTTTCAAAAATAACTATTTTGTTCCTTCTAAAGCTCCTTTTTGTACTAAGTGTCAAAGTGGTGGGCATTGGAAGAAAAAATATTCTTTGAATAAAGTTCAATCTCTTGGGTTTAATAAATCTTATTTCTCTAAACAAATGTGGATACCCAAAATTTTGTTATCTGAAAATATTGGATACGAACAAGTTTGGATTCCGAAAGTCTAATTCTTTTCTCATTTTCAAGAAAATAGGGAGAGTGCCAACAACAATACTTAGTACATGGATAGTGGATGTTCCCGGCACATGAATGTTAACAAAAACTATTTTGAAAAGATTATCAAGACAAAAGAAGTAAAAGTAACATTTAGAGACAATGCTCATGGAGAAATTGTTGGTATATGTAATATTATTCTTCTTGGTAAAACTTTGATTTCAAACGTTTTATTTGTTAAGGGTCTTAAGCACAACCCCATTAGTATAAGTCAATTATGTGATGAAGGATACCTTGTGAATTTTAGGAATGATAAATGCTTAGTACACAATTCCAAGGAAAATTGTATTCTCTCTGCCAATAGGCAAGAGAATGTTTACACATTAAACATAGAAGACCTTAGGATCCAAGACATACCTTTCCTAAGTACAATAGAAGATCATTATTGGTTATGGCATAAAAGACTAGGTCACTGCAACCTTAGAAACATATGTAAAATCTCTAAGAATAAATTAGTTAAGGATCTATCGGAGCTTAGATTTGATTCTTCTAAAGTTTTTGATCCTTGTCAATATGGAACACAACATAAATATAGTTTTAAATCGATCAGTGAAGTCTTAACAACTGATGCATTACAGTTGGCGCACATGGATCTTTTTGGTCCAACACAAACTGGAATCATTGGATACAAATACTATGTGTTTGTTCTAGTTGATGACTACACTAGATTTACATTGGTCTATTTTCTAGAAAAGAATTATGAAGCTTTTTCTTATTTCAAAAGTTTTATAGCTCAAGTTAAAAATTAGAAAAACCTTCAACTGAAAACTATTCATAGTGATCATGGAGGAGAATTTAAAAATTTTGATTTTGAAACTTTTTGTAGTAAAAAAGGAATTACTCACAAATTTTCAGCACCTAGAACTCCACAACAAAATGGTGTAGTTGAAAGAATAAATAGAATTCTTCAAGAGCTATCTTGAACCATGTTGAGTGAATATTCTATAGATAGACATTTTTGGGCTGAAGCTGTAAGCATTGCTTGTTATACTATAAATCGAGTTTTGATTAGACCTTTTCTTAATAAAACTCCTTATGAGTTATGGAATGGAAAAAACCTAGACTTTCCTACTTCAAGGTTTTTGGTTGCAATATATTCATCTTGAATACAAAAGATAACTTACACAAATTCGTACCAAAATATGATGAAGTAATTTTCTTAGGCTACTCCACAACTTCTAAGGCATATAGAGTTTTCAAAAAAACACTTGTACTGTTGAGGAGACAGTACATGTAAAATTTGATGAATCTAATCCTTTTGTTTTTAAACCATCCAAACCTACATCCTCAGATGTGTTTTCAAAAACTGATTATCAACCTTTGTTAGAAGATCCTTCTGATAAGGAAAATGTTCAAGAAGATTCTTCTGAAACATTTACCACAGAGGAATTTCTACCCTATGTTGATGAACAAGTTTTACAAAACCCAAGTCAGGTGTTTCTAAAGAATCATCCCAGTGATAGTATCATTGGTGATGTAAATCAACCTGTAAGGACTAGAAGTTCCTTGAGGAATGAAGTAGAACATCTATCATTTCTTTCCCAATTAGAACCAAAAAGTACTGATGAAGCTTTAGGTGATGATGATTGGATCAAAGCCATGCAAGATGAGCTAAATGAATTCAAAAGGAATAAAGTCTGGACCTTGGTTGAAAGACCTAAGGAAATTTCCTTTATTGGAGTAAAGTGGGTCTTCAGAAACAAGTGTGATGAAAATGGAGTCATTGTTATAAATAATGCTTGACTATTTTCCAAAGGCTATAATCAGTAAGAGGGAATAGACTATGAAGAAACCTATTCTCCAGTAGATAGACTTGAATCTATTCATATTTTACTTGCCTTTGCATCATTCTTTAATTTCAAGATTTTTCAAATGGATGTGAAATGTGCTTTCCTTAACGGTTATGTTCAAGAGGAAGTTTTTGTTGAACAACCTCCTGGTTTTGAAGACACAAAACATCCTGATCATGTTTTTAGACTTACCAAAGCTTTGTATGGCCTTAAACAAGCCCCACAATCATGGTATGATAGACTTACATGATTTTTGCTTCAAAATAACTATGTTAAGGGAAATGCAGATCCAACCATTTTTATAAAGAAAGATTAGAAAAATGTTTTTATTGTTCAAATATATGTTGATGACATTATATTTGGTTCAACTCAGCAATCCTTAACTGATTCTTTTTTGGATCTAATGAAATCTGAGTTTGAAATGAGTATGATGGGTGAGTTAACATTTTTCATTTGATTTCAAATTTCTCAAAAACCAGAAGGAATCTACATATCCCAACATAAGTATATTTAAGATATTCTTAAAAATTATGGTTATGAAAACACTAATAGTATTAGTACTCCCATTGGTAGCTCAAACATGCTGTATCTTGATGATGCTGGGAAACCAGTACATAAAACATCTTTTAGAGGTATGATAGGAAGCCTACTCTACTTGACAGCTAGTCAACTAGACTTGATGTTCTTAGTATACTTATGTTTAAGATATCAATCCAATCCTAAGGAATCTCATTTAAAGGCAGTGAAAAGATTTTTTCACTACTTAAAGGGAACCATGGATCTAGGATTATTTTATACTTCTAGAAATGATTTTATTTTCGAAATCTTTTCGAATGATAACTTTGGTGGATATAGAATGGATAGAAAGGGTACATCCGGAACTTGTCATTTCTTAGGAGATTCATTAGTTTCTTGGTCATGCAAGAAGAAACACTCGGTATCACTCTCCACTGCTGAAGCTGAATATGTAGCAGCTGGAAGTTATTATGCTCAAGTTTTGTGGATGCAACACACACTCACAGACTATGACTTGAGTTTTAATAAGACTCGAATTTTGTGTGATAACACAAGTGTCATTTCCCTCAGTAAAAACCCTGCATATCACTCTCTTGCAAAGCACATAGATATTAAGCATCACTTTATTAGGGATTACACACTTAAAGGAGATATCATTCTTTAGTTTATCGGAACGGAAGATCAACTTGCTGATATTTTCACAAAATCTTTACCTTCTGATAGATTTGAATACATTAAACAGAAGTCAGTAATGATAATCGTGAGGTAATATTCCTTCATTAACTTCTTGTTAAACAATTATCCTTACAATAATAAACTCCTTTTCATAGGGGGAGTACATTTTCATGTTAGCATAATCAAAAAAATTCGTAGTCAGTTTTTCAAACATTTGTAACTAAAATTTTCGTAATGAAAATATCCAGAACTGAAATTTTCAGAATGATAATTTTTTGTACTTGAACTTTCATAATGAAATTTTCGTACTGGAACTTTTGTAATGGAATTTTCAGAACTGAAACTTTTGTAATGAGAAATTTTGGTACTCGGAATTTTCTTAATGAAATTTTTTCATACTCATATTTTTCGTACTAATGTTTTGGTACTCAAAGTCTTTTCAACTTTATGTTTTTCGTAGTTAGTTTTTCGTATTCAATTTTTCTTCAAGAAGAATATCACCTATTACGAATAAAATTCCTGGCCAATATGAAAGGTATGATTTCATTACTTAAGTCTTTGTAATCATATTTTACTTGTTGGTATTTTCCAATGAGTTTTAAAATTTCCCGGATTCTAGTTTTCGTAAATCCGAATGTTTTTCTTAAAACCTCAAAAGATCAGAGTCAAGTTTTCCTTGCGGTCTGTATCTCAACCGTCAGATCAAATCTCAATGTATCTCAACCATTTGATCAACCGTGGAAATTGAACAATTGTCTCAACGCCTATATAAAGGGGACCCCCGAGGGTCGTCCCACATCGGGGTTTGAAAGCTTTCGCGTCTCGAAGCCCTGACTCTCTTCTTAAGGTCGTTCTGATCATTGTAAAGGCCTTCCGAATCTTCCACAACTCTCCGTTCCAAATGTCAGTTGAAGAAAAATACCAAGATATGTCTACCTCAAAGCCAATTTCAAAATGGAAAATGTACAGAGAAAGGCTGGTCCATCTGAACTTTTTCAAGTATGAATCCATCATTTCTAAGAATATCAGGCTAAATGGTTCAGAAGATATTTGTGTATCCAAGAAAAGTGATCAAGATCCTGTCTATCTGGAGTTACTTTTATAATTCTATGAATCAACAAGTTTCTATGAAGAAGATGGAAGAGAAAAGTTTTATTTCAAGTCTTATGGGAAGACTTAAAAACTTTCTTACACCAAGGCGGAAAGCTTGGTGGGGCTAGCATAGGAAGGAGAAGCTCAATTTTGTTCTCACAAACTCCCGGATTCTCAAGGTAGTTTTATTAAGGTTAAGGCCTTACAATGTCTTGGACTTGTTGATGTGAAGACAACCAAGATTTCTCACTTATCTCCTAATAATCAGATTCTTCAGCTTTGGGTACAAGGTTTCTTGGTTCCGAGAAAGGGAGATAAAGATACCCTGAATAAAAGAAACATATATTTCTTAGACTTCTTGGTGAATCTAAGAAAAATAAATTTGATGAGGCATGTCCTTGTGACGATTAAGAATATCAAGGAAACTTAAGATATCAAATCATCATGTATCCTGCCTTACTATCAAAGATGATAGTTTGGTGCTTAGATTCTTTCAAGGTTTCATGTAAGTCTAATGTTCAAAATTTCAAGATTATACTTGTCAGTGATGATACCTTGAAGAGGATGAATATGGATTTTTTTAAGGAAACAGGAGAATTTTATAATTTTCCAGTGGCAGAGGCTGAGATCATTCTATAAAATGTGGAAAAAGCTAAGTCAATGAAGAAGGTTGCTAAGAAGAGGAATCTTAAGGAAGTGGTTGCTGAAGATAAAACCCCTAAAGCTAAGGAAACCCAGTCCGCACCTCCCAAGCCAAAAAAATAGAAAGCGTATCCAGATGAGGTGGCTTCTAAGTAGAGAGAAGATAAAGAAAAGAGAAAAGAAGGGGATCCACAGTTTGGATTAGAACCTGCTGAGGCTAAGTCCATAAGAGAAAGATCTGCAGATGAGTTATAAAAACAAGAAAATGAAAAGTAGTTGAAGAAAAAGATGTCAGAAGAAGAGGTTGTTCAATCTCTTTTGAAAGCAATAGAGATGGCTTCTAAGAAGATCCCCATTCTGGAAACTTTTGATGTTCAATCTTTACCAGAGACTCCTGGGATGATGTACTCCACTCCGTAAAAGTCTAAGGGTGAAAAGGTTGTTGAAGAAGAAGAAGAAGTTGAAGAAGGAAGTGAGGATCTAGATGCTTTGATCAAACAAGTAGAATATTATCAAGAAAAGGCTAAATCCGAAAAATTAGTCACTCTGGGAAAGGGAGTTGAGAAATAAAGTACAAAGGATGATGATAAGCAATAGGAAGAGAAGGAAAATGTTTTGTCTCAGGAAGAGATATCTGAGAAGAATTTTCTGGATGAAGGAGCAGAGAAGGAGCAACCAGATGAAGACAAGATTATTCATGAATCTGAATCTGAGGAAGAATCTCCTAATGATCAACCCATTCAGAAATCTGATAAGGGTAAGCAAGTGCTTATGGACACACCAACAAAATATATCTTCAGGAATAAAGAGGTTGGTGGTTCTTATAAAAGGAAGTTGGTGGAAATTAAAGAAGAACAATCTCCAAGAAATTTATCAGATTCAGAGTCATCAGCACATGGTCATGATTTTGTTGTTGAATCTTTGAAAAAGTTGGTGGACACCATTCCGATATTTCCCACTATAGACTCCAGATTCCAGATGCTACAACATAGTTTGAATCAGAAGTCAGAACCCTTATCCATGGTTATGAATATGTGTGTAAAGATTGAACCTGACCATAGAAATTTCCTTATTAATTATGATGTACATAGGAAATCATGCAGCAAAATCACTTTGTGGTCTAAGAAAGTTGAAGAAGACATGGCTGAGTATGTTAATTTTCAGAATGAGGTAAAGGATGATTTTGACACTGAGGATAACAAGATTAAGAATCTTCAGGATGAGATGATCATTGAGCAATGTTGTTGGAGTCAACAAGTGAAGGAACTGAATGATAAGGCTAACTCTCTATTTCAAAATTTTATAAGGGATAGAGATCTCTGGATTGAGATTGAGAAAAGACTTGTAAAGAAAGACGAGTTAGTAAATATGCAGGAAGAGGCCATGAAGGCTCAGGCATATGCTTTGAAAGCTCAAGATGAAAGGATAAAATCCTTGGAGATGCAAGATTGGGAAGATCAAAGAGATTTGAAGAAACTAAAAACCTTGTTGAAGAAGCTAATTCTGAAGGAATAGGAAGACAAATAAACCCACTCCGATCTTTTGTTGTATTTGTCTTTCCTTGTAAAAATTTTCTCAACTCTAATGAAATTATGGGTGGTTGTATCTTGTGTTGTTATATACTAATGTTTAAGGTACTACATTTCTTTTACATTCCCTTATATTCTTTTTGAAAATAACAAAGGGGGAGAAGAAAAAAGAACTACTCAAAATGGGAGAAGGAAAACGTAAAATGGAAAAGGAAAAATTTCTAAGGAAAGATATCCTTAAAGTAAGGGGGAGTTTCTCATTACGAACCTTTTCATTCTCATGATAATGAAAAATCCACTCTGGAAATTCAGAATACAATCCTTAGAGTTACAATGCCTAAGGGGGAGTTAGTTGTATTCACTATCATCCATGAACAAAGGGAGATATGTTTTAATCTCAAAGTCTAATGAAAATTTTCAAAGTCCTTATTTTCTTTTTTGTAAGGATGTGTGTGCTTTCCAAAAAGGGGGATAGTGTTGAGTGAATAAGGTTTTCCTTATGAAATTTCCATTCCTTCTAGTTTTGAAAATCACAAACACCTTATACTTAAGCAAATCTATTTTTTACTTCTATATGGAAAATTTCCTTCCTTAAAGAAATTTACCCTGACCTAGATTTCCTTACACATATCAATATTTTTTTAAGAATAAAAACCAGATTTATATCAAAACTTCATAATCATATAATGATTATATATGAACCATTCTATTTTAGGATCTGAATTCTGGATGTGAACTGTAATGAATTTCCACTCCGAATTCTGGATGTGAACTGTAACGAATTTCCACTCTGAATTCTGGATGTGAACTGTAATGAAGTTCCACTACGAATTCTGGATGTAAATGGAAATGAAGTTCCACTCTGAAATCTGGATACGAACTCTAATAAAGTTCCACTCCGAATTCTGGATACAAACTCTAACAAAGTTCAACTCCGAATTCTCGACTCTGAACTATTATGAGTTCGACTCTGAACTTCTATGAGTTCGACTCCGAACTTCTATGAGTTCGACTCTGAACTTCTGTGAGTTCAACTCCAAAATCTTATCTAGTTCGACTATGAACTATTATGATTTCGACTCCAAACTTTTACTAGTTCGACTCCGAACTTCTACAAGTTCGACTTCAAACTCTGTAATTTCAGATTCTAAACTCTGGTGAAACCAGACTCAAAATTTCCTTAGAAATTCAGATTTCATATTTTAATAGAATTCAGGTTCTTAATTCCTATTAAAATATAATCTGAATATCTCTTTATTATAGACTCCGAATTCTATTATGGTTAGACTCCGAACTTTTATTTACTTATATTTTTAATTTTTGTTTTTTTATGCCTACACTCGTTTCATTATAAAATGATATCGTGATTTCAGTTACACATGTTTTGTTATAAAATGATGTCGTCCATTTTGTTTCTAACTAACCGTTGGTTTAGTGACATTAGTACAGGTCCCTCTGAAATTTAAGGAAAATATGACCGTTGGAGGAGGGAGCCAACCTTTGGAAATTTGCTTATAAATAGGAGCTCATTTGAACGAGCTCAAAGAACAACTTCAACAACTTTGACACCTGTGCTTACATGCTGTTGAAGTGATTTCTAGAGAGAGAGAGGCTCTTGTCAACTCTCAAGCTTCGTGCAGAATGTTTGAACTACATATTCAAACATTGCCTTGTGCAGATTGCTTCGTGCAACTTCGAATATTGGTGATTACATTCGAGGGCATCCGGGGATAGGAAGACATAGGTGCCGACTACCTTAAAGTACGACGGCTTCCTTGCTGAGGAAGACAAAGGTTCCAATTACCTTGAAGATTAGGGATTGTGGGGATAGCAAGACAGAGACTCCGATCCTCATATCGAGGGCTTACCCAGGTGTGAGTAAGATAGACTTTCTTGAATTTTTAAATCAAGAGACCTTTATCTAAGGTTGTTGGATACGCTTCTCTTTGGGTTAAAAGATCTATATCTTGTTACTTGTTTTTGTTACAAGTTTTTTCGCTGCATTTTGTATTGTAAGGAAAGAATAACCTTCTTATATTTCCTTACACTTGCACTATGTTTTAGTTAGATTCTATATGCTTTAAGTTAGAATCTCATATTGTAATCTTTGGTTGAGTTTCAATTTTCAGATCTATATTTCCGGAACCTATTTTTCAGAGTCACTTTCTAGATATAAGTAAGTGTGTAGAACTAGAAGTTTGTAACTTCATACCTTGTTCCAATTCCCCATTGGGGTTAGAGGTGTTGTGGATTTGATTAGTTTAACTTGGTTAAACTTAGATCTTTCCTTGTTTAAAGAAATTTTTAAAGTGTACAATTCTCCCCCCTCTTGTATATTGAGCATCTACATCATTATTTCGATCCTACAAGTTCGATCCAAAATTTGATGAAGGTATTTTCTTAGGATATTCTGCTACCTCCAAAGTTTATAGAGTCTATAATAAGAAGTCAAGGATTGTTGAAGAATCAGTTCATGTTAAATTTGATGAATCTGATCCCTTTGAGAAAAGGACAAATCAAATGGATGAACCTGACTCTAATGATAACATGAGACTTGAGATCTTAAAAAATGATTTCGAAAATGAAATAGAAGAAATTCAGTCCGGTTAAGAAGAACATGATAATGAAGAACCTTTAAATGTATTTCCTAGACAGTCTAGAACACTAAATAATCACCCTTTATAAACTGTGATAGGTGACTTAGAAACTGGTATTCAAACTAGAAGAAACTTAGGAAACTGAGTGGAATTCTCTACCTTCCTATCCCAATAAGAAACCAAGACTATAGAAGAATCTTTAGATGATTAAAGCTGGGTAATAGCAATGCAAGATGAATTAAACCAGTTTAAAAGAAATAAAGTTTGGAAATTAGTGGAAAGACCTAAGAATTATACAGTAAACAGGATGACCAAGGCACAATAACTATAAATAAAGAAATATTAGTAGCTAAAGGATATAATCAGGAAGAAGGTATATATTATGATGAGACCTTTGCACCTATAGCTGGACTAGTAGCCATTATAATCTTTTTAGCCTATGAATCTTATATTAATTTTAAATTATTTCAAATGGATGTTAAATCTGCATTTTTAAATGCTTATTTAATGGAGGTAGTTTATGTTGAGGAACCACCTGGTTTTGAAAACTCTTAAAAACCTAATTTTGTTTTTAAACTTACTAAAGCTCTCTATGGCCTTATACAAGAACCTAGAGCTTGTTATGAAAGATTAAGTTCTTTTCTTTTGAAAAATGACTTTACTGTTGGATTGGCAGATCCAACACTCTTTAAGAAAACTGTGAAAAATAATGTTTTATTGGTTAAAATTTATGTTGATGATGTAATTTTTAGATCAACTAATAAAACCCTTTATCATGAGTTTTCAAAGTTAATGCAAAGAGAATTTGAAATGAGTATGATGGGAGAACTAAATTTCTTTTTAGGACTTTAAATTTTTCAAAAAGATTTTGGAAATGTTTTGAATCAAAGAAAATACATTACTGATTTGTTTAAGAAATTTGGACTTGAAAACAACAAGACATATACAACTCCTATGTGTACTAATATAAAACTTGGTTTGGATGAAACTAGAAAATCAGTTGACAAAAAGTTATATATAGGTATGATTGGTAGTTTATTATATCTTACTTCTACCAGTCCAGATATAATGTATTCAGTATGTCTTTGTGCAAGATTTCAATCAAATCCTAAAGAATCTCATCTAACTGCTGGTAAAAGAAATATTCGATATTTAAAAGGAACTGTTTTTCAATCTATTATTTATCCTAAAACATCAGATTTCAATTTGATTTCATATTCAAATGCTGAATTTGGAAGTTGTAGATTATATAGAAAAATCACATTAGGAACATGTCACTTTTTAGGAAAGTCTTTAGTGTCATGGTCTAGTAAGAAACAACATTCAGTTGCCCTATCAACAGCCGAGGCAGAATATGTTTCTGCTGGTAGTTGCTGTGCACAAGTGTTTTGGATGAAAAACACTCTTATGGACATTGGATTGAATTTTAATAATACACCTATTTTATGTGATAATACAAGTGCAATTAATATTTCAAAATATCCTATGAGTCATTATAGAACTAAGCACATTGATATAAGGCATCACTTTTTAAGAGATCATGTTATTAAAAAGGATAAATTTTTAGAATTTATAAATACTAAAATTAAATTAGCTGATATTTTTACTAAACCACTTCCCACTACAAGGTTTGATTTTATTAAGGAGGAGGTAGGTTTATTTGATTTTAAATAAAATTTTATTTTATATTACTAGTTCTATATTTTAATTCTGCTTAATTTTTTTTGAATAAGTTTATTTTCCCCACATAATCTATTTTATTTATTTTTAAATATATGTAATGATTATTAAAAACATGGGAATCAAGGTTGTCAGAAACCCTTTCGACTTCTAAACCATTTGATTTCTATCGAAACCTGTTCGAATTCGCAAACTGCACCTCTACTCGTGAACCCTAAACTTCGAACCTCTGAAACCCTAACCTTCAAACCTTCAGATATTCTCACAGAGATGTTAAGAACTAAAAGAGACAGTGAATCCGAGAAAAGAAATTCCAAGAGACAACACTCTGAAGGAATAAAAATCTTACAGGGAAAGGTAATCGATCTCGACTAGTTATTTCAGACAAATCTACTATTGAAACAAGCGCTGTCATTTCAGAACCTTGAACAGATGTTCAATAGTGAAAATACAGAATTTCTTTGTGAGGTAGAACATCAATATTTCTTCAAATTTGTACAGTTTAGTCTGAGAGATACTGAGGATAGTATGATGGCTAAGATAGAGGATAGGGATTTCTCAACCTCGTCAATAGAAATTGGTCAGATTCTCAACTGCCCTCATGAGTGAGTTTTTAATTTCTATTTGAAAAATATTGGAGATTCTGTGCACAATTCCGAGGACATAATGTTGTTTATTTTTGGTACTAAGACTATAAATAAAATGTTTATCAAGGATTTGGAGCCTGATCAGAAAATATTGGTCAAATTTGTGCAAATAGGGATTACACCGAGGATGTCTGAGATGGAAAAAATATTATATCCTGATATGTATATAATGTATCTTCTGTTAAGTGATATAAAATTAAACTTCCCAAGGTACATGATAACCTAACTTGATTATTGTTATCAGAGTGAGGCCCAGATGAACTTATATCCTTTTGGTCGATTCATTTCCAAGCTGTTGCTTAAGAAGGACATGGTGAGATTAGTGTATTCTTTCATACAATGTCATCACAATAATGTGTTTAATGCTATAACTTTAAGGAATATTGGATATTTATGAAGCACAATTAAAGGAAAATTTTTTCTATTAGGAGCTGAGGATGACTCAGAGAGTGCTCAGGCTTAACCTGCTAAGTCCAAGGAGGGACAAGCTGAATCAAGAGTCAGCAATGTAGCAAGAAGGATCAGATTTGATGTGGAAGATGCTGAGGAAGAAAGAAGTCAGGAGGGACTTCAATCTCTAAGAACTAGACCTATTAATGAGGAAATTACTTCCCCTGCATTGGAAATAATCGAAGCCTTATTTTCTTATACTTTTGTAAGATAAGATTCTATTGATAAGACCATGGAAGATGTTAGTGAGAGGACAAAACCAGTAGAGGGATCAAGAGTTCAAGAAGAAGCTCAAAGGGAGACTCTGAAACAGATTGTAGCTAATGTTGAAGTTACACTTCAATAGGAACAAGATAAGGAGGCCCATCCTGGTGAGGAAGTGGCAAGACCTCAGGAAACTCCTGAAAATATTGTTCTCAAAATTCCAGTAGAAGACAAAGGTGATGATGTTTGTGATGAACGTATCCTTGATGCTCCAACATAGGTAATTCAAGAGGATTTTTCTTTGGAAGAGTCTGGAAAGGACTCTGAGGGAAAATATGTGGACCAACCTACTCAGGATAAGGAGAAAGAAAAATCTGATGCTGAATCATTACCTTTGGTACTGCTGCATCATCCAGAGCCTGAGAATGAAAATCAAGCACAGGGTGCCTCTGATTCAAGAAAGAAAGAAGTTGAATAACTGTAAAAAAATGTGTCTCAGTTGGAATCTAAGAATATAACTCCGAGAAATGCCTTAGACTTAGAACAATTGATATTTCAAAAGATGAAGGAGAGTACAGTCTCAAGGCAAGAAGTTGGAATATTCAAAGTGGATATGATAAATTCTATTGAAAAATTGAAATCTGAAATGGTTATGAAGACAGATTTGTCAGATCTAAAAATGTTTATGGAGAACCAATTTGTATGAGTTGGAAATAGTGCTGTTAGTGGATCAGGTACTTCACCTGATTTAATCAGAATATTTCAAGTTATCACAGCCTCAATGAGCAACTTTAATGACAGGTTGCAAGATCTTCAATGTAACAGTGATCCATTATCAGTGTTGCTGGACTATCAGAAATTTTTAGTGGATCAACTAACATCTAGTGAGCCACAAATCAGAACACTGTTAAATCAGATGTCAGAGAAGCTGTCAGTGTTTATAGAAAAATAGGAAAGGATGCATGAGTTTTTTAGGGTCAATTTAATCTATGATATTCATATAACTCAGGAGAATAGAGAGCTCACTATAAAACTTGGAGATGGGATGATGAAGAGACTCAGGGAATAGTTTAAAAAAATCAAGACTGCAATCCAGAGGAGATAGAACCTATTAACTATCTTCCCCAAACCTTTATTCCCGTGTTTATCATACTTGTATCTATTTTTAATTTTTTTAATGAAAATATGTTTTTCTTTCTTTCTATTTGTTTTACTATCTTTATTTTGATGTTCCATTACTCCAGATTTAATTATTGATAAATAGTTAATAATAGAATTTACCTACAGTTTATTGCAACATTAAATGTGTTAAAATCCATGATTTATCATTCTTTTTTATATCATAAAAAGGGGGAGAAATTTGGATAAATACAAAATTTTATTTTAAAAACCTTATTTAAATGATTTCCTGTATATTTAATGTTTTGAATTTATACAGAAAACTATTTTAAGTTATTAACAGTTGTTTATTTTTATTTTTATTTTTATTTAGAGGAAGAAATTTGGATACAACTAGAAACTTTTATTTATAAAGAATTTTTTGTTATTTTCATAAAGGGGGAGAATTTTTTTTTTTGAAATGATTTTGTTAAAATTAAATATTGTTTCATCCTCTCAAAATTCTAAAAAATTATTTAAATAATTTTGAAAGTTAATTTCATTTAATTAGTCTTATTAGTTTATGGGTTTTGTGATCATTAAAAAGGGGGAGATTACTGAGCAAAGTATTGTTTTCAAAAATACATACTAATTTTATTTAAAGGGGGAGATTATTGAAAATAATACTCTGTCTCTTTATTATAATTTTGATGCTCAAAAATAACCTTAATTATTTTCTAATGATTATATTTAGTAGTTTGTAAGAATTTTTTAATTTATTTTACTCTTGAGATTATGGGAATTTATCATTAAAGTATTTGTATTTAGTGTGTTATGGAAACACTATTTATGCGCTACTTATTCGAAATCTAATTTAGCGTGTTCTATAATCCTTGTTCATACCCTACGTGGATAAACATAGCGTAAGGATGAAAAGCATGTCTACATTTTTAGATAAAAGAAAAGTATAGTTAAACAACCATACGTTATCAGAAGAGTATGGAAGAATAAACTTACGTTAGGAATGAACCTTACATTTGGGTTATCAAAAAAGTATGGAAGGATAACCGTACATAAGTACTAAACGTTTTGTTTTTTTCTCAAAAGTATGGTTCATCAACCTTACTTTTGTAAAAAACCATATGTTCTTTAAATGGATATTTTATATTTTGTCTGAGATTTGAAGAAAAAGTATGGATGATCAACCCTAAGTTTATGATCAACCTTACGTTTGAAGAAAGTAACATGAACCCTATGTTTATGTTCAACCTTATGTTGTCAACCCTACGTTTGGAGGCCATATCATCAACCTTACGTTTGACGTCGAAAAGTTTGAAAGATGATATTTTTTTTATGCAACGGTCAGCAAGCTGATTGTTAGGCGGATTTCAAGGCGGGTTTAAAGTCAATTTTAAAATATGACTTTGACTAATTCAAAGTCGTTTTATCAATAAATTAAAGATTGAATTAAAATGGGATTTATATGCTGAGTCTTCAGGGAAGTTACGACTACTCTGTAAATTAAAATTTTTGAATATCGCAAATCAAAAGGCGAATTTTATGGATATAAATGTGCAAAGGATATGCTTGGATTTAATATATATTTTGTCTATGAAAACACCAGACATAGGAGTGTGGTGATCAATCTATTATTGAAAAAGGTGGAAAACAGAGACTGCAAAAAACATACTGATCTGCTGATTCAAAAGGAGCATCAAAGATCTATTTATTTAAGAAGAAGGAACTAGATATAAGATTCACTTGTTCTACATCAAATATCTACTGTGTATCTACTACTACTGAAGTTGTAAATTATATCTCTATATCTACTGCAACCGGATCGACTTAGAACAGCTTGGACATGAAAATCAATATTTTTAGAGACGACGATCCATCTGCTGTCAATTGCATTCTGTTGCAATTATGAAGATCAATTGGAAAAGTTCTTTCTAAAATTATTTTTATCTTGAGTAACCAGCTTCTTGTAATAAGCTGAGTAGGTTCGTGTTTGAACAAGGAGGCTTTGGTTTTCCTTGGATTGTTAAGGTGTCAACTGCCTGTACTCAGTTGTGAACCGGTATGTTGAAACGAGGACCAGATAGTGAAACTCACCAGGCTTGTGGAGTAGAGGGTTGGTGGGGTGGACTAGGGGCCGTCTATTCCCCGAACCACTATAAATATTGTGTTTCTACTATTTAAATTTCTTCTGCATGATTTTATCTTATTAATGTTAAAAGGCAAAACACAATCTCGCAATGATTTTTGAAAATACACAATTCACCCCCCTCTTGTGTATATTTGGTGTAATCTGATCCAAAATATAAATAATTTAAATAATAAATATAACATGTTAATGATTCTTTATATATAATATACCATCCAATTAAATATTATTACACCATCAATAGAATGATATTTTCACTCGTGTGTATGTACGACTTACCGTCTCCACGACGTGATGAGATTTCATTCCCCATCCTAACCATTCAAGAATAATTTTCATTTGATGATTAAAAATAAGGTTTAAGAACATAATATCATTCTTTATATGAATTAAATACATCCTATCCATAACAAACATTTCTTACATAACAAAAAATATAAAGGAAAATTAATCAGTTAACGTATGAAACAATGATAATATTTTACTATTATTAACAAAGAAATATTCAAGGATCATATATGATATCATATTTATGTATATGGTTATTTCATAATTTAATAACAATTATTTAAATATTATACTGGAGGATAAATTACCCTTGACCAAGGAAAAGCACAAGGTAAGGGTTAATTTTACCATCTCTTTATTATCCAGGGTTGTTTATATGTGAGTATCTACCGAGACCTCTTTATCATCCACATCCATGTTTCTTAAAAATGTATTTAAAAACATTTTTATATTTAATAGAGTATGGGTTAAAGTCATTTATACCTTTGTTTTAATTTTTATAATTTTTTTTGAAATGAATCTTTCCGTCGTTTTCCAAATAAGGAACTTTATGACCTTTTCAACAAATTAAGGTAAGAATGTTTTTATAACTTATACGATGGGTGAGACTATATTACTCCATTATAACACCTTCGAAGTTTCCCTTACAAGATTATAAAAATATTTTTAAAATAAATGTTTTCTTTTATTATTATGTTACTTTTAAATGATTTCAAATTGAAAGAAATAGTTCTCTCAAATAGTCTTGATTTCATCTATGTCAAAATCCTTTGATGGATTTTACACTTGTTTGAAGTTGATTTATTATGATGAAATCTTCCATATTGTATTGAAGGTTTTGTGATATGTTTTACTATGGATGTGTTATTTATATACCATTCATGGTTTATGGTTAAAGTATTAACATTTTGTATTCTAGTTTTAATATGAATGTTTATGTTATGTTTCGACCTTTTCATATGAGGAATGCATTGGACTTAATAAGTGATTGGTGGAGTCCTCTATAGATCCTCGATGAATTGGTAGGTCTAATGAGACAAACTAGTGTCTTGGCACAGGGCCTTGAAAAAAATCATATTTTTAGTCTTGGCATGGGGCCTTGAATATGTGGGTATGATTTCCGACATTATGCATTCCATCATTATAAAATTAGTTATTGATATTACATGTGATTATTTGACTAGTAGAATATCCATGTGAATAATTAAATGAAATTATTTTATTTATCTTTTCTATATTATGGTGAAGTTTAATTTTAAAAGGCTTGTGTTTTAGTCTTATACATTTCCTTCAATGTTTATGCTCATTTATGAAAGCTTATTCTATATTTTTATCCTTACTGAGCATCTGAGCTCACTCCTTTCTTATGTTTTATTTTTCCCTAGATGTAAAGAGGTATATTATGATTGACCTGTAGGGATAGCCTATAGGATATGAGTGTGTTTAAAGGAGACAAAATGTTGTTTTTAATTTCATAATTTAATGTAAAACATATGTATGTATCTAGTAATTCCAAGGCTACTAAACTAATCAGTCATTCAAGACATAATCTCTTTTGATCATTCCAATGTTATGTAATAATGCACAGACTCTAGGTAACTAGGATCGGGGCATTACATACGTGTTATAAACATCAACACAAATAATAAACCATGTTCCAAATAAAGTGAAAGATGTTATTTCATACCAATTGTGGAGTGTAAAAAAACCAGTGTTGTCATACTTACATGTTTGGGGGTATGACACATCCATTAAGGCCTCTTCAAGAAAACAAATTACACCCTTGAGGCAAAAAGTGTACCTTTATCAGAAAACCTAATGAAACAAGGGGATATTAATTATATGACCTCTCAAACAAAAATTTAATTTTGGAATGACCAAACATATTACTTGAGAGGGAGAACCTATATAAAAAAGATAGTGGAAGTGAGATAGAATTTGATGAAGTCTAGGATCAAGGTACACAAGAGTTGTAACATGAACATATTTCACAAATCCTCATTAAATAAAAATTTTTAGAGACAGAAGTACTGCAAAAGAGTACATGAGGGGTTATAGAACATAAACGATATGGTTTTCTAGTCATAGAGGATAATTACTCAATATTAGTTTATAATAATGATCATATATCCTACAAGATGTAGTTAGTGGCATATATTTTTCCAAGTGGAAAGAAGCTATGAATTCTAAAATGGTGTCCATTTATCAAAAAAATGACTTGATTTTGGTAGAACCTATAGTAGATGTAAATCATGTTGTTTTTAAATGGGTGTTCAAGAAGAAACTGGACATGGATGGACAGGTTTGTACTTATAATGAATTTATGGTTGAAAAAGGGTTTAAAAATATCACAACATAAACTACAAGAAAACATTTTCACCAGTTGAAATGATGTAATCCATGATAATTATTCTTTCCATAGTGGATTACTATGAAAATGATATTTTGAAAATGGATGTCAAAAAAATATTACTTAATAGTAACCTTAAAAAAGATGTATATATGACATAACCCAAATGGTTTGTGACTCTAAGGATTATAATAAGGTATAGAAATTAAAAATATCTATTTATGGATTAAAGAAATCATCTAGGTCATGAAAAATTTAGTTTTATGAAACCATAAAATAATTTAGTTTCATAAATAACGAATACATGTGTATATATGTAGTTTAGTGGGAGTGTAGTAATTTTCTTAATTGGTTATTTCAATGAAATACTACTTATTAGAAATAAAATACTAATCTTATAGTCTATGAAATCATGGTTGAACACATGATTATCCAAGAAGGAAATAGGAAAATCAACATATATTATTGGGATAAAAATCCATTATGATGGATCCAAGAGACTTCTTGGTCTAATTCAAATATATATATTGAAAAGATACAGAAGGGATTTATTATAGAATTATACAATAGGGGAATATTTCCTGTGTAAATGAAATTCATATTTATAAAAAAATGTTTCCTCAAAAACATGGAGAAAGAAAAATGATGGTAGGAGTATATAATAATTATTTATTGGGTCAGTCATGCATGTTATGCTATATACTAGGATTTATGTCAAAGACGCCTTAAGAGTTGTAGGAAGATATCAAGTCAAACTAGGTGAACTCTATTTAACATAATTTAAGACTATCCATAAGTATTTGCGATAAACTAAGGATATGTTCTTAGAATATAGAGGAGATGATAAAATAGTCATTATAGGATATGTAGATTCTAGTTTCAAACTAAATCAAGATGATCTAATATTATAGTTAGGATATATCTTCACCCTCAAAGGATATATTTTGAGATGGAAGTTCTCAAAGAAAGCCAGGGATGTATATTCTATAGTAAATTCTGAGAATATTATGGATTTTGAGGAAGCTAAATAATCATTTTGGATATGAAATATAATCCAATAGCTTGACATGGTATCTATAAGTAAATACCATATCACACTCTATTGTGATAATTCCACAGTGGTGGCTCTTGCATAAGAGCCAAGGTCACATTATTGGATGAAGCACGTATTTTGGAAGTATCATCTCTTGAGGGATTTTTCTTAGAGAGGTGAATTTGTTGTGATAAGATTATATATGGAATAAAATATGGTAGAACCCTTAACTAAAGCCTTAACTAGGTAGAAACTTTATCTTCATGTGAGGTCTATCTGAATGAAATTCATTGAAAGCTGGCACTAGTCCTAGTGGAAGTTTGTTAGAGTCAGTGTTTGAGAACCAATTGATTGTACTTTGGATTAAATATATATTAAAATAATTTAATATTAATTATACATATTATTAATAAACACCTAGAGACTTTATTAATTATTTCCTTTTAAATAAGTTCAATCTCTTCAGTATATTGTGATGCTTGCAACACTAGGTTTAAATGAAAATATTCTAATAAAATATTATTTAACATGACCATTATAACCTAGAAATTAACTTGGTGTTTATAAATAATAATAACTAAATTATAAAAATTATATGGTTTATAAATTTATAAAAAAATGTAAATGGATATCTATATATTAGAAATTAAATTAGAATCATTTTAAGAAAAATAAATGCTCTCTGACAAATTTTTTTTAATAAAACAGTTTCATTGCTTCTTTCACACTTATGCTATAGTTAATTTTTAAATATTTTATAAAATGTTTTTGATATAATAAAATTCATTTTTTAATTATCCTATAATAATTATCTTAGGTTTAATTTTTTGTATTTTTCTAAAAAGTTTCATTTTTCGATGAATAATAAAAAATACAGATTTTTATTTGAAAACGAAACATTAATTTAAATTATTTTAAATGTTAAATTATATTTTAAATGAGGTTTTAGGTAAAATTAGTTCAATTAAATGATAATAAATACAATTTATTTCATTTTAATCAATTTTATAATGAATATTGATACTAAAACCTTCCATACGTACGATAATTTTCTCTTTGAAACCCCATTTTTTCATCACTTATATGGGCATAATTTTAAATTGGATTTTACCACTTCTGTGAAATGAATTTTTATAAATAAATTCCATATTTGTAATAAATATAATTTATATTATTTAATAATTTCAAATTAATTTTTGACCAAAATGAATAGTTGAAGCAGTAAAAAATAATTACCACGATTAAGGTAAAAATAAGTTTACTTGGTTGTTAAACTAAGAAGATAACTGTTAAAAATGAACTACTAGGTTGTAAAAATCTTATTGGATGGAAATGTTTCAACATTATAATATTAAATATTATAACCTAATGTTATTTGGAATCTTCTGGAATGTTAATAACTTTATCAGTTTGGATTCTTTTGGGGAATTTCCGTGAATTTCTAAGGAGGTCCCCTTTCTCCGCTTATAAAAGCGCACTCCCTCCCCTCACTTATTCTCACCTCCCAAGCCCCTTTTTCTCGACCAAAACATGAAAAAAATATCTATGCAACATTATTATACATATTATATAGATTCTTTCTCATTAAAGATCATACCTATGGTCCTTAAAAGGAGATCCAACTGTGGTTTCTCTTAGTGAAGGTAATTATCTTAACAAATCTATTTGATTTTATTTATTACTTTTCCACATTAAATTATGTATTAACAATTCCAATATATTTATGAAAATATATCCCTTTTAGTTATATGTTATTATGTTTATGTTATAATATTTATCCATTTACACTTCTATCAAATGGGAAACAAAATCATCGATCATGTGTACGACAAACTACCACATCACAAACTGATGTAACTCATTTTCCATAAAAACTATAATGGATGGATATAATGATGGTATTATTGTTTATATATAATATTAATGAAATAAATATTTTATAATATCATATAAACTTTCTTACTTTCTATGACGTTTAAAATAAGATAATGTCACTCATGTGTATGGAGGACTACCGCTTCAGGAAGCGATAAAAATTGTTTTTTCACTCACACTTTACATGGAATGTAATAAAGATAAAATTAATGAATATAATCTATATTTATTATATGATATTTATTATTTAAATTTAATATATCACCCAATAACTTACCATTTTACCCATCAAGGGAATGAAATCATCACTTTTGCATATATACAACCTACAATCTCGATGAAGCGATGTGATTGCTTTTCTCAGGCCAAATATTAAGAGTGGTTATAATTATGTATCTGATGAGTAAATGTGATATTTATTTTATTATTATAATTATTTAGATTATTTAATTATATACTATGTACAAGAACAATAACTTTCATTACAAAACATGCATGAGAAAACAAGACACTTAACACCCGAAACAATGTAAATAATGAAAAGAGGGGTGAAATGTAATAATAGGATCATATATGATATTATAAATATTATTATGGTTATATTATAAATTAATAAATTTTTTAAAATTATTATACAAGATTTTAAATCAAGATAAACTAAAATAAAGTGTGAGGTAAGGGGATCTATCTCAATTTCTCTCCATTGAGGTATATTGGAATGTTATGCACCCAATTTATTTTATGTGATATATATAATGAAACTTTGACATATAATATCATGATTCATTAAATATTCATGGTATTTTAAGTTTTAATTTAAATTATTTCATCCAAGTGGATTTGACATTATAGTAACCAAGTGGTAAAGAATTTCATAACTCAATTTCTTTTAATTGGGCTATATTGGTTCTTCATTTTCCTTTGATATTATAAGATTATGCGTATAATTACTTTTTATTATCTTATTTTTTATTTAAATTTTTATATATATATTCAAATTATTTATATGTAATCTATTAATTTATTAATTCTCACATCAATGTTATGTTATGGATTTCATCTTTATTTCCATTTCAATGATAATTTTTTGTTAATAAGCATCTATTCAATTTTATGTGGTTCATATAATACCCCTTTAATTTATTTGAAGTTAATAAATATTTATTCATGATGGTTAGTGTTTCAATTCAAGTCTATCCATATTACAGGTATTAGGAATATATATATTTATTAAACCATATACCATTCTTACATATGGTGTTCACTTTGAAAGTTATTTAACTAACAGAGGAAATATTGATCAATAAATATTCTTTACTCAATACATATATTTGATGATAAAGAATATTGATTCATGAATTAAATTTACTATTCTATATATGAGGAATGCTTTTTCCATATAGTTTTTAAAGGGGTCTTATTATAGATAACCCCTCGATTCATCAACATGTCTCATGAGACAAATCAATTGTCCAAATTAGATAGGGTTTTATCCAATAGTTTTAAACTGTCTCTTGAAAGGACTTGATAGTAGAGGTATTATGATGCCTAAGATCATAAAATACAATAATTAAGTATTTATTTTATTGATAATTCAATTATTGTTATTATCCATGATATTTTCGCTATGATATAATCTCTAGATTAATTTCCTTACCTGTTTATTGATTAAATGGAATGTTTTTTAGTTATTTACCTTGACTAATTGATTATGCCTTACCTAATTATTATAATAAAGTTATTGATTGAATGGAATGTGTTTTATGTTACTTACCTTGACGTATTTATTATTCCTTATTGACTCATGATATATTCCACCGTATGTAACCCTTACTGAGAATTATATCTCACCTTTATTTTGTTTCTTTTCCCCATGTTATGAAGATGAATCCTTTGAATGAGTTTCAAGTATGTTCAATATTTTATTTTTTATGTTTTATTTTGTATTCTCAATGTAAAATGGGTGTCATATAAGTATCTAGTTATCCAAAACTAATAAACTAGCCAGTTCTTTGGGACTTAAACCCTTGTATCTATGAAAATGTAATAAAGTAGGAACCAGTTCTGGGTTACTAGAGTCAAGGTCATTGCAACTATTATCAGAGGTAGTTTATTATAAAACATGGCAACTAGATTAACTATAACATAGATTAGGTAACATAACCCTATTTTAGACTTTGAGGATTAGTGTAGAAGAACACCCTAATGTTTTGTTAAGGAAGGTACTATATGTTTTTTCCTAAAAATACATCATTTTATTGATATTAAAAGTGTAAATGGTTTTGGCATAGAGGTACATGGGGTTAATAACTCCAAAAAGTGAACATTGGTATTGGCCTCATTTTCACTTGGTGAAAACAACGTTCCTTAATATGCACCTATTTTGACACTCCTAGGGGATATGATTAGGATAATTCACATTTTATTTACAAACCAATATGAAGGATTTGAAAATAAATATTTCCCCAAAGAAACCATGTTTATGAATATGATATTAACAATGAACAAATTATAATTTATGTAAAGTGTTACACCATATTACAAATTACAAATTATTATTTAAAATTCATAATTTTATGATATAATCCAGTATACACCATTTTTAGAAATGGAACCTAGAAGGAAGAAGGGTATAAATACTTGTGGAAAATGTAGAGATTTACTGAATCCTATATGACTGGTATTAAAACTGATAACATTATGGATATATTAGGGAAGTTTAATCAGGTTATGAAAAATAATATTTCCGGAATGAAACAACCTATTACATAACAATATTTTCTTTTTTTGGATCAATTTATGAGACATAATCCCTCATCATTGTGTAAGACTACTAATCCAATCGTTTTGAGCAAGGAATTAAGTCTCTATATAAGATATTTATAGCCTTGGGATTTAATGAAAAGAAAAATGTTACACTTGAAATGTATTTTCTCAAAGGCGATGTTGATCAACGGTAGTTGTTGATCTAGAATACTAGGGAGTAAGAGGAAATAAAACACATGGAAGACAAATATTTCAAGGAGACATTATTTAAAAAATATTAACCTCAAAAGGAACAAACTGAAATAAAGAGAAAGTTCCTCATATTAATGAAAAAGGAAGAAGAAAGTGTTACTGAGTATGAGGATATCTTTACAAGGTTACCTTGGTATGATACATATTATACACACACCATTGAGTGTAATATTGACAATTTATTTGAAGATATTAAGCCATATATCTGAAGGGTTATCATCTCTCAAAGTTTTGTATCATATGAATACATAGTTTTATGTTCCATAAAATTGGTGGAATTATCTAGATCCTATATGATTAAGGGAAATAAAGAAAATAAGAGGTTTAATTAGGACCAAGAAAAAAGGGAATACATTAAATAAGAAGAAGAGAATGAAGTAATTTTCACATTGTTAGAACTATGGAAATAATCATTCTAGGAAATTCATGATGGGCTTGGGAGTTTTTTATAAGTGTAGAGATAAGGGTCATCAGGTTAGATAATTAAAAGGGAAGAAATAAAACAAAACTATTTAGTGTTTAAACTCTTGGGAGATGGGGAATTCTACAAATGAATGCCCCAAGTGTCGAGGGAATATACCATAGAATAGGCCAAGTGGAGAAGGCCAAGATTATAAAATCACTACAGCCAAGGAAGAAGTAACCAATGAGGTGGTGATAGGTTCCTTAATCATAAATTTGAATTTAACTAATTCTTTATTTGATTCTGGATCCTCAAACTCTTTTATATATTCCAAGATTGTCATGAAAATTAGATATTTCCCAAACAATTTAAGATGGGAGTTGTCAGCCAAACCACAAAATGGAATTATCAATATAACAAGGATGAGGCAAGAATTCCCCATTATGAAACATTAACATGATTTATTTGCTGACCTTATTATCATACCTATGTTTTATTTTGATATAATCCATGTTATGGACTAGATTTCAAAATATTATGAAAAAAATTATTTCAAGAAGAAGGAAATTATAATTTCTAATAAAGATATATAATTCCTTATAATTATATTAGAGAAATATTGATTTTATACATGTTTAGATCCACCCCAATATCTCCAATGAATGAGATTCTTTGGGAATAAGTGAAAAAAATCTAAGGATTGAGAATGTAATATTCAAATTAAGGATATACTTATTGTATAAAAATACGTTGATGTATTTGATTAGGAATTACCTATACATTCTCTAGAGCATGAAGTTGGTCTTTATATTGATTTAATATCTGATTAAAGACCAATATCGAAGACTCATTATAGAATTACGACTTTTGAATTAGTAGAGTTGAAGAAATAAAAAGCGGATTTGTGTGATAAGGGATTTATTCACCCTAGTGTTTCTCTATGGGGATATCCTATTCTCTTAATTAATAAAAAATATGCATCCATGAGAATGTGAATTGAGTATTGGGAAATCAATGCTATTACAAAAGAGAACAATTATCCTATACCTCGCATAGATGACCTATTCTATGAAATTCATGTAGACCATTATTTTTCAAAGGCTCACCTTTTTTATGGGTATAATCAATTTCAAGTAAAGAAGGAATAAATTCCAAAAATAGATTTATGAACTAAGAATGGACATTATGAGTTTACATTAATTCCATTTGAATTTACTAACACACACCCTATTTTTATGGATCTAATGAATGGAGTATTCAAGGAATATCTTGATGATTTTTGGTATTCATTGATGATATTTTAGTGTATTCTAAAAGCTATATAGACTATGATAATCACTTTAAAATTATTATTGAGACACTTAGAAGGAAATATTTATATGATAAATTTAGTAAGTGTGATTTTTGGATTAAATAAGTTTTTTTCTTGTCCATATTGTCTCCAAATATTTAATCTTACTTGATCTTGTGAAGACAAAGGTATTCAGAGAATGACCTACACCAATGAAAATAACTGCAGTATGTAGTTTAAATAGTTGGTGGGTAACTATATATGATTTCTTCAGAATGCTTCCCAATTGGATAACCTATTAACCAAGATTACACATAAAGGTGTTATGTTTTTTTCACAAAGGAATATAAAGAATGTATTTTAAACTAAAGATAAGATTAGAAAATGATCCAATTTTGAGTTTACCATCTGGAAATGATGGGTTTTTGATATATAATGATGCATCAAACAAGATACTTGGTTTTTTCCTAATGAAAAATGATAAAGTTATTGCATATGCATTAAGGAAGTTGAAGGCTCATGAAGAGAACTATCTAAACAATGATCTTGAGTGGACAAATGTAATCTTTTAGTTGAAAATACAGAGACATTATCTCTATGGTGAAAGATGTGAGATATAAACTGATCATAAAAGCATAAATATATCTTTTCACATACATATCACAATAAGTGACAAAGGAAATGGCTCGATATACTCAAGGATTATGATTTATCAATACACTACCACATAGGGAAAGAAAATAAGGAATAAGATGCATTGAGTAGAAAAGAATATAGAGTTTTGAACCAAATAAGGATTCAAAGAGTCCTTATATTAATAGATCTAGTAAATATTGACATGTTAATTATTATATAAGAATATACATCACTCAATTTTTAGTTGATTGTGATACCATATTTATTATATGAGATAAAAATTTCTCAATATGATGATGAGAACTTTCAAATGAAAATTAAAGATTTGAATGATGAGAAATTAGCATACTTCAATTGTGAAGATAGTGTTATGATATTTTGAAATAGACTATTTGTTCTATATATACCTGAGATAAAAGGGAATAGTGGATGATGCTTATAGCTCGAATTTATCTACACACCATGGTAGTATAAATATGTATAAGGATTAAAGGAAACATTTTTAGTGGTATAACATAAAATGGAAAATTGATGATTATGCATCAAGATGTTTGGTTTTTCAATAATTTAAAGATGTGAAATAAAATCATAGAGGATTCATGAAACCCCTTCTTGTTCTTATGTGCAAATGGGATGATATTAATATATATTTTTTCATAGGACTACCAAATACTCCTATAAAGAATAACACAATATGGGTTATCATTGATCTCAAAACCAAATATACACATTTCCTTACTTTAAGAGAATATTAAACTTTTCAACACCTAAACGCGATCTATATTAATAAATTTATAGGTCTTAATGATGAAACTATTTTGATCATGTCTGATCTCGATCCTTGTTTTACATTGAAATTATAGAAGTGTATTTAGAAGGCTCTTGACAGTGAGATTAATTTAAGCACTTCCTACCATCCTCAAACCATTGAATAGTTTGAAAGGAATATTAAAATAATGGATGATGTGTTGAGGAAATTGTCACTTGACTTTCATGGTATTTGGTATCATTACTTAACTTTTGTAGAGTTTTTCTATAACAATAGTTTCCACTTAAGTATTCAAATGGCACCGTATGAAAAATTATATGGTAAGAGATATCATACTCTATATTGTTGGGATGAAGCTAGTGAAAGGAAAATCGTAGACCTAGAAATTTTTGAATAGACAACAGTAAAGGTAAAGTTTATTTAGGATCACATTAAATAATCTTAAATTAGGTAAAAGAGTTACACTAATAATCAGAGGTAAGATTTATAATTTCAAGTGGGAGATCATGTTTTCTTGAAATTATCTCTATGTAATGGTGTTATATGGGTTAGTATGATGGGAAAGATAATACCTAGGTACATAATACCCTTTGAATTAATTTATAGAATTGGATAAATTTCTTATCATTTTATAATTCCACCAAGTCTCTCAAAATTACATGATGTGTTTCATATATCATTGTTATGGAAGTATATTCTAGACCCAATGCATATTCTCACCTATGATGGAATATAATTGGAACATGATATATCTTACTGTTAATAACCCATATATATTCTTGACACTAGAGAGAAAGTATTGAGGAATCAGATGACTCATCTCATAAAGACACTTTGGAGAAATCACAACAATGGAGGAAGCGTCGTGGGAACAAGAGGATGTTATGAAGAAGAACTACCCTTATCTGCTTAGAAGGTAATATCCAAAGAAATTAGAGGAAGAAATTTTTGTGGGAAGAAATAATCTGACACACAAATAAGTTACTACTTAATTCCTTTTTTATAAATTCAAATTCCTTCATATCATGTGATGTACACAACACCTAGTTTAAAAGAAAATACTCAATTAAAATATTATTTGAACGTGATCATTATAACATAGTCATTAAGTTGGTGGGTAAGAATGGTACTAACTAAATTATGAAACTTATATGGATTATATAGGTATAAAATAAATTAAAATGGATTCTATATATTATAAAAAAAATTAATAATCCTTTTAAAGAATAATAAATGTTTTCTAAAAAATGATTTTTTAAAATAAAACCATTTCATCGCTTATTGTGCACTTATGATAAAATTAATTTTTGAAAATTTTAGAAAATGTATTTGATAAATTTAAATTTAATTTTTTTTGAATCATCATATCAAAATTATCTTATGGTTAATAGTTTTATATTTTTATGAAAAGTTTCATTTTTTATGAATAGTGAAAAATATTGTTTTTTATTTTAAATCTATATATTTATTTAAATTATCTAGAAAGTTAAATTGTAATTAAAATTAGATTAAAAGTAAAATTAGTTAAATTATAATATAATAAATAAAATTTATGTCATTATAATCAATTTCATATTAAATTTGGATATTAAATACTTCCATACTTATGAGAATTTTCTCTTTGAAAACCCTTTTTTTTTCGTTACGTTTGTGGGTATAATTTTAAATTTTAATTTTCTAGTTATGTGAATTGAATTTTTAAAAATATATTCCATATTTAAAATCATCATAATTTATAATATCCAATAAATTAGACTTAAATTTTTACCAAAATGAATAGTGAAAATAGTAAAAATTAATTATCGTGGTAAAGGAAAAATGGGTTTATCCGGGGGTTAAACTAAGAAGATAAGGGTTAAAAATGACATAATAAATTGTTAAAATATTATTTTATTTCCATATATCCATATTATAATTTCCAAAATTAGAACCTAGGGTTATTTTTAAGCTTTAATAATGTGAATGAAATTATAATTTTGGATTATATTGGAAAATTTCCATGTAATTTCTAAGGAGGTCCCCTTTCCCAGCTTATAAAAGTGAACTCCTTCCCCTCAATTATTCACAGCTCCCATGACCATATGTATAAAAAAACACTGAAAACATATCTCCAAAACATCCTTATAAATATTCTAGATATTCTATTCCTTCTAAAAGACCGTCCCTTGGGTTCTTAAGAAGAGATCCAATGGAGGTTTCTCTTTGAGAAGGTAATTATTTTAAAAAAGATCCTTTGTTTTATTTATTCATTTTCGACATTAAATTAGGGCTTAGAACTTATAATATAATAAAACGTTTCTAAAATATAATAATATGTTATTATTTTTATGTTATAATATTTATCCATCTCCACTTCAATCAAATGGGAAACGAAATCTTCGATCGTGTGTACGACAAACTACCACCTCACGATCCTATATAATATTTTCCATCAACACCTCTCACAGATGGATATAATGATATAATTAATGTTTCTATATAATATTTATAATATAAATATTATTTTTTAATTATAATATTATATATAACTTCTTACTTTCCATGCAGTTTAAAATACGATAGCATCGCTCATGTGTCTGGAAGACTACCACCTGACGAAGCAATGTAAATAATTTTTCACCTATGCTTCACATAAAATGTAATAATGATAAAATTAATGAATATATATAAAATATATGTTATGATATTGATTTTTTAAATATAATATATCACTCAATTCCTTACCCTTTCACATATAAGGGAATAATATCATCACTCGTGCGTACATATGGCATACCATCTCCACGAAGCAATGCAATTCATTTCCCATGTCCAACTTTAAAGAGTCCTTATAATAATGTATAAAATGAGTAGACATGATATTTATAAAATTATTATAATTCAATATAAAATTTTATTATATCATAGTTACAAGAACCCAAACTTTCATTACAAAACATGCATGAGAAAATTGGGTAACTAACACACAAAACAAAGAAAATAATGAAATATTATTAACAAACATGTGGTAAAGTGTTTTAAGGGGATCATATATGATGTTATAAATATGAGAATGGTTCTGTTATAAATTAATAACATGTTTAAAACCATTATATTGGATATTAAAGAACAGTCAACTAAATAAAAGCATTGAGTAAGGGACTCCATCTGAATTTCTCTTTATTGGGGCATATTGTAATGTCATGCACCTAATTTATTTTATATGTTGTATGTAATTTCCCTTTTACATGTAACATTTTGTTTCCATAATAATTCATGTTATTTTATGTTTCAATTTTAAATATTTCATCCAATGGTATTTGACAAGAATGTTATCAAGTGGTAAATAATTTCAAAACACAATTTCTTTTCACTAGGTTATATTGGCTATTTATTTTCCTTTGATATTATAACATTATTTTTATTGTTACTTTTGATTATGTTATGTTTTATTTATAATTTTTCTATATTTATTTACATTTTATACACATAATCAATTCATTGTTTAATTCTCACTTCAACATTATGATCATTGTAATGGGTTTCGTCACAATTTCCATTTCATTGAGTCATTTTTTTAATATGCACATATTCAATTTTACGTGGTTTATATACTACCCATTTGATGTATTTAACATTAATACCTATTTATTAATGATGTTTAATGTTTAAATTAAATTTTATCCAAATTATTTATATCATGGATATAAATATTTTCTACACCATATGTCATTCTTACATACGGTGTTTACTTTAAAAGTTATTTGATCGATTAGGGAAATATTGATAAATATATATCCTTTACTCAATAAAAAAATTTGATTATAATTAATAATTATTCATGAATTAAATATATTAGTCTATATATAAAGAGTTCTTTGGACATGAAATTATTGGCGGGGCCCGGTTATAGGTAGCCCCTCAATGCATTAACAGGTCTCATGAGACAAATCAGTTGGCCAAATCAAATGGGGTTTTGCCCAGTAATTTTAAACTATATTGTGAAATAAATTTATGGTAGAGGTATCCTAATTCTTGATATCATGATGTATAATATTTAATAATTTTATTCATTTATAATTTAATTATTATTATCATCCGTGAAATTTTGACTATGATATTATCTTTGGATGTATTTCAATCTCAGTTTATTGATTAAATGGAATGTGATTTTAGTTATTTAACATTCTAAATTGATTATTCATTATCCAATAAATATATTCTAGTAATTTATTAAATATAATTGGTGTTAAATTATTTAAATTTTCATATTGATTATTATTTATTGATTCATGATAGCTTCTACTTTATGTAACCCTTATAGAGAATTTGAGCACAATATTATTTTGTTTCTTTTCCCCAGTCTATGAAGATAAATCCTTTGAATGAGTTTTAAGGATACTGGGCATTTGAATTTTTTATGTTTTATTTTATATTCCCAATGAAAAATGGGTATCATGTATGTATCTAGTTCTACAAATCTTCTAAGTTGATCGGTTCTTCAAGATTTAACCCCTTGTATCTATGGAAATGTAATAAAGAAGGTATCATTTATAAGTTACTGGAGTCAGGTTCATTGCATATTATATACTATTAATTATTCTACATAACTTTAATGTAATAATTTCGAAGAGTATTTTTCACATTGAAAAGGTTTTAATAGTTTCTCGCTATGATGAGAACCTTAAAATTCCATGTTAAACCTATTTCTATGGTCAGTTAACATTCTATGATAAGGAATATAGTATGTTGACAATCAGTTGTGAGTACTCATAAGCATATTATACTTCATCTCACGATTTCATTTGGTAATATTTGAGACAATAGATTATAGGAATATACCTAATTGTAGGAATTCCTAATGTTTATGTGTCATTAGATATCCCTAACCATGAGTGTGTGTAATGGTCCTTTTACTTTAAAATTATTATTAACGCATATCATGAATCATGCACTTATATTTACTAAGTAAGACCATTACACTATATGTTTGCTGGAAGTAGAGTACATTGGGTGTGTCATGAATGACATATTATTAGTGAATAAGTTGAGGAAGGATTTATACCCTCTATATTTAAAGATGTTGATATCTCATCCCTTTGATTGAAATGAATATTTTTCATTAAATTACATGGACCTAGTGTAATGATGAGTTTATTTCAAATAGTAAAAGAAATACATATCAAACATATATTTTGATTATATGGATGTGGAACCTACTTGATGAGATATTATAAAATAATGGATTATATTATATAGTAGGTTCTCGTATGTGGATTTCAAAATTATGACATTAACTTCTTTTTCTTGGGTTCCTTGACCCATTTCTAGATAGTAATCTTGGACTTTATACAAGTATGATTAATTACAATGAGACTAATCGTAGGGGGTCACACAATAAGTGTTTCTATTGATTTCAATTAAATTATATTTGAATTTAATTATTAGAATAAATATTATTCTAAATATCATTGAATGATTTTATTCATGTACTATCAATCAAAAATATTATTCGTAAGGTAATAAATAATTATCTTTTACTTATTAAATAATTTATTTAATTAAAAAAATATTTAACAAGTGTTTTTTCTCCAGAATGTGAATAAAATATTTATTTTATTTATTGAATATTTTTAATAAATATATATTTACCAGACTATGACTAAAATATTTATTTTATAAATAAGTATTTAATTAAATATTTATTTGGGTATTTGATAAATACTAAGAAGGAAAAGTGGATGAAGATTGAGCCTAGTGATAAATATTAATTTTCAAATATGAAAAGTAATATTTATTATTTTTCTAGTAATAAAACTCTATGGAATAAAAATAATAATAATATTTTCATACATAGAATGGGGTCAGAAATGGGTTTAATTTTTTTAAGTCCACCCATGAAATTAATTAAATTAAAATATTAACCCTATGTTTATAAATATACCAATATTATATTCCAAGAGTGGTTAATCAAGAATCATTTTTCAAAACTGATTGCTCTCTAGAATCCTCCTCTTTCTCCTAATATCCTCATAATAATGAAAAGATCAAGATAATTTCTTCAAGACCATAGAAAAGTGATCCTATCAAGACAAACAACGTAAGAAGATCAATCAGCTGTGCTAGTACTAGATGATTCATCAATGTCATTTGAATATCATACAATCATTTTATGATCACCTCTAAATATATTCTACACTTATATTCTAAAATTGCAATGATGGATTACCAAAAAGGGTTTTAGATAATCAAAATCTAGTATGAAGAAATATATAAATAATGATGTATTATTTCTTTTGATTTAATTAAATTAATTATAAATTTAATGTGTAAAGATTCCCAATTTCTTATAATGTATGTATTTTCAATATTATTTGAAAACATTTCATTGTTCATGAAATTCATGTCTTGTACAATATGCGAATGATCCATCAAATTTGATATATACTGTAAAAGGATTGACCATGATAAGAACTTTTTATATGCCCAAAACCATCATTCAATTCCCTATTTCCTTTAAGTATAACAAATATCTTTAGTCTCATTACTTTTTAATATCCATTTCATGGTAACCCTCTTATGTTCCTTTGATTCTTATGTTACCATTACAATAAGGGTTTCTTCTATAATATAAATTTTAAATCAAGATTTTTTTTGAAAGTTAATCAATCTAAGGAATTTGTATGATATTTATATCTAAAACACCTGATCATTTTATCATCCTCTTGTTATTTTTGGGGTTTTATATGTATTATTAATATTTTTATTTCCCCTGGATTATTATTTATCTATTGTAAGGAAATTTACCCTATATCTTCTTTTTGGTCGGTAATCCTCCTATCCATGACTGTATTCATTTGATGTTTTTACCACAGTCCTTATTTATGGCTTAACAACTAATTAAGGTCATATTATACAAAGTTTTTCTTCTATAAAAGTTTTAAAGAAATTATTAATGTTTTTCATATGGGTCATTTTATCAAAGGGTTAAAAGAATCTATTTTTGACATTTTACATGGAAACACATATTCCCACCATTTTTGTTGTTATTCCATGAAAATTCCTATATATTTTTTCAAGTTTTATAAAATAAATTCTAATTCTCATGGTTTTATAAAATATTTCAAATTATATAAATGTTTTTAAAAAGTTTAATATTTTTTCTTATTTCCAAATTTATTTTCCTAATGCCCCTAAAAAATATTTTTTTTCTAAGTCAACATCTATTAACATATGTTTTCTTGTTCAAGGATATTCTCTAAATGATACTATACAACCTATTTCTCTAGATGGATTGTGAAATGATTTTTTATATTAGAGAAATGATCCACCACTTACTTTTATTTTCTAATAATATAATGTTTATAAAATTTATTTTTTATCTTCCAATTCCTTTCCTCTATGAACACTCTATATTACCTTTTTATGATTACAAATATTTAATTAGTATCACTTATGTTTACCCTTACTAAAAATTTTAATTCACCCATTTTATTATGTTACAATTTCTATAGGTTCTAATGACGATTCTAATTTATGAGAAATCTATAAGTAATTATAGTGTGGCTAAATTATGGAAAAATGTTCAAAAGTATCATAAAATATATTTCTTATGTAGTTGATCCTCAGTGACACTAAACCATAAATTTTTGGGGTTGTGTGATTATTTTGAGATGTAATGGTTCACTTATAAAATGATGTAAAATAAAAATATATTTATATCATTTTGTACCAAATCTAGTGTTTAAAGAAAATATTTGTAGCACGAGATCTGAGAGTCTGGGTCCAGGGTTCCTTGTTTAGTATTCTATTATGGTTGAGTTATTTTGGTGACTAGTTTAGTTTTTTTTACAATTAGAAAAGTTAACTTTAGTGAAAACCATATAGATGAGTCTATGTATAAGAAAACATACTTTATTTTTGGTTAAGTATATAGTATATGTTTTTAGATTAAATAAATCCCTATATGGATACTGGAATGTGGATGTTGTTTTGGTATAGATGCACCTATGGATAATCACTCCAAAAAAGTCTGGTTGAGCATTGACACGATCTTCACTCGGTGCAAGATGAACAGGCTTAAGACTACATAAATGAAGAGACACTCTCAGGAGATATGCTTTGGTTGATCATGTGATATTTAAAAACCATTATGAAGGATATAAATATATTGAAATTAGTGGATTAGTCAATTCAGAAGAGTTAATATTGTAATGATCATGGATAACCTAGTTTAAATAGAGGGAGTGATATGTTTATCCAATTATATCATAGTTGAACTGATATTATCATAGGTTAAAATGATGGTGTTATTGGAGAAGACATCATAGGTTTTATTTTTCATATTCATATAATAATTTCCTCTGATTTAATTGATAACCATTTTTGGTTTTATATTTGGTTGTAAACATGATCATAAAAATGCAGTTGTGAAAGCTATGTCCCTTGGAGCGCTTAAAGAAGCATATTTACGAAAATAGGATCCTTTTCTTACCAAGGATAGTGAGGTGGATACCTAATAATAAATTATTTCATTATTTTTCTCAATATTTTAGATACCCTTAGATATTATTATTAGTAAGTGACAATTAAAATTGTGGGGACCAAATTTATTTGGGGGGGGGGGGTGGAGTAACACCTCTAGATTTTGTAAAACATTTTTCTCTAGATTAATATTATATTCAATAGATTTCCTCACACACAACACTACACTAAAATGTTCCTTGAAAAATTAATTGAATATTATTAAAAAAATTAATAATATTAAAACATCTTGTAAATAAAAGGATTGTAATCAATTATAAATGCATAAAAAATAGTATTATGAACACTTAAAGTTTTAAATGGGAATTTTTAAATAAAAATAGATTTATTTATATATTTTATTTTATTTTAAAAGAAATATTTATAAATTTATAAATTTTAATTTTTTAAATTGAAATTAATTTTTCATTTATCACATCAAAATTTTCTTAGGAGTTTCTGGGATAAACCAGTTTCTTATATGTGATATTAATACTAATAGGCCATATAGAACTTAATAACTTAAAAATAAAATATCAAAGAACCTTTCCTAATTTGATATCATTTTAGGAAAATCTATAGAACTATATAATTTTTGTGATAATTTAATAATAGAATATGTAGACCTCTAAAATTCTGAATATTATGAAGTTGTTATATAACACTTATTACCATGTTTAATAAATCATGAATGTTTCAGAGAAATCGAATGAGCCACCTCAAATAACCACTACAATAAAAAACAATTTAACAAATAAATAAAAAATTATAATAAATAGAACTTATAAAATTAATTATATATGGAAAAGTTTATTAATTTTTTTAATAAACATAGTTTTATTGTTCATGAAGTTAAGTGAATACATGAGAGAGTTAATACCCAAAGGTAAGGTTTGTTTGGATCTCAATTTTATTTCATTGAGATCTGATGAGAATTCACAACTTGTTTCCTTTATGTAGTATATACATTGGCCATGGAATTATTTTACCATAATTTAAAATTAAATATAGTTGATTTTAAAATACATATCATTTTCCATCATTCATAGTTTTATGATTCAAAAGATAACTATGTTGTAAGGGTTTTTGCAACTCAATTTTCCTTTATGAGGATATGATTCATATTAACTACTAGTTCCATTTTTGTACTACATATATTTTACATAAATTTATTTTACCATATTTTTTCATGAAATTATGAAATTTAAAAATCCATTTAATTTTCTACATAGTTTTCAATTTTAAATATAATGATGATGTGAGGGTTTCTTATCTCAACTTTCACCATTTGAGATATATTTATTATTATAAAACATGTTTTCTTTTTCATGGCGTATCTACTCAACCTTTAATTTTTTTTTCAGGATCCTATCATTATTAATGTTATTTAATAGTTCATTTGAAATTATTTCCTTCAAGGTATTCTTGATTCAAAATTTTTAAGGTCACCAGAGTTATTTGTATCTATTTTCAATTCTTTGAGATATGTTTGATATTGCGGACCATAATGTATTTTATATAGTGTATTCACAACCCTATTTACTTAAAATATAATGAATATATATCATCTCATTATATTTGAATATCCATTTCATGGTAAATATCTTATGTTCCTTTGTTTCTTACGTTCCCATCACCATAATAGGTTCTTCTTCAATCTTAATTAGGGGTTTTTAAAATATAATCCAAATGGGGAATTTATATATTATTAATTTCTAAAAAAATCATCATTTTGTCCCCTATTATTATTTTTGGAGTTATATATGTCTTCTCATTATTTTATTTCCCCCTTGGATCATTATTTTCTCATTATAATAAACCGAACCTACCACTTTTTTCGGTCGAGAATACTACTATTCTATGGAAATATTCATTGTATACTTTTACAAATGTCTTCATCTATGAATTAGTTATTTTTTAAGTTCATATTTGTCTAAATTTATATTCTTTAAAAGTTTTATGTAAATTTTTAATAATTTATGTATGGTTTTTTTTCATCAAAGTGTGAAAATTAGTCAAATATGGAGTTAATAAATTATTGATTTCATGTGGAACACATATGTATGTATTATTAATGGGTGGGTTCAAATATTTCTCTCCAATTCATTGGTAAAAAGTTTAAATCTCATGTGATATATATACACGAGCACAATTAATATGTCTCACAATTGTGGGTGCAAGTGTGTAACTCACAAAGGTGATATATACATGGGTAAAAATAAGGTGTCTCACATGTGTGGGTGAAAGTGTGTAACCCATAAAGGTGATGTTTCTCTCCGCTAATGCTTTTCCAAACTTTCTATGGTATCCTAATGTTATTATCTCATGTATTATGTATACTGATTAATGTTTCTACAATTTTTTGAATCATGTTTTATTCTATGTCAAGCATTATTCCATGAATATGGATTTATAATCTATGTTTTACTGGGTATGATTTTATTATATTATTTCCATGTACCTAGATTATACCCATTTTATCATTTTATTACCATTTAATATATTTAATTATTATTTATTATATTTAACCTTAATGAGTGTTTGAGATCAATCATTTTCTTATGTTTCCATTACCCCTAATTATGAAGATGGGTGTAATTTATTAGAATTCGAGAAGGGATTCTAGTGTGGCCCAATTATAGAGAAATGTTCACAAGTATTATAAAATAATTTTATTATGTAACTAATAATCAAAAATACTAAACAATATATTCTTGGGATTTTGTGATTTTTATGAGATTCAGTGGTTTACTTATGGAAATAACATAAAATAAAAATTATTTCATCTCACTTTGCATCAAATCTAATGTTTAAAGAATGTTTTTTAGCACTATATCCAAAATTTTAGGTCTATGGTTCCTCATCAGGGAATTTTATTGATATATTATTTGATATTATGTTACTATAGTAGGACGAAATATTGGGTGAGTTAGCATTGGTGAGGATGGTTGGTGGTATACTTGACATAGGTTATGACTGGGTTATGTAGTTTATTGACTAAGGCATTAGTATGATTATTAAACATTTACACATGTGTTTTTTGTGATAATATTAGTATGTAAACTAGTATTCTTACCCCTAAACACACACACAAGTTTACAGGATGGAGTAAGTAATCAGGATGGACATTATTATCTTGTAGAGACTATGATCTATATTGGTGTTGTTGCCTTAGGGGTTTCTTCTTAGTATTTTATTTTGGAGACCATATTTTTGTATGATATTTCATAAATTTTGTATTGTGTTTTATTTGATGTTATATGGATTTAATTGGTGATTTATCATATATTCTTAGGATCATGCTGGTAATTCCTCATATATGTGTGATCTTGTACCCCCATTGCTTGTCTCCAACCAGTGGTCTATAGGAGGTAGGAATCTGGGTCAGTCTTATCTTCACTATAGTCCAAAGAGGGGTTCCCGTGTCACTCGGTCATAAATTTTTTTACCAATCCATAACTATAAGAAAATAGTATCCTCTATCAAAGTTTGAATACTACACAATCTACATAGGGATCTAGCATGATCACTATTAAATACATGCATCTTTATACTTATATCCAATTGATTTATCATATAAAATTATAGATAATCATAGAATCAATTTCCACAAGGTATCAAGTGACCATTCAATATGATGTATGTAAATTTTATATATCCAACTCATACTCTCTTGATTCTCTATGTATATATTGACAAGGTGGATAAACAAATATAATGTTATTCACTTAAAAATTTGAACACATTACATGCCCCTTATCCAAATAGATAAGAATATAATATTTAAATTATTTAGATATGCCTGTAAATTTTATTAATCTATCTCAATTGGGGGATTAGATTTCATACTCTTCATACACGAGGGCAGTTACCATCTTGGTTAATCATCAACAAATGACATGATCTGTAACAACCTAACCACCCCTAATTAGATCATCCTCAAGGATGAAATAATAAATATATAAAATTATGTAGGTTCTTATACTAGGTATCTTTCTAACCATAGGTATAAGGATTTAATATGAAACATTCACCCCTACTATACTATAGAAATATTGTATGATATTCCATGTGGTATACATGGTTGTTCATCTATCATAAAAAACCTGTATTATATCTCATGAAAAATATTAGGTATCTATATATTAAATCCTACATATTAAAACCATAAAATTTCACCATATCCCTTAATTATTCATGATGAACATAGGTTAGGGATAACTTAACTTCATAATTTGAGAGTTTAATCATTATTATGATTCATGAGTGCATATAGTTAACAAAAAAGAGTCATAAAGAGGATAATTACATTTATATACAATTATATGTTTTATGTTCCTAAACTAATTTAATATTACTATCAAAACCATAAAAAAGTTTCGATTTAATCATATCCCATATTATATACTACTAGATATTCCTTATATTTGATAAAACTTTAGGGTTTTATTAAAGTTATTACATCTATTTGAAATTCCTTACACATATCAATGTGAATATTTGATAAAATATTCCCCTAAATTATCTTAATGGGTAACATCTATAATTTAATAATTTTAGAATAATATTGATACAATAAATCACATTTCTAACATTCAACTCCTTAAATATAGCACTTAATTTTATTTATTTCACAGCACCCAATGTTACAATGTTAATAACTTCCATTGGCTACTGAAAACTCTTTCTATGTTCATTATCATCATCATGGAAAATTTTCATTTAAACATTTTATTATGATTACCAACACATTCTATAATCTTTTAGGAAGTAAAGTGATTTTCATTTTAAATTTGGATGGTTTTATATTTTATTTGTTATACATTGAGTTTATCTAATTTTAATATTATACTCATTATCCTCTTAGAAACTATATTATCTCTCAAATATCATGTTAATATACAAAAACTTATTTGTGTTAGTAATAACAATTATTTTATTTTTGATTTATTTTTTACAAATAAACTATTAAGAACCATATCTTATATTATGTTGTTTGTATTTGGAGAAATATTCTAAAAATAAGATATTATTATTTAAAATATTCCAATAAAAGGTGGTGGGAAATATTTTATTAATATTTTAATAAATAACTTGAATAAAATACATATCCTAGATTAAAATTATTTTATCCTTATCTTACATTAAACCATGTTATAGAATAAAATCAATCAAAATCCTATGCATAAATACAATCATCTCATTTACATGTAACAACTATTGTTTATACTAACTCATCTTATCATATAAGAGGAAAAATATGAAAATATTTTTTTTGATAGATTTAAATAATTAATGTAATCAACCACATCCTACTCATTAATTTTTCAATGTTTATTTTATTATTTGGATATCTACTTTAATCTGTAACCACTAGTCCTTATTTTGTTTTAAACTCTTGTACATATTTACAACACTCATATAATGTGCAACCGATATCATATAAACTTAAAAATTGAAAAAATGAATTATATAATGTAAATATATGATTCATATTATCTATAGTGATTTTTGAAACCTTTTAGGAAATCAAGGAAATTCCTTATCTAGAGGCCTGACTTGCTATAAATTGAAGCACTTACACTCCTTCCTTACTCTACCCTTATGGTTTAATGATCATTGATGAATATTAAATTTTCCTATCTTCTTATTTTGGATTAAAATTTTACCCTGTTATACTTACAATAAAACACTAGAGCTTGAACCTTATATTCTATTCATAGATATCCTAAAATTATTTGGGATATTGAGTAAATTTTTATTGAACTCATTCATGTTATAGTTTACAATGTGCTTTCATGGCCTTTCTAGTAGTGATTATAGAATGAATTATATAACTAAATCAATCTTTAATGGAGACCCCATATTCTAAAAATCATCAACACTCCAAATTATATTGATTATATGAGTGGAGACTGAAGTTATTTAAATTTTATTGTATATAAATAATGACTTTAAAAAATTCTAAGTATCGTTCATTTCATTCTATTGATGTATACTTTTCATGTTTTCTATAATAAAAAATGAATCCATGTTATAATATTATGTTTTAAACTTAGAATCAATAGATAAAATCATGAGTGGATATATATCTAGATATGTTATTTGAATGGAATCACCCGTTGGTTACTTAAGAAGGGGTGTATTTAACATATATAATTTTCATTCTTTCTATAGAATGAATCTTAAGTTTGAATACAAGTATAGAAATTTTATTTACTTATTATTTTATTTCTCTATTATTGATCTCAAGTTTAATTTGAATGATAATTATTCCATTTTATCTAAAAAATTAGTTTTTAATCAGATGAGTATCATATTTATATTCATTTAATAAGTAGTTTTATTAAATGTGATTTCCCTAAGATTATGACCCCTCTTAATATAAATCATATAAATTTGTATGAAATGATTTATATTCACTATGTAATGAGTACACTTTAGTGTTTCTCTAATCACTGAGATATTTAGTTAAGATATCATTCCTATAATATTATATATGACTCATGTATAGTTCAATGAAAAACTCTTTTCCCAATCCATCATATGGATAATCCCCACTATAATTGTTTGGTTTCTTAAAATTTAGTGCTAACTAGATAATTGTAATACAAATTTTACACCAAATGTGGTATCATAATCCTATTATGGTCACCCATAACTTTCATTTCATATATAAATAATCCATGGGAACCCATATTTGGAATGACATATAAGTTTAGATGATTGAGGTATTAACATGTGTTGCTTCACAAGGAATCTAACACATAGTATTTTAAGGGGATTTAAATAACACTATATAATCTCATATATTCCATTTATATGTATACATTATTGAAATTATTTAGTTTTATATCCATATTTCTTCCCCTAAATCAGTATGTTCAAAATTTATTGATGTGTAATTCTTTACACAATTCATAACTCATGTAACTTACCTAAATTAAAATCCAATCATATTTATACATATCTAAATATATCACATTCATAAGGTATATGAAACCTTTTCATTTAAAGTATTAAGATCATATAAGACTAAAAATCCCTACAAGGGTAAGCATGAGGTGATAAGTAGGGGATTCTTACTTTTCATGATAGCTCTTGAGCTCCAAGGTCCATGTGTAGTCCAATAGTCTCACTTCTCATGGTCCAGTACCTAGGAGAGAATTATATTCATTAAAAATTATAACACCTAATATGTATAAACTATAATAAACCAATAAATTTAAGATCATAACCAATGAACAAGCCAAATTCAAGGTATAAGAATACAAAATCTATTATCATACCTAGCATGTAACTCCTTAAATTTATACATTATTATTTAAAGTATTAGTTTAAGACTCTAAACTAAATAATACATTAAATAAAAACATAAACCTTATAATCCTGAAAATTAACAAGGAATCAACTAAATAAACGACAAAATAATAAATTTAGACATAATATAAGAATTTATATACAATTGATAAATAAAATATTTATAAAAACTTTATAATGAAAATTTAATAAAATAAATAAATATAAAAATTTCATATTATAAATTTTTATGAAACTTAGTATGAACTCATTTATATTACAAAATATGTGATATTTATGAAAACTTTTCTAATCATATAAACATTACATATTTTATGTAAACTTTTTTCTATAAATTAAAATTCATATAATTCATTTTATTCAAACCTTCAATAATATCATCAATAAATCCTTTTATAATAGTTTAAATTAATTTCCCAAATAAGACATTTAATATGAATGATTCACATTCTTATTTATGAGTAATTAATAAAAAGATATAAAAACCATTATATTTAACCTTATTTTATAATTTATAAACAATTTATAAATTATTTAACCATTTATGTTTACTTTAAACAGTGATCACTTCTAAGAAAACATTTTTGGTATGGACTGAATCCCCCCTTAGATTTGAGGTGGACCCAAAGGGACCGTGTTGGTGAAGGTTTTTTTATAATTTTCATTAAAACTCTTTAGACTGTGTCCATTTTTGGATGTGCACCATGGCATGGTCTACTAGTGAGTGAACACTCTTTACTAGGGAAAAACCATATCTGTTTTGATATAGTCTATGAAATCATTGGTCTTGGAATAACTATTTTTAAGGGGAAACACCATTGCCATTTTCTCTATATCCATTCCATTTTATTATATAGTTATAATATAAAACATGGTCTTTTTTGATATATACAAGTTTTTTTATACTATGGTTATACTATAAACCATGGATTTTAAAAATTTACTAATATGTGACATATTCCTGTAGTGGAAATATAATTCATTTAACCAATACTTAGTTATTAGTAAACTATATAGTGAGATAATAAAAAAACAATGCTCTTTATTTCACAATGAATTTTATGGTTGTTTTATAACACCATGAATTGGTATTACAACATTTTTAAAACCCAAATCCTTTTTATTACAAATTATTACAAGGTTATTGAAAACTAAATGAACCATGATCATTTTATACAAAATATTTCATTGTTTTATAAATTATCAATTTTCCAGTATCATCATTTTTTAAAAAAATCAAATTTAATAGAAGTGGATATAATAACATAATTTGATTTGTATTTGATAATATTTATCCAAATAAAATAGAAAACATCAACCATAACATATTTTATTATAGGAGAATTCTATATGTTTTAATTGAACAAATTAAATGATGAACAATGTACAATCTCTATATTAATATAACTTGTATAAGATCCTTGAAACATGCTTGTTAGTAATAATAGAGAATCATCCAATGATATTCTTACTTTATGGGTGTTCATAGGTTATGTGGATTTTCTAATGCTTGGGAATCATCCCCACTTCCTCATGGTTTTATAGTACCTTTGGGTTAGAGAGAGAGAGGGATTGAGGGATGGAGGGAGGGAAGGAGAGAAAGAGAACTTTACTATCAAGGATAATCACAACATTTATATGATAAACAATCACAAACTATGACCCTTTACATATGCTCATTCAAGGATACTCCTTAGATTCCAATGATGTATCGACATTTAATGAAACAAGTCATAAATGGTTTATGAGTTATAACATTTTGAAACTCTTGACTCCTCTTTTGTGATAATACATTAACATTTAAACTACTAATTTATAGGTTTAAACTTTTCAAATCATCATCACATGATGAAAAAGATGAAAATTATAGTTGTGAGTAAGAGGAGAAGGTTGAGACATGTATAATCACATAACATATAATCTACTACACACAAAACAATGATATTGTGATATTCACCAATTCATAGTCCATCCAATCATAGAACATAATGTGATTTTACCCAAAAATCCATGGTCTTTCATTTAGTGTATATTTATACTATAAAGATGGATAATTGATTAATTTCTTTGGTAAATAGCTTCTCAAAAAAAGGAATCCAAGGAATATCCTTGGTTCCATATTTCCTTGAGGAAATATCTGAAAAACAAAGGAAATGAACATTTCTAATTCTACCCATTATATAAAAATTTCAATGAAAATTTATGAGAATAGAAAGAAGAGTGGAAAAAACAAGGAATAAAGCAACACAAAAAAATATCATCTACTTTGAATATAAGAAAAATAAATCATAAAGAAGAGTAAGAGTGAAAAATTTATAAGAAATATTTTAGGATGTGAGTAAAGAGAATATATCAATTAGTGAGTTTGAATAAATGAGGTACTACTTGATATATAGGCTTTGAATGGGATCTTGATAATAAATGAAAAAATAGTCATGTTGAGATATATTTCTTTAGAATATACATTAAGTCTATATACAAAAGGAAATTAATGCAAGAGGCTCAAGTTATCATATCAGTCAGATTCTAAATAAAATTAAATAGAAATTATACACATCATGGTGATATATCTTCATTGATTGATTGATGATTCAAATGATTGATTATTCTCTATACTTTGAATAAATGTTTATATTTATTGATAGATTGTATGGACTTTAGGACCAATATCTTCTTAGGTAAAATATTTATAGAGCATCATTCCTTTACAATACAAATTTTCATTGATTTATTCTTTTTATTCTTTAAAGAATTTATCAATAATTCTGAGATGAATAATTGAGTAATAACAAAAATTTGAGTTTTACTCATCGAGTAGTTCTGATTAGTATTTCTGAATGAGTGTTAGAAGATAGACACCATTGTTTCTTTATAGTAAATAATTTATCCTGAGTAATATTTTTTTTGAGTTTTATTTCATTATTATTGGAATATTTGGTTCTATATCACACATAAAATTATTCCAGTGTAAGGATTTTCTTTAAATTTATCATTCCTTCCATAAATATATCTAGAATGTTCTTTAGATCTTTAATTTTTTATTTTACTCTATTTACTTCTATTTAACCTTTATATGAGGCTTTTATATAGGTTGAATTGTTTATATCTATTATTTTTTCAGGTGTAGTTGGTTTATAAATAGCTAATTTACTAAATTAAGAAAATAATACATTGATTTTATAATATATCAATTCTGATTTATCCTACATCTCATTATTTAATTACATAATGTTCTCAACATCAGACTATAAATTATGGGTATAAATGTTCATTTTATAAATCTTGAAGGCATATTCATAATTTTTCCTTCTTTGGAAGATGAGTCTTTGGAATGTAACTTATGTAGTCTTGTTTCTTTTTCACTATTATAATATTTGGAATAAAAATATTTAGGGGATCTTTCAATAATTTTATTAAAAATATTAATCTTCAGTGAAAATATATTCTCAAGTAACTTCTTATTTATCATATAAATATTAGGAGAATGACCATTACATAAAGCTTAATGGGTCAATTAGTATATAAGTTTCTTTAATGTTATTTAATTTTTATTTATAATAATATTTTTCTAATTATAAATGTTGATATATGTACTTCCATTTCACAAATTTCTTCGATTGATTTATAGGAGATAAAATATTCATTGAAGTCATCTAGTATTCACCATCTTCCATTACTGAATATTCTTAAGTTACATTGTAATGATTCTAATCATATCATTCTTTAGTGATATACTTTAGATCATGTTCGATATTAGAAATAACAATGTTTCTTTTGGATACATGTTAAAAGGTAATACAAATAAATTTATTGATATCATGAGATGTGTAAAGTGTTGAAACTAGTTTTTTTACAATAATAAGAATTTTATATGTTAGGACATTAAAATCCAAAAAATTAAAATAAAAAATTTAAAATTTATCATGAGTAAATGAATTTTTATTTTTTTATAAGAATGGAATAAGATCTATAAAAAATTATCCAAAAAGGTAGACTTACATATAGAATAAATTGTTTCATCAAGCCATTCAAGAATGATAAATTCATCCTCTGAAAAATTGTAGGGATTTTAAAATAAAATTATATATGAAAATATTTTGAAACAAAATCACAAGAAGGAAAATGACTACCAAAAAAGGATCCAAAAAGAATTACGATTGGGATTTTGATACTAATTGATGTGTATCAGAGATATATCAGAAGTTAATAAGTGAATATTTTATCTATTTCTTGTTATATCCAAATAGATAATTTTTTTTAAGAGATGACTTTGATACAACCTATTTTTCAATATAATGGTATAATGATTAAATTTGGTAGTAAATGTTCAAGTATATATGAAGTAAAAATAAAATGAAAAAAATACATAATAGGAATTCATGTATAAATTAATAAATCAAATTATAAAAATATAAAATATAGTGAAAAAAATTATCATAAAACATAAATGGATTAATAAAATAAATCTTTTGAATTAGCTAGACACTGAGTGTATAGGGAATAAAATTTATAAAAAAACAAATTTTTTCCTTATAATTAATATAATATAAATTTAAATAAAATATAAAAATTAATATATGATGATAAGGTAAATTTATATTTAATAAAACTCTATAGGCCCCCCATAGGCAGCTGTGGTGGATGAGGGGTTAGGATGTGGGGCACTGGTTGTGGGGTCGAGTCCTTTGGCTGTTTTCTTATACCATGGGTATTAATGGAACCCATATTTTAATAAAACACTATAGGATTGTGCATGAAGCGTTAGGAACACTCTATGGAATTGGTCATGATTTAAAAATAATATAACTAAAGTAATCTAGGATACATTTTTTTAATCCATTTTTTTTTATTTTGAGAAAAAAATCACTTTAAGGAAAAGTGAGAACCCAAAAAAAGAAAAAAAAATCACAAAATGGACATAAGAAAGCTAGACCAGTTTCCAATCCCAAGTCTAGGCCCACCCAGAAATACCCTAGGAACACAGGCCATGAAACTACAATCCTAGCACCACTCTGCACAATGCCACATCACCCATCCCATTTTTTGAACATCAGGATAGCCCCGTAACCATCCTTAAAAAAATCGTGCCAAAAACCTTAGAAGAGAACACCAAATAAAAGATCACCACAGAAGCCAAATAATATGCTGCACCGATGACACACAACTACACCAGGTACACCACAAAATAGAGAAGACATGATAATCCAAAAGAAAATTCGCACTAGAACCAAAGAAGGAGGATAAATGAAGGAAAGAGATTCATTGACATAGCTCCAGAATGAGGCACCAAGGTATTTCTAAGCCTCCACCAATGATGTCCTCATGCCAAAATGGACCACAACAGATATACCATCATCGAGGCCACCACCACAATCCAAAATGCTATGGGGCCTCTCAAACCTGACCAAAATGGGGTCATGCGTGATGGAGAACAACAGAATGGAAACAAATAACAAGTAGTAGCAGGTCCTCTAGGCATAAAAAAAGGAAAAAAAGATAATGGGGAAAAACAAGAATAAAATCGGGGAGTGAACAAGCTAGGAGAATAACACCATCGACACCAAGAAAGTCTGCATCCACTGTATGTGTCTGCATGATGGCTCTTACAGTTTTCAATGAACTACCTTCCATGAACCAAATCCATAGAAACCCAATCTATAACACCGAAATAGGACCACATAATGCTCCAGAACATGGATAAAATAATAAGACCATTAGAAGAAGATGAAATTGGAACACAATAGACCACAAGCGTCATGTCATCAAAGGATTAAGCATCACCAACAGAGATTGTGAAACATGACACTGAGGATTTGGTCGCATGGAGATTTTTGGGGAAGAAATCCTCATAAATCCAATGATCAGAAAAGATAATAGATCCACACAAAGAGAAAAAGTATGGAAGACATGGAAGCCTGAAATAGAATGGAGAAAGGAATGTTAGAGAAGCCCTACTGTCGCCGAGAAAGGGATCTCCTGAGGCTACATCGTGTCATTCCTCATGGTAGGCATTCAAAATTATAATTGATAATGAAATTAAATTAAAATTTGGAATGAATAGGAAATCTAAAATGTTAAATTGGTTTATAATAAACAATCCCAATATCCACTTTTTGTATTAAAAGTAATTTTGGTCCTTAAAACTATTAAATTATAACCTAAAACGGTAAGAGGATTTTATGCCCAAATTTGAAAAACATTCTATACATGAATCAACCATTTTATGATAAATAAATAAATTTTTATTCCTAGTACATATATTAATCAAAGATTGGTAGAAGGACAATTACCTCTATGTGGTACTTCTTTGATCATAATATTAGTAGAAATAAATTCCACACCACTAATAATTCTCTGATCAAAGATCAAAAGAAGGAATTAGTCCAATGATAGCTTCCTTGTATCATTTTGAAAGGAATAAAAAACATGAAAGAGATAAGTAAAAAAGTATTAAATGGTATTACATGTAAGAATAGAATAAAAGAACCACTCCTTAATAGATGAGGATATAGAAGATGGTCAAATGGATTTATCAATGTTATGAGATCTTTGTGATGCACCATTTTTCACTTCATTGGCATGATTTCAATCTATCTAATTTATTATCTAAATGCAATAACATTTGTAATTTATGTAAATTCAATAATTTTAAAATTAATGAATATATATTTTGTTACAGTCATGGATTCTCTCTTAGTTATTTTCTTATTTGGCCATTTTGATCAATGTTTTTTCTCTGGTCACCATTTTCTTATTCAATCAATTCAGTTAACATGATTTATTTAATTATTATTGGGGTTTCATATTCTAAGATTACATGAATATTATTCATTAATTTCTTAGTCTATAGAATATTAACCATGTAAGTTTATGAAAATATAGAAAAATATAGCCATTTTAATTTCATTTCTAGTCATCAATGTCTAGTCATCATGGTCTCCGAACTACCTTGTAAACATTGAGGTTTTGAAGGAGTGAAATATGGTATAGAAGTATAAAATAGAATTTATTATCTACTTAGATACATTAATAATTTATTTTATACTTTAGCTTTTTTATTTTTAGGTATAGACCAAATGACGAGGCTAATTATACAAAATTATTCACTATAATATTTCTTCACCCATCCCATATCCCATTTATTTACCTTGATATTTAATCTGTATATAATATCTAGATGAAAAATTTGTCTCCACATGAGTTATTACATGGATTATAATTTTTCTTTCTAGTACATCATCATTTTTTCCCTTGTTAGTAGGATTCTGTGGGTTTAGATTTATTTCACATGAATCTTCATTCACCTTTTGTTTAATCCATTCAATGAGTCGTCATTTTTTATTCTACTGATATATGATGTTTAAATGTTGATGTTTATTTTTTATAGGTATTAAATACAATTCTTTATCATATGAAGTATTTTATCTTATTCCATTATGTTCCACTAGAAGGTTAGTCAGTTTGGGTATGTTATGGCCTTCTCTTTAGTCCATTTTTCTACACATATTTCATTTCATCCTTTGTGTTTCCACATATTGGATTATTTTAATAATCACCACCCAGTTAGTTGGTTTATAGTATGAGGTTATCTTTACTATTTTTTTTATGCCACTATTATCTTGTGGTATTATACTTTTCTAATTATCCCACATATGTGTTGTTTTCTAAATTATTTTAATGAGATTAAATGGTATATATTTTAAATAAAACAAAAATTTTATCATGGTCATTAAAAAATGTCCCTATAGAGGACTATAATTGAGGTATAAAAAGGATTACCAAATAAGAGTGATTCCATTTATTGGTAAATCTAACAAAATATACCTGTATAAATTTTCTAGAGGAAGGAAGTAACAACTTGAACTAAAAGTTTATTATTTTGATAGATGAGAATTCCCCATATTATATGGGATAAATAATGATAATGTATAATGGATTGTATCTATTTTATATTAATATATAAAAATTATTCATGAATAATGTAAAATATATGAAAATTACTCAGTAGATATGAGAAATGTCATAGTTCTTTAAGATGAAGCTATGAAAAATAGCCAGGAATCTCAAGAAGTAATTATTTCAAGTCATGATATCTAGAACATATATTGAATATATATAAAATTACATGGTATGAATCAATATGTGAAGTTAAAAGTGTATTTTTTAACCAATTTTTTTATATTTGATAAACTCAAAGAATATAAGGACATATGTTTTAGGGATAATATTTTCATATCAATCCTCAAGTGAATGGATAAGAGTAAATCCATCATGGAGTGAATTTAATATATGAAGTATACCTACACATGGTAGTGGAAGAGGAGAAAGATAAGAATAATAAGTAGGCTATAAACCATCATAATACTGATTTTTCATTATCTTGTTACTAATGTAGTAAAATATATATTTTTGGATTAATAAAAGTTTATACAACAAATATGGTCTGAATATTGGAAAAATAATTATAAGAAAAAGGATAACCACTTTCAATGTAATGACCCTGACCCCAATAACATAAACTTGTGTCTTAATTTATTACATAAGCATATGATAAAAGCAATCACATACAAAAGGAATTGAGAGTTTAGAAGCCTTGGTAGACCAAATACATACATGATACAAATTTTAAATTAGGAATATAAAATAAAACATAATACATAACAAAATCTAGAGAACTTCATCCATGAAACAAATTCCAACAATTCTTCTTCATATCTTGGGGAAAGAAAACAAAATAGGGGTGAGCTAAAATGATCAGTAAGGGTTAAGTATAGTGGTAAATATCATGAATCAATAATTTCATCATCATGTAAAGGTAATTAACTAAACACACATTCCATTCAGGTAACTTGAATATCATGAAAACATAAGACATAATCAATATGTAAAAGAAAATAATTGAAAACACAAGCCATTTAATTAATATCTGCGAATGAAATTCATCAATATATAATATAATAGTGAAAATATAATGAATAATAATAATAATTTTATTGTAAATGAATTAAATTATTAAATATTGGATTCCATGATCTTATGAGTCATGATATCTCTACCGTTAATACCTTTCCTCCATATAGTTTAAAACTACAAGTAGAAACCTATTGAATTTGGCAAACTGATTTGTCTCATATCAATTATCAATAAATCAAGTGGATATATAATTATGGGCCCCACTATTCACTATATATTCAAATCATTTCTCATATATCTAATATTATATCTAATTTATGAATAACAGACCTTATCAATAAATATCAGTATTGAGTAAAGGATACTAATTTATCAATATTTCCCTAGTTAATCAAATAACTTTAAAAGTATAAACTATATTTAAAAAATTGTATATGATTTAGTGAATAATTATATACTTCGTAAAAGAATATTTTTATTTTAGATAAATTTAATTTCATTTGAAAACTGATCACAATAGAGTAATTTTTTAGAGAATGTCAACAATCACAAAAGAAAGTGAGATTGTATAATAACTTTTAACAGTGTTTAATTTTGAATTCAAAACCATTTCGGTGAAATAATTCAAATTGAAACATTAAATACCATGATTTATTAATGAATCATGATATTACAAGTCAAAGGTGATGTACATACACCATATAAAAGAAATTAGGTGCATAACATAAAAATATGCCTCAATGAATAGAAATTAAGATGAAGTCCCTTACGACATGATTTCCATTAATAAAATGTTATTTAACCTCCAATATAATGGTTTAATCATGTTATTAATTAATAAAAGATCCATAATCATAATTATAATATCATATATTATCCTCTTATAACATTTTTCCACCCATTGGTTAATAATATTTCATTATTTTAATTATTTTGGGTGTTAATTGTCATGTTTTTTGGAGTGTTTTTTATTAAATAATATAGTTCTTGTACATAGTATATAAATAAATAATATGTAGAATGATAATAATTTTATAAATGTAATATTTAATCATTATATATAGTATTATAATTATTCTTCAATGTTTGGCCTGGAAAATGAATCACATTAGTTTGTGGAGAGGATAGACCGTATGTATACACGAGCGACGATATCATTCCCTTAATGGGTGAAAGGTTAAGAAAGTGGGTGATATATTAATTTTAAATAATTAATATAATTGCATAAATATCAGATATATTCATTAATTTTATTCATATTAAATTCCATATAAAGCATAAGTTAAAAACGAACCAAATGTCTTCGTGAGGTGGTAGTTCGCCATACACATGAGCGTCATTATTGTATTTGAAACATAATGGAATGTAAAAATGTATATGCGATATTAAAATTAAATAATTATATCAATATCAAAAATATCATATAAATTTGTTAAATATATCATTATATCCACCCTTTAAATGTGGTGATGGAAAATGAACTACATCGATTTGTGATGAGGTAGTCTGGCGTACACACTATTAATGATTTCATTTCCCATTGATGGATGCAGAGATGGATAGTTATTATTCCAAAAAAATAATAAAATATTATTATATTTGATATGTTTTTGTTATTATATTTTAAATGTTAATACATAATTGAATGTGTATAAATAATAAAAAAATAAAGAGATTTATTATGGTAATTACCTTCTCTAAAAGAAACCTCATTTGGATCACTTCTTAAGTACCCTGGGGAAGGTATTTTGGGAGGAACAGAAGATATATAATGTGAATATATTTACTATGGAGATAATTTATATGGTTTTTTAAAAATAGGACTTTTTATGTGTGAATAAGTTATAGGAGGGAGTGCACTTTTATAAGTGGGGAAATGGGACCACATTGGGAAGTACATGGAAATTTCCAAAATAATCCAAAATGATAAAGTAATTCACATGAAAAAAGCTTCCAAATTTCCATAGGTTTTAAATTTGGAACTATAATGTATAAATATACATAAAATAATATTTTTACAATTTTAAATTTCACTTAAGCCACATCGTCTTACTTTAATCCATGGTCAACCCATTTTTACCTTAACCACTATAAATAATTTGTACTATTTTTACCATTCATTTTGGAAAAAAATTAACTTGATATTATTAGATAATATTAATTATGATTATTTTAAAAATTTAATCAATTTGTAAGAATTACATTCAAAAAATTGATAAAATTTAATTAAAAATTAATCCCACTAACGCGTTAGGAAAGTGAGTTTTTAAAGAGAAAATGTTCAAAATTGTAGAATGTTTTTATATTAAAATTCAATATGATAATGATAAAATGACCTAAATTGTATTAATAGATATATCATTGGACAAATTATAGTTTTAAAAAAAATTAATATATAATTTAACTTATAAATAATTAACATAAAAATGAAGATTTCAATTAAAATTTAGTAATTTTAAATATTCATCGAAAAAAGAAAAATTTCAAATTAATCCCAAAAATTCACCCTAATATAATTTATTTGATTATTTGAAAAATAAAATTCATTTCATAAATTTTTTTCTAAAATTTTTAAAAATTAATTTTATGTTATGTGCGTGAAGCGCGACTAAACCGTCTTTTAGAAAAAATACAGTTTCCATGAAAAATTTAGTTTTCTTTCAAATTATCATTATTTTATCCCTAATAAATCGATAAATATATTTTTTTATAATTTAAATATTACTATTCATACCTTTCAATTTAATTTATATGTTATAACGGTATACTATATTAGAGTTCATTTAGACTCGGGGTTTCGTGTTTAGTAAGTTACTGAAAAGATTAAATTTAACGTGAAATATTTTGTGGGTTATTTACGCTCGATGTTGTGAGTCACATGTTCTATAAAATACAATGTTATTATTTTATAATTTCAGGGTGTTACATCCTACCCTCCTTAAATAAAATTATTCCTCACAATTTAAACCCGATCTTGGTAATAAACGATTTAATATTTGAAAATTATATTTTTTAAAAACCACCTCATAAAATGGGTTAATAAAACATATTCTTAATAATAGAGAAATGAATGTAAAAAAGGACAAATGGAATAAAACATAATTAGGTTTCTAGGTAAGATAAAATCAGTGGAAATTGAGGATATAGACTTGGAATAAAATCATAAATAATTATAGAGTGATAGAGTGAATTGATCATACGAAAGTGAATGATTAATGAAACGTTAAGGATCTAAAAACTATAATCCCGTGATGAGTTAAAAGGCCACCAGTTCGACATAAATAAAGGTATTATTATAACATTTTATTTTAACACCCCTTTTAAAAAATTTGATGAATTATTTTATTGACTAATAACATAATGAAATATAATTATATGATATATTTTTATTTCATAGTAATAATTTCATCTTTTTCTTGTACATCAATCAATTTCTAATTAATTACTTACTCGGAGAAATGAATATTCAAAAATGAACATTTTATGACTGAGTTGCTGAAATTAACTTTTAATGGGTATTAATATCCATAATAGAATGATAATTCATTCCTTCTATCTCTAGTTATTATTATAAAAAAATGGTATGAACATGTTATCCAATATGCATAAATATCTATATGGTGAAGGGATGCATTAATCTCTAAAACCTCATCCAAAGTTCAGCTGAAACCATTTCATAAATGGTTAACCTTATAACCCATCCAAAATATTAAGATTAAAAAATATAGAAAAAATGTCACTGAATTTCCAAAATTAACTTATTATTAATCCCCCAAACAACCTGAAGTAGTTATTAATCATCGCATACCCAACATCCAAATACATTTATCATGTATTATTTTAAAACATGGTAATAAACTGAATTACCATAAACCATTTTTGAAAAAATTAATTCATCTTTATTACTTAAGTAATATATATATTATTATATATATTCCTTAAATCCAAAAATGATATAAACTCCATTAATGATAGCTTAAAATACTTTGGAAACAAATCATTAATCAGTACCAAGTAGTCAGAACTATCCAATTCACTCTATCCAAATCAATCATCGATTTATCCCAACATCATTATCTCAAAATCTAGTATATATTTGGGGTTATATTTCACTAAATAATGTGTTTTACAAGAATTTAAACATTCCATTGAATCATATTCCTTGATTATTGATATCGTACAACATAGACTTTCAAATTATTCATAAAAAATAACTACATCACAATCCTTATACATTTAATAAGTTTTATAACTAGGATATCATTGGTAAATTACTTGAATGATATAATTATTGAATCCAAACACAATCTCATTAATCAGTACACTTTTCTATGGTAAAACCATAAGCTTTACCATTATCTATTATATTCTTTTGAGGTATATTCCTTTGAAAATTGGATAATTAATTTATATAGTTCCCTATATCCTTATAGTTGAAGCATTGAACATTAGGAAATTTTTTTATTTCCCTTTAAATCATGATCATGGTGGAATTTCTCTCCACACTTATTAAATACTCTCATTACATTTAATAAAGTTATAGGGTGTTTCATTCCATAATTATCACTTATGGGAAAATACTTCTTTCCCTTCTTTCTTTTATCTGGATTTTCCCTACCATCCTCATATTATATTACATCTCTTTAAAGACATAATACTTATAGAATTATTTCGATATTTTTTTAGTACATGATACTATATAATCATATGATGATAATGTTTGGTAGACTAGTTCCCTTTAAAATATGGTCTTAATCCCTCCAAATAAATGATAATTCTTACTCTTTGGATTATGTACATTGATGTGGTTCCCATTCCTTCTACTAGGTTCCATTTTTAAACAATTAATACACTAGATTATATCATATCATTATGAAAAATAATTTATAATCACAAAACTAGTTAAATAATTAACATAATTTGAAAAAACTATGGAGATATAATCTTATAACCATAATCCTGGTTTCATTGGGGATATATCAATTTTCAAATCCTTCATAATGGTTAGTATATAAAATGATAATTTTTCTAAGATTTTACCCTAAAAGTGTCAAAGAAGGTGCACATTAAGGCTCATTTTCATGTACTAGGTGATGATCGCATCAATCCCAATGTTCAATTTTCAGATTTATTACAACTAGGTACCTCTATGCCAGAACCAAATCCATCTATCGAATGTGGACATATATTTATTGCAAGGAAAAACCACATAATATATTCCTAACCAAAACTTTATGATATTCTAATATACTTACCCTAAAAGTCTATCATAGTTTTATGTTCCCTAATTTATGTTTTCCTCAATCTAGTTCTCAATGTTTCTAGTAAACTTCATTTGATACCAACTATGATGACCCCGACCCTAATAATCCAGAGTTGGTGTCTTACATTATTACATTGAAAAAAAGAAATGGAATAATATAAAAAATGATAGAATATTTTATAAATATTGGTAAAATAGATAAATAAATAGCACCAATTTTAAATTTTGAATAAAAAATAAAAAATAATACATAAAAAAACCAAATTAACTTCTTCCTTGAAAACTCATCCCAAGGATTCTTGTTTGTATCCTTGGTAAAGAAAATAAACTAAGGGCGAGCTCAAAGCTTGGTAACGTTTAAGTATAGTGGAAGAAATCATGAATCGACACGAATAATAAATTTTTTTAGGTAATTAATTGAATATACATTCCATTTAAATAACTTAATTATCATTATAATATAATGCATGATCAATATGTAAAGTTAAATAACTTAAAAAAACCCATTTAATAAATATCAGAGAATGAAATGCATCTAGAGATAATATAATTTAGAAAATATAATGGATAATAATAATAATTAAATTATAAATTATTGAAATGATTAATAATTGGATATCATTATCTCAAGAATCATGATACCACTACCATCGAGATCATTCTTCAAGATAGTTTAAAACTATAGGTAGAAACCTATTTAATTTAGCCAACTGATTTGTATCATAAGAACTATAAATGAGTTGAGGGGATATATAATTATTGGCCCCACACATCACTATATATACAAATAATTATTCATATATTGAATGATCAATTTCATTCATGAATAATATTCTTTATCAATAAATATCTATATTGAGTAAAGGATACATATTTATCAATATTTCCCTAGTTAATCAAATAAAATTAAAATTTTACACTATATATAAAAATAGTATATGGTTTAGTCCATAATAATATCTGTCATACAAAAATATGGATATTTAAGAGAAATCTAGAGTCTAATTAAAAATGATCCCAAGATTGTGATTGTTTCAAGAGAAATTTAACAATCACAAAAGATAGTGAGATTGTACAATAATTTTTACAACATGGTAAATTTCAATTCAAATCGACTTAGATGAAATAATTCAAATTAAAACTTAAAATAAAATTATGTATAAATAAGTAATGATATAAAATATAAAATGGGTAGTATATACTCCATATAAAATAAATTAGGTGTATAACATCACAGTATGCCTCAATGAAGGGAAATTGAGACGAAGTCCCTTAAATAACACTTTTCTTTAGTTCAATGTGATATAAAATTATATATAATGGTTTTAAGAAAGTTATTAATTTATTAGTGAACCATAATAATATTTATAATATCATATGTGATCCTCTTATAACATTTTACCACCCTTTCGTTAATAATAATTCATTATTTTTATTGTTTCAGATGCTAATTATCTGGTTTTCTCTAGCATGTTTTATGATGAGTGTTTCAATAATTGTATATAAGATATAAATAAATCATATTTATAATGATAATAATTTCATAAATATCATATTTATTCATAATATACCTTACTATTTTTATTCTTAAAAGTTGGGTGTGTAAAATGAATCACATCGCTTTGTGGAGATGGTAGGTTGTACGTATACATGAGCGACGATATCATTCACTTAACGAGTGAAAGGGTAAAGAAATGGGTGATATATTAATTTCAAGAATCAATATATCTAATATATATCACATATATTCATTAATATTAACTTTATTAAATTCCATGTTAAGCGTATGTGAAAAATGAATCACACCGCTTTGTGAGGCGGTAGTCTGCCGTACAAACGAGCGTCATTATCATATTTGAAACAAAATTGAATGTAAAAATATATATGGGAAATTAAAACTACATAATTACATTAATATAATAAATATCACATATATGGGTAAAATTAATCATTATATCCATCCTTGAATGGAATTTATGGAAAACGAACAACATCTGTTCTTGAGGCGGTAGTCCACTACACACATGATTGATGATTTCATTTCCCATTTAATGGAAGTGGATATTGATAATTATTATTACCTAAAAATAATAATTTTTTTATTATATGTTATTTTCTAGTGTAATTATATTTTATTTTTTATTACATAATAAAATGCGTAAAAAGAATAAAGAAAATGAAAGAACTTTGTTAAGATAATTACCTTTTCTAAGAGAAACTTCCTTTGGATCTCCTCTTAAGGACCTTAGGGATGGTATTTTCGGAGGACCAGAAGCTTTCAAAATGTGATAAAATATTTTTGAGAGATAATATTTTAGGGTCTATATGAGAAAAATGGCACGGGAGGTGTGAATAATTGAGGGTATGGAGTTCCCTTTTTTAAGTGTGGAAAAGGGACCTCCATTGAAATTACATTGAAATTTCCTAATAGAATTCAAATTGATAAATTCATTCACATGAAAAAATGTTTCAAAAGATCCTAGATTAAAAATTATGAAGAATAATGTAAAATATTTATATCCAAGATTCTTTTTACAATTTAGTAGCTCATTTCAAACACTTATCTTCTTAGTTTAACCCCTTAGTAAATCCATTTTTACCTTAATAGTGGTAAATAGTTTTTACTGTTTTTTCTATCATTGTTGTAAAACATTACATTAAAAATATTATATAATATAAATTATTCCAATTAAAAATATTGAATTCATTTTTCTTTATTACATTCACATAATTGGGAACATGAAATTTAAAACTAATTCCACAAATGTAATGAGAAAGCATGCTTTTAAAGAGAAACTCTTCAAAAGTGTACAAATTTTTAATATAAAATTTTAATATGAAAAATATTTTTTTTATGAAATACATTGTATTGATATATATATATATATAATTTAACTAAATTAACCTAAAAACAAATGTAAAATATAATATAACTTTATAAATAATTAAAAAGAAAAGACAATTTTTAATTAAAATTCAGTATTTTTCACTACTCATAAAAAAGAAAACATTTAAAAAAACTAAAATTTCACTATAATAAAATTTATATATTATGATTTAAAAAATAATGTTAAATTTATCAAATAAAATTTCTTAAAGTGGTAAAAATTAATTTTAAATTATGTGTGTGAAGCATGAGAAAATCATCTTTTAGAAAAAATATAGTTTTTCAGAAAACCTTCCCTTTACTTTAAAATAACTCTTATTTTATTACTAATCAATAAATAACCAAAATTTATATAATTATTTATTATTATTCATACCATTCTATTTAACAGAAATTTTATAATGGAACACTACATCATGGTTCATTTAGACTTTGGGTTGCGTGTTCTGTAGGTTATCGAAAAGAATAAATTTAATGAGATATATTTAATGTTTTGTTTAAGATAGGTGTTGAATTTCAGGGTGTTAAATTCAGAGGTTAAATTGAATTTATATATAAATATTATACTGGTACTTATGTCTCTAGTGGAAGAAGTTAGTAGAAAATAAGAATATGATTGACACTTAGATTTAATAGTGGACCAATCCAATACATTTAAATCACAAACATTTTTTTAGTGATTTTCTTAGAGAAATGAATTGTATCATGTATTCCTTGTTTGACAATATCAATATTGAATGGGAAAAAATTTATGGTGTTCTTATTTAATTTAATAATTTATGTATTTGAATTAATTTATATTATAGGATGAAACATTACATGTATTACTTATAAGAAGGAAAGAGAATTAAATAAAATTATGTTTAATGAATAATGATTTAAAATTATGAATCAACCTTATATACCCCCTATTAGTGTGATTTTACCGTATATATTCCTTTATTATAATACAATCCTCCATAACAATTTATCTATCATGGATTTTGAAAAACATAAAATCATTATTTGATTTGATGGAAATGTGGAAGTGGATTCTTAAAATTACCAATAGCCTCAAGGGGTATTTGAAAAGAGAGGAATGAGGAAAATTATATTGGTAGTCTAACAAAAAGTGAGAATGAAATAAATAATTTATAATGTTCCATGTATCAATGGTACGAAAATAATCAATCTATAAGATGTCTATATAGATTCAAAATATGTTTAAAATGTGGGAAAAATGGATATAAATACCTATAATATCTATAAGGGGTAAATCAAGGCCACCAGTTTTCTTATCTTGAGACCGAAGAAAATAAAAAATATATATTTTAAAATGATCTATACAATATTCAAGGTCTTTTATAAAATGAGATTAGATACTATACAAATCTTTGTCTAAAGTAGAGTGTGTAGACTGTCAATAACTGTCCCCAACAAGTAAATCTACCATAAGAAATCATGAATATGATTCCATAATAGAAATTTTGGACTGGAGAAATGATGTTTTCATTGGAATTATATTTATCTTCTCAAGAATGACATATTCATTACTACATTTTGCATAAATATATTCATTTATATAATACAAATTCATGGTGATCATAAATTCTCCACATTAAATTAGAGGTTTATTTATTCATAAAAAACCAAATAATCTAATATTTTTGTAGAATATATATGTTATACATCCTATAATTTATGGTTCAATACAATAAATTTCATATTATATCATGTTGTGACATATAACATATATTAATGTGTTAAAAAACATGTCACATGAACTCATATATTATTATTCATATCCATATAGTATATCGAAAAAATGACTATTATATCATTTAGTGTTTTTCTTAACTAGAGTTTAATATAAATCAATAAATTCTAAATAATATTTATCTTTTGGGAAACTCGGTTTGTATAAACAAACCATTATAAGAATTATAACATCAATTTAGCATTAAATATTAGATTAATGTTTTACCTTCAAAGACACCATTATTTATTGAGGGATATATTTGAATGTAGATCCAATGTTTTTTTACATTATCCAATTATTTAGAGACTTCATGGACGAAAATATCTCTTTTCACATTCCATACATTATATATGATCTATTAGATTATCATGGAGAGAAAATTGGTAGTCTGAATATTATTTATGAATCAATTGGAAATTGGATTATCTTTGGTGAAAATACCCTATTATTATTTTATCAGTGATCATCTTCAAGCATACGGTAGATGGTAGTTTGGATTAATAGTGATGAATTGGGTCTGTTATTTATCATCATTATTTTATCCTAAACATTTGATTATTGATTTTTTGTTTGGGATTTGTTTTTTTTTAATGTTTAAACATGTTAAATGTCCCCAAAAATATTAAACAATTTTAAATAAAAATCTACTAATGTGTAGGTTAAATTAAAAATGTGATAAAATATTTTTTTTATTAAGAACAAGCATATCATGGAAAATGATATTAGGATATTTTAATTTTTTATATGATTTGGTTAATATAAAAAACAAGAATAGTTGGATAAATATATTTATAGAAAGAATATTAGATACCGTTTTCTTCTATATGCCTGTTCATGAATCTATATAATGAAGAACGATATCACTGCTAGGGATATTGATATATCACTATAGGTGATATGATGTAATTATTATATTTTTATCATATCACTATGATCATTTGTGATATTATACAATTTTATATAAGACATAACCAAAGTTATAATAATTCAGTGTCACATATAACTAACCATACTTTTCATACATAGATATTACATCTAAATAGAATAATATTCATTACATAACATAAAAAACCCATGCCAGAACCGTATAGGTTTATTTATTTGGAAAGTGAGAAACATAAACAAATGATTAATAAAGCATCTATATCATGTAACACTTATTATGTCATAAATAGAACCATTTTTGACACATCTTAATTAATATATTTCTTCATTTCATGGGAAAAAGAAACATTAGAAAAGGGTGACATCAGATGGACAGTAAGGGTAACAAAGGGAGATAACATAAAAATAAGGGTATAAGAACATGAAAATAAATTTTAAAATTATATACTACACATCAAAGATCATGATATTATTTCACGGAATAAATCATAGAAGTTTATAAAGAATCAAAGATCATATTCCATGAGATCATAACATAAGACATGGAATTGTGGCATACACATAAACCTAGAAAGAAATTTTCATATTAGTCAAGGATCACTACCAAGACCATTATAGTAGAAAAAGTACCCTACTAAACTAAGTACACTCCTCGTTCCATCCTTGTATTATTGAACAATGTATAATTCCCATTCCAGTCATCTCAATATCATGAGATATAAATATTTACCCAATGAATTATAGGGAGATATTGGTCCTACCCATCACATAATGAAAACCATACATATGTTTTCCACATGGAAATAAGTAATTAATTATATCAGAACCCATGGAATGAAATGATTTTTATAAACAAAATTCAGTCATAATAAAAACCATGGAAAAGAAATGGGTTTGATAAATATCATTCCATAATAAACATAAAACATCCATAAAAATAATATGGTTTATTTACTTGAAAAATATCCTCAGTAAATCATAAGTAATATCAAATAATGTTATCATATATGGAAAATAAATTTTATAGATCACTTGAAAATAATTTTTGATTAAAATATCATTTCTTCCATAAAAACGTTTTCTTTTCTTAAAACACTACGCAATTTAAAAGGAAAATTTCTTTCTTTAAAATAATATTTTAATCTTATAAAGGAATCTTCAAGGATTTTACGTTTCAGGAAAGTGTAAAAATATATCCATGCTAATGAATTTAAAAAAGACATTCCTTTGTTACATTTTTCTAGAAAAATCACAAAGTACCTCATTTGGAAAATGAAAAAGGATTCCTTTCAAACAATTTAGTAAAAATTCACACATGGGTAAAAATGATTTTAAAAAATTGTAAAAATTATAGTAAAAATATTTTGGAAACTTTTTTTAGGAAGCATGGATATGGAAGATAAATATTCCCCAATTTATACTTATATATAAACAATCCCGAATAATAATGAGAGATTGTGAAATTAACCCTTACCTTTGGTCTGATTTCCTATGTATGTATCCTAAACTACTGTATAATGGTTTAAATATTATTAATATTTTATAAATGAATCATATTAATATTTATGATATTATATAAGATCCTCTTATATCATCATATCACCGTTTGTTAATAATATTTTATTATTAGCCTTCTCACGGGTGTTAACTGCTTTATTTTCATATGCATGTTTTGTCACATAAGTCCATATTCTTGTGCATATGATATATCTCCTTCATATAAATAATGATATTAAGGTAATATATAACATATTAATTTATTATATACATTTATATAATCATTATTGAATGATTTTAATGGAAAATGAATCGCATCATGTCGTGGAGATGGTATGCCATATGTACGCACGAGTGATGCTATCATTCCCTTAATGGTGAAATGGTAAGTAAGAGACAGATATATTAATTTAAAGAATATATATAATTTTATAATTATAATATATATATATATATATATATTATTTCCATCATTATACCGTCCTAAATTATGTGGTGATAAAAAAAGATTACCCCATGATCACACTACGATTCACTGTTTCATTTTCACCATTACACCACCATGATAAACATGTTTTATATTGAAAATTATAAAAATAATAACAAACTTTGTTCCATGTTTGAATCATTTATTTTTGTGTTTATCACTTTTAAAAAGGTAAATGTTAATTTTTTGATGATTACATTGCAAGAGGAGGTTATTTGGAGGACCTATGATGATGTCCAAGAAAAATGGGCCAAACAGCGCATGATCCATGCACACCAGTGAACGAATCCACACAAAGATACTGAAACATGCATCCAAATGTGATTAAATATTTTTTTATGGTCGAAAATTATTTTTTCTACATTTAATATGAAGGAACCCAAGACTCATTCGGCCATCTGGTTGCCCAACGAACCTGATCTATCCAGAACACCGAATCTTCATGAAGTCAAAAGTGGTGTGTTGTTATCTATCCATATCTCAGGTGATAGTTGTCCCAATTGTTCCAAAAATTAGGTGTATATAGAAAATAGGTTGGTATAATTGTTTTTTCTCCAAAGCTAGATAATTCTTTCTAGAGGTCGAAACCCATGTGACAAGTGGTTTTAGGAAATCTGTGTGCTGAAAACCACCTTCCCATTTCCCTATAAAATGGCACCTTAGGCTCCCCATTCGAAATTTCAACCAACAGGAAAATATCTGGTATTTTGGAGACCCAAAGGAGTCCTCTACTCATCCAAGAAGTTCTGGTGGCCCCTATCATCATATGGGGATCAACAATGAAGAAGGAGTTCCACCCAAGCCTTCTCCTCTTCTCAATGGTGAGCTAAACGGTGGACGATCATTACGAGGGAGATACACATACTTGGGAGGGAGTTACAACACTTTATACTCTAATTATTTTTTATAATTCTTGTTTGTATTATTTCAATTATGTTTTATCTAAACATGTTTGTCCTCTGAATTCATTTCTTGGGTTTAATTAAGTGAACCTCTTTTCATTTCAACACCGATGGGGTAAAAATTTCATGTGGGAAACTTCGGTTGTTCCGATTGGGAAACATAAGGATCCTCTTTCTCTTACACATAAAAAAGATATTAGTATTCTTTTGTATCCATTAATCTATTCTTATTTCCAAACCTTGAAAACATGATTGTTGTGTCAAGGGTTGGTACTTTGTGCAAACGTTTTGAGAGGCAAGAGGGGAATCAAGATCTTGACAAACCTAAACCATGGAATTAAACAAAACCATGAGAAATTTTCAGAACAATTAACTATCAAATATGTGTAGTGAACATGAAGTGATCTCTTTATCTGATAATTCAAAACACCACTTTTACTTTTCAACTATTACACTCTTTAAATCAAGTCATTTTCTTAAAATTGTTTTCAAAACACCCCCTCTTTTGTGCTTCTTATTAAAAAGTCACACTATAAAACCACCAACATTCTTTGAGAGATTACATAGGGTCTTCCCTATACATCAAAATATTCATTAAATCACTATAAATTTTATGTTTCATGAAAAAGAGTTAATATTTTTGCGCCATTATCGGGGAGCGCTTTGGTTTTAGTGCATGTTTTTTATAAGATTTTTGTAAATTTTTTTAACATTTATTTGTTTTATCTTTTACCATTTCTTATAAATTGGAATTCTGATTTATTTATTCTATATGTATTTTTCATGACACATTCTACTCCAGAAGACTTACCACCTTTTTAATCTGAACCGGAGAGGATCTTACGTTAGCGACCTTGAGATGCATAAGACAACCCTTTAAAAGAGGACACACCAAAACTCGAGACTTTTCGAAACCCATATTCTTTTGGAACTATCTTAGAACCTAAAATTAACATGTTTAAAATGGATGAAAACACTAGAAAACTATAATAATTAACTTCGCCATTTGTTGATATCCAACCCACTTACATTCAAATGCAAGGTGAGGCACCCAATTTGGAACTTAAATCTGGTTTAATTCATTTATTACCAAGATTCCATGGACTTTCTGGAAAAGATCCACACAAGAATCATAAAGAATTTTGATACCATGTGTTATACATTAAAACAAGAAAATTTGGATAAATAACATATAAATCTCATATTACTCTCATTTTCACTGAAAGACACTGCAAAAGACTAGCTTTACTATGTTAATTCACCGACTAGAGGCTAGGCGGACATGAAATGCCTTTTTCTTGAAAAAAAGTTCCCAGCCTCTCAAAATGGAACTATAAGGAAATAAATATGTGGTATAAGTCAATATAAAGGGGGAAAATTACAGGAATATTGTTAAATCTTTAAAATGTTATGTTCAAGATGTACACACCACCAAATAAGTGATAAACTTTTAATTCAGTATCTTTATGAAGGTTTAATTCCTATTGATAGAAATATGATTGATGCTGCTGTAAGTGGTTCTATAGTTAATAAAACCCCATTCAGTACAAGGAACATAATTTAGAACATGGCATAGAACAGTAAAAAATTCGGTTCAATGTCCAATGTAACCATTCAAGGTGTCCATGAGGTGTAAAGTAATGAATTAGAGGGGAAGGTGGACCCGAAGTTCGAAGAGGTAAGTACCCTTCTTCGAAAACTTTCTCTTTCCAAAGGGAAATCCCAATCTCATCCTCCCATACATTGTGGTATATGTTCTTTTGACACCCACTACTATGATCAATGCCCCCAACTAAGATAAAATTCTGAGAGTTGTGAGGAAATATTTCTAGGACACCCCTTTAACTAACCCTTTAGGAAAGAACCATACCATCCATCCAATCCTAGGTGGAAAGACAACCAATCCAATAGGCATGGGGGTATTCAAACCAACCTCAACAACCATGGAACCAACTGGGGTAGATTAGTGAACCACCACCACCCAGAAATCCTCAACCACAACAAAATTATTTCCAAAAAACCCCACAAAAACCAGAGCCTAGATTAGAAGGCATGATGAAATACACTGCTTCCAACAATATCCAATTCCAACAAACCACCCAAGTTTCCATACAAGTCCTAAAAACCCAATTAGGCCAACTTTGAATCTCAGTGGGGGAAATCTAGAGCCATGGGTTGGGTGAACTACCTTCTCAACTAGTGTTTAACCCTATAGATAAAGGAAATGTCAGTGAAATCACCCTTTGGAGTGGAAAATAACAAAAAATCCAAATGACCCCTCCACTAGAGTCATCCCCTCCGAAGGAAACCACCATCCCAACTATTGGAAATGCTAAAAATGATTTATAACCTTTCCCTAAGTGAATCCCCTCTAAAGTAAAGAGTGTGTCTATTGATGAGTCACCTAGCCAAATAATTCCTCTTCTATTTCCACAAATGGACATCCAACCTAGAACACAAAACGAAACTGAACTCGATAAGGAAATTTTGGAGACTTCAAAAAAGTGAAGGTAAACATTCCCTTGATTGATGCTATGAAACAAATTCCAAGATATGACAAGTTTCTAATGTAGATGTGTACATAGTGAAGGAAACTTAGAGGTGATGAAAAGGTGATCTTGGGAAGTAATGTTTCTACATTGATAGAGCCATCACTTCCAACCCAGTGAAATGGTCCCAAAACATTGTCAATTATGTGCACCATAGAGGACTATTATTTTTCTAATGCTATGATTGATTTAGGTGCTTCTACAAATGTGATGCCTCACTCCATTTACTCTACATTACAGGTCAGGGAACTGAATCCCACTATAATTATTGTTCAACTGGCTAACCGAAGTACCACACACACCGCTGGTGAGTTATAGGATGTTCTTGTGAGGGTTCAAAATTTAATTTTTACTACTTAATTTTACATGCTTAAAATGGAGGATGATAGGATGAATGGACATTCCTTGATTATATTAGGGGGAACCTTCATGAAAAATTCCAAAAAAATGATTAATGTCCACAATGGTACATTATATATGGAGTTTAGTGGTGACATTTTCCACTTCAATATACTTAATTCCATGAAGCACCCCTCAGAAGAACATTCCTCTCTCTTAGTTAATTTTATATATGTACTCCCTTCCATTGAAAAAACGTTGTTTCATTCCCCCGACCCCCTTTCTGAGTTTTCTTCATTGATATAAATGCTTGGAAATGATTTATGCCTTGATTGTTGTTGTGGTATAGAAAAGTGTCATGAATGTTCATTGATTGATGGTTTCTTGAACACTGAGGATCCAATGACCATCGATGATACTGATAAGCATGAAAAAGATTTTTCCTGATCTGAGGATGATACCATTGAGCAGTTAGATGAGATCAGTGACCTTTTAATTTCACACACACTACCATCAATCAAAAATCCCCCTAAATTGGAATTAAAACAACCGCCTCAAGATTTAAAATATTTATATCTTGAGAAAGGAAACAAGTTGCTTGTCATCATTTCTAGTTCACTCCCTCCTGAGCATGAATTGCAACTGCTTGAACTTTTGAGGGATTATAAACAAGAATTGGGTTGGACACTTGCTGAAATTCCAAGTATTAACCCATCAATTTGTACACATAATATTTTATTAAATGATAAGGCTAAACCATTGGGACATGCACAACGTCGACTGAACCCAAAACTCCTAGAAGTTGCGAAAAAGGAGGTAACAAAATTATTGGCTTCTAGAATAATTTACCCCATCTCTAAGAGGCAATGGATCCATCCCGTTCAAGTAGTTCCTAAAAAACTGGCCTTACAGTAATCAAAAAATGAAAAAAAAATAATTGGTTCCAACTCATGTTCAATACATTTAGTGTGTCTGCATAGACTATCACCGACTAAACCAACACACTAGGGAGGACCATTTACCTTTTCCATTCATTGAAAAAATGCTAGAGAGGCTAGTAGGTAAGTCCCATTACTATTTCCTTGATGGGTATTCTGGATACTTTCAAATAAATATTTCCCTGAGGACCAGGCAAAGACAACCTTCACTTTACCATATGGAACATTTGCATATAGAAGGATGTCATTTGTTCTGTGCAATGCTTTAGGTACATTCCAGCTATGTATGGATAGTATTTTTTTGGATTACTTAGAGAATTTAATGGATGTTCTTATGGATGATTTCACTGTTTATGGATCCTCTTTTGATAAATGTTTGAGTAGTATTGGTTTAGTCCTATGCCGTTGTATTGTAAATAATCTTGTATTAAATTATGAGAAATTGTATTTCATGGTGAGACAAGGTATTGATTTGGGGAATGTCATTTCTGAAGATGGTATCCAAGCAGATAAATCAAAAGTTGATGTCATTTATTTTTTACCATTCTGCAAAAATGTACGGGATATGCAGTCCTTCCTATGCCACGCTGGATTTTATTGTCGTTTCATTCGTGAATTTAGTAAGATTAAACTCCCACTCTCCTAATTACTCCAAAAAGAAAAAAAGAATTTGTTTTTGAAAAAGAATGTTAGGATGCTTTCAATAAGTTAAAATAGAGTCTCATGTTACCCTCGGTAATCCAACCACCTCGGTGGGATTTACCATTTGATCTCATTAGTGATTCCTCTAACTATGCAGTTTGGGTAGTATTTTCTCAAAGGTTAGATCGAGCTCCACATGTCATTGCCTATGACTCACGTACTTTGGACCCTTCCCAAGAAAACTACACCACAACTGAAAAAGAATTCCTTGCCATAATGTTTTCTTAAGATAAATTTAGGTAATATCTTTTAGGGTCGAAAGTCATTTTATTCTCCGACCATGCATCCCTTTGGTATCTCCTTAAGAAACTGGAAGCCAAATCACGCCTCATTCACTGGATGCTCTTCCTCTAGGAATTCAATATAGAAATTAGAGATAAAAAAGGAGTAGAGAATGTGGTGGCTGACCATATCAATAGGATCCACCCATCCTCATACATTGACTCATCTCCCTATATTCCTATAAATGAAATGTTTCTTCATGAGAAATTGTACAGAGTGCAAGATGATATTCCTTAGTATGATGAAATTATAATTTATTTGGTAATATCTTGAATTCCTATCAATTTCAACAAAAACCAGGCTGACCGTGTAAAACATGAGTCTTATTGGTACATTTGGGATGACCCCTACCTTTGGCGCCCCTGTAGTGATAAATTCCTAAAGAGTTTTGTTCCTGGTAGAAAGTTTTATTATTTTCTTATGTAATTCCACACTCTTTCTTGTGGGGGCCACTTTGGTCCCCAATGGACTGCTCACAAGGTCCTCAATTCTGGTCTCTTTTGGCCCATATTGTTTTGGGATGCCCATGACTTCTATAAATATTGTCCCCACTGTCAGAGAATGGGGAATGTCTCTAAAAAAATTGAGATTCCACAAAAACCCTTTCTATTCCATGGCATTTTTGATGTTTGGGTCATTGACTTTATGAGACCATTCCCCAATTCATTTGGTTACCTGTACATTCTTTTGGAAGTGGATTGTGTTTCCAAATGGGTAGAGGCACGAGATACAAGGACAGACGATTCTAAGGCAGTTGTAGAATTTTTGAGAACCCAAATTTTTTATAGGTTTCGCTTAACTAGGTTCATCATCAGTGACCTGGGTTCTCATTTCTGAAACTAAACAATGCAATCAGTTTTGTGTCAGTGTGGGGTTGTTCATAGAGTGTCTACTGCATATCACCCACAGGCCAATGGTTAAGCTGAGGTGTCAAATAGAGAGGTAAAATAGATTCTTGAAAGAAAATCAACCCAACAGAGAATATTAGAGTCTTGCACTTGATGATTCATTATGGGCATAATGCACTTCTTTCAAAACTCCCATTGGAATGTCACCCTATCGGCTTATGTTTGGAAGGATTTATCACCTGCCCATTGAGATTGAGCACTGGTCCTACTGGGTCATCAAACAATGAAACTCTAATATTTTAGGTGTAGGTTATCAAAGGAAGCTGCAAATTCAAGAGATGGAGGAAATGAGAATAGATTCATATGAGAACTCCAGGATTTATAAGGTGAGATACAAGGCTTCCAACAACCATCTCATTCTTCATCGTCAGTTCCACATTGGGCTGAAGGTCCTCCTCTATAATTCAAGGCTGAAGTTTCATCCAGGTAAAATTATTTCCCACTGGTTTGGACAATACACTTTTACTAACTTCTCTCCATTTAGTGTTTTCTAGGTTCAAAATGAAGAAACCAAACAAACCTTCACAGTTAATCAGCAGCGAATAAAGAGCTTCCACGAAACCCTTCCAAATTCCTTGATGGAGGAACTCGAAGATCAAGAATAATTCTATGAATGGCACCAACCAACTTTTATCCTTCCTTTTTGAATTCTATTTTTATAGTGAGGACACTACACACTCTAGGTGTGGGGGGATGGGTATATTTTTTGGTAAGTTATAAATTTTCACCATATTTCTTATTTTTATCTTTTTGGCTTACTGAATAGTATTGTTACATTTCACCCTTTCTCTCCCACTCACCTTTGTTCCAGAAAATTACTTTTTTTAGTCCCACTTTATCATGGAAAATTATGCCTGTTTAATCATGGAAGTCATTGAAAATGCATGGGGAATGTCTGTATTTCATGTTATTTTAACATTCAAAAAAAATTCTAATGAAATATGCATTTTAAGAAGAATTCAATACCATGGTGTGACATTATTTTGAAATTTATTTCATTTTCGATGATATAAATGGTTGTATCATTTTGATTCCTTTGAGAAGAATGATGCCCTTTTTTGTGAATAGTTTAAATGAAAATTGTATCACTTAATCTCTCCACATATTTTTTTCACCCAACCATGATGTGTAAAAATTTCTAACTCAATGGAAGGTAAATATAAGTTAGGTTTATTTTTATCTACTTTACAAAAACATTTTTCCATTCATTCGTTCCTTATTCAATCTATTTCATTACTGTACCAGATTAACCTATGCATGTGTACCTATTATCCGACTGTTGTACGCCCTAAAAAAATAAAAATAAAAAAGGAATATATATGGGGAATTTAAAAAACCACCATTCCTCGACCTTTGATCTTGTTATAACTATTACAATTAGTGTCGTGAGGTTATCAAACATGGGTTGGGAGAAGAGTGTGAGATTTGTTCCAAGTGAAACTTTTGAAAAATTAATAAGTGATGGGAGTGAAGAAATGTACAACATATGGGGATATCTAGGTTGAGAGATTTTGGTTTGACTTATGGGAATGCTTAATTGAGTGTGTATTGAAATTTTATTGCAAATGATGTGCAGCAAGTTCAGTGGAAAGAATCTTGTAAGTAGAAAATTATCAAAATAACTTATATTTACACGATAAAATGTGGAAAGAATAGCATGAAATGATTGTCACACACACACGTGGAGAATTAGTGTCATGATTAACTTTTGAATTATTTTCTTTTATTGGTATCATGCATTTCTTAGAATTTTGTTTGGATACAATTTTTGAGATGTCTTTTTCAATGATCATTGAGAATAACTCCTTAGTTTGATTTTTTCTTTGATTAAATTTTATCAGGAATTAAATTTTCATTGAATGTTAGATCTTTATGATGTTTGAAATATCTACATGCTTAATTTTTTGAATTATGAATTTTCCTAGGGGTAAAAAGTTTTAGGTGTGGGGGTGTGATAGCACTGCGATTCACTGTTTCATTTTCAACCTTACACTACTATGCTAAACATGATTTATATAGAAAATTATAAAAACAATAAAAAATTGAATTCCACGTTTTAATCATTTATTTTTTGTTTATCACTGTTAAAAATGGATGTGTTACTTGTTTTGATTATTCCATTGTAGGAGGAGGTGATTTGGAGGACTCATGATGATGTCAAAGAAAAATGGGCCAAATTGCGTAAGATCCATGAAAACCAGTGGACTCATCCGCACATGGATCCTAAACCGTGCATCCAAACTAGATGAAATTTTGAGGTCTGTTCTAGAATTCATTTGGATACATTTCATCTAAAATAACTCAATAGTCATTAGATTATATGGTGTCCCAACCGACATGATCTTTCTAGCCCACCAAATCTGCACAAAGTCAATCACTAGTGCAGAAAACATTTTTAACATCACCATTTTTTACATCGGTTATATATAGCTGACTTGATAATATGTGATACATGGGTTTTTACGTCGGTTATTTTATAACCGACGTAAAAAAGTATGGAGAGTAAATTTTTTACATCGGTTATTTTAATAACCGACGTTAAAAATCGCGTGCGTTCATTTTTTACGTCGGTTATAAATTAACTGACATACAAAACCAAAGCGCGGTGTTTTTTACATCGGTTATCAAATAACCGACATAAAAAATGAGGTATCTATGAAGTTTTTACGTCAGTTATAAAATAATTGACGTAAAAAAAGTGGCATTTGAGGCCTTTTTGACGTCAGTTATTTGATAACCGACGTAACAACCCAACCCGCAGAATTTTTTACGTCGGTTATATTATAACCAAAATAAAAAACTATGATTTCTGATGTATTTTTTATGTCTGTTATTCTATAACCAAAGTAAAAAACCATCACGTGGATTTTTTTACATCGGTTATCAAATAATCGACGTAAAAAAAAGCGGTATCTGATACATTTATAATGTCGGATATTATAATAACCAACGTTATAAATGTAATAAAAATAGTTTATAACATTGGTTATTAAATAACCGACGTTATAAAACATTTAAAAAATTAACACACCCCATGGATTGTCATTTACGATTTTTCAATCGACAGTCCGGCTACTCGTCTCTCTCGCGTGGAAAACCACAATCAACTCTTCAATCTCATTGCGTTAAACTCATTTTTCCATCATCATTTATCATCTTTACTCTCCTCAGATCTATCATCTCAACTCGCAACACTCTGGTAAGCCTCCCATGACTTAATTTCATTCGTTTTTTTTTTCTGGAGAGTCTATATTTACGTTTTGTAATTTTTTGTTTAAACTAGGTAAGATTCTTCAATTTCGAACCCTCTTACCTCGTTTTTCCATCATCATCTTATTTATTATCACCAGATCTATTAGATCAACTCACAATATTCACGTAAGCCTCACCTACTTCAATTTCGTTTGTTTTTGTTTCACAGATTCCCGACATTGACTGTAATTTTTGTTGTCACTGACAACTAATGATCTCATTCACCTATATTACTGAAATGTATATATAAACCATTGTGATACACCCATTTTGTGTACCAGTGTAATTTATTTTATAATTATATATGGTTTTTCATGGTGGAATGTTTGTTTTGGATCCTTGGTTGTTTCTATTTTGGGTATCACTTTTTTTGTTCCATAATCTATTTACGTCGCTTATTTTCATGGACTATTATAAGTCTTAATATGCTATTACAACTCGATTCATTTCACAATAGAGAATTTTAGACTAGTAGAATATACAGTTCATGGTTCTCATTTTGAATAATGGCATGATACCAAAACTATTAGCTTGAGGTTAAAATCTCTAGATATGCCAAAACTAGTAGCTTGAGGTTAAAATCCCATGGTTCTGGGGGGCTTTCAAGAGGGTTGGTGGCTATCCAATGTGTTGGGGGATGTCCAAAGGGTTGGGGGATGTCCAGAGTGTCCATGGAGGTGGGGGGGGAGGGGGTAGTCAAGGTGTGTGTGTGGGGGGGGGGTCTAATGGGGTGGGGGTGTCGAAGGGGGGGGGGGGGGGGGGTGGGGGCTATCCAAGGGGTTGGGGGGAGCTTTTCAAGGGGGTGGGGGCCTGTCCAGAGGGTTTGGGGGGTTTTCCGGGGGGGGGGGGTGTCCAGAGGGTTGGGGGGTGTCCAGGGGTGTGGGGTGGGGGTGGTGTCCAGGAGTGGTGGGGGCTGCTGTCTCGAGGGGTGAGGGGTTGTCCAGGGGGTGGGGGCTATCCTGAGGGTTGGGGGGGTGTCCAGGGGGTTTCCAAGGGGGTAGGGGTGGGGGTGGGGGTGTTTTCTAGAGGGGTGGGGGTTGTCCAGGGGGTGGGGTGGGGGCTGTCAAGAGGGTTGGGGGTGTCCAGGGGGTGTCAAAGGGGGTAGGGGTGGGGGTGGTGTCTAGGAGGGGTGGGGGTGCTGTCTAGAGGGGTGGGGGCTGTCCATGGGGTGGGAGATCTTTCCAAAGGGGTGGGGGGCTATCCATGGGGGTGGTGGTTTCCAAGGGGTGTCCAAGGGTGTGGGGAGGGTTTGGGGGTTGTTCAGGGGGGGGGGGTGTCTTCTAGAGGGTTGGGTGTTGTCCAAGGGGTTGTCCAAGGGAGTAGGAGGTGGGTGGTGGTGTCCATGATGGGTGGGGGTGTCCAGGAGGGGTGGGGGGGCTGTCCAAGGGTGTGGTGGTGTCCATGGGGTGTCCAAGGGGGTGGGGGTGGTGTCCAGGGGGCGGGGGGATGTCCATGGGGGTGGTGGTGCCCAGGGGATGTCCAAGGGGGTGGGGGATAAGTGTCAGTTGGGATTGACTACTGAATCATGGTTTTTGAGATTATGACATGATTATTGTGCTGTGATGGTTGGATTTACAATGCGATTTTCTCCATCTTACTTTTTATTTTAAATTTGATTTGATTCTCAGGTTTACTCCATTTTCTCCAATTTTCTATCAACCATTGTACTCCCCATGGTTTTTTTTGATTCAATGGAATTTAAAACTGTTATATCTAACTATATTTTGTTTTTAAAATAATATTCAAGCATATTTTTTTAAATATGCATAGATTTGTTTTATATTTCAAAATTATTTTACATTCAAATTATGATTTTTTTCATATAAACATATATTTGTCTTATCTTAAAAATATATATAATTTTGATATTTTTATAGGTAATAACGAGTCGAAGTTGGATTACAGAACATCGAATGTGAAATGAATATGAGGAATGTGTTGATTCCTTTTTGGAATTTTCTAAACGAAATGTTCCGAGTAGTGACATTTTTTTCTGTTCATGCCTGAAATTTTTGAATATGAAAAAGTTGAAAAGTAGAGAGATAAAACATCATCTGATTTGTCATGGTTTTAATTCGAGTTATAGCCCTTGGATTTGGCATGGTGAAATTGGACAGAATGTCACTGATGATGATGATTCACAAGATGGTAACTCTGATGGAATTGATGAAATGATTCGCGATATTACAACAGAACAAATTGAGATAGAACCGACAGTTGTGAATCTATATAGTGATGCTGAAAAAACATTATATCCTGGTTGCATAGATTTTACAGTTTTTTCGGTGGTGTTAAGATTGATTAACCTGAAGGTGAAACATGGATGGAGTGATAGAAGTTTTACAGAGCTGCTACAATTGATGAAATACATTCTTCAAAAATATAATGATCTTCCAGATTCACATTATAAGTCCAAGAAAATATTATGCCCGATGGGATTGGGATACAAGAAAATACATGCATGTCTGAATGACTGAATTATATATAATAAGGAATATGAATTTCTGTCAGAGTGTCCGAAATGTGGGACATCACGGTATAAGGTGAAAGAAAAATCATAGGCTGATGTAGAGATTACAAATATCCCTTCAAAGGTATTTTGGTATCTTCCTATAATTTATCATTTCAAACGTTTATTTGCTAATTCACATGATGAAAAAAGTTTAAGATGGCATGCTGATGAGTGGTTATGTGTTGGAAAAATACTTCATCCAGTTGATTGTCAAGAATGGAATAAAATTGATGATCAGTATTCTACATTTGGAAATGAAATTAGAAATCTCAGACTAGGTTTGTGCATAGATGGAATGAATCCATACCGAACCCTCAGTAGCACACATAGTTCATGGCCTATTTTATTGGTAATTTACAACCTCTCTCCTAAAGTTTGTATGAATTGAAAATATGTCATGTTGAGTATAATGATCTCTGGTCTAAATCAACACGATAATGATATTGATGTTTACTTTCCACCATTGATTGATGATTTGAAACTGTTATGGGATGGTGGTATTAGGGTGTATGATTCATTTAAAATGGAATATTTTCTACGGAATGCAGTGCTTCTGTTCACTATAAATGACTTCCCATCATATGGAAATTTGTCTGGATACAATGTTAAAGGGTATAAATCATGTCCAATTTTCGAACAACAGATGTCATATTGTCAATTGTGTCCTTGGAGGAAAACAGTGTACTAGGTTCATCAAAAGTTTTTGCCTATGGATCACCCCTATAGAAGACAAAAAAGGAATTCAATGGATCATAAGAATTTGATACTACTCCAAAACCATTATCCCCTGATCTGTATTTTGAGAGGGTGAAAAACCTTGATGTGACATTGGGAAAGACACAGAAATCTGGTAATGATAGACATATTTGGAAGAAAAGGTCAATATTTTTTGAGCTACCATATTGGAGGTATCATGAAGTTAAACATAATATTGATGTCATGCACATGGATAAGAATATCTTTTATTGTTTTATTGGAACATTGTTTGATATTAAAGGAAAGAAAAAAGATGGGTTGAATGCAAGATTATACTTACTATCAATGGAAATACATTTAGAGTTATCTCCCACTCCTAAAGGAAGACGAAAATTTCTTCCCCCAGCTTGTCATACATTATCGAAGAGGGAGAAAATTAGCTTTTGTCAGTGTCTTCATGATATCAATGTGCCACAAGGTTATTCTTAAAATGTAAAAAATTTTGTCTCATTGAAGGACTTGAAGTTGATAGGAATGAAATCACATGATTGTCATGTCATGATGCAACAAATTCTACCAGTTGCATTAAATGGAATATTTCCCATCCGTGTTAGAAAGACTATAATGAAGTTGTGTTATTTTTTCAATTCAATTTGTAATAAGGCTATTGATGTGAATGCTTTGAACATTTTGGAAAAGGATGTAATTTTTATACTTTGTCAATTGGAAATGTATTTTCCTCCAACCTTTTTTGATATAATGGTGCATTTAATGATTCATATTGTTTGAGAAATAAAGCTTTGTGGACCTGTATATATTCGTTGGATGTATCATTTTCAAAGGTATATGAAAATATTAAAGGGGTATGTTAAGAATCCATATCGACCTGAATCCTCCATTATTGAAAAAGTATATTTTTGAGGAGGTAGTAGAGTTTTGTACGAGCTAATTGGTTGCGGCGCATCACATAAGTTTTCCTCCATCTCACCATGAACGAGTTAATAATGAGGGAAAAGAGATTTATGGCTTGAAAGTCAAATCATTATCAGCTGAATAGATGAAGAAGTTAGAATCATAAATCTTGAATAGCATAGCTGATTCTCAACCGTATATCACATTGAATATTAAAGAGTTGAAACAATGTCATCCAAAGAAGAAAGAAATGTGGATTTTGAATGAGCACAACAAAACATTTTTTTCATGGTTTTAAAAGACCTTGCTTGGTAGATCAGATGTATCAGAGACATTAAAATAGATAGTGGGTGGTCCATGTTTAAATGTGATAAAATGGTCCGGTTATGACATTAACAGCTATACATTTCATACAAAAGCTCAGGACAACAGAAGTGCAGTTCAGAATAGTGGTGTATTGGTGTTTGCAGAAGCAATGCATTTTTCGAGTGCTAAGGAAAAAAACACAATTTATGCATCTAGTGCATATTATGGAGTGATTGAAGACATATGGGAGGTTGATTACTTTAAAATTAAAGTTCCTGTTTATAACTATAAATGGTTTATCAGTAACAACAGTGTCAGACACGAAAAATTTGGAATGACACTTGTTAATTTGAATAGATTAGAAGACACATCTGATTCTTTTATAATGGAAACACATGAAAAACATGTTTTCTATGTAGTAGATCAATCAGATATGTAGTCGGCTGTTGTTTTACAAGGGAAAAAACAATATGTTGGTGAGGATGAACTTGATGAAGATGCTGATTTATGTGAGATCCCTACTTCTAGGTAAATATTAACAGAACATAATGGTGAGCATGTTGAAGACATGGTTTCTGCCATAAGGAACGATCACGAAGAAGGAGTTTGGGAAAACAATCAATTTTTACATTCCTAAAATTACAGGTAATATATGTTTATTTCTTGTTTACATTTTTTTTCATAAAATGTTAGATATTGTAAGTTTTTTCTCTATTAAAATATGTATTAAAACAAAATAAGTAGAAGTTTTCATTTGTTTTAAGTTTATTTAGTTTACTTTTTAATGTTTACCATTACATGAATTATATATCTATTATTTGTTCAGTGAAAATTACTTTACCATGTTTACTAGGTTTACCATGTTTTCCATATTTACTATCTTGACCATCTTGACCATCTTTAACATAGTTTAACATGCTTACCATATTAACAATGTTTACTATTATGTAACTTAGTACACTTTTCTATTTTCTGATTACAGTAGTATTAAAATATTTGAATTTGTATATTTGTGAACTAATGTTTGTCTTTTTGATTTGAAGGATAATGACAGATCATTCAGTTGATCAACCACATGATTCTGGAGATGAGCATATTGGTCATGCATCTGAGGAGGAACATTCACATGCTCCTCTTGATGTTCCCCAATATTCCTCATGTGCTTGTATTACGACAAAGAGTTCAAAGGTTGGTAAACGTGGGTGCACACGTTTACCAAAATTAGAACTTTCCCGTACACAGGATGAGAGGATACTCGTTGACCTTGATGATGATGATATTCCTAGAGGTCCAAATGCAGAAGATTTTAAGAGTTTTGTATCAACTCAGGCTAAGAGAAAATTAAGCATTCTGTATGATGACTGAAGAAGTTTGGATAAAGAAATACTATCTCAATTATGGGAGATTATTTTGGTAAGATATTTTTCTATTGTTTGACTATTCATTAAATATTTTTAGTTTATATAATATTTTTAACCTCTTCTTTATCAGATGACATTTGATATTCCTGACACTGGAGGAGTCCGGAGGAAATGATTATCATTGGATGCCAGGAGATAGAGGGATTTAAAATAAACCCTCTAATCTTATTTCATTTATGGTCATAGGATTGATGACAATCCATGTCATATATATCATTTTATAGATGAAGAAACATGTATTTTTTTTTGAAAGTAGAATAAAATAGTCATTTTTGGTAAGGGAAATGTAAAATTTTATAAGCTTTCTTATATAAATGATCGTATTAATGTTTTGTTAATGATTTATTATTCTTAATTTACAGAAAACAAGGAATGCTCATCAAGAGATCCAATATAAAAATGTATACCCTCATAGTTTATCTGGGGGAGGGTATGCATTTTTGGAAGAACAAATGATGGTAGAAAAATTTCAACAACTAAGAGTTGGGTCTTCTAGCTCTGAAGAGGTGGCGCCTCCATCCCCTCTATCTAGACATGATAAATTGAAGAGATCTTGGATGGGGAAAAAAGGGAAATATCATTTAGAAGAATCAAGAATCATAGCTGAGAGGATTTTAAGATATCTATTTTATTTATTTATGTTAACTATTTTCATCATATAATTTTAATCATTACAGAAATGTTCAATTAATTAATACATGACTCTCTTGAGAAGCAGAGTTCACAGGGGGAATTTATAGCATCTGGGAGGCAAGATATTTTATCTGTAGCATTGGGAAAGCTCGAATATCCTGGTCGTGTAAGAGGATATCTGGCAGGTGTATCAGTAAAAAAAGTGTTTCCACATTTTTGAACTTCTAATGTTGAAAGGGTTTATAAAAAATATAATCCTTGGAGGCTGAAGTTCATAATATTAATGCGACGATGGAGGAAAATATTAGAGAGTCGGTACAGTCAATGTTTGCAGACATGCAAAGACAATTTCAGACTGTAGCTCCCACTCCTCCACCTCCCCCTGCAGACCCCATTATTTATCCTCCACCTCAGCCAGTAGCTCCCACTCCCCCACCTCAGCCTGTGGACCCCATTTTTTTATCCTACTCCTCCGCCACAGCTTCCTACTTATTGTGAGTTGTATGTTGATGATCCTCAAAATCATATAGTTTCATATGGGTTGGTATATTGTATAGGAGATACAGTTCATCATCAACAATTAGAGGTATAGAATCAGAGGGTCACTATACATGATATTATAGATAAATCAGCTTGAGTACCATTACTTATAGATGAGGTGACGACAGTTGAACATAGTATGGACCATTTTTTAATTCGGCCATCTAGACTTCTTCGACTCATTACCATAGAGTTATGAATGTTATATCTTTTATTTTTTTATTAAAGATGTTTTATCATTTGAAAAAAAAAATATTTCTCTATTTATTTTTATAGGAATACTTCAAAGGTAAAGCAATATTGTATAGACAACAACAAAGACAAATGGTTATGACATTAGATACAGATTCTAGTAGTCTTGAAAGATTGTCAAGATATTCAAATTTGTTAGTGGGTCATTATGAGTTTCCATTGGAAGCTCATGTTTGTGGACGTGAAATAACTATGGGGATTATGAAAATTGATATCATGGAGCTTGTTACTGGAGATAAGTTGGGAATCAACGTGGTGCAGATCTTTTCCATTTAAGTCTTAACACCTTTTCCCTGTTTTATATTTATTAAAAATGTATACTTATGTCTTTTTTTTATTAGGTATCTTTATAAAATTTGTGAGAGGAATGTGATCACAAATGTATATAGAATCATGGACCCATAATTGATTTCCCCAGAAGCATGTGCATTGGATGAGGAACAAAGAATGCTTTATATTGCTGAAATACTTGAATAGAATATAGTCACACAATGTTGGATGATTCCTTTTTGTGAGAGGTATGAAACACATCTCTCTAAAAGAGTTAATTATATTTTAACATAAAAAATCACTAACCTTAAATTTTTGTTTATCAATGATCATTGGATGTTAGAGTTTTTTTCCCAAGGGAGAAAACACTTTATTGGATATTCTCTATCCATGATGATGTGCGGGAAAGGTTTAAGAATATATTGGAAAAGTAAGTTTCAATATCTCAATAGTTTTATATATTATAATGAATTTTAAATTTACCCCATTCATATTATTTTCTAACAGGGGATGGGTATACTTTCATAAAAACCCAAGGAAAAGGAGTGAAAAGATCAAATATGCAAATGCAAAGGTAAATATCCATTTATAATTTGTACCTTTTGATTTATTACATAAAAATAATATATTTAATTTACACTCATTAAAACAAAACTTTCATGAACAACAAGGCGTCATCGAATGTGGATATTATATGTTAAGATTTATGTATGAAATAATTACAACTGGGACAATTGTGAATTTTGACCAGGTAATATTTCCTCTTAAACTTTGCCATAAAATTTCAATTTGATTTATTAATTATACACATTAACTACTATACTTTTCATTTATAGATTTTTGATAAACCTCAGCCCTATACTTCTTAATACCTCAAACACATACAAGTGCAATGGTCAAATTATTTTACAGGTTTGATTGAATTTTAGTTGTTTGTAATGTAAAATGTAATTTTGAATATTTTCATTGTAATTGTATATTTGGTAGTCGATTAGGTTGGATTTAGTTTTTTTTTAAGTTTAAAATTTATGTTTTGAATGTTATATATGTGAATGTTTAATTTTTCTATACTTCTTGTTTTGGTCTACTTATGATGGTTTTTCTGGTATGGATTCTCGTCTGGGGGGGAGGGGTTCCAAGGGTGTGGGGGGTCTTCAGTGGGGTGGGTGTGTCCAGGGGTATGGGAGGGCTGTACGATGGGGTGGGGGGGTATTGGGTGTCCATGAGAGTGGTGGGTATTTCCAGGGGGTGGGAGTGTTTCCATGTAACACCCCAAGCTTCTATGGTACGCTTCTCTTTGAATAATGTGATAACGTGTGTTGTACGCAACATCGAGTTCTAACACACCACAACTAATGAAACTAGCCGTTATGAATAGTAATACCTACTTTTAGAAATTATATATATTTTATATTTCAAAATGGACTTCATTTTTGGATTCGGAGTATCAATTTTAGCCTAAGGTTTGGTACTTTTCGGATAACTTTAATATTTTTATGAATAATGAAATATACTTAAAAACAACTTTTTTAATAAAAATAATTTATAGTGATAAATTATAATATTGAGTGGTTTAAAAGTATAATTATAATATAGTTTTACCATTTTATCCAATGGTGTTCATTAGAATTAATTTCACTTTGAAATTGGACATAAACAATTTTGAATCTTTTGATATATATTGTTACTTAAAAACACACTTTTGTTTTAACAACAGGAATTAATTTTAAATTAATTTCTACCACTTCTTTGTTTTGAATTTGGAAAAATGTATTCCATATTTGGAATCAGGATGTTCATATTGTGTAAATAGGTATCTTTTATTTTTAGACATTTTGAATAATTACTTCAGTAAATATTTTATTTACCATAGTTAAGGGTAAATACGGTAAATAAGGGTTAAAAATAATATAATAATAATACTAAATTACCCTAAAACGTGTCCTAACCTTATTTCTGGATACATGTCCGACCTTGGCCATCTTTGGGTCAATTTTGGGACCCCATAGAGCCACTTGTAGGTGATAGGGACACTTTATTTTAATTAAGTTAAAATAAATACAAAAATGACAAAAGCATATATCTTTTAGAAACAAACTTTTTACAAAGGGTTATATATGTTATATTTTCAACTATAAATATTAATTAGAAAGATAAAAATATTTACTACATAATTATATTTTATTTATAATTTTTAGACATTAAATATCTTAATTTATATATGACACAATGATGATGAAGTCATTACCATAATAGTAAAAAATTAAAATAATTGATATTATAAATACCCAAATAAATATAATTTGAGACTTTTAATGAATTAAACTAATTTTATAGGATAATATGACATATTAGGATTTATTTAATTGACTTTTTTCTAAGTAATAATTCTGTTATGAGTTTTACAAAAATAAACTATTGAATAGTATCAAAATTGACATAAAAGAGTTTTTAAACAAATAATATATTATTAATTGATATTAAATTCCTAAAAACCTAAGGTTCGGCCAAGAGACTTATATCATGATATGTTTATCATTAATAGACCACTTGGGGGTCTCTTGGATGTATATAGTATGTTTATTAACCATATAATATAAAAATACAAAGAGACATTGTAAAAGTGAAACTAATTAAATAAGAGTTAATACTTAATGATAAGGTTAATATAGTAACCCAAACCTATCTAAATTATATTTGTTGAGTGGTTTTCGACCCAACCCCACCATAAACTTTAAATAATCCACTTTGGAGCCATTATATACCGAATATTAATTTATTATAAAATAATATTTCTATACTTTCCTAAGGTGCCCCTCACCCCTCTTATAAAAGGGAACTCTCCCTTCTCATTAACTCACACCTTCAAAGCCTTTTGGTTCGTCCAACCTCAGCCCAAATACTCTCTAAACATCCCTCAATTCATCCTATAGGCCTTAATTTAGTTAGAAAGCCAACTTAAGGATCCCTTTTGATCAAATCAAAAGGAAGAACCCGAAGAAGAGGTAATGATTTCACCACCCTTTTTCAAGTTCCTTTCTTCTTCCACTTCTTCTTTATTTGTTATTACCATCATAAAATAATAACTCTAGTATATTATATATACTTTGATGTTATTATAAACATTTTACAACCATATTTCAGTATTCTATCCATCCTTTGAATAACATGTCACCATACGTGCGTACGTAGGACTTATCGTCTCCACGTCGTGGTGTAATTGTTATTCAATAAATTATTATTTGGATGGGTATAATAATGATGTGTAATTCATGTAAATAATAAATATAACATGATAATTATTCTGTATATATATTATATACCATCCAATTATATATTATTTTAATATCAAAAGAATGATATTGTCGCTCGTGCGTACGTACGGACTACCGTCTCCATGAACGCGATGAGATTCATTATCCATCATATCCATTCAAGTATAAATTTATTTGATGATTAATAATATTATCTAAGGACTTGATATCATTCTGTATATGAATAACATAAAACCTATCCATGACAAACATGTCTTACGTAGCAAAACATATAAAATAAAACGAGTAAGTTAACACCCGAAACAATGATAATACTAAGATATTATTAACAAATCAATGTTAAAAGATCTTATATGATATCATATTAATGTATATGATTATTGTATAATTTAATAACAATTATTTCACCATTATTCAGGAGGTTAACCTACCCCCAACCAAGGAAAAGTACAAGGTAAGGGTTTATTTCGCAATCTCTTCATTATCTGAGGTTGTTTATACGTAATAATCTACTGGGACTTCTTTATCATCCACATCCATGTTTCTTAAAATTGTTTTTCAAAACAATTTTACTATTTACTATAATATGGGTTAAAGTCATTTATACACTTTTTTGACTTTTTATAAGAGGTTTATAAAGGAATCTTTCCGTTGTTTACCAAACAAGGGGATTTTTAACCTTTTCGACAAAATTAAGGTAAGAATGTTTTTTATTAAATTATATGGAGGGTGCGGCTATTTTCCTTCGAAGATTCCCTTAAAATATTATAAGAATATTCTCAAAGAAAATGTTTTATTTTATAAATATTTTACTCTTAAATTATTTCAAAAGAGAATGAGATATTTCTCTAAAAAAGTTTTGATTTCATCTATGTCAACATCCTTTGATGGAATTTACACTTATTTGAAGTTGATTTATTATGATACAAAACTTCTATATTGTATTGAAGGTTTTGTGATATGTTTGACTGTAGATGTGTTATTTTTATACCATTCATGGTTTATGGATGAACTATTTACATTTCGTATGCTAATTTTAATACGAATGTTTATGTTATGTTTAAACCTTTTCATATGGGAATGCATTGGACTTAATATGTGACGGGTGGAGCTCGCTATAGCTCCTCGATGCATTGGTAGGTCTCATGAGACAAACTAGTGTCTTGGAACAAGGCCTTGACAAAATCTTATTTGTAGTCTTGGCATGAGGCCTTGGCTATGTGGTTATGATAGTCTGGCATTATGCATTACATCATTATGAAAGTGGTTATTGATATTGAATGTGATTATTCGATTAGTAGAATATCCATGTGAATAAGTAAAAGGCATTATTTGATTTTATTTTTTCCATACTATGTTGAAGTTCAATTTTAAAAGGATTTTGTTTTTGTTATACATTGCCTGAAATGTTTATTCTTATTTATGAAAGTTTTCGCTATATTGTTATCCTTACTGGGCATTTGAGCTCACCCCTTTCAATGTTTTATTTTTCCCAGGATGTGAAGAAGTAATTTATGAATGACCTACAGGGATAGTATGTGGGGATATGAGTGTGGACTATGAAGAAAATATGTTGTTGTAGTTTATATTTTTATGATGTAATGTAAGACTTATGAATATATCTAGAGTTTCTAAGGATACTAAACTAATCGGTCTTTTGAGATTTGATCTTTCTTGTGATCATGCCAATGTTATGTAATAATGCACCAAATCTGGTTAATTAGGGTCGGGGTGTTATACTTGGTATCAGAGGAAGTTTAGTACAATCCTTGGAAGCTATATTTAGATAACCTCTGATTAGAGCACATAGATTTAAGATGGACTTTGAGGATTAGTACAGAAGAAATTCCTAGAATTTTGGTATTGTAGAGATTTTGTGAGTTTTCTGAGCAATACATCCCTGTCTGGATACAAGCAGGTAGAGGTGGCTTTGGCACAGATGTACCTAGGGGTAAAACCCAAAAACACCGCTTTGAGCTAGACTCGAACGGGAAATGGTTCACGACAATGGGTCTTGCTGCACTCTTGGCTACGACACTCCCGAGGGATATGCTTAGGATAACTCTCATTTTCTTTACAAATCATTATGAAGGGTTTATGAGTATATACTTCCTCAAAGAAAACATTTTTATGATTATGGATTATATCCGTAAATAGTTCAATTTATGTTATGTGTTTTATAAGTATGGAATTATGTATTTTGATTCATAAACTGATCTAGTTTATGCTATTGTTTAGAAATGGCGCCTAGTGGAAGAAATGGAAACTGTATCAATGCACGCACTCCATGTAGGGATTTCCCTCCTGCTCAAGATAATTATAGTGGAGATGGTGATGCAACTGGTGCCGATTAGCTAATCACCATACTGGGACAACTCACTAAGGTTATGAATAATAACCTTACCTGTATGGAGCACCCTGATCCATAGCGTGGAGGATCAATGTTAGATCGATTCATGAGGCAACAACCACGAACGTTCAATGGGAGTACAAACCCCTTAGTAGTTGAGCAATGGATAAATTCCCTAGAGAAAATATTTTTGGCTTTGGGGAGTAGTGAAAGGGAGAAAGTTATCATGGCAGTTTACTGCCTCACTGGAGATGCTGATCAATAGTGGTCATTGATTCAAAACCCGAAGGAAGATTATGAAGTATCGAATATGGAATGGATTGATTTCAAAGATCTGTTTTTAGAAAAATACTTTCCTCGCGACCATCGAGCTGATATGGAAAGGCAATTTCTGTGTCTGAGACAAAAGGAGGATGATAATGTCGCAAAGTATGAGGCTAACTTTACAAGGTTAGAAAGGTATGTCAGAGATTATATACGTTACCCAAGAAGTAAGATTGATCGTCTCTTTGATGGGTTAAAACCATTTCTACATCGAGCATTAGTCTCACAATCCTTCTCGTCGTATGAAGACATTGTCTCATGTGCTATCAAGACAGAGAAAGAATTCTCAAAGTCTTATGACTTTAAATTAAATAAAGAGAATAAGTGATCTGCTGATCAATCTGGGAATGGAAATAAGGGGAAGAAGGGAAAGGTTGAATATCCATCCTATGGTAAATGTGGGAAGAAACACCCCGGTACTTTCTTGAAGGGAATAGGAGTCTGTTATAAGTGTGGTGAAAAAGGCCACCTAGCTCGTGATTGCAAAGGGAAGAAGGAAGCTACCAATGTTCAGTGCTACAATTGCAGGGAGATGGGACATTATGCAAATGAATGTCCTAAGAGTTAGGGAAAATTACCTCAGAAAAGTCCAAGGTATCAAGGCCAAGCTTATGCTATCACTACTACTGAGGTAGAAGCTCCGAAAGATGTGGTGGCAGGTAATTTAATGGTTTCCTCAAGTTTAGAAAATGCATTATTTGATTCTGGATCATCGCATTGTTTCATATCTTCCCAGTTTTCTAAGAAAATTAGATATTTTCAATTTGATTTAACAAGGGTGTTGTGAGTTAAAACTCCTAAGGGAAGTATCATTGCAACAAAGTTTTTTGAATCATTCCCCATTAGAGCGCATAAATGTTCTTTATCTGTTGATCTCATCGTCATACCAAGGATTGAGTTTGATATAATCCTCGGTATGGATTGGCTTTTGGACTATGATACGAAAATTTATTGTAAGAAGAAGGAGGTTACAATTTTTGATGATGATGATAAGAAACACCTTATCTTTAGAGCAGAATTGTCACCACTTAATTCTTTTCTAGATCCACCCCCAGTAGCTCAGCTAAATTCAATTATTGGGGAGGAAGAGAATGAAATGACTGTGGGTGAGGAAAGGAATGTTCAAATAGAGGATGTACCTGTTGTGAAAGAATATGTAGATGTATTTCTGGAAGATTTACCTAGACATCCTCCAGAATGAGAAGTTGAGTTTTCCATTGATTTAATTCCTAGATCAAGGCCTATATTGAAGACCCCTTATAGAATGGGCACTGTGGAATTAGTCGAACTAAAGAAACAACTAGAGGAATTGAGTAATAAGGGATTTATTTTCCCTAGTGTTTCTCCATGGGGAGCCCCTGTTCTTTTTGTTAAAAAGAAAGATGGATCTATGAGGTTATGTATCGACTACAGGGAGATCAATGATATAACAATAAAGAACAAGTATCCCCTACCTCGCATTGATGATTCATTTGACCAACTGCATAGAGCTCAATACTTTTCAAAGATTGACCTTCGATCTGGATACCATCAGTTGTGTGTGAAGGAGGAAGACATTCCACAGACAACATTTTGAACCAGGTACAGGCATTACGATTTTACAATAATTCCTTTTGGATTGACTAATGCACCCTCTGTATTCATGGATCTGATGAATAGAGTTTTCAAGGAATGTCTCGATGAATTTGTGGTGATATTTATTGATGATATCTTGGTATACTCCAAAAGCTATGAAGATCATGAAAATCACTTGCGCATTATCCTGAAGACTCTGAGAAGACATGAATTATATGGGAAGTTTAGAAAGTGTGAATTCTGGCTTCAGGAGATTTCTTTTCTTGGCCATATTGTCTCTAAAGATGGAATCTCTGTTGATTCTTCTAATACCAAGGCAATCCAAGAATGTCCAGCACCTATTATTATAATGGAGGTATGTAGTTTTATTGGTTTAGCAGGTTATTATCGACGTTTCGTCTAGAATTTTTCCCGATTGGCTAACCCATTAACGAAGCTCACACGTAAAGGGGTTAAATTTGTTTGGACAAAATAGTGTGAATAATGTTTTGAAGAACTAAAGATAAGATTAGTCAATGCTCCTATATTGACTCTACCATCAGGGAATGATGGGTTAGTTATTTATAGTGATGCATCGAAGAAAGGACTTGGTTGTGTCCTTATGCAGAATGATAGGGTTATTGCCTATGCATCACGATAGTTGAAAACTCATGAACAAAACTATCCAACTCATGATCTCAAGTTAGTAGCTGTGATCTTTTCTTTGAAGATATGGAGGCATTACCTCTATGGTGAAAAATGTGAGATTTATACTGATCACAAGAGTTTGAAGTATATTTTCTCAAAAAGAGATCAACATGAGGAAAAGGAGATGGCTTTAATTACTCAAGGATTATGATTGTACAATACACTACGACTCGGGGAAAGAAAACAAGGTGGCAGATGCTTTGAGCAGAAAAGATCATGGAGTTTTGAACAATATGAGAATTGAAAGGGATCCAATTTTCATGGATCTAGTGAAGATAGACATGGCAATAACCAGGGAAGTTGAAACATCAATGATTTTTCAAATGGTTGCCAAACCGTCTTTACTAGAAAAGATTAAGAGTGCTCAGACTGATGATGAAGAATTTCAAAAGAAGATTAAAGTTGTGAATGATGGGAGATTGAGAGAATTTGTGTATGAAGATGGAATTTTTGAAATTCGGGAAGAGACTTTGTGTTCCCGATATACCTGATCTAAAAAGGGAATTGCTGGATGATGCTCATAGTTCCAATTTCTCTATACACCCTGGGAGCACCAAAATGTATAGATATTTGAAGGAACATTTTTGGTGGGACAACATGAAGAGGGAGATTTCCGATTTTGTGTCAATATGTATGGTTTGTCAACAAGTGAAAGTTGGAAGGCAACAGCCTGGTGGAGTATTGCAACCTCTTCCCATACCTGAGTGGAAATGGGACAATATTATGGTGGACTTTGTCATGGGACTACCAAAGACACCTTGAAGGAATGATGCAATATGGGTTATTGTTGATCGTCTTACCAAGTTAGCACATTTTATTTCTATAAGAGAAGATCTACCACTGGAACGTCTAGCAAGACTATATATTAATGAAGTTGTGAGACTTCATGGAGTACCCCTATCGATTGTTTCTGATCGTGATCCCCGTTTTACTTCAAGATTACGGAAAAGTCTTCAGAAAGACTTGGATACTGAACTTAATTTGAGCATTGACTACCACCCTCAAACAGATGGAAAATCAGAATGGACTATTCAAACCTTAGAAGACAGGTTGAGATCTTTCTCACTTGACTTTCAGGGTATGTGGGATCAATATTTACCTTTGGTAGAATTTTCCTATAACAATAGCTTCCATTCGAGTATTCAGATGGCACCATATGAAGCATTATACAGAAAGATATGTCGCACACCAACCTGTTGGGATGATGTTGGTGAAAGAAAACTTATAGGTCTAGAACTGGTGGAGGAAACAATGGAAAAGGTGAAGCTAATCCAAAATCATATCAAAGTATCTCAAAGTAAGCAGACGAGCTATGCCGATAATCGAAAGAAGGATTTAGAATTTCAAGTTGGTGATCATGATTTCCTGAAGGTATCTCCATGGAAGGGAGTCATATGTTTTGGTATGAAAGGTAAATTGAGTCCCAGGTACATCGGACCTTTCGAAATTCTAGAACGAATTGGGGCTGTAGCTTACTGATTGACAATGCCGCCAAGTCTCTCCAAAGATTATGATGTGTTCCACGTATCTCTGTTGAGGAAATACATGCCTGATCCAACGCATGTACTCACCTATGAGGAATTAGAACTGGAACCTGATCTGTCTTATTGTGAAGAGTCCATTAGGATTCTTGATACCATAGAACATGTACTGAGAAATCGGATGACTCGTCTAGTAAAAGTTCTATGGAGGAATCATAAGATGGAAGAGGCAACGTGGGAACCCGAGGAACTTATGATGAAGAACCACCCAAGTCTTTTCATGTGGTAGTATTCCAGAAATTTCAAGGATGAAATTATTTGAAGGAGGGTAGAATGTAACACCCCAAGCTTCTACGGTACGCTTCTCTTTGAATAACGTGATAGCGTGTGTTGTACGCAACATCAAGTTCTAACACACCACAACTAATCAAACTAGCCGTTATGAATAGTAATACCTAATTTTCGAAATAATATATATTTTATATTTCAAAATGGATTTCATTTTTGGATTCAGAGTATCGAATTTATCCTAAGGTGAAATTTTGGTACTTTTCGGATAACTTTAATATTTTTATGAATAGTGAAAAATACTTAAAAACAACTTTTTTAATAAAAATAATTTATAGTGATAAATTATAATATTGAGTGGTTTTAAAGTATAATTAGAATATATTTTGACCATTTTATCCAATGGTGTTCATTATAATTAATTTCACTTTGATATTGGACATAAAAAATTGTCAATCTTTTGATATATATTGTTACTTAAAAACACGCTTTTTGTTTTAACAATGAGAATTAATTTTAAATTAACTTCTACCACTTCTTTGTTTTGAATTTGGAAAAATGGATTCCATATTTGGAATCAGGATGTTCATATTTTGTAAATAGGTAACTTTTATTTTTAGACATTTTGAATAATTACTTCAGTAAATATTTTATTTACCATGGTTACGGGTAAATCCGGTAAATAAGGGTTACAAAATAATATTATAATAATAATAAATTACTCTAAAACGTGTCCTAAATTTATTTTTGGATACATGTCCGTCCTTGGGAATATTTGGGTCGATTTTGGGACCTCATAGAGCCACTTGTATGTGATAGGGACACTTTATTTTAGTTAAGTTAAAATAAATACAAAAATGACAAAAGCATATATCTTTTAGCAAAATAATTTTTACAAAGAGTTATATATGTTGAATTTTCAACTATACATATTAATTAGAAATATAAAAATATTTCCTACATAATTATATTTTATTTATAATTTTTAGACATTAAATAATTTAATTTATTTATGACACAATGATGATGAAGTAAATACCATAATAGTGAAAAATTAAAATAATTGATATTATAAATACCCAAATAAATAAAATTTGATACTTTTAATGAATTAATCTAATTTTCTAGGATAATATGACATATTAGTATTTATGTAATTGACATTTTACAAAGTAATCATTCTGCTATGATTTTAACAAAAATCAACTATTGAATAGTGTCAAAATTGACATAAAAGAGTTTTTAAAACATATATTATATTATTAATTGATATTAAATTCCTAAAAATCTACGATTCATCCAAGAGACTTATATCATGATATTTGAATCATTAGTGGGCCACTTGGGGGTTTCTTGGATGTATGTAGTATGTTTATTTACCATATAATATAAAAATACAAATAGACATTGTAAAAGTGAAACTAATTAACTAAGAGTTAATACTTAAAGATAAGGTTAATATAGTAACCCAAACATGTCTAAATTCTATTGGTTGAGTGGTTTTCGACCCATACCCACCTTAAACTTTAAATAATCTACTTTGTATCCATTATAAACCGAATATGAATTTAATATAAAATAATAGTTCTAGATTTTCCAAAGGTGCCCCTCACCTCTCTTATAAAAGGAACTCTCCCTTCTCATTAACTCACACCTTAAAAGCCTTTTGGTTCGGCCACACTCTAACCATATAATCTCTAAACTTCCCTCACTTCCTCCTAGAGGCCTTCTTTTAGTCAGAAATCCATCTTAAGGAGCCCTTTTGATCAAATCAAAAGGAAGAACCCGAAGAAGGGGTAAGGATTTCACCACCCTTTTTCAAGTTCCTTTCTTCTTCCAGTTATTCTTTGTTTGTTATTACAATTATAAAATAATTACTCCAGTATATTATATATACTTTTATTTTATTATAAAAATTTTACAACCATATTTCAGTAATCTATCCATCTTTTGAATAACATGTCACCATACGTGCGTACGTACGGCTTATCGCCTCCACGTTGTGGTGTAATTGTTATTCAATAAATTATTATTTGGATGGGTATAATAATGATGTGTAATTCATGTAAATAATAAATATAACATGATAATGATTCTGTATATATGATATACCATCCAATTATATATTATTTTAATATCAAAAGAATGATATTGTTGCTCGTGCGTACGTACGGACTACCGTCTCCACGAACGCGATGAGATTCATTCTCCATCGTATCCATTCAAGTATAAATCTCATTTTATGATTAATAGTAGTAACTAAGGACTTGATATCATTCTGGATATGAATAAGATACAACATATCCAGGACAAACATGTCTTACGTAAAAAAACATATAAAATAAAACGAGTAAGTTAACACTCGAAACAATGATAATACTAAGATATTATTAACAAATCAATGTTAGAAAATCGTATATGATATCATATTGATGTATATGATTCTTTTATAATTTAATAACAATTATTTCACCATTATACAGGAGGTTAACATACACCCAACTATGGAAAAGTACAAGGTATGGGTTTATTTCACATTCTCTTCATTATCCGAGGTTGTTTATATGTAATAATCTACTGGGACTTCTTTATCATCCACAACCATGTTTCTTAAAAATGTATTTCAAATTTTTTTTACTATTTACTAGAATATGGGTTAAAGTCATTTATACCATTGTATGACTTTTTATAAGAGGTTTATAAAGGAATTTTTCCGTCGTTTACCAAACAAGGGGCTTTTTAACCTTTTTGACAAAATTAATGTAAGAATGTTTTTTATTAAATTATACGACGGGTGCGGCTATTTTCCGTCAAAGCTTCCCTTACAAGCTTATAAAAATATTTTCAAATAAAATGTTTTATTTTATAAATATATTACTCTTAAATGATTTCAAAATAGAAAGAAATATTTCTCTAAAAAGAGTTTTGATTTCATCTATGTCAACACCCTTTGATGGAATTTACACTTATTTGAAGTTGATTTATTATGATACAAAACTTCAATATTGTATTGAAGGTTTTGTGATATGTTTGACTGTGGATGTGTTATTTTTATACCATTCATGGTTTATGGATGAAGTATTTACATTTCGTATGCTAGTTTTAATATGAATGTTTATGTTATGTTTAAACCTTTTCATATGGGAATGAACTAGACTTAATATGTGACGGGTGGAGCCCGCTATAGCTCCTCGATGCATTGGTAGGTCTCATGAGACAAACTTGTGTCTTGGCACAAGGCCTTGACAAAATCTTATTTGTAGTCTTGGCATGATGCCTTGGCTATGTGGTTATGATGGTCTGGCATTATGGATTCCATCATTATGAAAGTGGTTATTGATATTCCATGTGATTATTAGATTAGTAGAATATCCATGTGAATAAGTAAATGGAATTATTTCATTTTATTTTTTCCATACTATGTTGAAGTTCAAGTTTAAAAGGCTTTTGTTTTAGTTATACATTGCCTTAAATGTTTATTCTTTTTTGATGAAAGTTTCTGCTATATTGTTATCCTTACTGGGAATTTGAGCTCACCCCTTTGAATGTTTTATTTTTTCCAGGATGTGACAAAGTAATTTATGAATGACCTGTAGGTATAGTATGTGGGGATATGAGTGTGGACTATGAAGAAAATATGTTGTTGTAGTTTTCATTTTTATGATGTAATGTAAGAGTTATGAATATATCTAGTGTTTCCAAGGCAACTAAACTAATTGGTCTTTCGAGATTTGATCTTTCTTGTGATCATGCCAATGTTATGTAATAATGCACCAACTCTTGGTAACTAGGGTCGGGGGGTTACATTCCAGGAGGGTGGAAGGGCTATCTAGGGGAGGGGGAGGCTGTACAGGGGGTGTCCAGGGGTGTGGGGGTGTCCTGTGGGGTGAGGGGGGGTTCCAGGGGGTTTTCCAGTGGGGGGGGGGGGGGCAGGGTGTCTATGGGGATGCGGGGGTGCATTCCAGGGGTGTGGTGGGGGCTGTCTAGTGGGTTGAGGGGGTTCTGGTCTGTTTTTGGTAACTTTTTGGTCTGTTGCAAGTGTATGGGAGGGCTGTCCAAGGGTGTGGGAGTGCTATCCTGGGGGTGGGGGTCTACCGGAGGGTGGGGGATGTCTAGGGGTGGTGGTGATGTCCAAGGGGTGTGTCCAGGGGTGTGGGGGGGGGGGGCAGTCTAGCGGGGTGAGTGGGTTCTGGTTTGTTTTTGGTAACTTTTTGGTCTGTTTCAGGAGTGTGGGAGGGTTGTCTAGGGGTGTGGGAGTGTTGTCCAGGGGGTGGTGGGTATACATGAGGGTGGGGGGGGGGGGGTTGTCCAGGGGTGTTTGGGGCTGTCCAGGGGGTCGGGGGGTAGTCCGGGGGTGTGGTGGGGGCTGTCTAGTGGGGGGAGGGGGAGGGAGGAGGGCTATCCAGGGGTGTGGGAGTGTTGTCCATGGTGTGGGGGGTATACATGAGGGTGGGGGGGGGGTTGTCTCGGGGTGTTTGGGTATATCCAGGGGTTCGAGGGGCAGTCTCGGGGTGTGGTGGGGGCTGTCCAGTGGGGTGAGGGGGTGCCGTTCAGGGGGTGGTGGGAGGGATGTCCAATGGAGTATATTTTAAATATTATCAATGTAAATGCTTAATTTTTATTTGGTTCTTGTTTTTATCTACTTCTATTTTTGTGGTATGAATTCTTGATTTGGTTTCTAGTTGTTTTTAGGGAGAGTAGAGGACTATATTCGATTTTATAAAAAAAATTGGTCTTCCATGTTGGTTATTTTATAACCGACATGATAAAGGAATCGGGAAGGGTTTATCACGTCGGTTTTTTGAATAGACGACGTGATAAACACCTATGGAATGGTTTATCATGTCGGTTATTTAATAACTGATGTGATAAAAGGCCTGGGAAATGGTTTATCACGTCAGTTATTAAATAGTCGACGTGATAACCCCCCTGGACTGGTTTAGCATGTCAGTTATTATATAAATGACGTGATAAACCATTTCCCTTGGGTTTATCATGTCGATTATTAAATAACCTATGTGATAAAAATACCCCGCACTGGTTTATGACCTCAGTTATTATATAACCGACATGATAAACCCCCCAGTTTATCATGGAAGTTATATAATAACCGACGTGATAACACCCCCTGGTTTCTGTAGGTCGGTTATTAATTAACTGACGTGATAAAAACCACGATGTTATGTTTTTTACATCAGTTTTTAAATAACCGACATAAAAAACAATATTTATAACTTCGTCTGTATTAATGATGGCAAAAAACCGACGTAAAAATGAAAAAGAACCGACATAAATAATGTTTTCTCCACTAGTGAACTGTTGTGTGATGTGATCTGTCCATATCTTGGGATCTAGTTGTCAAAATTGTGAAAAACTTTCGGTGGGGACCGTCAAGAGGTGTGTCTATAACTGTTTTATTTTTATCTAAAGTGAGATAAAGTTGTATGGAGGTCGAAACCCATGTTAAAATTGGTTTTAAGAAATCTTTGTGCCCAAAACCACCTTCCCATTTTCTTTTATAATGGCACCTTGGGCTCCCCATTTGGAAGTTCTACCAGGAGGAAATGCTCTGGTATTTTGGATACCCAAAGGATTCCTCTAATCATCCTATAATTTCTGGATGCCCCTATCATCATAGGGGGATAAACAATGAATAAGGAGTTCCACCCGAGCCTTCTCCTCCTCTTAATGGTGAGCTAAATGGTGGATGATCATTTCGAGGGAGCTACACATACTTGGGAGGGATTTCCGACACTTTATACTCTTATGGTTTTGTATAATTTGTTTGTGGATTATTTCACTTTGTTTTATCTAAACATGTTTCTCCTCTGAATTCACTTCGTGGGTTTAATTAAGTGAACCGCTTTTCATTTCAAAACTGATTGTGTTGAAATTTCAAGAGTTAAACTTGGATTGTTCCGATTGGAAAACACAAGGATAATCATTCTATCACATATACAAAAGATATTAGTATTCATTGGTAACCATTAATCTGTTCTTGAAGTCCAAACCTTGATAACATGATTGTTGTGTCAAGGGTTAGTACTTTGTGCAATGTTTTGAGAGGAAAGAGGGGAATCAAGATCTTGAAAACCCTCAACCAAAGAATTAAACAAAACCATGTGAAATTTTTAGAAAAATGAACTATACAATATGTGTAGTGAAATTTAAGTGATCTCTTTATCTTATAATTATAAAACACCACTTTTATTTATTAACTATTAAATTATTTAAATCAAGTTATTTTCTTAAAACTGTTTTCAAACCACCCCCTCTTTTGTTCTTCTTATTAAAAATTCACACTATAAATCCACCAACGCTCCTTAAGAGATGGCCTAGGTTCTTCCCTAGAATAAAAAATATTTTTTAAATAGCTTTCAATTTGATGTGTCATGATAACACGTTCACACCACGACTTCGAGATGGAAAGTTGTACTTACGCATGTGTGGTGCTTTCATTTTTTGTAAGATGGAGAAAAGGTGGAATATGGTTGTTACGTAATCATAATATATTCTTAAAATATAGGTGATATTGAATTTTTGACTTTAAAAAGTAAAAAACACTTGAAGAGTATGTAGAAAAAGAAATAATATTGTAAGATTCAACAATGAAGATTACCTCTTTCTTGGAAAACACCCTTTGGATCTCCTCATAGGGACACTAGGGTTGGTATTTTGAGAAGAAAAAAACCACTATAATGTGGATATAAAATTTGATAAGAGAAAATATTAAGGTATAATCAAGTTTTAAGGATCAATGTGATGTGGAAAAGTTAGGTAGGAGGTTCCCTTTTTATAATTGATGTGAAGGGACCTTTTGGAATCTCCAAAAATATTACTTTATATTAAATTCAGTCTTAATAAAAATAACACCAAAAGGTGATGTATTCAAAGATAAAATGAGATAAGATTGTAATATCATAAAAAAATAGATTTTAGAAATATTTTGATATAATTTTAAGCCTTATCATATTGATTAACCCTTAGTTATCCTATTTTAATTTTAACCAGGGTAATAATTTTTTCAATATTAAATGGGTGTAATATTTAGTTATGTGATGTTAATTAGATCCTAAATGAAAATAATTTGACATTATAGAACATATTATAATTTTTTTTTATTTTTAAATTTGTTTTACTGTTTTTATAATTTAATAAAATATTATATTGATAAAATATCATTAGTTTCAATTTTTAAACTATTCATTATTTGTAATTTTAAAAATATCAAGATAACAAGTTAAATTTGAAAAAAATATTTTATTATATCAATATGAGGTCTAGGTAACATATAAAATTCATTGATCACAATAATTATCTGAAATTAACTTTATTACAATATTTTTCATAACATTTATTTTATATTCCCATTAATAAAATAATTAATATATCACTATTGTGTAAATATTTAATATAATTATTTATTTAGTAAAAATTAAAAATAAAATTCCATGATGAACATAAATAATATTTTTTTTAGAATAATATTTATAGTTTAATATATATTTTGGGTAAACCAATATTAAAAATGATATATTATTTAAAACATGAATGTGATATCTTTGAAATTTTATAAAATAAAATATTATAAATATAGTAATATATTCTAAGTGGCCCAAAAAATCAAAAATAAATAAATATCCTAAAAATAGGTTTATTAAGTTAAAAATTTACATTTATATTATTTCATAAAATACATTTTCCTCATGTGGACACATAAGGGTTATTTAAGAGAAAGAAAGTGACATTTTGTGTCTTTATATGATTTAATTATTATATAAGTAATTTTCATGGAATGATATCCATTAAAAAACTTAATTTTAATATTCTTATGTTAAGGGTCATATAATATTCATATAATAAAATATTTTCATGCTTTAAGTTCATTTTATAGGTTTTATCATTTTATTTTTAATCTAAATTAGTCAATTTATCATTTACTATGGTAATAAAATTTACCAATGTTACAATTTTATTCATAGTATCCAAAAATAAAATGGATCTATTAATTAAATTTGGACGTTGTGAATACAAATTTTTTACCCTTTTTTCAAAATTAAAATCTTAAAATTTTAAAAATTTAATTAAAAATACTACCAGTAAAATTCCATGAATCTTTTTTTGAAAAAATTTTCTTTAAATACATAAAGTGTTTTTACAAGAAATTATTGTATAAAATCCTTTTAAAAAATCATAATTTTATTATTTAAAATTAAAATAAACTAATTAAAATTTAAAACTAATCCATAATATTATTTTACTTTGTAAATATATTAAAAGAAAATATAGTTTTCAATAAAAATTAGTATTTCTAGTATTCCTTAAAAAATAAATCTTTTAGGAAAAATATAAAAAAATATTTTTAATTTAATTTTTAAAAGGTGAATTTAAAAATTAAATTAATTTAGTTAATAAATTTAATATAACTTCTAAAAATTAATAATTATTTATAAAAACAAGATAAAATAGTTTTTGGATAAAACAAAATATTGAAGAATACGGCGATTTTACTAAGAATTATGTAGTCATTTGATAATAATTTATCTATTAATTCATATCGAGTTTTCCCTTTATATTTATTTCATAAATTATTTGTTCATATTTATTCCCTCCAATTTAACAACTAGGTTATAATGAACATATAATATTTATGTGTTTCGTTTAAACTCATTTTTGTGTGCAACACTAGCTATTGAAGAATTTAAAACTTCTTAAAGAGAAATATTTCATAAAAATATCCATGTGTGAAATTCTACCCACTTAAAATGAATTTTATCTTGAATTTTTATATTAGGATGCCAAAATATTATGATACCTCTTCCTAGTCACATCTTCAGGTTCCCACATAGCTTCTTCAAATTGGTGGTTCTGCCATAAAAAATTAACCAAATGAGTGCTGGTTTTTATAGAACTTTATCTATATGATCAATAATCTCTACAAATTTTTCTTCATAATAAATATATTACTACAGTGGTATATATTTTGAGTTTAGAATATGTAAAGGATCATGTATGTACTTTCTTAGAAGTGATATATAGAACACATCTTGAACTTAAGAGATATTTAGTGGAAGTGTCAATATATAAGCCAAATTCCCAACATGATCAATAATTTCAAAATGAAAGATGTACATAGGGCTTAGATTTACATTATTTCCAAATCTCATAACTCTCTTGTAGGGATATTTTCATCAAAATACCTTGTTATTAACTTTATACTCCTAGTCTTTTTGTCGATCTTCATCATAAATTTTTTATCGACTCTAAGCTTCTCTTTAGTGCTTTTGAATAGATCTGTATTTATCTTCCATCCCCCCAAAAAGATCATGTCCCATTTTATTTCTTTCCCCAACATAATTCTTGAATGTTGGAGTTTTTTAGTTCTTACCATATAGGGTTCCATAAAGATCCATCTGAATACTAGGGTGAAAGCTATTGTTGTTAGAAAATTATGCCAAAGATAGGTGCTGATCCCAACCACCTTTGAAATACATAAAGTTGGATCTAAACATGTCCTCTAGAGTTTGAATTGTCTTATTAGTATGAACATCTATCTGAAGATGATTTGAGGTGATGAAACTTAACTATGTATCCAGAGCCTACTGAATTGTTCTCTAGAACTTTGTGGTAAACCCCAGGTCCTGATCAGATATGATGGAAACCGGTACTCCCTAACATCTCACTAAATCCGTCTTATATATTCTGGAAAACTGATGAAGATAGAATTATTATCTAATAGGAATGAAGTGTGACAACTTCTTAAGGTGATAAACTATAACACATATAGAATTATTGCCTTTAGATATTTTGGGAAGTCCAATGACAATGTCCACTGTAATGCGGTCAAATTTCCTTTATGGTATGGGTAATGGTTATAACAACCCCTTAGACATATGTCTCTTAAACATAAATTGAAGACCTACCAAGCACCGAGAAACATACTATAAAATATCTTTCTTCATGACTTCCCACAAAAAATACTCATTTAGACCCCTATACATATTTGTGCTTCCAGGATGAATAGATAATGATTGACAATGTGACTCATCCAACAACTCCTTATTTAAATTTCGTATGGGAGGGACACATCCAATGGCCCGATGGCCTTCGTTTTTATTGATTGTTGATAATCCACCTTTAAAGGGGTGAGGTGGAACCCTTACAAGGCCCATAGGCTTAAGTATTACATGTCTTGTTGGCCTTAGAGGAATTCATTTCCCGTATGCTTCAAACATTACATACAACCCACACTAACTACTTTGGAACGGATCCTCCCTAGCATCTTCGTCATAAAATCATCTCTCCTCCTTTGCATGGCTGTTAGGCTAGGCTTTCTCATGCATGCACATGCTTTAGTGCATATTTAACCCCTTTTGAGTGAAAATATACTTTACAATTTTATGATATATATATAAATATATCACACCATTCTCCATAAAAATATTGTATACACATATTTAATGTAATAATTACCAAATATAACTCCAAATAATTTGTTTGGTAATTTTTCTCATGTATTTTCAATTGTAGTGCGGCATAAGATATCACCATATCATTTTTCATGAGAACACATCCTAACCCATTATTGGATGCATAATTTTATATAAAAAACATCTCTCCACTATAGTGTAGGGTGGAAAAAGGTGCACTGACTAACATTCGTTTTTAGTTCCTTGAAATTATCTTCACGTTACTCTATATTTATTAACATAACCCCTTTCTGAATCAACTTGGTTAGTGGATTAGATAATCATGAGAAATATTTCAATTTTTTATTATAATATCTACCCAAAACAAGAAGAATTCAGATCTTAGTTACCTTTTTTAGTATATTCTGATGTTCAATAATAACCATATTTGAAAGATTCACATATATCCCCTCTCTTGAGATTATGTGACCCAAAAATGAAACATTCTAAAAACAAAATTCACATTTGGTAAATTTTTCATTAAGATTATCATTTATTATTGTATTTAATACAATCCTCAAGTGATATTCATGTTCTTACTTACTATTTTAATATAAAAGAATATTATCTATAAATACTTACACAAACTAATCAAGATTGTCTCTAAATAATCTTTTCATTAAATCCATGAAGATAGCGGGGGGATTATTTGGACCAAAAGGTTTCACTATAAATTCATTATGTCTATACCTTCTACAAAATGTCATCTTGGGTATATCCTCCTTCTTTACCCTCAATTGATGATATCTATAACGAAGTTTAATCTTAGAAAAGTATTGAGAACTATGTTGTTGATCAAATAAGTCAACAATATAGAGGAGAGGTTGTTTATTCTTGATAGTGATCTTGTTAATTTCTCTATAATCAATGCGGAGTCTCATTGATCCTTATTTCTTATTAAAAATAGAATAGGTGAACCCCAAGGTGATCCACTTGGGATTATGAATCCTTTATCAACATTCTATTGGACTAACTTCTTTAATTCTAAATACTCAATTGGGGCCATTATAGAAGGAATATTTGAAATAGGAATAGAACCCAGTATGAGTTATATTGAAAACTCAACTTCATGATTTGGTGTAGGACCATGAATTTATTATGGAAATACATTAATAAGGTTCTATAAAATAGGTTTATACATAATGGTGAGTTTTTCCCCAACCATCTAAGATAGATAACCTTCATTTATAGGATTTAAGACCCAAAAAATGGAAGTAATTTCCACTAGACGTTCATATTAATCCTTGCATAGATAAATGATCCTAGTTTCATTTGGAATATGAAATGAGACTTCCATTCCTTGTAAATTGATATAAGATCCATTTAGTGAAATCCAATCCATGATAATAATCACATAAAATTAAACAAAATGAAGGATCACAAGATTTTTTGGAAAAACATTCCCATAAACTTCAACAGGAGAATAGATAAAAACATGCGATTAGGACATTGTTCTATTAAGAGTTTTCACAGCTAACGAAATACCTTTTTTTGAGATAATAAGGAGATACCCTTATAAAATTCTTTAGAAATAAAAGAGTTTGTTGATCCAAAATCAAATAAAACTTTAGGTGTTTTATATTGGATGATATATGTACCTTTCACCGCTTAATTATCGTACTCTGCATTGCTAATGGTGATTGCATGTGATTTTCCTTTTTCTTTGGCCTTAAGAGTTTGCTGATGTCGATCATCATCAATAACCCTTGGGTTTTTTCTTTGGTTATAATAATTCTCATTTTCTTTCACTTTATGAATTGAAGTGTGGGTGGTTAATTATTTGTATCCTTTTCTCTATTCACATCATTAGCTATCTTTTTACCGTCACTTTGGCAGTCAATTTCTTGATTACCTTCTTTCTAACACATAAAAAATTTACTAGTACCCGTAAGAAAGTTTCCTCTATATCTCTTTCCACACTTTGAGCATAAAGGAAATCTCATATTCTTTTCACTATAGTTTTTATATTTCCATTTAATTCCATTTTTCTCTTCTTATCAAACCAATAAGATTTATCAGTGAATTCAATCTCCATCTAAACCTTGAGAGTACATAGAATGATTTCCACATAGATACTGAAGTCTATTATGGATAACTCCATTTTTAGACTTGGTTATAATCAACTTCATAATCGATCAACAGTAATTTCATGTTGGATGATAATTATAGAAGAGTACCTTGAAAGTATTGTAAAATTCACTTCATAAGTACCAAAAGATTCATCAAACTTTTACTTAATCTTAAGGAACAACATATTCAAATTCATACAGTGAATATGAGGAAAGTACTTATTGAAAAATAATTTATTGAACTCATCCCATTCCATGGATTCAATTTCATCTCATTGAATCTTATTATTGATGATATTTCACTATAGATCATCTTCAACCTCCAAATGATATAGTATTGAAATTTTATTTTCATGTTAAAAAAATTGGACAAATGAAAATATATTTTCATTGGTAATGATCCATTATTCATCCACTAGTGGATCATAATACCTAGTAAAAGAATGTGGACTCTTCCTCATGAAATACTCAAAAAATGTTGTTCCCTCATTTTCTCATTTGGAGGTTATTCATGATTCATAGTTTGAGAAAGTTGTGTGAGCATAAGAACAAGATTTTTAATTCCATATCCCATTAAATTTGGTTTCTCAAGAGAAAAATAATTATCTTTTCCATTTCAGTTAACATTAATGTGTTTCTTAAAGTTTTATCCATTCACTAAAAACAAAAAGAATAGTGTGAGAAACACTAATCATTATAGAAAACCCACTTAATCAAGGAAAATTACTTATCAAATTTCAATTCAAGACACTTGAGGTCTTATCATTAGTTATTTATGAACATAAACAGACCTCTTAGATTGTATTCTATACTTAGACATATCCTTTGGGTACTTACTAATGTTTCCTCATCCAAGATTCTAAAGGATAACTAAACCATACTCTGATACTAACTAGAACGACCAATAATTTTCATACATAGATATTACATCTAAATAGTAAAATACTAATTAAATAACATAATAAAAAAATACCAAAACTATATAGATTTAGTATCTTTGGAAATTGGGAAACATAAACACCTGATTCATAAAACATATACATTTCATACCACTTATTCCTTAAAAACTAGAACCATTTTGACACATATTATGTAATATATTTCTTCATATCACAGGGAAAATAAACATAAGGAAAGGTTGATATTAGATTCTCATTAATGTTAATAAAGGGAGATGACATAAGCATAAGGAAGTAAGAACATGAAAATAACTTTTGAAAATTATATCCTTCATAGCAAAGATCCTGATATTGTGTCATGGAATAAATCATGGATGTTTATAAAGAATAAAAGATCATATTCCATGAGACCAAAACATAAGACATAGAATTGTAGAATAGAAATAAAAATATAAATTAATATTCATATTAGTCATGGATCACTTCTATGACCATCATAGAAGAAAAATTATCTTACTGAAACGAGTTCACTTCTCATTTTATCCATGTATTAGTAAAATGAGTTTACTTCCTATTATATTCTTATCTATCTCATGGGATATAAATATATACCCAATTTATTGGAGGGATATATAGGTCTCACCCATCACATAATTAAAACTAAACATATCTCTTCCACAGGAACATAAATCATTCATAATATCAAAACCCATGGAATAGAATGGGTTTTGTAAACATTATTCAATCATAACATAATCCATGGAAAAGAATTGACTTTCATAAATATCATTCCATCATAAATATAAACCATACACAAAAATAATAGGATTAGTATCCTTGAAAGATATACCCAATAAATCATAAGTAACATCAAATAATGTTATCAAAGATGAAAAATAATTTTGAGAGATCACTTGAAAATAATTCTTGAGGAAAATACGATTTTTTCTTTGAAAACGTTTTCTTTTCATCAAATATAAAACAATTTTAAAAGATTTTTTTTAAAAAAATAACCTTTGTAATATTTTAAGGGAAGATTCAAGGAAATAACGAATCATGAAAGTGGTAAAATACATTCATTCTATATAAGTTAAAAAACATCCATTTTGTACTTTCTCTGGAAAATTCACAATGTAACTCATTTGGATGATGAAAAAAATATTCCATTCAAACCATTTAGTAAAATTATCACTTGGGTATAAATAACTTTTAATTTTTTTAGAATAATAGTAAAAATATTTTGGATTTTTTTTAAGAATAATGGACCAGGAAGATAAATATTTCCCAATAGATACTTACATATAAACAATCTTGAATAATAATGATATTATAAACTTAACCCTTACCCTAGGTACGATTTCATTCATATGTATCTGAACCCCTTGTATAATATTTTAAATAATTTTATTAATTTTATATAGAACCATATTCATATTTATGATATTATATATGATCCACTTATATCATCTCATCACCCTTTTTAACAATATATCATTATTACCCTTCTCTGGGGTGTTAACTGCTTCATTTTCCTATGCGTGTTTTGTCTTATAAGTCATAGTTCTTGTGAATAAAATATATTTACATCATATAAATAATGATATTAATGTAATATATATCATATTAAATCATTATATACACTTATATAATCCTTATTGAGTGATGAACATGAAAAATGAATCTCATCACTTTGTGGAGATGGTATGACATACATACAAATGAGCGATGGTATCATTACCTTAATGATGAAATGGTAAAGACGAGGGTGGTATAATAATTTCCTGAATCAATATAATGTTATAGTTATCATATATATATATATATATATATATATATATATATATAATTTTACGAAGTATACCCACCCAAATAAGGTGGTAATGAAAAAAAGATTACACCTCTGTGTAGAGATGTTAAGGCATACGTACTCACGTGTGGTGATTTAATTTTTCAATGGATGGATAAAAGGTTGAATAAATTTTTTACACAATAATAATAAAATATAATCATATATTTGATAGACAATTTGTTATTTTAGAATGTAAACAATACATGAATAGGAATCATAAGAATAAATATTGTTAGAAGAGTTGGTAAAGATGATTACCTCTTCCTTGGTGGACTTCCTTTGGATCTCCTCTAAGGGACACTAGGGTTGGTATTTTAAGAATAACATAACCTCTATAATATGGATATGGAATTCGATAATATAAATTTGTCGGGTATGGTCAATATTGAAGAATCAATGTTATGTGAAGAAGTCAGCAAGGATGTTCCCTTTTATAATTGAGGTGAGTGACACTTTTGGAATTTCAAAACATATCAATTTAAAATAAATTTAATATCAAAAAAATAACTCCAAAATAAACTTTATTCAAATATAATATTAGATAATTTTTTAATATCATAAACTAAAATATTTTAAAGAGGTCATAGAATTATTTTAATCCTTATCATTTTGATTAACCCATAGTTAACCTATTTTAATTTAAATAAAGGTATCAAAATTTTCAATATTAAAAGGTTTTAATTTTTACTTATGCGATGTAAATTATAAAAATAATAATAATTAAATTATAGAACATATTATACTTATTTTAAATTTTAAAAGATGTTTTATTATTTTAAAATAATTTAATAAAATATTATTTTGATAAATGTTTTGACACTATTCATTATTTGGACTTTTAAAAATATCAAGATAAAAAGTTAGCTTTGAAAAATATATTTTTTTATATTCAAAATAGGTCAAGATCTTCTGTAAAATTCTTTTATCACATTAATTATCTCAAATTAAATTTTTGTAATATTTTTGATAACATTTATTTGATATTTCCATTAACAAAATAATTACCACATCAGTTTTGTGCAGTTATTTAATATACATGCATCTTTACTAAAAATTAAAATAAAATACCATGATGAATATAAATATTCTATATTTCACATTAATATTTATATTCTAATATATCTTTTGTATAATAAAATATTAAAAATGATATATTACTTAAAACATAAATGTGACATCCTTGAAATTTTATTAAATAAAATTTTATTAATATCATAATCTCATCTAAGTGGTCCAAAAAATAAAAAATAGATTTTTATCATGAGAATATGTTTAATAAGTTAAAAATTTAAATTTATATTCATTAATAACATACCATTTTATGTAGCCACATAAGGGATACTTAAGATAAAGAAAGTGACATTTTGTGTCTTTATTTAATTTAAATATTATATAAGTTATTTTCATGGGAAAGTGTCCATTAAAAAATTAATTTTTATCATTATGTGTTAAGGGATTAATTATATTCATCCAATAAAATTTGGGCATGTTTTAAGGTCATTTTATAGTCTCTATCAATTTATTTTTAACCTAAATTACTCAATTTACCCTTTATCGCGCTAACAAAATTTACCAATGTTACTATTCAAAGTGGAAAAAATAAAAGGGACTTATTCATTTAAATTGGACCTCATGAATATAAATTTGGTATATATTTTTAAAAAATTCAAAACATAGAAATTTCAGAATTTATTTTAAAATAAAACTGGTAAAATTCCATGAAAAACAGTTTTTTGAAAAATACCCTTTTAAAACATAAAATTTTTTTAAAATAAATTCATGTATAAAATTATTTTAAAAACACATAATTTTATTATTTTAAATTAAAATTAAATAATTAAAAATAAAAATTAATCCAAAAAATAATTTGTCCTTGTAATGAATTTAAAAGAAAATATCATTCTTAATAAAAACAAGTATTTTCACTATTCCTTAAAAAATGTGTTCAAAAAATAAAAAAATAATTTTAAGATGATTTTGAAATTATGAACTTAATAATGAAACTAATCTTATAAAATCCATTTTCTAAAACTTCTAAAAATTAATATTTTCTCATAAAATTATGATAAACTCATTTTTGTAGAAAACATATTTTTTTAAGAATAGGGTGATTTTACTTTGAATCGTGTGATCATTTTCAAATAATTTACTAATACATTCATATTGAGTTGGAACATTATGTTTATTTCATAAATTAGTTAATCATATTTATTCTTTTTAATTTAACAAATAGGTTATAACGAATATATAATATTTTATGCGGTTCATTTAAACTCATGGTTGCGTGAAACACAAGCTATTGCATAATTTAAAATTATTTAAATAGAAATATTTCATTAAAAGATCTGGCTATTACAACAAAACTAGGTTAAATTTCTATATCACAACAAGCCATATGTAATATCACTAAATTTTATATATAAGTTGTTTATTAGCCACTGAAATAGGCTAATATTCATTGTTAATATTTATAATATTCATGATATTAATCATTTATAAACACCATTTTTAGTGAATTTTACAATTCGAACATTATTTCACATTATGATTGTAATTATTTGTTAAAGTGCACTATTACTTGGTACATGTTTGAACACATCCTAAAACACAAAATAATCTTTATTTTATTTTTAGGTATCTCATTCTATATGAAAAAATTCATGATTTTGGAGTACTTAAAGATTCACATTGGAATACCACCAAAATAGCCTTTCATGCCAACACATTATGGGCAATGTAAACTGGAAAAAAGCCCAATAAAGAGACTATAGAGGCCATGATACAAGACCAATAATTATGAAAATTGAAGTAAATATATAATAAATCACGAGGAACATTTAATACAATACTGTCAAGATCTAATTAATACGTTTTAATGGATTTTCCAATGGCCCCAGTTGGTGTTAAAATTATGGGCCAGATTCTGCGGACCAAAAAAACATCCCACCATTTTACACATATATCGTAAACCATAAAGTATTTTGGGCTGAAACTTTACTAAAAGTTAGGGGACATCCGTAGATTAATTTTATTTTCTTATTCACCACTCCAATTATGAAATCTAGAATCCAATTTAGGTGCCTATGTTTTATGGATGCAAGATGGATGTCATTTTGGTTCATGCTAGAAAACCCTAAATTCCACAAATTTCCCACCACACTAGACCTTCCACACTCAAGTGGGAAGACTTGGACTATTGAGGGATAGAAACAAGTTTCTTTAGAGTCCTATTTAAGGTAGTGGTATAAGAGGATTTTATCATCTTTGATCTTTGTTTTCATTTTAATGTTATGCTCACTAGTAGAAAAAAGGTCTTTAACGTCGGTTTTTTTTTTATTTTTTACATCGGTTTTTAACCGACGTTGAAGTCGCCGACGTAAAAAATATGACTTTTTACGTCGGTTTTTGTAAACCGACGCCAAAAACAAATTTCAATTGCTTTTTTGCGTCGGTTTTGTAAACAACTGACGCCAAATAAACTCATCCGCGTCATTTTTTGCGTCGGTTTCCCTAAAAACCGACGCCAAAAAGTTTAAAAAATAGTTTCGGCGTCGGTTCTTGAAAAAAATCGACACCGTAAATGGAAATAACTTATTTTTGGCGTCTGTTTTTACAAGAACCGACGCCAAAAAGCCATTTTTATTGTTAGATGTTTTAGATAATTTCCTAATCTTCGATTTGACTGGTCGTGGAGCTAAAACGGAGTTACGGATCAAAAGTTATGGCCGTCAGAAGTTGAATATGTCAAAGTATCGATTGATACAATATGTTTTAAAGAAAACAAGATAAACACAAGTTAAAATCACGTACACCAAATGATATAAAATATACATAATACTTCAAACACATTTCGATTATTTTTCGATCTTCTATTGAAATGATATGTTGTTTATCATCATATCTCTTATATTTAGCGTAGATCTCATGTGATAATAAAAACGACGATCGATAATTAAACTTACACCAATCTTGGTAAATGTCATCCGAACGTTTTATATTTTTAACACAATAAAAAAAGTAAATAATAATTATTTGAAATCTATTCAAGTTATTTATAAATGAAGGACATTAATAATAATGAAAATGAATGAATATAATACGTACCGTAATCAAATTAATGATTGATGCCGCATTGAAAACTTGATTGAATCGAAGAGGATGAAAATGATAAATGAAGGACAAACAGATTTATATATAGTAAATGAAAATATTTTCGATTGAGTTGTATGAAAATATAGGCGGGATTTTAAAAAGTTAAACGCGCATTGTGAAAAAAATTGAAATTTTGATCCCGCGTATTAGTGAATGCTATTTGGCGTCGTTTTTTAAATAAAACGATTCTAAAAAGATAAAAAAAATACGTTTCGCATCGGTTTTTTTTAAAAACTGACGCGAAAAGTAAAAATAAATTGTTTTTCGCGTCGGTTTTTAAAAAAACAGACGCGAAAAACAAAAAAGTTTTTTGGGCGTCGGTTTTTATGAAAACCGACGTCAAAACATAAAAAAAAATTACCATGTGTTAGAAAATTTTTTAAGCTTCGATTTGAATGGTCGTGGAGCTAGAACGGAGTTACGGATTAAAAGTTATGGCCTTTGAAAGTTGGACTTAATTAACACTTCTTTTAGAGAAGATCAACTTCCAACATCCATAACTTTTAATCCGTAACTCCGTTTTTGCTCCATGACCAGTCAAATTGAAACTTAAGAAATTTTCTAACACATGGAAATTTTTTTTACAGTTTTGGCATCGGTTTTTAAGAAAACCAACGCGAAAAGTAAAAAAAAATATTTTTGGCGTCAATTTTTCTAAAAACCGACGCAAAAAACAAAAAAGTTTTTTTTGGCGTCGGTTTTTATGAAAACCGACGTCAAAACATAAAACACAATTTACCATGTGTTAGAAAATTTTTTAACCTTCGATTTGACTGATCGTGGAGCTAGAACGGAGTTACGTATTAAAAGTTATGGCCTTTGAAAGTTGGACTTAATTAACACTTCTTTTAGAGAAGATCAACTTCCAACATCCATAACCTTTAATCCGTAACTCCGTTTTTGCTCCATGACCAGTCAAATCAAAGCTTAGGGAATTATCTATAGGACTGAAAATGTTTTTTACATTTTTGGCGTCGGTTTTCATAAAAACCGACGTCATAACTTTTTTTTTTATTTTTTCACGTCGATTTTTAAAAAAACCGACGCCAAATCATTTTTTTCATTATTTTTTCGCGTCAATTTTTTTGAAAACCGACGCCAAAACTAATTTTTTTTTTATTTTTTGGCGTCGGTTTTCAAAAAACCGACGTCATAACTTTTTTTTTATTTTTTCACGTCGGTTTTTAAAAAAACCAACGCCAAATCATTTTTTTCATTATTTTTGCGCGTCGGTTTTTTTAAAAACCGACGCCAAAACTAATTTTTTTTAGTTTTTGGTGTCGGTTTTTAAAAAACCGATGCCAAAACATATCCGCAAAAATATTTTACGTCAGTTTATAAGAAACTGATGTCAAATTGACGATGTTAAAAATGATTTTTCTACTAGTGGCTGCCAATTTGATGTTGTAATCGTAGTCTTTAAATTGTTAGTTTCTTGAATTACCTTAGATTATTTATAAAAGTTCTTAATATTCTCTTATTTTGTTCTTCTTTTTATCACTTTGATACCATTTCCTCAATGCATGACCTTTTTAACCCCTAACCTTGTGTAATTATTCACACAATGGTGGGGTGATCGTTTTCTTTTCATTATTTTTTTTTAATTATCCAATTCCTCCCTCATGAGTCTATTTCCCGCTTCCATTGATATAATATCATAAATAGAGGGATAACCCACTCATGTTTTGATCTAAGGGAGAATTAAGGGGATTTATTGGATGTTATTTATCACTCTATTAATTTCTCATCACTTCTACTAATTGAGATTTTTATTTTGACGATTTTAAAACTCCTTCATCATTGTTGAATTTAAGGGCACACATTTCTAGTTATAATATAAATATTTATGTTGGAGTGCTCAAAACATTGATCCTCCAAGTGTATAAGTGATTAATATTATGGTGTGTTCGTATTAAAACAATAAGTGATAAGGTTATTTTATCCTCTTATGAACCCATCTCAAATATAAGAAATTGAAATCGTTAAAAAATAATTCATTCAATCCACCCTAAGAGATAACCTAGGATTAACTCATTCTCTTAATTTGAATTCACATAATCATATTAGTGTTCATTGAAAAAAATATAAAATCAACCCAAGTTGTCCACTTCATATCAAAAAACAATTTATAGAATGTATAGGTATGTAGGTTACTTCTTAGGTCTCTGAGGATACGAAAACCCAAGATAAAATACAAGCGTCTGCTTTACCCTTAAATTTTGGGTAAATTTTGGAGAGAACAAATTTTGGACCCATTTAAAAGGACCCAAGTAATTCATCTAAATACCCATTCTATTCTCCCCCATTTATCTTTTCTCACCCCAAATTCTATAATCTTTTCCCTTTATCTTTTTTTCTTTTGGCTTATGTTCGTCTACACCCAAGATAACAAAAATTGATTAGTTAGGGTGGAAAGTCCTATGGTTCGGGAGTCAAGCACACCTAGGGGTATCTTCTTATTCGATAAAAATATTCCTAACACTCTAGATTCAAAAAATGCAACAATTTCAATGGAGGTTGTTCCAAGAAATAAACTCACAAACCCAGGTGAGAACAAAAATGGAAATCCAAATGAGGAAGCCCCAAACTTGGGGAATGCAGTCGATCAAACCATGAATGACTACCTCACACCTTCTTAGACCAATGCACCCTATTTGATTAGGAATTATTCCCTAGTAGAATACCAATATGTTTTCAATCCTCATTTCCTAAACTAGCTTCCAACCTTACATGGGATGGAGTAAGAAATGTCATACCTTCATGTCAAAGAGTTCAATGACATTGTTGAAACAATGTGCCCACCCCATCAACTTGAGTTAACTAAGATGAAGCTCTTTCCTTTATCACCTATGGAATGAGAAAATAATTGGTTAAAAAATATAAGACATTCATAAATCCACTCATGGGACCAATTAAAAATATAATTCTACAAAAAATACTTCACCCCATCACAAATCAATTTCACTTAAAAAGAGAATCAATTTTTTTTTAAAAAAAATACGGGGAGTAATTTTATAAAACAAGGGAAAGGTTCAAATATATACTCAACATGGTACCTCACCATGTTCTTTAAATCCCTTAAAAAGTATGAATTATCTATGAAGGTTTGGGTTCAAGAAACAATCAATTTATTGACATGATGTGTCATGGAACCTTCAAAAACAAAGCCCCAAATGATGCTTACAAGTATCTAGAAGGGCTAGCTGAACAAAACCAAACATGGGGAACATCACCTTACTATGAGAAGCCACCCAAATCTGGTGAAATTCAAACACTAAGGAGGGATGAAAGCCTTAGGAAAAAACATGTTTCACTCACTATAAATGTCTATGAAATTCAAACTATTTACCTTGTTTGAAAATTTTGTGACAAAAATGACCAAAAGACTAAAAACTGCCCAACCATACCCTCCATTAAATATGTTATTCTAAGAGGAACACCAACATAGTTCAATGATCTGATCTTTAGGAATCCAAAGTATCAAAACACTTTCAATCCATAGTACAATGACCATCCAGGATTCCATTGGAAAGATAACCAATAACCCAACCAACAACCTAGTAAGCCACAAGGACCAAACCTCTACCCTTCACAACATTTTCCAAACCATAACCAGTTCCAACCACAAATAGTCCCATAACAAAACCCTACTATCCAATACCAACAACCCATCCAAAAACCAATCCAATAACCAAAGTATCCTCCTGGGATAAACCAACCAACACAAGCCCCTACTCAATCCATCCCTCTTCCAATACTTGAGAATTTTTGTAAACAAATGGAGAAAATGAACTCAGGAGTATCATCCGTTAATCATGAAATAAAATGATTAAAACTATTGAGGTACCCATTCATACTAAAGCTGTACCATCCTCAACTTTAAGGGGATAATCCAGTTACACACAAACCTTTCATGAACAACTCAAAGCAGTGACTGTTTTAATAAGTGGGAAATCTATTGAGAAACCTGAACAATACATTCTAGAAACAATAAAAGATTCAAAAACGCATGGAAATGATGATGAACCACCCACATATTCTAAAAAACCCAATGAGAATGTGATGGAACTACAACCACACTAAACAATCAAACAAACTGCTCCTTTCCCTCAATGCATGAGAGGAAAATCTAAACCAGAACTAAATGAAACATTGAGGGAAATATTCTCTCCAGTTATGTTGAACATTACACTTCTCCATGCAATCCAAACCATTTCGTCCAACTCAATGAACCATAAGGACTTGTTCACTTTTAAGAAGAACTTTTCACATAAAAACCAAGTCCTTTTGGATTCTAATGTGAGTACCACCATTCAAGGGACCATTCATATAATTTTAAAAGATCTCGGATGTCCATACATCAATGTTGAGTTAGGAGAGAACAAATTTTTCAATGACCATTGTGATATGGGAGACAATGTGAACCTCATTCCATATGCCATGTATTGTCAGTTAAGGCTCGATTAACTCCAACCCAAATCTATCAATCTTCAACTTACTAATCGCTGTGTTTGTGTTCCCAATGGAAGCTTAAAGGATGTTTTGGTGAAAGTTGAAAATTTTATTTACCCATATGACTTCATTGCCTTTGAAAATAACCCAATATTAGTTCTTAGGGAGAAAAACCCAATTATCCTTGGTCATCCCTTCCTTGCAACAATCAACTCTATTATCCGATTCTGAAATGGGAACATGACCATCACCTTTAGAAACATGAGTCTAGACTTGAACATCTATAATGAAAACTCTCAAATTGGGGATGATGAAGAGAACCATGAGGTTAATTGGATTGGTAGTGTTGATAGTGGAATCAATTAACATCAACGAATTATTGGAGGATGTTTATGTCAAGAAGAGATCAATTTTCTTTGTTTTCATGATGGAAATTTTTCACCTTGAATTGAATCTCTTTAATATAGATATATTGATGATTTTATCGAATCAAAAATCATTGATACTACTAGTTAAATCAATAACATTGAGTCCATACCCATTCATGACAATAATCTATCGAATTTAGTGGATGAAATTTCTATTGATAAGGAACCAATTCTATCAAGAAATTTGAACAAAGAAATTGAGTTCAATAAAAATTCCCATACTTTATTGGAAATTGATAACCAATTTGATCTCAAATTTAAATTCTTACCTTCATCACTCAATTATGCATTATTAAGGGACAATCGAGCCTTTCCTTTTGTCATTTCTTCCTCTCTTTAATCCAATCATGGGATGATGCTTCTAGATGTCCTAAGAAAGAATAATAATGGAATTGGATGGACCCTTTCATATATTCCTAGGATTATACCACTCATTGGAACTCATATGAATGTTCTTGAGTCTGAATCCAAACCATGTCATCAGCCTTATTGGAGACTCAATCCAAATCTTATTGATGTGGTAAGAAAAGAAATTCTTAATTTTTTAAATGTGGGTATCATATACCCCATTTCTAAGAGTGAGTGGGTAAGACAAATTAAAGATGTCCTAAAGAAAGCTGGAATCATGGTGATCACCAATGTAGATGGTGACCTTCCCCCCATAAGGGTCAGTTCTTGATGCAGATTCTATATTGACTATAGGAATCTAAACCCTTGTACTGAGAAAGAACATTTCCCCTTTCCCTTTATTTATTGAGTCCTTGAGTGAGTGGCGGGTCATCAATTATATTGATTCTTATATGGATTCCTATGGTATAATCAAATCGAGGTCTCCTTAGGGTATCAAGGAAAATGAAACTTCACTTGTCCATTCAACACTTTTTCCTTCCAGCGCAAGCCCGTTGGTTTATTTAATTCCCCTAATACCTTACAGCAGTGCATGATGGGAATCTTCTCAGATATGGGGGGGGGGATTTTTTGAGGTATTAATGGATGAATTCTCCATATTTGGGGATACTTTTGAGGGATGCATTCTGAATTTTGAAATGGGGTTTTCCAGATGAGAGGATAAAAATCTCATCCTAAATTGGAAAAATGACATATCAGGGTAAGGGAAGGACTTGTTCTAGGCCATTTGTTCATTGGTAGAGGGATTGAAGTTGATAAAGATAAGGTCTACATCATTCATCACCTTCCCTCTCCTAAAACTGTTAAGCAAGTGAGACCCTTATTAGGACATGTTGGTTTCTATTCAAGGTTCATTATGAATTTCATCTCTATTTCTCGACTACTTTGTTCTCTATTGGTAAAAGATGCTCCATTTGTATGGACAAAAAGCTGTGAGGAATAATTTTCTACACTCAAGTCAGCTCTTATCTCCCCACCTATCATTAAATCTCAAAATTGGAAACTTCCTTTTGAGCTCATGTGTGATGAGAGTGACTTTTCTGTAGGATATGTCTTAGGAAAACATTGTGAGAAAAATCCATGTTTCATTGCTTAGAAATAGAATCTTTAAATGATTCAAAAATATACTACTCCACCACTAATAAAGAGTTTCCTGTTGTTGTCTTTTCATTAGAGAAATTCAGGTCCTATCTCTTAGGATCACCCATCATTTTCTTCACCGACCATTCATCCCTGAAATAAATTTTCCAAAACCAATATGCTAATGATAGATTGATTAGGTGGGTCCTTATTCTTAAAGAGTTCAACTTAACCATTAAAGAAATAAATGGTGTTGAAAAAGTTGTAGCTGATCACCTCTCTAGGATGGAATTCAAAGACAACTCACACCACTTTTCTATGCCTAATTCATTTTCTGATGAGATCCTATATTATGTGATTGATTTCCCATGGTATGATGACATAGAAAACCATTTGGAGATGGGTTAAATTCAAAAATTCCTAGGGACCCAAGTTAATAGTAAATTCCTTTTTAAATGATACTTTCCTCTTCCAGTTCTGTCTTGATCAAATCATTAAGAGATGTGTTCCCGAGTCTGATCAAGAGTCCATTCTAAAATTTTGTCCTGGAGAGGCATGTGGAGGCCACATTTCCAAAAATAAAACCAATGTAAAGGTCCGCCAAAGTAGAATATACTATCCTAACCTCACTAAGGATTCCATCCAATTATAAAAAATTTGTCCTCAATGTCAAGAATTTGGATCTATTACCAAAAGGAATCAAATTCCCCTCACTCCCATTCTGGTCGTTGAAATCTTTGACTGTCGGGGAATTAATTTCATGGGACCCTTCCCAAACTCTAGTGGATACCTCTACATCCTCTTATCTGTTGATTATTTCTAAAAATGGGTTGATTCCATTCCCACTAAGTCTAATGACCATCATGTTGAGATTCGATATCTGAAAGGGAACATATTTTCTCAATTTGGAATTCCTAAGGCTGTAATCAGTGATCGAGGAAACCAATTTAGAAACTGAAAATTCACTTCACTCACATCAAAGTATGAGATTTCTCATAAATTTTCCACTCTGTACCATACTAAAACCAATGGTCAAGCTGAGTTAGTGAATAGAGATATTAATAAAATCCTAGAAGAAACTGTCAATCCTTCTAGGACTGATTGGTCCGAGAAACTCTTTGATTCCCTTTGGGAATATAATAATACCTTAAAAACCATCCTAGGAATGTCACCATATTGGTTGGTTTATGGAAAATCATGACATTAACTAGTTGAAATTGAGTATAAGGCCTTTTGAGCAATAAAAAAATGAACTTTGACATTTCTTTGGCCAAAGCAAAGAGGAAATTAGATCTTAATGAACTCCATGAACTTAGGATGGATGATTATGAAAATTCAAGGATAAATAAATCTAGAGTTAAAGCCTACCAATCTAGGAATATCAAATTCAAACACTATGAACTGGGAAAATTCATGCTCTTGTGTAGTTAACAAAATCATTTACACCCCATAAAGTTGAGGTCCAGATGGTGAGGTCCATACATAGTGTATAAGGTGTACCCCCATTGGGCTGTAGAAATTCTGGATCCCAATAATGGTAAAACATTTAAAGGTAATGGTCATAGAGTCAAACCATTCATTGAACCATTCCAAAATAATGAAGTTGATGAAGACTTGTGTGAACCAATTTCAGATGAGGAAAACACTTAAACAATTAGGGGTCTAAGTTGAGCTAGTGATGTTAAACAAAAGAGAAGCATGGCAGGAAACCCTTGGTTTTCATGTTTCTAATCATTCTGAATCATCTTTATTTTTCAAATAAGATTAATTAATCATTTTTCTATTTAAAAAATACTTAATCAATCAACACTAAATATGATAATACCTTAAACTGTTGATCTGTTCTTATTTTATGAGTATGGATGGGTATGAAAGGGGAGCAACATATTCATCCATGTCACATATGGTGATCCTCAAGTAATACCTTACTTAGAAATTAAAAATGAAGACAATGTATCATTATTTTATTTTATTTTATTTTTATATGTTTTTTATGATAAAATAAAAATAAAAATAATAGTAATAATTAAAAAAAATAAAAGGACGCGTCGTAGGTCATGGGGTAAACCCCATCACAACTGGAAAGCCGCAGGGACTTGAACCTAAGAGAGAAGGGAGACATGGGAACACACTTTTCACTGACCTATAGCTTATAATGCTTCCTTCTTCTCTAATTTTTTATATATAATTATATTTTAACTTTTTGTTATTATATATATATATTGTTTTGCTTTGTTTTTTTTTGTTTTTCCTTATTCCACTAGGGAAATCTACACGTGACATGGATATCAAAGTATTAAAAGGGAGAAGTATGAACTTCAACTTCAACCACCATGTGACTTCATTCCATGATCCTCATTTTCAATTTTCTTTTTCAACTCCCCTTCTCTGCCTCTACCCCTTCTAAATTTTCTTTTCTTCAAACACTGGGGATAGTGTTATTTTATGTTTGGGGGGGATGAAATAAAAAAATTTCATTTGTGTGAAAAAAATGATTTGAAAAAAGTGTTCCTTAATGGAATGAAAAGTTTCTTTAACCTTGAACATGATAACTCATATTTCACAACTTGACAATGAATATCAAATAATTTTTCATGCCTTGATTCTAATTTTAATGAATGTTTAAGTTCATGTGTATAGGCTGTGGAAAGTGCGGTTGTCCGATGTGATTTTTTACAGTTTATATTTTCATCCATTTAATAAGAAAAAAACACAATACACATCCTCTAGATTTTGGGGTATTAATTTTTGTTCATGGGTCCCCGAAATAAATAGCATAGGTTTGGTGATCATTTTAGTTTTAAAATGACTATTCAATAAAAAAAATAAAAAAATAATAAATTTTCATATATAGTAATGAAATGACCTAATGTGTGGCTTTAAACACTTTGGGATCATGACTCCACAGTTTTCTAGCCCAGAGTAAGTAATTTTATCTCTATTTTTAGTAATTTGACTGTGTTTTCCACTGTGTTATCTCGAGATGATTCTTGAGTATGTGGGATTCACTTGGTTCTATAAGTTACTTGAGCTTGGGAGTCATCGACAAAGTCTCACTAAATGGGTTGACTATATTGAGTGCAATTTCAATTAACATGGAAAAATTGAAAAAAAAAACAAAAGAAATAATAACAATTTATATATATATATATAATTAAATACTCATATTTATATTGAAAGTTGATTCCACCTAACACTTTCATAATTTCCCCCTTGAATAAAGATAAACCCCTGTGTCTATTATGATACACAATACATCATTATGATTAATTGATATTGGATGAAATATGGAGATAAATTAGAATAAAGTAATGGGATTGGGATTGGGATATGCTTATGAAAATATATGGTATTGAAATATTTTGATGGGTTTCATGATTTTTTGGTATAAGGGTTCTTGGTGATCATTGTGCATTAAAATGTTTTGGAAAAGGGAATTCGAATTTCACATTTTTGAGATATACTTTGCTCGGGACTAGAAAAACTGAAGTTGAGGGGTGTGATTAGAAACTGAAATAGGATAATATTCATTATTAATATTTATAATATTAATGATCTTAATTATTCATAAACACCATTTTTAGTGCATTTTACAATTTGAACATTAGTTTACATTATGATTGTGATTCTTCGTAAAAATGCACTATTATTTGGTACATATTTGAACGCATCCTAAAACAAAAAATAGTCTTGATTTAATTTTTATATATTATTTTTAGGTATCTCATTCCATAAGGAACAATCCATGCTTTTGGAGTACTTTAATATTCATATTGGAAGACCACTAAAATGGGATTTCATGCCAACACCTTCTGG